>OX457136.1:2464303-3728469 GCA_949752895.1 Dendrolimus pini
AAATGTAAAGGTAGACCAAAAAAAGATGGATGGATTGTGTGAAGGATAATATGTGGTGTGACAGAAGATGTATGTCAGAGTAGAGGAGTGTGGAAGTGAAAGACATATTGTGCCGACCGCAAATAATTGCGATATGGCGAAAGAAAAGAGAAAGAGAGAGACTCTTTAGTTTACTGATTTGCTTAGCAAAATGCTTTTAATGTATAAAACGCCAAAAAGTGGCAAAAAATATAGTTATGTTACTATATATGTCTAAGTCTTATACTAACATAGGTTTGAGCTTTACAAAATTTACTATTAGGAAAGCCTGTTAACAACGGCTTCGATGAAAGTCTCATCGCAGTCTATAATGAAAACATCGTGTGGAACCATATTTCAAAGTCACGGTACGCTTAACCGCTTTTTTTCATGCGATAGTAACTCGAGATAATGGATAGAATAACTGGGTATAAATTTTTAAGATCGTGTTATCCGACCGACTTTATATAGACCTATAATATTTTTTCAAATAATTAGACGCCTTTCTAATGTGTTCTAGAATTTTCTCCGAGGCTACGCTACACGAAGAACCCTAGGGACTAGTAGATCTATGTTACATACATAAAAACTAAATTAGATTTTACATATATATTATGCATCGTCGGAAAAAGAGTTACAGGAGATGGTAACGATTATAGACGAATCTTTTAAGACTAAGGGTATGAAAATTAATGTATAGAAGACGAAAGTTATGGTGTTTGAAAGAGATGAAAGCATGACAATGTGTAACGTACAGATAGGAAATGAAAGACTAGAGCAAGTTAAAGAATTTGTTTACCTAGGGTGCATGTTTACCAGAGACGGAAATCATGAAAGTGATATTGAAAGGAGAGTAATGGCAGGTAATAAGGTGAATGGAGCGCTGAACTCTTTTATAAACAGCCAGAAAGTGTCTGTAAAGGCACGTCTGGCTGTCCATCAAGGGGTATTAGTACCAACGCTAATGTACGGCAGTGAGAGTTGGGTGTGGCAGAAGAAGCATGAAAGTAGGATAAATGCAGTTGAAATGAGAGCTTTGAGAAGTATATGTTAGGTTAATGTAAGTGATATGATAAGAAACAGTGTGATAAGGGAGCGTTGTGAATTGAAAGAAGATGTAGTGACAAGAGTTGAAAAGGGAATGTTAATGTTAATGTGGTTTGGCCATGTAGAGAGAATGAATGATAGCAGAATCACAAAACAAGTATATGATAGCAATGTGACTGGAAGAGTCAGTGCCGGTAGACCAAGACGTACTCACCATGATCAAATTGAAGATATTTTGAAGAAAGGTCAGATAAAAAGTAGTTTAAATAAGCGTGTATGTATGAGAAGATTAATGAAAGTTGATGAAGCAAAAAGTGTTTGTCAAGATCGTAACAAGTGGAGATCCATTGTCTCTGCCTACCCCGATGGGAAACAGGCGTGACAATATGTATGTATGTATGTAAGTCATGGTAGATAGATAGATAGATAACACTTTATTGCTCACCAAATATACAATTTCAAAATATACAATTACAATATTGTCATGGTAAAAACAAAAGGCGGCCTTATTCGCTGAAAGCAATCTCTTCCAGGCAACCTAACTTAAGGAATAATTTAATCTAATCTAGTGATGTAGGTGGTGCAGATAATTAAATATATCATAAATAAACATACTTAAACTACATAATTTATAAAATATATACACATACTTAAACTAATTTATAAATTAGATCATGGTAAAGCGCCCACGTCCCAAACTCAAAGGGCGCGGGTTCGATCCTGGCCGGCACCCATGTACCACTTAGTCAGTTTTTGATGTGCATATTGTTACAATTACCATCTGCAAACAACGGTGAAGGAAAACATCGTGATGCAACCTGCACATCGAGATAACCGATGTGTCAAACCTGCCAAGCCACCTTGGACAAGTGTGGCGGGTATATGTCCGTTCCCCCTATAATGGGAGGCCCGAGCCCAGCAGTGGGACGTCTATAGGTTGATATTATTATACCTAAAACTTTACTGTTTCTTGTTCAATTCACTACAATATGAAACTAAGAAAGTCTACATAGCTTAAACAGCTGCCCAGCGAAACATAGAGATGGAAGTTCTGCTCGAAACATGACCCGAGACAGTCGATTTAAAGTTTGCTCCCGACTAAAAAATTCAAAATAATAGGTTTTTTGTGTGCTACAGTGCCGTGTTTGGTATCAAAGTGTGCGTTACAGTGAGGCGCAGGTGCCTGTAAAAAGAAATTTCGTACCTATTCGGACTTGGAAATTATTCAAGAAAAACAAAATTTTGGATTTTCGAATATTAATATCTCGGAAAGTAAATCGGTGGCACCCCGTTTTTATCGGCGGCTTTGGTGGGGCCCAAGTGCCCCCCCCCCCCTAGCAAAATTACAAACGTCAAAATTCCAACTTCACTCGCAAAGTTATTATCTAATAATATATATTATCTAAAACATCTTAAAGTCGGTGCTTAGTAATTTTCAAAATATAGTAATTTTTATGTTTTACTTTGCACTATGTTTTACTTTCAAGATGTTTTAGATAATATATATTAATAATGATAGCTTTAGAATTAGTTATTTTATACATTTTAGTTTTTTAGTTTTTGAAGTCGGTTTTTTTAAACGAAGTTTTTATTTTCTATTTGTTACTTTTTAGTGTCTAGCTATCTATGTATGGGTGGACCTACGAATGGTGCCGCGCTTCTTAAAAAATATAGGTCCCAAGAACCGGGAACAAAAAAATGTTCGTAAAATGAAAACTACTGAGCCAAACTATGTCAAATTTTTAGGGGACCACATGGCAGCTATTCCGCGTCGAACAAAAAAAGAATCACGTAAATCGAATCATAAATCTCAGAGTAATCGGTGTACATATGGAACGGAGTGAAAATTATTTTCATGAAAAATTTTCATAAAATGAAATCTATTGGGCCAAACTATGTAAAATTTTTAGAGGATCAATTGGAAGCTATTCCGCGTCGAACAAAAAAAGAATCACGTAAATCGGATCATAAATTACGGAGTAATCGGCGAACATACATAAAAAAAATCAAAAAAAAAAAAAAGATCCCGACGAATTGAGAACCTCCTCCTTTTTTCGAAGTCGGTTAAAAAGTGAAAACACGTGGAGTGAAAATTGCCGTTTACAGACTTATCACAGTTTTAAAAATATCACGTGAAAGAGCATCAAAAACTACGTTATTTTGGCCAGATACTTAGATCTTAGAAATTTTTATAGTTTTCTTGTAAAAAAAATTAAAAAGTGACAAAATTTTCTGACAATTTTCGTTTTTTTCAGTTTTTCTCAAAAAACTTCTTCGAGGCAAGAAAATCCGCCACGGCAGCCTTCAAGGTATCAGAGAGACGCATCTCCTGATACTCTACACTTGGACATCGGAGCAGACCCGGCTTCGTAAACTTGAAAAAAACAAGTACCTAACCTCGAAATTGCTCCCCCGTTATTGGAGCAATTGTGACGAGGTTAGGTACCATTGAACTTCAAAACTGCGAAGTTACATCCGGACTTTTGGGGACAAAACTTCGCAGTCTATTTCTCGGCCAATTTCAACGTTAACATAGCCGAGTTTGGTATCATCCAACTCGGAACGACGAGATCTATCGACCCCCTCCCCCCTAGCTCCCCCCCCATTTTCACTTACCTGTAATTCCTTGCTTTTTCATCCAATCCCGTCGTGTGAGGTATCGTTCTTCTCGTGGTAACGCGGCGAATCTCTGAGCTGTCCTCCTGCTCCCGGCGCCTCTCCTCCTCTCTCCCGGACCTGAAACGGAAAGAAAAAATTAGAAATTTGTAAATCGAGCGAACTAATAGTATAAGGTAGTAGATAAGTGACAAGCTAAAAAATTGGACCTTGCTTCATAGGCAAGCAGCAGTAGTAGAATAGTAAAATAAAAATCACTTATCTTTGTTTTATTTTCTTGACACTTCGCTGTGCGGAGACCAATTGGACTGCAGATAATCTGCAAGCAAAAGAAAGTATTGTATATTTGACAACTAGGTTAAGACAAGGCTTATTGGCCATATTTTGTAGGGTAGTACTATTTAGCACTATTGTGTTATTAGTTAGGGTAAGTCCTCAGCTTTTTTAAAGTTAAACTTTCAATTTAGTTAAATTTAAAATTGCTCATTTTAAATTTAACTAAATTGACGAATCTCTCCGGACATGTTTCGGACACCAGCAAAGAAACAAATGGATTCTCAGGGAAGTAATAACACTGACAAGGGGAAATCTCCATCCCCAAGAAAACGAGTCCAACACCTCCCAAATCGTGAAGAAGTTTGGGCGATTGGTTGACGACGACGAAGACCTGTACTGAGAAAGTGTGACAAAACGACCCAGAATCCGTTTAAGAAAAACAAGACCACTAGGCACTCCCCTCCCCCTCCACCCAGGAAGGTCACAACAACAACAGAAGTTGGAATCGATACCATTGCGAAACCTCGTAGGGAACTGAATAAGACCTATTCCAAAACAAACGAGAAGGCCTCGACGTCAACTGAGGCGGAAACATCCGCGATACAAGACCTTACGACCCCGCCGAGAGCGGAAAAACATCAAGTTCGACTCGCGGATGCAAAAAAGTTGTATGATAATGCAATTGAGCATCTTAGTAGAAACCAGACAGAGTTACCGTCAAGGCTGCAATAGCAGTGTTTGACCCGACGATCCAGGTAGTTAACGTACCAGAGTTCACCACCGACAATCTGGTGGTGGTTAGGATGGGATGTGGGTCTAGCGCCTTGGTAGTGGTCTCCCTATACTTCGAGCCAGATAAAGATATAGAGCCCTACATAGGACAAGTCAGAGATATCGCCGAGAAAATGGGAACCCGGAGGATGGTAGTGTGCGGCGACGTCAACGCGAAAAGTCCATGGTGGGGGGGACCCACGCAAGATAGACGTGGGGAAAGGCTGTCAGAACTCCTTAATGAGTTGGACCTACAGTTACTCAACGACGGGAAGAAACCCACCTTTGACACCGTAC
Organism: Dendrolimus pini; assembly: GCA_949752895.1. Classification (NCBI taxonomy): domain Eukaryota; kingdom Metazoa; phylum Arthropoda; class Insecta; order Lepidoptera; family Lasiocampidae; genus Dendrolimus; species Dendrolimus pini. The sequence goes on from OX457136.1 coordinate 2,469,329, forward strand.
GTGGCGGCAAAGTCCTCACAAGCTTTGTCGATATCACGGTCTGCACAGTGGACCTCCTCAACTACGTAACTGGTTGGACGGTGGATGAAGGGGTGACGGTGGATGAAGGGGGGGGGGGTCTTCTGACCACAACACACTTTTTTATTTACCATTAGAATCAAACCGCTTAACGGAATATGTATGGTTAGGACAACAAGAACGTTTAATACAAAGAAAGCAAATTGGGGTCACTTTCGTGAGAAAGTGGACCAACTTATGCAAGATAACCGACTTACCACTGACGAAACCGAAGAACTGACAGACACGACGGACCTGGAAAATAAAGTAAAATCAATAAATAACACTTTGGTAGAAGCATGTAAAAATTCCATTCCACTAATAAAACACAACAGTAAAATTAACTTACCATGGTGGTCAGAGGATCTTGCCAAACTAAAGCGTAACGTCAACGCGGAAAAGAGGAGAGTTCGCTGTGCCGACCCGCGCCGAAGACAGAATTGTATAGAAGAGTACCTGAGGGTAAAAAACAGATATCACGAGGAGGTCAATGCCGCGAGAACGAAAAGTTGGAAGGAGTTCTGCGGCAAACAAGACCGGGAAGGAGTCTGGGAGGGGATATACCGGGTCATCGGGAGGACGAAGAAGAGGAACGAGGATCAGCCAATGATAGAAAAGGGAGTGGTCTTGGGAACGCAAGAGTCCGCCGCACTACTTGCGGAAACGTTTTACCCTGAGGACAGTGCCGTGGGAGAGAACCAGCAACACAGGGCAGTTCGAGAGCAAGCGGCCAAATTGGACACAGAGCTCGCTATGCTAAGGAACGATGATCCGCCTTTCACTGCCCTTGAACTGAAACAGGCCGCACATCGGTTCAACCCCAAAAAGGCACCCGGGGCTGACGGGCTGACCGCCGATATATGTGCCCAGGCCATTTACCACAAGCCAGAATTTTACCTATCACTGGTTAATAAGTGCCTTACACTCGGATATTTCCCGGCGATCTGGAAGCGGGCGACAGTAGTCGTGCTCCGGAAGCCGGGAAAAGAAGATTATACCCACCCAAAGTCATATAGGCCCATCGGCCTTTTGCCAGTGATGGGTAAAATTCTAGAAAGACTGATAGTGAATAGGTTAACGTGGCACCTCGTGCCTAAGTTGAGCGCCCGCCAATACGGATTCCTGCCCCAAAGAAGCACGGAGGACTCCCTCTATGATCTAGTGAACAGCATACGCGGTAAGCTGAAACAGAAAAAGATCATAACACTCGTGTCACTAGACATAGAGGGAGCATTCGATAGCGCATGGTGGCCCATGATTAGGGTCCGGTTGGCGGAGGAAAACTGCCCAGGCAACATCCAGAGAATACTGGGCAGCTACCTGGAAAACCGCAGCGTCTCGCTTAGGTACCTCGGAAAAGAGGTGGAAAGATCAACCACGAAAGGCTGTGTGCAGGGTTCCATAGGGGGGGCTATCCTATGGGACCTGCTCCTCGATCCCCTTCTAAAAGGATTAGATGCGAGAGGAGAATATGTACAGGCATTTGCGGATGATGTTGTTTTTCTGTTTGATGGAGACTCCGGCAGCAGCATTGAGAGAAGAGCAAATGCGGCTCTCTCCTATGTTCAGGAGTGGGGTATCCGTAACAAACTTCGATTTGCTCCACATAAAACGAAAGCTGTCACTTTCAGTAGAAAATTAAAGTATGATACCCCAAGACTGAACAGGGGAGGGGTCGGCATAGAGATGGCCTCAGAGGTTAAAGTCCTAGGTGTTACCATTGACAGTAAACTCACGTTTAACTCGCACATACGTAACGTATGCGCGAAAGCTATAAACTTCCACAGGCAGTTATCACGCGCCGCGAGATAACTGCCTTAATCCTAAGGTCGTCAGGATTATATATACAGCGGTGCTGGAGCCAATAATCCTGTATGCAGCAAGCGTCTGGGCGCCTTCAGCCACAAAGTTGGGTATGCGTAAGCAACTAAACATGGTCCAACGTGGATTTGCTCAGAAAATGTGTCGAGCATATAAGACCGTCTCCCTGAACTCAGCAATAGCGTTGGCTGGTCTGCTCCCCCTTGACCTCCGTATAAAGGAAGTTGCTTCCTTATATGAGGCCAAGAGGGGGGTAGAGCAGCCAATGCTTGGGGACAGGGAGATGGAAATGCGAGTTGCTTACGCCAACACAACTCACCCGGCCTCACAGATCGAGTTACAGTTTGGCTGCCTGATGGACCAGGAGCAGGTGGATGCGCAACGCCTCCAGGCGGTGCGCATCTTCACGGACGACAGCTTAATCGACGGCCAGGTCGGAGCCTCATTATCCTTCTGGGATAATGAGGTCGAGACCACCAGCCGGAAAATTAAGCTGGCGTCCTTTTGCACGGTCTACCAGGCAGAGTTACTGGCGATACGTGAGGCTACGGCGTCGGCTTGGAGGCGTCCAGAAAGAAGCTTTGGCATCTACAGCATTCCAGATCGGCGTTGCAGTCGCTGTGCTGCTGGAGTTCAGTGAATCCGCTGGCTTTTGAAGCGAGGAAGAACATCAGGCGGTGTGTTCTAGACGGAAAGAAGATAAGCCTGTACTGGGTGAAGGCCCACGTTGACGTCAGAGAAAACGAGCGGGCGGATGAGTTGGCGAAAGCGGCGGCACTTTCTCTGAAAGTGAAGCCGCTTTACGACAAGTGTCCGGTTTCCTTCGTCAAACGACAGTTCCGCATGGGAACGGTTGACGAATGGAACCGGAGATACTGTCAAGAGTCAACAGCATCCGTTACGAAACTCTTTTTCCCTGAAGTCTCGCGGGCCTATAGAATAGTTCGGCAGATTGGCTTAACCAATCTGCACACCCAGCTCACGGGGCACGGGGGATTCTCGGAGTACCTGAACCGGTTCGGGTGCAAAGAGAATCCCTCGTGCATCTGCGATAACAGCGTGCAAGAGGATGTCCCACATCTCATTTTCTGGTGTCCGGTATATGCCCGTGAGAGAAATGACTGTGAAAGCAAGCTTCGTTTAGAAATCAAGTACGAAAATATGCAAGACTTAATGTCTAAGAAAAATGTTGAAGATTTTATTGCCTATTGTATAAAGATAGTTAAAAATGTTATAAGTAGGAATAAGACGATAGTTGTATAAGATGCTTAATTAGGATATATTTAAGTATATATGCATAATTAGCAGAAAATAAAATTAGCATTTAATCCGAAACTAAAAAACGATAAAAACACAAAAACATGTAGAAAATAAACTTAGTAAGTAAAATATAGAAGTAAGACAAAAATTATAATGTATAAGATAAAATAAGCAATATAAGAGGCTTGCTTAATAAGCAAGAAAGAATGGGACATTAGAAAGTAGTGCCTGTTTAGAAATAATAGTATCATAAAATATGCAATAGAAATAGATAGAAAGTAAGTAAAAAACATGTTCAAATCAGTGTGAATTAAAATAGTAAAACATTAGATATAGTAAAAATTGTAATAGTATTAATTCCATTGTAAAATCATTTTTGAAAATAAAGAGAGAAAACAAAACAGAAAAAAGCAAAAGACACCGATCAAAAGAAACAAAATAAAAAGCAAAACATACCCCTAAAAGATGTTAAACCCAGGCAATCTAGCTAGCTCGGAGAGAGAAACAAAAAAAAACATAGATGAGTTCAAGCCAACCTGATTTCAAGTAATATACGGAATGACATGCTGTTTATGACTGCGTAGGTATTTGTTAGCGAATTTCGTTTCCTTTTATTTGTAACTAGCTGACCCGGCGAACATCGTATCGCCTATTTTCTGAATTCCTAAAAGACTGTCCCATGACACAAAAAAAATCACCAAAATCGGTCTAGGTGACCAGGAGGATTCTAGAATCCGATTTCAGCGCCACCTACCGGTTCTAATTGCGAATCTAAACCATCCGGGAATCCACTCAAACATACAAAAGCAAAATCACCAAAATCGCTCCCGGTGATTAGGAGGATTCTAGAACCCGATCTCAGCGCCACCTACCAGTTCTGTGAATATAAACCATCCGAGGACCCACTCAAACACACACACAAAATTTCATCAAAATCGGATGTATAGTTTACGATCCTATAAAGTACTTACACACCAAATATATAAAAATGGGATAAAAGTATCCCAAGTTACGCCCCGGAATATAAGCTAGCTCTATATCTTGTATCATTGAAATCCGTTCAGTAGTTTTCACGTGATGCACAGATAGACCTACAGAAAACAGACAAAAATTCTAAAAAATATATTTTCGAAATCTGCTGGTCTGAAGCACCCATTGTATACAAACTCGAACCATTGACAAATTCATTATAGTATAGTGTATATGTGATATTCACATACATATGTCCATATTATTATAACCCATAGGGGTAGGCAGACACGACGGATCTCTATTTGTCTATAATCTGAGGACCTAAAGCGGTCGCTTTTAGAGAATCGTTTAGTAAAATTGATGTGTCTAGGTATACTGGTATTTATAAGACATGGCATAAAGGTCCACTTTTTTGATATTTATCATCTTATTTATACGAATCTGCGAAATCGGCCGCCTTAGGTTAGTCTTTGGTGGGTGGTGAAAAGCGTTCTCTTCCAAACTACCCCAGAAATGCATTGAGATTATAATGACAATGGTGATATACATAATACATAGTACGGCTACTTGTATTTTAGAAATAAATAGATAAATGTTATATATACAGATGTTTTATATATTACATAGCTATATACTTATTAAACAAAATACACAACACATCTACAAAGTTGGTAATGATGTGATATACTGTTGCTAAGACGTTTTATATAATTGACAAAAAGAACCTGTCAAAAAAAAAAAAAAAAATCATTTCAATAAGTTTACCTAAACTGTTATAAAATCGGTTAATAAACTCCAAAAATATGATCATAATTTAATCATTCCCCACTTTACTAAGTTTAAACAACAAATTTCTATTTTATTAATTAATCAAATCCAAAGTTAGTTGCTTGGGATTAATATTCACGGTGAAAGGTTAAAATGAGTTAATACACAAAATAAAAACATTTAAAATAGGATTAGCATTTGATTGGTTTTAGTAGTTTTTTAGCAACCATATTATTAATTACCAAGTTTGGAAAATTATATTCACTGTTGGCTAAATCTCCGGCGTGGAATATCATAGGGGAGGAGGATGGAATAGGGGAGTTGAAATAGGGGAATGGTAGGTATTGTACCCTTCCCCGGGGGTGTCCTAAGTTAAAGCCAAGTGTAGGGGTGCCACTGATGTAATACCTATGGTTTAGTTCTTGTGGCACCCCATAAAAGCGCAAAGGAGAGGGGCGCAGGTTATATTTAGTGGGTAGTCTGACGGCTGACCATTTCCCATCCCTCCGCTTGAAGTCCACGGTGGGCATCCGGCCAATCAAGAGACCGTGTGGGTCTCTTGATTGGCCTCTCGGTGTGAAGCCTTCCCCTCAGGCCCGAGGATGGTGTCCCAAGAAAAGACATTCCCATTGCGACATAAAAAAATTGGAGGATGGGATAAGGTATAGAACCATTAGACGTACCTTTGGTTCCCAAGGTCCTGACATACACTGTCAAGATGTGGGTTCGAGCACACCATCGGGAGACCAACGCTGGGTAGCGTTGGGCTTTCGAAGGCATGCTTGATACTTGACAAAAACTCGACACTCGGAGAAAACGGTAGGGCTACCGTCGTCTCCGAGTGGTATATCCATGACAAATTACAGGGTGGCGCAATAGAACGTGCATATTGCATCATCTTTTTTCGCGGGGTAGAAAGTGCGCGGGCGGGGGGAGCCTGCATCGTTGGGTAGGCGGGCTCATGGAGTTTTAGTCACTATGAGTCATTTCGACGGGAAGCGTCGCGCATTTTGCGTGCGCGCATTTTACGAGAACTCTCGTTCATACATCGTTACTAGACGTTTATATTGTTCTGAATATGGACTACGGCAAATTAGTGAAGCTCCGAGTGCTAATTTAATTAAAATATGGGTACAGCGTTTTGAAGAGACTGGTTTAACGTTTAAACCACAAAAGGTCGTCCAAGAACATCTAGGACCGACGACAATATTGAGAGAGTTATGCAGTCTGTACGAGGAGATCCACAAATGTCTACTCGCAAGAGATCGTCTGTCTTACACTTATCGCGACGAAGTTTGCAACGAATTTTAAACTTGGATCTTAAACTGCATCCTTACAAGCTGCAGTTAACACAAGAATTGAAAGAGTCTGACTTCGGAGCAAGGCTCGCATTTGCTAATGAAATGCTTAATCGATTTTCCAATTTTGACAATATCCTTTTCTCAGATGAGGCCCACTTCCATATCAATGGGTTCGTAAACCGTCAAAATTGTCGTTACTGGAACAGTGAGAATCCCAAACTCAAGCATCAGAAACCACTGCATAGTCCTAAAGTGACAGTATGGGCAGCAATCTCTGGTAGAGGAATAATTGGACCGTTTTTCTTTGAAAATGCGCGGGGGAAAAACGTCACTGTTAATACCGAACGCTATGTTGCGATGTTGAAGGTTTTTTGGCTCCAGAGCTTGAAAATTCAAGAATAGTGAATTCTAGGACTTGGTTTCAACAAGACGGAGCTACCTGTCACACATCAAATGACTCCATGGCGGTTGTGAAACAGATGTTCCCTGGCAGACTGATTTCGAAAAGAGGTGATATCCCATGGCCCCCACCGAGTCCAGACGTGACGCCTCCTGACTTTTTTTTGTGGGGATACCTCAAGAACAAAGTCTACAGCAATAATCCGAAAAACATCGATCAGCTCAAGGAGAATATCCGTGGTGAAATGGCAGCAATTACACCAGCATTACTGAAGAAAGTTTTCAATAACTTCCGTTTGCGATTAGAGGAGTGTCGTCGTAGAGAGGGTCATCATTTAGACGATGTTATTTTTAAAAAATAAACTTCAGTTATTTCTTAATAATACCTCAGTTTTATTTTAACTATACCTTTTGTATTTATTTTTTAATCAATATTTTAAATATGCACGTTCTATTGCGCCACCCTGTACATCTCTTTAAAAAAGGTAGTGCTAGAAGTGGCCCATCGAAATCCTCATTCATAGTGCGAAACAATTAGTTCAAAGCCGATACTTTGTGAAAGCTTGACCTCACACTGATTGAGAAGGCACTAAGTGGTCTAATCAAGATAATTATTTCAGCATCGCTCTGCCACGTTAGTATAAATAAAAGACACATTATAAAACCAACTTTTAGAAATCTATGAAATTATTACATAATCCGTTTTACTTTCTCGGCCAAATGTTCGTATCTTCAATCAAAAAATTACTGGTACAAAATTATTACTAGGATTTATTTCAAATAACTCTGGAGTAATGTTCGAGTGTTTGTGTTGTAAATTATAATAGTAATTGATTATACTCCAATATAAAATCAATTACGAAGTTTTAGTTATATTTGAATAACCCGCCTATTGTAAACCGCTTACCCAATTCCTTTAATGTTTTTTATTACTTTTAATTTTTATTGCATGAGTTCATTCGATAGGCAGACGACCCAACTGATGGAAAGTGGTCATCGTCACCTGTAGACGTTTGCAACACTATGGGCGATGCCAATGGGACGCCAGCCTTTAGAATGAGATAAAGAGGCATGTCATGGGACGGATTAATAATATTATAAATGCGGAAGTAACTCTGTCTGTTACGCTTTCACGGAAAAAATACTGGACCACTTTGGCTGAAAGTATGTATATATACATATATCTAATCTTTTACAGTTCATGCAGTGTGCCTTTGGAATGCGCTTCAGGCGTTCAACGGACTCGTGAAAGATCATTAACTCGGGCTCTAAAGTCTATAATAACATCTTCATCTCCCCCCTATTTACGTAATTCTATACATTATTACTATGATTATTATTTGTTTATGTATATCAAAATATGTATATTTTGTCTTATTTCCATGTCTATTTATACTTGCCATCTCAAAATCTTATATATATACTTTTTCATTCTATTTATATTGCAAAACCCACATGTTACACAATTTTCTCTAATCCTAAGGTTGTCTGGAAGAAATTGCTTTTAGTGATAAGACCGACTATCGTCTTCTGTACTTAAACTTCTTGAATTGTATCTTAATGTTATGCAATAAAGTATATTCTATTCCATTCTATTATATATATATATATATACACTGACTTTACAAAAATCTAATACAAAAGTTCCGAGCGAATTACTGATTTATCTTACTGGTTGTATAAAATCGGGATCTCTGAGACGGCGTGTAAATAAAGACGTCACGCAGCGTACCGCCGAGTGATGTATGGGGCCATTTACACGCCACATCTACGCTACACATAGAGTTTCTAGATATTTGTACCTTAAGAAGATTGCACGTAAGTTTAGTAGAATTCTTAGTGCCTACTTTAGGATGTTTTATTTCTATGTATATTTATCCGTGCAGGAACGGAGAAAGAATACAATTTCCTGCGGTCGGGCGGCCTGTCGTACCAGGCGACCAAACAACCCACAGCCACGTGGTAGGGCATTTGCCCGACTGTATTGCTGCTAGCCCTGGTCTAAAGTATATCGCCACAACAATCTTGAGTTGTGTTCCGTCATTAGCGACCAAGTTCCAGTTTCCATTAAGAGAGCAGTAGCGCATTTGTAGCACCTTTGGTGTCGCAAATGTCCATAGGCGATGGTAACCGCTTTCCATCAAGTAGGCCATCTGCCTGTCTATTGAACTCAATCAATAAAAATAAATAATACGTGGACTGAAGTCTTCGATTTGATCTCGCTGTCTCCCTTGCGTCATCGGACAACCAGACGCACCGGCATGCGGTACCGATATATGGTGGATATTCCACCCATTCGAATCAAGCGTTTTACGCTCACCCTCTTTATGCACACTGCCAAGAGTGGAACTCATTGCCAGAGTCTCTTTCCCAATACCTGAGTGTCTTCAAGTCTCGTATGAATAGTTAGTTAACTTCTAGGTAACCGAGCTCCTTCTTAAGATAAACGTCCACATGTCCGCGTCGAATTTATATGCCTCCTCTTATTTATAATTCTTGCCCACTGCAATTATAAATGAGACGGGTCCACTTTTTTTTTTTTTTTTTTTATTGCAGGAGTTCAGCAGACAGGCAAACGGCCCACTTGATGGAAAGCGGTTACCATCGCCTATGGACATTTGCAACACCAAAGGTGCTACAAATGCGCTGCTGTTCTCTTAAGGGAGACTGGAACCTGGTCACTAATGCCGGAACACAACTCGAGGTTGTTGTGGCGACATACTTTAGACCAGGGGTGGTAGCCATCCAGTCGGGCAAATGCCCTACCACCTGGCTGTGGGTTGTTTTGTCGCCTCTTACGACAGGCCGCAGGAAATTGTATTCTTTCTCCGTTCCTGCACGGATAGCCTGCCTTGATGGCAAGTGGCTCCCGTCGCCCATGGACATCTGCTATACTAAGGGACCCGATGCGATGCCTACCTCGTTGAGACTAAAAATCTGTTTACACCCTGAAGAGCCCCCATATTGTAGCGCTCTGGGAAAGCCGCGGGAGGGAGCTCATTCCACAGCCCGGTCACGTATGGCATAAAGGAGCGAGCGCCACGTACAGCGGATAAGTTCCAGGTGTCGAGGAAGTGTGGATGAACTCCCAGTCGCCGGTGAGCAGTGTGGTGGTAAAATAGCGACGTAGGTACCAAAGCAAACAGCTCCTCAGAACACTCCCCATTGTACAGACGGTATTGTAGTCTTAAAAAAGTGGGTGTTCAAAGAGTGTTTCTATACTGTAGATGAATTTCTCTAAAAACGTGCTTGTCATTATTATCTATATTTGAACGCTTAGTGATTGATTTTTCTTTTGACATAATTTGTTTATTTATTACCAAAGCTTATTTGACATGTTTCTAAATTAGATTATTTATGTAAATTTAAACTTAGTATTTAAGTCATTTTATATACCACTGTGTGGTAGAATGTACTGTGCATCTACAATTGTATAAACTACAGTCTTGCAAATAAAGATATTGATTGAACAAATCGCATCCAACGGATTAGTTTCTCACCATGCGTCTACTGCATCGGGAGGGATTTATTTTAGTTTTATATTATTAGTATTTGCCAACGCAACCCCTCCAGCAACTGGATTGCCGATGCCCTTTTCATTCGGATTTTTGTAGTGACCCAGTGGTGTAGCTTGCCTTAGACGGGCCCTGTTTCAAAATTTGTTGCGGGACCCTAAGGAAGGGTAGTTTTTCTTTAAAAGAAACAAAAATATTCATAATTATATACTGAAAGTTATCACTTATATAATGCTCCTAGAAGCTAAGTCAGACAAACAAATCAAATCAAAGATACACTTTTCACCTACACATTACAACTTTACACCTGCACACACTTCATCCTTTTATGATAACTCTTTTAAAGTGCAGGCTGTCAAATTCTGGAAGGCTGTCAATCTGAATGGATGAATTGTTATGGCAGCATACTCTAGACCAGGGGTGGTCGCCATCCAGTCGAGCAAATACCCTATCACTTGGCTGTGGGTTGTTTTGTTGCTTCTTACGACAGGCCGCCCGGCCGCAGGAAATAGTATTCTTTCTCCGTTCCTGCACGGATACAAGTAGCAATGCAAGCTGGTATTAAAAAAAAAACTTGAGAGGTGTCAAGGGACACCCGGATGGAACGAAGTTCCTTTCGATTATTTACAAAAAAACCTGTATACACTCAACAAAAATAATCGTCGCGACACCACACTGTTCAATGCGAAGTGTAATAGTAAATGAGTAAGTTTGAATCCTATTTACTTCAATATAAGAAACAATTTAAAAATCGAATCACATCCTGCAATTCGACTCTTGAAACAAATTTAACTTTAAACCAGATTCGCGATATTGCTCCTTATTTTAATGACATTAAGACTCTATATGTCCGCAAATGCTATCTGTACGTCAGCAACCCATGACATTTAAAAATAATGTACTCCAAATTAAACTCTAACTGCGTGGGCATAAAGCTGCATTTTATCTTGGCAAGTTCAAAAAGTGTCGGTGACAACTTTTTCGTAAGAATTTTTTCCGTCTCGTCTCGTCTCGTCCCCCATTCGTACCGCGCGATAAGGAACTACGTTCCAAATTTTTTTTGAAAATCTAGAAAATGTACATTAAATATAGTTTATTTATACTGCGAGGAAAATAAAATGCACATTTTGAGCGGGACATTAATCAGAGCGTCTGGCGCAAAGTGCGGACGCACTTGCCGCCGCTAATGCATACCACCTGAAAAGTGTACTTAGAGCATCACGATACTGGAATACATGAAATGCACATTTTACTACAACAGTAAAAGTTTTACCGTATAGTACGGAGACTGTCGTTAAGTATTCTCGTTGCAAAGGTTAACAGAAATTTACAAAAACTATCTATAATAAAACTGCGTTTTAACGGTTTTCAGCGCGGTAATTTATTTCATTTTTATTATTCCGACTTTTCGGCCACTTTTCAGTGGTCGTGATCACGGAAGTCAAAGATGTCGAGTATCAACGAGTATTGTTCAAGTTTTATTTAGCCTACTGCCAACTTTTTACTTTATATAGTTTTAATTTTTGTATATGGTTATTATTTACTCTACGGGAGCCCAATCTAATTTACCACCGCTTCACAACATCTTGTGGCTTGAAGAGAAGAAGTGGCGCAAGACACTCTTCAGCAAACATGCCTAGCTCAAAAAAATTTATATACTATTAAAATGGGTGAAAAGAAAAATAAAAGAAAACATCAATCAAGTTGGTTTGTGTTCCGTTGCACGCAGAAAGAGCTCACAGTGTCTTGAGGTCTGGCAGTTGGTTTTCCTAGGTTTGGGTTTTAATACTTTTGATGATCGGATCCCAAACAGGTCATCAGGTCAGGTTGCCAATCATCGTCTCTATCGATATATGGGTCTATCTAAAATGGGATGGGTTAAAATCTATCTATAAATAATTTTATTGGGTCTGTCGAGTTTCGTACGAAATTTCAAAATGAAATTTGTGGGGCTAAGTTAATTACCACTGTAGGGTTATGCTGCAAGAGGTTGATGATATTCCATTTACAATATAATTCCTCTTCTGACTCCCAACTATAGCGTGTCGGGCAGATGGAGATTAAAAAAAATAAATTATGGAATTACTGTAATACTTAAACCACTCAGAAGGGTTTATGATAATAAAAGAATAGTAACTGGTCACCATACTTATTATTACAGACCCTTACGGCTGTGGTGATGACACAATTATAATTCAAAATCTCTCAATTGTTTATAGGTAGTAGTATAAACAATTGAGAGATTTTGAATTATAATTGTGTAATCACCACATCACATTAGAGGTAAACATTATTATAAAAAATTATGGTAAATAATAGAAAACTATACAAAACAGGCGCTAATCACAGAATAAATATAAATATAATAACTAGACATCGGATTATATGCACTATCAAAATGGAAAAATATGCATGCAAATATGCACTAAAAAGGGCCGAAATATGCAAAAAATATGCGAAATCAATAAACCTTTTATTATTAGATTAATTAGAATTTAAGTTTATTTTCATATTATATTTATATATTAAACATATCTTAATATTAGTTACAAAGTATTATTATAATAATTTGCTTATTATAATTCTTGTGACAGTAAACAATGACATATTTTTCCAGGTTTTCTGCAGAAAACTTATGACGCGTGTCACTTAATTTATAGGCTGAAAATGACCTTTCGATGTCTACTGACGTAACCGGACAGAACTTGAAATTTGGCGCCATTTCTGCAGAGACTTCTTCAGGTAGTTTGTAAAGACCGGGGGTTTTATACAAAACTGCATTCAATTTGCCAGGCGGACGTGTCGTCGGCATAATACAAGACGCGTAACACGTATAACTACCGAAATAAGCATTGTCAATGAAAAAGTACCAAAATATGCAACAACGCTATAAAAATAGATTTATATGCATTGGCATATGCAAACATGCAAATGCATATAATCCGATGTCTAATAATAACATTATTATTCAATTAAGGAAATGGCCGATCGTATCGCTTAGAAATAGGAGGGCACATAGCAAAATTAATAATTAAAAAGAATCATGTCAAGAAGAACTGTGCAAGTAAATAAATGTGACATTACGACACTGTCTTTAATTTCATTTGTGCTACTCCACTCGCGGAAGTGATGTGGGATACTGACAACAGTGCCGCGAGTATCCACATATTACAATATTCCCTAAATTGCGTCTATCACTAGTCGTCACAAATTTAAAAATTAGAAAATACGTATACGCCCTGTGTTAGAAAACGCCAAAAAACTTTAAGAATTGCCACACGGCGACATACCTACTCACCATGATCCAATTGAAGATATTTCGAAGAAAGGTCAGGTAAAAAGCTCTTTCAATAAACGTGTATGTTCGAAGAGATTAATGGAAATTGATTAAGCGAAAAGTGTTTGTCAGGATCGTAGGTGGACCAATATGTATGTATGAATAGTTAAACCAGGCAATTACCCCCAGTATAGGGGTTCTCACTCACCCGCACATGCCGTCGAGATGAGAGCGCGAGTGTTCCGCGCGCGCTCATCTCTCTTCCTCCCGAGTAGCTCCCCGGGCATTGGAAGAGGCCCAGCGAGCGGGGCCCACGCCTGCCAGGGCATTGCGGAGCCGGGATAGCCCATTCCCGTAGACCTGGCATAAGGCGCAGGACGGAACACCCAGGGGTTTTAGTGGGTATCCCTAACTGGGGAGTGGCAATAGCATGGCACCAGTTCTGACTGGGCATGCTAGTGCCACCCCCGATCTGGCGAATCCCACACTAGGTCGCGAACTATCCTCCCAAGGTTCTGCCCTTGTCGCGGCTTAGTCCTCAATCGGATTTCCCCTGGAAAAAAAGGCAAGTACCCCCCCCCCCCCCATCTATAGAATACAAGCACATTCATGAGTACTTTACGCCCGATTTAAAACACAACATTAATTCCATTACATTTGCATTAACCGTAACCATTCTAGATTATAACGTAACTTGACTTTACTGCTACTCCGTTGAGAGATCTTGACATAATTACAAATACGTCTAATAAAACTCTTACAACCCTTATTATAAGGGTCATTTATGCATGATTTGTGAATTATCGAATTGGCTTTTGTAAGAGAATAAGACGACGTGTGGATAAGTTTGTTGATAAATTAATATCTATGAGGATCGTATAGGAAGGAGGTCGTCAATTTTGATAGTGTAAATTTTAACAATAGATGTGTAGGGATTAACTGATGTTGTGTTGTGCGTCTTTGATGGTTACTCAGTTGGATAGAGCGACTCACCACTAGGCGAGAGCCAATGACTCTGAGCTAGGCTCGACTGCGTAAGACAGGAGCACAAAATAATACGATGCGTGTTGTACTCTCTACGTAGTTATTGCTGAATTAATTTAACATTGAACTTAAGACTATATATTAGGGTGGTCGTTAAAAATTAATTTTCTTTTAATTGCGACGCCCCCTAAAAAGCTTCCTTTTAATGAAAAAACACTGGGATTTTTTTTATAATTTTTCAAGTCAAGACAACACGTGCCTCAAGACGATTCAAGTTAATTTTTGGGTAATATTATGTTTTTTCAGGAAACTTCTTCATACTTAAAAGTAATAATTATTTTAAGATTGGAAAAGTTTTAACAATGAAATACCTTCCGTATTATCATTCTCAGTGATGAATTTCAAATTATAGTTTCAGAAAAAGTTTAAAATTCTTCGTGATTCAAGCTTATCTTTCAATTTTTCTTATATTTTTAGTTTTAACTTGAATCGTCTTGAGGCACGTGTTGTCTTGACTTGAAAAAATTATAAAAAAAATCCCAGTGTTTTTTCATTAAAAGGAAGCTTTTTAGGGGGCGTCGCAAGAAATTTAATTTTTAACGACCACCCTACTATATATACATAAATCTTAACTGCTCCATCAAAATATGTAGAACCTAAACATATACGTATATGCATCTCGGAAAGTTTTCTTTTTTCTGTATTGACAGATTTTGGCATGTAGTAGTACACGGACTACGCAGTTATAACCTTGCTAATTACTTAGCAAAAAAATATTCCATGTACGTGACGTAACAGTATGGTTTTTAGAGTTCCACTAACTAAAAGTGAAATAGAATCCTTGTGGTCTAATTCCGATGTCTAATTACTTAGACAGACATACCTGTCTGTGTGTCATGGTTGACTATTTAGGCATCTACCAAGCATAGAGTTCCTAAATACTTCGTGACTTTTTAAAATAAAGTCAATAGCTGTCGTGTTGTTGACTCTCAAAGTATTGAAAGCTGTCTGGATGTTTGTGCAAGAACAGCCGCTCCTCCCCCCCCCCCCCGGTTCCAACTTTTCAACTATGTAGTAGAAAATTTTGAAAATCGGTGTGGTAATTGATCTTCAGAAATACTTTGAACTAAAACCAAATTAGACCAGCTGCATAAAGCAGTATGTGGTGTTGGAGACGCATGGAGAGTATAAATGGGAAAGAAAAGAAGAACAATGAAGAATTACTGAATATGGTAGAGGAGAAACGCACAATTTTACAAACAAAGAGCATAGCTCTTAAATGATAGATAGATAGTGTAAGGACTTACCTCTTTAGTCATCATATATATTAAGAAATATTATATTATATTTTGAAATTACTAGTGGAACACATGATTGTATAAAATTGTCTTCGTTGATAATATAAACTAAATATTTCCTAAACTCAGTCTCTTATTGAAGATCCCGGTCAGCTCGGAAACCGCTGGCCGTTAAAATAGATAGGATAAAGTGGCGTTGTCTCCTACAGAACTCTTTAATGTGCGCGATCTAACAGGCACTTTGCCGGTTTATATTATGAATAAGGCCTCCTGTACTCTCTTTCTCTTGTACACATTGACAGAGAAAAGTTAATATACGCAAAAATATGCTCATTTATACGACGTTGCCAAACTACGTCTGAATTATTACGTTGTAACATAAAACTTGTTTGCAGTTAAAGGACGAACAGTAAAGTAAGTTATGGCCGTTTTTATAGACAAGTCAGTTATAGGGCCATAAAATTATTATCCTGGGTTATATAATCTTTTAAAATGGGAGACCTCACGCTATTTATCCAGTTAGGGTAGGCAGAGATGTAAGTTTCTATTATCTAGATATAACTGGTTTCTTTTTTCTTTCTTTAACAACTCTACGGACTCGAGTTCCGTACCCTTTTTTACAACTTAATTTCTATTTTTTTTAATTTAACACGCTTAATATGTAATTTTGTTCTTGTGTGTGGCATTAATTTAGTGATTTTTGTGTTGAGGTGTATGTATCTTACAAATAACTTATTATATTAATTTATTCTATTTTTAATACTGAATTTATACTAATGTAGAGTGTATATGTTACATGCTGGTGTTGTGAGGAAGTGCATGTGCAGTGTGGGCCTTATGAATAACTAGATACTGATAGAACTGGTTATAAATATTTTTTTCGAATGTTTTTATTGCATTAATTCAGACATGCATACATAATGATGTATATATTAGTATATATATAATATTAATATGTGTTATTGTTTATTCTTTTTTTTTTCATTATAGGTATATGTATTATGTGATATTTATATATCCTATTATATGTGTATTTAATTAGCACACCACCGTCATACACTTGAAATTCCATTTCATAAAATCCAGAGCCCGGGTTGTCTGGAAGAGATCGCTCTAAAGCGATAAGGCCGCCCATTGCTCCTAATTTTACTTTTTAATGTAAATACTGTAAATTGTTTATTTTATGTGTATGTGGTGAACAATAAAGTGTTTTCTATTCTATTCTATTCTATTCTGCCTACCTGATGGAAAGTGGATACCGCCTATAGACATTTGTAACAACGTGCTACTAATGTGCAGCCGCACTCTAAAAGCAGGCTGGAGCCTAGCTACTAATGCCGGAACACAGCTCATGGTTATATGGAATACTATAAACCAGAAGCGGCAGCCATCCAGACGGGCTAATATCCTAGCTGTGGGTTGTTTTGTCATCTCAGATGACAGGCTACCCTGCCACAGGAAATTATATTCTTTCCTCAACGGATATAAAGCCAAATTGATTTAAAAAATATATATATTTGATTTAGTTAAGTGGTTAATTAACCCGTGAATAAGTCCATACCGTTTGGATTAATATATACTTAATTATCAATTTATTACTTAACCGAAAAACTACTATCCAAACTATCATAAGGTTTGATGTCGTAAGTTACCTACTTCTTAACTAATGCAATGTAAATAATGCTTAATAGTTAATTATACTATTGTTACGACCGACAAAGAACAATGCACACCTGCAGTTTATTACCTTCCCGCATTTGGACTTCTTTTGTTTACTTTGTGTTTGGAAAAACATCCTATTGTTATTGTACTTGTTTATGGTCGCAGGTGTGCAGATTATGTTTCCTTGGAAAATCCAGTTCACGCGGTCGAGTGTTGTATTGTATAGTTTAGTATAAAACAATGCCCGAACGGAGGGCTGAGGCAGTCAAGCGACGATTACGATACGGGCAAGACGTGTACATTCGATAAGCTATATAGTGACGGACTTTGCGCGTGTTATTAAATCGTGCAGTTTGCACTGTTATATTTGTACCTATGTTATATATGTTTTTATAGTTCTAATAGTAATTCCAACGGCATTTTAATTCAAGTCCCGCACTGGTATCACTATTATATTTATTTCTGCTATTGATTATAGTAATAAGGTTATCGTATCGCCATATGACATTTTTGGTATGTTTATACTTTTCTTCATTTAAAAATTATAATGTTTAATCTGACGGTATTCCCTACTCAACGGATATCTGTTAACTTTTTTTTCTTACGCACATCTATTCATTGATGTCATCATAATAACAAAATATCATCCATTGATGATATTTTGTTCTCGCCACGCAATTTTACTGTCAAGTAAGATGAAGCATAATTAAATATATTTAATACACTAAATTAAAGTACACTAAACACCGTGTTAATGAAACAAATATATAGCAAACTTAAGTACATCGGAGTGAAAATGAGAAGCAGCTAAAGCACATCAGCCACCACTATTCACAGGTATGTGCATGGTCTTCTCTTTTCCTTGTAATGTATCCCCCCCCCCCCCCCCCCTATCCAAATTGTCCCATATACTTTTTCTACAATTTTGATACAGTCTTGAGTTGTATTCCGCCAACATTGGTGGCCAGGTTCCGTTTGTAGCACCTTTGGTGTTGCAAATGCCCATAGGCAATGGTAACTTTTTTTCTATCGGATGGACTTCTTTCTATCGGATGCCTGACTGCTGAACTCATAGAAATAAAAAGTCCACATATTAAATCATTAAAAAATTCAGCACCGCCGCATCAGGTTAGCTTTAAGCGTGACAATTTAGATATACATTTCATAAATTATATAATTAACGAATGGCCCGGCAGTCGTTGTGCTGCCCTAATAAATAAAAATCTAAGATCTGATTTCAGCGCCACCTACCGGATCCAATTGTAAACATAACAATCCCGGGATCCACTCAAACGTGTACTAACATTCCATCAAAATCGTAGAACCTGATATCAGCGCCACCTACCGAATCCAATTGTGAATCTAAACCATCCCGGTGCCTGCTCAAATATGCATAAAAATATGGTTACAAGTTGGGCCACCTGCATACCTGTAGACAAAGCACATTTATTACCTGCCGCGGCGTTTGAGCTAATAACATTGAAACTATTTATGATTGGTCTTCTTTTGTTTACTTTGTGTTTAAAATTAGTAATTAGAAAACAGCCTTTGTGTATTTTACTCGTTTATGGCTGTTCGCAAGCATAATTACGCAGGTGTGCAGATCACGTTTTCTGGGAAATTGCGTCGACCCTTGCCAGGTAGACATATTGCATCGGTGCATAAAAGAATGGCCCAATGGAGATATTGTTAGTTTATCGAGAACCACGATCAAGGTGAGACTTGTATACATTCGATAACATATATAATGACGGACTTTGCGCGTGTTATTGAATCGCGCATTACGTTTGAACTGATTGTGTTCATTTATATTTGTACCTGTGTTATACGTAATTGTATAGTTCTAATAAATCCTATAGTAATTCCCACGGCATTTTTAATTCCAGTCCCGCACTCGTAACAAAATACAAATTTAAAATTTAAAGTGTATATAATAAGATCGACACAAGTAGCTAATATGCTTTTATTATCCGTGCAGGAACGGAGCAAGAATACAATTTCCTGCAGTCGGGCGGCCTGTCGTAAGAAGTGACAAACCAACACACAGCCCGATGGTAGTGCGTTTTCCCGACTGGATGACAACCACTCTTGGTCTAGAGTATGTCGCCATAGCAACGTCAAGTTCTGTTCCGGCATTAGTGACCAGGTTCCAGTCTCCCTTAAGAGAGCAACAGCGTATTTGTAGCACCTTTGGTGTTGCAAATGTCCATAGGCAATGGTAACTGCTTTTCATCAAGTGGGCCGTCTGCCTGTCTAATGAACTCATGCAATCAAAATTAAAAAAAAATCTGTTTAACTGGAGTTGATATACTGCTTATTTATTTCTTATTTGTTTCCCGTACACATCAGATCAGTCCTAATACATTAGACGTCGGCTGACATCAAATATTTAGTCAAGGCTTCTTCCGTCGTTACCATGTTTGGTTTTATAACTCGAGCATCACAATAACTGTATTAGATATCTGCATGTTATTTAGATATATACTACGAGATTTTGACGTAAATTTTAAGGGTATAATGTTTTGTGTGGGGACCACTGTATATATGGAGTAGTACGTCAATGATAGTTACCCCATGGGATATGGTATATAAGACAGGAGGGGGAATAAGATGTGTATTGATTTCTTAATTGTTCCTAATTTAACTTACACTATATATACAAAAATCGTATCGACTACATGTTGTGCACATCTATATTATAATCATTATTAAATATTTACACGTTTATAACATTGGACATATTTAATGGTGTGCACAAATCCAGTCTTATCAGCAGCTCTAACAGCGTTATCAGTATTCCCATAGGGACACGCTCATAGATTGACCATATTGTTTGACTATGCTAAATTATATATCAATAAATTGGTGCATGACACGTAACGTAATAATTTCCTACACATTTCTTTTTTAAAATAAAACCGCGCATGTGTATGCCAGTCGACAAACTTAGTAAGGTACAGATACAGATGATGTAACCGTTCACTTATCTCGTTATTTGGCTATGGAACCATATTTTTTTTTAAATTCCAAATACTCTATATCTCTTCAACTACTTAATGGATATTTCCCGTACCAAGAATCTAACCCGGAACCTTTTTTTAAAAATCCCTTACTTACCTAATACCATCGGACAACCAGACGTATCAGTCAGTGATGCAACCGTTATATCGTGTAAACACCACTAGTCTGTTTGAAAGGCTTTGCTTTATTTTTTCTGATGCGCACTGACGCGCTGAAAGACGGTATAATGTGCCGGATTTGTTTTTCCTGACAAATATAATCAAGAAGTCTTCAAGTCATGTACGTATCTTCGAGGTAAGCGTGTTCTATCCTAGACCTTGTCATCACTTAACATCAGACTCTGTAGACAAGTGACATAAAATGAAAATGTATGGAAATAACATAAAGAGAGCAAGAGAGAGAGAGATACAAATACAAGACAGACCATATTTACAATATTTTCTAGGCAATATAATAGTCGGCATTATGCTCAAAGCGATATCTTCCAGGCAACTTATATCAAAGAAATTTGAATCAAGCGATGCAGATGGTACAGAAAAACGCAATACATACCTAAATACTCAAACTAATTTAAGAATTAAATTACTCAAATAATTATACACAGATTTTTACATGCCAACAAAGTGAATGCTCACCTGGTTTATTACCTTTCCTGCATTTGGACTTATTTTGTTTACTTTGTGTTTAAAATTTGCAATTAGACAATAGCCTATTGTTATTGTACTTGTTCATGACCGCAGGCGTGCAGATTACGATTTCTCGGAAACTTTTGTCCACACGGTCGATTGTTGTATTGTACAGTTTAGTATAAAACGATGCCCCGAACGGTAAGTCAGTCAAGCAACGATTACGATACGATCAAGACATGTACATTCGATAAAATTATATATAGTGACGGCCTTGGCGCGTGTTATTGAATCATGTAGTTTGTACTGGTTGTGTCCAGATATATTTGTACCTGTGTTATACGTGTTTGTATAGTTCTAATAAATTCTATAGTAATTCCAACGGCATTTTAATTCGAGTCCTGGAGCTCGTAACAATATATATATATATATATATATATATATATATATATATATATATATATATATTGTTACGAGCTCCAGGACTCGAATACTTAGCATAATGATCTACCATTCCTCTACATTTTCTACTCTATTCGTTTAGCACTATTGCCACTGATCCACAGGGTGAGATAAGACACTGGCCAAACGCAAACCTTATACGTGTAAAACCACAAATATACTTACTTTCTCCGTTGGCTCAGCGACCCAAAATGAGTCTTGGCCTCCGAAACGAGGGCATGCTTCTCTGTCCTATGCGATTTCTTGCCAATAATTGACTCCTAGCTCCGACAGGTCCGCCTCTACTCTGTCCTTCCAGCGATATTTGGGACGGCCGACCGGGCGCCGACCTACCGGCCGTACGAAATATGATTTCCTCACGCTGCTCACAAAAATATACCTAAAAGAATATTTGTAATTTAGTTTTTAATATCACTTACGATTACATTTTAATCAGCGAGTTTTGTACAATACTGGTTAAGAAATAAATGTAAAATTGTCATACTATTCAGGCTTTATCAAGCATCAAACGGAACACTTTAAGGGTGAGACGGCTAAAAGCTTTTTACGTTTTACAAGTTTTCTTTTTTTTTCAAACTTTAAAAGTCGATTTTGTTGGTCAAATATTCTTTTACTTCTCTGTGGGTTTTTTTTGAAATATTTTATTTTATTTTTAGATTTCCGTAAAAGTATGTCAACGAAGATAAAGGTTCCGTTGGATGGACAAACGAAACGAATGGTTGGGCATTACGTAATGTCCATTCATTCGTCTGTCCATCTGTCTATGTGACAGCTGTTTTTCTCAGTAACTACTGTGCTTGTCTACTACATAGATACAATTTGACAGAAAGGTATATATACTTCCTATAGAAGTACAATGTTGTTTAGTGACATTGCCAAAAAAATTAGGTTGCTCACCATACATGTAAATAAAGTTGAAAAAATTACTTTCAGTGTGGTGCTTTGAGAGTCATAATAATGGTTAGCTCCAACAACAGCCTACATTTTCTTTTATCTTATACTAATATATAAAGCTGAAGAGTTTGTTTGCTTGTACGCGCTAATCTCAGGAACCACTGGTCTGATTTGAAAAATTCTTTCAGTGTTAGATAGCCCGAATATCGAGGAAGTCTATAGACTGTATATCATCACGTTAAGACTGATAGGAGTGGAGCATTAATGAAGAATGTTTCAAAATGGGGGGGGGGGTTAACTAATTTTTTTAACTATTCCACGCGAACGAAGTCGCGGGCAGAAGCCAATCAGTAAATAATAGCCTGTGTTTGACGGCTGGTAACCCCGTTTTTATGTTTAATAGAGGGTAAAAAAAAAAAAAACCATCGATACCAGTTATATTTATTCATTGGTGCTTCGACTCGAAAACCCACAAAAGAGCCATTATCCTGATCAGAAAGCTGAAGTAAATATAAATGTCTTAAAATTAGCAGTTAAATTGGATATGAATGAATTAGAATAGAAAGTGTATAAAGAGTACATGACTAAGTTAAGAGATTTACAGTGTGATCCGTTTATTAAAATGTAAGTATTTTTTTATAAAAGCCATGCTAGGTGTATTGTTATATATTATGGTAATATGGTATCTTACATGACCCTCTTTCTCCTTCCTATCTTCGTTAACGTTTTGAATTTCTTGTTCTTTCGGACAAACACCGTGGAACTTCTAAATCCCTTCTTCTCAAAGCTCCCACACACTCATCGGCGTGTTATAGTAGTTCTTTCTCCGTCCACGTAGTCTGTATTGTCGGTTAAAAAGGTGAAGTCATTTTGGTCAAATTTTAATCTCATCAGCTAGTAGGTCTATGTAAAGATTATGGGAGCTGCATACGTCTAGCCATCGCAGCGGACAACGAACTACTGACTAGCACAACGCGGGAGCGCACATATTAATAATTGCTCTATCTTGCTCGCATATCACCCGTTCCGGTTACGCATTGTGCTATATATTGTACTAACAATACGACTTATTAATATTTGTACTTAAGGTTACCGTTTCCACAATAAATCATTTACAGCCAGTGTCATAACAGTCAGTACAATTATTTTTTCTTAGAGATTTTTTGCCTTCTATTAGTAGGTACGTATTGCAGTAGATGTCACTGTTCTCAAATTGAACACCAAATAAAAGATAATAATGTGTTTCGTTATACGCAGTTGTTTTAATACTTGTTTAAGAAATATTTGATATGTTTTTATGTTTTCGCAAGCCATATCAGCTAATAAATATATTTTAAAGTGTGTAAATTCTATTCCTCACCTTTTTCAAATTATAAAGCTCTGTTTAACTTTAATTACTGGATTTTTGATGAATTGTCGATTTACCAAAAACTTATTTCAAAGATGTCAATTATGTCAAAACCAAAATGACATTCCGATCGATACGAGTTAGACTCGTGAATGTATGTACTTTGTTTGTGTTTTGATTATTTTTCGACAACTTTGTTTGATTCCTGGACTCCGAAGACTTCGCTTATCATGTTTACTAGTGTTCTGTGATCACGTTGGACTTACGCATGTACCCTGAACACCGATTTGCCTAAAGATTTGTTCTCTGATGACTTGGATTTTATGGCTTCTTCTGAAAGAGGTTGTTGTGTGCCCAGATGCGGTAAAACTTGTAAGTAAATCATCGTAACGGCACCAGATTAGATGTGGATACATATGATGTTATGAAAATGTATGCATTTGAATATTTTAATAAAAGGAAACATAATAAATCACGCTACCGCTAAATTGTTGTTTTATTTACTAACAAATAAACATTTTTGAAAAGGCTTTTGGGAATTGCAGGAGTTAAATTATTAACTCCCGCAATTTCCAAAAGTCTAATATAAAAATCAAAATAATACTAGACCCCTGGACGGTTTTTGCCGTTGAATAGTGCCGTATACCGATAGAGTGCGTTAGTATATACATTACGACTGTTGACTCTATATCAGTATATATAAAGTACTCTGTGGTTACAGCATATCATCGCTACGATGATATGCTGTGATTTTTCTTTTTAAAGACTTTAAAATAATTAGTTATAATGTTTTGGTTAAAAAAAATGTATAATACATAAATAAGTATTTAAATATGTATTAATATAGTGTAAGAAAGCCCATGAGAACACGCAATGGAATATATAGTGTATATAATAATAATCCGCACGGCGGTGACGCGGCTCGCAACTCGTCACGTCTCGTTTCTCGTGGGGGCGAAAAGCGGACTGTGGAGAGCCGTTTAGCGACGTTGAATGTAAGAGGAGGGATGGACAGTAAAGTAGATGAAGTATGCCAGATGATGAATGAAAGAAAAATAGATTTATTATGTGTGAGTGAGACGAAGCGGAAAGGATGTGAAACCATTAAGTACGGTCAGTATACGGCTTATTGGTCAGGAGTGCAAGCGACTGAAAGAGGGAGTCAAGGAGTAGGCCTTATTCTCTCTGAAAGAATGGAAGAATGTGTGAAAGAGCATGAGTGTGTCAGCCCAAGACTTGTATGGATTCGACTGAAAGTTGGCTTGACTCGGCTTTTTGTGGTTGGGGCATATGCACCATCAGACATGAGCTCGACTTACGCCTCCCGACAAACCATAGAGGAAAACGACAAGTTTTGGGAATGTTTGAGAGGTTTGCTGCTTACATGTAAGCAGAACGAAAAATTAATTATGTTAGGTGATTTTAATAGCTGGGTAGGCTTAAAACGAGATGGTTATGAAAATGGTGTTAGGTACATACGGAGATGAAAGAATAAATATGAATGGTGACTGTTTGCTTGAGATATGTTTAGAATGAAATTTGTGCGTGACTAACACAATGTTCTGTCACAAGAATATACATATGTACACGTGGGAAAATGTGAAAGGGAAAAGTATGATTGATTTTGTAATAGTAGATGAAAGATTGAGAAAAAACATTCTGGACACTAGATCATATCGGGGTACAGGCATCAATACAGATCACTTTTTAGTAGTGTGCCGAATAAAAGATCTTTTCAAAACTTGGAGGCACCAACATACCGATAAACATAAATATAATACACTAGAAAGAATAAAAGTTGAAAAGTTGCAAGAAGAAGAAGTAAAAGAAGAGTATAAAGCAAAATTAGAAGAAAAATTTATTGAAATGAATGATGTGTCCGAAATAGAAGAGTTATGGATGTCCTTTAAAACCGAAGTTGTGGCTGTTGCGACTGATGTGTGTGGTATAACTAAAAGAAAAACGGGTAAATGCGTAAAGAATATTTGGTGGGATGAGGAAGTACAGAGTGTAGTGAATGATGAAAAGAAAGCATGGAAGGATTGGTTAGCTTTAAGAGCTGACCTAAGACTGAAAAATACAAAAAAGGAGGATGTAGATGAGGCAAAAATTTTGTATAAAAGGATGAATGAAATAATTAAAATAACAGTCAAAAAGAAAAATAATGAGCAAAAAGATGATTTGGATGAAAGAATCTCTGAAGATTTCCAGAGTAACATTAAGTATTTCTGGAAATCTATAAAAAGAGCTAGAGGAAAGACAGTACAGTCTGAGCTCAATGTAATCAGGGACAAGAATGGAGACATTGCGAAAGGAGAAAAATGCATATTGAATCGCTGGAAATAATATTTTGAAGGATTGTTTGAAAAAGATAAAGCGGATGTGGAAAGTATGACTGGTGAAAAGGACAATAAAGAAGACAGTAGTAATAGTATAGGTATGGATGAAATTATGAAAGCATTGAATAGTATGAAACTAGGAAAGGCTGCTGGGTATGATAGGATAACCATGGAAATGCTAAAGGCTGGACAAGGTTTGGTCGCAAGTCTCTTATATCGCCTTTTTAACATATGCTGGAAGAGTGGCTGTGTACCAAAAGATTGGTGCAAAGCCGTTATTGTACCACTCTTCAAAGTAAAAGGGTCAAAACAGGACTGTAAAAATTATCGGGGCATCAGCCTTCTTAGCGTTGTCGGGAAAATGTATGCTAAAGTGTTGATTGAACAGGTATTCAAAGTAACAGAAGAGAAAGTATGGGATGTACAAGCGGGTTTTCGACAGGGAATGGGATGTGTGGACCAAATCTTTACCTTACGGTGCATAAATGAAAAGTTTTTGGCCAAAGGTCAAAATGTGTATTGTGCATTTATAGATTTGGAGAAAGCTTATGATAGAGTGATAAGGAGTGAACTGTGGTCAGCGCTAGCTAAGTATGGGATAACAGACAACCTGATACGATCACTGAAGTCCCTCTACAGCGATTCCAGTGCTTGTGTTAGGATTAACGTTGCCTACACTGAATGGTTTAGCATTGAAAAAGGTGTTAGACAGGGCTGTGTAGCGTCGCCGTGGCTGTTCAACCTATTCTTAGACAGTTGCTTGGACGATTTGAAAGAAAGTGAAAGTGGTTTAAGAATGAATGGGTTACTTATCAAATGTCTACTCTACGCCGATGATCAAGTTATACTTGCGTAATCGGAAACGGAGTTACAGGAGATGGTAACAATTATGAATGAGTCTTTTGAGAGAAAGGGTATGAAAATTAATGTGAACAAGACGAAAGTTCTGGTGTTTGAAAGAGATGAAAGAATGACAAGTTGTAATATACAGATAGGAAATCAAAAGTTAGAGCAAGTTAGTGAATTTGTTTACTTAGGCTGCATGTTTACCAGAGACGGAAAGCATGAAAAGGATATTGAAAGGAGAGTTATGGCAGGTAATAGGGTGAATGGAGCGCTAAATTCTTTTATGAATAGCCAGAAAGTGTCTGTAAAGGCACGCTTGGCTGTCCATAAAGGAGTGTTGGTGCCGACCCTGATGTATGGTAGTGAAAGTTGGGTATGGCAGAAGAAGCATGAAAGTAGGATAAACGCAGTTGAAATGAGAGCTTTGAGAAGTATATGTGCGGTTAGCTTGAATGATAGGATAAGAAACAGTGTGCTAAGGAAACGTTGTGGTTTGAAAGAAGATGTAATAACAAGAGTTGAAAAAGGAATGTTAAGGTGGTTTGGGCATGTAGAGAGGATGGATGAAAATAGAATCACAAAACAGGTATATGACAGTATTGTCAATGGTAGAGCTGTTGCCGGTAGACCGAGACGAACATACCATGAACAAATATCAGAACTGTTAAAAAAAGGTCAGGTAAAAAGCATTTCAAATAAACGCGCATGTATGAATAGGTTAATGAAAGTAGGTGTTTGTCAGGATCGTCGCAAGTGGAGATCCATAGTCTCTGCCTACCCCCATGGGAAACAGGCGTGATTTTATGTATGTATGTATCAGTTCACTTCAGGTCACATCAGCACTCGACAGTGAATACTACTCGCTGTCATCTGAAGTATCATTGAACCTCTATCTCTCGCTGCCACAAGATTTGCCTTACGCGGTCATCACTCAGTCCCACCTATCGCGTAATTTCGGGGCATTACTATACTTCAAACTAACTCCACATCTCGTCAAAAACGTACCATCATTAGATGTTTAACTCGAGACTAACTTTCGTAAGCCAGTTTGGGAACAACTAATCGCTCGCTGGGAGAACTGGCTAATAAGCCCAAGGGGCCTCCACGACTTGAGGCTTCAGTTCAAATCTCATTACAGACGCCGATAACGAGCCACGTTAATGTCCCGCTTGGTATAGGCTTAAGGGATAAAAACACAAAAGGCTTAGAATGGCAGATTGTTACACGAGAGTTGAAAGTGACCTATTTAGGCACAGCATGCTATTAATTCGAGCGCCTAAGTATGTCTTTCACCCGAGGTTAACACTCTGATTTTCATTTTGAATATGAGGAAAGTAGATAAAAATTGATTAGTTAAACAACTACTTATCTAATATAATCAGGCGTTAAATCCATATCTAAAACTGATGAAAAGTCATCACATATGTCATATGCAACGTCAAGTAGTTTTTTGCTGTGGCATTCTGCCAGCCAGTATTTTTATGGCACTGATCATAATAAATATTTTGTTCAAATTTATGTAAATTAAATGATAATTTAGTGAAAAATAATTTATATTTAGTATTATCAATAGTTCGCATAGTTTTTAAATTTTTTTTACAGCAGGAAGAATCGTTTCGCAGGACGAAAACTGTTGTTTTCATCTCTGTGATTAGACAATTCCAAGCTTACTTTCGTAATATGAGAGATAGATAGAGATATCAATAGATCTTATCCGTGCAGGAACGGAGAAAGAATACAATGAAGAATTTTCCAATCTCATAAAAACAAAAAATAATTATATTAATTTAAAGACATTAAAAAAATATTACACCTAATAGAAAAATTACTTGTATATCTCTAAAAATGACGAAGCTGTGAATTTTTAAATATCACCCACACGAAAATAAAAAACCGCGCGAAGCATTCACCGTCATACGTCACAACTCTCGTAGGCCGCCCTGTGCGAGCGGGACGCACTAGAACGGGTGATCGCAGAGAGATACGTGTTGAAACACGTATCTCTCATTCGATGCGAGCATTCGCATTACAATACTATCTCAGACGTGGTGTTTGTGTGTGTGGTATTCTGATTCGTGATATTTTGTATTATACTGGTATATAACAAAGTGGATACGAGATGGAGAAGTTACAAAGAAATATATAACACAAATCCAACTGCAAATGTTGTTTGGAGAGAAGACAAAGGGGTTGTTTTGCATTGCTCATGAGGACTTCGACATTTTTAACAATGTAGACATTTATAAAGTGGCTTTGGAAAAGTTTTCATTTTGGAAAAAAAGTATATTCAAGAAAGTTTTAATGCTGTAAAATAAAAAAATAATCTGGTTTTGAGTTAAAAATATAGTTTTATTAAAAGGCTCTGCATGTTTACTAATCCACATGCTATTCATACGATGATATCAAAGAAAGCCATCATTTTCACGTTTACACATGTATGTGGTGCAAGCATTTTAAAATCTCGCAATCTTCGTATCGATCTTTCAACGTGGACTCGAAATGCGGCAATCCTTTTTAACCGACTTCGAAAAAAGGAGGAGGTTCTCAATTCGTTGCGATCTTTTTTCTTTTTTTTTGCTTTTTTATGTATGTTCGCCGATTACTCCGTGATTTATGATCCGATTTACGTGATTCTTTTTTGTTTGACGCGGAATCGCTGTCATGTGATTCCCTAAAAATTTGACATAGTTTGGCCCAGTAGTTTTCATTTTACGAACATTTTTTTGTTCCCGTTTCTTGGGACTTATATTTTTTAAGAAGTGCGGCACCATTCGTTGTTCCACCCATACATAGCTAGACACTAAAAAGTAACAAATAAAAAATAAAAACTTCGTTTAAAAAAACCGACTTCAAAAACTAAAAAACTAAAATGTATAAAATAACTTATTTCTAAAGCTATTATTATTAATATATATTATTTAAAACATCTTAAAGTCGGTGCAAAGTAAAACATAAAAATTACTATATTTTGAAAATTACTAAGCACCGACTTTAAGATGTTTTAGATAATATATACTAATAATAATAGCTTTAGAAATAAGTTATTTTGTACATTTTAGTTTTTTAGTTTGAAGTCGGTGTTTTTTAGTTTTTGAAGTCTGTTTTTTTAAACGAAGTTTTTATTTCAATAACTTCTGTATTGTCACTGTGCCTCTGTTTGAAAGACACTGGCAGATGAACAGTGTCTGAAGTGTCTGTAATATCGCCACTAATGTCGTGTCTTGCCTTGCGTGCCTTGGAGCATTTCATTGCCTGAAGATCTAATATTCTTGTACCTGAATTTTGTTTGACATCCTTTATCATTTTTTGCCCATTATATGAACATGTGTACCCTTATTTTTTGTTTTTAAATAATCACTGGCTTCCATATCCACATCAAAACAGTCCATTGGTACAAAAATACGTTTGTCAGGATCTTTAATTACTTCATCACCCTGAACACATTCAATACATTTTATGGGTTTTTGGGCAACAGAAGCAGGAACTTCCGTTGAAAGTACTTTTTCATAATACTCTGCTCGGCGACGCTTAGCAACAGCAGACCGTTCTTGTGTATCTTACCTTGGTCTTTTGGCAAGAAAACTTATGAGGTAAAACGTTTTTCTTCAGAAGTAGTCTGCCACCAACAAATAGATGTTTTACAAAGCTTTGAGTGTCGTTCTCGACCTGTACAATAAAATAAAAACAACATAGCCTACTAAACTCTTGCAAGAGCTTGCAAGTAAAACTTTATTTTTAATCGATTGCTAACGTATCTATCTAGGTGGTACAGAGCTTTCATAATGATAAAGATTTTTCCCACTTATGTATGAGACGCTAGATGAATTTTACGCGTGCATAAACCTATTATTTGATCGAAATCATTCGTCTCCACGAAGATTGATTCTTCGTAGAAGTGATACTAAACTTAAATATAAATACTCTAATGAAGTTTCACATTTACTATGCAAAACGCAGACAGAAAAATTTCAATATTAGTTATTCTAATACTTCACGATGAAGTACAGTATAAATAAAAAATATCGATAACGTGCATCCAACACTATTCCATTTCTAGCGTAGTGCAACTGAGCTACGAAATTCTTGGAAGAATTCGTTTTCATTATTATACCTATTCTGCCGAAATGTCGACGAGTGGTGCATTAGTATCGTCATGTCAAATAGACATAGAAACTGGTAAGAGTTAAAGGATATGCAGAGATATGTAGGTACATTATATAGACACGTACTGATTTTTCTGATACAGATTCCTTTCTTTTCATAATTTTGCACCACTCATATCGTATATGTTTCTGCTTTGGCACTTTTGCAGTCGTGTTTTTACAGTTAGACACGATGCAGTATTTATAATGTATTTTAGTTTTAGTTTCCATGATAATACCTAATGTTGTGTTGCGCTAAAAAGTACTAACTGCGGCGAACGGTCGCCTAGTCGCTGCGTTGTCCCGAGACGGGCGAGACTTGTGACGTCAGCGCTTGGTCGGCCAGCCGCTGGTTTCACGATTTCAAAATGGGAGGGAAAAGCTTCATAACTTCGTCATTTATGAAGATAATTGAAAACAAAAAAACACTAGGATTTATTGCAGACTTAGTGTGATTTTTCAAAATAATAAAATTAAAAAAAATGGAAACTTCCTCATTTCCTGCAGCCAGTACGCCTGTCGTAAGTGGCGACATAACAACCCACAGCAAGGTGGTGGGTATTCGCCCGACTGGATAGCTACCACCCCTGGCAGAAGGTATGCGGACATAACAACCTTGAACTGTGTTCCGGCATAAATGACTAGATTCAAGTGTCTCTTAAGAGAGCAGCAGCCAATTTGTAGCACCTTTGGTGTTGCAATATTTCTAATTAATCATGGCTTTATTCTTTAACAAAAAGCATTACCCACTTACGTTATACAATATGAAAGTACTCAAAGCACTTGGTATAATTTTCATATTGGGTTCCTGAGACCAGTAGACATCAATTAACTGTGAAAGCGAATTAAAATTAAGTGGTGTAGACACGCCGCGTTTCTTAAATTACGCCGAAAATGTTAAGGAAAACCCGCGTGGCGTAACCTCGAAATTGTTATTGGGTGGTAATTGAGGCATGAGGAAATAAGAGTATAAGTCGACGACTGCTGTTTTTTGCTAGTTTTAGTGGTACCAGTGCCTATGACATAGGTCAGGTGTTGTTCAATTTGTAGTGACGTCAAAGATGTTACCGAAAGAACAGACTTGCTAGCCGTTATGTTTGCCTGGTACTTTTAACTCTTTAATTACCTTTTACTTCCTTCTTCATTTCTTTTTTCAACCGTCTTCAAAAAGGTTCTCAATTCGTCCCTATGTTGTTTATTTTATATGTTGGTTATTCGATTTTTCCGTGAATTGTGAACCGATTTTAAACAATTGGTCGCATTGTCACCATGTTAGGATCTGATAAGTGGGTTCCAAGAAATTAGAGTAACCCTTAAAAATTGATAACAGACTTCTTCGAAACACAATATCTTTGTCAATTCTAAACCGATTTTCAATTACTCGTAAGTCTGTACTCCAGAGAAACAGCCGCCCATGTCCTACTTGAATGCGGAGAGGTGGCCCAAAACAGGGCGAAGTATATGGACACCCCAGGTAGCCTCCGAGAACTCTTCTGCCACGTTAAGAAACTAGTGTTCTTCCTGGAGGAGTTGGGCTGGATGGAGTAAACCCTGATCTACCCTTGCACGGAAAATAGGCGCTTTATCATCGAGTTGCGGAAACCGCCCCGCTCGTAGTAGAAGAAGAAATGTTATACTAATATATAAAACTGAAGAGTTTGTTTGACCGCGCTAATCTCAGGAACTACCAGTCTGATTTGAAAAATTCTTCCAGTGTTAGATAGCCTATTTATCGAGGAGGGCTATAGGCTATATATCATCACGCTAAGACCGATAGGAGCGGAGCACCAATGAAGAATGCTTCAAAATCGGGGGGTTCTTTTTAACATACTTTTTTTTTACCATTCCACGCAGACTTAGTCGCGAGTAGAAGCTATTATAAAAAAATATTTATAATTATCACTTAAAAACTTAATTTACAGAATTTCAATTCATATCAAAGTATTTCGTTATATCTGCTAAATTATGCCTCTTTAAATCCTTACAATCTAATCACAAACACAACTTTTAAGTTGTTTAATCCAATTTAATTAAAAATATACATTCATTCGAAAGCATAACAGTTGGGTTTGCAGACTGCTCACGTAGCGTAACTGGGAATCTGAACGAGGGAATCCCGGGAAAAATGGGACGCTTAATTAATCCAGGGCCAATGTCCCCGGGCATTTACAGGTGGCTGTTAATTACGAGTTAATTTACCTACTTCCAGTTTCCCTATTAATTAAAACCGCATCAACTTTGTTCCGGGTATTATTTTGAGGGTTGAAAAACTGGCGATTGTTTATGGATACCTTATTAAGGGTAAGTGAATGTTTTTGGGGTTGTTTTGATAATAATACCTTCGAATTTCATTGTTGAATTTTGTTTATGTGTTTACAGTTCGTATTTTTAAGGAGCGGTTTCATGGCTATGTTTATAAGAGAATTTTTACCGTGTAGTATGATAAAATCGATTAAATGTAATGTAATGAGGAGAGATCAAAGTTACGTGACAAGAAGAATGTTAAGATTGACGGGTACAAATGTAAATTAGAACAAATAAAAAAAGGAACCGACTTCTATAGTAACCAAAATAATCAATAAATAAAAAAAAATCTACGACATCTTAAAGTTAGTTTTAAGCAAAGCATAAAAATTATTATATTTTGCAAAATTGTTGTTATTTTTTGTTTTACTATGAATGAAACAATTCTGAAGCTGAATTGAATTCACCGCAAAAAATTGATTAAAACTAGATAACAAAAAGTTATGGCTGTAAAACCGCAAAAACTAAATATTTTCTCTCTAATTTTAATTTTTTTTTCTATACCTCTAGAACCCTAAATCCGATAGTAATAAAATGTATTTGTGACCATTTCGAAGGTTTACTGAAATCAAAGTAACAATAATCATAAAAATCGATTCAAAAAATATATGCGCTCTCTCTCTGCTCTTACAAGTACAGCCTTTAAAGAATAATCGGTGTACATATGGAACGAAAAGGAAATTTTACTCATAAAAAATGTTCATAAAATGAAAATTATTTAGAAATTTAGGGGACCAATTGGAAGCTATTCCGCGTCGATCAAAAAAAGAATCACGTAAATCGGATCAGAAATCACGGAGTAATCGGCGAACATACATTTAAAAAAAAAGTTCCCGATGAATTGAGAACCTCCTCCTTTTTCGACGTCGATTAAAAAAGGAAGAAGTATTATATTACCACTTAGTAACTTATAACGAAAACAAATACTATATTCGTTATCGTTCAAGCACGTAGTAGTTATATGCTCTTAATGATACAGACCATGGAATCCCACCTGAAATTAAGCTATGTGTAGACAATAATTAAATGTTCTGCCAATAAGACATTGCCAGGAAAATCTTATAAGCAAAACCAAGTATTCATAAAAGATTAATTCCATTTACTCGTACATATGGTATTTGTTAGTTCCTTTCACCATTACCGCCCTAGTAGTGCTTTATAATCGTTATTATTAAATCTATTACTAGTTTTAATAGCTTATAGTATTGTTGCGAATTTGTAGGGGTTTTGTATGATATAAATTGCCTTAGAAGAGTCTTAGCGACACTAACGAGCAGCAATTGATTTATACATATTTATATATATATATATATATATATATATATATATATATACATATATATATATATATATATATATATAATAAGTGAATGTTTAACATATTACATATATTTATTTAAAAACAGATAGTACTTTCTAAGTGGTTTCCAAAATGTAGGTAATAATAATAATACATGTAGAGTAGTCATAAAATTCTTGCAGATAGACAAAAACGAAATTGCCCCTCAGAATAACATACCGTCAACATTTAAATTTTCCTCACTGTACACTGCATTCACTTGGTTTAGGCCCGTGGATGTGGTTCAAACTAGCCAAAGTGCTAAGAAAAGATTACCTTTCCGAAAAATAATAATAATAATAATCGGCAGACAAACACACACATTATATATCCCCAAGCTAAGCAAGTTACGCTTGTGTTATGGGTAATATACAACAGATCACTCTGGGACCGATCCCAGACATCCAGACCATAGTAAATAACAAAAAGTTCGTTTCCGAAATTTACCATACCAGGAATCGAACCCGGAGCTTCTGCGTTCCAGCGAGTTCGGCCGTCTAAGACTTAGCCCGCTCAACCATAGAAGCCGTCTGTTTTGGCTATATTTATCTTTTTTATTCCTCTATTTATTCATATACACTTATCGCAACTTGCTAATACTTTCTTCATCGTTAGCACGTATAGCTTAAGAGCCAGTGATCGGCTAACTGTATGTATTTGACCAGACCTGAGGTTTCGTACATTGAGGCCCCTATACCTACCATGTATGGTACGGGGACTCACTAAGCTCAAAGTGGTGGACGCGGCGAGCGCTGAGGTAAGACAGTATCGATTTTTGACGAATTTTAAATCCTTTTGACCACGGCTGCCGTTTTGATATTTGAAAATATAGACTTATTATTATCGGAAAATAAGAATGGCAGACCATTATCGCGCGGTTTTACTTTATGGCAGACAATTTGAATATTCTAAAAAAAGAAAGTAATTGACCAGATCTGCCATTGATATATTTTGTTTATATTTTTTTTTTATTGCAGGAGTACAGCAGACAGGCAGACGGCCCACTTGATGGAAAGCGGTTACCATCGCCTATGGACATTTGCAACACCAAAGGTGCTACAAATGCGCTGCTGCTCTCTTAAGGGAGACTGGAACCTGGTCACTAATGCCGGAACACAACCCAAGGTTGTTATGGCGACATACTTTAGACCAGGGGTGATGACCATTATTATAGTCTTAAAAACTTATATTGATCGCGGCAGACGTCTACTTTGCGTATACACATCAATAAATAATAAAATCTCAGCTACTACCCAATCAGATGTATATGTTTGAGCTTAGTGAGTCCCCGTACCATACATGGTAGGTATAGGGGCCTCAATGTACAAAACCTCAGGTCTGGTCAAATACATACAGGTAGCCGATCACTGGCTCTTAAAGAGTAGTAATTGAAACAATATGCACATTAGGTCGGAAAACTGCCTAAATGGTGAATCCTTTCCGGTCAGCATTTATTTGAACCCGCGCCCCTTGAGGTAAGGACGCGTACGCTAACCAAGCTATCATTTTTTATGTAAGATCATGAATAATCGAAATTCCTAGAAATTGTTGTACAAAATGTGTATTTATAATACAAAGCATGTAATAAATCGGTGCTTGCCTTTGTCTTATTCTCATTTGTTTGGATATTATGTCGCTTGCCTGTTCTAGACAGCTTGCGGGAGGAATCGTGCCGCCTTCACCCGATGTTTTCTTAATAAAGGTCAGTTTTACGGTGCGAACGCTTTTAGAGAACGTGCGTACGAGTATTCAAAGTCTAAGACCATTAAACGCAAGCTAGAAGTTATTAGGAATGGACTAAGCGACAAAATGTGTAGTAAAATGGATGGTTTAGACTACTAGTACACGAGATAACGTCTGAATTCTTGAAGAATATTTATTAATGTCATATTTTTGGAACGAAGATCCTTATCGCTCGTTGTGAAAGGGGGCTAGACGGAAAAAATTAAGACCAAAAGTTGTAACGACACTTTTTGCTATAGTTGTAAGCCGTGCGGCGTGCGCGTGTTTCTCGGTCTGTATCTCTCTCTCTCATAGAAAGCAAGCCAGTTATTTTCGTTTCGTCTTTCTATTTCGCTTTGAACAGTGTGGTGTCGCGACGATTATTTTTGTTGAGTGTATACAGGTTTTTTGTACATAATAAATAATAAAAAAAACTTCGTTCCATCCGGGTGTCCTTTGACGCCTCTCCAGTTTTTTTTTTATTGCAGTAGTTCATCAGACAGGCAGTCAGCCCACCTGATAGAAACAGGTTACCGTCGCCTATGGACATTTGTAACAACAAAGGTGCTACCGATGTGCTGCCGCTCTCTAAAGGGAGATTGGAGCCTGGCCACTAATGCCGGAACACATCTCAAGGTTATTATGGTGGCATACTCTAGACCAGGGCTGTTAGCAATCCAAACGGACAAATATCCTGCCTTGGGTTTGGGTTGTTTTGTCTCCTCTTACGCCCGGTCGCAGGAATTGTATTCTTCCTCCGTTCCTCCTACAAAATTAAAAGTTTAAAACAACGAAAATTATTAATAAAAAAATGAAAAATAAACATTTCCAAATTTTTCCAACGGGGTTATATTGTAAAGCCTTTCAAGAATTGCTCCAAGAAAGGAAAAAAATCTTAAATTTATAGTTTAACAATTATCACACTTGCAATGTTTATGTTCATGCAAAAAAAAATTATTAATTAACTATTGAATAACTAAATGAAAAATTGTGATAAAAAAAAATTTCAAGCAGATTATTGTTCATTCATCTATTCAGTTAGTGCCTGAATTTTTTCAATTTTTTATTTTCATATTTAGTATGTTTAAATAATATTTATTCATTAAAGGGCCGATGTGGGTGTGGCTTGCGTAAGCCAGAGTACTACCCCTTTTCGGCCGTATTTTCATCCCTCTGGGAAAATTATAAATATTGATCTTACAGTTTCGGGAGTCAAGACTTTTTTAGGAAATTTCCTCCTTTTTTCGAATCTTTTTTGAAATTTGAAAAATCTTTATTACTTCTGAGATATTTGCAAAAAAACTAAACCCCCCTTTTTTTTAGTTAATTGTTAATAACTTTTACAATTTTTGCAAACGGAACTTCATTTTTTTCAAAAATCATCTACATGCCATTCCGAATCGAATGACACCTCATTTATGATTTTCGGAGACTGCTGAAAAAAGTTGGTCCAAAAGGCACTTGTTTACTAGTCTACTAGATGACCCCAAAACTACACTTCGTTGGTTATATCATTGCAAGGATCCCGATACTAATGGAGATGGTAAGGGGTGTACCTTTGAACTGTGGCGCAGGGACAAATGGGGTATTTTATTTTCATCTAGGTTGAAACTGACCAGAGTTACATTGGAAATATTTTACCAACAAATTAAATTACATTTATTTTATATTTTACTAACAATTTTATACAGAAAAATCAGATCCATATCACAAGAATACTTTTGCCTTTTCTAGGATATAGACAGCAGTATACTTCGGTATATTTATTGGCCTTAGATGTGATGAGCAAAGCCACGTAAAATATATATAATTAACAACTAGCAACAGAAAGAGACAGATTAAAAGTTTAAAGATGTCATTATCTTCGGAATATAGAACGGCTGCTTGCGTCGGGCACGACATATGTGTCGACACTCGGCCTCATCACATCTTCCAATGACGGTATCAAGGGCTGCCGATTCCGCTATATTTCGCACAGCGAATTTGTATTGATATCCAGCTCTGCAGTTTAACCAGCCTTCTGGCCACATTTCTCTGTGAGGTAGTGATGTGATAAGTCTATAATTCGTTTAAGTCATCTTATTAACACAATTAGTAATATTAAAGTTTACTATTAGTGTGCTCTATTTATAGAATTAATGAAAAACCTAGAAAGCAATACAAGACGAAAGCAGATAACTATAAATTGCTAGTAAATAAAACAAATCCATACGAAATTAGGCAGAAATTATGTTCATGTTTACAGTCAGTGTAACCGAACTTTAAATTTTATAGTCTATTATAGTCTATAAATCATATTTCTCTTTTGTGAGACCCTTCCATGTGCTTAGCTTTATAAACTTAAATCAAAGACTTCCATACATTATTTATGCAGAAAATACAATTTAATTCATTTGTTTGACTATGACTTTAAAAATCTATTATATTGTTACGAGTTGCAGGACTCGAATTAAAATGCCGTTAGAATTACTATAGAAACTCTATTAGAAATATACAAACACGTATAACACAGGTACAAATATAACCGAACTTAATAAGTCCAAACGTAATGCAGAAGGTCATCATTCAAATACACGCGCAAAGTCCGTTACTTAACTAGATTACCGAATGTGCACACGTCTTACTTCGCTTGTGATTATCGCTTGACTGCCTCGTCCATCAATCGAGGCATTGCTTTATACTGCACGGATGCAATATCTCCTCTCGGTCGCATGGACCGAATTTCTTAGAATCACACCTGGTTAATGACTGCCATAAAAGATTACAATACACAATGGGCTGTTCTTCTAATCACAAATTTTAAACACAAAGTAAGCAAAAGAAGTCCAAAAGCCGAACAGGTAATAAAATGTGTTTCTACAGGGCTGCAGGTGTGAATTTGTGTTTGTCGGCATCTATGTCGTAACAATATACTGAGGGTTTTGCATGGTTTGCCGTTTCATATTCCTACACAATAATTAATTCTTATAAACTACCCTATGATTTGGAGTAATAATACATAATAGGAGTGGCCGTGAGTAACACAATTTTATTATCATTCTGAAACATTAGTCAAAGTTTATTACACAAGAATTACAATGATAAATATATAGACTAAGATCCCGCTATACAACGACCTTCACCGAGTGCTAATTTGATGAAACCTATTTTATATATAATTAAAGGTGTTTTATTATAATTGGAATTATAAATCTGGCCCCAAATTTAAAAATTGTTAGTAAAACAAACTTGACCCTCCTCGGGGCACCTGTCTTCGAAGAATCTTTTAACTCTTTCTTTGACGACAAAATTCAAAATTTTACGCACAAAGTAGAAAACCTAAAAATAATAAGTAAACACAGTGCATATTTTATTATTCGGCATTGCTTATTTGTTCCAAATTCTATGTACGTCCTACGGTGCTCTCCCCTGTGGAGGCACCCGAATATTCTAAATGTTTTGGATTCCACCATTAGACAATCGCTCACTTCCATTTTAAATTTACCACTCGATTTTGAAGACCGCACGTGGACCCAAGCTACCCTGCCAATTAGGCTAGGCGGCTTGGGAATACGCAAAATCTGAGACGTAGCTTTACCTGCTTTTCTGTCCTCAGTTTATAGCACTGTGGACCTCATTGGCAAAATTATAAATCCGTCACCAAGTGACTTTGAGGTCCCATACTTGGCTGAGGCCAGAAACGCATGGTCACTAGCATGCCCGAGTCAAAATTATCCAGTAGAGCCCAAATCACAGAAGCTTTGGGACGGGCCGCTCAGCAAGTTGGTATATGAAAATCTCTTGTCCTCTAGTGTCAACGAAGCTGAGCGAGCCCGTCTTTTAGCAGTCTCAACATGGGAGTCAGGCTTGTGGCTTCAGGCGCTGCCCTCATCAAATTTAGGCACATTCCTGGATGACACCACATTTAGGATTGCTGCCTCTATTCGACTGGGGGCACCGGCTGTAGTCCCTCATCACTGTCAATGCGGAGATAAAGTCAGTGGTTCAGGTTACCATGGCTTGTCGTGCGCCAGAAGTGCCGGCAGAATACCACGCCATGCTGCACTAAATGACATTATCCGCCGGGCTCTTGTCACCACCGGGACCCCAGCCATTTTAGAGCCAAATGGACTGTGTCGCGACGATGGCAAGAGACCGGACGGGATGTCTTTGGTGCCATGGAAGATGGGACGACCATTAGTTTGGGACGCAACGTGCGTTGACACTTTGGCAGCGTCCCATCTTCCCGATACGGCTGTGGTAGCTGGTGCAGCTGCCGCCCGACAAGAGGACCTAAAACGCCGTAAATATGCATCCATTGGCAGTGGATACATATTTGCGGCTTTTGGTGTCGAAACTCTCGGGCCATGGGGTCCAGAAGCCCATCGCCTTTATCGAGACCTATCAAAACGGCTGATAGATGTCTCACGAAACCAAAACGCTGGCCTGTATTTTGGGCAACGCATAAGCATTGCCATACAACGTGGTAATGCGGCCAGTGTTTTGGGAACGTTCCCAACTGACGGTGATTTGGGACCTATTTACTATTTGTAGTTTGAATTTTTTTATAAATTAAGTTGTATATATATTTTTAGAGTAGGATGTATTTGTTTATTTTAATTAAAATATAGAGAAATTAAAGGTGTCAATAAATATATTGCATATGGGTTGCCTAAAAAAATCAGTCCAGTATATATGATTAATAAAAAATTAAAAAATACAATTTTTTACATTTCACCGGTTTGTTTATTAAACAAATTCTATACCAATCGAAAGTATGAAGCCCATAGAACATGCAAATGTTAGGTTGCCTATTCTTTCCGGTCACAACTCTCGGGTAGCCAGGTATAAACAGGTAAATCGATACTAGCATTTGCACCGGTCTGATTATTGAATTAAAATTAAATGAAAATAAAGATTATTTCATTATGAACACGGTGGTATAGGGTTGCCTGCGAAAAATCAGTCCCGAATTCAATTCCAGTTGTCGAATTTTGAAAAGTGAAATATTGCTGCGAGAGAATATGTGTGGCTGGGAGGTCCCAACCAACCATATCCCATGCGATAGAAGAGGACACAGCATAGCAGCTGTTTGAAGTCCGTCCATTTAAAGAAAGAGAGTGCGCATGCTATTTGATCTTGAACATGAAAAGGATTATACCTGGCTACCCAAGAGTTGTGACCGGAAAAGAATAGGCAACCTAACATTTGCATATTCTATGGGCTACATACTTTCGATTGGTATAGAATTTGTTTAATAAACAAAACGGTAAAAGGTTAAAAAAAAATTTTTTAATTATTAATTAATCATATACTGGACTGAAATTTTTTAGGCAACCCATATGCAATATATTTATTGACACCTTTAATTATATATAAAATAGGTTTCATCAAATTAGCATCTCGGTGAAGGTCGTTGTAAGGCGGGATCCTGTACTAATAGCCAGGACTTTTTTGTGTGGGCATGTGGGGGCATGCAGTGCCCTTAAAGGAAATTTCGAAAACATCGAAATTTGCCATAAAAACTGAAAAAATAAAAAACCATTTTGGTAACCTTTAAAAAACAAATTTTATCAATAGGTATTTTGTAGTGGAGCTACAGACAGAAAAATATAGACTTACAACTTTCGAGAATTACGGTGCTCCCAAAAAACAAGTGACAAAAAAGGCCTGAATATAGCACACTAATCTAGTACGCAGAAATATCAAAAAAGCTCCAAGGGGACAAATTGGCCTTCTGGAATACAGTTCTGTCAAGCAGTTATAATAATTGTCCCCCACAATATGCAAGCCAATCAGAGATTATAATACCTCGTCCGTCTGCTTCAGAATGCCTGTAGCAGACTGCTCGTCGTACACTGCTCGTCTTACACTGCTCGTCTTACACTGCTCGTCTTACACTGCTCGTTGTACACTGCCCCCTCCCTGCCCGAACAACGCGTTTTTAAGGTCCTCCTGGCACGCCAAAGTGACAGCATCCGGTGATGCTTTGGCGATACTTCAGATTCATTTCCTTCATAAAATTAACTTCCGCCATCCGTATTAACTTCCAACTTACGGTTAGTTGATTTCCGATATTTATTCGCTTGATAATCGCCTCTATATTGGTATCCGGTTATACGACTTCCGACATACGATTACTTCATAAAAAATACTCCAGATCTGGTTAGTAATGACTTCCGCCACATCTTCTTCTTATATATAAAAATAAATGTTTATCTGTACGTCTTTTATAGATTCGTAAACTATATATATGATCATGTGGTGATGTTTAGCAAAGTTGTTGTGCATGAGCCAAAAATTTCTGAGTTGGTTCATAATTGGACACGGTAGGTGGCGCTGCTGTCGGCATATGCATTGAAGCTTTTTCGGGCAGGACGACGTCTGTCGGGACAGCTAGTGGTATATAAAAATCAATTGCTGCTCGTTAGTCTGACTAAAACTCGAGAACGGCTGGACTGATTTGGTTAACTTTGGCTTTGAATTATTTGTGGAAGTCCAGGAAAGGTTTAAAAGGTGAGTAAATATGAAAAAATGCTTGGAATATAGTATAAACAACTCTGAGGTGGTACGAAATTTTTCGGGCCAGCTAGTTCTACAATAAGCAACACTTCCGACACATACTGTGAGCGATGAAATTATATTTTTTAATTTTGTATTGTAATAATGGCTTTGTGGTAAAAAGAGGGATGCGTGCGAAGGCACGCGTATATAGAGCGCGGTGTGAAGCTCGCTGCGCGCAAGATGGTCTGCGGCCATTTTGAAAGAAAGAAAGAAGAAAGAAAATAATTTTATTTTATTTAGGACAAATTATAACACACACAGTATAATTACTTAAAAATTAAAACGAGAATAATTTAATTTTGTCCCAAAAGGGGCATCAGACTCAGCATAATGCCGGTCGGTTAAAATCAGCGCTGATCTTCCGCTGTGCCCTTAAGGTATCGTCACGGTAAACATTACATCATTGTAAAGCATAAAACTAGAATACTAAACTTTATATATACATACATACATACATACATACATAGTTCATACACTTTAGGTAGAAATAGGGGAACTCATTATCGGGAATAAATATAATATATACGTTCTTAAAAAATAAAATAACAAACAAAATTAAAATACAATTAAACTAAATTAAATACCACTTGTATCATGCTGTGAAAGTTGGTGCTCTTTTAAAAATATCTTTAATGTAGCTCTGAACCCATTAAGGTGTTGCAAATTTCGAATGGGTGGTGGAATATTATTCCAGCAACTTGATGCTGCCTAACGAAAACTCCCGCGGATTTTGTTTCGCTTCTTTTTCTTATTAGGCTAAGATCCCGCTATACAACGACCTTCACACACACACGAGGACACAGCATAGCAGCTGTTTGAAGTCCGTCCATTTAAAGAAAGAGAGTGCGCATGCTATTTGATCTTGAACATGAAAAGTATTATACCGGGCTACCCGAGAGTTGTGACCGGAAAAGAATAGGCAACCTAACATTTGCATGTTCTATGGGCTTCATACTTTCGATTGGTATAGAATTCGTTTAATAAACAAACCGGTGAAATGTTAAAAAAAAATTTTTTTTATTATTTATTAATCATATACTGGACTGAATTTTTTTAGGCAACCCATATGAATTATATTTATTGACACCTTTAATTATATATAAAATAGGTTTCATCAAATTAGCATCTCGTAAAAATGTAATTCATTGCGCGCGCCATCATCCATTGTAAACTGACATACAATACGGGTTTTTTTTCCAAATCAGCCGATTCGATTCTTGACAGTTGTTCCTAAATGATCTGTTTGAACGAGTTCCATTATTTA
This sequence comes from Dendrolimus pini, assembly GCA_949752895.1. Classification (NCBI taxonomy): domain Eukaryota; kingdom Metazoa; phylum Arthropoda; class Insecta; order Lepidoptera; family Lasiocampidae; genus Dendrolimus; species Dendrolimus pini. Next base: position 2,513,493 of record OX457136.1, read on the forward strand.
GTATAGTCTGGGTATCTTCGGCTCCAGAATGATCAGTTGCATATTACTCATTACACAAGCGTAACTTGCTTGGCTTAGTTGTGTTCGCGCCAACCGCGACATAAATACGTACAACACTACATGTGACATCACTACCACCCTCCGCGCGCTCCAGTCGGTGTACAAAGAACCACCTTTGCGTCACAAACAAATAAACCAAGTGCCTGGAGTTTTCATTCTCGTCGTCATCATTAGATCTTCATCATTATCAGCAGTAAGTCCCTCTATATCCCTAATATATGTCAGCCGATTATTTTTTATTTTCTTTATTGCAGGAGTTCAGCAGACAAGCAGACGGCCTATCTGATAGAATGCAATTGGACATTTGCAACGCCAAAAGTACTACAATGCGTTGCTGCTCTTTTAAGGGAGACTGGAACTTGATATAAAGTAGTTGAGTTTAGTTTTATAACTAAAGCCGGAACACAACTCAAGGTTTTAAGGGCGGCATACTCTAGACCAGTCATTCAATCAGGCAAATACCAATTGTCGCCAAGTTGCAGGAAATCCTATTAATTCTCCGTTTCTGCAAGGATAAAAATTATTATTTTTCAAAAAAATTTAATGATGCCATTTTAGTTTTCGTCAAAATCGGTTCCAGGAGTCCTTTGGACCCACTTTGAAGGTCCACTTGAAAGATTCACCTGTATACCAATATTGAATTCAGTCGAATTCCTAGTTTATACAATAAAGAATACACCTAAATATGTACATCCCTTAAGCCGCATACCTATTCGCGAGCCGTTACTATATTATTATTTTTAGTTACAGTAAAGCCGCGTACTCATTTGCGAGCCGTAGCTGTAACCAAGCGTACACTGTAACATGCTCTAATATGTACGCCGACATTGGTCATCGCTCGCGACGCTCAAAAAGTCACGTTTGATCACATACGCACCTGCGAGCTGAGAGGATACAATAACGAGGATCCCGTGTGGACTTTAATTTGCTTCAAAAACCGAGAGTGCGCTCGAGAGCCACGTCCACACTATGATTACTGGTTACAAAATATGCGACGGTTATGGTTATAAAAGTGTTATTAGTAATAAATAATAATAATAACAAATATTTATTTTTTCCAAGTACATTCCAGAATTTTCGGGGTAGGGACCTCCTATTAAGTATTAGTATATACTTGTGTCAGAAGAACCCGCTCTCAATTAACTTAAATATTAAAAGATAACTTTTATTACAATAAACCTTATAAAATATTTTTTATGTGTTGTATACCTATATCTGTGTGTATTAATGTATCTGAGAATGTGCATGTACGTGTGTGTGTAGATGTATGATACTAAGGCTGGTGTGCATAGACATTTAACCAATGGTTAAAATAAAATAATCGCTTAAAATATATGGCTAAATAGTGATTATTTTATTTTAACGGTCGGTTAAATGTCTATGCACACCAGACTTAGTGTTTGCGTTCATTTTTAAAAACTAAGAAACTACGTAATATAGACATTGATATATATTTATATATCAATGAATATAGACTAAAAATTATTCACATTCTTTATGTTTTTGTTTATTTTTGTTAATCTATTTATATTATAAAGTAAAATATCTTTAGTGCACACAACCTTGCCTTTTGTTTCTCCCCTTCTCGCTAGACTCATAGGTTTGCTGGAAGAAACCCCTTTTAGGTTTAAGCTCGCCTTTGTACATCACCACTATTTTATGATATTGTATGTAACTTTTTTGTGAACAATAAAGAATAAAGAATGTTTTCAATAATAACCAATTTGTAACAATTTTCTTACAGTCATAATATTTCATATTACTAAATTGTAATACTTTATTAATTTGATTAAATATATATATGGAGTAGTAAAGTTTTGGTTACAGTATATTCAAGGGTTACGGTTTCGGCTCGCAGGTGAGTACGCAGCTTTAAAAACCTTTAGCTGCACTCTTTCTTATACAGAACGTCTCGAAAAGTAATAAAGGTATATCTCCAAGTGTGTAAAGATTATCCACATTTTAATAACATCGTAAGAATTCCCCGCTTTTCTCAATTCTCTCTCTTGCGTAATTGTTTTGATAACATTAATTGCTCACAAACCCTCCCCTCCCCCCGCGATGTGTGCTGACAAAGTAATAAAGGGAACGTGATTTAATTATAAAAGAGGGTGGTTGGCGAAAATATTTGAACAATCGAGGCTATGTAATAAAGATGCAATATTAATAACAATGTATGTACATGGCGTAATCTTCCGACAAATTCATGAAAACGCTGACTTATATTACTTCTTGTGGTTTGTTATGACAGCCCATAAACACCCCAAGTATTTTATGTGTATGTGGTGAACAATAAAGTGTTTTCTATTCTATTCTATTCTACCCCACTGCTGAGTTTGAGCATCCCATTTACAGCGGAAGGGAGAGTATGTACCAACTTTATCCAAGGTGGATTGGTGTTTATGGGTGTTGTGTCCTAACACTAGATATACTGTATGCACATGTACACATCACTAGCGCGTCCTCATTCATTTTCATTCATTCTGTTAATTCCAATTGTAACAACTGTACATTTTGTTATAAGAATAATTAAATAAAAGTTAAATGCTAACATGTGTTATTATTGAATTCAAGTACAATGAATACAGAAAATAACAATTGGCGGGATACGTCAGTTATCTCGATGTGCAGGTTTCATCACCATGCTTTACTTCACCATTAGCACGTGGTAAATGTAATAATATATAGGTATATAATATTTTAGCAGACTGTATTTATATTTATTTGCTGGTGTATGCGTGTCCATATTTTACAGTCATTTCACTTGCAGTGGATATATATATGTCGCAGAACGGCCTCATTCTCACGACATCTTCTTTAGTTATTGCAGGTTTAGTGGGCGTCATCAGGATAAAATGCGAGCATAAAACACAATAGCCACGGTTTATACACTTTTAATTTAGATTTGATCAACATTATGACATAGTTTAGACCGAGCAGCGGGTTCAGGGCACCCGCTCATACTTCCAGCTTCAATACTTTCTTTAAAATACTCCATGGTCCAACTCGACCTGTTGCCACCAACCAAATGTGTCACAAAAACTCCTCAGTCTACCCAAGTAGATATTACTCAAAGTATAGAGGGCGCTGACCCCGCTCCGCCATATGCTCTGCTCTGATTGGTCGTTTATTAAATTACAATATTCATAACTTTTATTAGGTTAGAACGATCTTTAAGTTATAGAAACATTCAACAAATCAAATAAAATTACATTAAGAATTTTAGAAGTAATTAAAATGTAAACAAATGATATTGTATAAACATAATAATAATTGTTACTGAGCAAATTAGAAAGAAATATTGCGGAGATACCGATAAAATAATTATTCAATGTCATGTCAATGATGTTCCGGCTCTGAAACGGCGAGGCCGATTTTGACGGCACTTTCACTAGTAGGTAGCTGATGTTATAGGGAGTAAACTATACTACTGTTAATATTAGGGTTTCGTGAAATAAAATCCACGCGGGTATAGCTAGTCTTGAATATTATCTTCTTACAATCCAATTGAGCACCCCCAAATCTGGTTGAATAATTGCTACGTTAAAATACCGGCCACCATTTCAACTTATTTCAAGAAATAACATGGCAAATAACACAAAAATGTCGCACAATGAATAAAGCCACTCTAAAAGTGGGGCAAAAGCGAAACTGCCCGCGAAAAGATTGCCTGTTAGTAGAGTGTAATGTCAAAGACGTATTCATATTTCCGACTTGATAATTCCTTCAGGGAAATATTATCAAGCGATATGCTTTTTAGCTAAGTAGTTTCCTAGGAAGTTTCGTAAGCGCTGTGGCTTATATAAAAGGATGTCAGCGATTTTCTAAACGCCAGCTGAACCACTCAAAATCAGATGTCGGATATTATGCCAGCACAGCAATAAGCTGAGTGCAAACCTTGTATGCTGAAAATGCGGCTAACAAATGTAAGTTCATTTTTTAAATGATAAATGTTTGCCACTCCCTATCGATCGTCAGCATTGGTGACGTCAAACTTTTTATAAACACTACGGTGGTACCTCCTCCGTTAAGTAAAGTAAATTATTGTTATTATATACCTATACCAATTTGAATTAAGTTAAAATTACAATTGTTACTATGTTTGAACTAATAATTATTTATAGATTACGTACCAATAAATTAACAACTATTTAAAAATTTAAAATATTATATTAGCTATTACGGACATATCCAAATCGTTAAAATAATATTGCTTAGGGAAAGTTTGAAATTGTACGCAATTCGCAGTGTTCTAAATTCAAAACACGTTTCCTTTCTATCCATCTACCTATTTTATTGTTTTGAAGCCCTAGTAATGTTAAGTCGATACTGTTCACAGTCTTTCAATTTTGATGATTCAATAAAAGTGATCTTATATAAAGTTGAATTATTCAACGTCATTGAATGCCATCGATTCCTTTCAATTAAATTGATTTAATTTACTAATAATAAAGCCCTTTTATTCCGAATAACATGCATGCAATTTAACATTTTTTCTATTTTATTTCTTATAATATATAACCCAATTCAGTGTGACTCTTGGCATAGGCCTCCACCAGCTCTTTCCATTGAGCTCGGTCTTCTGCAACTCTGGTTCATTATGGTCCTAGGGTTAGACGGACATCGTCACTTCATTTTGTTTTCGGACGCCCCTGTCTTCTGATGTCTCCTCTTGGATACCATAAGGTTACTTGCTTACTGCATTTATTTATTTTGCAACGTAGCATATGTCCCGTCCAACTCCATTTCAGATGTTCTATACGAGTTCTCATATCCGTTACTTTTGTCTTCCTCCTTATTTCCAAATTTCGGATTCTGTCACTGAGCCTGATATTCAACATGCTTCTTTCCATTGCTCTTACTGTTTTAGCAAGCTTTTCTCTCTGTTTTTCCGTTAATGTCCTTCTCACGATTTAATTAAGTTATTTTATCTAATATCAGCATGAGCTGAAACCCTTATCAGTACACCGATACCTTGATTTAAAGAAGAGTCCAACTATCAGCACAATAACATTATCGCTACCTCTTGATATTTAGAATCCAAGAGATTAGAGCGGAGAAGTTTATAGTGTCATTACCTAGTTCAAAGTTATCCTTGTAAGCAGAACCAACTATCTCGCGATAAGGTTCTCGCATATTTTCTTTGTTGTCACTATTGTTATCATATTCCAGTAGCAATCTCTGGTGAACTATTCAAAATATGATATCATTGTTTCCCAAGAGTACATTATCGTAAATTATTATCTTTTGTCTATTTAGAAAATATCTTCTGTAGCAGTTTGCACGTGCTATGTATTATGTCGAAGCAACATGGCTTTTATGGACAAAATGTCTTCGTTCATTATATTATACGTCTTTACCAAATGTACATATATATTTGAGATGAATAATGCTTTATGGTTGGTAATATCTTATTTTCGTCGTAAGAGGCAACAAAACAACCCACAGCCAGGTGGTAGGGTATTGGCTCGACTGGATGGCGACCACCCCTGGTCTAGAGTATGCCGCCATAACAACCTTGTGTTTTGTTACGGCATTAGTGACCAGGTTCCAGTCTACCTTAAGAGAGCAGCAGCGCATTTGTAGCACCTTTGGTATTCCAAATGGCCATAGGCGATGGTAACCGCATTCCATTCAGGTGGGCCGTCTGCCTGTCTCCTGCAATAAAAAATACACAAAAATATACGCCTGTTCTTATGGCGTTAACCATGTGCTGTTGCTCTCTAAAAAGGAAGACTGGGTTGTTAGGGCGGTATACCCTAGACCAGGGGTGGTAGAAATCACCACCTAGCTGTGGGTTTTTTTTGCTGCCAGTTCTGACATGGCCGCGGCCACAGGAAATTGTATTATTTCTCCGTTCTTGCAGGGATATATAGATACACTAATAATATTTGTACCGCAAAATGGGGGTTGTAAAAGTTGTGTGGTGCTAACAACGGGACCATACCTCTGTAGGTGAAATTGTACACCCTGCCACCAAGGTGAACCAAGTCTCCGCTTGCGGGCGACATGGTGTAGTAATTTTGTACTAGATTCCATGACGCTCCTACTCAGCACGAGCAAAGGGAGCAGGCTTAGGTTTTGTGAGGAACGCCTTTAGCAGTCCTCGCACAAGTCTGTTGCGGCGCTTTTCGCCGCATTAAATCCTCCCCCTGAAAGACCCATATAGTACAAAATGTATTCCTTCTACTTTAACAAAAAAGTTGTGTAGTGAATAGTTGAATGGGCTGACGATCCACTAGGCGAGAGCCCATGGCTCAATCGCCGTGAAGGAAGTACACGTTCACTCCGTCCCCCAGGGTCCGCTTTCCTACTTTTTCTACTCCACTTCGCACGATCTTGAACATGCCCGTTTTAAGACTATTGGTACGCATGTCATGCATCACAACGTCAAGCCAACATTTCTTGGGCCTTACCCTTCGACCGGGACCTGGTGGAGACGGCATTGCTAGACATTTGTTCCCCACATAATTAGCCGGTCTCCGTAAAATGTGGCCCTACCAGCCTAAGCGACACTCTTGCAGTTTGTCTGCTATGTCACGAACACGAAGACGGCCGCGGATGCGGAAGTTCCTGATCCGGTCTTTCCGCGTCATTCCACACATCCATCGCAGCATATTCATCCTCATAAGACTATATATACAGAAATCTTAACTGCTACATGAAAATATGTAAAACCTAAACATGCTCGTAGATGCATCTCTGAAGATTTTTAACCGACTTTGAAAAAAGGAGGAGGTTCTCAATTCGTCGGGATCTTTTTTTTTTTTGCCTTTTTTTTATGTATGTTCGCCGATAACTCCGTGATTTATGATCCGATTTACATGATTCTTTTTTTGTTCGACGAGGAATAGCTTCCAATTGGTCCCCTAAAAATTTTACATACTTTGGCCCCGTAGTTTTCATTTTATGAACATTTATCATGGAAATAATTTTCACTCCGTTCCATATGTACACCGATTACTCCGTGATTTATGATTCGATTTACGTGATTCTTTTTTTGTTCGACGCGGAATAGCTGCCATGTGGTCCCCTAAAAATTTGACATAGTTTGGCCTAGTAGTTTTCATTTTACGAACATTTTTTTGTTCCCGGTTCTTGGGACCTATATTTTTTAAGAAGCGCGGCACCATTCGTAGGTCCACCCATACATAGCTAGACACTAAAAAGTAATAAATAAAATTTAAAAACTTCGTTTAAAAAAACCGACTTCAAAAACGAAAAAACTAAAATGTATAAAATAACTTATTTCTTAAGCTATTATTATTAATATATATTATCTAAAACATCTTGAAGTCGGTGCAAAGTAAAACATAAAAATTACTATATTTTGAAAATTACTAAGCACCGACTTTAAGATGTTTTAGATAATATATATTAATAATAATAGCTTAAGAAATAAGTTATTTTATACATTTTAGTTTTTTCGTTTTTGAAGTCGGTTTTTTTAAACGAAGTTTTTAAATTTTATCTGTTTCTGTGTTTACAGATTTTGGGACGCATATGGACGATTCAGTTGACAAATACACACATTGTATCTCTAGCTAAGCAAGTTACGCTTGTGTTATGGGTGATATTATACAACCGACCATTCTGGGCCCGAGTCCAGACACCCAGACTATAGTAAATAACAGTAAGTTCGTTTCCGAAGTTTTACCATGCCAAGAATCGAACCCGGAGCCTCATTCAATTTTCTTGCTATTATGCATCAATAAATTATTCCACCTACGTGACGTCACTCAAAAATCATATTAATGTTACGACCTAGACACCGACCAAAGTCAAATTCACACCTGCATACCTGTAGAAACACACTTTATTACCTTTCGGCATTTACACTTCTTTTGTTTACTTTGTATTTAAAATTTGTGATTAAAAAAACAGCCCATTGTCTATTGCAATCTTTTACGGCCTATTATTGTATTGCGATCGCTGCCAGGTCTCTCGGATTTAAAAGTACAAACTGATTCTAGGAAATTCGGTCCACGTATTCGGGCAGACATTTGCACCTGTGCAGTATAAAGCAATGCCCCAATTGAGAGATCAGGCAGTCGATCGATAACCACGAGCGAAGCAAGACTTGTGTTCATTCGGTAATCTATTTAGTAACGGACTTTGCGCGTGTATTTGAATTACGATCTTCTGCATTACGTTTGGACTTATTGCGTTCGGTTATATTTGTACCTATGTTATACGTGTTTGTATAGTTCTAATAAACTCTATAATAATTCCAACGGTATTTTAATTCGAGTCCTGCAACTCGTAACAATAATAATGTTGAATTTACTTCGCTTCGTTCTCTTTAACGGATATTTTTCACTCGAAAAAGCAACGCATAAAGCATTTTAAACAACAAAGCCCCATCAAATGGGATTTGTCTTTTCCGATCCGTATATATCCCTCAGCCCTTTTCCATCCCTCCGCCCTTCAGTACATTCGCGATGGAGGAATAAATCCGTCATCCGGAATAAGGGCTCGAGTGGAAACATCGTCCCGATACAAATTGATATGTCAATAAAAACCCTTTGCCCTTAGGCGTGTACTGCGTGACGTTTGTGCGTTTGTATATCATTTATTAGGATGCCCAAGGTCCGGCTGAGTGCGTGGGTTGGAGAATTTAAACGTAAATTAGTATAAAATTCCGAAATTACTTTGGCATAATAGCTAGCTCTTGCTCGCAGCTCCACCCTCATAGATGGAAGAATTCTTACAGATTGGAGAGTAAACACACCAGTCACTCAGCACCACTTACAGGCACACACACACATACACGTACAAACATACACACATACACAAGTAGAAGCACAAAGAATAATTTAGTTTTTAAGGAGGGAAGTAGGGAGGCCTACGTCCAGCAGAGGACGGTTAGATAGATAGATAGATAGATAACACTTTATTGTACACCATTACAGAAAACTTACGGACTACTAGTAATAATTTAATTGTGTACAAAGGGCGGTCTTATCGCTAAAAAGCGATCTCTTCCAGACAACCCGTGGCAAGAATATTGTGATTGGAAGTGGCGATGGTGGTATACATAATTATTGTACGATTACATACATTTTAATAATAAATATATAACTATACTATATATACAAATATACACATATGTTATATACATATACAAGATATTGTGATAATATGAAACTATTTAAACATAATAAACATATAAATATAGGCAATATAATATCTATTAATTATAAAAAAATTACATATCATTATATTGCAGATAGAATTTTCTGACCAAGTTCTTAAATGTTATTATTGGCTGACGACTTTAAAAAGGACGGATTTTCATACAAACTTTCAGCTCCGTTTTCACCCTTAGAGTTGTATTTAAAAAATCCTTTCTTAGTGCATACTTACAGCATAAGAAGAATTTGTTTGTAAATTTTCATGATCCTAGCCCCAGTAGTTTGGGTTGAATAGTGACACATTTTCCAAATGACACATAAAACAAATAGCTTTTATTTGTTCTAATATGTATTATAAAATCGCAAAACTAATGTTGTTGACTATTTAAAGTCCTTATAAAACCGACCACCATATTGCAAAGCAACATTTTTTGTCGTCTTCCCATCTCCGGCCTGTTTCCATTTTCCCTAAAGTGTTTTACTTAGGAAAAACTGTAGGCTGTGTCTATTGTTACAATGGTGTGGTCTCTCTACGTGACAGTATATAGATAACTATAGGCTTATTTATAGAAGCCATCGCTGGCTGCTAGTCTTACTGACGGCCAGCACATGCTTAGTTAACCTTGTATAAACAGTCTTTTAAGCCAAGCCAGCGCTGGCAAGAATAGAACAGCCGTCTATTTTTCAAGCCAGTGACCTCCGCTGCATACACCATAACCCACGCCAGCATTGCGGACACGTGTCGCGCCAGTCGGTTGGTCTGGAAGAGACGAGTATGTCGCGAATTAATTATTTTTTAACATCAAGCTTGTGTACACCACAAGAAAAATCCAGTCTGACTTGGCTTCATCTGAACAACACGAGCCAAGCCAGATGTAGTTTATCTGTAGGACTGGTGCCACCGCACTGACTTCGTATAAACCATACTTATGGCCGCGTCCCACACAAGGCTCACAAGAGCCTTTATTTTGTTTATAATCATAGACTCCAGTGAAACGGATTATAGAGCGTTGATTTCATGAACGACGAAATAAATGTCATTGGTTGATATATATTATAAGGTGATTTGAAAACCGCGCCTTTGTCGACGTATCCATAGAGAGAGTTAATGCTCTGTAGACAACGCCCACTTCGACCCACCTCTTGGCATGGGTCGTTGTGAATGCTGCGTAAGCGAAAATTTGTTTTGAGATTTGACATACGGATTGTGAATAACCCCTCCTTTTTTTCCTTCCGGTTAAAATACCCTATGTATTTTAACTAATTTCAAAAAAGGAGGGGATTCTCAATTTATATCTCATATTTCTAAAACTTCTCAACGGATATGCTTCAAAACAACTTGCCTAGTATTTTTAATCTCTATAATTATGATTTTAAATTCTTTCAGAAATTTCCATTTCATAGATTAAAAGTTAGAATGGCGACATTATTTTGTAACGACTAAAATCGTTTTATATGCCACAGCTAATATGTTTTAACTTATTAACTTTTTGCAGTTATCATACTTTGTAAAATACCATCGCACTAAGTGAGACCCCGCCCTAATAATATGATGATAAAAGGGATCCGAGCAGGTCCAAAGTGCTAGAAAAATATTTGTTTTAAAATTTACCCTAGAACCTCCTTATAAGAAAGCTATGGTTGTGAAATATAGAAGAAATAATATCTGTGTGTGATTTGATTACTCAAGTATTAAATTAGCGTTACGTTTTCGTCATAATAGATACTGTTACGAGTTACAGGACTCGAATTAAAATGTCGTTGGAATTACTATAGAGTTTATTAGAACTATACAAAAACGTATAACACAGGTACAAATATAACTGGACACAACCAGTACAAACGATTCAATAACACGCGCAAAGTCTGTCACTATATCGTTCATCGAATGTACTTCTTACTCGTATTGTAGTCGTCGCTTGACTGCCTCACCCCACCGTTTGGTCGTTGTTTTATACTAAACTATCCAATACAATACTCGAACGCTTGAATTGAATTTTCCAAGAATCACACCTGGCTAACGACCATCAAGGATTACATAACAGGCTGCTTTTCTCATTACAAATTTTAAACACAAAGGAAACAAAGGAAGTCGAAAAGCTGAAAAGGTAATAAACTGCTGGTGTATATTCACTTTTGTCGGCGTGGAACAATACATTTGAGTAATTATGGAATATGAGTACCGTCGTGGCAGCAACGCGACAAAAACGCCGAGCAACATCAACGACGTATATAGAGCGAATCACTTGTTATTGGGTTTCCCTCTTCCGTTCTGGAAATTTCAACCTCAAAAAAGAACCACGTAGTCGTCCGAAAACTTGGGTCGACTATGAGTAATTAAAAGCGATTGTGAAAGCTGATACGATGATACTCAATTTACGGCTGAATTAGCAATAGCTTTCGACGTTAGCGTCATAACAATATTGGTCCATTTGCGTCAAATTGGCAAGGTAAAAAAGGGTGACCAATGGGTGCCCCATGAACTCAATGATCGCCAACGCGAAGTACGCGTCGAGACGTGCCTTGCAATACTCAACTGGCACACAAACGATGGAATTTTGAACCAGCGACGAAAAATGGATTCTTTTAGACAATTGCAAGCACTCAGTAAGTTGGTTGGATCCTGGTTCAGCATCTAAGCACTAACCCTAAATAAAAAAATTACCCTACAAAAGTGATGGTCACTGTTTGGTGGTCTAGCGCTTGTGTGATTCATCGTAGCTTCTTACCAAACGGGATGAGCATTACTGTAGATGTGTACTGTAAAGAACTAAACACAATGATGGGGAAGCTCGCAAGTCTCCAACCAGCTTTGGTCAATCACTCGTCTGACTCCTGCACGACAATGCGCGACCTTATACTACACATCAGACGATCTCCAAGTTACAAGAGCTGGGGATGGAAGCTCTCCGTCATCCGCCGTACTCACTAGCCCTTGCGCCTACAGATTTCTACTTTTTACAGAATTTGGATAGCTGCTTGGCGGGAAAAAAATTCAATACCCGACAGGCTGTACAAAATGCCTTTAGGGTGGGTAATAGTCCCTTATTGTCAAGTAATAAAAGCCATAGACAATCATGAAATTAGTCTTAAAAATAATCAAACTTAAATTTTCAATATCATTCAAATGGTGAGGTTTACGGAAAAATACAGGATACCTTTTTTGTACAGCATCAAATTTCCTACAAAATTACCCCACATCATTTTTCTGTACAATCAATTATTGGAACGTAGTTCCTTATCGCGCGGTACGAATGGGGGCTAGACGGAAAAAATTCTTACGAAAAAGTTGTCGATACTTTTTGAACTTGCCAAGATAAAATGCAGTTTATGCCCACGCAGTTAGTTTAATTTGGAGTAAATTATTTTTAAATGTCATGGGTTGCTGACGTACAGATAGCATTTGCGGACATATAGAGTCTTAATGTCATTAAAATAAGGAGCAATATCGCGAATCTGGTTTAAAGTTAAATTTGTTTCAAGAGTCGAATTGGAGGATGTGATTCGATTTTTAAATTGTTTCTTATATTGAAGTAAATAGGATTCAAACTTACTCATTTACTATTACACTTCGCATTGAACAGTGTGGTGTCGCGACGATTATTTTTGTTGAGTGTATACAGGTTTTTTGTAAATAATCGAAAGGAACTTCGTTCCATCCGGGTGTCCCTTGACACCTCTCAAGTTTTTTTATATTTACTCTATGGCATCCTAATTTAATTTACCACCTCTTCGCAACATATGGCTTGAAGAGAAGATGCGGCGCAAGAAACTCTTCAGCAAAAATGCCAAGCTCTAATAATTTTATATCGCACTAAAATGGGTGGGATATGATAAAAAAAATTGTATTGTATGTATGTATTTGTATGTATACTAGTCGCGAAAACTTAAAATATATAAGCGATATATAGTTGTACGAAAACTAGAAATCATAGCGCAAAGACACTCACTCTTTTATATTAATATACCAATTTCATTTGAGCTTCATCAAGCTACATACATTTTATATGGAATATCAATTTCATACGATAACAACGCAGCGACTGGAATAGTTAATTGAAAACCACTCAACAGGTATAGAATTAGAAATACCGTCGATTCAATTAATTTGAACGCTGTTTCATATACAGATATAGCTGTGCAGTGTGTACCTCAACCCTCAACCTACAGGTCTACTCACTGTCACGCGATGTACCTCGCGCCATCACAAGGCTGCTTTTTCGTCAGAGATGCGCTATGCAACTATAGTAGAATTATTTTCTCCGTGCAGTTTGGGTCATAAATAATCGGAGTGGTGAAGCGAGTATTTCGCTCTCTCTTCCACTCACGGACTTTATGGGCAGGCTTAGTGATACGCATTATTGTTGTTGATAAGCGTTATCGATAGTGTATTTAGTTTTGTCATTTTGTGGGTTAGTGATAAAAATGAAAGAAAAAAAATAGATAAAACAACGTATTTATTAAAATAAGAATAATAATGATTTACAATAAATTATTAATTAGGTATATATGTATTAAAAAACTATAAATACAAAAGTTTAGAATATAACAAGTTATATTAAAAATAAATATAAATACTTATATCTAAGTTTAACAACAAAAGTATTAACAGCAAAAAAGATAATAATGACGTTTATAAGAATGATAATCTTTCGTTGATAAGAATGAGTTTTTATCGATAATGGCGTTGCACCCGCGCAACATGCTCACCGCCTTAGCCGGGATGAGGCCGAGCTTTGAATTATGACCCAAACTGCACGGAGAAAATAATTCTACTATGATTTTAAAATGAGGATCGATAAAATGTCACAAATGTGGACAACGCCTTAGAGTTTCTGACAAATACATCTTTAGATTGAAGTGTCAACAATTACCTACTTAACCTTAAGAGTGTGCTCTTTCCAAACTCCTGCCACATTATCGCGACCATTAACTGAATGCTGTGTGTATGATGTTTTAAACCTAACCGGGATGCTATTAAGAGGTTTATTACGGAAAAGCCTGGCATATATCCAGTTCTAAGGCTGCATTCGTGACTGAGTTACGCCGATAATTATTTTGATATATATTTTTTTCATAACCCGCAGATAAACTCACGCAATTATAATTCTAACCCTTCAAGACGGAACCACCATAAATTTGTTCTCGAACTGATATTACGGCTAATTTGGAAGCAGCACAAATTTGTGGTCAAATACAGATAATTGAAACGAACGTTGAACTGATGCTTTCTCCCTCTAACGACATAGAATTTGTAATAAAATAAAAGAGACGATAGAATTATCTTAGTTTTGGCGCAGCAATTTTGACAGCAGCTGGCAGTTTGTGGACAAAAATAATATTAAATTTGGATCCTCCAAAGTAGAAATGCTTACTAGGTTTTTTTTTTTATTAACAATTCTATGGACTCTAGTTCCGTACCCTTTTTACAACTTGATTACTGTTAGAGTTTTTTGAGTTCATACACGAATATTGATAATTTTTGTTATTGTGCGTGACATTAATTTTGTGGTTTTTATTTTGTGTTGTACACACCATGTTGTTGACTTTGTGTGGTGTTAATTATTTTTTTTATTATCGTGACATGAAACATTTTTAGTTGGTGGTGGCTTACTACGTTTTAACACCAGAGTATTTTCATGTAAACTTCAGGCTGATGTGCCCCTGAAACAGTATCGTTTTCTGGAATAAAATATATTCTATATTCATTGCAATGAAATAAAATAATTAAAATTATAAAAGTACATTAGAAATGCGCCATTGTGAATAAGCCCTTACAAAGCTGTTCTGCCAGGATAGCGGAATAAATTATATTACATTGTTCTTTAAACGCCAAACTCATGGTCTGCATTTCGGTGCATATTTATGGGGCGATGGTATTTGAAACGTCTTTAATCGGATTCAAGTTTATTACTAGAAATTTGTAGGTCTGGAATTGGATCTAGATATTTTTGTTCGTTCTTAAAGCTCTGCTTAGTAATTTTCAAAATATAGTAATTTTTATGTTTTACTTTGCACCGACTTCAAGATGTTTTAGATAATATATATTAATAATAGCTTTAGAAATAAGTTATTTTATACATTTTAGTTTTTTAGTTTTTGAAGTCGGTTTTTTTAAACGAAGTTTTTATTTTTTATTTGTTACTTTTTAGCTATGTATGGGTGGACATACGAATGGTGCCGCGCTTCTTAAAAAATATAGGTCCCAAGAACCGGGAACAAAAAAATGTTCGTTAAATGAAAACTACTGGGCCACGTAAAATGTTTAGGGGACCAATTGGAAACTATTCCGCGTCGAACAAAAAAAAACACGTAAATCGGATCATAAATCACGGAGTAATCGGCGAAGATACATAAAAAAGCAACAAAAAAAAAGATCCCGACGCATTGAGAACCTCCTCCTTTATTCGAAGTCGGTTAAAAATGCACTTATAGGAATATACGATATATATAAGTAGGATTACTTGCTATTTGTTAGTTTCGCTAAAACTCAAAAACGGTTTGATCGATTTTGTTGAAATTCGGTCTGTATTTGAATGGTTTCCGGGATGGCTAAGAATTTCGATTCACAATTGAAACCGGTAGATGGCGCTGAAATCGTTTTCCAAATGTTTTTGTGTGGTCGACCCTGGATGATTGAGATTAACGATTGGATCCGGTAGGTGGTGCTGCGATCGATCTAGATTTTTATTTTTTTAGAACAGGACAAGCCTGCGGGGACCACTAATTAATTAAACAAAAAACTCCTTGTGGCACTCGGGGATTGCCGCAGTAAAGCTATTGCATAGCATTTTTATCAACTTATGCAATTATAATTATATATTTCTTTTTTATTTATGGAATATTTTCTTTTCTTTGATATTAATTCAAGTTACACTTTTTGGGCGTGGTGACCGATAAGAAAACAAATCACCTATGTATACACATATACCTACATGTATACTTACGGGGCGCACATGCGGTGAGTGTGGCATTATAAAGATATGATAGATACCTATATACTTTCTCACAAACAGCTGCTTACGTATTCGTCCGATTTCGGAGCAGCTCGTCTCGATCCGTGCGAGCTTCGTACAGTCGTACCATATACATACACGTTAAGCGAACGCTCGGCCGAGCTACATGGTAGGCGGAGTGGGGGGTGTTAGGTTTTATTTCGTTACGGAATTTCTCGATTCTGTCACTCAAAGCCCGCAATAAAAGCTATGCAATAGCTTAAAAATAATGACGTGACACTGAATGATACACGACTAATCCTTGTAAACAATTACTTTGTTCGTTGATATGGCCAAAGTCGTGGCCAAAATGCATTAGTGTCGGCCAACGGGCGAAATCCGTATTAATTCCATGTCCGCCTCTGAAAGCCCCCAAACTACATACAACGGAATTCATTAGTCTTAAGAGTCAATCGTGGCTATAATGCTAGTTTCCATTTTGCCACGATTAACAATTGTGTTTAAGCTCGACCAATTCGTATTAAATTGATGTTTATTTGCAAAGAACGTAGATATTGCATTAACCATCGCACAAAACAACCCACAGCCAGATGGTAGGGTAATCTACCGACTGGATGGCTACCACCTCTGGTCTAAAGTATGTCGCCATAATAAACTTGAATTGTGTTGAGGTATTAGTGACCAGGTTCCAGTATCCATTAAGAGAGCAGCAGCGCATTTGTAGCACCTTTGGTGTTGCAAATTTCCATAGGCAACGGTAACCGCTTTCCATCTAGTGGGCCGTCTGCCTGTCTGCTGAACTCCTGCAATAAAAAAAAACTCAAAATTGAATTTAAAAACTGAAATGGTCAGTGTATCTGCGTCCCTTGCGCCCCGGGTCTCGTGTTGAAGGACTTTACCACCTGTATCGCCACGTGATAAGCAAGCAGACCCCTTGAACCAGCGCTGTCGTGGGCTGGTGGCTGGCTGTGAGCTAACTGCAAGATTATATCGGGCACCATTTCATAATTGGGGAATAAGGGATGGCCATACATTGAGCACAAAACCCCCTACCCGCGGAGATTGCCTGATTGCATCTCCAGTTACTTTAAAACTATTTGCTAAGACAAGTTTCTTCGATAAACACTCAGAGACATCGGCGTGAACCTTAGAATTCATTTCTGCGTTAACCATAAAAAAACACTGTTTCATCTCTAATTTAAGTGCAGTTTATCCCGTCGGGGACTTATTGTAAGCTATACGCTTCTCCGTATAAATAATATCTTTCAAGTTAGTAACATAATCTTATAACATTTTACAAGATTCGTCTAGACAGATATAAACAAGCTTAAGAATATGTTAGTAAAGTTTATTACAACTTCTGCAGTGCTTCTGAAACTTTTTTAATACAAAAGCCTAAAGATTGTTTTAGTTGTTGACTGTTATAGGCGATATTGATCTTGACATTTGATAAATTGACATTTTATAACACGCCTATGCCGTAAGTAATGGTGATATTATACACATCAACCAAGTTGAATCAATTTGGTTGAAAGGCGCAGCACAGAAGGAGCACGACGGTATTGAAAGAGATTAATGATTCAAATTTATACTTGTGTGAATCACTTTGGATTCATCGATATTGAAATATAGAAGTGAACCGTCTAGTATCGGTTTAAAGCAATTCTTTACTAGATATATTTATGTCTAATTTCTTATAATAAATAATAAAACTACATTTTAACGGTTTTAAGCGCGGTTTTTATTTATTTCATTTTGGTTAATCCGACGTTTCGGCCGCTTTTCAGTGGCCGTGGACACGGACGACAAAGATGACATTTGTCCAACAAGTATTGTTAAAGTTTTATTTAGCCTACCGCCAACTTGTTCATTTTAATTATTTAGTTTAACGGAATAACCTAAATCAAATAAATTACCGCGCTTAAAACCGTTAGAACGTAGTTTTATTATGTATACAAGTCGCGAAAATCTAATTTGTTATGTTTAAAATTCTGTATCTTTGATGTCATATTATCCGATATAATTAACGAAACTGTACTTGACTATGGAATTAAAAGAGTATGTTGGTTGTATCGTATAACTGATATAAATCAAAGGCTGGTTTTCAATTGACAATAATATAATTACATTCTACGGATTATAAACAAAGGACGGTAAGTAGATAGGCACACGGTATCACAACACAGTAAATCGCGAGAGTCGTCGCGGCGAGAACCGGTGCGCCACACTTCCCCCGGCTCATCTCACTGACAACGTCTTCATTGCGCGCTCCCGCTGGCTTGGTGGTCTACCATAAATACATACATGCAATAGGATATTGAACTTCTAGACTTGATAATTTTACATTTATGAATATGTAAATAACTATAATAAACGAGCGGTGATACACTATTTTCAAACATTTTTTTTTTTTTATTACTGATAATCATAGTTTAGTGAGGTGTTATTAATAATGCTGTAAGATTAATTAATTCGTTTAAAGAAAAAAAAATATACGAGCTACAGCACGCCAATGTAGCAACAACATCTGTATTAAACACCTGTGTGTTAAAAACTCTTTATTAATCTTTCGTATTTATTTTTAAATAATTTTACAGCTTTAAGAGAATGTCATTTTCCTCTACTTGGAATTGTAGACCAGAAATTTAATCTATGAATTTGTTCGCCTTCGTTGTGCAGCGCATTATTATACCCACACGCAAAACACAGTGTTTTGTGCCCTAGCTAGCTAGCACTATGTTTTTTGCAAAATAAATTAAGTTCAAAATGAATGAAGAGGGCAGGCGACACATTCTAGTATTAGCACGCTTTGAGATATCAAGATTAGGGGACTCAATTATAAAGTTTGGAAACCGATGATTGTAACCAATAAATATTGAGGTTGACACCGGGTGCGGGGTGACACATGGTGTCTTAGCTCTGCTTCCATTACTAGGGGGCAGCGAGACGACATTCTGGGCACGACTCACGCCAAATCCAGACCGCAGTATGGCTTTAGACAACGTTCAGGCTTCGGCGGCGGCCTTTTCGAGTAAGTATATTTTATTAAGAAATCATGACGCTTGGTTAAAAACATCTTTAATTCAACTTTATTTGGTTCAGAGTGTGTGGCCATGTCAAACGTACATCTGGAACGAAGCGTTTTATCTCATTACACTTCCGTACAATAAGGAATGCAGAAGATAGTGCAGTGGTGAAAAGAGAATAGTAAAGCGAATCCACAGCTTTAAATATATTCAATGGCCCTCCAACATTTTGGGGGTTGTGCAGAGGGTTGACGGGAGGTTGACTCACGGAAAACTATTGTTTCGAAACTGAGAACGAGGGCATTATCTCGATTTGGAGGCCAAGACCAAGACTTTGGATCGCTGAGCCGACGGATTAAGTAAGTAAAATATTCAAAGTACGATTCTATTGCGGTAGTGGCAAAATTTCGTATTCTACTAAATCGACAATATATTCTCGATATTGTCGCGGCAGAATAATAGGAGAACAAATGGTGATATATGGCTACCGTCACCCTTGGATATCTGCAACACTAAGGAAGCCGATGCTTTGCCTACCTCGTTAAGACATTAGGTATCTGTTCACGCCCTTTTCGAAGAGCCCCCCCCCCCCCATATTGTAGCGGGAGGGCGCTCATTCCATAACCCGGACACATATGGCATGAAGGAGCGCCCGCTACGTACCGTAGAGGACTTCCTAGTGTCCAGGAAGTGTGGATGAACTCCCAATTGCCGGCGAGTGTGCGATGATAGAATGGCACTGTAGGCACCAATCGAATTTAAAGGTATCATTTGCATTTTCAACTAATATAGAAATCATACAACGCTTCCAAAATAAAGTGTTGAAAGGAATTGTAAACGCGCCATGGTACGTTAGATCGAGCGACCTCCATCGGGACCTGAAAGTGGAGTTTGTCCACAACATTATTAGGAAGTACGCGGAAGCCCACGAGCATCGGCTTCATCATCACGTGAATATCGAGGCGATCCAGCTCCTCGACAACACGGACATAACGAGAAGGCTCAAAAGGACAAAACCATTTGAACTAGTGCTATAAACAAAACAAAAGTGTAGTGTAATGTGTTATTAATAAAGAAGTAAATAGCTATGAAAAAAGTGTATTCGCCTTAATAGAGACAATAAGAAAAGTGTTAATGGACACTTTCTTAGTAACAATACTTTTAGTTAATTTATGTTTTAATTAAATTACTTATTAATCTTCTTAAATTTGATGGTAATATTAATAAGGTATTTCTCTCTCTCTCTTAGTATTGCAGATGTCCATGGGCGACGGTGTAAATTTGTCATCAAGTGGACCCGTTTGCCAGTTTGCCTGCAAGCAAAGATATATTTTTTACATCCACTGCCTAATTTATATTGTTAAAATCGAGGCGCCGACAGAGACAAATTCCACGTACAGATTTATAGAAGTACATTTATTACCCGTCGGCATTTGAACTAATAACATTGAACTAATCCTTTTATGATTGTCTTCTTTTGTTCACTTATTTATTGGCATACGGTAATTATTGTTGAGAATAGCCTATTGTCCATTAACTCGCTCATTAACACCATTATCCAGGGGTTGCGGATTTATTTTCATTTGTGTACTATAAAACGACGGCCTGTTGGAGAGGGGCAGTAGTCACGCGACGATTACGATACGAGCGTGACGGTGTACTATCGTTTCTGCATTACGTTTGGACTTGTTGTGTTCGGTTATATTGGTACCTGTGTTATACGTGTTTGTTTAGTTCTAATAAACTCTATAGTAATTCTAACGGCATTTGAATTCAAGTTGAGCCTTTACCGCCATTTTAGCCTAAGTGACATTTGGACCTCAGTATAGTTTTGGTTGTAAAAGGTATTTTAAACTAAAATTTTGATTCAAAACATTCAATTATTGATCCAGGAGAGTATAATGTAACTAAAACTGAAAGTATTAAAACACAATAATAGTTTAAAATACCTTTTGCAACAAAAAATATACTTAGATCCATTTGTTGCTTAAGATAAAATGGCGGCAAAGGCTCAATCTTATCAGCTCTTCAGCTTCATATTAATATATAAAGCTGAAGAGTTTGTTTGTTTGATTGAACGCACTAATCTCAGGAACTACTGGTGTGATTTGAAAAAAATATTTCAGTGGTAGATAGCCCATTTATCGAGGAAGGCTATAAGCTATATGTCATCACGCTAAGATCAATAGGAGCGGAGCACCAATTAAGAATGTTTCAAATCGGGGTTTTTATATATATATTAAGTATATCACGCGGACGAAGTCGCGGGAAGAAGCTAGTATATTATATTACCACGCCTGTTCTCCATAGGGGTAGGCAGAGATGATGGATTTCCACTTGCCACGAACTTAACATACATCTTTTGTTTCATCTCCAGTTATTAATTTCTTCATACATACATACATACACGTTTATTATACGTGCTTTTTAATGGGCCACTCGTATAGAAAATCCTATCTTACTTTAATATTTAATAGTAATCCAATTTACAATGAAAGCAATAAAATATATCATCATTGTACTATTTTATTTCTTAAAACTATTGCGGTCTTTAATGAATTTCACTGTAAGAGAAAATTCATTAAAGGCTATCAGCACTCAAAGAAAATCTACTGAGACGTCTCAATCCTTTCTCAATAAATCCTTAAGTAGCTCCCGTTCAGTAAGTGTAACCATCTGAGAGCTAGTGATGTCTTTTAATTAAACAAATTCTATCGATAAAAAATTTGATTGTAAAATTTGTATTGTTATACTTATTAATCTATGAGCAAACAAGTTATAATAAACAATTGTGTGAGTGCAGTTCACACGCCGTAGAAGTCAAACTTCAGAAAATATATTCACAGATAATTCTTCTCTAACTTTCATAATATAAATATAATTCCTTTAACCTACATCCGTCAACACATAATTCGAAACATTCAATCTAAATTACGCTTTAAGTCACTAGCATAAAGTTCAATACACTGTTAAACACAATTTCCTTGGATCTACGCTTAAAAGAGTTTCTGCCTTAGGTATATATGGATAAAGCTAAAATTCATTTGAAATATTTTAAGTTTTATTTAAATTGATGATTAACACTAACGGGTAAAGAGAAATGTGTTTTATTTCGAATTGAATAAGGTTGAATTTTGTGTGTTTACCTCTTTTTTGTCAGTTTTTCGTTAAATCGATTTTCAAATCAGAACAATTTTAAAGAATTTTCACTTTAAAAAGTATAAATTTTAAGAAATATAAACTGAGACTAATATAAATAAAACAATGTGACATTATTAACTAAAAGTCAAACAGCTGTCGTAATTACTTTATGCAGATGCAGTTTCATGCAGATTCACTGCCTTATATTTTACTGGTTCTAGTGATAGGGAGTTTTAAAAACTGAAGTTTACGAAATTTTTAGGTTATAAAAAACATGATTTAGCTTTTGTACAAATTACTTATAATATCAAGCAAACTCGAGTAATTAAATAACTTACTAGGCCATTGCATCAAATGGCCTGTATATAACTATAACTTTATTTATTCAGAGAAGAACAAACAGTTACATTGTAATATACAATAATGTCTGCATGTAAATTATGTTTTATATCGTTATACCTACTTCACACATTACAATAATATTGTATTAATGAAATTATATATAGCAGTTAAAACATCACATCGAAATTGAATGTTGTCTTATCGCTCTAAAGCGATATTAATTATTGTAAATTATTTGTTTTCTGTGTATGTGATGGACAGTAAAGAGTTATCTATCTATCTATCTTTTTTTTTAACCCACCTTAAAATAAATATTAAGTTGATTGATAGTGAAATAATAATTAATCAGCCCTTAAAAGTTCTTTATCGAATAATATATTTATAAAACAATTATAAGTAATAACCATAGAAGAACTATATTTTGCTATTATACTCAAATTTTCTACGTCGATAAATGTTTTTATATTACTAGTATTTATATCGATAATTTTTCCTCTGAGTTGACTTCATTGGCCATCCTTATTCAGTCTAGATTGGGGCCAATGTAAGCATCAAAGAGGTCTCACTAATAACGTTACAGAGCCTTCACCCTCTAGGTAAAGATTGACCAATCAGAGCACGCCTCGTGGGATACTGAGATAAAGTGATAAAAGCAAAAAGGACCTGTACCTATGAAGGCTTAACAAATGGATTTCTAATTGTCTCTTTTTGCTAATGTTCGTTTTATACAATCGAACCAAAGCAAAGGTGCGCTTGATACAAGGTTCGTTTTTTTTTGTTACAGAGTTCAGCAGACAGGCAGATGGCCCTTGATGGAAAGCGGTTACCATCGCCTATGGACATTTGCAACACCAAAGGTGCTACAAATGCGCTGCTGCTCTCTTAAGGGAGACTGGAAGCTGGTCACTAATGCCGGAACACAACTCAAGGTTGCAATGGCGACATACTTAGACCAAACCACTTAGACCAGGGGTGGTAGCCATCCAGTCGGGCAAAAGCCCTACCACCTGGCTGTGGGTTGTTTTGTCGCCTCTTACGACAGGCCGCCCGGCCGCAGGAAATTGTATTCTTTCTCCGTTCCTGCACGGATACAACTGTTATACCGATCTCTAGTACCTAGAATCTGCTCACCTCAACCCTTTTCTGCTAGGTACATCAGCATTTCCTGTCTTTAGATAGTTTTTCGATCCCATATACAAGCCAGTTCGGATCGCGCCACCTCAAGAGTTAGATATATTCTTAATATCCTACATTTTTAAGTAAACAAGTGTTATTCCTTCATGTAAAAATATAAATCTTTTTTAAAGAGTATTCTTTTAACCGGTACAACAGAACGACGCGTTCTCCATGCACACAAACAAAATTGTAATACCTTTATATTATTGTTACAACCTAGGCGCCGACAAAAACAAATTCACACCTGCATATCTGTAAAAACGCACTGTATCACCTGACGGCCTTGAACTAATTGTAATTCTTTTATGATCGTCTTTTTTTGGCATGCGTTTACTAATTATTCTAGAGAATAGTTCATTGTACTATTGTAATCGTTTACAGCCGTTTGCGGCTGTGGTTATTAGCCAGGTGTTACGGATTAGGTCGACAACAATACGGGCATATTTATATTTGTGAGGTATAAAACCAGGGCCCGATGGAGAGAGGAGGCAGTCGAGCGAGAACCACGATCAAGACGAGACGTGTGTACAATCGGGAACCATAGTGACGGACTTTGGCGCGTTTTATTGAATTACGACCTTCTGCATTACGTTTGGATTTGTTGTGTTGGATTTCAACGGCATTTTAATTCCAGTCCCGCAACTCCTAACATTATTCTAGGTACAGCATAAACAGTTTATTCACAAGTCCATGCTAACTATAATATGCTGACAACAGATTTTGAAGTATTTTAGTCACCTAAGCTGGAAAAATCCAGGAAATATGGAGAGACATGTGTCACTGGAAAAGACTAATTTTGGCTACATACCGTGACAATTTTTCGCTTTCCACTCGCTTGCCGGCTTTACAATCGTAAACCCAAGTGGAACGGTTATTCGACCCACCTCTTGACATGGATCGTTGTGAGCGTTGTGAGATCGAAAATGATGAAATCATAAGTGACGTTTTTGCCACGACCGCGGTCGCCTTGTGGAACGGATAACAGGCCATTTTGGACGTTGTGAGCTACTAATGGAACGCGCTGTATAACATAATAACTTTGACATTACACATAGACACTTAACATCTTTGTCTTCCGTAATTATAAGTAGGTGATGAATAACTTGTTTTTTCAATAAGGTTTTAAAATACAAGATTTTGAGATCCTGGATATCATGTAACAACAGAGTGCTAGCCAAGACAAATAAAACGAGCCCAAGCACGACGGGTCTATCTTGTTTAGTACAGGAGTTCCTATGGCCACCTTCCAACTCCACCATCACATCAGCTCCATGGTACCATATTATTGCATTGTCACGCGATACACATATGCGTGCAAAATTTCAGCTCAATCGGAAACCGGAAAGTTTGTCAATTTTAACTTGCAAGATACCACCCGAACTTACGTACATAGGTACATTCATTGCAAGTTAAATAAAATCTTGGAAAAATTGCCGAAACGTTGGCACCATTTCTTCCTTTCGTTCGAATCGCAACAACTCGATTTTTTGAAGTGAAACTACTTTATCGGCGTTGGAAAAAAAAAATACCGTCACATTTTTCGGTTACGCGTCACGCGTCACGACGACGACGTCAACGAGTTGTTTATAGATGGATTGTGAGACGAAAAGAAGTTTCACTTCTTACGTGTGTACACTAGTACACGCACACATTTTTTTTTATTATAATTGGTAAAAACCAAGTGGCTAGTATTATAACATTTAAACAAATAAGTATCTATTCCATAACACCACATATTGATTTGGATGCTTATGACAGATAGGTAGATTTCCAATTACGATTAATGTCCAAATCCTTTAATTCAATTTCTCTTGTTATATTTTATAATGGTTGTAGATAAAAAAATTCTGATCTTTGTAATTCAGGTATAGGAACACAGCTCTGAATTTTCGGATTAATTTGCACTTAATCTTTTTTAATCTATAATTATATTTTGCTAAAAATATGAAGTTTATTTTAACTTAATTATTTGAAATTGTCTCTCAATATGTCTAATTTATTCTTTATTTCCTTTTTAAAAGTGAATTTGTCGTAGTTTGCATAACATTTTCTTATTCTCAGGTTGTGATTCAATATTTGTTTTTTTTTTAGAATCTGCGTGTTCTTTGGGAATAATATTAAAGCAGGAACATCCCTCGTTTCCGCAAGCATTCGGCTATGAGCATTCGATTGGAGTGATCCTTCAAATAAACATATCTATCTACAGCCAGCTCTTCTCTCATATAACCCTACCAACTGAAACAGGAACTTAAATTCTTCTTAACTAGAGTGCAACTTCGACGTTGTCATGCAGACAGACCCATCTACTGACCTGAGTACGGGCCTCTTTACGCTGGCTCTTTATCCTGCCGAAGCCCTGAGCATTCTGCCGGTGCCCTGAACGTCTTACCGGTGCCCTGAACGGCGCCACAAGCTACCGCGGTTACTGTTACACCTGCGAGTGCCATTCTGCTCCCCCTCTCCGTCAGTTGGCAGCCCAGCCGCCGCCGCCCTGCTGCTGCTGACACAACTGCAGCCGCAACCCGCTGCCGTCACCAGCGGGTGCACCAATTTATTCGGAATATTGAAGAACTCGTGATGTACGCGCGTTTAGGTTTCTAAGGCTGCGATAGATTTAGTTATTATAATAAGCACCTAAAGTAATATTGTCAGATCCATCTGTTTCATCTCACATAACTTTGAAAAGTCTGCATTGAAGTTTTTCAGTCTATTCCCGCCGTCTTCCTTCCACCATCTGACACCCAAACGCACTGGCATGCAGCACCAGTATATGGTAGACATATCACCTACACGAACACCTTTGTTATTAGCACCGCAAAACAGTGGAACTCACTGCCGGAGTCTGTTCTTCGCGATACCTACAACCTTCTCGGTAAGCGTGCCTAACCGTAGACTATATCTTCTCCTATATGTCATATTAAAAAATTACTGCAACCCGTTAAAACGTAGTTTTAATTACATATTTATAATTATTGTTAGTTACAATTTGTGTATAGATAGATATAAAAAGACCACACGCTCTAAGCTGCTTAATCCAGATCGTGTTTAGTACGAGCGTCATAATTCGCGTGGAGTGCGTCAACCGAGTGGCGCACGCTGATCGAACTATTAATTGAACTAACACCCTCGACGACGATAATTGCCACCGAGCCACCGTGTCACCGACGGGCGACGCTCACAGTCGCGATCCATTAAAAAGTTAAACAAACGATATTGGACATATTTTATTAAAACTCGATAACTTCATCATTTTATTGCCTGAAGCAGACAAATAGGCAGACGGCCTACTTGATGGCAGGAGGTTACCGTTGCATGTGGATGTTTGTAACACGAGAGGCGTTTTCAACGCGTTGCCGGCCTCTATGAAATCTTAAGACTCCCTTCTAAAGCCACGTACGAGCATCTACGAGCCGAAAGAATCCAGACAATATGGGATGACTTGTGTCACTGGGAAAGTCTAACTTTGGCTATGTTCCATTACGGACTCACAACGACCCTTTAGGGGACCAAATGGCAACTATTCCGCATCAAACTAAAGAAGAATCACGTAAATCGGATCATAAATTTCAGCGTAATTGGTTTACATATGGAACGGAATAGAAGAAACAATTATTTTCATTAAAAAAAATCATAAATTGAAAACTACTGGGCCAAAGTATATTAAATTTTTAAGAGACCAAATGACAACTATTCCGCATCGAAGTAAAAAAGAATCACGTAAATCGGATTATAAATCTCAGAGTAATCGGTGAACATACGTAAAAAAAAAACAATCAAGTTGAGAAACTCCTCCTTTTGGAAGACGGTTAAAAATAGTTTTTATTAAGTCAGTAATTAGAGAAATGAAATTAATTGCAGCTACGGCCTGCAAGTGAGTAGGTGACTATAAACAACCCCATATCGTAGAGCTGAGGGATAACCTTGAATCGAAAAGGAAAGTTTCAACTTGACTTATTAAAATGGATGTTATCAGTTTCAAACGATGTACCAATAAAAGGCAACCAAGTCTCAAAAATTCTTGTGAATGTCCTCAAGCAACAGCCACCTACATGTGAACTCGACAATGAATCATTAACAATTAAAACAATGCCTACAAAATTTTAATTAATTCAAATCTATACAATATATTCGGCATTCACGTGGAAATGTTTAAAACACAGAAGTAACCCGCTCCCCAGTTACTTAAAGCATCTACTTGCTAACACTTCGAGTGATGGGCAAAGAATATCCGAAAAATTAATATCGTTTTTTTTTAGTTGATTAGTGGTTAGATAACTGTTAATAACTCGTTATAGTAGACCGATTATAGTGTAGTTAAGGATTAACGTGAAAAATACCTATAAATTCCAGCTGTGTTAGAATTAGGGCCTAGATCATACTTTGAACGAGAATTTTTTTCAGATAAACTGACAGAAACAAATTCTAAAAACGATCATTTATGATTAGGCACCGTCGTACGTTTAGCAGTTTTTAATTAGATATTTTTAAAATCACAGATAGAGACTAAATTTTTTATTATTGGTATAGATTGTTTCAGTAAAATCAGTATGGTAAACCTTTTCATTGGATCAATAAATGCATTTAACCTAAGTTACCTTTGTAAATTGTTTTTTTAAATAAATATCTTGTTATGTTCGGCATCTGCCTTCCCACTATATTTCTCACGAATAACTTCACTTTGCACTATGCATATGTGGAGGTAAAATGACTCATTATTCTTGTTTTAAGAAACATCTTTAATTTTTTTCTTTATTTTTTTTATTACGTCTTCTTACATCGGCCATTCGTCATTATATCTTACGAATCTTCATTTCCATATGACCGTCTTGGTTTTTCATTATCTCCTCTATTGTTTATCTTTTCTTTCGTTGATCATCTATTAGTCTCCCAGACATTACACGCCGTTCGGATACATACTTACATAACTTATATAAATCACTCATATGTTCGGAAACATTTATAATCCTAGATGTATATTATGAATAATAAAACATGTTCATAGAAAATTGATCTAGAAATAAAACAATTGACGCCGCGTAAAGCTCCATTAATGTAACCCGCTTATCGGATGCGCACTTGCCTTTTATGACCATTTTAAATAACTCGATGAACAATTATGCGAATTTCACGCAACACCTATTTCGATATAACATTCATTGAACTGAATCATTCGCTAACTTTAATTTAACAAGCGTAACGAACTTTCAACACGTCATATCGTGTTCTACATACGAAAAAGTCCGCAGTAAATATCCGCAGCACGAATCTCGTGCAGCTATATTAATCGAGTTTGCAATTTCGCCGAATTTACGCACGAACTAACACATTATTTCATTTGTTTAGAAATTTTGTTATAGTTAGTTAAATGTCTATCGGTAAATCGCATTTAGGTAAAATAAAAGAATATAAATAGCAGTTTTGTAATAAGGGAATAACTGTTTTATAATATGGGTATTGTACAAATTATTTTGTAGCATAGACTTCAATTACCTATATAATAATGTTACAACTCAGGTCCCAACAAAAACAAAATAACCTGCGTATTTGAAAAAATAAACACATTTTATTACCTGTCGGCATTTGAACGAATTGTAATTATTTTATGATCGTCTTCTTTTGCTTACTTATTTATTGGCATACGTTTCCAGAGAACCGCCCATTGTTTTATTGCGCTCATTTATGGCGACTCATTAGCCAGGTGTTTTGGATTACGCCGACTACGATACGGGCACATTGCATTTGTGCAGTATAAAACGATGGCCTGATTAAGGGAGGGGTCTCTTCAGCGACAACTACGATACGGGCGTGACGTGTGTACTACAATCGGAAATCTAATAGTGACGGACTTTGCGCGTTTTATTGAATTACAACCTTCTGCATTACGTTTGGATTTGTTGTGTTCGGTTATGTTTGTACCTGTGTTACACCTGTTTGTATAGTTCTAATAAATTCTTTAATAATTCCAACGGCATTTTAATTCGAGTCCCGCTAAACTCGTAACAATAATGACATATTTTCATATAAATTTATTTTCTGTTACATTCAATATAAGCATTTCAACAATATATTCTTATAAGACACTCGATTTATTTACCATTGCTTCTTATATTTTTAGATTGGAAGACAATATTTTTGACGACCTCATTTTTGTGATACATGTAATATAATGTAATTATTAAAAGTATTTAACGCTGTTATTACCTACCTGAAGGTAAATAGAAAATTTTTTGGGTGGATTCTGGTTTGACGGAGGTTGGAACTGAAAATCAGCGTGTTAGCTCCTGACACAGGATAACCCTAAGTTTCCAGCCTCATTGTCGTGAATTTTATTTACGTACATTTCTTAAACTGTATCTATTTATTATTAAAAACCCTTGTATTTCATGTGTGTGCATGCATTTATTGGCGACAATAAATATTTTTCTTTCTTCTGTTTTCAGACTTACTTTTTTTTTTTTATAAATAAGGGTTTGTGTATATAACCTACGTCATGTATTAATGTTGTAGTATTCAAATAAAATAAAAAAAATAGGCAGGAGTCGACAGGTGAGCGTATAAACCTCCAATCCAGCCTCATTCTAAGAGTTGTGTCATTTGATATCAGCTGTCTATCTTATACTGGCTGTCAAGTCCTCAAATACAATTGTATTTGTCACTTTAAATTTGTAATTTGGCGCTATAATAAAGATTATTTTATTTTATTTGTTTACTAGCTGACCCGGCGAACTTCGTACTGTTTATTTTCTGAATTCCTAAAAGACTTTGTTTCATGACACAAAAACAAAATCACTAAAATCGGTCCAGGTGATTAGGAGGATTCTAGAACCCGATCTTAGCGCCACCTACTGGTTCTAATTGTAAATCAAAACCATCTGGGGACCCACTCAAACACACAAAAAAGAATCACCAAAATCGATCCAGGTGATTAGGAGGATTTTAGAACCCGATCTCAGCGCCACTTACTGGTTTCAATTGTGGCTGCAAACCATCCCGGGACCCACTCAAACACATACACAAAATTTTATCAAAATCGGATGTATAGTTTACGATTCTATAAAGGACATACACACAAACATTCATTTTTATATATAAGATTTTGTCAAGCTCTCAGAGAAGGGATTTTGTTAAAAATTATTAAAATTAAACATGAAAGGACTCCACTTTTATTTTGGATTTATAACTTATATCCGAAAATATCCGCATGACTAATCCCTATTGCCCTTAGTAATTAAGTTTGAGCCGCCGACGAATTTGCGTTTCAAGTTACTCAAGCTTGTGGCAAGTTCATTGTTTGCGGATTTGGTTATAATTCACAATCGAATTATGCGTGCGACGGGTTAAAGGCTTACTTTAATTTAATTTTGCTATTGTTTTGACTTCGTTTCATGCAATACTTAGGCTGGTATTTTAGATAAGTTAAGCATTTCCATTTAAGTCAGGTTCCTGGAAGAGATCACCTTTAGTGATATGGCCACCTTTTGTTGTCCCAAGAAAATATTGTATCTATTTTTTTTCTTTGTTTTATGAAATACTAGCGGCCCCGCAGACGTAGTACTGCTCTGAAAAAATAAAAATCTAGGACCCGATCCCAACGCCACCGGTTGTGGATTTAAACCATCCGGGAACCCACTCAACACACAAAAACAAAATCACCACAATCGGTCCAGGTGATTAGGAGGATTCTAGAACCCGATCTGAGCGTCAGCTACCGGTTCCAACGGGATTAAAAGTATCATAGATCCGTCTCCCGATTCTAAGCTACCTCCCCACTAATTTTCACCCAAATCGGTATAGCCATTTTTGAGTTATAAAAAGTGTAACTAACACGACTTTCTTTTATATATATAGATAGATAAAGTATTACCTATCCTAGGTATTGAAGAGCTTTTTAAAGTTACATTTTAATAAGTAATTTTTTATTATTTCAATAAATCGGAGTTACCGGAGCAAAGAGTCGTCATAATATCATCATACAATATTTAAATGGACATCGAGGAATGCCTCCCAAAACAATAGAATACATTATTGTATCGACCCGCGAGCAAGATACGTCTTTTTTATTGCAGGAGTTCAGCAGACAGGCAGACGGCCCACTTGATGGAAAGCGGTTACCATCGCCTATGGACATTTGCAACACCAAAGGTGCTAAAAATGCGCTGTTGCTCTCTTAAGGGAGACTGGAACCTGGTCACCAATGCCGGAACACATTCGGCCGCAATTGTATTCTTTCTCCTTTCCTGCACGGATAAAAACGTCTCATGTAAAACTGTCTTAATAGAGAATGTAAAGGAGGAGTATGAAATTTCGCACACTTGTAGTTTATATAGAGGAGTGCAGAAAGCGATTTTTTTAATTATACATAAAAATACATAAAGTCAATAAAAGACATTACACACACTACCATGTATTTGACACACACACGCATATATACTCTTTTGTTTATTGTTAAAGTCAAATTGACAGTGTAGCCTTGGCGGAGTCTGTGATTATAGAAACCTGACATTCTCTGTTACTGTGACATTGGCCGAATCAGCGCCAGTAGCGTTGGAGCCAAATCGCCAAAAATAGAATAGAATAGATTATAGAAGTGTAGTCTTTGACATTAATTATTATGGTCGAATTTCGACCTCGGGCGAACCTAGTATTCTTAAATTTAAAACATAGATTACTGTTTGCCAAAAGCATAATTTCGTTAAAAATATTTTAATTAGCTGATTAAGAGAAGTTATAACAAAGGTATTCCATAATGTTTCGCCTTTGGGTTTGAACCTTTTTGTTTAAGGGTTTAGAATCTAGTCGAGTATACTCAAAAATGTAAAATTTTCACATATTTCTTGTTCATGTTCGATAGCAACAATTTGACGATGGCGTTGCTGGCATAATCTTGCAACGCTTTTCATCTATACAAATGTATGTATGCGCATAACTTGGAAACGATTCTATCGAATTTGATAATTTTTCGTTTGTGGTTTGATTTTATTTTTCTCAAGGCAGGACAACGTCTGCCTTGACCTCAGTATTTTATCAAGAGAAAATGGCAAAACCTAAAAGCTTGATAATTTCGAAGATATTCTACAAAACAAATTACCTAAATAATGCAGAACATTTTCTTCAAAAACTTATCCTAAAAGATCCTTAAAAGGTATTTGGTATAAAAATACAGGTGTGTTTATTTTTTCAAAATCGGTCGTTCGATCAGAACAAGAATAATTGATTTTTCAAAAATGTAGTGATACCACTTTAGTGTTCGTCAAAATCGGCCTTGAAACTCCTTTGAGTATGTTTGCAATTAACGCAACTTCTTCATTTCATAAAACCTCATTACATTATATTATTAGAAATCACACATATCACACGCCTTACATACGTCTAACATAAATAGCCGTGAAATCATATAATATACATACTGAAATCAAAACAGACTTAAAATTTAATATATTATGATGGGAAATAAATTCACCGTTTGATTTGGGGGTTGTTGTGGACTAGGTTGGTTCAATATTGGGAGTAGGAGGAATTGACCTCAAAATTTTAATAAAAACGGCTTTTTCTTAAAACTGTCAGTATATGGTTTGGTTCCATTTTGCATAAGTAGGTCCAATTGCACTTTGAATTCGGAACGCATCCGTATCAAATGATCCAAAAGAGACGGCTTAAATAAAACAAACTGTTTTTCGAATATTTGCCAAGAATCGGACGCGAGTGCTGTACTTTATTCTTCGTGCCTCGTTTATCTGATTGACAGTACTTGCTGTATAACTTATTTTTTAAGTAACCAATATGGGCCTTACTTATAAACGTTTCTTAAATTTAAAGAAACTGCTCATTAACTGATTAATGAAAATCTCACCCATAAACTCCTCTTTAGTCGAATATTTTGGGTACAACTTACGTTAATCATTCAAATTTCGTTTATCTGTGCTCCTCTTAGGTAAACAACTGGTAATACACGTTCATAAGTTAAAAGAAAATATATTAATGGATTAGGGTCTGATTCTGATTCTCTTACTTAAGAGATGCCTAATCGTTTCTTAACGAGATTATTATAAGTAAGGCCGTAAAAGTTCACGCAATATTCCTCTTTTAGTTATTTTTTATTTTTAGAAAAAGAAATATATTTACAATTGGAATGATTACTCTAGTTAGATCTGATTTTAGACACACGCACGAGATGCGTATTTTGGAAAAAAAATATGCTGCAATAGATATAAAGAGTTACTGGAACTCATGACTCCATCGAACCCCGGTATAAAAGGTAGACTTTAGTGATATTGTTATCTATATAAGTACTTTGTATAAGAGAGAATACGAGACTCATCATATAGCACGGGTATATCGTTGAGTCTGTATTTAAAAAAAAACGTGTGCGTCTCGGAACGCCCGACAGAAGTGATAAGTTGAATGAGAGAAAGGGAAGCCAAACAGACCGTCGCCGTAACGCGTTACGAAGCGGTTTACCCTCCCATAAGAAGGTATCACTTCAAACATACATTGCAATCGAGTATGTAATTTAAAGTGTTGCAGAGATACGCGAGAAATTTTATAGAAAGATAAAATATAGTCTTGTCAACAAAATTAAATAAGAGACCGTTATGTTAGCTCTTAATCGTGTATCGTCGAACTGTAACATACTCAACCTGAGTATAACATTGACGGCCTCTGTGGCTGAGCGGGCTAAACTTTTGCCGGCCTACCTCACTGCAACGCAGAGGCTCCGGGTTCGATTCCTAGTATAGTAAATTTCGGAAACGCATTTTCTCCGTTATTTACCATGGTCTGGGTGTCTGGGATCGGCCCCAGAGTGGTCCGTTGTATATTATCCATAACACAAGCGTAACTTGCTTAATTGGGGATATACAATAGGTGTGTTTGTCTGCCGATTATAAAATAAAATAAAATGGTTAGTCATAGACATAATAGTCAACTAGGGATTTTGACACGTAATATTTTATAAACTACAATACATTTCGGCATACTACTTACTCTTTTTGTATAAAAATGACCCATCTTCATCTTGATTCTTGTTAATGCACGTAGGTACTAAGATTTGGGAAAATCTGATCTTATTCAAAACCTTTTCTGTAGATCTAACTCGTGCAGACTTCTAAGATAAAGCAAAACATGAAAGTGAAAAAATTTTTGAAACTCATATGCACATTTGACACTAGTATTTGTTGTATAGGTACTTAATTATCATTTATATTAAACCCAAGCATGTTCAATGTGCACCTTAATATCGACGTAGAATTATTACCTATGATATAAGCGGATTACTTATTGCTACTGCATATTATGATAAAGCCTGGAAACGTTTGCCGCTTTGAGCTTAGGAGATTATGCTATTCACAGTACTTAGTCTACTAAAGTGCACATTCATATTGGAGCAATTGACTATAAGCCTAAACCAATTGGACCTACTTATGCAAACTTCAAAAACTAAAAAACTAAAATGTATAAAATAACTTATTTCTAAAGCTATTATTATTAATATATATTATCTAAAACATCTTAAAGTCGGTGCTTAGTAATTTTCAAAATATAGTAATTTTTATGTTTTACTT
This sequence comes from Dendrolimus pini, assembly GCA_949752895.1. Classification (NCBI taxonomy): domain Eukaryota; kingdom Metazoa; phylum Arthropoda; class Insecta; order Lepidoptera; family Lasiocampidae; genus Dendrolimus; species Dendrolimus pini. Next base: position 2,548,889 of record OX457136.1, read on the forward strand.
TGCACCGACTTCAAGATGTTTTAGATAATATATATTAATAATAATAGCTTTAGAAATAAGTTATTTTATACATTTTAGTTTTTGAAGTCGGTTTTTTTAAACGAAGTTTTTAAATTTTATTTGTTACTTTTTAGTGTCTAGCTATGTATAGGTGGACCTACGAATGGTGCCGCGCTTCTTAAAAAATATAGGTCCCAAGAACCGGGAACAAAAAATGTTCGTAAAATGAAAACTACTAGGCCAAACTATGTCAAATTTTTAGGGGACTACATGGCAGCTATTCCGCGTCGAACAAAAAAAGAATCACGTAAATCGGATCATAAATGACGGAGTAATCGGCGAACATACATAAAAAAAAGATCCCGACGAATTGAGAACCTCCTCCTTTTTTCGAAGTCGGTTAAAAATGGATCGTCGTAGTAGCGTAATGGCTAGCGCACGCGCCCCTAAATAGAAAGAAAGAAACGTTTATTTGTCAACGGCGTCACACACACAATATATATGGCTAATAGAACATCATTACATTTTAAAAGTCATATGCCGCAATTGGACAAATGAGGCTGACACTCAGTATATTGCTGCGCCGAAAGTTAATTCGACGCAGCACTGATTTTCAGTGCCTACCTCTTTCTTAGTATATACACATTATATTGAGACCCTTATAAGAAATATAGTCTGTAACTTAATTATTAGTATTAGATATACATTTGTATTTATTACTAAAAATAAGAAGAATGTTAAATCGAAGGGCGTGTGTTCGATCCTGACCGGAACGCATGCACCAGTCTTAGTCAGTTTTCTGATCTAATGTGCATATTGTTACAATTACCACGTGCTAACAATGGTATAGGAAAACATCGTGATGCAATCTGCACATCGAGATAACCGATGTGTCAAACCTGCCAAGCCGCCTTAAACAAGCGTGGCGGGTATACTGTCCGTTTCCCCTATAATGGGAGGCCCGAGGCTAGCAGTGGGACATTAATGGGCTGATATTATTATTTATATTATGCAAAATGGAACCAACCCACATACTGACAGTTTTGAGAAAAAGACGTTATTATAAAAATTTTGCATACAAAAAAATGTCTATATTTTGGAAAAACAAGTTGAATATTGTATACTATATTTTGTCCTCTATATTGAAATAAACCTTTTATGTTTTTGGATGACCATGGGTCATGGATCTTGTTAGTTTATTATACTCTTGGTGTTTTGTGGGTTAGCTACTTTGTGATAAGAATGTTTTATTCTGTAGAAATGTTGTCAGATCTTGTTATGATTCTTATTGAGTCTATAGAAGGTGCATTTTGAAAGCCTTCTGCATCCTTAACCCAATTTTGGCATGTTTGTGGATTGGTTCCGTTTTGCACAAGTAGGTCCAATTAAGATGTACATTTAATCCAAAACTGATATTGGATCAATAAAAATATCATTTATTTCTCCTTAATGAGAAATTTCATGACGTCTATTAGAGATTTCATTGTTTATCTCTATAATAACATAATATATATAACTAGTTGTCCCGGCAGACGTTGTCCTGCCCTGAAGAAATAAAATTTAGAACCCGATTGCAGCGCCATCTACAGGGTCCCATTGTGAATCTAAACCATCCTGGAATCCACTTGAACACACACAAAAGAAATCATTCAAGTCGGTCCAGCCGTTTAGGAGGACTTCACTGTCAACACACGTACAGAAGAATTATATATATATAATTATATATACATAAGATAAGTATTATAAACGCGAAATGTTGTAAGAATGGATATAGTTTACACATCAGAATACCACAGGCTATAATTTATAAATATATAGTGTGAATTATCCAAATATAATGATTTGCATTACCACGCGGGTGAAACCGCGGGTGCAGCCAGTATTCTGTATGAGAAAGGTTTTAAATTCCCTCCAAACACTGCTTTTATAAGTGCACTAATAAAAACATGACGCTAATATAGCCAAAGTTTTAATGCGTTATTGATAAAAATAAAAATAAACCTTTTGTCTTTGTATGTCATTGTCTTTATACTAGTTATTATCTGTCAGATACACAGAATAATAACAGTATATATCTTTATACCAAAACGATTTGAAATCGTGAGTAAAAATAATTATAATATTGCGCACTAATCCGACTGCAATAATTTTATTCGAAGAATCTTAAACTGGAGGCCCAAACGGATCACTTTCGTAAACTCGTATCACGAATATATCCAATTATATATTATATAATATAAAACTAACGAAAACTTATGACACCTGCACACACTTCATCGTATTACGATAATTCTTTGACAGTGCAGACTGTCAAACTTTGGAATATGCTGCCTCTTACTGTCAGGGAGGCCAAATCCTTAGAACATTGAGAAATTTGCTCAGAAAACACTATTTATCCACATTGTTATGTCTGATTAACACATTATAATCATGCTAATACATTTATAATAATAACTTAGGCATTTAGAGATTTATTATTGTATACGTATATGTATCTTTATGACATGTATATATGTATGTATTTGTATATTTATTTGTTAAATTAGTTTGAGTATTTATATATCTATTGCCTTTTTCCTGCACCACCTACATCGGCTGATTCAAATTTGTTTTTTTTAATTTAAATTGCCTGGAATAGATTGCTTTACGCGAAAAGGCCGCTTATTGTATTGCTTAAAAATATTGTAAATATGGTCTGTTTTTGTAATTGTATATTTTGGTGTGCAATACAGTGGTATCTCTCTCTCTCTCTCTAAACCAATATAGAAGTATACATAATATGTATCAAATATATACAAATATCAAAATAAAATGGAACTTCATACTATATCTTAGACTTGCCAGTATCTTTAGACACCTGTCAATTATACTAAGCAATTTAGCTAAAGCGGTCTTTATAAACTGCCGGAAATTCTTTAAAATTTAAATTAAGAACATTTAATTTTAGTTCTTCGAATGAAAAGAATAAATTCAAACACAGCACAACAGCCAGTGCCTGCTCAGTGCAGTGAGTGCAACGTAAAACTCAAGGAGCGTTGATCGCAAGCACAGTAAATTGTCTTTGCATCTTGAGACGAGATGACAGTTGGTAAAGTTGTAAAATTTTAATCATTCCACATTTGAAACGATTGGAATTTTATGACCAGCCAGTTTATATTGTTCCAAAAATAAATTCAAACTAAACACGCTCTGTTGTGTTCCAATTTATGGCTTGGAAATTGAGTAGTAGTTGTAGTACAATTCACCATAATGCCGCGAAAATTATCTTCAAAATATAGTCTATACACCTGAAGTAGGTCTTCCACCGACGCTAATCTTGTGACAACACAGTTCACATTTCTTACAAAAACACATAAATAGTTACTTGTCATAAGCTATCAATATCGTAAAACTAAAGGATGTTTTTTATAGAGGTATAGAACTTTAAGTTGCAATAAAACAACGATGGATTATTCGATTGACATGAATTTTATTTATCCGAAAGATAATCTTGTGGCATTACATTTTAAATATGATTTCTGGCATATGACTGCCACGGCTGGCGCGGATGTAGTTCAATCTGAACGTCCAATTTTCGATGACTTTTTCCAACATTTGTGGCCGTATATCGGCAATAACACGGCGAATGTTGTCTTCCAAATGGTCAAGCGTTTGTGGCTTATCCGCATAGACCAATGACTTTACATAGCCCCACAGAAAGTAGTCTAGCGGTGTTAAATCACAAGATCTTGGAGGCCAATTCACAGGTCCAAAACGTGAAATTAGGCGGTCACCAAACGTGTCTTTCAATAAATCGATTGTGGCACGAGCTGTGTGACATGTTGCGCCGTCTTGTTGAAACCACATCTCCTGGACATCATGGTTATTCAATTCAGGAATGAAAAAGGTAATAATCATGGCTCTATACCGATCACCATTGACTGTAACGTTCTGGCCATCATCGTTTTTGAAGAAGTACGGACCAATGATTCCACCAGCCCATAAAGCGCACCAAACAGTCAGTTTTTCTGGATGTAACGGTGTTTCGACATACACTTGAGGATTAGCTTCACTCCAAATGCGGCAGTTTTGTTTGTTGACGTGGCCATGCAACCAGAAGTGCGCTTCATCGCTAAACAAAATTCGCTTATGAAAATCGGGAACAGCGACAATCTCGTTTTGGGCCCATTCCACGAATTTACGCCTTACTTGATGATCGTTTGGCTTCAATTCTTGCACGAGTTGGATTTTGTAAGCACGCAAACCAAGATCCTTCCGCAAAATCTTCCATAAAGTGGATGGACACAGATCCAATTCCTGTGCTCGATGGCGGATGGACTCATTCGGGTCTTCCTCAATGCTACGCTCTACAGCAGCAATAGCTTCTTCTGTACGCACCGTACGGCGTCTCTGGGGATGCGAGTTATCAATAAGAGTAAACGTGGTGCGAAAACGTTCTATGGTTAATCGAATTAACTGCTCTGATGGACGATTTTGTCGACGATAAAATGGACGTAGTGCGCGATACGTATTCCGCACAGAACCATTATTTTCGAAATAAAATTGCACTATTTGCAAGCGTTGTTCAGGCGTGAGTCTATTCATGATGAATTGCCAAACCAAACTGAGAATAAATCACTTGACAGCTGTTAAATCGGTCGCCATCTTGAACAGTAATGCCAACTTAAAGTTCTATACCTCTATAAAAAACACCCCATATATAGTACAACGCAATGTCTCCATTTCAGTTCCCGCCCAAAAATTCATGGTATTTTATTTAATTATGGCATTGCAATCGAATTTGAAATATATATATATATATATATATATATATATATATATATATATATAAGTGTATATATGAGCTGACCCGGCGAACTTCGTAGAGCCATATTGTCTAAATTCCTAAAAGACTTTGTTTCATGACACAAAAACAAAAACGCTTCAGTTGATTAAGAGGATTCTAGAACCCAATGTCAGCGCCACCTACCAGTTCCAATTGTGAATCTAAGCCATCCGGGAACCCACTCAAACACACAAAACCAAAATCACCAAAATCGGTCCAGGTGATTAGGAGGATTCTAGAACCCGATCTTAACGCTACGTACCAGTTCCAAGGACATAAAGTATCCTATATCCGTCTCCTGGTTCTAAGATACCACTCTACCAATTTTCAGCCGAATCGGTACGGCCGTCCTTGAGTATAAATAGTGTAATTAGCACGACTTTCTTTTATATATATAGATGTACGGACTCATGCGTGACACGTGTACAAATGGTGATGACCATGAGAGAATGTGGTCATCATCATCCGATCCCTCCGCGTTAAATCCCGGTTGCGTACGGAGCGTTCACTCCGACGCCCAGGGTCCGCTTTCCTACTTTTTCTACTACACTTCGCACGGTCTTCAGCATCCCCCCATTCCATGATAGAATGTGGTGATAGATGATAATAACTCGGGTGGGTATAAATGTTGTATATTAAATAAAATGATAATGTATTTTTATTTTTTAGAGTAATAAAAACAAAACGAATAAAGAAAACCAAAAAAAAAGAAATCAAAGCAATCGACCCCACTGAAATTTTAACGTTGTTTCATTTGCACCAAAGAAGATTGTTTCGCATCACGAACAACATTTTTTCTTAGGGCGTGTGAAAATTGCTTTATTTTGTCCCGAACATAATGAGGAAACGAAGAAAATCATGGCAAATGAGGACTTCCGCTCTTCAAGTTATACCAATGTATAAAACACACCCGAAAAAGATCATGTTACACAAAAATTAACCGTAATATTAAGGCATTAAGAAGTAAGATATATGGCGCTGGATACATAATTAATTTGCAAGGGTGTATGTTAGAATTTGGTCTGATTTTTCTGTTACTTCGGAAATTCTACTTGTATTAGTAATTTATGCTTAAAGCTGGGTATATATGATTTTCGTTTTTGCGTTCTTAGTACTTTTTTTTTAATTCTTAGATTAAATTAATTAGAGATATTATTTAGGATTTGTTTATTTGACAGGGTGACATGGTAGCTAAGCGGCACAGCCCTTCCAAAATATTTTATTTTTTTAGATTAACATGCACTCAAATATTTGTATGACCATGTGTAGGTCAAATACAGTGAGAACATCTTGCTACCATCCTAGTTATAACTATGACCTGTATTTTTAAAAATAAAGATTCATTCATTCTCTCTACGGGGTGAGATGGCCGCTAAGCGGCAAAGCCCTTTCTGAATATATTTTTTTAATGAGGAATCACGCCTTGTAATGACTTCTTAGATGAACTCGATATAGATGTGGAACAATCCAATCTCATTCTGTTATATATAATTAGTAAAAAAAACGAAAGCCACATGCTAATGATGAAGAAAAATATCGTGAAGAAAAACACACAAAACTTTCAGATAGATTTGAAATACTTCGACCAGAGTAATTAGGAGACTTTGTTTATTATTTGTCCTATCTAAAATCAAATCTGAGTTATTTGCATTCTATTAATAAACTAAGCGGGCTAACGCCAAAAATTTTACAACACTAAATGGCCTAGAAACCCAGAACGTACAGTGGACGGGACCTAGCTAGTGTTAATATAAAAATCATTCATAGTATAAAGACTTTGATAACCACTCATATAACTTAACTGTAAACAGGCTCAAACTCAGCAAATACTGGTTGCCAAAAAGAAGCACTGGTCTGGTTTACCATTAGAGCTCTGACATAATGTCACGCTTAAAGAAAAACTAAATATTTTACACATTATATCCGTGCAGTAACGGAGAAAGAATACTATTTCCTGCGGCCGGGCAGCCTGTCGTAAGAGGCGACAAAATAACCCACAGACTAGAGTATGCTTCCATAACAACCTTGAGTTGTGTTCCGGTCTTAGTAGTCTGGTTCCAGTCTCCTTTAAGCACATTTATAGCACCTTTCGTGTTGCAAATGTCCATAGGTGATGGTAACCGCTTTACATCAGGTGAGCCGTCTGCCTGTCTGCTGAATTCTTGCAATAAAAAAAACTTAACTGAGGTAAAATGCAACGAACTAAATATTCTGACTGTTAGACTACTAAACCAGGGAGCCGCCAAACTATAATACAGTATGTATTTAGTTCCTGCAACGTTAGCTAATTGAAGCTGACTTCGGTCGGATTTGTTTGAATACCGTTTTCTGCAAAAGCTTCTAAAAAAGACATCACATACAAAGCAGTAAAGAATTATATTTTTTAAGTATAGTATTTTCCATTGAGACAATGTGTACGCCTCGTTATAATACCAGCATGTTTATTTCGATGTTTCTTTGGCTAGATTGCTTCAGCTGTATTGTTTCATGTCATCGTTATGAATGGATGTCGTTTGTTTATGTGATTGCGTCCTTAAGTGGAGTTCTAGTTAAGCATCGGAATTATTTACACAGAGTAATAATAATAAATTCGCAAACACAAACCAATTTTACTCCTAAGCAATTTTGATGTCTTGGTACTCCGTGACTAAAAAATTTTTTTTTATTGCAGGAGTTCAACAGACAGGCAGACGGCCCACTTGATGGAAAGCGGTTACCATCACCTATGGACATTTGCAACACCAATAGTGCTACAAATGCGCTGCTGCTCTCTTAAGGGAGCCTGGAACCTGGTCACTAATGCCGCAACATAACTCTAGGTTGTTATGGCGGCATACTCTAGACCAGGGGTTGTAGCCATCCATTCGGGCAAATACCCAACCACCTAGCTGTGGATTGTTTTGTCGCCTCTTACGACTGGCCGCCCGGCCACAGGAAATTGTATTCTTTCTCCGACCCTGCACGGATAATATCCACCGCACGTTCTAATATCTTGACTGACAAGAAAATCGAGAGAGAAACCTGCACAGATTACAATTGTCTGAAACCCACCAACCTAACCAATATAATGATCGGTAAAAGGTCGCTCATAATTATTTTTAACCAACTTCGAAAAAAGGAGGAGGTTCTCAATTCGTCGGGATCTTTTTTTGTTGTTGCTTTTTTTATGTATGTTCGCCGATAACTCCGTGATTTATGATCCGATTTACGTGATTCTTTTTTTGTTCGACGCGGAATAGCTTCCAATTGGTCCCCTAAAAATTTTACATAGTTTGGCCCAGTAGTTTTCATTTTATGAACATTTTTCATGGAAATAATTTTCACTCCGTTCCATATGTACACCGATTACTCTGAGATTTATGATTCGATTTACGTGATTCTTTTTTTGTTCGACGCGGAATAGCTGCCATGTGGTCCCCTAAAAATTTGACATAGTTTGACCCAGTAGTTTTCATTTTACGAACATTTTTTTGTTCCCGGTTCTTGGGACCTATATTTTTTAAGAAGCGCGGCACCATTCGTAGGTCCACCCATACATAGCTAGACACTAAAAAGTAACAAATAAAATTTAAAAACTTCGTTTAAAAAAACCGACTTCAAAAACTAAAAAACTAAAATGTATAAAATAACTTATTTCTTAAGCTATTATTATTAATATATATTATCTAAAACATCTTGAAGTCGGTGCAAAGTAAAACATAAAAATTACTATATTTTGAAAATTACTAAGCACCGACTTTAAGATGTTTTAGATAATATATATTAATAATAATAGCTTAAGAAATAAGTTATTTCATACATTTTAGTTTTTTCGTTTTTGAAGTCGGTTTTTTTAAACGAAGTTTTTAAATTTTATTGTACTAATGCATTGCATTAGATTATTCGAGCTAGTAATGCACTATAAATTAAAAAAAAAACTTCGTTTAAAAAAACCGACTTCAAAAACTAAAAAGTATAAAATAACATAATATTTCTAAAGCTATATTTAACCGACTTCGAAAAAAGGAGGAGGTTCTCAATTCGTCGGGATCTTTTTTTTTGTTGCTTTTTTTATGTATGTTCGCCGATTACTCCGTGATTTATGATCCGATTTACGTGATTCTTTTTTTGTTCGACGCGGAATAGCTTCCAATTGGTCCCCTAAAAATCTTACATAGTTTGGCCCAGTAGTTTTAAAGTCGTTTTTTTTAAACGAAGCTTTTTTTATTTATTTGTTACTTTTTAGAGTCTAGCTATGGGTACGCCTACGCAAGGTGCCGCGCGCCTTAAAAAATGTTCGTAAAATGAATACTACTGGGCCAAACTATGTTACATTTTAAGGGGACCAAATGGCAGCTATTCCGCGTCGAACAAAAAAGAATCAGGTAAATCGAATCATAAATCTCAGAGTAATCGGTAGACATACATAAAAAAAACATACCAGCCAAATTGAGAACCTCATCCTTTTGGAAGTCGGTTAAGAAAACATATTTTTGTATCAGTGTTTGATTTTTAATTTATCTCGTGGTGTTTTTTATCGATTATATGACTAAATAAAATAAAAATATATATGGAATATTAATATGAATATGAAAAGGTCGCTTGAAAAAATCTAAAGTAATGCACTAATAAATAATAAATAAATAATTATGAGCGAGCTTTTAAATATAAATATAAATTTTGAACTGAAACATTCAGAAACGTATTATTTTTGGTCTTTAAAATTATATACCGTAACGAGAGAAAAAAATGGAATGCAAGAAAATAACATTTTTGGCGATTTTTGAAATCTTAAAAAATTCGGAGCGACCTCTTAAATTTTTTTTTGAGCTGTCCTTTGGAGGTAGTGCTTAAAACATCAAAAACTATCACTTTGTCAGACGAGACTCAAATTAAATGTTATGTATGTATGTATATAGATTAAGATTCTATTCTCTCTCCCGTGACGATACCTTAAGGCCCGGTTCACACGGCATTGTACTGCACGTTTTTTTGCAGGTATACGTCTTAACGAATAAATAGTGGCTCATACAATGTACATAGAACCATTCACACGTCGTTTGTCCTGCAAAAAAAAACGTATACTGTTGATACGTTTAAACGAATACGCAACGGACTTGTCAAGCAAATCGAATGAACTTTAACGTATTCGGCTTGCAGTGGCGTATAGTATAGCTCTGTCTCGTTCATACGGCACGATGTTCATACGTTTTGAATCGAATAGCATTTATTTATTTAGCAATTCTTTTCATCGTTTCTAAGTTTATCGTATAACTTATCAAATAGTTTAGTACGCCCTGATTCTGCATTTAAAGGATGTACCCAAGACCTTCTGCTCTGTCGGCGCCGAAACCGTTGGCGCCTTCGATTATACCAATATAAAAGGATGACCAAGCGTGGATCCGTCGTTAACGTCTACTCACTGTGACAACAGTGTGAAGACTGCAGCTATTCGTTTTTTACACGAATCAAAATCTACCGTATGAACACCCGGGTGATTGTACGTTAAAAAAACGAATACAAAGAAAACGTGCAGGACAATGCCGTGTGAACTGGGCCTAAGGGCACAGCGGAAGATCAGCGCTGGTTTAACCGACCGGCATTATGCTGAGACTGATGCCCCTTTTGGACAAAATTATACAACTCTACTTTTTAAATTTGTTAGCAATTATACTGCATTTATATAATTTGTCCTAAATAAAATTATTTTCTTTCTTCCACCTCCCCTAGCTGCGCAGCATTTCGCCCACTACGCTGTGTAGCGAGAAAAAATCCACAAACACCCTAACTAGCTTTTAGCAACAGTAATATAGCAAATGGTAATTATATTCACAGATCCCTTAATTGCAGTTAACTATACCTGCATAGAGTAATTCTATGGCAGTAATTAAACCGGAGAAGCCATTGCATTCAGTTTGTATGGGGCAATATGAGCCGTGCTTTAGCACTAATTTCCAATTAATCCCGCTCACAGTGGGCTGATGATTCATTTACAGCCTATAGACAAGACTATTCTGTAATTAACTCTATAACTAGTTAATAAGAGCATGACAGTGTTATTTCCTACAATAAGGTCATAGACGGATTCATTCAATTATTTGTCAAAAGAAATCTCATTTATAGAAAAGATATTCAATAAAATAATCTTAATTGTTAAAAAAAGGTTTCATAAGTGACTTTTTAAATGTTTTTTGCTTCTTTATATTATTGTAAAAAGTGTAATTACGTCATCAGTCAATCACAGTCCACTGCTGGACGTAGGCCTCCCCAAGTCGGCGCCACTAATCCCTGTCCTCTGACTTCCTCATCCAGCGCCTACCGGCGACCTTGCACAGGTTGTCGGTCCAATGGATCGGAAAAAGAGTTATTTGTGTTTCTATCAATTACTTATACACAACAATATTTTATAATTTAAACACAAATATGTCCTTAAAAATTCTCCATAATCTCAGAAACACCATTAGATAACATATAAGCAGATAAGATAATCAGTTGAAAAGTCACACATGGAAACTTTTTTAACGACCAAGTTCTTTTTTTAAAATTTGACATTACATTTTATATTAAAAAAAATGAGTTTTAAATTTTCGAATGACATTTCATTTGAATTAAACTTAGGAAACATATTTATACCACGTAACACGTTTTTAGGGAGGTCTTTAAATTAAATTAGTTATATACCACGCTACGCTACGGGTATACGTTTTCGTCACGTACCTAGTCAATATCTCTCGCTTTTTCGAGATATTCAAATATGGCGCGCAGCGTTTAGCGTTCTTTAAACATTAATAAACCAAATTAAACTTTTTTTTTTACTTTATGTTTGCGTATTTATTTTAACAAAAACAAAACCGTCTTTTAACTGAAAAGCAAAAAATAATAGTTCAACCAACTCTTCTACAACATCTTGAAGTTGGTGCCTGAAAACTGTTCTACAATTGACGGAGATCTTGTGTGACATGCATATGCATACATAAGCTTTTTTTTTCGAAGAATGTAGCTGCTCGGCGTTCTTTAATTATGGTTACTCTTGATTTCCCTGGGACCCGCTCATCAGGTCCTGACTTGGTGAACATGCGACCACCACGGGAGTATACATTTACGTATAAAGAAAAAAACTTGAGATCTTTTATCCGTGCAGGCACGGAGAAAGAATACAATTTCCTGCGGCCAGGTGGCCTGTCGTAAGGCGACAAAACAACCCACAGCCTGGTGGTAGGCTATTTGCTCGACTGGATGGCGACCACCCCTGATCTTGAGTATGCCGCCATAAGAACCTTGAGTTATGTGCATAAGTGCGGCATAAGTGACCAGATTCCAGTCTCCCTTAAGAGAGCAGCAACGCATTTGTAGCACCTTTGGTGTTGCAAATGTCCATAGGCGATGGTAACCGCTTTCCATCAAGTGGGCCGTCTGCCTGTCTGTAGAACTCATGCAATAAATAAAAATTAAAAAGATCGTTCTCTCCGGACGACTTTCAATTTTCTGAGGGGAAAGAAGTACTTTTTGGGGATACTAGTGATACCCTTATGTGGCGAATCCCATACATACATCCCTACCGCGCTTTCCCTGCGATAACTCTAAATCGGATTCCCCTAGTTAAAAAAACTTCAGTTGTAGTTCTTCTGCACGTCGGAAGTAAAAACTTTGTATCTGAGCGCAACATTAACACGAGTTCAGTGGTTTTCCCCTCCCAAAAATGCTCAACTTGTCTATAGAAGTTTGCACTTCAAAAGGGGAGGAGTGATATAGAGGCGATAGATTAGTGGAGATTGAAAAAGCCACCAAAATCATTTTATACTAAGCTGTTGTTATTCTTGTATTATTAAATTCTTGTATTATTAAATGCTAGTATGTTGGATGTAAAACAGAATTCTATTAATACTCACACTACTTCACCAATCACATGCCAACTCATTTCAATTGATAATGGTCTAGTGAACCCATAAAATGTTCGCATAGGTACATTCACACAGTTAGTCATTAGCCTAACATCTGCACTGACTATAAATCCCGGCTAATGTACGTTGCGAGAGTACCTCCTGTGTAATTCACACAATCGCGGTGTTGCCATAGCGATAGCAGTTATTTCACAACCTTTATTACCACATTTCTTGATCGGAGATCAAATATAAGTTCAAGCTCGGAAGTGTAAAGATTTCCGTGAGATGCGGAACTATTGCAAGTAATTAAATAACTATAATATAATAACATTAAAGAGACACTGGCCGGGGCTTGTCCTTGGGTGCATTATTATATGGTGTAGACAGGGACAATCGCCGATCAGTGTCACGCCACATTACAGTAAATTTGTCAAGGGGCCTCTTCGTGTTGGCCTTCCCATGGACCCAAGCCCTCCAAAATTAGGACCCATTTTTACAGCCCGTGATCTGCTAAGACATACATTAGAGTCACGTGTTACTTGAAATAATCAAATTGAACATCAAAATTAAAAAATATTTCATTGCTGCAAACTTTCGAATTTGAATTTGATATGAAATATTTTGAGTTAAACGCTTTTTATAGTCCCGTATTGAAATAACAGAAGCCGTACATGTTCGTCGCCTTTACAGTACGTGGAATGATACTTGTATTGTTTCTTTATATCATAAAAACATCGATGTATACAGTCAGTATACACCATCATATCATTTTAAAATATCAGTAGATACTTATCACCAAATGAGGTGTCAGTTTGTTTACTGTACTTCAGCAATAAAACAATATCATACTTAATAGTATTTCGTATTTATATTATAAACACCATTAAAACAATATATTACTTTATACGTACAATTTTGCCGACTCTATTTTCACAGCACTAGTTCTGCGTCACATCACTAAACACGCGGAGAAATAATTGTGTCAGATTTTGAGAATAATTAAAATGAAGTTCATTCTTTTGCCCGGCAAATATTATTAACAAATAATTAATATTAGTTTAATCTGCCTTTGGGAATAAACGAATTTTGATCATTTACGTATTTAGACTTTTCTTATCTCCGATTGACGAACCGCAAGTGTCTGCAACCTTCATAAAACATAAACAATAATAAAACTATCGCTTTATGGGCATTTTAAAGAGCTGGCAACTCCAAACGAACGGAACGCCTTGAACTCGGAGCCTCCGTAACGTTTTATTGCTTAGTAATGTGGAATGGTATTCAGAAAATTTCAAACTCTCAGTCAAGACTCTTATTTGATAGAGGATAATGATAAAAAATTAATTGTGTAAAGATTTTTTTAAAGAACGATCGTCTTGGAATTCGTGTCAAATGAAAACAATGTTAGGATTTTTTTGTAAAAGAAAGAAAATATATATTTTCTTTTATTGTGAAGCTTGCTGGCTGTGAGAAGCCAGCCACTTCACAAGTTTCCCAGCTCATGAAAAGTGGTTACCGATAAAGTTAATTTCTAAGACAATAATCACCTACGTTCTCCCCAATTTCCAAAGTTCTATTTCTGTTTGTTATTTCCAAGCATGCGTAGTATAGACTTATTTTTACACAACATGCGAGCCCTTAGAATATTTAATACGTAGATACGTACGTACATACGTCCTTCACACCATATCCAATACGACCCAAGTTGTCGATCTTTAAAAGAGATAGAGCTGGGAACGATCCGGCCATTCAATAAATCGATTCGGTGTCGCGATAAAAGCTAATGTAGGCAACATCCCGAGCAACTGAGGCTATTCATTGCCAGTGCGGTGTGAGACATCGTTTTAGTAGCTCAATGGCCGTGGTAAGGTTTTATGAGAGGGATGAATGTTTTAATAGCATGTAGGTCGGCCAACTATATATACACCCATTCATATTTCTAGGTTTCTTTGGCCAGTTTGGTAGAAGGAGGACCCTTGTGAATTCGTTGTGTTCCAGTTTAACAAAATAATTTGTATAATTACTGAAACAGCTTGGTAGCGATCACATTATTCCCATTCTGTTGTCCAAAAAGTCTTCTGGCACAAACGTTGCTTTAGTAATTTTGTAAACTGGATTACTGAGAGCTCTTGAAAATAAAAATAATACATTAAAAAATCTCTCATACCCCTTAAGAAATCGAAAATCAAGAAAATTATTTACATTTATTTTCTCAAACATCAAATGGCAGTCCTGATCGTTTTTATCGCCCCAGAAGGCCATAAAGTTTATGAAAACAGTTTTGCTAAAAGCGGTCGTAAATTCACAGGCATTTATCTTATCCTTGGCGAATACACAAAGACGTTTAAGTTATTTACAATAATAACTCGAGGAAGGGCAAATAAAATGGGCATTTTGAAGCGGACACCAATAAAATATCATATAAAAATCGGCCATGTGCGTGCCTACCACGCGTAATGTATGGTACTGTAACGGCCTGCGGTTTCCGAACTGACCTGGATCTTGAATAAGAAACTGGTTCAGAAAATATATCTATTATATATATAAAAATGAATTATATATATAAAAATGAATCCCTATTTCCCTTGGTCATGCCATCACGCGTGAACGGCTGGACCGATTTCACTAATTCTTTTTTTGTTGTGTTTGTTATTGTCAGGAGAAGGTTCTTATGAAAGAAATAATTAAGAAAATTGCGCGGAAATATGAAAATTTAAGAATACTTAACCACCATATAAAATTACTTATTACTAATCTAACCTTAGCGCTTTGGACAATATAAACTTTTTTAATGTAACCTTATGACGTTTGACATAGAATTGGCAGAATGCGTGCTACAAATATCGTCAAAGAGGATGTAAAACTACTGAATATCGCTTAAAACAGATGCTTTGGTCGGAGTTATTTCATTGATAAAATACACGTAAAATAATTAATTTAGCTGTAATCGGGTTCCAATATTTAGTTGAAATTATTTTTGTGTTTGTTCAAGTGTGTCCCGGGATGGTTAAGATTATAGATCTTATTTTTTTGTTTTTATAAAGGTGGATTCGAGAATGGTTTAAATTAACAATTGGTACCGGTAAATGTCGCTGCAATCGGGTTATAGATTTTTTTTTCTAAGGGCAGGACAACGTCTGCCGGGTACAGCTTATAGTTTATATTATCAACGAAGAAACACTTTTTAACGGGTGCGCCAGAGAAACTTACTTATTTGAAAGGTCAATTAAAAAAAAAAGTACTTCAGTTATTGTTTTAAAAAAATTTTTATTTGAGAATACAATATCCCAATTTTTTTTTTATGCAGTCTTAAAAATGACATCGGATAAATGGCGACCCCCATTGCGCATACACTGATGAAGTCGATTTTTGAAATTCGTATCCACTCTTCGCAGCATATCAATCGGTATGTTGGCAATGGCGTCGCGAATGTTGTTCTTGAGGTGTGCTATGGTCCGTGGTCGATCGACTTAAAGCAGGGATTTCAAATAACCCCATAAAAAGAAATCGCATGGAGTCAAATCTGGAGAGCGTGCCGGCCATTGGAGATCGCCTCTGAGAGAGATGAGGCGGTCGGGGAAATGTTGTCGCAACAAATTCATTGAGTCTCGTGCTGTGTGTGCTGTGGCTCCATCTTGCTGAAACCACACGTTCCTAACGTTCATTTCTTCGAGTCTTGGAAGAAAAAATTCCTCCATCATGTTCCTGTAACGAGCTCCATTAACGGTAACTGCGCGTTCGTTTTCTTCAAAAAAATAAGGACCAATTATTCCCATTACCGACACCGCACACCAGACAGTAACTCGCTCACAATTAAGTGGCTTCTGGTGAAGCTCACGCGGATTTACATCACACCAATAACGCATGTTTTGCTTGTTGACGCAGCCGGAAATGTGGAAGTGAGCCTCGTCACTGAAAAAAACGACCGCGTCTTCAGGCAGGTTGTCAATCAGCATTTCACATGCATTTTGACGGGCAACAAAATCGCGTTCAGTTAATTCTTGCACAACAGCCAATTTATAGGGATGAAATTGAAGGTCTTCATGGAGAATTCGTCGAACAGTGGTATCAGAAATTCCCATAGCAGCTGCGTGTTTGCGAGCCGAACGCCGGGGAGAACGCACAACTGACTGCCTCACTCTTTCGATATTTTCCGGAGTTCTGATGGTCCGTTGAAGTCCATTTCTGGGTTTAGCGACACTTCCACACTCCCGAAATGAGTTAACCCACGACAGAATCGAATTACGGCCAGGAACGAGTCTGTGAGGAGGAATTTCAAAGCGAGCGCGGAAGGCACGTTGCGTAGCAACAAGTGAGCGACCGTTAGAAAAGAAGCTCTCAACTGCGAAGGCCCGCTGCTCTCTAGACCAGAGCATGATAGCAACTGACTGGAGGGAGAAACAAACTTGGGAACTTCCCCCTCCAGATGCGCCCCCTCTTGCCCCTCTACCCGCCCAACTCACCGCGCGGGAATTTTTTCAAATAAGTAAGTTTCTCTGGCGCACCCTGTACAATCATGTATTCAGCTCGCGGCCCGATACAGTTCTGATCTCCATTGTTTTGCGGGGCATTCTACGAATTTATTTTTTAAATAATTGTATTTAGAAGAGGTTAGTCGTTACATCCCGCAGGCCTGCTAGAAAATTATCGTCACGGTGAAGTGAGGAAAATTTCCTCCAAACAAAACCCTAACCTAATCCCTACCTAAGGCAGCAAAAGTCACAATGCACAAGATGGCACTTACTAAGTGCCCAATCAGGACAGTAGTTCCATACGTCCTAACTCCGGCTGACAAAACCTGCTTAAAAGTCAGACGACCTTATAGTCGTCGGTTAGTGGTTACTACATACCGTAGATACTTCAAACATGCGCTACACTCTGGTTTTATCGTTTGACCGCGGAATTAAAAACCAAACGAAAATATGCCATACTACTTAATCACGATAAAACGACGCGCAGGGTTACCAACAATCAAAAATATTAACATCTCAGTTACAGACACTTATAGTCGAATGATTATTAGACAAAAAATCGAAATGTATGCTGGGACGCAAAGTAGAAGTGAAACTTCAACGGACAAGTGGCAAAACGAATACAACAAAATTTTAACTTGAAGTTGCGATTCGTTTTTCCACTTGTCCGTTGCGATTCGTTTTTCAACTTATCCGTTGTAATTCCTTTTTCCACTTGTCCGTTGAAGTTTCACTTATACTATGTGTCTCAGGACACGTTTCAATTTTTCGCAGGTTTACTGCAAATTATGATTTGCTTAGGTTAGGTAAATTTTAATTAATTCATTTTTTATTTTATCAAATAAAAAAACTGATTTCGATCCGGAACCAAAAAAAACTTCCAGTCTACTCTAAACTTATGCCGCCCCTCCACGCGGCCGTAACATTTTTTCGTCACAGAAAAAATCCTAATTAGGGGTATTAAGACTATTCCGAAGTTTCACTTCAAAAACATGCGTTTTTTGGTACCGCCATTCCCATTCGCTGCCACATGCTAAATTAATCATTAGTAATCTTTAAGCGTTCTTTATACAAATTACTCGCAAAGAACCCTAAAATACAAAAAGCACTGCGAGTACCATACCTTTCCTTTGTAAAACGGTAGAGTTGACTTCGAAGGAAAAGGTTCGAAAATTACAGATTCATTAATACGAAGGTTTTGTATGAATCAACGGGTATTGCCATGTATTTCAATTATCCTTGCATTTCTCTGATTTTGTTTATAAGTTAAAATTTTGTTGAGATTCGTTTTGCCACTTGTCCGTTTATGATTTGGTTAGGTTAGATACATTTTAATTAACACATTTTTTATTTAAACATATTTAATTTTAATCAAAAGAAAATACTGAATTCGATCCGGAACCAAAAAAAATATACATACATAAATATACGTAGGAATATCAAACATCACTATGTTGCAGGTAGTGCTTTTTTGTCATATTCTTGTCATTTTATACATGTTGAAGTTAAAATATCACAAGCTCCAAAGTTTAACTTTCTAATCCCTGACTTATTAAAATTTTGTCGGTTGGCAACATTAGTCAACACAGTTGCCCCACTTCCTTAATACTTCGCAACTTCGGAGGCAAGCCCTTTGAAGCGATTAAGCGGTATTTATTAAAAGCATGCAAATTAATTGAACGTTGATTTTAATGGCTTTATTGTTAACGTTCAGCTGTGATCGTTTATTTGTGACAATTCAACACTTATTTATGTTATTTCCCGTGAATTATAGCTTTTTTTAGGTTTAATTTATATTTAATAGATAGACATAGTCCGGTCCAGAATTCGACGGAAATAATAAAACAAAGAAATGTCACTATATGTCAAAGTCAAATTGGCAGTCCAGGTGTACTACACCATTTTAATACCACGTATAATTTAATTTAATAAGTAAAAATACATTACTTTTCACATTTTTCTGCAATCTACTACCACTTGATTATTTTCCTCCTAGGTCAACACCTTAGTTTACATTTTATCCGTTGAATTATGAACCGAAGTATAGATAGATAACACTTTATTGCTCACCAAATATACAATTTCAAAAATACACAATTACAATATTGTCATGGTAAAAACAATAGGCGGCCTTATCGCTTAAAGCAATCTCTTCTAGGCAACCTAACTTAGGGAATAGTTCTTAATCTGGCGATGTAGGTGGTACATATCATTAGGTATATCATAAATAAACTAACTACTACAAAGTATTTTATATATATATATATATATATATATATACATATATGTTAAATAGTCTATAGTATAAGAATAAGACATAATTATTTAAGAAAAAGTAGTGTTTTCCGAGTGCGTTCTTAAATGTTGGTGACGTTTTGGCCTCTCTGACAGTAAGAGGCACCGCATTCCAAAGTTTGACAGCCTGCACTGTAGAAAATTATCATAAAAGGATAAAGTGTGTGCAGGTGTAGTGAGTTTACGATACGTATGAATGCGCAAATTGTGGGAAGTAGTACGGCGGAGGAATTGAAAACGTAATTTATTTGAGTAACAGGGAAAGAACGGTTTATAGTTAGATAGATCTTTAGGAACGAAAAACGTTTTCTACCAGGGGTGCAATATGAACTAGGAAATTGAAAACTATGAGCGGATGGACGCCTTTGAATAAATTACAGAGAGGACATGACTTTTATGATATCAGAAGACAATAGCTCACCGCCTATTATCTCTAATTCATCGTCATGATATTTCAAGATCTGACTAACAAAACCCCACACGACTATAAGTATAATTATTTTGTCCGTGCAGTTTGGGTCATAAATAGTCGGAGCGGTGAAGCGAATATTTCGCTCTCTTTTCCACTCACGGGCCTTATGGGCGGGCATAGTGATGCGCATGATTGTTGTCGATAAGCGTTATCGATAGTGTATTTAGTTTTGTCATTTTGTAGGTTAGTGATAGAAAGAAAAAAATAGATAAAAAGAAAGAAAAAAATAGATAAAACAACGTATTTATTAAAACAAGAATAATTATGATTTAAAATAAATTATTAATTAGGTATCTATATATTAAAAAAAACTATAAGTACAAAAGTTTAGAATGTAGCAAGTTATATTAAAAATAAATATAAATACTTATATCTAAGTTTAAATTTAACACCAAAAAAGATAATAATGATTTTTATAAGAATGATAATATAATCTTTCTTTGATAAGAATGAGTTTTTATCGATAATGGCGTTGCGCCCGCGCAACATGCTCACCGCCTTAGCCGGGCTGAGACCGAGCTTTGATTTATGACCCAAACTGCACGGAGAAAATAATTCTACTATAGTAGGTAAGACATATTTTTGTGAAAAGGATTTAGTACTATTTGAATAAAGTACTAATATATATTTTGATATCCAAATATTATTAAGAAAGTCTTTTATAGTAAGCCTGGTTGAGTTTTTTTATAGTTATAGTTCTATTTAATTTCATTTCTTTTTATACGTAACGTACCTGTTATTATTTTTCAAAATCATTATTTTCACATTTCAATAATCATTCATAACATATTATGTACTTATTATATTAAATTATTCAAAATATGTATCTTTTGTCTATTCTTTATTTGATGTTGTTCTAATTATAAATAATATTAAAATATTATGTTAATTACTTATTTTTTTCGTCTGTAAAGGTAGACGTTACTGCCTAGCACTAACGGA
This sequence comes from Dendrolimus pini, assembly GCA_949752895.1. Classification (NCBI taxonomy): domain Eukaryota; kingdom Metazoa; phylum Arthropoda; class Insecta; order Lepidoptera; family Lasiocampidae; genus Dendrolimus; species Dendrolimus pini. The sequence goes on from OX457136.1 coordinate 2,569,757, forward strand.
ATACCAGCGTTGGTTGTTATCAACCAGCATTCGCTGAGTTAGGAACTGTTTGAGTTAATTAACCTTTGGCTTTTATTAAACTGCTTATGTATAATTTCTATTTTAAATAACTCTAAATAAATAATATTTTCATCCTTTCTTTCAAGTAGCAACTTCACCTTGAAGCAGTGATTAGCCTCGCGAATTATTACCGCCCTCGCCACGCGCACGCGCACTGTTACCAGATGGGGGGATTCCCTGCAAATTCGAGATATTTTAAGTATCAATAACTTAGCAGGGATGGAAGGTACACCGCTGACATAGAAAGAAGAGTAAATTTGGGGAATAGTGTGAATGGAGCGTTAGGTAAACTTCTAGGCGCTAAGAACCTCAGCCAGAAAGCCCAGCTTGCCATACACAACGCGGTGCTTGTACCTACGCTCACGTATGGAAGCGAGAGTTGGGTATGGCACAGAGAGCATGAAAGTAAAATCTGCGGAGTGACGCACGCGGACCGCGTTCGTAATACCGAAGTAAGAAAGAGAGTTGGTCTGAAAGAAAGTGTCGGGGTGAAGGTAAGGAAAGGAATGCTCCGGTGGTTCGGGCATGTGGAAAGAATGTATGATGAAAGAATGATTAAACAGATATACAATGGATGGATGCAGAAGTTGCGGAAGGCCACGACACACCTTCCATGATCAAATTGATCGTGTATTAGCAGAAGGTGATATCAGGAGCCTTAAGAACAGACGACAGGCGTGCATGACAAGAGCTATGAATGTCAAAGAAGCAAGTGAGGTGTGTAAGAATAAGCCTGTATGGCGCTCTGTTGGTCGTGCCTACCCCGCAAGGGACCTGGCGTGAAGTTATGTAAGTATGTATGTATGTAATAATTCATCTACAAACACAATTATCATCATTACAATTATTATATCTAAGTCATAATACGGTATTATTACTGTATCTTAGAATTATGCTCTAATGGTGAATCATATTTCAATTCAATAGTTCATTTTAATCATTCAAGTCATTCGTTCGTTCATTTATGTTATTTATTTATTATGCCGTCTCTACTCGTATGCGTCGTATCTCATAGGCTACTTTCCGTCAGAGACACAACGACCACATTCACAACCGCGGTTTTTCCCGTTCTACTTTTTTGCTTTCGTCACAATCGTAAACTCAAGTGGAACGGTTATTTAACCCACCTTCACTCACGGGTCGTTGTGAGCGCCCAGTAAGTGAAAATGATGACGTCATTAGAGACGTTTTCGCTACGTGGTGCTTTTGTTTTTTTTATTTCTCCTTTAAAATAAGTAAAAACTGTTTTAGGGGTTTTTTTCTCAAAAAGTTTTGTTTTGGGTTTTTAAAAAAAATTGGGGGTTAATTGACATGGTCATCTGGCAACAGTGCTCGCTCACGCGTCAAACCATCTCGTGCCTAATTAATACAATTGATCTCCTGGTACATATTTCTGGTTATTATTTATTTTTATACTGCTAATTTATTTTAATAACCATGGCATAGGCGTATATCAGTATTTTATATTTATTACGTTAACCCTTTGACCCCAGGTTAACACTAACTCACTAAATCCATATCTAAATCTAATGAGCATCATCACGTACGTCACATATGAAACGTTAAGTTTTTTTTATGACATTCTACCAGCCAGTATTTTTTTGGTCACTGATGATAACGAATATTATACTAAAAATTATGTAAATTAAATAATAATCCAGTAAAAAGTAATTTATAAATATAAATTACGTTACAAAATTTTTGACTCTTTTTTATTACAATTTATGCCGCGATTTAACAGTGGCTGTAAGAAAGCATGTATTATCTACGGTGGCATAGTTTTCTAAATTTTTTTAGGAGTTTTTGGCGGGAACTGAAACGAGACCTTGTGCTGTGCATTTTTATTTTCTAAAAATGTGTTTAATTACTCTTAAATGAACAATAGTTGTAGGATATTGATAGTTTATGAGTAGTAATTATGTGTTTTGTGAGGAATGTGAACTGTATAGTCAAATGTGGCCTTTCTAGTTTTCACAAGAACTCGGTCGAATAGCTACAGTTGATAACCTACAGTTCAGCTAAGCTATACATAGCAAGAAAATGAAGAAACTATATTGTAAACTAAGATCTGGCTTAAAGGCCTCGCTGCCAAGCCATAAACCTAAACAAATAAAATAATCTAAATTTTTTGACAGCAGGGAGAATCGTTTCGCAGGGACGAAAAGTGCTGTTTTCATCCCTATGATTAGGCAACTCCAAGCGTACTTTCAGAATATGAGAAATGAAAAAGTCTTTAAAAAGCTCTAAGACACAAAGTTCATTCCCATGCGAGTATTTTCCACATAAGCGCCTTATACCGAAGCAGTATTAGGGCCGGGGCATGCATCATGTATCGTGCAATATACGTAGAGACTACGGGGGTGTACTATTAATTCAACACAGAGCCAACTACGCCGAGGTCAAGTGTTAAATTATTTAGTGCTAGTCTAGGCGGATTGCTAGCTTGGTAGCGTGCAAAGTAAAGATAGAAATATGTAAAACAGATACATACGTATTTGTAATATACTCCAGTCTTACTCATTTTGAATGATTGTCTATGGTTCTTAAAGAAGACTTCATACTTACTCTGACTCAATATGAATTTAGATATCTTTATCTTATAGCCTTTTTTTATTTATTGTGTCTTACGGAGTTTGCACTGTTTGCTGCAACTCCATTAATTCTTCAAAAAGTAATTCTGCAACATACTTCTTGACAACGCTGGTACTTGACGTGCCTTAAAGTGAAGGGAGATGGGTATAGATAGGATACCACGGTTGGAGCTGAGATACGTATGATGCAGAGATTCCTGTGTAATCCGTATGAGCTGATGAATATGTTGTTGATGATCACGATATCAGTTATATGGGTGTAAATATGTACTGGGTTTTAGTTCCTTTCACTTTATTCATTCACACGTGATCGCAGCGTATTGTTTTAAATGCGACTGACGTTTCAAAATGCCCCCCTGTGCGGAGAGCGGTAGCACACACTCACACAAAAACACGCGACGCGCTAATGGCGGGAACACTTCTAAAAAAAGAAATTTTGATTTATTTTTTATTGCAGGAATTCAGCAGACAGGCAGACAGCCCACTTGTGGGAAAGGGGTTACCATCGCCTATGGACATTTGGAACAGCAAAGGTGCTACAAGTGACCTGCTGCTCTCTTAAGGGAGACTGGAACCTGGTCACTAATACCGGAACACAACTCAAGGTTGTTATGGCGACATACTTTAGACCAGGGGTGGTAGCCATCCGGTCGAGCAATTGCCCCACCACCTGACTTTGGGTTGTTTTGTCGCCTATTACGACAGGCCGCCCGGCCGCAGGAAATTGTATTCTTTCTCCGTTCCTGCACGGATAAAAAACATGAGATAGAATAAGAAATACAAAGAAAAACAATATTTAGCTAGACTTGTTGCTGGGGAGTTTCTTGCCGCTTCTTCTCCTTAATAAAACGTTGCGAAGCGGAGTACATGGAATAGGAAGTAAAATTAAATTTTAATTTAAATGTATGACCTTTAAAAGTGATCTCCAGCGGCACTTATTTTGAATAAAAACTTTTGAATTTGAATTTGATATAAACTGCATTTAATTGTTGAGTTTAGACGAGAATAATAAAAAAGATTTACGTGAAGTAAAAGATTTATTTAGAAATAAAATTATGATAAAATCAAAGAAATCAGGTAAGTGTGTTCTGTCATGCGCAATGAAGGTTCTGTGGAATTAAATAAACATGCGTTGTTTTCATCATTAAGTAAATGACGAAACCATAAAAAAGTATTTGATTAATCAACTGCAAAGATCAAAAGTTACAGACAACAGTCTCTGAAGAACAGAAACCAATGAAAAGGAGAAGTAGATATCAGGACGTAAAATAACAAACCACGGGTTTCAAAACATGCAGGCTCTGAATGCAACCGGGACTTATGGTAGAATAGCGACGAATTCAAAAGTTAAGAAGGAGCTAGGCGCCATGTAGTTGATATAAACATAAATCGGATCCCATTGAACCATCAAATCAAACCTCGGAAGCCATGATTGAAATAATAAAATGAGCATAGACAATATTAAAATGCTGTCACTCATAATTTTCAGAGTTCCACCGCTCCGTTCCACATAATAATCTCGGGGATGATTAATCGTCTCCGCAATGGGATGTACATAAAATTATTTTATGGGTAATGGAACGGGAAGGGGAATAAAGTGGGAATTTGACGGGGGGAAGTGATGTCGGGTAACGAGGCGTGACGTCAGACGGTTTGACTCCAACTCATGGACATCGAGCTCAGAAAATTAGGATGTGCAAGAAATATAACTTTTCTTGAGATCTTAGACCATTGATTGAGAGACGGAGTCTCAAAGTGAAGCCGGTTAAAGGATGCCGATCACACCGCAGTACGTTACGAGAACTCATTATTAAATAATCTAATTAGTAGGGATAAACTTAGAAAGAGTAGAGTTAGGTAGGACATGATTTTACAATGAGTTTGTTAGTGAAACATGATTTTTTTTATTAAACCAGTACAATGTACCACTTCAAAAAGGCGAAGAGATTTGTATGGTTTGTACCGCGGCAGTGCATTTAAAGCGATAAGGCCGGCGAGACCGTCATTGGTCCCGTACAAAACTTCTAGTTCGGAACTGGCTGTTCGTTAATCTCATCTCATTTTACTAGCGTTCGTACATTGCGTGTTGTCTTTGTCATGTGAATATCCGTAGGGGGGTTATTGTACTGTTGTCTTTATTCCATTCTTTCTCTTACATCTGACGCGTGAGTAGTAGCGGGACAAAATTATTGAAGTAATACAAATTGAAATTTTGAACCGTATCAGTACAAAATTATTTTGTATGGGACAAATGTACTAAGTACTGCGTCACACGTGTACTATTCATCACTATTCCAGTGGATACATTTCTATTAACCACACAGCAAACAAGTAAAAAAATTCTTCACTTCATGAGCATTCATTCACATAGAGGCATTTTTTTTTGGTTGAGATCAAACGAAGCAGACGGTCGACCAGGGGAACACATTGCTATTTCGGGAACTTAGTGTAGCGATATTCAAACTAAGAATCCATTGCTATAGTTTCAAAAATTTGTATTCTTGTAATGCACAGTATCATCCTGATATCGTCATGCTTATAAATATTTATAAAGAAAGATAGAGCGACGTGCCACAGACAAGCCATTAAGAATGAAAGGATCCCGAAATTAGGCAAGTGATTGAGACAATATCTAATAGTATCTGATTTTGACGAGATATTAATAGCAGAATTAGGCCCTATTGCATACATACATACATACAAAACTTCACGCCAAGTCCCTTGCGGGGTAGGCACGAACAACAGAGCGCCATTCAAGCTTATTCTTACACCTCACCTCACTTGCTTCTTTGACATTCATAGCTCTTGTCATGCACGCTCGTCTATTGCAACTATTATAATCAATTAATCAATCAATATCTTTATTTGCAAGAATGTAGTTTGTACAGGTGTTATACAATTGCAGATGCACAGTCGCACAGTACATTCTACTACGTAGTGGTGTGCATAATGAATGAAATTGAAAATTAAATTAATATAAATATTCTAATAAAAAAAGTCATTTTTTGCTAATATATAAGCAATTAATGTCAAGAGAAAACGTGCGTCTCGGGACGCCCGACAGAAGTGATCTAAGTTGAACTATTTGAGATTGAAATTGTTTAACTTAAGAAAAGCTTAGGTTATTAATTAAATTTTATGTATATTAATATGATAATGTAAGGAAAGGTTATTTATTACTTGAATCTTTTATTCACTATTAAATATATTTTATTCTTAGTTACAATTCTTGAATATGTACACTAGAATTTTGTGTATGTACATCGTTAGTATCATTATTTAATCTAATTACCGAAATACGGCTAGCGATGTGGGTTAGAGTGAGAGAGGAGGAGCCTGCCTACCGCTGCTGTATGCGTGAGAGAAAGGGAAGGCAGACAGGCTGGCGCCGTAACGTGTTACGTAACGAAGCGGTTTACCCTCCCATAAGAAGTTATCACTTCAAAAATAACAAATAGATCACTAAGATTTTCCATATAGATAACGACAAGCACTTTTTTTAAGAAATTCATCTACAGTTTTCTACACTGTAGATAAGCCACTTTTTTAAGACTATAGTGAATTTTCTTGGGGGTAAGTTTTTAATATTATTTGGCAAAGAGTTATAAATAAAAGGAGCTAAAGGAGATTGTGCCTTGCCTACCTCTGGAGACTACCTACAAACACTGGAGTGAGACCATAAGGCCTAGCAAACATCATATCTGTAGTAATCTACATAATTTAAATCCAATGCGAGATTAATTCCGCGATGACTGCGCTGCTTCGGAGTTCCATAGTTTACAGATTTCGAGGGGAAAAAATCGCAACGAAACATTCATAGGCTTAAGTTTCCTCTATAACACACTTTTATTAGCTTCGCCTGTATGTACGTAGTTATCTATGCATGTATGTATGTATAGTTATATAACATAATTTTTCAAAGTCATTTTCATCCACTTGAAGATGTCTAATTCTGAAAACTAAAAATCATTTTTTTTAGAGTCGATTAATAAACATATTTCTTGAATCCTTGTCGCGATCTTAAAGAAGCGAATATCAACCAAGCTGCTTAAGTACCCATGTAATTCTTTTAACCCACTACAAGATGCCAGATTCACTGAAAACTTTATTGAAATAATGCGGAAGCTCTTGCTAGCTTTGCAATAATAATGACAATTCGGAATGGTTTATTTGTCTATATAATATTGCTATTATATTACTATCATCTTTGTATATTATTAGAACTCAATTCCCGACAAAAACAAAATCCACCTGCATATCTGAAACTAAACACATTTATTACCCGTCGGCATTTGAACTAATAAGATTGAAACTCTTTTAGGGTCGTCTTCTTTTGTTTACTTATTGGCATACGTTCTATTGTTGTATTGTGATCATTAGCCAAGTGTTAAGGATTTTAAAGTAAAAACTGATTCTAGGAAATTCGGTCCACGTTGCCGGGCGGACATATTGCATTTGCGCAGAATTAAACATTGACCCGATTGAGGGAGGAGTCAGTCGAGCGAGAACCACGAACAAAGCGAGACGTGTGCACTACAATCGAGAATCTTTTAGTGACGGACTTTGCACATTTTATTGAATTACGACCTTCTGCATTACGTTTGAACTTCTTGTGTTCGGTTATATTTGTTCCTGTGTTATACGTGTTTGTATAGTTCTAATAAACTCTATAGTAATTCTAACGGCATTTTAATTCGAATCTCGCGGCTCGTACCAATATAATTGAAATCTATGTATCCAGTGACTCATTATTATTATTAAGAGACAAAATAATATAACATTTTCTACATCTTGAATATCATAAAAATTACCATATACACTATTATAACAACAAAATATTGTAATTTTAATGGTTTACTTGGCGCCGACTTCAAGTTGTAGAAAAATTATTATTATTTTGTCTCTTTGTTAAACTTCTTCTTCTTTTTGTTAAACGGTTTTTTTTATTTGTTACTTTTTAATGTCTAACTATGGGTAGTCCTACGAAAGATGCCGCGCGCCTTAAAAAATATAGGTCCCAAGAAACGGGAACGGAAAATTTTCATAAAAAAAATGTTCACAAAATGAAAACTACTGCGCCAAACTATGTAAAATTTTTAGACAAAATGGCAACTATTCCGCATCCAACTAAAAAAGAATCAAGTAAATCGGATCATGAATCTCAGCGTAATCGGTGTACATACATAAAAAAATAACAATCCAATTGAAAACTTCCTCCTTTTTGAAGTGGGCTAAAACAAATGTCCCAAACCCAAAAGGCGCGGGTTCGATCCTGGCCGGAACGCATGCACCACTTGGGCTGTTTTCTGACATAATATGCATATTGTTACAATTACCACGAGCTAACAACGGTGAAGGAAGATATCGTGATATCGTGAAGAATGTTTCAAAATCGGGGGGTTTTGAAATCTAATTCCACGCTGACGACGTTGCGGGCACAGCTAGTATATTATAAAACTATTGAGAATTTTAATTGAGAACGTCCTTTTTTGAGGTCAGTTAAAAAGGTTGCGCAGCCTTTTTAACTGACTTCAAAAAAGGAAGAACCAAGAAATCGAAATCTGAAACTGTGTGTAATATTTAGATTGAATACACATGACCCGCTCTAAAACGGGCTCATGTCGGTCGGGAGATAAAAACCCGGGCAGCCGCGGGCACCGGCCGGGTTAGGCGCAATCGGCAAACCAGATTACAGATTTCCCCCGGCGACAACCGGCAATGATCCCCGGGTAAGGGACTCCTCTGTCCACTTCAAAACTTTCGACGTACAAGCTTCTAGGTCTGATTGGCTTTAGATAACATTGCTTCTGGATATACTTTGATGTTGACCTAAAACTTGGATGAAAACCGATTACTTACGTGATATTTACTTAAGTTCTTGCGACTAATATACATAATAAAACTACGTAAAACCGTTAAAGTTTTAGGCGCGGTAATTTATTTAATTTTTATTATTCCGACGTTGCGGCCACTTTTCAGTAGCCGTGATCACAGAAGACAAAGATGTCAAGTGTCAATAAGTATTATTTTTTATTTACCTACCGCCAACTTGTTCATTTTAATTTTGTTTATTATTATTATTTATCTATCCATCATTTATTTGTCGGTGGAGACTCCTCCAATCTTGTGTATTATGAGCCAGTTGTTTTACTTCTATGAAGACACGACACCCACTTTTACTGTTATTTGATCTCATGCTGAAGAGCAAGGTGAGCATTGGCTCACCTTGCTCTTCTCTTCCCTTGCTTGCTTAGCTCTTAAATTATAGATAGATAGATGGTTATTATTTACTCTATGGTAGCTTTATCTAATTTACCACCGCTTCGCAACATGTTGTGGCTTGACGAGAAGAAGTGCCGCAAACATGCCTAGGTCGAATAATTTTATAAAATAATTAAATGGGTGGTATGGAGATAAAATAAAAATAAATTGTCAATCAAGTTGGTTTGTGTTCCAGTGCACGCAGAAATAGCTCACAGTGTCTTGAGGTCTGGAAGTTGGTTTTTGCTGGGTTTGGGCCTTAATAGTTTTGATGATCGGATCCCAAACAGGTGGTACTTGATAACCATCTTCGCTATTGAAATTATGATATTTTTTATTTCAATATATCAAGACAAAGGTCAATATGTGATATATGAAGTACCTAATTAATCAAACGTCGAACGTAAAACAATCTGTTTCGGGCTTTGCCTAGTCGATCTTACAAGCGACTAAGGCAGACTCAGACAAACTTCGATTCGTACTGCACTTTTAGTCTCTCTTAGGTTAGACAAAAATTAGATGGCGGAAAATCCTCATTTAATTGGACTTTGATTAAGACTAAGTCTGGCGCTCCTGAAGTTTGACTAGTCAAACCGAGGAGCGCCAGAGCTTTGTATGACTATAACATATATACGTATAGGATAGGACTCTCCACGGTCTATATCTCGTCGGACTCGGAATAGAGATAGGATTGCACCGTTGCCGAGGCGATTGGAAAAATCTAACACGCTAACGCATGTTATTGGTCCGATTATCTTCTTCTTATATATAAAAATGAATCGCAAAATGTGTTGGTAAGCGCATAACTTGAGAACGACTTTACCGATTTTGATGAAATTTTGTGTGTTTGAGTGGGTCCCGCGATGGTTTAGACCCACAATTGGAATCGGTAGGTGGCGCTGAGATCGGGTTTTAGAATCGTCCTAATCACCTGGAGCGATTTTGGTGGTTTTGTTTCTGTGTGTTTGAGTGGGTTCCCGGATGGTTTAGATCCGCAATTAGAACCGGTAGGTGGCGCTGAGATCGGGTTCTGGAATCCTCCTAATCACCTGGACTGATCATGGTGATTTTGTTTTTGTGTCATGAAACAAAGTCTTTTAGGAATTCAGAAAATATGGCGGTACGAAGTTCGCCGGGTCAGCTAGTATACTACCGGACAAAATCACACTTTCCAGAAGTTTAAATGCATTTACTTGTCGGCTAAAGAAGTGGCTAATCGAGCACACCTTCTATAGCTTGAAGGAATTTATGGATTATAAAGATTTACGACAAATAATGTCAATCTTAATAACTAAAAATTTTGCAATAACTTATACATAACACTGACGTGTAACATAGTTAGGAATAAATGAGTTTATGAGTTTATATGTTTATTGTATGTTATCTATAAATATAATAAAACTGTAGAGGTCGATTTTCTGTACAATGAAAATGCTAAAAACCGAGTCAGGGGATGTAAGAAGTGAAATAGAACTAATTTAGATTTGTTTCTCTGTTTGTCTGTCTGTTTGTACCGGCTAATCTCCGAAACAACTGGACCGATTTAAATAAAATTTTGTATGGTGGTACCTTATATCTCTGGTCAACATATAGGATACTTTTGATCCCGAAAAATTAAAGAGTTCCCGTGGGATAGTTAAAAATCCTCACCACGAGGACGAAGTCGCGGGCATCAGCTAGTGTTAATTTTATTTTTATTTTATTTTATTTGGAAAGCAAACAGTTTATAACTAAGTACATACTACTAAATGTCTATAACCATTTAATTGTTTCCACATATAGATAGATATAATGCTTGCTAGTAAATAAAATAAATTAAATAAATTAAATTAAAAACAGGAAATTAAAAAAGAAAAAGAAAAAACTGTCCTATTGACTACTTAATATAATATAATGATATCTTCACAAAACAATCATCATTAAAATCAAGTCTCTAACTCGCGTGTAAAGTAATTGAAACGCAAGAAGAATCCATAAGCAAAAAGGGTTTTTATAAAAATTCACAATATAATGTTTGTGTGGAATAGGGACTACAATAAAATCAGTATCCCAAGTCCCGAATATAGGATCGAAGTGAGACGTATCCGAGATTGTTGGTCCCTTTTTTATTATTTTCCCCAACAATAGGGAATCCGGTCGCCGAAATCCCCTCTTTCGATTAAACGAGCATTAGATCTTTCATATTCGAAAACGTTTATTAAGTGCAATCGAAAAAAAAGAAGAGTCGGTTTCATTGGTTTCATCATCCATGCCAGGTTTCTACACATTGTTTAATATTATTTTTTTACAATCAATTATATATACAGGTATGTACAGTGTAAACTCCATTTAACGCCACTCGATTTAACGACAAACTCCCTTTAGCGTCGATATCACTTGGCTTTGGTTGGTTTAGCTTTTCTTCCACGTGTACCCAGGTGGTGCCGCCCTGGACACGTCTCCGTCCAGGAAGCGGTACAAGGGGATGCGTCCCCGAGGCCCCGAGCGGCCACTGTCACTCCGTTCACTCCGTGACAGTGGTGTCCCACCTATCCACTCCAAATCCTTGTATGCCTTCCTCTTTCTCCCAAACCTCCTCCCCAAACACCCCTCCCTTTCGACGACGACCACCAGCGTCGAGCTATGCTCCGCCCAGCGCGGTTCTACTAATCTTGGTCGGTAGAGTTGGAAAACCCTGTGGCCGGCGTTGATATGGTGGAGGCGACTCGACCGCAGCTGTTGCGGTGGCTCTCGCGGAAACGCGGGACTGACTTTCAGAACGCGCGCTTGACACGGCGTTTCATACGTTAGTCGAGTGCGCAGCCTGGGCACCACAAAGGTTTGAACTCGAGACAATAGTAGGACCGATTGATTCGCTCGGCAGCCTGGTGCAAGCCATGCCAATTTCTGCGAGATAGTGATGTCTAAAAAGGAGGCCGCGGAAAGAGATAGGGAAGTGGAATTGCGCGTATGTATGCGCCTCCTCCCGGGTGCCGGCGTCGGCCGGGAGCCCGAAGACGCAAATATGCGTATGAATTCCCTCCATGAAAAATACTGCTTCAGGGGCCCTCTTGCATCTAGGGACCAGAGGAGTCTTCACCCCTGTCGTCGAAGTGAGTTTGCTCTTCCAGGGCCACTCTGATGCACTTATTGCGCTAGGATCGGCGTGGGCGTAACTACGTTCTAAGTCTCATGCCTTCCCTACCATAACCGCGGGGCATCGGAGGAGGGTGGTTTTAGTGGGGTATTAGCCCTTGGGCAAATGTCCACTGGTTTGAGTCTCCACACAAGTCGGTCGATTACTGTTTGGATTGCCCTCAGTGAAATGTCTCCATAATTGACAACGGTCTAATCCCTAGCAAAGGACCCGGTATGTGCGAAATGCATTACCCCGCCTGAAAAAAAAAGCTTGTCTCCCACGTACTTGCTTCGGCAGTACATATACTAAAATTAGAACGATACAGAGAAGATTAGCGTGGCCCCTGCGCATGCGCAAGGATGACACGCACAATAGTGAAGCGTTCCACATTTTTGTGACTTTCGGCTGCCGTAAACGGGCGGCGCGTGTTGGTCCCCTTGGAGTATAGGGGTTCTCACTCACCCGCACATGCCGTCGAGATGAGAGCGCGAGTGTTCCGCGCGCGCTCATCTCTCTTCCCGTGGGGAGCGTTACAGACCGCCCCACACTCAGAATAGAATAGACCTAGTTTAGACCATTTTTAAATAATAAAACTGCACAGCACAACGTCCCCTTTCAGTTCCCACCAAAAACTCCTCATCATCAACCAATTGCAGTCCACAGCTCACAGATATAGGACTCCCCAAGACCGCTCCATTCCGGTCCGTCCTCATTCAGCGCCTACGGCATCGTGCTAGAGATCGTCCTACGCTTACCGAGACGCGGTCTCTTACAGGACTCGTCTGCTGAAGCAGCCATCGGTACTGCGGCTGACAAGACCGAGATATTGTCGCTTCAACGATTACTTTGATATTTTATGAATATCCTCTTTTCTGATTCTAACCTATTGAGGGACTTAGATCAATCATATATAAAATATATATTTATATTTATTTATGTAAAACATATTATATCGTGTATAAATATAGACCACGCCGTAACTTCAAATATTAAGAAATTTCGCCCCAAATGTTTATGAGAACGCAATAATATTTTCAATAACTCGTTTCCTTTGATATTTTCAACAGAGTACAAAGAAGGAATGAAGATTAAAATCACAACGAAACAAGGTAATAAAATATTGTTTCTACAGAAAGTTATTAAGGAGGGGAAAAATATTTTAATCTGTATTCTGTTACAGCGGTAGAATTTATAAATGAATTTCTTAAATGAATAAAGTTTCTCCTTTCATGTGAGAATGCCAATTTGCATGCTCTGCGTTAGGTCTGTAATACTACAGTACAGTCCACCAGTGGGATGTTTATAGGCTGTCTCTTTAGCTGTTTATAGCCTATTAAATGGCACATAATAGCTGTGGAATCCTGAACGATTTGAAGGTCAACATAATATACTGATAATACTCTGATACGTTCGAAAGACGGTCCCCAATATCATTACAGGATGCGTAATGGAGTGTGAATTGAAGGCAGCTCGGTCAAAAGACTGGATAGATTGTCCGAAGCGGGATGGCCTTATCATCGATCTATTATAACATTTACAGATCATTTCATTAGTATTTTCGTAAGTTTTCGTGACTAGTACACATAATAAAATTAAGTTTTAAAGGGTTTCAGCGCGCTGTTTTATTAGATTTTTATTCCGACGTTTCAATGGCCTTTAGGCTCGGTATACACCGAGAGACGAAAACAGCGTGAAAACTTTGTGTATTACTGTTAACTATCGGCCTATTCACTTTTAAAGTTTAAAAAGACTTTAGTGTTCTAGTGTTAGTGAGGGATTTATACAGCAAAACCCTTGGAACTTGAAGAACTGTTTAATCTGACTTCCGAATGAAAAATGGCCGCTTCACAGCGGGTTTGCAGTATTTATACAGCTTTGATAGACTAATAAAGCCTTGGTGGTATTTTTTTTTATAACCACCCAAAATTAATTTTATATCTCAAGTATTAAATAAATTTGCCGTATATCTATACCCCACCCAGCGGCCGAAACTTTGGAATAACCAAAATCAAATAACTTACCGCGCTTAAAACCGTTAAAACTTAGTTTTATTATGTATAGAAGTCGCGAAAATTTAAGAAAAAAATAAGCTATTAATACCAGTTAAATTGTGAGGTAAGTAAAGAATACGGATGGCAGTTATACACGTTATTAAGGGTTAATTTTTTGTTATGTTTATAGTAGAGGGAGCATCATTCGTCAGATCTTTAAAAAAACAATGATATTCCATAATGGCTTTTGAATGAATTCAATAGATAGCGAAGTAATAGCTATCAAAGTAATGAGTACGTAGTAGATGAACTTCTCAAAAAAAATCCTTCGTTATTGCGTATATGGAAAAGCTTAGCGATTTATCTGTTTTTTTTCTTTTGATATAATTATTAATTTGTTTATGTATTGTTACGAGCTACATAGGACTCGAATTAAAATGCCGTTGGAATTAGTATAAAATTACAAACACGTATAACATAAGTAAAAATATGACTAGACACTATTAGTATAAACTGCACGATTCAATAACACGCGCAAAGTTCGTCACTATATCGCTCATCGAATGTACGTCTTACTCGTATCGTAATCGTCGCTTGACTGCCCCTCTCCGCCATTGCTTTATAATGCACCGATCCATACCTGGCAATCTTCAACGCAATACAATACCAACAAGGATTAGTTCGACACTAATAACGGCCATGAAACAAGTACGATAACAATAGAATGTTTTTCTTAATTACAAATTCTAAACACAAATATACAAAAGAATTCCTAAATGCGGGGAGGTAATAAACTGCGCTTTACGACTGGTAGGTGTGCGTTTGCCTTTGTTGGTATGTTACAATAACAAAAAAGTGATACTGCTAGTCGTAAATATTTATAAGAATAACGATGCAAAATCATATATGCAATCATGCATTTTCGTCATGGTATATTTGAATGTATAAATATTCCCATTAGCACGTTTATAGTATGAGAGCGTGGGATATCACATTAAAATGCGAAATTGTCGGCATTATATTCATAAGATATTAGCATTTATAATTCACAACTACTACACGGCCCGTTGTGCTCGCTACGGCGACCACGCTTGCGGTATGTCCGACAAGACTTGGAACCGGTTTAAAATTAACCGGTTATAATCGGTTTAAGTCAACTATTCCGTTCGAACTGTAAGCATTAGAAACAGGTTATATAAACCTACAGGGAGTTTTTGCGGGAACTGAAAGGAGATGTTGTGCTGTGCAGTTTTATTTTCTAAGAATGTGTTAAATTACTCTAAAATGAACAAAACTTGTAGGATATTGATAATTTTTGAGTAGTAATTATGAGTTTTGTGAGAAATATGAACTGTATAGTCAAATGTGGCATTTTGAGTTGTCACAAGAACTCCGTTGAATGCCACCAGCTGATAAGCTACAGTTCAACTGTGCTACACAAAGACTTAAGAAAATGAAGAAGCTATATTATAAACGAAAATCTGGCTTAAAGGCCTAGCTGCCAAGCCATAAACCTAAATAAATAATTGTATTCCTGCAATAATCGGTTTTTTAAGTGAGCATTAATTTATCAAAATGACAAATGCATCTAATATAAATATGTGTTTGTAAGTGGTTAAAAACTTGCTGTAGTTTTAATACGTCCCATTTGCACCCGAATATATGACATATTCAATACTTAGGATACTTTTTATCTCAATAAATGACGTCGTTTTAATGGGATACATGGATATAACAAAAAAAAGTGATACTGCTATTCCTAAATATTCATATATCAAATAGGGAAGAGACCGCACGGAATGTCACTCGTCCCTTGGAAGATGGGGCAGCCGCTAGTGTTGGATGCAACCTGTGTTGACACACTGGCCCAGTTACATCTTCCAATGACCGAGTCAGGAGCAAATATGGAGCCTTAGGAAGGGGTAACATATTTGTGACGTTTGGGGTTGAAATATTAAGCCTGTGGGGTCCGTCGGCTAGGAGTATCTTTAAAGACATATGTAAGAAACTCTTTGATACTACCCGTTATCAGAAGGCTGGCTCCTATTTTGCACAACAAATAAAAATTGACATACAGCGTGGTAATGCTGCCATGCTTCTGGGCTTGCTCCCCGTTGGCAGTGATCTGCTACATAATGTATTTTAGTTTCAATGTCTTTGTTTTTTTCTGTTTTTCTTATAATACATATAGAAATTGTATTACAATCACTTTTCAAAGAATGAATGGAGTTGTAACAAATAAACAAAATATTGTCACCGTCGCAATAATGAGATACTAAGATCAATCAATAAACTCAATGCATCATATACAAACTCTGTATTCTCCTCAATTATCGTGGCTCAAAGGACGCAATCTCCAAAATAAATAGCTGCGATAAATTAACAGGACATTGTCCTAAACAACACGTTAATCATGGGAAATGTGATGTAAACGGCATGGAGCGTCCAACGCGTGATATCAGTGATGGACTTGGGATTTTGGACACATTTCGAGTTAAATTTATAGATGTTACAGATGTATTTAATTAATGGTTTGTTCGAACTATCAGTGCACAATAGCATAATTGAATATAATGGCATCTATATACATAGTTATATGTCGATACGCATATAAATATATAGTATTGTCAATGATTTGTCGATTGTGGTTGCAATGCCATGGTGTTGTAGAAATAATATGAATTTCGTTAGAATTTAATACATTTAACATGAGCGCAGCAGAGATAATTTTCTACACCTTCTAAAATCGCATTATATTGCCAGTTCATCGTTAACTCATTATTGTGACATGACTATGGGCGCGTTCCTCTAGTATCTCACAACGCCCAAAATGCTCCGTCTGCCATTCCACATGGCGACCACGGTCGCTTTGGTCGTGGTTAAAACGTCACTGCGACCCATGTTAAGAGCTGGGTCGAAGTGAGCGTTAACCACAGAGCATTAATTCTCTGTATCGATTGACATATAAAACAATTATGTGTGCAGTTCACACGCAGTAGAAGTGAAACTTCAGAGATCAGAGAATACTCACAAATAATTCTTCTCCAACTTTTAATAATATCAATATAATTCCTTTGGCCTACATCCGTCAACATATTATAATTCAAAATAAACTTCTTAAGTAGGTATCACTTTTGATTTTTCACTGTTTTAATCTAAAAAATATTATTATCAGTTTTATTTCGGTCCAAATTGGACCTATGCTTAATCATTGGTCTTATTTACTCTCTAGAAAGCCGTAAATATGATTAAGCTTAAGGTTGTTTGGTCGCTTTTTACGACAAGCCGCCTGGCCGCTGGATATTGTATTCTTTCTCCGTTCCCGCACGGATAGTATGGAATAGAAACGGCTCTATCACATTACTAATATTAGACATATCGTATTTTGCTTATAATATCTTAACAAATAAACTCCGAGAATTATAAAAGGACGAGAAATTACATTTATAAATCTTCCATCTTTTCAATTCCTCTCTGGATAATTTCATATTCATATAGAAGAGTTTTCATCTAACGAAAACATATTCTGAAATTTCACTGTTTGGAAAATATGGAATTTTTCAAGTATTTCTCTCCTTTTCATAATTATCTTTGTTATTTCTTACTAGCTGTGCCCGTCGCGGGCCGCCTGCGTGGAATTTGTTTTCAAAGCCGCTGGAATTTGCTGCTCCGTTCATATTGGTCTTAGCATGATGATATAGCCTATATAGCCTTCCTCGATAAATTGGCTATCCAACTCTGAAGGAATTTTTGAAATCAGACCAGTAGTTCCTGAGATTAGCACGTTTAAACAAACAAACTGTTCAGCTTTATATATTAGTATAAGATACTGATACATAATTTCCTGCAGCCGCGTGACCTGTCGTAAGAGGCGACAAACCAAACAACAGCCAGGTGGTAGGGCCCGACTGGATGGCTACCACCCTAGAGTATGGCGCCAAAACAAGTTGTGTTCCCGGCATCAGTGGTCAGGTTCCAGTTTCTCATTCAAGGCCGGCAGCACATTGGTAGTACCTTCAGTATTGCTAATGTGCATAGGCGACGGTAACCGCTTTCCATCACAGTTGGGCCGTCAGCCTGTCTGCTATGCTACAGCAATAAAAAAAGATCGAGAGCACCCCTTGTTGAAGAGCATATACATCGAAGAGTGAGATGGCAAATTTGTATTCGCGTGCCAATTGTACAATTTCTTTAGGTGCTTAATATATTATTTCTAAATTATTTGCGCAACTAAAAAGTAAATAAATAAAAAAAACGACTTCACACTAAAAAGCAAAAAGTAAATATTTAACCGACTTCTTTCTATAACATCTAGTCAATGTCAAGTAAAACATAAAAATTACTATATTTTGAAAATTTGTTGTTGTTCTTCTATGTTTTACTTGGCACTGACTTCTAAGTGTTGTAGAAAGAAGTTTTTAGTGTGAGTCGGTTTTGTTTTTGTTAAAAAAAACATTAATAATTTATACTTAAACTATCTTTTAACAGTGTTAAGTACGATTTTATTATTTTTTCATTTTAATATTAAGTTTCAGCCAGTTTTTAAAACGTCAGGATCCAATAAAAAATCATTTAAAAGCGCTCTTAAAACCGTAAAACATGGTTTTAATTATGTGTACCTCTCATTTGCAAGTACATAAATTATTGCTTCAATACTAGCCTACTGCACGCGAATTGCACATATTTTATGCTGAACATTAGGTAGCCGAACATTCGGCATTCGGCCAAACCCGGATTTGTGGTATCTCTACTTCAGACAGTAAAAAATATTTCAGACAATTTAAGTAAACCTTAGAATTTTCTTAAGTCTTCGCGACTAGTAGTCTAGTACACATAATTAAAATCACCTTTTAACGGTTATAAGGGCAGCGTTTTATTCGTTTTTATTTCGACCATTTGGCCACTATTCAGCAATCATATTAAGCTGCCTAAATACGTTTTGACAGTTTTTAAACATATTTAGCGACAAATTTTGCATCGTGCAAGATGCTTTAAATTTAAGGTTGACAAATGCGTTTACTGTTTCTTAAATAAATTTAAGGAACGTTATGCAAGCGGACCTTAAAATGCACTTTTAATTATGATGCTTACAATCCAGAAAGTTTTCTGTTATATAATCTGTAATAAATACCTTTTGATTTTTATTTACTTTTTTTAAATCCAGAAATAGATATTATTTTACCAATACCTTTAATTTTAGCAATCTGCACGTTAAGTAAAAATATATTGATCTGTTTATAAAGATTCGAACTCATATCGGTACACATAACACGCAAGTTCTTTAACCACAGAACCTGCAGGTCGTATATTCTTTTGGCTAAAAGCTAATTTTGTTGATAAAAACAATATCGAAATATTGAAGTAAAAGTAACAATAAGTACAAACAATATACAAAACTGCAATTGCCAGTACAACAATAACCATTTTCAATCTAGCAACATTAGCCAGTAATTGTTATGGCAACATTAAACGAACCACAGAACTTAATAATCCTTAACAAACCTAAATATGTAACCCTTCTAGTACTTACTATTACGGCTGAAGTCAAAATGTTTTAATATTATTTAAAATCATTTCAGTTAACAGTTTGAAGAAAATTAGATCTTGTTAATGATGAAACATGAGCAGTTTCAGAATAGGCAAATAGAGACCAGGCTCAGACGAAAAAAATCGGAACATCGAGCCCAATATCACGAAGTGAAGCCGGCTAAAGAAAAGCTGATTTGGAATAGGAAGCTGATTGTGAGCATTCGCCTGTAATATAACGTTGCAGATCCGAGCATTACATCATTTTCATATAGAAGAATTATCATCTACGAAAACATTTTCTGAGATTTAAAAAAACATGGAATTTTCAAATATTTCACAACCGTACATAATTATCTTTGTTATTTCTTATAATAATACATTAATACATTCTATCCGTGCAGGAACAGGGAAAGAATACAATTTCCTGCGGCCGGGCGGCCTGTCGTAAGAGGCGACAAAACAACCCACAGTCAGGTGGTAGGGCATTTGCCAGACTGGATGGCTACCACCCCTGGTATAGTATGTTGCCATAACAGTCTTGAGTTTTGTTCCGGCATTAATGGCAAGGTTCCAGTCTGCCTTTAGAGAGTAGCAGCACATTGGTGTTGCAAATATCAATAGGCGACGATAAGCGCTTTCCATCAGTTGGGCCGTCTACCTCTCTGCTGAACTTATTCAACAGAATCATGAAAAATAATACCCCGAACTAAACAATTGACTAAAACCCATTATAACATTTCTAAATCTATTAATTTTAAATCGGTCGCAAGGCTTATTTATTTGTGGCAACTTGAATAAACACATTTTAGTAAACAGTTGAAATTTTCAACACCAATGCTTGATTTGTCGTTTATAATATTCCACAACTGTTGTTTACTTTAAGCAATACTTAGCATTGTTTGAAAATGGAACTGCACGGCAAAACCCTTCAAAATCCCGCCAAAAACTTGCCTTAAAATAAAATCTTGAAATATCATAATACAATCAATTTTAATTACTGTTTAAACAACAATTAATGCGCTATTTGACTCCTACTTATATGACGTCATCAGCATGATTATGTCTACATTCCATAAGAGGCTCACAACGACCACAATCGCGAGCGCGAATTTTCCCGTTCCTGGCCGGCCGGCGTTACAATCGTAAACCTAAACGAAACAGTTATTCGACCCACCTCTTGACATGGGCCTTTCTCAGCGCTATGTGATCAAAAACGATGACGTCATTAGTGACTTTTTCGCTACTACCACAACGACCGCGGTCACCCAACGGAGCATTTTGGGCGTTGTGAGTTACTTATGGAATGCGCTGTACGTACGCTCTATACTCTAGTTTTTAATTACCTGGACCAAAATGACAGTTGCAATCGACCTTTTTTTTCATGTTGCAAGCTTGGAGCATCTTACCACTGCAACTAGAGTCCTTGTTTTGTTGATATATAAAACGTAAAAGTCTGTTACGATTTTAATTATATATTTTATGTTTTTACACGTTTTATATGTGGTTTTAGAGTTTATAGCTATTATTATGTGTTGATATTTAAACGTATGTAAGGCGAGTGACATGAGTTATTTTTAATAATGGTACCTATAGGCTACGTTCCATGAGGGACTCACAACGACCACGTACACGACCGCGATTTATCCCGTTCCACTTGCTTGCGGACGTTATAATCATAAACGCTAGTGGAACGGGTTATGGAGCGTTGATGTTGTTAATGTCATACGCAAATGTCATTGGTTGATATGAAAATCGCGCCTTTTTCAATGTGTAGGGTTGACTAATTTATGTTAAAAGAAATATAGCTAATTAAACAAAATGTCCTTAATGGGGTCAATTGGGTATCTGCTACTTCATCGCGGTAATGATTCAGAAGAAAACAATTCGTCTAGCTCAGATGAAGAGTGGACGATAATTTTAGAAAACGTAATACTAAAAAACGTGATCTCAGGCCACGTATTACACAATATAAAAATATAATCGATCGTTATTCAGATGAAGAATTTAAAAGCTACTTCAGACTTTCAAGAAATACATTTAATTATCTATTATCTATCTATTTAGAATTCTGAATTCTGAGTTATAATTCTCTCGTATAATTCTGCAGCAAAATCTATGCCTACAAACAATGAATTTCTCATTAATTATATAATTATATTCAAGTCAACGATAATGAAAACTGATGAAAAATAAATTATGTGAATGTTAATAACAAATAAAGGAAAATGATAGATGGCTGTTCGAAATACACTAAAATTATTATTTTATTTAAAATATTTAACGTAATTATTTTTACCTGTAACCGCACGTTGAGCTTCTGCTGGATAAACATAAGCTTCTATTAAAATATTTATATTTTCTCCGAATCAAAGAAAGATATTTTTTCCTTCGCCATCTTTGTTTCAAAATTCGCGCCTTTGTCAACGTATTGACAAGAGAGAATTAATGCTCTGTGGTCAACGCCCACTTCGACCCACCTTTTGACATGGGTTGTTGTGGGCGTCTTGTAATCGAAAATGATGACGTCATTAGTGACGTTTTCTCCACGACCACAACGATCGCGGTCGCCTTGTGGAACGGCTAACTGAGCATTTTGGGCGTTGTGAGTTACTAATGGAACGCCCTAATAGTGTTTTGATGTAATGAGGTTTTATGAAATGAAGGAGTTGCGTTAATCGCAAACAGTCCTATAGAAATTCTATAGGTTTCAGCTCACAGTGGTGAGTTGTTGTTGTTTGTTCAACTCACATAACTCACTTATGAATCAAAAAAGGTCGATCGAGTATACAAAAACTGTAAAGCTGCGACGGTTTGTATAATGATTAAATGACTTTCCACTCCTCTTGTAATATAATTGAATTTTCGAGGTTAGATTAGCATATATCTTTTTGGGTACACAACATAACATTCTGAAACCCAATTAAATTGCCAAATACGTTTATGCACACACCGGCGCGGATGTAAACACGCGTGAAAGTGCCCAGTCAGTGACACGCTCGCGGTTTTGCGCGGGGAACAAGATGGCGGAATAATTTTACATCTGACAACCGACGGCTGTAATGTAATTGATTCTGGGAAATAATTTCGTCTTGATGCCTTTTTTATGAGTGCCATTTTATATGTTGTAATTTTATATGGTTTCCGGGACACTTCTATTTTTGTTAGAGTTATATATTTTTATTAAGTTTGAGATATATAGGTCATGTCAAAAAGCATTACACGCCAGTAAATTATATAAATGTCCCAGCGAGTTTGTTTTGTTGTTTGCTCCTTTTACTGCTCATAAACGAATTTATATGAAGTTATTTGTTACTGTTATTTTAAAACTGTCTACGTGCACACGATATTTTTAATTTTTGAAGTGAAACTTTTGAATCGTTGCTATTTGAAACTTGATGAAACGAAGATTCAAGAGTCAATAAGACCGATGACTAAACCGTAGATCCGATTTGGACCGAAATAAAACTGATAATAATATTTTTTTGACAAAAACAATGAAGTTTATTATATTTTATATTATATTTATATTAATAAAAGTTAGAGAAGAATTATCAGTGAATATATTCTCTGAAGTTTCACTTGTACTGCCTATGAACTGCTCACACACACATTTTTTTTAATATACCAGATTTAACGCACGATATATTCTAAATTAATGCAGGAAAAGTCAAAGAGAATCAATTACGTTTAATGCCTTTTTTTTAAATAAGCCCGCTATCTGGCTTGTTGGTGCAGCAACAGTATAGAATCGATATGCTCGGTACACGCGGTATTGAAAGCTTACCGAACGCCTATATTTGTATGAGCCTCGGCACCTATGTGTCGCTCCCGTATCTATAGAACGCTCTTAAAAATATAGACGCTTGATAAGCTTTCGGTAACTCGTGTACCGAGAATATCGATTCCGCACTACTACTGCACCGAAAAGTCAAAAAGCGGCCTAACATTATAGTTTTTTACTTTAACTTCCATGTATTATTAGAACAGAGTCATTATTTTCTTTTAAATATTTGTTACAATATTAATTAAACAAACTATAATAATAATTTAACAATCTGCAGATATTGTTGGAACAATAGAAATTATTTAGTAACCACATTGACATCTCTAGCGTCAGGTTGCAGCCGCCATCTTGATATTCCCGCTAAAACCGCACATTGACGTCACTAACTGGGCACTAGCCTGTGTGGACAGCTCTATTGTTCTTGCAACAGCCTGACTTCAGCCATATTGAATTGTGAATTTAGATTAGATTTGATTAAATAACACTTTGTTGCTCACAAAATACATAATTACAACTTCTTAGCAAAACCACAGGCGGCCTTATCGCTAAAAGGGATCTCTACCAGGCAACCTAGCTTAAAAGAAATTCTTAACAAATCTGACGAGGTAGGTGGAACAGAAAGCTTTATAAATTCAATACATACATAAATCCAGACACATTTATAGTATATCAATATATACATATATACGAAATTATCTAAATAAATATATTTATTAACATTACATATGACAAGCATTTTATATTAACATATTTACGATTGACAAATAAAGAATGTTTTATAATGGCGCTCACGCACACACATCGATTGGTTTTATGCTTCAACTCTGAACGTAAGGTAAGGTAACTTTGCATTGTACACCAAAACATATACAAACAACATATACAAACAGCGACGGGTCGCTAAAAAGCGATCTCATTCAGGCAACCCTTGGCAGGGATTAATTCATTTTTAAACTGACGGTTGTGTAGTCTATAAATAATGATGACAGGGTATACACAGTGCATATAAGTATAAAAACAATACAACTGGACGTAGTTCCTACAAAAAGGATCCAACCCACAAAATGTTACTTTTGAATTATTAAAAATTTAAGTTTTGGCTGTATTTCCGCATTGATGTACTTGTTTGTGTCTATGGGTTCTTAGGAAAATATAAGCGTAAATTTATCATTTTTTATACAAAAGAGTTTAACTGCATCAATGCGGAAATACAGCTAAAACTTTAATCTTTATTAATTCAAAAGTAACATTTTGTGGGTTGGATCCTTTTTGCGTAACTACGTCCAATATATTATACAGATTGTTACAGCCTTAGACACCGACAAAGACAAATTCCACGTACAGATTTGTAGATACACATTTATTACCCGTCGACATTTGAACTAATAACATTGAAACTATTGTAATCCCTTTTATGATCGTCTTCTTTTGTTCACTTATTTCTGACTTTGCGCGTTTTATTGAATTACGAACTTCTGCATTACGTTTGGATTTGTTCTGTTTGGTTATATTTGTACCTGTGTTATACGTGTTTGTATAGTTCTAACAAACTCTATATTCTAACAGCATTTTAATTAGAGTCCCGCTAAACTCGTAACAATATGTATATATAATATGTACACACGTATTTATACATATGACAATATATACACAAATATAATTATATAACAGATTAGGAATTACTATACGCCATAGCAAAACAATGCTTCTAAATTTCTAAAGCATTGTAAGGATGTGGCCTGTCTTATAGAAATAGGTAGCTCATTCTAGAGACTGAATGGAATTGTGTAGGACACTATCTCTCTAAGATTTAAATCTCTAAGGTAGTAGCGACATATATTATCTCACAGATAACAAGCTCAACAGCAAAAGAACCTCTTCATAACACAAAATAAGAGCTCTCCAATATTAAAGGCCATTACTGCCATCAAGTTGCAGTCAATATTCAATGAACGTAATGCCACATATCGCGATAAAATTACGCAGCCATGTCAATTTCACGGGCCGCGCTCGCAACACGCTTGCCCGTAACGTGCCGCATATGTGACGTGATTGAAGGGTTGGGCCGTACGACTTTTTAATGTTATCGATAAAAATTTACTATTATTTTATGTCGTATAGGAATCGTAGCTGGTGTGACGACTGACATCGATTGCCAAACACTTGTAAGAAACAAATACAGTGGTTGCGCCGAGGAACACCTCCTTGTAAATTCTTCCTCCCCATCCTCGTCATCAAGAAAAGAATAAAACTTTAAATAAAAATGCGCAGAACAAGACAGTTTCAGAGTGTCAGTGCTGTCACCGCAATATAAACACATATAAATTGTTGGAACACAATAAAGAAAATAAACTGTTAAAATTTTATTTAATCCACTTTAAACCATAATCTTAGTGAGTGTGTGAACCCCAGGGGGATGAGTGCAGTGTGGCGGTGGACTGGTGGCGAGGTAAGTCCTTCCTTGCTTCTTCTTCCACGTCCCTTTGCCTTTTCAAGGCCATCGCATCGCGCCCGCATATAGCTTTATTCGATACATTAGATGGTTTGCCTATGAAAATCATTTGTAAGATGCCAGAGGTTACTCCTAGTTTTAGTAGTGATTTCAAACAATATTCTTTTTGAAGTGATAACTTTTTATGGGAGGGTAAACCGCTTCGTTACGTAACGCGTTACGGCGCCAGTCTGTCTAGCATCCCTTTCTCTCACACATATGTCAGCGGTAGGCAGGTTAAGTTATAAACAAAGCAGTGTATAAGCGTGTGTGTCAAATACATGGTAGTGTTTGTAATAATTTTTATTGGTGTAATGTATTTTTTATGCATAATTTTAAAAAAATATTAGCATTCGTCACTGCTTCTCTATATAAACTATAAGTGTGCGAAATTTCATACTCCTTCGTCCAAGCAATATTCTTAAATAGGGGTACAAAGTTTTTGCTGTGTTTTTGCTTCACGTATTAATATAATGATGTACAAGTTGTGTCTCGTCAAACAACACCATCCCAAGCATATGACAAGTGTATAACATAACTAAATAACATGATTATTCAGTTACAATCGATATGTTTTTCTCAGCACTAAAGCTTACAGAAGGTCCCGTCCGCACCAATTTTCATGATGTACCAACCTATATACCGCTGTATTTAATATGGTAATTCCGTTTGGGAGCCCTGTCGCTTTATAAAGCTGGCTTAGGAACCAACATCTGGGCTTATCGACTTGCCAAACTATTCAAATAACTTGCCCTTACAATTTTCAAAGATATTAAAGTCAGCATGAAAGTTTGTTTTATCAACAAATTCGCGTTTGAAATTTTAGGCGCGAACTTGAAGAATTTTTCATCCCTATTAATATTATAAATGCGAAAGTAACTCTGTCTGTCTGTCTGTCTGTTCCGTTTCACGTAAAAACTACTGGACCAATTTGGCTGAAACTCAGTATATATATATTTTCGATACCGAGGATGAACATAGGATACTTTTAATCCCGAAAAATGGGATAGTTTCCGGGATAACATGATATTTGTCTGCTTGTTTGTTATGCTTTTACGGAAAAACTACTGGACCGATTTGGCTGAAATTCGGTACGTATGTAAATTAAATACTGAGGATGGAAAAGGGATAATTTTCATTTTGGCCTTTTTGGTAATTTTGGCCTATTTGGTCATTTTGGCCTTTTTGGTCATTTTGGTCTATTTGGTAATTTTTCCTTTTTGGTAATTTTGGCCTATTTGGTAATTTTGGCCTATTTGGTAATTTTGGCCTATTTGGTCATTTTGGCCTATTTGGTCATTTTGGCCTTTTTGATCATTTTGACCTTTTTGGTCATTTTGGCCTATTTGGTCATTTTGGCCTATTTGGTCATTTTGGCCTTTTTGATCATTTTGACCTTTTTGGTCATTTTGGCCTATTTGGTCATTTTGGCCTATTTGGTCATTTTGGCCTATTTGTTCATTTTGGCCTTTTTAGTCATTTTGGCCTCTTTGGTCATTTTGACCATTTTGATTATTTTGGCCTTTTTGGTCGTTTTTGCCTATTCCGTCATTTTAGCCATGTCAGTCACTGTGGTCTTTTGGTCATTTAGACCATATTGACCTTTTTGGTCAAATTTTGTAATTTATTTTGTTAACAGATAGACGGGGGATGGTAATTAGCGATATAAAATGAAGTGAATCTTCCGTGGGCAAATACATAAAAATGTAATATAATTAACCTGTAGCACTTGCTCTATAAACAAGAGACACGCACTAGAGGTCAACCCGCGGCTGCGCCGCGGGTTAAACTCTAGTCATATTATAATTATATATTATCAAAATTACTTCGTCTATGTAAAATTTTAAGTAATAAATGAGTATTTGTGTAAAAACTGTGAAATGTTTAGTGAAATATGTATGGCCTCTCGATTAGTCACAAGAATTTCGTTTTCGATGTGAATCAAAGACCTACAATTTTGTCCGTAACAGGGCGACCAGAGCGACGTGCATCTTTGATATCAAAATTTCCGGATTGAAAACGCTTAAACCAAATTTGCGCTACTCTCACAGATACTGCATTAGGTCCATAAACATCACAATTTTTTTTCGCGGCTAGTATTGCATTTTTACCTTTTTGGTAGTAAAATTTTAAAATGTATCGAATTTCTTCATTCGATTCACACATTTTAACAATAAGAAAAACAAATGAAAATCACACATTTTCCTAATTTGAATTTGGAATTGTCTTCCTTAAAATTAAAACTTTTTAATGATACCAAAACCAGCCAGATACAAATGGTATAGCCAAAAAGATCTTATTACAAGTCCGTACATACTATATGCGAAAAGACTATTTCCCCAACCTCTAATATATATATATATGTCGCAGAACGGCCTCGTTCTCACGACATCATCTTCAGTTATTGCAGGTTTAGTGGGCGTCATCAGGATAAAATGCGAGCATAAAACACAATAGCCACGGTTTATACACTTTTAATTTAGATTTGATCAACATTATGATATAGTTTAGACCGAGCAGCGGGTTCAGGGCACCCGCTCATACTTTCAGCTTGAATACTTTCTTTAAAACTCTCAAAGGTCCAACTCGACCTGTAGCCACCAACCAAATGTGCCACAAAAACTCCTCAGTCTACCCAAGTAGATATTACTCAAAGTATAGAGGGCGCTGACCCCGCTCCGCCATATGCTCTACTCTGATTGGTCGTTTATTAAATTACAATATTCATAACTTTTATTAGGTTAGAACAATCTTTAAGTTATAGAAACATTCAACAAATCAAATTAAATTACATTAAGAATTTTAGAAGTAATTAAAATGTAAACAAATGATATTGTGCGTTATACATCCAGTCAACGATACGTCCAATTAAAGCTTCCCTCCGACATATATATATATATATATATATATATATATATATATATATATATATATATATATAATGCTTTTATGGCAAATCTTTCACAGTCAGTTTGAATCGCGCTGCCTGTTAATATCAAACTAGCCATAGCGAGCATAACATCAAAGGAGTAGTCGCCCGCCAGTTAGTATTCGCATAGTTAATATGTTAAATATAACTGGACACAACCAGTACAAACCGCACGATTCAATAACACGCGCAAAGTCCGTCACTATATAGCTTATCAAATGTCACGTACACGTCTTGCTCCTATCCTATCCTATCCTATCGTAATCCTCGCTTGACTGCCTCACCCCTCCGTTCGGGCATTGTTTAATACTAATCTATACAATAAAACAATCGACCTCGTGGACTGAATTTTCCAAGAAAACGTAATCTACATACCTGCAGCCATGAACGAGTACAGTAACAATTGGATGTTTTCTTAATTACAAATTTATACACAATGTAAACAAAAGAAGTCCGACTGCGGGAAAGGTAATAAACTGCAGGTGTGCATTCACTTTGTCGACGTGTAACAATATGAATAAACGTCTATGTATGTTGTAAGTGCATTTTAATAACAATCTATGGCATTTCTATGTAATAACTAACCGATTACCAGGCGAGCATAATATTAAAGGAATAAACACCAAGCACCTATTTGAGATGGCAACCTCATCAATTCAAAGACAGTCTCGAGATAAATGTTACAACTTTTAATTTGCAATTTTGTCTCTCACTTTATAAAACATTTTGAAAGATTTCTTAGAAATGGAGTAATTACTTGAATCTGATGAAAATTACGAATAAATATAATGACATTTTGAAAGTTTGTACGTTTCATAAAGGAATATAGCGTACCTAATCTTGGGATGGATGGGTTGTTTACATGAAAATGGTTTTGGAACTGGATTAAAATTAGCGTATTTTAGCAAGGCAAACATGTAAAAATGTCGGACCGATTACAGCCTAAGTATATAGGAATTTTTCATATCCGTTTTGTCCTCGCTTTAAGCTCTTTAAGAACCTTAAAGGAGCGTTCATAGTTACTCTAACTCAATATTGTTGCGTACCGATAATAATCCTTTACAAGTGTTACCCCCTTATAACCCCTTCAAATTTAAATGATCTATTGTTCGCGTTAATCCCTTTGTATGCCTCCCAGTAAAACTACATAAATCCTTTCTTCTTTTGTTTGCATTTACTTGGACATTATTCCAAGCCTTTGCCTACAAGTTGAGAATTCCAAGGAATAGTTAGCATGTTGCTACGAGGCTATGTCTAATTTACAAACATAAGGTGGGCCAGTCGGGACTGAGTTAGTTGAGTTTCAACTGCGATCGAGGCGTTACCTAGTGTACTTTCGGACTGAGTATCTAATAACGACAGTCTGCGCGATTTATGTCATTATGATTTTATGCTTTACGGTTTGGACTTGTTGTATTCGACTGTATTTGTAAGAACTGTGAATCACGTGTGTGTACTTCTAGTAAACTTTGTGATGATTTCACCGGAATTTTGAATCCACATCTCACAAATACGTAACAATATAAATAAGACCGTTAAACTTCACTAAAGCATATGAAGAAAAAAGATCTTTATTAGAAAATAGACATCTATCTCTATGGAAGTTATGTCTAATTTTAACCAAATCAACCTATTCAATTGCATGTCAATATGAATCAGTCATAAATTGAAAGCCCTTGGTTATAGATAGACCTATATGTCTACTATAAACAAGGTCTTTCATAACACTTTATTGCTCACCACATATACAATTTCAAAAATACACAATTACAATATTATCATGGTAGAAAAAATAGGCGGCCTTATCGCTTAAAGCAATCTCTTCCAGGCAACCTAACTTAAGCAATAGTTTAACCTAATCTGACGATGTAGGTGGTGCAAATTATTAGATAAACAAACATACTTACTTTATAAATTAAGTATATATATATATGTACTTAAATAGTCTATAGTATAAAAATCAGTCATAATTATTTTAAGGAAAAGAAGTGTTTTCTGAGTGAATTCTTAGATGTAGGCGATGTTTTGGCCTCTGACACTAAGAGGCAGCGCATTCCAAAGTTTGACAGCCTACACTGTAAAAGAGCATTTAATATTCTTTACAATTTAATGAAATTCAAAAGGAGTTAATGAGGACTTTAATTTATGACGTATTCATGTTTGAGAGTGTTTGACAAACGTTGATTAAACATTTTAAAAGAGATTTGCTTTCTAAAACAAGAACAAAGTGGCGTTAACTGTGTATGCAGCGTGTGTTACGAGCACAAAACATATTAAACACGTTATATTCTCCCCTTAAATTGCTAATGCGCTGGAACCTTGTCAAATTAACATTTACGTGACGTCATCCGCAACTCGATATGTACGCGTACTCGCCGGCCAGTGATGCTAACAGTACTGAGTGTTCGGCTACGGTTACGTCACCAAAATGTCGGCCAGGTGCAATAGCAATTTGCGGGGATAATACGGTTAGATAGTGCTCCTTCACAAATCTGTTGGAGCCGTGGATAGATTTAGTAAGTCTGTAGGTGTGAGATAAAAGGGTACGCACCTTGCACAATTTGTTGTGTCCTTCGACAGCTTGAATGTGGAAGTACCAATATAACTCACACTCATATCTTATTTGAATATATTAACGCGGATGGATTGATTAAGATCTTTTAATTTTAAATATTTTGAGTAGAAACCTTTAGTTCGCGTACGTGCGTAGCGAGCGAGTTTTGCAACGTCTCTTTCTTTAAGAACCTTAAAGAAGCCTACAAACTTATTCTAACTCAATATGAATAAGATTGTTGGTGTGTAAGTTAAGTTTTATATTAGTTTACAATAAAGAGTTATCTATCTATTATATATATCCGATTTTATTATAGTTAAGTCAGTGTTTGAGTACTGGGAGTCATAAAATAACGAGGAATAACGTCTGAGCCATTTCACTTTGGCGGATCGGAATTCTATAGGACATTTCCAGTTACTTTTTTGGGCCGTTCTGGCCAATCGACACTTTCCTCACGCACGACATCGCCATATTTTTCGATTCGGCATCCGATTTATGCCGTCGTTTCCCAACGTTTATACGTCCCTGGTGCATAGGGCTGGCAGTTAATGGCGATGTTTTTAAAAATTAACTTTTTATGCTACCTTAGTTTAAAATAACAGCACAAATCCTAATCGGAGTGTTATTTATAAGATTCTCAAATTTCTTGAGCATGTTATAAAAACCTTAATAATAATACGTTATAACCGTTATAAGCGCGATAATTTGTTTGATTTTGAAGTGAAACTTCTATATAAGCGGTGGATCTTAGGACTTTTGTGTCACCAAAAAGCGTAACGTTCGCATGGAGGAGCGGCATACATTTAGACTAGACGTGGTGAGAGCCGGCATAATTTTAGAGTACACTATGGATGCGTTTCTTGGTTCCGGATCGAAATCAATTTTTGTTTGATAAAATAAAATATATTTAATTAAAAAATGCATTCATTAAAATGTACCTAACCTAATCATAATTTGCAGTAAACCTGCAAAAAATCGAAATGTGTGCTGGGACAAATAGAGAAAGTGGAATTCAACGGACAAGTAGAAAAACGAATGGCAACGGATAAGTGGCAACAGGAATCGCAATAAAATTTTAACTTGAGGTTTTACGGGCAGGTTTTCAAATTGGATAACTACATTAACAATCTGCTCGTGAAATCAAGTTAAAATTTTGTTTCGATTCGTTTTGCCACTTATCAGTTTCATTCTTTTTTCCACTTGTCCGTTGAAGTTTCACTTCTACTAGTGTCCCAGCACACATTTCGATTTTTTTGCTATTTAGACGTTTCGGCCGCTTTTCAGTAGCCAAGATCACGGAAGACAAAGATTAGACGAAATAAAACTTTAATAATAATCATTGACACTGGAAATGATTATTATAAAAGTTTCATTTCGCCTAATTGCGAAAAATCTGCGACATCGAGGAATGGAGACTTAGATAAATAACACAGAAGGATATTTTGGAAATAATTAATAACAATTTTAAACACTAAAACTAGCGCCAAACCAATGCCACGACCCTGATAAGTCCGCCCATTTGATTTCCATCATAGCAAGTAAGTTTTTCAATACAATGCCTGAAGTAGGCAAATAGGCATACCATTCACCTGATGGAAAATAACTACTGTTCCCCATGGAGCCATGAACTCGCCGTTAAATTCGAGGAAATTTTATAATGCCTTTCTACAAGCCCATACGTAGCGCAGAGAGAAAACCTTGGCGTGAAATTCCCTCTAGATGGTTCAATAAAGTAGCTGCCAACCCTATAATGGAGTGATTAAGCTGTAAAAAAAAAATACGTCAGATACCTATCTCCGGTTTATTTGCTATTTAAATGTCGCATTGGCTCTTTGTGGGGATTTACCTTTATTTATTGTGTTTCGATACGCGCTCTGTGATTGAATAATGGCACGTGGACTAACGAGCTGGCTAGGATTACATACGTGTATCAAGGATTTCGATTCGAGAATGTTTTAATATAAATTAATATGTATCTGTTGTTGTTATTAGATCGTTTACAGACTTAGAATTACACAAGACTTTTCTGCGACAATGGTCCCAATTCTGCTATTACAATATAACAACGTAACAACCATTATGACGCCACTGGTCAAATATTATTAATAATACCTGAAACAAAAAATTGTACCCCTTTTTACGAAAATTGCGTGAACGGAGGAGTATGAAATTCCGCACACTTTTTTGGAACGTAGTTCCTTATCGCGCGGTACGAATGAGGGCTAGACGGAAAAAATTCTTACGAAAAAAGTTGTCACGACAGTTATTGAACTTGCCAAGATAAAATGCAGTTGCATAACCCTTTATGCCCACGCAGTTAGAGTTTAATTTGGAGTACATTATTATTTAAATGTCATGGGTTGCTGACGTACAGATAGCATTTGCGGACATATAGAGTCTTAATATCATTAAAATAAGGAGCAATATCGCGAATCTGGTTTAAAGTTAAATTTGTTTCAAGAGTCGAATTGCAGGATGTGATTCGATTTTTAAATTTTAAATTTAAATTGTTTCTTATATTGAAGTAAATAGGATTCAAACTTACTCATTTACTATTTTGTTGAGTGTATACAGGTTTTTTGTAAATAATAAATATGGAACTTCGTTCCATCCGGGTGTCCCTTGACACCTCTCAAGTTTTTTTTATTGCAAGAGTTCAGCAGACAGGCAGACAGCCCACTTGCTGGAAAGCGGTTACCATCGCCTATGGACATTTGCAATACCAAAGGTGCTACAAATGCGCTGCCGCTCTCTTAAGCGAGACTAGAACCTGGTCGCTAATGCCGGAACACAACTCAAGGTTGTTATTGCGACATACTTTAAACCAGGGGTGGCAGCCATCCAGTCGGGCGAACACCCTACTATCTGGCTGTAGTTTGTTTTGTCGCCTTTTACGACAGGCCGCCCGGCCGCAAGAAATTGTATTCTTTCTCCGTTCCTGCACGGATAAAACTTAAAGTTTATATAGAGAAGAAATAAGTGCAGAATGCCAATATTTTTTTTATATTATGAATAAAAAATATATTAGATCAATCAAAAATATTACACACACTACCATGTATTTGACACACACACGCATATATAATCTTTTGTTTATTGTTAAAGTCAAATTAGCAGTGTAGCCTTGACGAAATTTGTGATTACAAGTATAGTCTTTGACAACAGAAGCATCATAATGTCAAAACTTATAATTAACATAAATTATTATGGTCGATTTTCGATAACTGAGCGACCATTAGTTTTAATAATATCGTAATAGCAGAATCGGGGCCAGACCGAATGTCATTGGTGCCATAGAGGATGGAACGAGTATATGACATGTACTGATAATTTGGCAGCTACCCACCTTTTTAAATCGACATTATAAAACTTTGCTGATTTGCAAAATTCTAAAACCTAAATCACTTGGAATGAGGCATCGTATGAATTAGCAGTTTTCACTTAAATGTTGGGATGTATTTTCGAGTCGCAGACAGACACTTATATTTTATTATATTTACTAGCTTCTGCCCGCGACTTCGTCCATATGGAATAGTTACTTTGGACTAAAGCTTACTTCTGTCACACATGATTCTTAAGAAACTTTAACCGTTGAAAAAAACCCGATTTTGAAACATTCTTCATTGGTGCTCTGCTGCTATTGATCTTAGCGTGATGATATGCCTCCTATAGCCTTCCTCGACAAATGGGCTATCTAATACTGAAATAATTTTTCAAATCAGACCAGTAGTTCCTGAGATTAGCGCGGTCAAGCAAACAAACAAACTCTTCAGCTTTATATATTAGTATATATATAGTTAGATTGATAATACAAACGTCTATTTTACTCAATACTCTGTGGATCACTCCCAAGAGTCCGTGTCTCGATCCCTTCAAGCAAGTCTCTCGGTAAACTGTCTTATGGTATAAAGAATTCCCATTAAAATCAGATCCCGAAATCCCAAATTCGCCCCTGTCCGCTTCATGCGATACATCCTAACAAATTGCACGAGTCCGTCCATAATGTTTTGTTTCTTTCTTTGGTATGTTCAATTAATTGCTGGGATTTCGGAAAATGGAGGTTTCAAGGGTTTTCCTTTTCAATACGCGAAATATTTTTTCCAAGCCGTAACCAAATTACGCGAAAAGGGACTTCAGAGAAGCAAAATTTTACGGTCATTAGACAAGGCTGCGAATTCGCGAGCCGGTCTTATATCATATTACAAATATATTGTATTAGGTACAAACTAGCTGCGCCGGTGGTTTCACTCTCGTGGTGATGGGAAATTGTTTTTTTTTATAATTCACACTTTATCTTTATAAATTATAGCCTATGTGTTATTCTGATGTGTAAGCTATATTATTGTAATTGTTTTGTTTCATCAAAATCCATTCAGTAGATTAGTTAACAAACATACATCCATACATAAATAATTATTCTTACAAACTTTCAACTTGCAACCTAACTTAAGGAATAGTTTAACCTAATCTGGCGATGTAGGTGGTGCAGATTATTAGATTACCATAAACAAACATACTTAAACTACATAATTTATAAATTAAATGCATATACGTAAAATGCTTAATAAATTAAATACATACAAACATATTTATAACATAATAATATACGGCCTCAGTGTTTGGGCCGGCTAAGCCTTTGCCGATTGCAACACAGAGGCTCCGGGTTCGATTCCTGATATAATAAATTTTGGAAACGTATTTTCTCCGTTATTTACTATGGTCTGGGTGCCTGGAATGGGCCCCAGAGTAGTATGTTGTATATTACCCATAACACAAGCGTAACTTGCTTAATTTGGGGATATACAATATGTGTGTTTGTGCCAATTATTAATTTATATATTAATTAGTCTATAGTATAAAAGTAACACATAAATATTTAAGAAAAAGTAGTGTTTTCTGAGTGCGTTCTTAAATGTAGGCGATGTTTTGGCCTCTCTGGCAGTAAGAGGCAGCGCATTCCAAAAAACATATTTATACAATAAAATTTAAAAACTTCGTTTAAAACAACCGACTTCAAAAACGAAAAAACTAAAAAATAAAACTTCGTTTAAAAAAACCAACTTCAAAAACTAAAAAACTAAAATGTATAAAATAACTTATTTCTAAAGCTATTATTATTTATATATATTATCTAAGATATCTTAAAGTCGGTGCTTAGTAATTTTCAAAATATAGTAATTTTTATGTTTTCCTTTGCACCGACTTCAAGATGTTTTAGATAATATATATTAATAATAATAGCTTTAGAAATAAGTTATTTTATACATTTTAGTTTTTTAGTTTTTAAGTCGGTTTTTTTAAACCAAGTTTTATTTTTTATTTGTTACTTTTTAGTGTCTACCTATGTATGGGAGGACCTACGAATGGTGCCGCGCTTCTTAAAAAATATAGGTTCCAAGAACCGGGAACAAAAAAATGTACGTAAAATGAAAACTACAGGGCCAAACTATGTCAAATTTTTAGGGGACCACATGGCAGCTATTCCGCGTCGAACAAAAAAGAATCACGTAAATCGAATAATAAATCTCAGAGTAATCGGTGTACATATGGAACGGAGTGAAAATTATTTTCATGAAAAATGTTCATAAAATGAAAACTACTGGGCCAAACTGTGTAAAATTTTTAGGGGACCAATTAGAAGCTATTCCGCGTCGAACAAAAAAAGAATAACGTAAATCGGATCATAAATCACGGAGTAATCGGTGAACATACATAAAAAAGCAAAAAAAAAAAAGATCCTGACGAATTGAGAACCTCCTCCTTTATTCAAAGTCGGTTAAAAAATAACGCACGCAGTGTCTCTATTGCTATATAAAAACATAACATAGATTGATGCATCAATGCCTTACGGCGTAATACCTTGATTGCCCTCCCCGTGGTGTATTCCGCATCCACCGCATCATCAATCCGCATCATTAGTTTCATTAGTCTTTAAATTGAGAATAATGATGCATAATAATGCTCAGTTATTTTTTATTTATGCCTGTGCTATTTTTTGTTCATTTTAATTATTTCATTTCAATTTTGCTTATGGTTATTATGGGTGCCTAATCTAATTTACCACCGCTTCGCAACATGTTGTGGCTTGAAGAGAAGAAGCGGCGCAAGAAACTCTTCAGCAAACATGCCTAGCTCTAATAATATTAAAATAGATGGAAGGGAAAATATAAGAAATTACCAGTGTGTTGCACGCAGAAAGAGCTCACAGTGTCTTCAGGTCTATATAGAAGTTTCAATACAATTAATTAATGTATTTATATTCATAATCAAGTAATTTTCATTATCAGTCGACCAATATAATATTCGTGAGTGTAAGCCCCTCACGCGTGGGCACAGGGTTCGTGGGTCTTGTGACCCCTCGTTTAATGAGAATGGATTTATTTCACAAATTAGACGTTTTACGCTTTCAACGGCTTCGTAAATCTAATTAATGTTTGAGTTTGTTCGTAGGTAAATTAATACTGTTGTTTGGTAAGTTATAAGCATCACGTTATGGGTGTATTTCAATTAGTATATACATACAAGTATATAAGCATTTCGCTCTTATTGTTCACAATTACAATAAGAGCGATAGCAAAAGCAACTTATGCCTTGAGATGAGCACAGAAATTAAAATGGAAACGGACAGGTCGAATAATAAGGCTTAAAGACCAGAGATGGACCATACAAACAATAAATTGAAAAAAACTGAATTAAAATGCGTTTTTTTAATGGATAGCAAATTTTATGTAATAAAATGAGAGGACTTTTATCTCGGGAATTTTCCCGGGAGCGGTTCGAAGTTGTTCGGGTGCTTACAAACTACCCTAATCCGACACAGTTTTCACTACAACGATAGCTTACTTACTTTTTTAAATGCTGCGATACTGTGTGTCCCGGGAATCCCGTGGGAATTCCAAGTCAAGCGTGGGCAAAGTCGCGAGCATATCCTATTGATCTATATAAACCTACACTTAAATCTTTCAATGTCGTTGAATACCGTCGAATCTTTTCAGCAACTTTTTTTTACTAGACTTTTTTTTTACTTTGTGGTCAGTCCTTAGTAGGTATTCTTCTTCCATCGTATTTAACATTATTTAACATAAATTATCTTATAACAATTTATTGTTTCTCTTAAAAAGTATCATTTCTTAAGGTGTGCAGTTATTTAATAAATTTCCAAACGCGTTACAAAATTAATAAAATAATAATTAAAAGTCTTCTATTAAAATAAATATAAAATAATAAACCTGTGTTACACGTGTCAAACAACATTTAACGAAGACTTCACATCACCAAATTTGTGTTAAGATTTACATTGTATTAGTTAATATAATTATTTTTAATCTGATTGTAAGTGAACTGAATGTTCTTATGGAAAATAAGTTTTATATACCTAATAATAAACCATTCAATTTAGGTATAATTTATATCTTTGTATATTATTGTTACCAGTTACACAGGACTCGAATTAAAATGCCGGAGGATTACTATAGAATTTATTTGAACTATACAAACACGTATAACATAAGTACAAATATAACTAGACACTACTAGTACAAACTGCATCATTCAATAACACGCGCAAAGTCCGTCACTATATCGCTCATCGAATGTACGTCTTACTCGTATCGTAGTCCTCGCTTGACTGCCCCACCCCTCCGTTCGGGCATTGTTTTATACTGTTAAATATGTCTTGACACAAAGCTCGACCGCTTGGAGAATTTGTTAGAACCAGCTTGTATTTTAAATACGAGACACCTGTCAATGATCACAATACACAATGGGCTACTTCTAATTACGAATTTTAAACACAAAGTAAACAAAGGAAGATAGTCATAAAACAGTTTCGATGTAATTAGCTCAAACGCCGCGGCATGTAGTAAATGTGCTTAGTCTATAATAGGTATGCAGGTGGCCCAACTTTTAACATTATATTACACTCTTTGAGCAATCAGTGCACTCTGCTTTCACGGAAGCCCCCGGTGAGTGCTATCCCAAAAAACAAACACCATGAATATGATATCGGTCACTGGAGACGGTAAATTACTTAAGTTTAAAGAGAAGGGACGCGGCTGATTTAATATTTTGGCCCTTTGTTTGGTGTAATGAGGAAAAGTGGCTCTTTTGGGGCCCGAAGGTAATGGCGGTCAAAGTTTAAGGAACAACAGGTAAATTCACGTAATAATTATTATGAACATTTTCTTTGTGAGTCATGAATTTATGAAAAGTCGTTTGATGTTCTAGTCATATCAGCGATATCTTCTTGTCAAATTCAGGTCCGTCTTTACTCGAGGGACGTGCATAGTCGCTAGCGCTAGTGTAATACTTGCAACAAATCAGAAGGTTTTATGGTAATAAAAGAACAGTAACTAACATTATTTATAATCAGAGAACCTTACGGCTTACATACATGTCATCCACTGACCCTTCACACTCGACAAGCATTTTTAGGACACCTTGCCATCCCTCCAACAATTTGACAGTATAATAAACTTAGTAAATTGGCACAACCGATAGCGGATTGAAATTATTGATAAACTATTTTAACTAAAAAGTTATGAATGACAAGAATTTGTTACACTATTCTTTGGAAATTTTAGATAATATTTTATATAACATATTATAAATAAAATATTATACTTAAAGTTTTACATGTAACATAATAAAGCGAACATATTATAGTATAAATCTATCGCGTCTGCCAACATGAAAATTAATGTAGTGAATACGTGAATACCGTCTATATACAATCGAGAGATTTTGAATTATAATCTGTACACAATTACCACATATTAGAAATAAATATTATTACATAAAATTATGTTAAATTATAGATAACAACTTACTCTATACAAAAAAGGCGCTAATCAACGAATAAATAAAAATATAACATTAACATTCACTTAAGGAAATGGCCGATTGTATCGTTTAGAAATACATACATACATAATATCACGCCTGTTTCCCATGGGGGTAGGCAGAGAATATGGAATTCCACTTGCGACGATCCTGACAAACAACTTTCGCTTCACCTACTTTCATTAGGTTTAGAACTAAGAGGGTACATTACAAAATTAATTATTATCTTTAAAAAGAAACATGAGTAGAACCACTATGCTACTAGATAGCTGTAAAACTAGTTTGTCGGTATTCTATAGGATGCACTTCGGCGAATGTGGCACGGAATTGCCTTAATTAATTCCTCCCTCACCATTTTACCACTAGACAAGTAGACTTACGAGCTCACGCCAATAATATCTGATGGAAAGACCGACCAAGCGGAGAAATCACTATGCTTCCACTTTTATCATACGTACCGCTGAAGAGTGGAACTCTTTACCGTTGTCTGTTTTTCTTGAAACATACAATTTAGGTGTGTTCAAGTCGCGCGAGAACAAGTGCCTTTTGAAAAGATCTAGAGAAGGCATAGGCATCTTTAATATTACTTTCGTCACAAGTCTCACGTTAACATTCTGCATTTAATGTCTGAATAAAGTTTTTTTATTTACGCTATAATTTGTGTCTTATTCATAACACCCACTAACAAATAGGTAGCTGGTACGTCATTGTTTTGATCCCTATATGCTTGTTGCGGACAGAATCATCCCCCTGACCTCTCCCCCGGAAATCCCGTACCCCCACGTTCCGCTTACCGCGGATATGTAGCTCGCTCCGTTAGCTGCTAAGCGTCTGCATTTTTGTGGTAAGAACGGGGCGAGCATCCGGCTTCTATCACTCATGGTCTATATGAAAAATAATCAATTATATACACACAAGGAAGACTAAGAAGACCAGGAAGATCAAGCAGCATTCGGAAGACTCTACAGCAACGGACTCTCAGTGTGACTACGTGGATCTTGTGGACCATCAGTGTATTGTGATTAGTGCCACTCGTATTGATCGGTGTAAGCGATACAGTTAGCGCTATCTACGTTCAGTGTAACGTCCGGGGCTAGTGCTAACTTGTGTTGGTTAACCTTGAACGTGCCGTTTGATACAGCTGTGCTGATCGCACCTGTTGATGTTGTAGTGCCTATAAATAAATTCAGTCAACTTGCTAAGGGGTGTTTCATTTAGGGCGACCCCTACGCCCGCACGCAAAACAATTTGTGGTCCTTCGAGCCGGATCGCAAGTCCAACACCCAACAATGCTTTTCATATATTCGTTGAAACAAGTGGGAAACGCAAATTGCATACCAATGAACAGAACTAAACAATGCTGTAACTTGCATCCGCATTTCGAGTTGGAACAACGCAACCCGTATGCAATTTCTGTCTCAATTTCAAGTACAGACGAGACGACCACGACGTTTTATTGCCACTATCACTTATTGCGCTTTCGGGAATACTTCCTGCCATACACTGCATTGTTGTAATATAAGGTTTTAGAACCAAATGCACGCGTTCGTCTACCCTCCTATCTTTGGCACGATAGATGTTAAAATTATTTAAATATGGTTTGTTTTACCGAATAATATGTTTTTTGTATACTTATTAGGGTGGCGCAAAAAACCGTCTATTTTTTTTGAGACTCGAGTGAAAAAATGTTATATTTTGATGTTTTAAGAACTCCCTCCAAAGGACAGATAAAAAAAATTAAGAGGTCGCTCCAAATTTTTTAAGATATCAAAAATCACCAAAAACGGATTTTATTATTAATTTTTTTTCTCGTTACGGTATTATTTCATAGACTAAGAAGAATAACTTTCTGAAAGTTTCAATTCAAAGTTTGAATTTTAAAAGGTCACTCATATTTTTTTTATGGTAGGGTAACGTAGCACGTTACGGCGCCAGTCTATCTGCCTTCCCTTTTTCTCACGCATACGGCAGCGGTAGGCAGGCTCCTCCTCTCTCACTCTAACCCACAGCGCCAGCCGTATTTCGGTAATTAGATTAAATAATGATACTAGTAATGTACATATTGAAGAATTGTAATTAACAATAAAATATATTTTATAATCAATAACATTTTGTAAATAAATAACCTTTC
Organism: Dendrolimus pini; assembly: GCA_949752895.1. Taxonomy (NCBI): domain Eukaryota; kingdom Metazoa; phylum Arthropoda; class Insecta; order Lepidoptera; family Lasiocampidae; genus Dendrolimus; species Dendrolimus pini. Next base: position 2,612,037 of record OX457136.1, read on the forward strand.
CTTACATTATCATATTAATATATATAAAATTTAAGTAATAACCATTGAGTTTATATGATCTAAGGTAATAACCTAAGTAACCTTTTCTCAAGTTAAACAATGTCCATATTAAATAGTTCAATTTAGATTAGTTTATGTTATCACTTCTGTCGGGCATCCTGAGAGGCACACGTTTTTTATTTATTTACTAGTGCATTACTCGCTCGAAAACATCTTAAGTACTGTGTACGTTGTAATCGGGTTCCAGGACTTCAGCGAAATATTTTGGGCGCGTTTGAGTGGCTCTCGGGATGGTTTAGATTCACAATTGAACTAGATAACGCTGAAATCGGGTTCTATGTTTTTATTTTTAAGGGCAGGACAACGTCTACCGGGTATAGCTAGTTATATATAAAAAAGCAACAACGACCAAAGACGTTTGAGAGTAAGCCCTTTGACTCGTATGCAGGTATACCTACATACGAGTCAGAATGAAGTTCGACCTTTAGGTGGATTTCGATCTAAGTTTGTAGATTTAGCTCATTTCAAACAGATATGGCAATTTCTGGCAAAATTTAATGCTTTATTTGACATGCAACGTCGTTAATAACGTTATTTTTTTATTCTCCTTCTGTGACGCACACGCTTGTCAGGTGACGTTAATTATTGACAGATAACGTATGTATATACACTAGTGTGATTATACGTTATTTTTCAACGTTTTGAATAAGACGCATTCGACCATTGCCTATGATCTTTAACACTAACGCAGATGAAGCCCCAGCATAAGAGGTTGACATTAATAGTTAGTATTAAGCAGGCGACCTCATTTTGATTTATTGCACAATAACTATTATCGACATTGTGGTGTATTAATACCACCATTAAATACATTTTAGATGATGACTTTGCACACTGCTTCGCTTGCAAATCTTTGATTAGATACCTTCGTATTGTACGGAAACTGTCCTATCTTTAAAATACCTTAATAGTAAATATCAATTGCTTAACTTCTTTATAATACATTTTATGATAACTGTTTTTTAAATCATAAAGAAGGATCAACACCTTTGGTCATTTTTCGTTCTCTTCCAGAAGTTATATTTATTATTATAAATATATTTAAACCAAATCACTCGGTGATTGAAAATCTTAAGTCAAGATCACTCATTATATATAGTATATATTAATTTATAATACTTAGGTCTATAAATGACGCTAGTTAATGAAGTGTTTATGACAATCCGAAAAGTCAGGTTTCACAATTAATTTCTCCAGAGTATACTAAGTTAATTTATCTGGACAAACAAAACCAGGCCATTATGTTTATATGTGTATTATGACGCTCCAGCTGGTTTAACATATAATAGCACAGCATCACCGCCATACACGACTTTCTCCGGTACGGTTAATCAAGTAGTAGTATTCTGTTTTTCATTATTTGTACAGGCAAACATCCTAGACTATATAACAGTTTATCATCAGTCAATTTCTAGTCATTCAAAATTTAAACGTCTTTTGTACCGCGAGTTATTGCTTAAATAAACCATAGATATTTAATTGACTCAGTACTCAAATTTACTTATAAATAAACTCACTGACCAGTTGACTCAAATCAACAAGTGAATATTAATTGACTCGGTTCTCAAATCGACATAAACCCAATGATGTGGTGGTTGGTAATAATATTAATATTAGTTCTGTTTTTGTACTCTCATAAACGTTTATCGTATTTCTCCTCGCGCGGCATTCAAACATTCCCGCCGCCATTCCCGTTTCTCGGCAATTTGACAGCTGTCACTTTTGGGCGGGAGAACTTTGTGGAAGCGATGGCCGCCGGATATAATGAGTTCAAAGATCAAAGGTAGGTATTCCGGATATTCTCAAGTTCGGTCAGCATTGTTTTGTGTTTCTCTCTGTTTACTTCTTTAAATGAACATACTTGCATGCAAAAAATTGTTGTTTGAGATGGTATTCTATATTTTTTCCACATGTTTTTGGTTGTAGAATAAATTATAGGTTCAATATAAAATAAAATGAAATGTTTTTCTTTTAACTGTTTCAAGCAGGTAAATAGGCTGACGACCTTGCGACAATCATGCAAAGTGCATGTGTGTAGCACCGGGGATGTTATAACGTGTTAGGGGGGCATTCATTAATTATTATAAACCATTAGGGTTCGCGAGGGGGGGGGGGGTTAAAAAAATCTACACATGCCCTTATTTGGGGAGAGGGGCTAAATCCCATTCTTCCGTAATATATTTTACAAGTCGCAATTTAATATTAATCCTTACTTGGCGGTAGTAGGGATCAAAAATCGTCAAAACATCCTTACGTAATAAATGAATAGCCCCCTTACCGGTCTTGAAGAAGGGAGTGGGACGGACTTGTCCACTGACACCGAAAGACAACCCAAAGTTATTATGGTGACATACTCTAGAGCAAGGGTGGTACCCATCGCGACGGGCAATTGACCTACCACCTGACTGTAGGTCGTTTCTGCATAAATAAATTTATTGAAAGTACTGGAGTTTGTTATAAAATTTTTAGATACGAAGATTTAGTAGTAGTAGTTATTGGAACCCGCTGCCAGTTGTTACCAGTGAAACAAAATCGCTACTACTGACTGACATTTAAAACAAAGATCAGAAAATATTTATTACTTGTCGTTGGAGTGTATGTATTTGTATGTTATGTATATTAAGTATAAATCTATTTCATATAAAACATCTTTTTTTGGCTGACGGCCCAACTGTGATGGAAAGTGGTTACCATCGCCTATGGACATCAGCAATACCAGAGCTGTCAACGTGCTGCCGGCCTTGAATGAGAAACTGAAACCTGGCCGCTGATGCCGGAACACAACTCAAAGTTATTATGGCGGCATACTCTAGGCTAGGGGTGGTCACCTCTTACTGTCGCCCGGGGGAGGACGTACTCCGAGGCAGCCATTCAGGCAACAGCTGGGGTAGCACAGGTAGTCTATCGTATCCGGCGACTTGGTCTGGAGGTGGCTTTGCACAAGTCCGAGGCCGTCGTGTTTCACGGACCTCGGAGAAAGCCACCCGCGGGATCCAGCGAGAGAGGAGGGACGCGAACCGACCCATGCGTCCCCTCTCACCTCGTGGTGAGACCCGAGGTAGTTGGAGAAACCCAGTTCTCCAGCTTATAATTGAGGGGCCAGCCCGCGACCGGGCCGGCCATCGTCCGTCCGGGCTAGAGGTGAATGCGTGAGCGAGCCCACAGCCCGGACATGGGACGCAACGAGGATCAGCCAGGGGTTTTAGTGGGTATCCCCAACCGTGGTGTGGCAATAACATTCCTGCGGGAGTGCTAGTACCACCCCGACGAGGCGAATCCCACACCCCCCACCGCGCTTCTCCCGCGGCGGTTTGTCCTCAAGCGGATTTCCCCTGGGAAAAAAAATTAAATAAAATGGTCACCTCTTACAACAGGCCGCCCGGCCGCACGAAATTATATTCTTTCTCCGTTCCTGCATGGAATAATCTGTATATACTGCACTTATATATTTATTATTAGAATGTAAGTAATTTTACCTGCATTTTTTTTTATTATTAACAATTCTACGGACTCGAGGTCCGTCCCCTTTTAACAACTTATTTACTGTTAGAGTTTTTTGAGTTCATACACGCTTACTGTTAATTTTTGTTATTGTGTGTGACATTACCTTTGTGGTTTTTATGTTGTGTTGTGTACCTTAAAAAGAACTTATATAATTTTTTTTCTAATTTTAATACTAAACTTATACTAATGTAGAGTGTATCTGTTACATGCTGGTGTGCACTCTACATTAGTATAAGAACTAGTGCCATGTATGTTGCTTTTTCTTTTTGTGCCTAGGTTATTAATTTTTAGACTCTGTGTGTCTTGGCTTGTTTATTGTGTATATATTACGTATAACATACACTATCATCATTATAATCTTAATTTATTCCTGGGGTCGTCTGGAAGAGATCGCTTTTTAACGATAAGACCGCCCTTTGTGCGTAATTAGACAGTCTGTGAGTTAATTTTTAGTATTTGTGTATATGGCACTCTTGACATGAAGCGTGGTTCTAGGTACTTCGGATTCTACCAATATCTGGTGCCAACACTTGTCCTCAAGGATCCTGAGCTCATCCGCCAGATAATGGTGCGGGACTTCAATTGTTTTATAGACCGAGGGGTGCACATCGGGACTGACTGTGATCCTTTCTTTGGCCGGAATATTGTTATGCTGACAGGTCAGTATGACAAGCACGTCCTTGTCTGAAGGAAAGAAGGACAAGGGTTAGGAGGAGTTCTAAGCTTTAAAACACGAATTTTGAACTATTAACGAATAACTTCAAAATATTTCCAGTTCTATCTCTGTGTTTACACTCTATCAAAAATAATTATGTGGAAATAATACTTTATTTAAATCTGTGATTTATCTTTAGTGACTTAAAAATAAACCGATTGCCATGATATTTGCTACATACGTAAATTCTTTAAGAAGTATGAACATCGTACAGAAAGTACGTTATTATTTCAAGTGATAAAAGTATCCAATATCGATTCCCGCTATCGGAAGTACTTGTGTGCCTAATATAATTAGGAAAAAGAAAATCAACAAATCCCCAATTCCTTTTCGTTAAGTGCCACCACCACCATTAAACACCAATAAATTCCATAAGGACTAAGGAGATCGCACTATCCAGTTAACCTTGACCTTTGCCGCAAAATCATTTACAGTCTATTGCCGCCGCCTTATTTGTAAGACAAGAACAGAAATTGTGTAGTATTCAAGCTAAGGAAGTTTCAAACACGGAGACCCATAGTAAATAACAGTAAATAGGCCGGCAAAGGCTTAGCGGCAATCTAAAAAGATGCCAGTCTTAAAATTTTCAGGGTCCAGATGGAGGACGATGCGAGCGGCGATAACGCCTGCCTTCTCCGGCGTCAGGTGTCGCTTCATGGCGCCGTTGATGGCGGAAAGAGCGAAAGCGGTAGCCGAGTACTTGCGTACACATATAACTTCTAAGAAAATCATGGATGTCAACGAGGTTAGCGACGTTTAAAGTAAATCACTAGAATACCTCACTATTTATAAGCGATTTAATTAAGTCTCATCTCGCACAATAGCCACCCTAAAGCGCTACTATGATATGTGCATCGCTCTAAAGCCGGAGTGAGAATGTTGTCTTCTTTGTTTTTTTAGTGGACTTGACTTTATGTTATTGGTCCGAAAACCTTACAACTTTACCGGGCTTCGCGAGGCGAAGGCACTCGAGCCCAGGGGCAACTTGCTCGAGGGAGCCCCCTAGGGAGTTTTAACTCGGCTGGACTGTTGCCATGAAGGGGGGATGAACCACCATAGGGTGACACAATACACTAATTGAGAACGGGCGACGGATAATATAAAGCCCGAGGGGAAGGATCCTGGCGAACCGGGATCGGCGGTTCGCGGCGGCCTACGCTATTTTACCGGTATTTCGCAACGTGTTATGGCTGAGAGAGAAGAAACGGGGAAAGAAACTTCCCAGCAACACGCCTAATCTATCCTATGGGGGGCTACGACTCCTGGCATCCCTCGCGGAGACGTGGAGAGATCGTGATTGGATGTTGTCTTGTTCCGTTCGCACGCTTTGCGCTTATTATGATTTAATCTGATATTTCGTTTAGCAGCTAAATTGTGTGCCGTATTATAAAATATTAATCGGCATTTTAACAAAATAAATATGCAATTCAAACACACGACAGTATTTCATTTCTATCTGAAGACCTCCAAAAGTGGAAACCGTGTCTTGATAAACGATAGTGTCCAGCAATGGACATCATTTGGCTGAAGATGATAAACTAAATGATCAAGTTAGAGAGCCCTCAACGTATCTATATAACAACATATCGTGAAAAGGATTAATTTGTGCCAAAAAGGCTATGAAACGGAAAAATAATACTTGTTCCTACAGCCAAGGCTTGTCGCAAGAGGAGACGAAACAAACCATAGCCAGGTAGTAGGGTTGTTTATGCCTGGATGGCTCTCCTTGGTCTAGAGTATGCCGTCATAACAACCTTGAGTTGTATACCGATATCAGTGGCCAAGCTCCAGTCCCCTCTTCGAGGCCGGCAGGAAATTAGCAGCACATTTAATGTTGCTAATATCCATAGACACATTAACAAGCGTCCAATAATAAATAAAATAGAACACTAAAATCAATGTTTCCATTTCAGATAACTATGCCATACGTCAATGACGTAATAGCATCCTGCGCGTTCGGTTTCGCGGTGGACTCCTACAAGGACCCAGAGAACTGCATCTACAAATTGGGAATGAAGGCTATCGTACAAGACACCACACAGATCATGAAGATGTATGGCTTTGAGAATATGAAGTTTATTATGAAAGTAAGTGGTGCTTATGCGTTCGTAAAATTAAATAATCTGAATATTGAAATGATAAATTCTTATGGGAGGATAAATCGCTTTGTTACGTAACGCGTTACGGCGCGTGTCTGTCTGACTTCCCTTTCTCTCACGCATTAGGAAGCGCTAGGCATAGGCATAGGATGGAAAAGGGGAAATGGGTCAGGAGGATGGGCAAGTGGACCTCTGGAACTCTCACTCATCATATGAAGAAAAGAAGAGAGCGTGGTATCACACCGACCGAGCTGGCCCTAAGTGCTGTAATAAGATAGACAAGATAGTGTTTTTTTATAGCTAGAGTACAGCAGACAGGCTGACAGCTCACCTGATGGAAAGGGGTAACCGTCGTCTAAGGACGTTTGCAACACCAGTGATGTTACCAACGCGCTGTCGGCAGCGAACAAATTTTATGACACCCCTTTTGAAAAACTCCATATCTTAGCGCTGTGGGAAAACCTCCGCTGGGAGCTCATTACGTACGTTATACAGAACCGTTGCGTACATGAGCGAAACAGCTTAAGGAAGTGGGGATGAACTCCCAACCGATGGCGAGCGGTGCGACGGTAGAAAGAGGACGAAGGCACTATTCTAAACAGTTCTTCGGAATACTCTCCGTTATACGGTGATTCCAGCATCGCTGTAAATAAATGAATAAATTTATTCTGTATAGGCGTATGAAGTAGCCATAACGGTGCTTCGTATAGGTGGAATTTTATGTTTAAGTCGTATACTATATAATACGTGGAAGACATTCCTTTCAGATGTTGAACGTTAGAATCATACCAACGGAGGTTACTGATCAATTCTCGCAGCTCTTCAAATCAGCCCTCAAAGCAAGACGAGAGAAATTAGTCCAGCCAAGACCCGACTTCATTCAGACCCTTGTTGATGTTGCAGAAGGTATCCAATCTTCATACTACCGTCGTATACACAATACCCGTGATAACGTTTGGGAGTTTTTGGCGGGAACTGAAACTGGCGGGGACGTTAACTAATAGTTGTAGGTATAGTTAACGTCCCAGAAACCCACAGGTGGGTTTAAACCCGGGTGGGTGGATTGCCCATCTATATATGTATATAGTTGTAGGATATTGATAGTTTTGAGTGGTAATTATGCATTTTTGTGAGAAATGTGAACGGTATAGTCAAATGTCGCCTTTCGAGGTTTCACAAAAAGTCCATTGAATGGCGTCGGTTGTAAACTACAATACAACTGCGCCTGACTTAAAGGCCTAGTTGCCTAGCCATAAACACAAAAAAAAATCGTGGTAACTTTTGGTTAACTCTCTCGCGCATTTAGGATGAGTGCCAACAGGATAACCTGCTTTCAAAGGCACATCTGCATCTACACATTTTCTATGAACTAGTATAAAATATAGAATTATGATGGATAAATTATGATGTTCTGTTCTGACAAAATATAAATTTAGAACCCGAATCCAGCGCCATCTACCGGGTCCAATTGTGAATCTTAAACATCTAAAGACTCACTCAAATACCCACAAAACATTTCCTCAAAGTCCTGTAACCCGATTCCAGTGCCATCTGCCAATTGTGAATCTAAACCATCCGGGAACATCCAGGGGTGGTAACATTCAAGTGGGACAAGTGGCCTTCCACCTGGCATAGGTGTGCGAAATTTCATACTCCTCTGCCACTGGCCACTGCTGGTCTCGGGCCTCGCAATATAGTGGAACGGACAGTAAACCCGCCACTCTTGTCCAAGGTGGCTTACCAGGTTTGACACATCGGTTAACTCGTGTAGGCTTCATCAAGATGTTTTCCTTCACCGTTGTTAGGACATGGTAACTGTAACAATATGCACATTAGGTCAGAAAACTGCCTAAATGTTGCAAGCGTTCCGGCCGGATTCGCACCCGCGCCCTTTGCATTTGGGACGAGAGCGCATTATACTACCACGACTTTGTCTTTCATTGTATTAGCTTGTAAAGTCATTGTACTAAGTAAAACAAAATCTAAAAGGCATTTAAAGTTCTATCGATATAAATCTAGACAAATTTTATATCATACAGCGCTCACAAAACCCATGTCAGGAGGTGGGTCAAATAATCCGTTCCACTTGAGTTTATGATTGTAACACCGACAAGCAAGTGGAACGGGAAAAATCGCAGTCATGAGCGTGGTCGTTGTCAGCCTCATGTGGAACGTAGCCTAAGACGAAAGAAAAAGAAGATTTGAATAAGGAATGGGTTCGAACAAATGAATGAGTGAATAACGCGCGTACATCAGGCTTATGAGGCTGTGACCTTTTGTAAGATAAACAATTTCTCACTAAATTCGATTGTTATCAATTGATATTGTATCAATAATATTCCGAAGGCACTTAAAATTCTTTCGATATAAATCTAGGCAAAATTATTCAATCCCTGTTTTCTGAACGACTTTTACTGACAAGACGCTTGCAATTTAATTCCGTACCATGTGTATTTGCTGAATGTTGTGTATTTTTCAGAAATAACTGACGACGATCTTGTAGCACAAGCAGTGTTGTTCTATAATGCTGGTTACGATACGACGACGAATTTGATCAATTATTTCTTATATGAGATGGCTATCAATCCTCAAATACAGGAGAAGTTGTATGAAGAACTAATCAAAGTACCAGGAGACGACAAAATTGAGAATATCTACGAAACTGTACAAGGGTTGAAGTATTTGGAGATGTGCGTTTGCGGTAAGAAGTATAGATCATAAGTTTTTGACCGAAACTATGCTCCAGAAAATGTAGATGTTGGAAATCTATTGTAATTAAATAACTATGCTACAACTGTCTGTATGACGAGTGTCTGTAAGTCATTTTCTCTCTCGCGAAGAGTAGGTAGGTAGGTTTTTTGCATATGAGAGATACCTATAACTTACAAACCTTACTACTAATTGCAATTTGACATCAACGAACAAAGAAATTTAGGGATGCCCCGACTAAGTGGGGGAGCGAGATGGAATGCTCCTCCGTTTCACAGAAAGATCTTCCAGCGAAGCTATTGTTATACATCAAAGGCTCATCTATTATAGTTGGAAATTTAAAATTCCTTGTACGTTTCGGGATACATTTGCGCTCTCGATTATTCCACAGCGCCATCTATAGGCTTGTAAGTGTTCCAAAACTCAATTTCTATCAATGTTAAAGGCAAGAGAAATCAATCATTGTTAAAAACACTTAAAGTGGTCTCGAGCCAGATTTTAACGAAAACTAAAATGGATTCATTAGATTTTTGGAAAATCAATTACCCTTGTCAGGAACCGAGTCGGCTGAATTTGAAAAAATAAATACACCTGTATTATTACACCAAATCATAGCGTAACTTGTATTATATAGGATTAATTTCTCTGAAGCAATGTCAAACTGCAACCTAAAGGAAAGGGTTGTTTTTGAACAAAATGTTCTAATGAACAACAGGTGACAAAACAAGCCACAGCCAGGTGGTAGGGCATTTTCCCAACTGGATGGCTACTAACCCTGGTCTAAAGTATGACACCAAAACAACCTTGAGTTGTGTTCTGGCATAAGTGACCAAGTTCCAGGCCTTTAAGAAAGCAGCAGCGCATTTGTAACACCTTTGGTGTTGCAAATGTCCACAGGCGCTGGTAACTGCTTTCCATCAAGTGGGCTGTCTGCCTGTCTGCTGAACTCTTCTCTGACTCTGTGGGTAGGCGTGAAAAAGATAACACGTATATAAAAGTGCTCTTCAATTTTGAATAGTTTTTAATTATTAAAAGTATTTTTTTTCACCTAAATCGCATGAATATTGAAAATTATTATTAGTTTTTTTTGTTTCTGTTTCTATATTTAATATATATATTTATATACGTATATAAGCATTACAGAGTACATTAATATAATAGATAAACATATATCTATTTGCAGGTATTTATGTATAGTTCAAGCAGTGAATCACAGGAATATTTTTCTTGTTCAGACAGCATTAGCTCTGATGATGAACCTTCCCTTCAAGCAGTGCTAAATAACCGTCTTTCAACTGAAACACAGAACTTCAATGTTTTACATATCAATGCGCAGAGCATTCCGGCTCATTTCACTGATATGCTGGCGTCACTTAATCATGATAATGTGCACGCTATCTGTATTTCTGAGACTTGGCTAAAACCCTGTCTCTCTTCTTCGTCTTACACCCTTCCGGGTTTCCAGCTAGTCCGCAATGACCGAGTTTGCACGAGTGGCGGAGGTGTCGGTATTTATATTCGTGACCAGATCCCCTTCAGAGTAATAAAAATGTCACCACAACCGTGTCCGCCTGATTCAGGGGAATATATATTCGTAGAAGCCGTTCTTGGACACAACCGCATACTTCTTGGTGCATACTATAGTCCTTCCCTTCGAGTAAATTTTTTCCCTTCTTTTGAACTATTGTTAGAGAATTTCTCCTTATCTTACGAGCACATTATCATTATGGGTGATTTCAATACGTGTTTACTAAAACGTGACTCTCGTTCTTTAAATTTTGAAAATATTATTGATTCGTGCAATTTTACAATTCTTCCGCTATCTGCGACTCATTATTTTCCCAACTCTACCCCATCTCTTCTTGACCTAATTTTAGTGTCTTCTCCTTCCTTTGTTTCCACTTTCAGACAATGCTCGGCGGACGCCTTTTCTTATCATGACTTGACTTACATCTCCTATAAATTGCGTCCACCGAAGTGTAAAGCCAAAGTTATCATGCAGCGTAACTTTAGTAAGATAGTAGTGGAAAATCTCACTAGAGATGCCAAGGAAATCAATTGGTCCAAGGTCTACAATGCAGTTTCTGATGAAAAGGTGTATGTGTTTAATACAGCTCTAATTGAGTTGTATGACTCTCATGCACCTACCTATACGTCCGATAAAGATTAAGCATCTACCCGCTCCGTGGCTTACCGAGGACATAAAGTCATTGCAAAAAAAGAAATGTTCAGCCCGGACTAAATACAAACGTAAGCCCACAGAAGAAAACCATACTAAATTCATAAAAATTCGTAATCTCTGCAATAGAGTGTGTAGGGACGCACAACGCCGTTATATCCATAAATCTCTTGATATTGATGATTCCACTAAGATCTGGAAGTTTCTTAAATCTCTAGGAGTTTGTAAACCTTTGAAGAATTCCCTTCCTAAAGACTTAGACATCGAACTGTTAAACCAGCACTTCTCATCTTCTGCCAGATTTGATAGGCAATCAAAGTTAAACACTTTACGTAATCTTTCAAATTTATCAACTCCTGTTTATCCTTAATTTGTTTTCCTTAATGTGTCCCTCAGGGCGGCGTGTTATCACCTCTTTTATTTGCTATTTTCATTAATTCGATCTCCAGTAACCTTTCTTCGTCATATCACCTCTATGCAGATGATCTACAAATTTACACACAGGCTAATTTAGATGGACTGCACAAAGCAAATGAAACTTGTAACCGAGATTACACTAAAATAGTTGAATGGAGTAAAGCCTACGGTCTATCCGTAAACCCAAAAAAGACACAAGTTATTATAGTTGGTAGTTCCAGGCAAATGTCCAAGATAGATTGGTGTTCTCTTCCTCAATTTAAATTTGACGGTGTAAAAATCGATATTAGTGAAACTGTAAAAAGTCTTGGGATTGTTATTGACAGAGAACTGTCTTGGAGACCGCAATTGACTAATCTTAGCCGAAGACTCTTTGCGTCGTCAGCTTCGCTTAGAAGGTTTAAAAATGTCCTGCCTACTGCTACAAAAGTTATGCTTGCTCAATCTCTGTTACTACCCATACTTGATTATGCTGACGCCAGTTATCTCGACTTAACCCAAGAACAACTGAATAAGCTCGATCGACTTCAAAATGTCTGTATTCGGTTCATATTTGGGTTGCGCAAATATGACCACGTTTCCGAATATCGTAAGAAGCTTAAATGGTTACCTATTCGCCTTATGTGAATGTTCCCTTGCTCTCTCTTTTGTACAACATCCTTTTTGATCCTCGTACTCCTCCTTATTTAAAGGAACGTTTTGACTTCCTACATCTTTCTCATTCCCGTTATTTGCACTCTAGTAATAATCTCTCCTTAATGACACCTGTACACACTTCTTCCTTCGTTGACAACTCTTTCACGGTACAGGCTGTCCGCTTATGGAACTCACTGCCACTCAACATCAGACAAGCTAAGTCAGTATCCTCTTTTAAAATCATGGTTTTTAACTATTTTTGGTCCTCTCAGGTATAATAGTGCTGCTTTTCTGTATGTATTATGATATTTACTGTGTTTATATAGTATATAATTAAGATTTTTATTTATTTATTTTATATATTTTTGAATATTTTTTATTATGTATTGTCTACACCGCCACTGTCATGTTTTAATTATTTTCCTTAGTTTAAGGGGATGCCTGGAAGAGATCGCTTTAAGCGATAAGGCCGCCCTTTGTTCAGCATTTATTGTATCTAGTTTTTAAGAACATAGTTTTAATTCTGGTGAACAATAAAGTGTTTTCATTCATTCATTCATTCTTCCAATAAAAAAATTACTTTAATGACATCCATAAATACATCTTAACCGCCATATATTTTGGGATGCCGCCAACACTACACCTAGTATCGCGTGTTTTAATTTTCAGAGGTGTTGAGACTTTGGCCATTGGTAGCTTCTGCAGGTCGTCGCTCTGTGTCCACATACGACTTTGGACCAATGCACCCTGGTAGCAAACATAATCTTGTCGTAAGTATATCTACGGCATGACAGTTAATTTTCTCATGGCGAAGCTGGCAAAATGGCAGACCATTACCATCGCCTTATAGACGTTTGCAACACCACGGGCGAAGTCAACGCGTTGCGAACTTTTAGCATGGGATAGAAGGTATGGAATAGGAGAACTAGTATAGACGGGATTTGATAAAGGATTGGGATAGGTAAGAGATTGCGGGAGGTGGATGTGGCTCTGGGTCATTGGAACTGTCGCTTTTGGGAGCTGCATACGTCTAATTACCGCAGTGGACAACGAACTACTGGCTAGTGCAAAGCGCGAGCGCACATATTATTAGTTGCTCTATCTCGCTTGCTGGTCATCCGTCCCACTTACACACCGTGCTGTAATAAATTAGTTCACTCCAGTCCCCATCAGTAATCGACAGTGAATACTATTGTCTGCCGTCTGAAGTATCATTTAACCTCTAACTAACACTGCTACACACTTAACGTACGAAACACGATTATCTCGAGCTTGAGGCTAGCCGTTTCATTCCAGGCACCAGCAGGCATTCATATATGGCTGTCAATATATTCAATACACCGCGACGAGAAGTACTGGCCCAATCCGAACACGTGCGATCCGGAGCGTTTTGCACCGGACAAGAGAGGAGACATCACCCCTTATACTTATTTGCCCTTTGGGACTGGTCCGCGGCATTGCATCGGTAAGAAACTCACAATTCCACACATCGTTGCTTCTATACAAAATGACCACGAATCAGATAAAAATTAAAATCTTGTTATTTTAGAAAAAGTAGATGAATACGCTTTCATACATTCTTGGGCCTAAATTGTAAAAAGATTTTTTTTATTACATGAGTTTAGCATATAGATAGTGATCGGTTACCATTGCCTATGGACATTTGCAACACCAAAGATGCAAATGGGTTGCTGCTTTCTTAATGGAGTCTGCAGTCTGGCCACTAATGACAGAATACAACTCAAGGTTACAATATTTCCTTAAGTTTTCGAGACTAGTACACATAATAAAACTAAGTTTTAACGGTTTTAAGCGCGGTAATTTATTTGATTTTTGTTATTCAATTCATCGAATATGTGGCTGCGGCTTCAAGCAATTTGATTGAACCGTCTGATATAAGGTTTACGAAAACGGTCGATGTTTATCACCTCTACGAACCCTTTGTTGAGTTTCTTGTGCTGTCAAGCTCTTACCTAATTTATTTTTATCTGTTTTTGATTTTTTATAATAAAGTGGAATCTCTATAATACGAATCTTGTTGAGTCTAAATCCTCAGTAAGTCAAAATAAAATGCCGTTCCACTAAACCCCCAAATACTCGGTATCTCGAATTATTTAGACTTTGTGATCCTTGCGTAGGCATTTTAGTATCTATCTATATTCGATACCTCGAATTTCAAAAATTAGACCAAGTCGAAGTCAGTCAAACTAAATTTCGTCTTACTTGGAATTCCCCGTATTCGAAGCAATAAAATCGATAAGTAATGTCCGGTGTGTTTATTCTATATTTCTGCCTACTTACTACACGAGCAATGAATGAATCTATTCATTAAACTTTCTAAGTCACACAGCTGAAATGAAATGAAATATTTATTTTTGCATAAAAATAGTGGAACACAGGTGTTATACTTAAAAATACATGGTTCACTTCATTTTACCAGTTTCGCTTCCTATTTATTTTATTAAGTACCTTTTATCCAACTTGAATAATATTTATTACCTTTATTTATGAATTATATAGATATAGACATATTTTTAAAAAAATATTATTTCAATCTGTGTTTGTCAATTATTTAATGTATTTTATTAAAAGCTGTGTACCATAAAGTAATGAACAATTATGATTATTATTTTTTTGATTTCTCGAAAAATGTACTAAAAAATCGCGCCTTCTAAGTCGAAATTTTAGCCATGAAATACTTCATATCTCGAACGTTAAGTCGAAGATTCAATAAGTCGAAGTTTTTTGATTTTCCCTTGACATTCGAGATATCGAGAAGCTACTGTATGTACAATGTCTGTTGGTCCGCCTTAGTTGTATCTACTAATTTTATTACTTTTTACCAGGTTCACGTTTCGCACTGTTAACGGCGAAGATCTTCTTAATGAACTTCCTGAGGATGTACAAGACTAGTGCATTTCAGAAGTCATCGCGACTTTGCCCACGTGCTTTTATATTGAGACCCGCTGAAGGATTTAATCTCATTCTCGAACCTCGTACTTTATAAAATACTAAAATTTGCCCCGCGGCCATGCCGCGTGTCAAACCCTATAGTAGAATTATTTTCTCCGTGCAGTTTGGGTCATAAATAATCGGAGCAGTGAAGCGAGTATTTCGCTCTCTCTTCCACTCACGGGCCTTATGGGCAGGCATAGTGATACGCATTATTGTTGTCGATAAGCGTTATCGATAGTGTATTTAGTTTGTCATTTTGTGGGTTAGTGATATAAATGAAAGAAAAAAAAAAGATTAAACAACGTAATTTATTAAAATAAGAATAATAATTATTTAAAATAAATTATTAATTAGGTATCTGTGTATTAAAAAACTATAAGTACAAAAGTTTAGAATGTAACAAGTTATATTAAAAATAAACATAAATACTTATATCTAAGTTTAAAATTAACAGCAAAAAAGATAATAATGATGTTTATAAGAATGATAATCTTTCTTTGATAAGGATGAGTTTTTATCGTTTATGGCGTTGCACCCGCGCAACATACTCACCGCCCTAACCGGGCTGAGGCCGAATTTGATTTATGACCCAAACTGCACGGAGAAAATAATTCTACTATAGGCGGTGGCTTTATTTTACTAACACAAAAACTTCATTCCGTTTTTTACACATAATATAATTGTATTAATATAATGGTAACATATTTGCGGCTTTTGGGGTCGAGAGCCGGGGATCATGGGGGCCTGAAGCGCACTAACTTTATCGAGTCATAGCGAAACGCCTGGTAGAGGTCTTACGTGACCAAAAGACTGGTCTATACCTCGGACAACACATTAGCGTTGCCATACAGCGAGGTAATGTAGCCAGTTTTTTGGGCACGTTTCCAACTTGCGATGTGGCACTAGATTTTATAGTATAATTTTAATTTGTATATATAGTTTTATTTAATTAGGAAATTAAATATGTATTTACTGTTTATTATACTGTTTGTATTCCTTTGACGAAAGGCTTATAAATTGTATTATCTTATACATTGATGTAACATTGCTACATCAATGATCTTATATATAAAATTCTCGTGTCACAATATTCGTTCCCATACTCCTCCGAAACGGCTTGACCGATTCTCATGAAATTTTGTGTGCATATTGGGTAGGTCTGAGAATTGGACATCTATTTTTTATCCCCCTAAATTTTAAGGGTAGTCCACCCCTAAATGTGTTTTTTAAAATTTTTAGATAAAAAAAATATTTTTTTTATGATACAGCATTAAAAATACATACAACCCTAAATTTTCAACCCTCTACGATCAACCCCTATTTTTTAATAGCGATATTAGTATTTTTATAATTTTCTACTGGGATGATTTAGATTTTAATTTGAACCAGATAGATGGCGCTGCAATCGGGTACCAGAATTTAGGTGTTCTTTTTGTTGTTGTATGTGTTGAAGTTTGCCCCGGAATGGTTTAAATCAGGCATGGGCATGACCTTTGACATGTTGAGGGCCAAACTTTGGCGTGCAAATATTTTTGCGGGCCGCGTTTAAAAGTACTTAGTGCATTTTAAAGTAGCGATAATATTTTTTGCGATAGATATTACACATGAAATAATACGATAATGTTATTATAGTACAATTAATTAAAATACCAAAATGAAATTTAAACAAAATGGTACATTATAATTAAATCGTTAAATTTGCAATTGTTACAAACTACGAAAGTTAAACACACCGAAATACACGGCCTCACTGTCACTCCCGTGAGTATAAGTACCTAATGTAATATTATTTAATTGGGTTTTTTCAACATGTCTCGCGGGATCATACCTTACAGCGGGTCGGATGCGGCCCGCGGGCCGGTGGTTGCCCATATATGGTTTAAATAAACGGTTGGAACCAGTAGGTGGCGCCGCGATACTCCTCCTAAATGCTGGGCCTGATTTTGATGAATTTTTTTGTTTGTTCAAGTGGATTTGAGAATAGTTTAGATTAACATTTGGTCCCGGTAGATGACGCTGGAATCGGGTTCTAGATTTTTATTTTTTAAAGGCAGGACAACGTCTGCCGGGTACAACTAGTATTTAATAAAAACAAAGAAACTAAGTCCATATTCTCTAGACAGCTTTCCAGCCAAACATAAAGATGAGTCTAGCTATCCAAGAGTAAATCATCATAATGTTAATACATCCCTAATTAAAGAATTTATAGTAGTTGGGCTGACGCTAGATTATCACATCTCTTACTTACTTATTTCATAAACTTGCCTTTGCTGTCGGTTGAATTTTGACATTAGATGGGGTGCTTATGTCAAGTCAGTCACTTTTCGCAAGTCATTTGTCGAAGATATACAATGTTAATTCCTCTATAAGGTTATTGTTAGTTCTTGATCCAAACTAATAATATTTAAGCAAACAAAACCAGGCCATTATCATTACAGATATATGACGCACTAGCTGGTTTATTACATAATAAACACCGCATTCACAACTTTCTCTGGCACGGTCAGTCAATTTGTAGTCGTTCGAAATTTAAACGTGTTTTATACCGCGAGTGATTGTTTAAAAATACCATAAATAAATAATATTGATTTAACTTTTTTTTCTAAATTCAAATTTAGTGGCACTGGTGTTAAGTTTAGTCGTAAATTATATTTATTAAATGTCGTATAATTAAAGTTTTTATTGTGTAATTTATGTGTTGATACCAATACTATTTACATCTGTTATTTGATAAGGAATTTCATAGGCATAACCTATATTGTTCGTATAATATAACGTAGTAAATAAAATAAATAAGGAAAATCATTTTAATAAATAAATTGTTACAAAAACCATCGTTGATGTTAGCACTTGTGAGGTTTTTTTCATTATGTCTCCAACGCCTTCAGGGATTGATTTTGCCAATTTCTAAGTTAGAAAGGACTGGTGCTATTCTAAGTGCAATTTTAGCCACTGACATTTGGACAACACAAACATAAAGTTATTAACTACATCACTTGTGAGTTATTTATGTGCAATATTTAATCAAATCCGCATTTGAGTCTGAATTTGTAAACTCACAAATTGAATCTTCTAAATAAACAAGTTATTTAAATATATGACAATAATAAGTAAAAATCGGTTATGATACCTTGATAATTTCCGGGCTTTTTTGAGGACTTTCGCGGGGGCTTCTAAAAATTTCCATAAAAACAGTAAAATGAAAAAGAAACAATTTTGGTAACTTTACAAAAATAGGAGGATTTTTAATAGGTTTCTTGGAGTGAAGCTAAAACAAAAAATTATAGACTTAACAACCTTCGAGAATTACCGTGCCCCCAGAAAAGAAGAGACAAAAAAACTCCTGCCTAATTTCAACAGCATGGTCGCAGTCTACTATCATTTTGTTTTTTTTTCTTTAATGATTCATTAACAACATATTATAATATGTAGGTATAATACAAATAATTATCGTTCTAAGGTTTCCGATAGGACTGGTCAAAACAACTGAGATAATTTTATAAACTTCCAAAACGTCGCGTCGCAACTACCTAGATTTTGTATGAGCTTACCTTAGACCATTTATAAACGTCCAATGGAGCTTACCTACTCACGACGTCGTAAGAAATCACAACTAAAAGAAGTCAAACAACGCATGAATTATTTTTCGAAAAGTATTTACACTTATTTCTATCATGGATATTTTAGAAATTGATGCTATTTTAACGTCTGCTCTTTTATATGAGAAAATGTTAGAATATATTGTAACTTATTTTGGTATCAACATGAATTAGTCAAACTCTAATTAGTAATTATGACTATGAGTATTTGACACTTGACGATATGATACAAAATAATCACATTTCTGTCCTAAATTAGATTTTAAAAATCCTTTAAAAATAAACAAAACTATTTTGAATATTTACCGTGCCATCCCGAAATAATGAGTGTTTATGCAAAGTGTTTAGTGAAGTACCATTACTACGTGTTATGCGGTATACGCTTTTCCCTTCTTCAGTAATTAAATTAAAATTTAAATAAAATTTATTTCACTCAGTGCTCAAATCATCAAATGTTTTTTAATTGAGTCAGTGCTCAAATTGATTTAAAAATAAACTCAAAGATGTGGTGGTTGGTAATAATATTATTATTAGTTCTATTTTTGTATTCTCATAAACGTTTATCGTATTTCTCTTCGCGCGGTGTTCAAACATTGCCGCCATTCCCGTTTCTTGGCAATTTGACAGCTGTCACTTTTGGGCGGGAGAACTTTGTGGAAGCAATCGCCGCTGGATATAATGAGTTCAAAGATCAAAGGTTGGTATTACGATTATCCTCCAGTTCAGTTAACATTGTTTTATCTAATGGAATGTTAAGTTGCAACCACTGAACAACACAACAACTTTTATCTAACAGGAAAGTAAAAAAAATATTTGAAGAAATAGCGATGTGCGTGTCAGCTGACTGCATACTTTTTTAAATAAACATTAGTCTCAAGGTGTCCGCATACACAAGCGCAAATGTTGCTTGAGATTATCTTTTCTATTTCTTAGTTCTGAGAGTTCGTGAAACTTTTTTTCGCATGAGTATGGTTCTAGAATAAATTAGGATTTCAATATATAAAATCGAATGAATTTATTTAATTGCCTAAAGAAGGCAAAGAGAAAGACGGTCGGTCCATTTGGAGTTAATGTCAACTTGTTACACCGTGTTTTACTTTGTTACTGTTATTTATATTTAGCCCTGATATGTGGGTGTGTGGAAATGAAACAAACAAATTGTTGGTTATACAATCAAAATTAAATTTCTTTATTCACCGAACCTTAGGTGTAGATTTATTACAGAACGAGGAAGTACAATAATAGCTTAAAAGCTAGGAATAACCATTAATAACTGCCTTGATTTGACAGGGTTTTATTATACCAAAATAACCTAGGTGATATATATATAGTTATATATTTCAATCCACACTTTCACGAAGTCCACACTCAGATTCGGAGATGGGTTCTGTTCGGAGAACCAAAGGCTATGAGACTCTAGCAAACATAATAATAATAGGGTCGCAGGAAGCTTATGCTGGTCTACGAATGTAAGATAGGTATAAAAAGGTACGAACCAAAAAGATGTAAAACGATGGAAACACTGGATGAATTAATACTTAAATGATTTGAGGGCGCCACTGGCTTTTGGAATTGAAGCCAGAAACTAAACGTCCGCTCCTACCGCGAGGACGCGTTCATGGGCCTGCCGTAGGAAGGCTGGCAGTGATGTCTTAGTTAAAGATGTGGGTGGGTTTGGTCGTTAGGAGCTCACTGAGAATACGATGATTAACTATGTTCATCGTAACCCACGGTGTTATACCCGACACGATATGCTGCGATCGCCGGCATAATACTTAATCCTTTCTATAATAAGTCTATACTAAGGTCCCTAAGTGTAAGAGCTATACCCTACGCGACCAAACCAATAAACCCGTATACTGGAATAAGAGAAAGTTTTGCTTTAATTAATGAATCCAGTATACATTACGCTGGTTGGGAACAAGGAGACTCTAAACGGTGAATTCCCACTGAAGATGAAGTAATCTGTCCATAGGGTTATGGTTATCAGTTAACAAGTGGTAATTAAACACGGAGTTGCTACTCCCACACCAGACGGGTACTCCTAGACACGTGGTGACTGTCGTGGTATGTATTACAAATATTAAATAACTTACATGCCTAATGCGCATGAGCCACTAGTAAAAAAAAGAGTCAAAACGCGTGCTATTTTAGTATCCTATAGTATGACAAGCTTTATTGAACGGAGATTGTAGTTTCATTATCTGTACTCCCGTCCAAATGGGCGCGGCTACGATCGACCAATTATGAGTCTCGAAATTGCACGTCCATGCATCACGTGACCATAAGGTCCATCGGCGCGAATCTTTCAAAAATGCAACATTTAAATTTTCATGGTAATTTCTGTGAGTGGTATCGGTTATAACACGTCACAAACTATGCAAGTTTATATGCAAGCTTCAGGGCACATATGACGCTCTTCTTAAACAACCCCATGGGGTAGTGTAGAGAGACCACCTCGAAGTGATATTCCCTCCAGATCACTGTTGAATTGAAGGAAATTGCCACAAATGTCTGATTTTTTTATTGATGGAGTAAAGCAGAAAAGCAAACCATCCAACTGAAGGCAAGTGGTTACCACAAGTTATGGACATTTGCAACATCATAGTACTATCAACCTGGCCACCAAAGCTGGAACAAAACTTGAGGTTATTATGACGGCATATGTACTCTAGACTAGGAATAGTATCCCGTACAGCAAGAATCCAAAAAAATAAAAACTTCGTTTAAAAACACCGACTTCAAAAACTAAAAAACTAAAATGTATGAAATAACTTATCCCTAAAGCTATTATTATTAATATATATTATCTAAAACATCTTAAAGTCGGTGCTTAGTAATTTTCAAAATATAGTAATTTTTATGTTTTACTTTGCACCAACTTCAAGATGTTTTAGATAATATATATTAATAATAAAGAAATAAGTTATTTTATACTTTTTAATTTTTGAAGTCGGTTTTTTTAAACGAACTTTTTTTTAATTTATTTGTTACTTTTTAGTGTCTAGCTATGTATGGGTGGACTTACGAATGGTGCCGCGCTTCTTAAAAAATATAGGTCCCAAGAAACGAGAACAAAAAAATGTTCGTAAAATGAAAACTACTGGGCCAAACTATGTCAAATTTTTAGGACATCACATGGCAGCTATTCCGCGTCGAACAAAAAAAGAATCACGTAAATCGAATCATAAATCTCAGAGTAATCGGTGTACATATGGAACGGAGTGAAAATTATTTCCATGAAAAATGTTCATAAAATGAAAACTACTTGGCGAAACTATGTAAAATTTTTAGGGGACCAATTGGAAGCTATTTCGCGTCGAACAAAAAAAGAATCACGTAAATCGGATCATAAATGACGGAGTAATCGGCGAACATACATAAAAAAAGATCCCGACGAATTGAGAACCTCCTCCTTTTTTTGAAGTCGGTTAAAAACCCAAAACACGTTTATACGATGTTTGCACTATTAGAGGTGGAAAAACTAGTTTGTTTCGAAGATTTTTTGATTTCCAAGGAAGTCGTTTATATAACAAGTTAAATAAATTATGTCGTATTTATGACTTAACCAAAAAAGAAACAAAACATTTAATTTGTAAATTCCTTAAGTCTCAAAACTACTTACAAACTGAGAATTTGATAACAGTTGCTGAATAACAATTAGTTTCACTAACACTCACACTTTACAAACATTGATTTTCCTACACACAAACACACTTGTAACCATTATTACACATTGACCCACGCACGCACGCATACACCCGCGTACACACATACTCACACTCACACACACACACACACACACACACATCTCTCTATTGTTTTATTTCGTTTTTATTTTATTTTATTTTTTTCTTTCATTGTAGTTATCTTTGGTGGCGGTTATTATAGAACTAGTGCTTAATGGGAGACGAGGGCCAGGAGTACCATCATACAGGGTTTTACCTAGTTTGGGCTCCTGTCCTTCCCATTTAATTAAGTTTGTCAAATTTTTGTACTCTATAATTTTGATTTTCTTTTTATGGGAAGTAAATAAATAAATAATTATTATTATTATTATCCAGATGTACAAATGCCCTATCACCCTCACGACAGGATACCCGTTTCTGTACTGTTAAATGTGCTTAGTGAAAGTTAGGTACTTTAGTTAAACATGTAGATAACAAGAGAGTGCGCTGGCGAAGTGGAGAGAGTTACAATGAATGGCCCCGATTGTCATGCTTTCAATTTCAGGTACTTCGGATTATACCAATACTTGGTACCAACACTTATACCGAAGGATCCTGAGCTCATCCGTCAGATAATGGTACGGGACTTCAACTGTTTTATCGATCGAGGGGTACACATCGGGTCTGACTGCGATCCCTTATTCGGGCGGAACATTATTATGTTGAGAGGTCAGTATTTCCAACACATGCTCAATATTACCCATTAAATGTCATCGTAATTAAATATAAGTATAGCAGTTTTGTGTGTTTCTTCTTCACGGTTTTGTGCCATATTAACATCATGCCCACTTCAAAGGTAACAGGCAGCTAGGCAACTTACGCTTATGTTATGGGAAATATACAAGAGACGACTCTGAGGTCGATCCCAGATACTCGACTATAGCAATTAACAATAAGTTCGTTTAAGAAATTTAACACACCAAGAATCGAAACTTTGCATCCCTGGAGCTAGATCAGCAAAGGCTTAAAGGTACTTAATTACTTAAAATGAAACTAGACTTTGATTTTTTTCAGGATCTAGATGGAGGATGATGCGATCTGCTATAACGCCGTCCTTCTCCAGTGCCAGGTGTCGCAGCATGGCGCCGCTGATGTCGGAAAGAGCGAGAGCTGTTTCCGAGTACTTGCGTACACACATAACGTCTAAGAAAATCATGGATGTCAACGAGGTTAGCGAGGTTTAAAGTTTACTAACTAATATAATAATATCATGTCACAATAATTCTTGATGAGACGTGAAGAGAGGTAGGAGTGGTTCATAAAGTCACTAAGTGGGTCATGGGGTGACCTCTGTTAAGTGTTTCTTTAATGGATATAATCAGTAATGAAGAAATCCGTAAGTGAGCCAACATAACTAATGTAAATATCAAAATTAGTACGTTGACATGTCAGGGGGCCAATAACATACAAAATATATCACAAGACCAATGACCGATGTAAGAACCGAGTCCTGGAGTGGAGACCGAGTCTTGTTAATGTTGAAAAGAGTCCAGAAGTGGACATCGATTAGCTGAAGATAATGAACTAAATACTTACTCAAATTAGAGGGATTCCAGTCTGTCTATATAACATGCTTAATAAACAGATGGGTTATCTGGATGGATGTTTCAGCGTGCAAAAATTCAATTTTTGAATTTGAATGCCTAAGAATAGGAGAAAATATACTAATTCCTGCAGCCAAGTGGCCTGTCGTAATAGGCGGTAATGCAACCCACGGTCAGGTAGGGCGGGTAGACCATTTGCCCATCAGGATAGCTAATCCCTGGTCTGGAGTATGACACCATAACAGCCTTTAGTTGTATTCTGGTATCAGTGGCCAGGTTTCTTTCCTCCTTTCTAGGGAGGCTGCACAATTAGTGTTGCAAATATACTAAGATGATGGTAAAAACTTGCCAATAATAAAAAATAGATCTCAAAAAAGAAGATTACAACAGAGAAATGTTTCGATTTCAGATAACTATGCCATACGTCAATGACGTAATAGCCTCTTGCGCGTTTGGCTTCGCAGTGGACTCCCACAAAGACCCAGAGAACTGCATCTACAAGTTGGGAATGAAGGCTATCGTGCAAGACACCACACAGGTCATGAAGTTCTTCGGCTATGAGAATATGAAGTCTATTATGAAAGTAAGTGAATACTCGCATCAATTCAAATTTTACGTCAAAAAGCCATGCTGGAATTACTTTTGATTATATACTTTTTATTTGATAGGGTTGAAACTAGTCTTTCACAGAATATCGGCGTGAAATGGTTAGGCTTGAGCTCATCGGGTCTCGTGCGATGAGTAATAGTTTCGATGGCTCCCATCCTCCCTATCCAACTTTCCATATCCCATCTGCATATCCATTCTTCTGATCTCTCTAACTCATCCGCCTTTTTTTAATTACCCAGGGAAATGTCTTGGGAAATATCCTCGGGCATCCGGGGGATATGTGGGATTCTCAGCGGTTGGCTCTCCACGCTCACTTCGCCGAAGTAGTCGTGAGAAACTGGCCACCAAACTACCCACTAAACCACTTAAGGTTCATATTTGGGTTACGTAAATATGACCACGTCTCTGAATTCTATAAAAAACTTAAGTGGTTACCCAACAATCTTCGTCGGAATAATCAGATTCTCAATCTTTATAGTATATTGTTTCTACCCACTACTCCGCGTTACCTCAAGGAACGTTTCGAATTTATCTAGCTCCCATAATTTGCGCCCCTCGACTAAATAAAGATTAAATACACCAGCACACACGTCCTGTTTTTATAAAAATATGTGCGTCTAGTACACGCACACACATGTACACACGTAAGAAGTGAAACTTCTTTAAGACCTTATTTCTCGAACGAGGAAGACGTTGCTACGCAACGAATTGTTGATAGATGGATGATGGATGACCACTTTAATATATATATGTAGGATAGCAACGAGTTGTTGAAAGGCAAGAAAGATGTGACGTGACGCGTAACCGAAAAATGTGACGGGTTTTTTTTTTCCAACGCCGATAAAGAAGTTTCACTTCAATAACTCTTTCACCTTCCAGGCTATGCGTCTCTAGGATAAGTTATCTATTGCCATAAGACAAGCTAAATCCCTACCGTGCTTTATAAGTCAGATTCAGAAGCATTATTATTCTATTGTGCATAATAGTTCCTAATGCTTATATATAAGTATATGTATGTTGATATAGTCATATGATTACTTTCAGATGTTGAACGTTAGAATTATACCAACGGAAGTAACTGATCAATTCTCGCAGCTCTTCAAATCAGCCCTCAAAGCAAGACGAGAGAAATTAGTCCAGCCAAGACCCGACTTCATTCAGACCCTTGTTGATGTTGCAGAAGGTATCCTCTAATCTTTATACTTCCATTGTACAATCAAAAACCGGGGACCTAATTTGCATAATGCACAGTTTGTACCCTTACTTTTTCTTGTAGTGGTGGATGCTGGCAGTAGTTGGTGGAGTGCCGGCGCTTTCTTGTAGTAGGGTGAAGAAAATACATCATAGATCAGTTGTTTTCAGGGGTTGAAGTTGAAGACTTTAACAAGACAACTTAGTTGATAGCAATTCGTGGATGTTTCTAGCAACTCGATCAACGAATCCAGCACCACTTATCAGGTTTATTTCTGAAACTCAACCTCCCCACCACTCAAACACACATAAAATATCATCAAAATCGTAAAACCCGATTCCAGCGCCAAGTATTTTGTTTAAATTTATGGGTTACATTATTGAAGTTTTAATAGGGATCCCTAATTTTTATATAACCTATATTAATCAGGGATAATGTAGCATTCGAATAGTGAAAGAATTTTAGAAATCGGTCCAGTAATTTTTGAGTTTACTTGTTACCATAAAAAATAAAAACTTCGTTTAAAAAAACCGACTTCAAAAACTAAAAAACTGAAATGTATAAAATAACTTATTTCTAAAGCTATTATTATTAATATATATTATCTAAAACATCTTAAAGTCGGTGCTTAGTCATTTTCAAAATATAGTAATTTTTATGTTTTGCTTTGCACGGACTTCAAGATGTTTTAGATAATATATATTAATAATAATAGCTTTAGAAATAAGTTATTTTATGCATTTTAGTTTTTTAGTTTTTGAAGTCGGTTTTTTTAAACGAAGTTTTTATTTTTTATTTGTTACTTTTTAGTGTCTAGCTATGTATGGCTGGACTTACGAATGGTGCCGCGCTTCTTAAAAAATATAGGTACCAAGAAACGAGAACAAAAAAATGTTCGTAAAATAAAAACTACTGGGCCAAACTATGTCAAATTTTTAGCGGACCACATGGCAGCTATTTCGCGTCGAACAAAAAAGAATCACGTAAATCGAATCATAAATCTCAGAGTAATCGGTGTACATATGGAACGGAGTGAAAATTATTTTCATGCAAAATATTCATAAAATGAAAACTACTGGGCCAAACTATGTAAAATTTTTAGGGGACCAATTGGAAGCTATTCCGCGTCGAACAAAAAAAGAATCACGTAAATCGGATCATAAATGACGGAGTAATCGGCGAACATACATAAAAAAAGCAAAAAAAAAAAAAAAGATCCTGACGAAATGAGAACCTCCTCCTTTTTTCGAAGTCGGTTAAAAACTAAATCAATTACCGCGCTTAAAACCGTTAAACGTAGTTTTATTATTGTTACATGCCGACAAAAGTGAATGCACACCTGCCTGCCATAAAGCGTAGTTGATTACCTTCCCGCATTTGGACTTCTTTTGGTTACTTTGTGTTTGTAAAATTCGTAATTAGAAAAACAGTACATTGTGTATTGTCATCTTTTATGGCAGTCATTAGGCAGATGTGTCGAACTGATTCTAAGAAATTCGATCTATGTGGGCTAGCAGCCATATTGTAGCGCAGCAATGGTCCAATCTAGAGATCGGAGTCAAGCGAGGATTACGATACGAGCATGACGTACGTTCGACAAGCTATATGGAGACGGACTTTGCGCGTATTATTGGATCCTTCAGTTTGTACTGGTTGCGTCCAGTTATATTGGTACCTGTGTTATACGTGTTTGTATAGTTCTAATAAATTCTATAGTAATTCCAACGGCACTTTAATTCAAGTCCCATACTCGTTACATTAAACATGATGGTATAAATAAATACCAGTCGTGAAAACTTAGAATACATTAAGCGTGGTGTACCTACTAACTGTCACCCGCTAATAAAAATTAGGTGCCCACGTGCAACAGTGGGATGTTCAGATAAAAAAAAGTCCCAATGACGTCATCGGAGTTTTTTTTTAAATATTAAATTATAAAAAAACTAACACTTAAAACACAAAAATATTCAAATTAGTATCTTAAAATACCCTATTTTACGTAATAAAAATATAAAATCAGAGGGTATTTTTTTTTTAAACAATCGCCATAGAATATATGTTTCGCAACATTAGAACCTTTAAAATTATTAAGTAGCTATGTCAGTATAACTCATATTATTACTGTAGAAATTCTGGAAAATCATTATAACCATATTACAGACTTTCAAGAAGTCGTTTGATACAAATATAAGGCTTTGGAAATTGTATTTTTAGTTAAATAAAATTAATAAGAAGTAATTATTATAATATAATTTCATTAATTAAAAAGAATTCAGAGCTTTAGGTAACATGTACAAACATGTCCAGAAATAATTTAATGAATATATGAAAACTTCTTTTAATTATTATATTATTTTCATGTATTAAAAGCATTTTTCAGCAAGTCGTGGCAACAAAATTTCAACTTGAGAGTTTGTAATGTACTTGTCCAATTTGAAAACCTGCCCGTAAAACTTCAAGTTAAAATTTGGTTGCGATTCGTTTTTCCGCTTGTCCGTTGATGTTTCACTTCTACTACGTGTCCCAGCACATAATTAGATTTTTCCTAGGTTTACTGCAAATTATGATTTGGATAGGTTAGGTACATTTTAATGAAAGCATTTTTTATTTAAACATATTTTATCAAACAAAAAAACTTAATTCAGTCCGGAACCAAAAACGCATCCATAGTGTACTCTAAAATTATGCCGCCTCTCACCACGTCTAGTCTACATTTATGCCGCCCCTCCAAGCGGCAGTTACGCTATTTCGAGACAGAAAAATCCTAATATCCCCGTCTATTTAGAAGTATCACTTCAAAAAATTTACAGTGATTTAATACAATTAAAAATGACGCCATTAAAAACCTATTTGTAATTATATTTGGAATCTAATTTAAATTTGTAAAAGTTGCTTTTTTGTAAAATATAATAATTATACTTAAATATATCGCCTATAAGAAGTGATAAGAATTCGAAAGGCGCACATATCTTTATAGAACGCAGAGCCTCCGGTTCGATTCCTGGTATAGTAAATTTTGGAAACGTATTTTCTCCGTTTAAACGTATTTACTACGGTCTGGGTGTCTGGGATCGGCCCCAGAGTAGTACGTTGTATATTACCCATAACACAAGCGTAACTTGCTTAATTTGAGGATATACAATGTGTGTGCTTGTCTGCCGATTTATTATTAATAATTTCCTGCGGCCAGGAGGCCTGTCGTAAGAGGCGATAAAACAACCCGTAGCCAGATGGTAGGATCTGGATGGCTACCACCCCTGGTCTAGAACATGCCACCATAACCCCCTTGAATTGTGTTCTAGCATTAGAAGTCAGGTTCCAGTCTTTGGTGTTACAAATGTCCATAGGCGATGGTAACCGCTTTCCATCAGGTGGGCCGTCTGCCTGTCTGCTGAACTCACGCAATGAAAATAAAAAAGTAAATTGTAATAAATACAGAAAAATAATATTAAACTTTGACGTTGGAACATCATAAAACATGGTAAATATGTAATGAGGGAATCGCAGTAAATCAAAAACTTTGACTGCCCGAATACCCAACCACCCCTTTCCTTCTCCCTGTAAACCCTCCCTTCGGAATCGGAAACCTACGCTCCATATTGTAGATAAACATCTTTGTTCTTTAAGCATAAATTCGGAGAACTCATACGTTTAAAACATGGACACTTTCTTAAAAACATACACAATTGTTTTCGGTCATGAATCGCAGCGGTTTTTAATCGTTCAAATACCGAACTCTTCATCTGCCAATGCCTTTATATTTTTTAAATGCTGAAATACAGCCTAATCAAAAATGGTTATAGTCACCCACGGACATTTGTAACACTATGGCAACGTTCCACTTGCTTGCCGGCGTTACAATCATAAATCCAAGTGGAACGGTTATTCGACCTTGGACAACAAACGGCTTGTAACCGAAACTACAAAAAGTTTGTATGCCTGTCAAGGCGAAACATGTAACTCATGACTTAGCATAACATCTGCAAAATTGTCCATGTTTCAAAAAAATATATTACTTTGACTTTGACTTGACTTTGACCCACCTCTTGATCTCTTGTTGTGTTATCGAAAACTCTTCGACCTACGTGATGATACACTAAGAATACCTGGCAGCATAAGAATAATATACTCAAATATATTATTTATTCTACAGTCTGACGTACAGACAGACATTAGTTCTTCAACTACTACCCAATAAATACCTAAAAGAAATTGTATTGCCTCTATTCTGTTAATTAATTATAATATCCTTCGACAAAAAAGACGATGACGTCATTGGTGACGTTTTCGCCACGACCACAACGACCGTGGTCGCCTGGTGGAACGGCTAGCGGAGCAGTTTGAGCGTTGTGAGCTACTAATGGAACGCACTGTATAGGTGCTTCCTCGTAAGGTGAACCGAAACCTAGCCAGTAGCCACTGATACCGGAACACGGCTTAAGGTTTTTATAGTGACATACGCTTGGTTAGAAGTACTAGCTATCCAGTAAATTCAAAATTCTCTGTCACCTGACTATGGGTAATTTTTTCGCTTCTTACGTCAGGCCGCAGGAATTAGTGTTGGTTCTCCATTGTGAATATTTCCTAACTTACTATCAATTATTTCACAGCATTGATAATAAATTGACTTTTTTATAGACAGTTTTAACAAACACATAGATAGTAACATTATAAACCTATTGTAAGTCAATACCAAGGCTTTTAGAAGTTTTGTTCTGCGTACGACACTTCTAGTCTACTATCAAAGTAGTAAGAAGACCTTCAGAACCACAATTCATGGTTTTGAAGGAATAATATTCGCAGTAAATTTAATCGTATTCCGTAGTTAAACTACCACGCATATGTGAAAATGAATTTGTAAATTACGTTTTTGTTTTCTCAAGACATACTTGCATTTCGATAACTGACATGAATCGTATAGGACTTGCGGCAACTGGCATTCGAACAAAAGTTAAAAAGAATCTAATACGAGTATAAGCTTACTTCATCAGTTTTAGTTGCTTTCCAACTTAAAATTCGGTTTAGGCACCGGACCTAATTTTAGCCCGTATTTTCCACGAGCCTAAGCGATATTTTGTTCCCGCAGGCAAATTGAAGCAGGAACAAGTAAACGATGCAAACAACAACGACGAGTCGAAAAGCTCTGAGAGTAAGAACAACTTTAATTTGTTTCGTTTAATTTTAAGGCCGCACGTGATTGGTTGAAATAATATATCGATATTTAAAACAACAGTTATGGCTATAATTTTATTTATGTACTACGGTATGTATGAAGTCCTGGTAGCGTAATGGCTAGCGCACGCGTCCTAAACTCAAACGGCGCGGGTTCGATCCTAGCCGGAACGTGTGCACGTATAGTTTAAGAGCCAGTGATCGGCTACCTGTATGTATTTGACCAGACCTGAGGTTTTGTACATTGAGGCCCCTATACCTACCATGCATGGTACGGGGACTCACTAAGCTCAAAGTGGTGGACGCGGCGAGCGCTGGGGTAAGACAGATATCGATTTTTGACGAATTTTAAATCCATTTGACCATTATTATTATCGGAAAATAAATATGGCATACAATTTTGAATATACTAAAAAAAATTGAAAGTAATTGACCAGATCTGTCATTGATATATTTTGTTTATTATAGTCTTAAAAACTTATATTGATCGCGGCTGACCTCTAGTTTGCGTATACAATAAATACATAATACAATCTCAGCTACTACCCAGTCAGACGTATACGTTTTCCGTTCGCTGTTTTACATCAATATGGATAAGGAGGTGGGTCAAATAATCCCTTGAGTTTATGATTGTAATGCCCACAAGCAAGTGGAACGGGACAAATCGCAGTCATGAGTATGGTCGTTGTCAGTCTCGTGTGGATCGTCGCCTAAGACGAAATAAGAAGAAGATTTGATTAAGGAATGGGCAAACGAATGACTGAATGAATGACGCGCGCTTAACATCAGGCTTAAGAGGCTGTGCCGTTTTGTAAGATAATATCTCAGTAACTTTGATTATCCATCTACTATATTTTATAAATAATATTTCGGAGGAATTTAAAATTCTATCGATATAAATCTAGGCAAAAATATCTAATCTCTAACTGTTTTCTGAGCGACATTGATTGACAAGACGCGCGCAATTTAATTACACCTTGAGTTCGCGAGATTATTTGAACATTACCCTGTATTTGCTGAATGTTGTGTATTTTTCAGAAATAACCGACGACGACCTTGTAGCACAAGCAGTGTTATTTTATATCGCTGGTTACGATACGACGACGAATTTAATAAATTATTTCCTATATGAGATGGCTGTCAACCCTCAAGTACAAGAGAAGTTGTATGAAGAACTAAACAAAGTACCAGGAGACGACAAAATTGAGAATATCTACGAAACTGTACAGGGGTTGGAGTATTTGGAGATGTGCGTTTGTGGTAAGAAATATGAGTGCCTACAAACATTATAAGGATGTTCACAATTTCAACACCAAACATAATAATATAATGCCAATTTTCAGATTACAAAATGTACAGTCGTCTTTCTTGGGGGCTGCCATCGCTTCTTACATACTGAATAAATTATTTGATCTGCCCTTCATCTATAGTGTCTGTTTGTAATATCAAAATAAAAACGTGAAAAAAATCAGGGGGGATAATTCGGACCAGTAAATTCTAAAAATGCAATTTTTAGAATTTTTATCTGTCTGTGTGGATATTCCGGATAATCTCTGATTTTGACGGGACTTTCACCGGCCAATAGATGATGTTATAGCTAGCAACTTGGCTACTTTTCAACCGACTCCTATTTGTTAGGGTTCCGCAAAAAACAATCCACGCGGACGAAATTGCGAGCATAGCTAGTTAAATTTAAAGCTAAATTGAAAAGTACCTCGCTTAAAAAAGTTTACCACACTACTGAAGGATATTTAAATGTCAAACTGCATTTTCGTAGCTTAGTCAGTCTTTAAACTGTCTTCTTTATAACGTTTATATTTTGCATAACATGTAATGAATCTATACAGATCTGTTGCAGTATGAACTTTTACTATGTCTTGCCATTATTATGACGGTACAATATTTATTCTTTGTTACAACTCCATTAATTCTTTGAAAAGTAATTGTACAATACACCTTACAGTTTCTATATGTATTAAAGAACGCTAGCAAAGAGTACATTTGAACGCTAGCCTGAGATAGACGTGTTGGTGGGGGTCTTTCTTGCCGCTTCTTCTCCTTTAAACAGCGATAATACGTTGCGAAGTGGTGTACATAGAGGACGCGTTCCGTTAGTAGCTCACAACGCCCAAAATGCTCCGTCTGCCATTCCACATAGCGACTATGGTCGTTCTGATCGTGGCGAAAACGTCACTAATTACTTCATCATTTCCAATCACACAGCGCTCACAACGACCCATGTCAAGAGGTGGGTAGAAGTGGGCGTTGACCACGGGTCGTTAATTCTCTCTATCGATTAAAATATAAAAAGGCGCGAATTTCAAATGAACATTTGTGTATTTCGTCGTTAATGACTTCAACACTCCATAATCCGTTCCACTAGAGTTTATGATTGTAACATCCGCAAGCAAGTGGAACGGGAAAAATCGCAGCCGTGAAAGTGGTCGCTGTGAGTCTCTTGTGGAAGTGGTAGTCATAACAGGAAGTAGATATAAATTTTGACTGACATGTTTAATATATAATAAGCATAGAAGCATTATTCTGTTTCCATAACTATCATTTTATTAATTTTAATAAATCAGAATTCCATAACTATATATGTATATGTGTGTATTTGTATACTTATTTCTTAAATTACTATGAGCATTTATGTATGTATTGCCTTTTTCCTGCACCACCTATATCGCCTGATTCAAATTTCTTTAAGTTGCCTGGAAGAAATCGCTTTGAGCTATAAGGCCGCCTATTGTATTACCTAGAAAATATTGTAAATATGGTCTGTTTTAGTAATTGTATATTTTGGTGTGCAATAAAGTGTTATCTCTCTCTATAATTTTTTCTTCTAACTTTCAGAGGTATTGAGACTTTGGCCATTGGTTGGTTCTGCCGATCGTCGCTCTGTTTCCAGATACGACTTTGGTCCAACGCACCCGGGCAGCCAGCATAACCTTATCGTAAGTACTACTACGACTGACTACGGGATATAGCATTAAAAGCGATTTCTGTCCAAGATTTTTTTTATTGCTTAAAGAAGACAAATAAGCAAATGACCCGCCTGATGGAAAGCGGTTGCCAGCCCCTATGGACATCTGCCAAAGAAATGTCGCTAACGCGTTGCTGGCCTTTAAGATATTATAAAATTTAAATAGGCGATGGAAACCGCTTTACATCAGGTGGGCCATATGCCTGTCTGCTGAATACATGAAATAAAAAAAACGAATAAATCATTAAAAGGATTATACTTAAACGGTCGAAATTTCGTTATGAATTAAATTCTCAAGACGTAATAATTTCACAGTATAATAAGGTAGATAATATTACACATAATAAACAATATCTGACCCAAACCCAAGTTATAAACGTCAAAACATCAGATGAGCCCCTCAACGTCTGTATTATGAAGTAAATTACCAATTACCGGATTATAAAGGAGTTTGTGGATGCCGCAAAGCCGTTATGGCGGCCAACGGCAAACGAGTGTTGCCATGTTATGTCACAGAACATTCCAAGAATATTTTTTGAAGCCATATTTCTGGCTTCCCTTTCTCTCACGTTAGATTAGTTTAAGTTATCACTTCTGTCGGGCTTACCGAGACGCACACCGTCTTTTTTATTTAATTTGATATACAAACAGGTTACAATCAATTAAAGTTCCATTATAAGTAGGTACAAAGTATTGAGCGAGACTAAACCAAAAAGTCTCGCGATGGCGTGCCAGGCAACAGGTGCTTGACGCTGGTTTTCAACTCCACCCTAGGAAGGATGCTACACTGTTATATATTTAATATATATGTATATATATATATATATATATATATATATATATATATATATATATATGTCGGAGAAGGCCTCGTTCTCGTGATATGTTCTTTATAGATTGCATGTTTAGTGGGCGTCATCAGGATAAAATGCGAGCATAAAACACAATGGCCACGGTTTATACACTTTTAATTTAGATTTAAAACACATTTTAACATAGTTTAGACCGAGCAGCGGGTTCAGGGCACCGCTCATACTTCCAACTTCAATACTTTCTTTTAAATTCTCAAAGGTCCAACTCGACCTGTTGCCACCAACCAAATGTGTCACAAAAACTCCTCCGTGTACCGAAGTAGATACTACAAAAGTATAGAGGGCGTCTGACCCCGCTCCAAGCCATATACTCTGCTCTGATTGGTCGTTTATTTTAGAAGTAATTGTAAACAAATGTTATTGTGCGTATATATATATATATATATATATATATATATATACATATACATATGTGTGTGTGCGTGCGTGCGTGCGTGCGTGCGTGCGTGCGTGTGTGTGTGTGTGTGTGTGTGTGTGTATGTGTGTGTGGATAATGGTAAATTACATAGATCAATATACATATAATTACTATAAACAGAATAGTGTTGTAGAGGCAGAAGACAAAATCATAATATATAAGAAAGATTGTCATTGATGTTTTCTAGCTTCCGTTGCTCATCTAAGAAGTAGCTTTTTAAGTTCTCGCGAAAAGTGATAATTGAGTAATTTAATTGTCTTAAAGGTGGTATAAATTGTTCCATATCTTAGATGCAGCATAACGGAGGGAATAGTTAATTTGTACTCAAACACGGAGAGGATCGACATCAGCCCGGTCAGACTAAGCGAGTCATGGTCCATGGACCGAAACGAGTGGTCAAATAAGCTTGTTACGGTTGACTTCCATATTACATAGTACATTATGCTTCAATACGATGACAATTTTTATTGTTTGATGACTTCTAAACTGGGCATATATATCCAGTGAACGGGTATTCTTACAATTATAATATTTGCAAACCTATTAATAATATAGATTGAATTATATTAATACGTGAAGCAAAAACTTTGTACACCTTTTTACGAAAATTGCGCGGATGTGGAGTATGAAATTTCGCACACTTATAGTTTATATAGAGAAGGAGTGTAAAATGCTAATATTTTTTTTAAAATTATGCATAAAAACACTTTAAATCAATAAAAAAATATTACACACACTAGGTACCATGTATTTGACACACACACGCATATAATATCTTTTGTTTATTGTTAAAGTCAAATTAACAGTGTAGTCTTGGCGAAATCTATGATTATAGAAGAATAGTCTTTGACAACAGAGCCTTAATAATGTTCAAACTTATAATTTAAATGAATTATGGTCGATTTTCGACCACTGGGCGACCACTAGTATGGAATAAATAAATCCAGGGAATATTAGTCACATGGCAATCCTTGACTTAAGACAGCTAACGGCGTCGGCCGAAACTCCAAATTAGTTATTATAACGCTCCGTCGGAGATCAACCAACGGTTTGCTAATCAAAGTTTAAAAATATAAAGCACAAGGCGTGAATCGCATTTAGACATTTTTCAAAGTAAATAGGATTTTGACTGCCGCTTCTATCTAACTTTGTTTCTATAGTATTTTCATAGGTATTCGCGACTGATACATAATAAAACTACGTTATGAAGGTTTTAAGCGCGGTTATTTTACGTCCCACCCATTTTAATATTGTGCACCGCTTCTTCTCTTCAGGTCACAACATTTTGTAAAGCGGTAGTAAATTAGATGAGGCTACCATACAGTAAATAATAACCATAAACTAAAATGAAAACTAAATAATTAAACTTTTCAGTAGCCGAAACGTAAGAAGAATAAGAATAAAATAAAATACCGCACTTAAAACGTAGTATTATTACTTGTTTCCATATTTCGTAACGGTTAAAACTATGATAGCCAAAAAAGTCAAATTGAACGTCTCTCCCTCCCCTTACGAGGATAAACATTTTTTTATCCGGGAAAACGATATTTTCCCTGCAATACGCGCCTAAATTTTGTTAGGTCTATTTTGAATTCATTTATGTTTATGTGATGAACATAGGACATTTTTCATCCTGATAAGTAGACTCGTGTCCTCTGTATAGATAAGTCTCAATTGCACTCGTTACAGAAAAACTAGTACAGTAGAACCTCTTTAAGTTAAATCTTGATAAGTAGAAAACCTTTCAAACTCGAAAAAAAATCCCTTCCCTTCAATTCTAAAACCGCCGTTGTTCGAAATCTGAACCGTCTATTAGTCGAAATAATTAATCTGCTCTGCTCTGCTCCTATTTATTAAAATAAAAATATAGTATACACGACTCCCTGCGGCACGAATAAACCCATGAGGTTTCTGTGCCACAGTTCAAATGTGAATGTAATGTATATGAATGTGAGCATATTGAATAATAAATTAAAAAAAAAAAAAAATACTCCCTATAAGCAAATTCAGCACTTATTTTCCCTCTATAACACGAAAAAATAAATTGGACCTATGTATCGCGAACGTATATTTGATTTTGCAACCTTTACAACTCGATTACTTGAATAAATCTTAACCTCTACAGGTCGAGTGTTTCCTTACAAAATTCGTTTAAGTCCAAATTCTCCATTAGTCGAAAACTCTATAACTCGAATTTTTTGGCCTCCCATGAATTCGACTTATAGAGGTTCTACTGTACTATTCTATTTGTGTACCAGGGGTGGTCTAATCGCTATAGATACACGGTCTTATTCATATAAATAACCTTAAAGAAGCCTACAAACTTACTCTAACTAAATATGAATATAAGGTGACCGACTGTACTCATTGACTGAGTTTTGTACTATTTTTTCGCAAACTACTCTTTTCAAATCCTGTACTCTGAAAGTACTCATTTTTATGTTAATTAAATAAGAGTAAATTTATATTTAAATGATGAAAAATTGAAGAAATGGAACGATGAGAAAATAGAACTTGACAAAAGATGGGTAGAAATCTTTCGGCATTTTAGAGTAGAACATATCCCACATGAAATTTTAAAAGTTTTAATAGAAATTTCCATATGTTGTCCAGGCACTAATGCTGCTGTTGAAAGGGTATTTTTACTAGGGAATGATTATTGGAGCAGTGAGAAATCGCAACTTTGTGTAAAAAACATTATCTGCCGTCTTAACAGTGAAATTTAATAGAATAGAATAGAATAGAAAACACTTTATTGTTCACCACATACACATAAAATAAACAATTTACATTATTTACATTAAACAGTAAAAGTAGGAGCAATGGGCGGCCTTCGCTTTAGGGCGATCTCTTCCAGACAACCCGGGCTCTGGATTTTATGAAATGGAATTTCAAGTGTATGACGGTGGTGTGCTAATTAAATACACATATAATGGGATATATAAATATCACATAATACATATACCTATAATGAAAAAAAAGAGAATAAACAATAACACATATTAATATTATATATATACTAATATATACATCATTAATATGTGTATAGCAACCGCAATAGCTATACAATATTAATAATAGTATTAATACATAATATATTAATATTGCATGACAAGAGCTATGAATATCAAAGAAGCAAGTGAGGTGTGTAAGAATAAGCCTGTATGGCGCTCTGTTGTTCGTGCCTACCCCGCAAGGGACCTGGCGTGAAGTTATGTATGTATGTATGTATATTAATATTATATATACCTACATATCAAATTAATATATATATATATATATATATATATATATATATATATACATAATATTAATATACAAATACACTAATAAATAAACATACATGTAATATGGTATTAAATATTTATTATAAAGTGAGATAATATTCCCGTACCAGTTTTTTTAAAATGGCGAGTGATTCCAAAGCCGAACAGCCTGCACAGCAAAGGATTTGGTGTAGAAAGTAGAAACATGTGCAGGTGTTTTTAAGGCAAGATTATGAGAAGAACGCAAATTAAGGGTGTGAGATGTATGGAGGAAATCAAAACGATAGGAAGGAGTAGAAGTAATAAATAATATGCTATACAGCAGGTTGAGAAGATGAGCATTCCGGCGAAGTGAGATTGACAACCACTTGAGCTTTTTGCGATATTCAGAGACATGGTTATATTTCTTCAAACCAAATATAAACCTGATGCAAAAATTTTGAAGTCGCTCTAGTTTATTGAGTTGTTCTACGGTAAGGTCAAGATAACAGGCGTCCGCATAGTCAAGAATATGCAAAATGAAAGTTGTTCGGATGAGGCTACATTATTAGACGAACATCCTCATTTAGAAAAAAAAACCACTCCGAAGAAAAGTATGTTTTTAAAAGAAAATAAAGTGTTTATCGTTTTTTCTTCTTTTTTTCACCTATGAAATACTTGCAAAGTGTACTCTTTTTGAACAAAAAATAGTTGATCACCTTAATGAGTAGGGCCGTAAAAAATAACGCGGGAATACTGTAGTTAGCTGGCTGGTTTGTGTATATATGTGTATATATATATATATATATATATATATATATATATATATATATATATATATATATATATATATATATATATATATATATATATATATATATATATATAGTACTTTATAAAAACTTAACAGTACATTGGTTGGAATATGTTTATTTTATCCCTGTATGAAATTATACAGATGAAAAACTGAATTAAAAGCAAACTTTTTGTTAATAGGTACGTGGTTTATTACAAATTACACAAAATTAGAGGGAAAAAAGTGATAGCTTACAGCCGGGCTAGAATCAAGGTCACAATAAGCAAGCTAAGGAACCAATCCATACAGCCTCATAAAAAATATAAATTAATTATTGCCAGAACAAACCCTATTACTATTGTCTAAATACGAAAGTAACTCAGTCTCTCTGCATGTTCCACTTTCAGGGAGAAAAACTATTAGACCGTGTTTGCTTAAATTTTGTGATTTATATGTAGTGTCAATACCAAGAATAGATATACGATACTTTTAATCCCGGAAAATCGGATATTCTCCAGTGTACAAGTCAGTAAATAATTAATTCCAGGCACCAGCAGGCATTCATATATGGCTGCCAATATATTCAATACACCGCGACGAGAAGTACTGGCCCAATCCGAACACGTGCGATCCGGAGCGTTTTGCACCGGACAAGAGAGGAAACATCATTCCGTATACTTATTTGCCCTTTGGGACTGGCCCACGCCACTGCATTGGTAAGAGATTCAAAAAATAACACAACACTGCTTCTATACAAAAAAGAAACAATAACAAAATCAACTTTAAAAGAATGTTATATTTAATATATAAAGCTGAAGAGCTTGTTTGTTTATTATTTTGCTTGGATGTGCTAATCTCAGGAACTACTGGTCTGATTTGAAAAATTATTTCAGTTTTAGATAGCCTATTTAATGAGGAAGGCTAAGACCAATAGGAGCGGAGCACCAATGAAGAATGTTTCAAAATCGGGGGGGTTTTTTAACTTACTATTTTTTTAAACTATTCCACGCAGATGAAGTCAACGGCCGAAGCTAGTATTTCATAAAAAATCTAACAGAAAAGAAAGCTGCTCCAAGAGTAACTAAAAAGCAAAAATAAACATTTTCTACAACATCTTAAAGTCAGTACGAAGTAAAACATAAAATTACTATATTTTGCATTCTTATGTTTAACTTCCCACCGACTTCAATATGTTATAGAAATTTTATTTATTTACTGACATTGGCCTGCGACTTCGTCCATGTTACTGCAAACCACTCCCGGGAAAATTCACGAGATAAAAATCTTACATTTTATTACTTTAAATTTACTGCCTATCGATCAGTAAAAAAACGGCATTGGGAT
The DNA here is from genome assembly GCA_949752895.1 of Dendrolimus pini. Lineage (NCBI taxonomy): Eukaryota > Metazoa > Arthropoda > Insecta > Lepidoptera > Lasiocampidae > Dendrolimus > Dendrolimus pini. The sequence goes on from OX457136.1 coordinate 2,652,813, forward strand.
TCGTTTCTTTTTTTTAATCTGGCCATTTTAAATCATTCCCAGAAAAAATCCCGCGTGATTCCCGAAATAGAAACCGCATCGAATCGACCCAGTAGTTTTTACGTGAATCCCGAACAAAGAGAAAGATAACTAAGAAAAAATGCATCATGTTCTCAATCGTGTATATTGTAGTCTATTCCAATTGGGTTTTGTATAATAGCTTTAATTTACAGACACGGCATGTTTAAAATTTCATAATATAATAAATAATAAAACTACGTTTTAACGGTTTTAAGCGCGGTAATTTATTTGATTTTGATTTGTCCGACGTTTCATAATATTACAGATTTATTTATTTATTATTATATATTTATTGCACACAACTTAAAAATAAAACTATAGTAATAATGTAACAAAAAGAGTATGTAGGTATATGCTGTCCAATAATAATGAAATATAATTAACTATTCCTTAAGCTGTACTGAATCCAACGGAAAGGAATGATTTAAATCGGCCCAGGAACAAAAAAGATGTGGCTACATAAAAAACACATAAAACACACATAAAAACATACATAAAAAATATTTACACAACGAATTGATTGAGAAACCTCTTTTTCTTTTTTCTTTTTGAAGTCACTTAAAAATACTTGTAGTAATTATTTTTTTTAAACAGGTTCACGCTTCGCAGTGTTAACGGCAAAGATCTTCTTGGTAAACTTCCTAAGGATGTACAAGACTAGTGCGTTTCAGAAATCGTCGCGACTTTGTCCACGTGCTTTTATATTGAGACCCACTAACGGATACGATCTCAGTGTCGAACCTCGTTGTTCTGTTTAAAATATATAAGAACTTACTTATCTACTGATAGAGGGGTGATTCTGCCGCGCCCAACTGCACACATCATTGACCGCACCTCGTTTTTTTAAATATTAAATCTTTTAAGAATTTTTCAGTTTCAAGCGCTTTGTTGACAACAATAATGAGCGCTAATCAATTAATTGTAGTCAAATGATCTATCACTTGTTTAAAAAACCTGGTTGCGACCAATGATGTGTGTTGGAAAACCGCTCACAAACAAGAAGAATTACTCACAGGACATAGAGAAAAACAATGTAAGGACCACTTGAGATTTGATGCAATTGTCAAATCGTGTAAAATATTATAAAATAGACTTATTAATGGAAAAAAATCGAAATTGAAGTTTTATTTCCTATTCCAAGTTTTAACAAAGACGGTTAATAAAATTTAGTTAAATAAATAAGTTTTAAAAAACTAGTAATCATTTTTTTACAACAATCCAATCCAATCATGTTACATGACCATGGGCGAGTATAGCCACTTATTGTTAAGTGGACCGTCGCTTACTAGCAAAGATACGAAAAACTCCGTCTTCTTTTTTCATATTAAACCACTCCGATTTAGAAAAAAAGATCACTAATAAAGCATAGTCTGTGTAAGTAATATCCACATTATTCCTTTCTTGAGAATTGGCATTTTTTCCTGCGGGATTAAAATTGCTCTATCTCATCTTTAATTTAGAATTCCTGCAACTTTTTGTTGTACTCTTCCAATTAAAAAGCAATGAAAATTTAAATACAATTATGAACGCATTGTGGTGTGATGAAAATGAAGTTGCGAAAAGCAACTGAGTCGGACATGCAGCGAAACTTTCGCTTTTTTATGCTCGATTGCATTGTGTCCACGAAAGGGCTCACTATCTGTTCAGGAATATATTTTAACTTGGATTTCCCCGCGGCTACACCTGCGGAAAGTACCAACCCATATCCTATCGCGAAGTGCACGAATTATTTATATTTGTGAATCCTTGTCATGGCACTCTAACGACAACATTGGTATTGATATTTCTCGTCAAATAATTCATTTGGGCTACGTTCCCAAGGCTCACCACGACCGCGATATTCCCGTTCCACTTACTTGTGGACGTTACAATAATAAACTCTACTGGAATGGATTATGGAGCGTTGTTGTCATTAACGACGAAATACACAAATGTTATATAGGATGATTTGAAAATCGCGTCTTTTTCAATGACAGTCGAAAGAGAGAATTAATACCCTGTAGTCAACGCCAACTTCGACTCACTTCTTGACAACGGGCGTGAGCACTGTGTGATCGAAAATCATGACTTTTTAGTGACCTTTCCGCCACGACCATAACGACCGTGATCGAGAAGTGGAACGACTGACGGAGCATTTTGGGCATTGTAAGATACTGTAGGAACACGCGTTATGTGGGCCGTACTCCTGTTCGCCAGCTAAGCTACAAAAAAATACAAAAGTGTAGTTTAAAATGAATATTAAAATAAAGTTATTATTAAATGAAAGGAGTTTCATACTTCGCCATAATTTTAAACGTTCTCGCGAAGTTGCAAAAAATAGCACCGTCGCTGACAATGCCTCCAGTTTTCGGCTGAATAGCTGTTGGGCTGTTGACATTCCATTGTGCTTGCAGACAATGGATGTGTGAAATGATTTTCTTGTTTGTTTCAATTTCATTGTTGGAAACTCGGCTCGCGAACGAACGCATTCCAGCTACGTACTTTCTATTATTGTATAATGAGTTATTTCGCACATTTAGGACTGTTATTGCATTCACAAAATTTTACGCCTGTTGTAAATAGCATTGGAAACAACAGTGCTCCTTTAGGTAGGAATTACAAATCTAATCATTCTGATTTTAAATAATTGTGAGAATTTAAGATTCTGTCCTTGATGCTAGAATCATAACTAAGCGTAATCTTGAAACCTGAGCTATGGAGAGTAGAAATAAGGAGAACGGTCGCATATGGATCGAAAATTGAAAAAGTGTCCAGCTTTAAACATATAATAGTTCAAAACGCTCCGAAATAGCGCTAGCGTAGGCAATGCAAATGTGGTATGAATATGAATGTAGCACTTGTTAATAAATTGAAGTATGCCCAGTTAGAAAATATAACATTTTTAATGGCTAGAGTAGTTAGTGACAGGCAAATTAATAATATAATAATAATAATCGGCAGACAAACACACACATTGTATATCCCCAAATTAAGCAAGTTACGCTTGTGTTATGGGTAATATACAACGGACCACTCTGGGGCCGATCCCAGACACACAGACCATGGTAAATAACGGAGCAAATACGTTTCTAAAACCAGGAATCGAACCCGGAGCCTCTGTGTTGCAGTGAAGTAGGCCGGCAAAGGCTTAGCCCGCTCAACCACAGATTATATTTAAAATTAATCAGTTGTTAAATAATTATAAGAAAAAGGTTGACTATGGCTACGTTCTATTTGCGACTCACAACGACCACGTTCACGACCGCGATTTTCCCGTTCCACTTACGTGCCGGCGTTACACTCCTAAACCTAAGTGGTACGGTTATTCGGCCCACCTCTTGAAATGGGTCATTGTGAGCGTTGTATGATCGAAAATGATGACGTCATCAGTGACGTTTTCACCACGACTAGAACGACCGCGATCCCCTTGTGTAACGGCTAACGCAGCGTTTGGGGCGTTGGGAGCTACAGATGGAACGCGCTGTTAGTGTCTGTTTTTATTTTATTCTTATTTTGAAAAGTACGCCATTATGGAACGGAAGTTCTTCCATCCTTGTTTATTTCTCTATCCTTTTCTAACAACTTTAAGCGCTCTTTTTAAAATTCACTCGGTGTCTACTGTAGCGCCATTAACTAATTAATGGTCATTATGCTATAATGTAATCAAGAATAAATATAGCATGAGTTTTAAAAAAACATGGTGCAGACAATTATGCGCCTAGTAGATTCACATTTCATCATTTACATCCGGTAATAGCTCGGTTAAAGTTATAGCTAATTGTGACAAAATTTGAAGCCTAAATAATTAAAAAAGTACATTCTTGACAGCTAGCTTAAATGTCTATCTAACAGTACCATCGCATCTAAATAAATGGTCATTTTTCGCGCCAAAAACAAAACGTCTATTCATATTCATACATTTCATAGAAAATACTCGTTCTTGGGTTTTCTTGATACACGACTTAAACGAGGTTGTTTCATTTTATTTTGATTAGCTATTGGAAAGAAACTAGTGTTTTCCACCTTCATAATATTTTACTATTTTAAATAAGTGCCATAAAAATTGTATTATAACCTAATAAGAAACCACTACTTCCAAACATGTCCCATATTAAGGGATTTGCAAATGCTACACGACTTACCAGTAAAAGGCCATTTAGAGTATCTATAGAAGGAAACATTGGATCAGGAAAATCTACCTGCATCAAATTCTTTGACAAATTCGTCAATGTTGAAAAGCATTCGGTATGTTCATTTTACCTTCACATTTTACATATTACCTACTCATTTAATAATCTGTACATACATTTAAAAAAAACCATCACTGTTATGCACATCATACCAAGAAACAAATAACTTCATTTTTTAAATGGTGCAGTGTGGTTGTGTTTTCTACCAGGATTCAAAAACCATTTAGTTGTAATGAGAATGTAGCCACTTCGTATCTGAACATAGTATAAAATTAAAAATTTGTAGCAGAAATAGCAGCTTCGATATTTAGTATTGTTTCCTATAAATCTTAATGTAAACCTTCCTGTAATTTGCTGTCCATGTTTGTTAATTTTGTTTCTTCACCCTTACATGCATTAATCTATATATATAAAAGGAAGTCGTGTTAGTTGCACTATTTATAACTCAAGATTAGCTGTACCAATTTCACTGAAAAGTGGTAGTGAGGTAGCTTAGAACCAGGAGACGGACATAGGATACTTTTTATCCAGTTGGAACCGGTAGGTGGTGCTGAGATCAGGTTCTAGAATCCTCCTAATAACCTGGACCGATTTTGGTGATTATGTTTTTGTGTGATTGAGTGGGTCCCCCAGATGGTTTAAATCCACAATTTGAACCGGTAGGTGGTGCTGGGTGCGGGTCCTAGATTTTTATTTTTTCAGAGCAGGACAATGTCTGCCAGGGCTGCTAGTATGTAATAATTACAGATATTTAAGACTTTCCTTTGAGGTGGGTCACCTTGAAGATATTGCTTTACGAACTACGAACTTACAAACAATAAACCCACCTACCTGTTCTGAATTTTTGTTTTGGTAAACAATAAAGCTTTATCTGGGTGGGCTATATAGTTATAGGGCATGTTTATTTATTATGAACAGATCCAAACTTTTTTAATATTGGCTAGAATGCTAAGGCAGGTGTGAAGGGAAGCAGAGCTCCCGCCTTCCTTAGCCTTCGTGGTTGTTTTTTTTTACAACCACACAAAGTTTATTTTATCTCTCAAGTAATAAATAAATGTGCCCTATAACTATACCGCACCCTTTATTTATCTACCTTCATTGTAGGAGCCACTAAATGAATGGCGCGATGTCAGCGGTCACAACTTGCTTGGCTTGGTCTACAGTGACACAAATAGATGGACATTTCCGTTCCAGCACTATGTGCACCTCAGCCGTCTTAAAATACAAACCAGTCCACCTTCTAATCCTAATGTTACAGTAAAGATGTTTGAAAGGTATGTGAAGCTATGAAAACTACTAAAATAAATAAATTGTTAGACACCCACTTAAGTTTTTGTCAAAATTGCCCTCCAGACTTGTTTGAGTATTTTTTGCTATTTCATATTTGGCCCGGAATGCCCATTTCACATATTCACCTGTATTTGCTGTATTCTTTTGCAGGTCAGTACAAAATAGCAGATACTGTTTTGTAGAGAATGCAAAGCGGCAGAACTACCTGCAGGATCCAGAGTACGAAACCCTTATAGCTTGGTATAATTTCATTGAGAAATGCATGGATATCAACTTAGATCTCATAGGTATATCCTTATTATGTGGTTATAATTAAATAACTTAGAATTCTTACTCACTTGTAATTTACTTATTAAGAATACTAAGATTAGATGTTTGTGATTAAAAAACATTTCTATTATCAAAACACAATTGTATGTACAGTCACAGAACGAAAATGTTCATCAATTTGAAAACTGGTGAACATTTTCACACGAATAGTCTACAAAGTTTTGTGTCAATAGTTTTTTCCCAAAAGTATAAAAGAGAAAAATAAAGAAACATCCAAACCAAAGTTACATTCACATTTATATTGGTACCCATTGATTCTTTTTTACAGTTTACTTAAAAACATCACCAGAAATTGTATGGGAGAGGATGATAAAGCGAGGAAGGGCTGAGGAGTCAGAAGTGCCTTTGGAATATCTAAAACAAGTAATTTATTTTATTTTTACCAGACATTGACGTAATTAAGCAATTTTGAGATTCGGAAATCTTAGTTTTAGCAATACAAAATCACAGTAAATTTGCTCATGAAGATAAGTAACTTACATGTAGTAACTTATTCCATTTAAAAATATTGATAAATAGTAACTAGTGATATAATATTGATATTTTTTACCAAATTCTTGTTTATACATATATATTATTTAAGCTTAAAAATTGCAATTCATATATGGATGGATGGGTACAATGTAAAGGTAGACCAAAAAAGAGATGGATGGATTACGTGAAGGAGTATATGATGATTTGTGGTGTGACAGACCCCAAAAGACATTGTGCCGACCCCAAATAATTGGGATATGGTAAAAGATAAGAGAGAGAGATAGTATACAACTGTTGGAAGAAACCTTGTTAGAGATACTACTGATGTTAGCACAGCGTAGTCCAGGTTTTAAATTCGGAGGATTCAAGAAAATAAAACAACAAAAGCAGTGCATGCACTATATAGATAACTAACGTTCAGCCGGGGACTCTCATTCGGAGGGGGGGGGTTATACCGCCAGCCCCCCTCCCCACCCCTCTAGCTATGCCCCTGGATTCTCTGGTTGAAAGCAGATTGACTGGATTTGCATATTGGTTATCTTGAAAATCATGTTTCCTCACAATGGCAATTGCTATTATATAAACATTACTAGCGGCACCGGCAGACGATGTCCTGCCTTGAAAATAAATTTAGAAACCTATTGGAATGCCACCTACCGGGTCCAATTGTGAATCTAAACCATCCTCAAATCCACTTGAACACACACAACAAAATTCATTCAAATCGGTCCAGCCGTAAGGAGTTCACTATCAACACACATACACAAGAATTAAATATATAAAGATGTAATAAAAACTGTCAAGTGGTGCTTACTTCTCAGCCAGAATTTGGGTCTATGTCATTTGAAGTGCAAGTTTGAGAACTACCGTGCAGGAACGGAGAAAATACAATTTCCTGCTGCCAAGAGGCCTGTTGTAAAAGGCAACAAAACAAACCACACCCAGGTGGTAGGGTATTTGGCCATCTGGATGGCTACTACCCCTGATCAAGCGTATGCCACCATAACAAGTGTGAGTTATGTTCCAGCATTAGTGGTCAAGTTCCAGTCTCCCTTAAGCGAGCAGCAGCGTATTTGTAGCACCTTTGGTGTTGCAAATGGCCATAGGCAATGGTAACCACTTTCCATCAGGCAGCCTATCTACTCGTTTGCTGGATTCATGCTTTTAAACTGCAGACATATATGTGTATAAGATTATATTGTTCTTATAATTATGATATATAATAGTGTAATGTCTACCGTGAGAATACCTTATGGGCTCAGCAGAAGATCAGCGCAGGTTGACAGACTAGCATTATGCCGAAACTGATGCCCATTTTTACACAGTTTTTTATTAGTTTAACTGTCCTAAATAAAATTATCTTCTTTGTTTCATCCAATTTAAAAAAAAAGTTAAAAAGATATAAAAAACCAAATAACAATAAAAATGATATAGTAATAGTATAGATAAGATAGTATATAAGGCAAAGCAAATGTAAAACATAAAAACGAAAATGTGTAATAGAATTAAGGACCTTTTGTAAAATTTAGAATGAAGTAATAAATCAAGAGAAACAAAAAATAAAAGATCATAAAAAAGCGAAGTTGCATAAAAAAAGAGAATGCACGAATAAAATTATTTATTTATTTATTATATTTATGGCTTGGCAACTAGGCCTTTAAGCCAGATCTTAGTTTATAATATACATTTAGTTTCTTCATTTTCTTAAGCCTATGTGTAGCACAGCTGAACTGTAGGCAATCAGCTAGTGCCATTCAACGGAGTTCTTGTGACAACTCAAAAGGCCACATTTGACTATACAGTTCACATTTCTCACAAAACACATAATCACTACTCAAAAACTATCAATATCCTACAACTATTGTTCATTTTAGAGTAATTTTACACATTTTTAGAAAATAAAACTGTACAGCACAACATCACCTTTCAGTTCCCGCCAAAAACTCCGCACGAATAAAAAATTTAAAGAAATAAAAACATAAACAAAAAAGATGAACAAAACTACATAAGTTATATAAAGCTGGACAAATCTTGTTCGTCTGGCAGAGAAGGAAATAAAAAACTAATCTAAGTTGAACTATTTAACATTGAAGTGTTTAATTTGACGAGCATGCCTACCGCTGCCGTGTGTGTGAGAAAAATGGAAGCCAGACAGACTGGCGCCGTAACGCGTTACGTAACGAAGCGGTTTGCCCTCCCACGAGAAGTTATCACTTAAAACTGTGTTAACCACTAACCGATCATGGCTTTGTATGTATTAATTGTTGTAATTGATTTTATAAAACATTTCTAGGTACATGAATCATACGAAAGATGGTTGAGCTCGCCAGATGTAGGCTGTGAAGTGTTGACCATTGACGCCAACAGGCCCATAGACAAAGTAACAGAAGATTTAGATAGATACACCTATAAGATACTCGGTGGAAATCATACTAATTAAGATCTAATTGCAATAAGATGTTTGTAACAGTATAGATTTATTGAAATGTATATAATGTTGAATTAATTTACACACCGGACTTCAGGTCTTTTTATAATCTGATAAATATTCATATTGACCATAGACTAAAAGTTTACCAGCTGGCAAGGTTTTATTGGACATGATTTCTCTTCTAATTTAATGTTGTGTTTAGTGAAAGTATCTTTTTACTTATTTTAATTGCCAAAAATCACTGTCTAATGTATGAAAATATTTCAAAGATGCTATATTTAATCAAATTCTGATCAACAAAAAACCTCTATATAGCCTGTAAGGCTATACAGAGGGATTTTCGGTAAGCTTTAGTTTGAAACGAAAAGTCAGCCATAGATTAAGTTCTCAAGTATTAATGGTTGTAATAAAATCGTATAATTGTCAAATAATTCATTTTTTGTAAATATGTTACACATCAGAATTATATTATTTAGAATTTTACAATTATTAAAATGTTTGTGAAATAATATTTGTATTCCATGAACACCTCGAACTGTAAATATTTTTAACTAGCCACTTCTTAAGCCAGTAAGTGCACAAACACATCATATGACATTCTATTTAATAGAACTCTTCCAATTATCAGATCGGACGAAAGCTTAAGCAAAAATAAAATAGCAGAGAGGCCTCTGAGCCAGCTTGTGTGCAGTGAGAATTGAAGAAGTGGTATTATTGTATAGAAACAAAATAAGCCTTTACTCTGCCATTAATTAGTAATAAATAAAAATATAGCGTAGACTCTATATAACGACACTGTAATGACTGTGAATTTTGTGGCGTTATAGAGAGTTGTCGTTAAATGGAGTCTTATATTTGTCTGACGTCTTTTGCTGCACCAGTAATTTTGTTGTATTTTTTTACTTATTTTAAATATCTTGCGATATTGAGGCACCTTGGTGTTAAAGGAAGTACTTAGGAACTTCGGTACACATGATGCCGACAGTCGAGTTTATTACGGGTTAAGATAATAAAACGATAGAACGTTCGCAGCTGCGCAGTTTTTACTAATTTTGCCAACTTACTTATCACTATAGTGGCCCAACATTTGGACCCGTATAACATGACCGGTCGTATGATAGGTTTATATATCTGACCTTTGAACATCTATCTTCTCATATCTTGGTATAATTGAAGACGTGAGTGGATGAAGGTGATATGTCGCATATTCGGTTTTTTGCTTTTTTTGCGTAGATGAATGTTATAAGTCGATACCAAATGACTACAGACCTTAGACCATAGATATAAGGCATATTTAAAAAATAAAAAGTTGCTAAAGGTGTTATCACCTTCATCCACTCATGTCTTCAATTATATTCAGACAGTATTTAAAACAGTGAGATTTTATTTCTTATCTAACTATTAATATTGTTAAAAATGTTTCATGTTTCAATATCTGTTTTGACTTCGAATTATATAAAATGCGACAAATAATAAATATATTATTCAAATAAGTGTTTCTTTTTATTCATACTTGCCAATTGGTCGAAATTCGACCATAAGGTTCTGTTGTTCTATAATCGCAGATTTCGCTACTTAATATGACTGTAACAATAAACAAAAGAACATATAATTATGCCTGTGTATCAATGACGTGTTTTTATTGATTTAATGTATTATTATGCATAATTTATAAAAAGATATGCATTCTGCACTCCTCTATATAAACTATAAGTGTGCGAAATTTCATACTCCTCCGTCCGCGCAATTTTCGTTAAAAGTGGGGGGGGGGGGGTACAAAAATTTTCTTTCATGTGTTATACGTATGTTTAAGTAAGTTTGTAATACCCGTAATGTAACGGTTTAAGCAACAATATTCATATTATTAAATAGGTACCTCCTGTCATTTGTAACCAATATTTTATATTAAAAAACCGACTTCAAAAACTAAAATATATAAAATAACTTATTTCTAAAGCTATTATTATTAATATATATTATCTAAAACATCTTAAAGTCGGTGCTTAGTAATTTTTATGTTTTACTTTGCACCGACTTCAAGATGTTTTAGATAATATTGTGGCGAATGATGGTGGAACCATCTAGTTAGTTTTAGAACTTTTGGAAAAGTCTAGAAAAATCTAGAACAAAAAGACAAGGACGGATATATTTAGAAAAGGATAGAAGATAAATGAAAGAAAGAGATAAATAGATGTTAGACAGAGATAGACGACGAAAGAAGGAAAGAGATAGATAGATGTTAGAAAAAGATAGATGTATAAACGAAAGTTCCCGAACAGAATGTTCGGGAAAGAAAAGACAGAGATAGATAGATGGGTTCTAGAAAATTCTTCCAGGTATATAAACAGCGTAAGGCGCACCTACCGGGCAGTTTAGAGTTGAAAGTTTAAGAGTTAAAAGTTGAGTCAGTCTAAGACGGTGAAGCAACAAGTGCGATACTAAAGAGTTGTTAGAGAAGATTAATAGAGTACAGAGACGAATCAAGTGGTGAATTTAGTGGCAAGTTTGGTGGATAGATACGTGAAGGAAGTGTGTAGCGTAGTTCGAAAGAGGAACCAGAGGCGAGCTACACGCGATAATTTCGGAGGTGGTCTACGCAATATCGGCGACGGTATTGAGGGTGTGACAACTTATCGTCGGAATTGTGCATCGTTGGTCGTGTGTTTAAGGACAGCAACTCTACAGGGAGGTACTGTGCGCGGCTTTGTAAGTCAATAAAAGCTTTTAAATTAAAAACTGGTGTTTTCTTCCAATCCACAAGTGCGTACCCCCGCTCGTACGTAACAATTTGGTGTCAGAAGTGGGATTGGAAGACAAAATGCCAGTAATGCCAAGAGACGGCGTCAACACTCGAGCTAGGGCTGCCGCCCAGCAACAGGAGAATTTGGAACTGGAGAGCTCTGTGGAAGAAAACCCTGGAGAGTTAAACGATCCTGTTGAGGGGACTTCAACAGACCCATCAAGTACGCAGCCCCCTAAATCGGAGTTCTGGGCATTGTTCGAGCAGATGCGATTAATGCAAGAAGAACAGGTCCGCCGTCAGGAGGAACAAGCTCGCCGCCAAGAGGAACAGCTGCGAGCGATGCAGGAAGAACAAGCCCGCCGTCAGGAGGATCGAGAGCGCCGCCAAGAGGAACAGCTGCGAGCAATGCAGGACGAACAAGCTCGCCGTCAAGAGGAGCAACTACGAGTAATGCTAGAGGAACAAGCCGTCCGCTTGAGAGAAGATCAGAGGACCAGCGAAAGCAGCATCCTAGAGGCTATCAAAGATAGTGCACGGGCAGTTGAGGAGGTACGGAATAAACTTCAAGTACATGAAGAATGTCTCGCTGGGCATGAGGAACGAATTTCGGCCATGGAAGAAGATGTGCAGAGAATTAAAGTTAGGGGTGTTACAATGCCCACAGTAACAACTTCATCTGCGTTGAACTTCAAGGCACCTCCTTATGATGGGGCATCCTCATGGGCGGCTTATAGGCGGCAGTTCAAAGCAGTGGTTCAGATGAACGGATGGGATGATGCACAAGCCAAGACTGCGCTTATCCTGGGACTTCGGGATAAGGCAATGAATGTATTGGAAGCTGTTAGCGAGGATTCCTCTTATGAACAACTAATGGAAGCCTTGGACTCGCGGTTTGGTGACTCTCATTTGGAGCATGTGTTCCGAGCCCAACTTCGAGAGCGTTATCAGAGACCTAATGAATCGCTGCAGCAGTGGTCACTGGAGGTGGAGAAGCTGGTACGAAAGGCATATCAGAGTTCGCCTTCGACACTTGTCAACAGCATACTTCTTCAAACGTTTGGTGTCAGAAGTGGGATCATGCGGCATTAAAGTGGCTGCTGCAATTTAGGAATCCGGAAGGTCAAGTTGCGCGTTGGATTGAACAATTGCAGGAATACGATTTTGTGGTGGAACACCGAAGTGGAAGAAGTCATGGAAATGCTGATGCTTTATCTAGGCGACCGTGTTCAGAGAATTGCAGGCATTGTATTAGACAAGAGGAGAAAGATGGTGCTATTTACATTAAAGCAATAAGAACGGACGCTCTTAATGATGAGTGGAGTCAAGATGTTCTACGAAAGTCACAAGAGGAAGATGAAGATCTGAAACCCATCTTGCTTTGGAAAAAGGCTAATAGATCTCGACCTGATTGGAGTGATATTGCTGGTTTTAGCGCAACAACTAAGGCCTATTGGGCGCAATGGAATAGCCTGGTACTTAACGAAGAACTATTATGTCGAAAATGGGAGAGTCCATCTGGTAATGAAAGTCATTTGCAAATAGTAGCGCCCAAGTCTAAGATCCCGGAAATTTTACGGGCGTATCACGACGGCACTTCAGGAGGACATCTTGGAGTGAAAAGGACTTTAATGAAAGTGCGTCAACAATTTTACTGGCTTCATTGCAGGGAAGACGTCGAGCAATGGTGTAGGAATTGTACGAGGTGCGCTTCTGTGAAAGGACCCCAAACACGAAGTCGAGGTAGATTAAAACTATACAACGTAGGTGCCCCTTGGGAACGGATTGCAATTGACGTGGCGGGACCATTTCCTTCGACAGATAAAGGAAATCGTTACATTTTGGTGGTAATGGATTATTTTACTAAATGGCCGGAAGCTTTTGCAATTCCAAATCAGGAAGCAGCTACAGTAGCGGATAAATTAACGAAAGAAGTTTTCTGCCGATTTGGTTTACCCCTGGAGATTCACAGTGATCAGGGTCGCAATTTTGAATCTCAGATCTTCCAGGAAACCTGCAAGATACTTGGAATACACAAGACTCGAACTACCCCGTATCACCCACAATCTGATGGAATGGTAGAGCGGTTTAACCAAACTTTAGAACGGCATCTGGCAAAGGTTGTGGATTCTCATCAACGAGACTGGGATGAGTACATTCCCCTCTTTCTCCTAGCATATCGAACGGCTGTTCATGAGAGCACTTCCACAACGCCAGCTCGTGCTAATTTTGGAAGGGAACTTCGACTTCCAGTGCAACTTCTTTCAGGATGTCCGCCTAATACTCCAAGTTGTGTTTCGGACTATGTACAAGACTTACGAAGGAGGATAGAAGAAATTCATGACCATATGAGAATAGAAAATCTACAAGCCAGTGAACGGATGAAAACCCGTTACGATAGACGTGCTCACTTTAAGGACTTTGATGAAGGCTCATTGGTCTGGCTTCATAATCCTGTTCGACGTAAAGGAAAATCTCCAAAATTGCAATCAAGTTGGGAAGGACCTTACACGGTAGTCACTAGGATTAATGATGTTACCTATCGAATTCGGAAATCATCAAGGAGCCCTGCGAAAATAGTGCATGTAGATCGACTTGCGAAATTTCATGGTTCTAACGATGCTCGGGACGAGCACGTTTTAGGAAGGGGTAGTGTGGCGAATGATGGTGGAACCATCTAGTTAGTTTTAGAACTTTTGGAAAAGTCTAGAAAAATCTAGAACAAAAAGACAAGGACGGATATATTTAGAAAAGGATAGAAGATAAATGAAAGAAAGAGATAAATAGATGTTAGACAGAGATAGACGACGAAAGAAGGAAAGAGATAGATAGATGTTAGAAAAAGATAGATGTATAAACGAAAGTTCCCGAACAGAATGTTCGGGAAAGAAAAGACAGAGATAGATAGATGGGTTCTAGAAAATTCTTCCAGGTATATAAACAGCGTAAGGCGCACCTACCGGGCAGTTTAGAGTTGAAAGTTTAAGAGTTAAAAGTTGAGTCAGTCTAAGACGGTGAAGCAACAAGTGCGATACTAAAGAGTTGTTAGAGAAGATTAATAGAGTACAGAGACGAATCAAGTGGTGAATTTAGTGGCAAGTTTGGTGGATAGATACGTGAAGGAAGTGTGTAGCGTAGTTCGAAAGAGGAACCAGAGGCGAGCTACACGCGATAATTTCGGAGGTGGTCTACGCAATATCGGCGACGGTATTGAGGGTGTGACAACTTATCGTCGGAATTGTGCATCGTTGGTCGTGTGTTTAAGGACAGCAACTCTACAGGGAGGTACTGTGCGCGGCTTTGTAAGTCAATAAAAGCTTTTAAATTAAAAACTGGTGTTTTCTTCCAATCCACAAGTGCGTACCCCCGCTCGTACGTAACAATATATATTAATAATAATAGCTTTAGAAATAAGTTATTTTATACATTTTAGTTTTTGAAGTCGGTTTTTTAAACGAAGTTTTTATTTTGTTATTTGTTACTTTTTAGTGTCTAGCTATGTATGGGTGGAATTACGAATGGTGCCGCGCTTCTTAAAAAATATAGGTCCCAAGAAACGAGAACAAAAAAATGTTCGTAAAATGAAAACTACTGGGCCAAACTATGTAAAATTTTTAGGGGACCAATTGGAAGCTATTCCGCGTCGAACAAAAAAAGAATCACGTAAATCGGATCATAAATCACGGAGTAATCGGCGAACATACATAAAAAAAGGAACATAAAAAAAAGATCCCGACGAATTGAGAACCTCCTCCTTTTTTCGAAGTCGGTTAAAAAGAATCACAAACATCAATCACATTTCAAGTTCCCTCCAAAAATTTAGATTCTATGGGGTTATGTGGTCACTAACAATAAATGATTTATGTAAGACATAAATGTAACAGCATTTTATTAGACACCTACTGTAACTTCTTAATAATTGTCTATTCAATATACTCATGGAGGATAGAGGTGAGGAGGACCATCTATGTAATATGGGGCATCAGTTGAAAAAGTGTCCACCTGTAAACAGCAAATTATGGTTCGAAAACTCGTCAAAATAGCGCTAGTGTAGGAAAAGGAATTTAGCAGATATAAACGAGGTGAAGTGTGCTAGGTGGAAAAATTTAAAAAATATAATTTGGAAAAGTATTGATACTTTCTCGTATTGAAATGTATGTATATAAATGCAATAGTTATATTTTCGTAAAATGCGCACTGACAAAGAGGAAGTCTTTCTTTCCTTTAATCTAGTATCCTACTGTAATTATTTGTGGCGCTATTTTTAAATACTTTCCACTTGCTATTAATGGAGCCATCCAATCTTAATTTGCTGCCCTTCAGTGGATACTTTGTAATATACTGAGATGGTTCTCCTTCCTATCCTCCATGAATATACTAAACAAGGTTCTTGCAGACTTCTAGACGAAGGCAACGACTTAAGGTAGCTTTTAAGTTGTTAAAAGTTAACAGGGAATTAAGTATAATTCAAACAGCAGTTAAACTGAGATATTTTTATTTATTCATTTTATCATAAAAAACAAATACTTAATAATTTATTATTTCCTACTTTTAAGTTCCATTTTGTAACCAGCGCTTTTATAATTTTATCAACATAAGTTATATCCACTTATTGCTCAGCAGATCTGAATGCAGACAGTTTTAAATGTCACTGTCATTTACATGCATTGACAGAATAGACACGATTATTACTCTACTTTCTGTTAACATTAAAATATATTTTTTAAATCCATATCCGTATATCGCCAGTTATAAAATAGACCTTAAAACTCAAATCAAAACATATTTAAACTATCAATTAACGGTACAAATGGTCAGCTCTGATGTTCGAAGCAATCTCACTCTCCCATTTATCACCGTTTGAGAGCAACTTCTCCTTATTGTAGAGTAACTCTTCGTGGGTTTCCGTCGAAAACTCGAAGTTGGGGCCCTCGACGATTGCATCCACAGGACACGCTTCCTGGAGTAATGCATAACATTTATTCTTCATTTTGTTTATACATGCCTTTATTTACAAAGACCTAGCCTTGTGCAACGGATAGAGCAGAATTATTGCTATTGTTACAATTGTCCATAGTCAATGGTAACCGCTTTCCATCAAGTGGGCCGTCTGCCTGTCTGCTGAACTCTTGCAATAAAAAAAAAAGTCTGCCAAAATAACCTAAACACTAAATCTAACTAAATTCTTTCCGGACTAATTATAACTCAAAACAATGTCCAACATTATTAAAAACTGCTAAAGTAAAACCATTAATAACTTTTTATGTTTAGGCTAAGTAAACATTAATATATTGATATATTTTATATCAAGCCACAACACAGTTATATATGCCACAAGTGAAAAAAAGTTCTGATGTAGCTATTTCAATATGAGCTCTATAATTCAAATAATTAGTCCAAAGTATATATGTACTCGTATATTGTATGTATATGTGTAAGTGATGGTAGCATAATGGCTAGCACACACATCTCAAACTCAAACGTCATGGGTTCGTTCCTGGCCGGAATGCATGCACCACTTGTTACAATTACCACATGCTAACAACGGTGAAGGAAAACATCGTGATGCAACCTGCACATCGAGATAACTGGTGTATCAAACCGGCTAAGCCGCCTTGAACAAATGTGGCGGGTATATTGTCCTTTCCGCCCTATGGGAGGCCTGAGCCCAGCGGTGGGACATTTATGGGCTGTTGTTATTTATATATGTAGCCTGTTTTATTATAGTATATATATCATTAGTTACCTGACAGAATCCACAATAGATGCACTTGGTCATGTCTATATCATATCTTGTAGTTCTCCTCGAACCATCTTTTCGTTCTTCTGCTTCAATTGTGATTGCCTGAAACATTTGAGAAGACAACATGAATTATAGTAACTAATACAAGTGGTGTAGTTAAGATATTGCACACCATTCAATTTTCTGACTTAGTATGCCGTATAGTGAAAAACAAAGACAAACTTGCATACACAATCTTTGTGGTGTAATGCTCTAAAACACTGGGATTCCATAGTCCCAGATTAATTCAAGGCAGAGTATATATTGTGAATGATAATTCCACTATTCTGAACAGGGTGCTTAGGATCAGAGACACAGATGTTGTCCGTTGTATATTATGAATAACCGCAATCCAACTCTGCAGTCATTACCGGTATACTGACAATTTTACAATGGGGATCCAGACCCGTTGATGGAACATTTATGACCCAATATTATTTATATTATTGTGAATCTAGTAAAACAAATGTATTCCAAACACCTTATTATGAAAATCTGAATTAGCATATCCGTACATGTGTATTCGGCGAGTTTGCTCAATGGTCTTACAGTGCCCTAGGTATACAATACAATAATGCATTCAGGACGTTGTTGCAGCTCCCACATTTCTGCAGTGCATGAAGTGCATCCAGGATGTTTGAGGCTGCATGGCGCGGATTGCTTTGACGCCATCTGGCGAAAGAAAACGGCCTTCCTCCTTAACAGAGTGTGCGGGAGCAACAACAGCATCCTGAACATCATATATGCCAATAAACACAATAGTAGTGAAAATCCTCGACCCACATCTAGAGAGACTCTTGCTCGGTAAGTAGATGAAGGGCCAGATACCGAAGGCGGTACTCCTTCCTGTCTTTGGAGCATTAACCAGCAGTAGCTTGGACCATGGCCCTACTGCCGCGTCTTTTTATATTTTTATGTGTTTATTTTTTATATACATATGTATTAAAAAAAACATAAAAAGGACTACTAAATGTACAAGTAAAATAATAATAATATACAATACAAGAATTTTACCTGGGCTGGGCAAATAGCTTCACATAATTTACAAGCAATGCATCTCTCTTCACCAGATGGATACCTGCGGAGGGCATGCTCGCCTCTGAACCTCGGTGAAAGGGGCCCCTTCTCAAATGGATAATTGATTGTTGCTGGTTCCTGTAAATTTTCCATTTAGATTTTCACAGTAAAAATTAGTAAAAGACAAATTGCAATAGGTGATGACTTGTAAAAAATCTGGGTTTGTATGGAAAAAATTGCAATTGAGGGATAAGGTGGTCCAGTGTATTATTGTTTGTATAAATTTTTTTGTGCCTATCTACAATGAAGTACAGGGGTTGCTAAATGGCGGACTGCAGACCCATATTGCATATTGTGCGGACTGCGAAAAAATGTCATTTTTCTCATTGATATGTAAAAAAATCCTATGTTATTTCTGTAATAAGATTTGTTTAATAAATATTATTTTCTATAAAATCTTATGAGGACTGTGATGGTCATGTCATTCCTTAAAATAGGCACAAAACTAATTGGTGACCCCTGATTTAGTGTATAATATATAATTATCCATTTTATTTAGGAAAGGGCTCTTGTGCATGACTTCATCCATGTTGAACAATTAAATTTTTTTATTAAAATTCACTTATCACTTTAAACATGCAGGTTCACATTATAGAAATATGGTACAATTTAATACCTATTTATAAAATAACTAGTTTCAACAACTCAAACACTATATCTGAATAGAAATTTGTCATTGAGATTATGTAAGCACAGGTTTAGCTAGTAATAATAATTATAGGGAATAATATGAATAATATAAACCTGTCGTACAACCAGTCATTTTATAAGGGTCCGAATATGATAGTGATGGAGAGAAATGAGTAGATAAGGGGATCGTTGAAAGTTGTACCTGTGACTGACAAACTGAGAGGAAGAAGATTAAGGTGGTATGGACATGCAATGAGGAGGAATGAAAGTCAAGTGATGAAAATAATGTTAAACTTAAAAGATTGATGGGTACAAAAGTAATGGTAGACCAAAAAAGAGATGAATTGATTGTGTGAAGTATATTATATGATGATTTGCGGTGTGACAGAGGATGTATGTCAGAATAGAGGAGTATGAAAGGAAAAGACAAATTGCGCCAACCACAAATAATTTAAGGTGAAAAAAAAGACCTTTGCCAGGAGGCACTCTGAGAAGAAAGAAAATAGTGAATAATTATGGGGAATGGTATACACAAAGTCAGATATAAATACTTACAATATTGAACCTATAGTGCTTTCCTTCGCTGTCAGCAATTGTTAATTATATCAATATGTATGTTAGACCAGAATAGTTACTTAAGACATGGATATGAATTGGAAATAAATTTATTCATAAATACCTTAAAAACATGAGCCAATGTTACAGCAAATCCCCTAGCCAGCTCTGTCCAAAACAATGTCTGAGCTGCCCTATTGCTCATTTCCTTCATAGACATGTTTGGGTCCTCAGCATTCACATACATATAGCCAGGGACATTAGGCGGGTAGACCTTTTCAACTTTACCCTCTGAAGGTGTGCTATATTGAGCATGTCTTACAACTATGCCGCCTGTTCCAGTAGCACGAACTAAAATATATCATTTTCGTCTGAATGTTAACTTACAGCTGTAAATATACTATATAATATACATGGAGAAAGAAAAAGGTGTTCTAAAATTTGCTAGGTTTAAAAAATCTTGAAGTTAACTGTTTTAAAAACAAGAGGATATGTTTAAAAAAAACAAGCTTTAACACAATAAACAACCATAATAAAGTGGTTTAACACCACATTCAATGATTTCAGCCTCCCAAAGCATTGAAATAAATAATATTAGCAATAAATGGGTAGAAATCAACTTGTAAATATATAGTATAGGTTATAAACAAGAATTGCGTAATAGGTCTTAATTTATGACTTATTTACGAAAAATAAAATGTTGAATAGAAAAACTAAACGTTATATACCTCGTGAACTCACTGAAAAAATTTTAGCTAACGACATTGCTCACATAAAATACTTTATTAATCGCAAAATATTTTAGAAATTTGACCAATACGACAATTATTCATTTACAAGAACGTCAGGAATCTTAAAAAAAAATGTCAGTGTAATTACGATGTGTTTAACATTTTAAGTCCTGGAAACCAAACCAAATGGAACACTAAAACATTATTTATTTAATATTTAAATCAATGTTGAAGCCATTTTAACGAAATCTAATAAAAAGAACAAGTTATAAAATATTGCTATATTTTATTTATATTACGAATTTTGCGCCAATCTTTATAATATATATATATATTATATAAATTGTAATAAAAACTGTTTTTTAGCGAAGACAACTTTCAACCACCATAGATAATTCACTTCATCCACCCTCTTCGCCTCACCGCACCGCTGACGACTCTCTACGTCAAAACATTGAATTGGAGTGACGTTTACAAATTTTGATGTTTGTGTTATAAACTGCAAGAATTCGCCACGCAGCATGGGAGATGCACCAGCAACAGAACTTGAAGCAAGCAACCCGAGCTCTGCAATCGAAGCTGAACTGGCATTGGTAAAATCTAGTTATTCCAACATCTTTTTTATGGTGATCGACTCTGTTACATTTTTATCTTTTCCCTAGGACCGGCGTCCCTTCGGTGGCTTGGAGTTCCAAGTATCCGAAGTAGTAGGCCGTCTGGAAGCAGGTGTGAATGCCCAAGATGCTGCGGAGGAAGAAAAAAAGAAGGAAGTGCGTAAAATAAGTGCTGGGTTTTTTGAGCCTGAAGAAACTGCTATGGATGAGATTTTGAAGGTTTTAGAGGAGATGGTGCTAAAGACTGACCCTAGTTGTGATAGTGTTGAGCCGCCACTGCTACCGACCGATTCTGTGACCCGTGCAGCAATTTTATCACACAGTATTTCGGCTTTGTTTGGAAGATTAGAGAGGGGACATGCAGCAAGACTTGGCGCTCATATTGCTAGCGAGACTACGAGGTGGATGGCTCATATGTTCAGGTACATAAATCAGATATTATTTTTATAGTTCTCAGTATTATCTCTGACAGTGTATGTAGTAGTCTTTGTTCTAAATTATATTATAGTTTATATGAAACGTCTGAATATAGTATAACTAGCTTGATCAATTTTTAAATTCATACAGAATAACTCTTCACCTACCACTAAGACGTTAATAGGAATGTGTTCCTAGAAATGTGGTAATGAAATTACAAATGTAAATATATTTTCAAACTTCTATATATAATACTAGCCCATACAGATCACACTTCTGTATTCTGACTTCTCCATTGTTAACAGAATGGGTTTTACTTGACTTTCATAAGCATGTATACAAGCAATGTCATTCAACATGATGCAGTTGTTATATTGTTTTAAAATATCAGAGCTGAGGATCTATTTCATGTTAATCTTTACTATTACACTTTCAGATAACAACATATTTCAATTAGTTGTTGATAAGAGTTCCATGTCTTTTGGGTTACCAGAAAATGAATTCAAATAATCCAAAAATATTACAATCTTTATTCTCCTAAAAAATTAGAGCTATAAAGGTTATATTACATAATAGTTTTTATATATTCTACCATTACCATGGTATGCAATGATGTAACGAAATATTGTTGAAGGTACCACAATAACTTGTTTTGATAACAATTATAAATATTACTATACTATCATACATACATACATACATAACTTCACGCCAGGTCCCTTGCGGGGTAGGCACGGACAACAGAGCGCCATATCATGTGTCAGCAAAACTTCATTCACATTGCTATAACTACAATATCGACCGCCTCTGTGGTTGAGCGGGCTAAGCCTTTGTAAGCCTACCTCACTACAATTCAGAGTCTCCAGGTTTGATTCATGGCATGGTAAACTTTGGAAATGATTTTTCTCCATTATTTAATATGATCAGGGTGCCTGAGACCGGGCCCAAAGAAGTCAGTTTTTTACTACCCATAACACAAGCGTAACTTGCTTAATTTGGGGATATACAATAGACATGTTTATCTGCCAATAAAATATACTTATTAGTGAACTGAAATGGTGGCATCGAAAAAACGACATTATCTATCAGGATAAAAAGTATCCCAAGTATTGACTCAAGATATGAGTTAGGTCTGTGTCAAGTTTCAGTTAAAACTGCACTAGTTTGAGTCTAGGATATGTGTGCTAGCTACACTACCACAAGATACATAATACCATTGCCTTATTATATACTATACACATATATATATTATAGTTCATTGTATAGGTAAGAAAGAGCCCACCAGTCTTAATCATAAGTCCTAATTTATCAGTCAACTAAAGTATCAGTACTATTATGGTGGTATCATTGGTAAGCTTGTAGATGTATATAAATAAATATTCAAACATAAAACTTACACCTGGTAACACTCTGTCCGTCCACACTTGTTAATGATTCATTATAGCTGTGAGTTTAGATTGTGTTAACACAAGTCAATTAGTTCGCTCGTCACTCTGGCCTTGGTTAATGAAAAATACATGTTTTCATTATGGTTATTATTAATGGGATACTATACCCTTTTTAACACGATAAAATTGTTATCAAAATGATTATGCTGTATACATTTTATTTAAATTATAATTGGGCTTATTATCAGCAATCTTAAAGTTTGTATTTTGAAAGCTAAATGTAAAAATAATTTAAGGGTTTTTATACTCCAATAAATAGTGAACAAACAAAAACTTTTTTTTATATAAGATGCTAGGAATCTGAATCGCCTAGTAAAATATGTTACCCTGGTAGTCATCCTAAATTTTACATTTCTTTTTTTTATTTATATTGCAGGAGTTCAGCAGACAGGTGGTAGGGCATTTGCCCGACCGGATGGCTACTACCCCTGGTCTAAAGTATGTCGCCATAAAAACTTGAGTTGTGTTCCAGCATTAGTGGTTCCAGTCTCCCTTTAAAGAGCAACAGCGCATTTGTAACGCCTTTGGTGTTGCAAATGTCCATAGACTATGGTAACCGCTTTTCCATCAGGTGGGCCGTCTGCTGAACTCGTGCATTAAAAAAATATCTTCTTTTTTGGAGGATTAGGGCTCCGACGTAATTAGCATTGATTTGCCAATCTCACAGTGGATGACAAAAGAAAAAAGAAAGATACAAATTCGGCCGGTAAATTAAATTCATCTGTTCTGGACAAACCAGACAGAGTGCTAAACTAAATACAATATAATATAAATATGTCATTCGATGTTAAAAACTTTGATAAAATAATTACATGTTTCTTATCATCTAGAGTTAAAAGGAAGTTCATATTGACAGGAAAGGATTGACAGGACGGGGAAAGTAAAAAAAAACTGCAAGCGAAACTTCATTCGCGTTGCCATGATGACGGTATATTTGTTGGTGAATTGTAACGGTGGCGCCAAAAAAAAGCGACTGCAGCACCGCCTTTTTGGCTATATTATATCTGACAGAAATGACCGCATTTATCGGGATATTATGTATCCTAAGTGTTGACCCGGGACATAAATTACCTCGCCGTCGCCTCCTGCGACCGCGTCATGTTTGCGAAGGAGGGAGCGAAACGAGAGCGTGAGCGGACTTCCTTGCTCCGCTCCCGCCAAAGGAGGACGCGCCGCCGCCGGAGTGCGGGCTTCGTGCGACCTTCGGCCGCCGTAAGCAGGTGGTGCGGGTACCCCCTGGGGTATAGGGGTTCTCACCAACCCGCATATTCCGTCGAGATCAGAGCACGAGTGTTTCGCGCACGCTCATTTGTCCCCCCGTGGGGAGCGTTACAAACCGCCACACGCCCCGGATTAGACATGAAAGATGCCAGGGGAACGTGGCCTGCGGGCCTCCGCCTGCCAGGGCACGCGGGGTTGGTAGAGCTTCCGCATCCTCGTGGTCCTGGCATAAAGCGCAGGCCTGAACATCCAGGGGTTTTAGTGGGTATTCCTATCAGGCGAGTAGCAATAGCATGGCACCAGTCCTGACTGGATATGCCAGTGTCACTCAAACCTGGCAAATCCCACACACGGGTCGCGAACTATCCCCCCGAGCTTCTGTGCTTGTCGCGGCTTATGGTCCTCAATCGGATTTCCCCTGGCTAAAAAAAAGGGACGTCAACTACCTCATTTAAATTTGTTCAGTAGTTTTCTCGTGATACTTTAAAAGACGGACAAAAAGAAATTCTAAAATTTGCATTTTTATAACCAGCTGTCCGAATTAACCTCCCTGATTTTATTACTCATTTTTTACTTCATTGCACAAACAGATTGGCCGATTACAACGCATATTATCACCAAGAACAGTTGGAAGGTCTCGTCCGAGTCACGCGCATGCTGCTACATCACAGATACCCGCGCTATTTGGAAGATGGCAGTAAGTTATTAATCTATATAAATAACAATGAATCCTAGACATGATGTATGTACGCGCATAACTTGAGAATAACTTTACCGATTTTGATGATTTTTTTGTGTGTGTTTGAGTGGGTCCCCGGGGATGGTTTAGATTCAAAATTGGAACCGTTAGGTGGTGCTGGGATCGGGTGCTAGATTTTTATTTTTTCAGGGCTGGACGACGTCTGCCGGGACCTCTAGTTGTGAATTAAAACTGGCAAGTAGGTATTGGGACTATGTACATTGAAAAGTTCCATAAAGTCGATCAACATCTCCATACGTTATTATTTTCCTACGGATCCTAAATGCTGAGTTACAATGATCCAGGCTTACATTGAGATGACTTTGAATTCGAGGGAAACCAGTGCTGGCTTCATGTAAACGACAGAAGTCAGTTCTCGGCGTCTGCACTGACGCCGTTTGAAATATATATATTGCAAAAGCTTCAGTATGATTTAAAGCCAGTGCACTGGCGCCAGTCCTGCAGACAAGCCACCGCTGGCTTGGCTGGGTTTTTTAAACGAAGTTTTTTTTTTTTTTGTTACTTCTTAGTGTCTAGCTATTTTTTGTTTTTTTTTCATAAAATATGTTCATAAAATGAAAACTACTGGGCCAGACTATGTAAAATTTTTAGGGGACCAAATGGCAGCTATTCCGCGTCTAACAGAAGAATCACGTAAATCTGTTCATAAATCTCGGAGTAATCGGTGAACATACATAAAAAAAAGACTCCGACGAATTGAGAACCTACTCCTTTTTTGAATCGGTTAAAAAAATAATTAATTCCCGACAAACACGTCTGTTCCGACGGACCGACTGGCGCGATGCGTCTACGTGTCCGCAATGCTGACGTGGGGGTCACTGGCTTGAAATATAGACAGGCGGCTGTACTTGCAAGCACTGGCTTGGCTTGAGAGACTTTATACACTACCAATATCAAGCCAGTGCTAGCCGCCACTGGCAGCCAGCGATGGCTTCGTATAAGCAAGCCTTCAAAACAATTTTTCAAGCCAAGCCAACGCTGGCAAGAATTGAAGTCGACTTTAATGTGACGAACTGACTGAAAATTTTCAACCTTCAATTGGACCTAATTATGAAAAATGGAACCAACCCACAGACTGACAGTTTTGAGAAAAAGCCATTTTTATTAAAATTTTGCTTACCAAAAAATGTTTCTATATTTTAGAAAAAAATATTTAGAATATACAATATTTTAAATAATATTTTTTGCAAAATTTGAATAAAAACGGCTTTTTCTCAAAACTGTCAGTATGTGGGTTGGTTCCATTTTGAATAACTAGTTCCAATTACATTTATGTTGTTCATCCCTAAATTTTTTCGCAATGATTAAGGGTTGATATTGTTATTATAATTTTATTCGATCGTTCTCAGCACTCGCTCTCACAAACCGGCTGCCGTGCATATACAGCTGTGTTGCCAGCCCTCTTGGTGTGGTGCAACACCTTTGCAGGCAACTGGGGTTGCCACTCGCCTGCGTTCGACCAGTTCCAGTGCATGCATCTGGTGAGTGTTGGATACTTGTTTTAACATGTCTAATTAGGTGTTATGGGTAATATACAACGGACAACTCTGGGACCGATCACAGATACCCAGACCAAAGTAAATAATGGAGTTTTTCTTTTCTTTCCTTTTATTATGACTGTCTTATTGAGTACTTTCGTACCATATTTCTATGGATTCAGTACATCAAATACGTAATGAAGAAGTATTTTACTCACGACTATATCAATGTTCGGTGGTTCGTCACCTCAAGGCCTTTCACTCTGAAAAGAATATTTCAATCAATAATAAATCTGATAAATATATGACAGTCCACAAACTAAATTGTGCTCCGAAGGGCTGACAAACAGCCACCACATATTTTAAAAAATATAAAAGACTTGCTGAGCCCGCGGTTTCGCTCGCCTGGTGATGGAAATTCGTTATATTTTGGATAATTCACACTACATCTTTATAAATTGTAGCCTATGTGTTGTTATTTTGATGTGTAAACTATATTATTGTAAAGTTTCATCAAAATATATTTAGTAGTTTTTGCGTGAAAGAGTAAAAAACATACATACATTCTTTCAAACTTTCGCTTTTATAATATTTATAGATAGTATATACCGTTTGCTACAACTCAATTTATTCTTCGAGAAGTAATTGTATAACATGCTTAGATAGATAAATATGTAGCAAAAGAATTTTTAAGTAGACATGTTGCTGGGAAGTTTCTTGCCGCTTTTTTTCCTTAAACAGAGATAATACGTTGCAAAGCGGTGTACATTAGGAAGGAAAATTAATTTTTAACTTATATGTGTGACCTTCATAAAATGTTCTCCAGTGGAACTTATTTTGAATAAAAACTTTTGAAAATGTATAACTGATTTAAACTGGTTAAAGGTATTTTATATTTAAATAGCTGCTGATGTGTGGTAGGATTCAAACCCATATTATTTGTTAAATACAGTTAACACGTTGTTGTTGACATTTAATACAATTGGATAAGGAAAGAAAAAAAAACAGGACCTTTGCCTATGGACATTTGCAACACCAAAGGTGCTACAAATGCGCTGCTGCTCTCTTAAGGGAGACTGGAACCTGGTCACTAATGCCGGAACACAACTCCAGGTTGTTATGGCGACATACTTAAGACCGATCCCAGACGCCCAAACCATAGTAAATAACGGAGAAAATACGTTTCCGAAATTTGCTATACCAGGAATCGAACCCGGAGCCTCTGCGTTGCAGTGAGGTAGGCCGGCAAAGGCTTAGCCCGCTCAACCACAGAGGCCGCCATTCCTTCTTTCTTTCTGTATTCTGACAAATGAGGAATAAAAAAAAGAATTATAGTTCGTTAATTACACGTTTATGGTTGTTGTATAATCAACTGTGTTCATTTAATATTCCTTGCAAATTTCACGTTATCACAATTTCTAAGCAATTTAGCAAATTTACATAGTTCAAAGCAACCGTGAAATATGCGGAAATCGCTTGCTGCATAGCAACGTAAAATAATGTACCTATCCTTATTGTAGCTGCATAAAACATGAGTTTGTAAATTACCAAAATGATAAGTAATTATTGCTCTGATCTTATACTTTGTTTGTTTCCTTGGACGCGCTAATCTCAGGAACTACAGGAAAAATTCTTTCAGCGTTAGATAGCTCATTTATCGAAGGATATATATCATCCCGCTAAGACCAATAGGAGCGGAGCACCAATGGAGAATGTTTCAAAATCTGGGGAATTTTTTTAACTTACTTTTTTTACACTATTCCACGCGGGCAGAATAATAAATAATAATAAAAAAAATAAAAAAATGTCATTTGATCTGAAATGAATCGTCTCATCACGCAAAACTGCTCCATCTTGGATAATGTTTTTTAATTTGACCTTTCACGCCGATATAGCGATGGGTTTAAAGCATTATTTTTGACGCGATATTATTAATGACGTTAAAAGTTGACATATAACGCATTTGTTACTCTAACATAGAGTTATTCATTGACGGCGTTATTCTTCATATTATAAATAAAATGCATTTGGCCACAGTCCTCGGTGCAGGAACGGAGAAAGAATACAATTTCCTGCGGCCGGGCGGCCTGTCGTAAGAGGCGACAAAGCAACCCACAGCCAGGTGGGAGGGCATTTGCCTGACTGGATGGTATTGCTAATGTCCTAAGGCGACGGCAACTTTCTATCAAGTGCGCCCTTAGCATAACTTTTTTTAATTTATTTTTTATTGCACGAGTTCACCAGACAGACAGACGGCCCAATTGATGGAAAGCGGTTACCATCGCCTATAGACATTTGCAATACCAAAGCCGTTACAAATGCGCTGTTGGAGACTGGAACCTGGCCACTAATGCCGGAACACAACACAAGGTTGTTATGGCGACATGCTCTAGACCAGGGATGGTAGCTATCCAGTCAGGGAAATGCCCTCCCACCTATGGCTATGGGTTGTTTCGTCGCCTCTTACGACAGGCCGCCCGGTCGCAGGAAATTGTATTCTTTCTCCGTTCCTGCGCGGATAAAAGACTGCTGTATGGATTACAATAAAAAATCTCCTATCTGTTTCTAAACAGGTCGTGGTATGGACATAGAGGCGTTAGAGAAGCTATGCGAAGAGGACGTGAACGCCAATCGCATCCCTTTACTAGTGTTAGGAGAAGTGGGAGCGCCCCCCCTGGGATGGGGGACGCCTTTAGGAGAACTGGGAGCTGCCTGCGCTAGGAGACATTTGCACCTGCATGTGAGAGGACACGCCTTGGCATTGCCAGGAGCCAGTGGAAGGGATCAGGTAACTTGTTTTTAGACAGTATGCTGCTATAGTGTACATAAAATAAAATTTTGTCTTACATGGATGACCTTCAAAAAGTGTTCTCCAGTGGAACTTATTTTGAACTGGCTGACCTGGCAAACTTTGTACCAGCTCAGAATAAATAAATAATAAAACGTTGATTTCAAAACGGCGGGACGAACATCAAACGTTTGGCATTTAAGCCCAAAAAAATGAAAGAAAAACTTCACTTTTAAATTTATAATTTGATTTCTGAACGACTTTTAAATTTGATTGATTTCTAAACGACGGGACGAACATCAAATGTTTGACAGGTAGAAATAGTTTATAAAGGAATGCGAAATTGTTGTTTTTACTATATTCCAAGCATTTTTTATCATATTTACTCACCTTGTAAACCTTCCCTGGACTTCCACAAATAATTCAAAACCAAAATATGCCAAATCAGTCCAGCCGTTCTCGAGTTTTAGCGAGACTAACGAACAGCAATTGATTTTTATATATATAGATAGATTAAAAAAAACTTTTGTATTTGAATATTACGATCATATATATATCGCCTGTGAAAGATCGAAAACATATAACCTACTAGCTTCTGCCCGCGACTTCGTCCGCGTGGATTTTTTTTTCATTAAAAGTATCCTATGTTACTTCTAATACCTCCAAGAATATAAGAAAGCGTAATAAACAAACTTACATTCACATTTATAATATTAGTAGGGATTTCAATATTTATTTTAACAAAGTTAGGTAAGATTAACTTGAACCCTAAATTGGCAAAATCATAACATGTAACTAACTTATAATGTGTCCCATGTTTTTTTTATTTTTATTGCATGAGTTCAACAGGTCGGTAGACGGCCCACTTCATGGAAAGCGGTTACCATTGCCAATGAACATTTGCAGCACCAAATGTGCTACAAATGCCTGAACACAACTATATTTTGTTATGGTGGCATACTCTAAACCAGGTGTGGTAGCCATCCAGACGGGCAAATACCCTACCACCTGGCTGTGAGTTGTTCTGTCGCCTCTTACGACAGGCCGTCAGGCCGCAGGAAATTGTATTCTTTCTCCATTCCTGCACGGATATAATACGTTTTAGTAAACAAATGAATTGAATTAAATCGAAACCTAGTAACTGACAAATTTTTATTGCATTATATAGAAAATTTGGTACTTTTGTCCATTGCAGAGTTTCAGCATACCAGACTCGGTGACACTCACGCCGGGCCCTTGGTTCGGAGTTCCAGGACTACCGACAGTTGTATCCTTTATAACAATATATAAACAAACCTTGTTTAAAGAGCAGGCGTTAAACAGGTTACATTGTATTAAATTTTTATGTTGGTGCTATTTGCCCCCAGAAGGTTCACTTCATTTTATATCGCAAACTATCCCATCTCCTGGATTAAAATGTATCTTTGTTCATTTTTGGTATTCAGATACATAGATCGAGTTACTATCCCATTTTTTTGATAGATTATGAATTTCTATATCTATTGACTTGAAAAATTATTGGTCTCCTCTACAAACTGTCATCCTCTATTTCAACACGTTCTAGTTTTATTTATCTATCCCCCATCTATATATCTGTAAACTAAATAAACTATGAAAAATACTACAACAACCAAAATGACGAAAATGGTAAATTAAATAAAAAACACTTGCATAAATGTAGCCCATTATCCGGAACGAAAAGTATCCCTTGTCCACCCTCGGTATATTAATATTACATATAAATATCGAATTTCGTCCAAATTGGTCCAATAGTTTTTCCGTAAAAGAGCAACAGACAGACAGAGTTACTTTTGAAAGAAAGAAAAAGAAAGAAAATAATGTTTATTTAGAGTTATTCAAAGTGATTACAAAATACATAAACAGTTTAATAAACCAAAAACTTAACTAACTCTAAACAGGCCCTAACTCAGCAGATGCTGGTTGATAACAACCAACGCTGGTCTTCCGTTAGTGCCTAGCAGCAACGTCACCTTCACAGAAGAAAAATATAACAAAATAACTAATGAACAATTAATATTTTAATATTATTTATAATTAGACCACCATGAAAACAAAGAATAGACATATTTTGAATAAATTAAAATAAGTACATAATATGTTATGAAATAATTATTGAAATTTGAAAATAACGATTTGGAAAAAATAATAATAATAGATTTTGCATTTATAATATTAATAGGGATTCAATCAACAATTATTTTGGTCATGACTGTAAACTGTGAGATATCAGGCAAGCGATGTGCAATCACAAATTCTTCGATTTGTATAACTTTCAATTTCCTTAATGATATTTCAGACATTTTATAAAATTCCAGAACCGATTACAGCTAACGACCATACAAAAGCAGTAAATGCAGTAAGTTACTGAATATTTACACTCTCCAACTTGAAATATAAGTTAAGACCGTACTTTAGGAAACCCGGCATTTCTAGCCTTATCAGCTATTTTGTTTAGCATATGTCACAATGAATTATGTATTTTTTTTTAAATACCATCTTAACGTGTTAATTTTATTAGCGCATTATTACTGTCTAAACAATTAAGGCGCTATTTGGCCCACCTGATGGAAAGCGGTTACCATCGCCTATGGTAACACCGAAGTGCGTCCGCTCTCTAAAGAGAGACTGAAACCTAGCCACTAATGCCGGAACACAACTTAAGATTGTTATAGTGGCATACTCTAGACCAGGGGTGGTAGTCATCCAGACGAGCAAACAACCTACCACCTGGCTTGGTTTGTCAAAATGTGTTGTACTACTAACGCAAAACATCTTGTGTACATACATTATTGACAGTAAATCATCACCACTTTATATGAATACTAGCGGATCCCGGCAGACGTTATCCTGCTCTGAAAAAATAAAAATCTAGGACCCGATCCCAGAGCCACCTACCGGTTCCAATTGTGGATTTAAGCCATCCGGGGACCTACTCAAACACACAAAGACAAAATCACCAAAATCGGTCCAGGTGATTAGGAGGATTCTAGAACCCGATCTCAGCGCCACCTACCAGTTCCAACGGGATAAAAAGTATCCTATGTTTGTCTCCTGGTTCTAAGCTACCTCCCCACCAATTTTCAGCCGAATCGCTACAGCCGTTCTTGGGTTATAAATAGTGTAACTAACACGACTTTCTTTTATATATATAGATGATATGTACATACGTACAGTTTTACACGACTCATAATTCCCTTGTAAATAATCTATACTGAACGTTATTCGCAAGCTGAAATTGCAGTGTTGCTTGCTAAGAGTGTTCGTTGTTAGCTCTTCCCGCTTACACGTTTCGTACATTGTTCCGCGCTTAGATACATCGGGAATAATTGTTATTTTTTATGACTGTAGGAATTGTATTAAATTGAATGACATATGATTTGTTGTTTTTTAAATTCATGTTAAGTTCATTCTAACCGCCGGAGTTTTTGGCGGGAACTGAAAGGAGATGTTGTGCTGTGCAGTTTTATTTTCTAAAAATGTGTAAAATTACTCTAAAATGAACAATAGTTGTAGGATATTGATAGTTTTTGAGTAGTAATTATGTGTTTTGTGATAAATGTGAACTGTATAGTCAAATGTGTGAGTTGTCACAAGAATCCCGTTGGATGGCAACAGCTGATATCCTACAGTTCAACTGTGCTACACATAGGCTTAAGAAAATGAAGAAACTATATTGTAAACTGACAGGGCCGGATTTAAATTTGTGCCGCCCTGGGGCACTGAAAATGCCGCCCTATGACAAATTTTATTTTAATAGTTTTGATATCTTATTTTTTAAGAATTAGAATAACTAATTGATTGCAGGAAATTTATTATATATTATATATAATACACAATAAATAAATATTTATTATTAATATATATTATATTTATGATAACATATTATATATTATTAGATAATTCTCCAATTTTAGAAAAATTCATTAATCAATGAAAGTTTCTGTTATCACAAAGACATACATAAATTATATATTTTTAATTCTTCAAAAAAACTACATAAATTTATCAATTCCAGAAAATAAAAATATCAACGTTATTTTTTTCAAACCTTTATGGAAATAAATTAATTAAACTATTTGAATAGTTTGTACTTAAATTTCCTATATTATAATATACAAAATTTTAATTTGATACATAATTCTTAAATTATATATCTTGATAAAATGTTTATTTAAAAGAATTAGTTAATTATATATTGTATAGAATTTTTTTTCTCACTTTCCAAATTTTGCCGCCCTATAAAATTTGCCGCCCTGGGCACTAGTGTAAACTGAGATCTGAAATAAATAATAATAACATTCTAACCGCTATGCAAATGGGGTTTGTTTTTGTGTCACCAGGCAGGCAGTAGGGAAGGCGCGTTGGCGGCGTTGTCGGGCCTCACGGGCGGCGGCGCGCGGTTGCCAGCTCTCCCGCTGTGGACGTGCGTGAGGGCGGCGGGCGCGCGCCGGCTCACGCAGCGGCTGAACGCCGCGTTCAAGTCCGCGCGGGCCGCGCACGCCGTCATCGCCAGTGCCGGACTGAGGCTCCTCGTGAGTTATCCATAATAATAATAAGTTTATTTATTTCAGTGAAACTATACCATTGTTGGAAGCCTATTATTTAATTCAATCATTTCTGACGAGGGTAATTGATTTTTCAAAAAGTCAAAGTCGGCCTCGAGACTCCTTTGAATGTTTTTCGCTATTTCGTACGGTTTAGGATATTTAGCCCTGAAGGTGCACTTGAGAAATTGACTTGTATATGAATCTCTTATATTTTTAAAATATGTAGTGGACGTTGGTCAGTCATACGGAGCAATTGATAGTTTGTGAACTGTCATAGATTAAAATTAAAATATTATTTTCAGAGTGAAAGACCTGGAGGTGACGAACCACCGAACATTGATATAGTCGTGAGTAAAATACTTCTCATTCTTGTTCATTACGGTTTAGATGTAGTGAATCAATACAAGTACGGTACGAGCAAAAGTTAAATGCGTCCCTGAAGTTAGTACACGTCATCGCTCAGAGTAGAGTTCTAAGGTTCATAGATAGAGCTGAGAGAGGAGAGCTAGAGGTGGACAGCTATTTTAAAAGTCAGTTGATTAGTTGTTTTTCACAATATAACCACGGCTAAGTTGTCAACTGCAAACCGACAAGTTGACAATTTGACTGTTACCCGTCAACCGTTGGCTGCCGGTTGGCGAGTCATCGGCCCATTCGCCAAAAAACCGTCAGCTTGTCTTTTAGCCAGCTAATAGCTAAGTAGAGAGTATTGCGTTCTCGCTCGGCCGCTATTGGAACTCGTATGCCATCTCTTTCGCACAACACACCACAAGGTGTCTGTTGCCTACGGACGTTTGCAACGCGAAATGTATTGTACCGACGCACTTCCGGTTTCGAATGGGAGGTATGGATCCTGATCACTAATGCACACAACTGAAGGTTGTTATGGTGGTATACTCTAGACCAAGGGTGGTAGCTGTCCAGACGGGCAAATAACCTATCACCTGGCTATGTGTTGTTCTTGTAACAATTCGGGATCGGCAGTGATCGAATGTGTGAATTATAAATAATAAACACTATAAAATATAGAAAGGTATTTATTAAATTTAATGGTACACGATTGACGACAGATATGACGGGACAAAGGAATAGATGTATGAGTAAAAAGTGGTGTCAATTTTTTTTAAATATACTTGACATTTGAGGTTACAGGACCTCATTTTGACAGTTCTGTTGCCTCTTAAGACAGGCCGGCGCAGGCTCTCTCTCTCATCTCTTCTCTTCTCTTCAAATATCTGGTTTTTTTATGGCAGGTGTTCAGCAGACAGGCAAACGGCCCACTTGATGGAAATCGGTTACCATCGCCTGTGGACACTTGCAACACCAAAGGTGCTACAAATGCGCTGCTGCTCACTTAATGGAGACAAACCTCTGGTCACTAATGCCGGAACGCAACTCAAGGTTGTTATGGCGACATACATTAGACCAGGGGTGGTAGCCATCCAGTCGGGCAAATGCCCTACCACCTGGTTGTCGGTTGTTTTGTCGCCTCTTACGACAGGCCAAAATCTGGATATATCATATAATTATTTTTGGTGAAAATTTGCATAGGAAGCCATTAGCCAGGCATCGGCGTGCGTAGCGTTCCAATTCGCACCGGTAGGTGTTGAGAGACCGCCTCCGTACTACGACAAACTGAACTCATGGCTGGGACAGGTGCTGCAGAGAGAGGCCGACATGGTGAGTCGATCTCAACACTTTCTCTATCTCTTTTGAACCATTTATTACCATTTAATTTTTACTACCTGACTCGTGCCCACATCGCTGGGCATCAGAAAAAAATAAAATAAAAACTTATTAATCACAATCAAATATGCCCTATGTCACTCAGGAATAATGTAGCTTTCCACTGGTGAAAGAATTTTTAAAATCGGTTTAGTAGATCCAGAGATTACCACCTACAACGTCACAAACTCACAAACTTTACTTCTTTATATTTTTAGTATAGATTAGATCAGCAATGATGTCCCGGATGTACATGATATGTCCAGGTCAAAAAATGCTCTTTAGTTTTAAAGAGATATCTTTACAAAAATTAATAAGTATCTAACACGTCGACGGGTGCAAAGTAAATAAAGTTATCTACAAAATGATGATTTTTAGTTTATTGTACAATCGTTTTAATAAAACAGTTCTTTACAATATGACATTATTTGTTTTGCATATATCACATTATTAAAATAAATTTTCGTACGTAAAAAAAGCCAGCTACGTATGTTCTTTCAAATACTACGAAGTTAATACGACTATGTTTCGCTCTCCTGTAAAGTAGTTATTTTGCAGATATCTCTTTTTACTTTGCACCCGTCGACGTATTCACTTAAGTACTAGGTTATACATGTTTTGTTACAATTTGTACTATATTACTTACTACTAAAACTATTTTTAGAGATTTTTTGAAGTGATAACTTCTTATGGGAGTGTGAACCGCTTCGTTACGTAACGCGTTACGGCACCAGTCTCTCTGGCTGCCCTTTCTCTCACACATATGGCAGTAGGTAGGCAGACTAAGTTGTCACTTGTGTCGGGCCCCCGAGACGCACACGGTCTTTTTTTGTTTTTTTTTTTGAACTCTTAATTCTCGTCCAGATAAGCATAGAGGTGTGCGAGACGGAGTCCCACGGGGTGGACGCACATCGGCTTTTTTATGTTTTTTTTTTAATTCTCGTCCAGATACGCATAGAGGTGTGCGAGACGGAGTCCCACGGGGTGGACGCACATCGGCTTTTTTATGTTTTTTTTTTAATTCTCGTCCAGATACGCATAGAGGTGTGCGAGACCGAGTCCCACGGGGTGGACGCACATCGGCTTTTTTATGTTTTTTTTTTAATTCTCGTCCAGATACGCATAGAGGTGTGCGAGACGGAGTCCCACGGGGTGGACGCACATCGGCTTTTTTATGTTTTTTTTTTAATTCTCGTCCAGATACGCATAGAGGTGTGCGAGACCGAGTCCCACGGGGTGGACGCACATCGGCTTTTTTATGTTTTTTTTTTAATTCTCGTCCAGATACGCATAGAGGTGTGCGAGACCGAGTCCCACGGGGTGGACGCACATCGGCTTTTTTATGTTTTTTTTTTAATTCTCGTCCAGATACGCATAGAGGTGTGCGAGACGGAGTCCTACGGGGTGGACGCACATCGGCTTTTTTATGTTTTTTTTTTAAATTGTCGTCCAGATAAGCATAGAGGTGTGCGAGACGGAGTCCCACGGGGTGGACGCACATCGGCTTTTTTTATGTTTTTTTTTTTAATTCTCGTCCAGATACGCATAGAGGTGTGCGAGACGGAGTCCCACGGCGTGGACGCACATCGGCTTTTTTTATGTTTTTTTTTTTAATTCTCGTCCAGATACGCATAGAGGTGTGCGAGACCGAGTCCCACGGCGTGGACGCACATCGGCTTTTTTATGTTTTTTTTTTTAAATTGTCGTCCAGATAAGCATAGAGGTGTGCGAGACTGAGTCCCGCGGCGTGGTGCTCCGCTACTGCCCGCTGGAGGGCGCGCTCCTCGAGGACGAGAAGGTGGAGTCGTGGGCGGGCGCGCTGGAGGCGCAGCTGCACGTGCTGCACGCGACCGTCGCGCTGCGCGACCCCTTCCAGAGGCTCGTCGAGCAGCACGCCCACCTCAGGCTCGTGCACGTGCCCGGCTGGGCTGGTATGTCTTCTCTTCTCCTCTCTTTCACTTATATACATACATAACTTCACGCCAGGTCCCTTGCGGGGTAGGCACGAACGACAGAGCGCCATACAGGCTTATTCTTACACACCTCACTTGCTTCTTTGACATTCATAGCTCTTGTCATGCACGGTCGTCTGTTCTTAAGGCTCCTGACATCACCTTCTGCTAGTACACGATCAATTTGATCGTGGATGGTGTGTCGTGGCCTTCCGCGATTTCTGCATCCATCCAATTTTGCATTGTATATCTGTTTAGTCATTCTTTCATCATACATTCTTTCCACATGCCCGAACCACCGGAGCATTCCTTTCCTTACCTTCACCCCGACACTCTCTTTCAGACCAACTCTCTTTCTTACTTCGGTATTACAAATCTCTTTCAATTGTGTGTGTGTGTGTGTGTGTGTGTGTGTGTGTGTGTGTGTGTGTGTGTATGTATATGTATATATATATATATATATATATATATATATATATTTTTTTTATTAAGGTCAATAAACAGATATACTCTAAAGTTACATAAAAAAAGGTAAATAGTACAAAGTCAGTGTTTATCCTACTACATTATCCACGAATATCAATATGGTACTGTACAATTTTTAAAGGAAAACGGAACAAATACAATTCAAACGCGCGCGCACACACACACACACACACACACACACACACACACACACACTCACTTTCACACTCTCAATCAAAAGAAACAAATCAGCACGCTTATATACATAATTTACATTTAATTATGTGTGGAGGATAAAAATAACAGATATACAATTTGACAGAAAAAAAGACAGATAATTACAATTATTAATTAATTATATATATAATATTTATTATTAAAATATAAGTAATCGTAAAATAATTATGTATACCACCATCGCCACTCCTAATCAGCAATATTCTTGTCACGTGTTGTCTGGAATTAATCGCTTCTTAGCGATAAGACCGCCTTTTGTACACAATTACAATAATACTAATTCATAAGTTTTTCTGTAATAGTGTACAATAAAGTAATATCTACTTATCTTTTCAAATGCTTTTAATTTTGGCAAAAAAAAACTCGTATGAAATTTGTATGTCCGTCTATCAACTTTATTGCATGAGTTCAGCAGATAGGCAGACGGACCGTCGGATGGAAAGCGGTTACCATCGCATATGGACACTTGTAACATCATAAAATTTGCTTTTTTTTTTTTTTTTTTTAATTGCAGGATTTCAGCAGACAGGCAGACGGCCCACTTGATGGAAAGCGGTTACCATCGCCTATGGACATTAGCAACACCAAAGGTGCTACAAACGCGCTGCTGCTCTCTTAAGGGAGACTGGAACCTGGTCACTAATGCCGGAACACAACTCAAGGTTGTTATTGCGACATACTTTAGACCAGGGGTGGTAGCCATCCAGTCGGGTAAATGCCCTACCACCGGGCTGTGGGTTGTTTTGTCGCCTCTTACGACAGGCCGCCCGGCCGCACGAAATTGTATTCTTTCTCCGTTCCTGCACGGATAAAGATATGGATGCTTGCTATGGATCAGTGAAACAATCAGTTTGGAATTCAATCGATACACATTATATACAAATATGACAAAGAGTGTTCATTGTCTCTAGACATTACGGCTAGGCTTGCAATTGGATTTGAGCAGGTCTGGGCGGGGTGAGATACGTGCCCCTGGGCTGGGAGCAGGCGCCCGCTGAGGAGGTGAACTCGCTGAACCGGCAGCTGGTGGAAACGCTGCGCACCACCGACGGCGCCTTCTCCTGCGGCGACGGCGACGACGGACTCGCATGCGTCAGGTAACGATCCCCCTCCCCCCACCGACCCCCGCCAAACTAAACACTCCCCTATCAACCCCCCCCCCCCCCCGTCCTAGTATAAAACTCGAGTAAGATTAGATATGAAAAGTTTGCAATAACAGTTGAAAGAAGTTTGTATTAGACCTTAAATACCATTGTAAAATTATTGGTAAAGGGATAAATAAGGTAAAAAATAAAATAACATTGCCTCTGTGACACCTGCGCCTTAATGCTTCAACTGAAGCACTAATAAAGACACAAAAGCAGATGAACCCAGGGCTTTGATACGTTATTCTAGATGCGGTATTGTTAATGATGTTTAACATTAACCGATAATTCAGGTTAGGTGGTGATGTTCACGTTAAAACGTTAATATTTAACGCTAAAAATGATACTCAGTTGGATACAGTGAGTAACTACCGTTAAAGCGGGTGGACCAGGAGTATAAGATTCAATATTGTAGTATTCAATAATATTAAAAAAAAACTGCGGTCGGTGGACCTTCGTCAAGATCGTGGTTCCTTACGAAAGTATTCATTCGTTGAAATACTAAATAATATAAAAATGTGTACACGTGCACAGCGACAGCGCCCGAATGCGGCCGAATAAAGGCGGTTACGAGATCTTTTAAGTTCATAACACCGCATGGTATATTGATGGATATTATTTTAAATCATATTTCATTGCATTATATTTCCAATTGTATAGTAAAAATTACGTGATAGGTCGTCTGGAAGGGGCATAACGCTTTTCCTTACATGAATACCTCAACCAGTTCACTCTTGTAAGAAGTGTGAAGGAACTCCAAAAAACTGTTGTGTGAATTCTACAATTCACTTTGGGCCATCATTAATTACGTCACACGTTAAAGGAGGGCGACGAAGTGTGATACTGTGACCAGGGGTGGGGGGGGAGTCCTAAATTCCGTGACGTCACCTTTCTAAATCTAATACATTTAAACTTTAAAACACGAAATTTGAACGAAAAACTTCAAAATGTGCTCTTATCTGTATGAGCATTGTGTTTAAATTATTTGAAAAACTAGCTGTGCCCAGCGGTCTCACCCGCGTGGTGATGGAAAATTATTATATTTTGGACTAGCTGTGCCCGCGACGTCGTCCGCATTGAATACTTAAAAAAATCTCCCGATATTGAAACATTTTTCATTGCTGCTCCGCTCCTATTGGTCTTAGCGTGATGATATATAGCTTTCCTCGATAAATGTACTATCCAACACTGAAAGAATTTTTCAAAGCGGTTCCTGAGATTATCGCGTTCAAACAAACAAACTCTTCAGCTTTATAATATTAGTATAGATAATTCACACTATATCTGTATAAATTATAGCCTATGTGTTATTATGATGTGTAACCTATATTATTGTAAAGTTGCATCAAAATCCATTCAGTAGTGTTTGCGTGAAAGAGTAACAAACATATATCCATACATTCTTACAAAATTTCGTGTTTGTAATATTAGTAGGATAATTTAAATGGAAACAACAGTACGGAACTGTTGTTTTAATTTAATAATTTCTTGATACAAAATTGCAAAACATAGGATGTTAACACTAGGGACGTAGGAGGGAGAAACTGTGAAAAGGACGGGGGTGAGGTCAAAAAATCATGAAATTCGTCTGACGTGATTTGTAAATGGGCCCTATTTGGACATGTTTCTAAATGGGAAGTCCCAAGCCCAGTAGTGGGACCTGTGTGGGCTGGTGTTGAATTCCCATGATAACCCAATTTGCAGGTTCGGAATGGTGACGGCCGATACGGATGTGGACGAGCTGCTTGAACTAGTGCTATCTGCCGGCAAGGAGGTCGAAGAGAGCTCCAAAGCATTGACTGATATGACTGAAGTATTAAAGAAA
The DNA here is from genome assembly GCA_949752895.1 of Dendrolimus pini. Taxonomy (NCBI): domain Eukaryota; kingdom Metazoa; phylum Arthropoda; class Insecta; order Lepidoptera; family Lasiocampidae; genus Dendrolimus; species Dendrolimus pini. The sequence goes on from OX457136.1 coordinate 2,693,725, forward strand.
GGTAATTTTTTTTAACACGTGCCTCTTACGTTTTCTGCAAATTTCAAGACTTAAATGTCGCCATAACAACATCGAGTTGTGTTCCGGCATTAGTAACCAGGTTCCAGTCTCCCTTAAGAGAGCAACAGCGCATGTGTAGTTGGTGTTGCAAATGTCCATAGGCGATGGTAATAGCTTTCCATCAAGTGGGTCGTCTGCCTGTCTGCTGAAGTGAAGTGCAAAAAAAGCACGTAGGTATAATTAAGTAATTTGGTTTTTTACCGTATTTTTATCTTTCTAGATACGGTCCTACTCTAGCGCTTTTTAGAAGGCGACAAACGAAATTTTTTCTTACTTATTTTTAGTTACTCTTGAAGTAGGTGGTAGTTTATTTTTTACTAGATTTTTTGTATCTCTAACTTATCAGCCATAAATCTTCAGTTGTGTTCCGGTCCTGTAGAGGGCGGCAGCACCTTTGGTGTTACAATAGGTGATGGTAACCGCTTTCCATCTGCTGGACTCGTGCAATAAAAATAAAAAATTGCGTGCGTACAAAGTACACATGTCAGAAGTGAAACTTCTTTCGAAAACTAATTCTAAAAGTCTTGCAATTATTAAATGACGAGTGGCGAATTAAAATGCCACATGTTATTTGTAAATATTAAAACTACCTAACCTTCAAACGAATTGCGTTTCAACCGTAAACATTTTACCCTCATGCCTATTGAATTGAATACCTAAAGAAGTTTCACTTCAAAAATACCTAAAATCGCGTGCGCTGCGAAAACTATTGACGATAGAATAAAATAATGTACTACGACTTTGCAGAACACATCATTATTTAGAAAAAGTGTCGCGACAGCATATGTCTAACTATTATAGTTATGCCACAATAAGTGTTCTTTTATTTTAAAATTTTTAATTAAAATGCCGCCGCTAGAAATGGCTCTTTATTTGTATCTTGGTATTCATCCTTATCAAAATAAATTACTTCATATTCAAGACTGCTTCAATACCTTTATATAATTTTTTGAATTATTTAATTCGGACATTACATTCGAAAGATATCACGAGTTTAAAAAGATACATATATTACTACGTTCGCCCTTTCTCACTCTCTCAATCGCTCTCTCTCCCTCTTCTACGACAAAAACGCTGCACATCTTACCCTCATGCGCCTAAAGAAGTTTCAGTTCAAAAAATATAGTACCGTAAAATGGGGGGAATCCGGACACTTTTTAAGTTCGAGATTGATTTTTATCGTACTTTTTTTGTAGTTATAGTAATAAAACGGAGATCATAATGGTACCGGTAGTTTAAATTTTCATTTCTAATGCATTAAGATATAGTTTATTAAAGAATAATCATAAAAAGTTACAAAAACTCACTTGTCCCTATTCACCCAGGCGTTGGGGTGAATGGGGTCGCTTAAGGGGTTAATAGAGTTTTTCGCTAGGACTGACACTTTCATACTATAGGCAGGTACCTATACAATACAAATTTCACACAACTTCGACCCAATGTTTTTAAGTACGTTTATTTTTTAAAATACTTATGATAGGATGACTGAGTGTTGCCAGATTATAGAAAAAATATTGCAAGCTTCAAATTTAAATCCTACCACAAAGTGTAACACATAACATAAATGTGTAAGTGTAATAATGTGTAATAAGGTCGCAAATAAAAGTTGATGTTTGTCCCAATTCACCCTCAAGACCGTAGTCACCCCATTTTACGGTAGTGTACAGCCGTCGCTACATAGAGGGTGCTGTCCGTTGGCAGGCATAGAGGCCGCTCAGGCGGACCTGGAGCGCGAGAACGCGGAGCGCGCGTGGCAGGAGGGGCTGCTGCGGCGCGTGCCGGTGGTGGGCCGCGTGGTCGAGTGGTGGTCGCCGGTGGCCGCCGCGGCGCCGCCGTCCGCCGGCCGCCGGCTGCACCTCGCCAGCGGCACGCTGCAGACCACCGACGACATATACAGGTGGGCCTATTGTAACACTAAGGCTCTAACTATAGTACAATTATTTTGTCCGTGCAGTTTGGGTCATAAATCAAACCCGGCCTCAGCCCGGCTAAGGCGGTGAGCATGTTGCGCGGGCGCAACGCCATTATCGATAGAAACTCATTGTTATCAAAGAAAGATTATCATTCTTATAAAAATCATTATTACCTTTTTTGCTGTTAATTATAAACTTAGATATAAGTATTTATATTTATTTTTTTAATATAACTTATTACATTCTCAACTTTCGTACATATAGTTTTTTATTACATAGATACCTAATTAATAATTTATTTTCAATAATTATTATTCTTATTTTAATAAACACGTTGTTTTATCTATTTTTTTCTTTCATTTATATCACTAACCCACAAAATGACAAAAATAAATACACTATCGATAACGCTTATCGACAACAATAATGCGCATCACTATGCCCGTCCATAAGGCCCGTGAGTGGAAGAGAGAGCGAAATACTCGCTTCACCGCTCCGATTATTTATGAGCCAAACTGCACGGAGAAAATAATTCTACTATGGATAGGATAATATATAAGTATCGACATAATGCACACACAGCACATGCACTTTCTCACAACACCAGCATGTAACAGATACACTACATTATTATAAGTTTAGTATTAAAATTAGAATTAATTAATATAATAAGTCACTCGTAAGATACATACACCTCAACACAAATTAATTAATGTCACACACAAGAACTAAAATAATAAGCGTGTTAAATTTTTATAAATTAAATCTAGAAATTAAGCTTTAACTTAACTTTAACTCGAGTCCGTAGAGTAGTTAAAAAAGAGTAAAAAAAAACACTAAGGTTCTGTAGGGGTGCGTCCCTCTTGTAACTCACAACGCTCAAAATGGTCCTTCAGCCGTTCCACATAACGACCACGGTCGTTTTTTTATTATTATTAACAACTCTACAGACTCTAGCTCCGTACACTTTTTTTACAATTAAATTTAAGAAAAAGTTTAGAAGTTGCACACGCTTATTTGTTACTTTTGTTATTGTGTGTGTCATTTAATGAATGTATGTTTGTGTTGTGGTGTAACTTAAGAATAACTTATTATATTAATTTATTCTAATTTTAATACTAATGTAGAGTGTGTCTGTTACATGCTGGTGTTGTGAAGTTGTGCCTTAGGTCGTTATAGTCGTCGCGAAAACGTATTAAAGACGTCATCATTTTCGGCTCACTACGACCCATGTCTTTTTTAAGAGGCAGGCAACGCCTCTTCTTCTTCTTCTTCTGTCAAGTGGGCCGTCTGCCTCATTGCTCCAGGCATTAATAAACCTTAGTACATTGACCCTCTCTCCCCTCATCATCGTCCGTGCAGGGACAGAGAAAAAATAGTAATCCCTGTGTGTAGGGGCTAGCAACAGCCGTACGTTGCCGTAAACGTGATCTATGCCGACACATGTGTGTTAACACAGCATACAACGTTAATCAGTTTAGCACCGCACTCGGTCAGTCGGCTGTAGTATGTAAGCATTATATTGTTTTGTAAGGAGGGCCAGCGCAACAATAATTTAGTGTTTGCACACGTTGCATTAATGTACTATATAAGGCCTCGTTTTTGTTAAACGTAAAGTAGTAAAGACATCAATCAATCTGACCCTAGCACAATCATTTCATTTACATCATTTAAGCAATAAACAATTTACGTCTACAAACATCTATCATTAACATCCTATGTAGGAAAATTCCCTACATAATCCGGCTCGAAGGACCAAGTTATGTAGGGGGGGTTTTCCTATGTCAATGATAGAAGTATATATACTATACTAAAACTGTTTACAAACCACACTGTGGTCGTACGGCCCGGCTTCAGAGGCAACAAAACAACCCACAGCCATGTGGAAGAGTATTTCCCCTTCTGGATAGCTTTCACTCCTGGTCAGAAGTATGTCGCCACAATAACTTTGAGTTGTAACCGACAGCACATTTTTAGTAACACTTGATGTTGCGAATTTCCATAGGCGACGGAAACCACTTTCCATGAGGGAGCCCGCTGCCTAACTGCTGTATTCCAAGCAAGCTAAATACGAGTGGCATTCGTAGCATTGGCTTCAAAACCAGGGTTTTGCCTTCCTGGGTTTTTTTCTCCACTTCGCATGATCTTCAGGATCCCTTGTATTCAAACCATTGGGTATACTTGCCAGCCTTCATCACCTCAAGCCAGCATTTATGGCCTGCCTCTTCTTCCGGGACCTGATGGCATTTCGTTGCATTTGTTCCCCACATAATTCATATAATCATGACATAACTCTGCTCGCTTGCAGTTTGTGTGCTTTATGATTTATGACATGAAGACTGGTTCAGAGTTCCAGACGGGTAACATTGTTACGAATACACGGTTTCTGATATGTTCTGTTTTGTTCTTCAGGTGTGTCCAGAACAAAAGCAAGGAGTGCTCCGAGCCTGCGCGTGCGCATTCCCCCACCAGACAGATGCAGACTGCGACGCAATAGCGCCTGTAAGTTTAAGGATTCGGTAAATTTTGGTTCAAATTATAGCCATATATTAATGTGCAATTGAAACCTGTGAAAATTTAAGTTTATGAAATAGTCTGCAATGTAATTTAAACTTTACATATAGTTTCAATTCTATTGTCTTGTATAAACTATTCAGCGTCGTTTAAACCGCAGTGTTGTTGTATAAACTTTGCAGTGTTGTATAAACTCTGCAGTGTTGTTGTATAAACTCTGCACTGTTGTATAAACCCTGCAGTATTGTTGTATAAACTCTGCATTGTTGTATAAACTCTGCAGTGTTGTTGTATAAACTCTGCACTTTTGTATAAACGTCGCACTGTTGTATAAACTCTGCAGTATTTTTGTATAAACTCTGCGGTGTTGTTGTATAAACTCTGCGTTGTTGTATAAACGTTGCACTGTTGTATAAACTCTGCATAATTTTACAAACTGCAGTGTTGTTGTATAAATTCTATAGTGTTGTTTAAACTTTGTTAAGTCATTGCAACTCTAAAATTTTGTTTTAACTCTACTATTTGTTTTCAATATATAATGCTGTATAAACTGCAATATAGTTACGACTCTATATTATAAATTCTGCCATGTTGTTCAAACAGTGTAGAACATTTTAAAATGTACAATATAATTTAGATTATACAATGTACATTGTACCACCCCCGTGAAATTACGTGTTTCCACGTTTTGGGATATATTGAATATAGATATTTGGAATATTGTGCTTATTTATATCGTAAGGGTCGTCATTAATTTGAATAAAAGTGGTTTACTCTTAGAGGACGTAAAGAGAAAATAATTCGTATAGGATATAATTATAAATTATTATTTCAAGATTTTCAACGACATTGCATAGTCGATTTTATTAATTGAATTTTAAGTTATAATTGAATATAAAACCAAGTGTTTCGTATGTGATGTTGTGAATACAAGTTAGATTCTAATAATAGTTACTATACCATTAGATTATTGGCTTATTGTATTGATGTTTTGAATAAGTTTCAAATATTATTGTTTGGTATTCATAAGGGTGTCGTGAGGCTAAATTAATATATTATACTACTCTGTTTCCAAGCGTTTTTTTATACTTTTGATGTTTGCACGACTATCGTGTTACATATTTCTCGACAGTACAGCCCACATTAATCAAAAGAAGTAATCGTGGTACTTTATTGTTGTGGGTGACGTTATAGTGATGTTCTGTAAGTCGCGTGACGCACAGACTAATATACCGTCGACATTATACGTAAATAGATCGAAAGTAATCGATTTGAAAATAAAAAATGTTCTACTTTAGAGAAAAATAATATCGCTATTATTATAAGTGCCGTTTTATTTTGCTTATTTAATATATGTATAATATTTTCATTGAAATGTGGGTATATTTTAGAGATGTGGCGACTATTCGTCAAAGAGCGCCGGCCATGCCGGCTTCTTACTTTGTAGTTTATAATCTATACTTTATTAATATACTAGCTGTCCCGGCAGACGTCGTCCTACCCGGAAAAGCTTCAATCGATATGCCGACAGCAGCGCCACCTACCGGGTCCAATTGCGAACCAACTCGGAAGCCTTCTTTGGCTCATGCACAACAACTTTGCTAAACATCATCACATGATCAAATGTATAGTTTACGATTCTATAAAGGACACACAAACAGACATTCATTTTTATATATAAAAATTGAAATCCATACACGAGTCTTTCTTTTTGACACGATTAAATTTTAATTGAACTTTATCACTTAAATGAACAATAACAGTATTATCTTTAATCGTCACGGAAACGCCCGAAACCGTGAACTAGTCGACCTCTTTACAATCGACTAATCGGCTAGTCGGCCATAGTCATAACCGGTACATCTCTAGTATATTTATTTCACGATATAGTATTTTTAGCAAAAATATATAGATAAGTTGAATCGATTAAAACTTATTTATAAATGAAATCGATTTTTATAACAAATCGATTCGCTAACGCATTAGGACATCACTAATTGATCTTGATCTGTCATCGAGCTGTCAAAATTAAAACAAATGCTTGGAGAGGGTATAGTAGGAAATTGGCATAACTAGCTGGAACAGAGATGCTCCGGGTTCGATTCCTAACATGGAAAATTTCGGGAATGAACTTTCTGTTATTTACTTTGGTCTGGGTGTCTGGGATCGGCCCCAGAGTGGTCTTATGTATATTACCCATAACAAACTTAACTTGCTTAGCTTGGGTATACACAATATGTATTTGTCTACCGAATATAAAGAACAACTATTTCACTTTTTACACAAAGTAGCATATAGAAACCAGCCATACATGAATACCAAGCAATGAACAAATTGATCTATGAGGCAATAAAAGCGCTAAGCGTTTTATTAAATTAAAGTATTTCTTATTAATTAATTAATAAATCTACTTATAATAAATATATGGAAAATTTAATCGTTTGGAGAAATGAAAATAAGGGGAGGTTTCTAATTAAACAATTATATTATGGAAGAAGAATAATAACTATGGCAATCATAGCATTTTATGGTCACTTTACATTACTATGATTTAGATAAATAAAGTATTGACCTTAAAAATATTTAGGAGAGCGATCCCAAAAATAGACAAATTTTGTGGGTTTTTTTTAAGTGAAACTTCTTTATCGGCGTCGGAAAAAAAAAATACCGCCACATTTTTCGGTTACGCGTCACATTTTTTCCGTTACGCGCTATGTCTATGCCCTACCACGGTCGATTCGACGGTGGTAGGGGCTTTATTTATTTAACCAATTTCTGTAAAGTTGCATATAGTAGACCATTTTTCGAAAAATAAGGTCATAAAGAAGTTTCACTTCTTACGTGTGTACACTAGTACATGCACACATTTTATTAAAAAATAAATGATTTCATACTATTTAAAGCTTTCACAATTACATTTATACTCTTTCCTTCCTTTCAACAGCCATACTGTTCACAACCGATTGTGAAAAATTACATAAATATGATAATATATTCACTAAAATATATTAGAATATATACAATATGTCTTTTTGTCTGCCGATTATGGACTTCCAAAAGTGCTAAAAGTTTAAATGTTCAGAGATTCTTCATCAAGTCAACGTTAAAAATTGTCACAAATCTTAAAAATGGTCACAATTATTTGTAAAATTCGTATCGTAAAAGAAACAATTTAAATTTTGAATTTTTATAGAACATTTTATTGCCCATGAGAGTAATATTAATTTTTGAAAATTAGTTACCCTGGGCGTGAAATAATCGTATGCAGAGGCATTTTTAGTGTAATATTTTTTACTGAATGGTTGTTATTTTCTAATATTCTTCTTCCATATTTAACATAAATTATTGCATTTATCATTATTTTTTCATAACACATCAAATCCATTATCGCCGGATAGTGTAAATCATGTTATGCCTACTTTAGAAGATGAGCAAAAATTAGTTATTACCATAAATGTACCTACCTAATTACAAGATTTTTAGCATAAAAAAATTTATGTGCACATTTTTGCTCTGGTATATGGGAGATTAGAATTCTTACTGTGTAGTATCCATAGAGTAACCAACCATAGACAACAATGATAGAGTAGTGAAGAGTTAAACATAGATTTTAAAAGTAATTAGTAGGTGTATCTTAGGTTAAACTTGTCGCTGTAAATATAATTGTTATGAAAGAGAAAAGTGTAAAATTCAAATTAATTATAGTAAAGTAATATAAATACAAACAAATATACCGCTTAAATAAAAGATTGCGTAAATAATTTTCGAGTAGGTCACCGTGACTTGGTATTAATAACTAATATTTTAATAACTATTATTCTACCTTTTCTTTGGTAGAAAACTCGACATTACTTGCACACTAGTTAGACACCACTATTAAAAGGCCTAGCTACCATGCCATAAACTCAAAATAAAAAGAATACAGTCATTATATTTATTCCGCCGGCCATCTTTAACTTATCAAATAAAAGAGTATTGACGTGGTCCAAGTAATTATATCTTTTATTTAATATTTGTGTTTTAATTTATGCCTTAGAATATAATTTTTCTCTCTTTCTAAGTACGTAAAAATTTGAATTTATAACTTACAACAATATCAATACATAAATGCCCGAATGCTGGGTATTTGTATTTCTGGTGTTATTAACATTTACCCAGTAATGTTTTCTGAGTTTAAGGTTTTGTAATTTTCATTGTAATAAAGTCATCGTGATATTGCCCTTAAGTATAGTCACTTATTTCACCTATCGATTTGTAATTAGCAATGCTATGTTTCTTAAATTGTTATTAAAAAAACCATAGAGTAATTAATCATTTGTAGAATAAGGAATTGTATTCTAAATACGATGAGAAGAGGTATAAGAAGGTCCATTTAGTAGCCTTATACATATGAGACATTCAATTATCTCGCAAAATAAAATTTAATATGTTCGCAGTGTTTTATTTCACAATATTATTTATACTACATATAGTTCGGTAAGTTGGTATTTAACACTTCTATAACTATCAAGAGTAACTCGGCAAGAATTTCTTATGTCTCCGAATTATGCCATAGTACAGATAAATTGGACACCCCGAATGAAACTCAGCGCGCGCCACGCGCACCCTACGCTAGCTTGGCTTTTAGCAAACGTAAACTTGTAAACACTAAAACTTAAAATTTAGCAGTATACAGAACTGAAGACTGACTAAACCGCGTCCAAAACTACAATAGCTCGTGCAGAAAAGAAATAGTAGTTCTGATTTGTAGTTTTCATGAAAAGCTGATAATGAACCTGATAACGAATAATTGTGACATTCTCGAATTACTTAAATATTTTTATCAGTATAAAAGAATAACCCTCCAAAGAAATTCAAACCTATTCTTAGTTTACGAGAGCTGATACTAATATTAAGCTCGAGGTTAAAATATTGATCTGGACATGCGCATTCGAAAGGTTGTGAACTTTGGAGTCTTTCGAACATTTCCTCGACACTACAGCGTTGCCAGATGACTATGACAATTATTCCCCAATTTTTTAAAGGAGAAAGAAAAAATCAAAACCACCGTCGTAGCGAAAACGTCACTAATGACGTCATCATTTTCCCTCACGGGGCGCTCACAACGACCCGTGTCAATAGGTGCGTTAAAAAACCATTCCACTTGAGTTTACAATTGTGACGCCAGCAAATAAGTGAAACGAGAAAAACCGCAGTTGTGAACGTGATCATTGTCAGTCTCTAACGGAAAGTAGCCTATGGGATACGACGCATACGAGTAGAGACGGCATAATAAATAAATAACGTAAATGAACGAACGAATGAATTGGATTATTAAAATGAACTATTGAATTGAAGTATGATTCACTAGTAGCATATAATTCTAAGATAAAGTAATAATACCGTATTGTGACTTAGATATAATAATTAAAGTGATGAGAATTGTGTTTGTAGATGAATTATTGATACTTAAAATATCTCTCCAAAATTTCTCACAACAAAATATTTCCCAAAGAATCTTAACCCCCGAATCTCCCCCAGACGTCAAAAAAACCCCCGAATTGCAGGGCATCCCCCCCATCTGGCAACAGTGACTACAGTTCCTAAATAGTGATCTATGATTAAAGTATATAGGTATTCAATGTACTCTTTGATTAAAGTTAAACGCATAAACCGTGTGAAAGCAAATTACAATTTATAATAGAGATGATCAGATGACACTTGTGTCATATGTCAAAGTCAGCAGAAATGCTGTAGCCAGGGTGTCCAGATTGTGATTCTATTAGAACATTTTGGGTAAACATTTTGAGGTCGGAGAATTTTTTAGAAAAATTATGAGGATGAAAATTTCAGCACTGGGTAAGAATTTTATTCCTCTAGTCTTTCTAAAAACGCCATAAAATATTCGAGATAGCGTAAAATTGCTAATAAAAGTTAAATTCTAAAACATGTCTCTTTGTAAAGATTTTTGATTTCGTAACCAAATCATAAAAAAATATTACATTATAATACATCACGAATTGAGAACCTCTTCCTTTTTTGAATCCAGTAAAAAAACGTATGCGTCTCGGGACGCCCGACAGAAGTGATAACTTGCGTGAGAGAAACGCAAGCTAGACAGACTGGCGCAGTAACCACAGAGTAATAATAATAATAATAATAAATCTTTATTGCCAAAAAAATTTGATACAATAACTTATAGAAGTCCCTAACTCCCGAGCTAGGCATGAAGCCTGTGTTTCGGGAATCAGTGCCCTCTCACTTTAGTATTAAACACAAAAAATACAAATCGGTAACAGAGTTATTATATCTAGTGAGTAAGCGTGTGGTGTAGATGTACGTGAGCGCGCGCCCGCGCGCTCATCGTGCGCGCGTGTGTGTGTGTGTGTGTGTGTGTGTGTGTGTGTGTGTGTGTGTGTGTGTGTGTGTGTGTGTGTGTCTGTGTGTGTGTGTGTGTGTGTGTGTGTGTGTGTATGTGTTGTGTGTGTGTGTGTATGTGTTGTGTGTGAGTGTGTGTTGTGTATGTGTGTGTGTGTGTGTGTGTGTAACTATGTATGTACTGTACGGTTGCTATTAAGATAGATAGGTTAAAAAAGTGCTTCGGTGGTAGCGTAGTCAAGGGTAAGTAGCCAGTTTTTTACAGAGTACTTTATATATACTGGTAGCCGTAACGAAGCGGTTTACCCTCCCATAAGAAGTTATTACTTCAAAAATACCAAAGGGAGTTTTTGGCAGGGAACTGAAAGGAGATGTTGTGATGTGCAGTTTTAATTTCTAAAAATGTATAAAAATACTCTAAAATGAACAATAGTTGTAGGATATTGATAGTTTTTGAGTAGTAATTATGTGTTTTATGAGAAATGTGAACTGTATAGTCAAATGTGGCCTTTTGAGTTGTCACAAGAACTCCGTTGAATGGCATTAGCTGATTACCTACAGTTCAGCTGTGCTACACATAGCCATAAGAAAATGAAGAAACCATATCGTAATCAAAGATCTGGCTTAAAGGCCTAGCTGCCAAGCCATAAACCTAAATAAATAAAAATACGAAAGTTTGTAGCTTTTATGAAATCCTTCAATGAGCGTGTTCCGCACAGAGTACTTTATATATACTGGTAGTGTTCCGACATGCACTTGTCCAATAATATGTATGGGGAAGATTCTAAAAAAGATAAATATCGTTTTAGGTGAATATTTGGCGGTATGGGGAATTTTAGTAAATTTAGAGTGGAGAGCCTGACTGTAGCGATGAAATCGAATACGATAATGTCAATTAATTAAATCAAACAAATTCAGGATGGCACTTCTTCGAGGTCACAATAATATCAACAAAACCATCACACTAACGCGCTAACAGGCAATAATTTATTTGATTTACCAGTACCGGCGGGACAGGTGTTATTTAATGTTCTATGCAAGATTCTGCATATAATTTTGCTGAAATATGAATCTATTATGCAAGATAACTTCTGTATCTACATTACCGAGATTTCTGAGAAGTTTCTCGGTATCTGCTGTAAATAATAAGGATTACTCGTAAGTTACACTTTTGTTTATAGTTTATCTGTCAATTAGTCAAATAAATGTTCAGAAGTATTTCTTAAACGCATGTTTTCTGATTTAACAATAATAATAATCTTTATTGTGGCAGCAATTGTGATTTTCTTGTAGAGTTGTTGCTAACTGTAGAGATTACTTTATCTCGAATGTGCATCCAATATAAATGTATTTATCAAACAGTCTTATGTAATATATTCTTGTGGTGTTTACCTTTTTATTACTGAAATATTTTATTTCCTATGTTCTGAAATATTATTTAAATAATTCAAACAGATAATGTAAAAGTAATAATCATTTTGCTTGTATAATAAGCCATCGTTAATGAAAATCAGATAATTTAATTTTATTTAATTAATTTCTAATTAATTTTAATGTAAATAAAAGGTTACATCTATTTTTATTGAGTGGGGTATAGATGTCCGGCGCATTTATTTACTTTGAACAGCTCTGAACTTTTATAATATAGGTTAGAAGGTCAAGGTGGGAGATAAACGAAGCAGAGCTCCTGCTTTAGCCTTCACTGTATTTTTTATATCTGCCCAAAATTCACTTTGTATTTCAAAATAATAAATAAATGCACCCTTTTTATTTGTAGTGATAAGAATATAATAAACTAATAAATAATGAGTGCAGAGATGCGGTAATTTAATATAAATAATATAATAGTTATGAGACAATCTTACCTGTGAGTCTCTAAGACAAGCAAAGTTAAGGTTGTTGTGTAATATACAGCGGACAATTCTGGGGCTAACTCTGATGCCTAGACTATAGAAAACAAAAAAGTGTTCTTTACAAAATTTACAATGCCAGGAGTCAAACCCAGGACCTCTGCATTCCAGTTAGCTAAGCAGGAAAACGCTTATACCGCTCAACCATAAACAAGTACAATAACCATAGGATGTCCCCCCCCCCCCCCAATTACAAATTTTAAACACAAAGTAAACAAAAGACGTCCAAATGCGGGAAAGGTAATAAACCGCAGTTGTGCGTTCACTTTGTTGGCGTGTAACAATATATAATTTTATTTATTCCAGATGCAAACTACTGGTTGTAGGTGGTGGGTCAGGGGGGTGTACAATAGCAGCAAAATTTGCAAGAAGATTAAAAAAAGATTCAGTCATTGTTCTGGAGCCTAGTGCTGTAAGTACATTATTGTTCACAGATTAACTTGGATTGACCATTATGGCTTAAACACATGTGTCACCTGTCACTAATGGTTCACTCTGAGATGTCAAGAAGTGATGTTGGAATTTAGAACTTCAAACAAAACAATTTATTGTTATTGTCTCACTCTGTTTATATAAGATTTGTATGAAAGAAAAAGAGAGGACAAAATTCTCTTTACTTTAATTAAACAATCTCACAACCTAATAACTTAAATGTAAAAGGAATCATTTTGAGGCATGGCCTGCTTACATAGTGGGAAAGTAGAACAATATTACGAGTTACAGAACTCGAATTAAAATGCCATTGGAATTACTTTAGAATTTATTAGAACTATACAAACACACATAACACAGGTACAAATATAACTGAACACAACCAGTATAAACATGATGCACGACTTAATAACATGTGCAAAGTCTGTCACTATATAGCTTATCGAATGTACCCTCGTCTTGCTCGTATCGTAATCGTCGCTTGAATGCCATTTCTGCATTAAGCCATTGCTTTATAACGCACTGATGCCATATGTCTACCTGGCAAGCGTCGACGCAAATTTCCTAGAAAACTTAATCCGCACACCTGCGGCCATAAACGAGTATAATAACAATAGAATGTTTGTAACCGACTTCAAAAAAAGGAGGAGGTTCTCAATTCGTTGGGATCTTTTTTTTTGTTTTTTTTAATGTGTGTTCACCGATTACTCTGAGATTTATGATCCGATTTCTTGTTTAGTTTGATGCGGAATAGTTGCCATTTGGTCCCCTAAAAATGTAACAAAGTTTGGCCCAGTAGTTTTCATTTTATGAACATTTTTTTGTTCCCGTTTCTTGGGACCTATATTTTTTAAGGCGCCGCGACACCTCTCGTAGGTCTACCCATACATAGCTAGACACTAAAAAGTAACAAATAAAATAAAAAAAACTTCGTTTAAAAAGCCGACTTCAAAAACTAAAAAGTATAAAATAACTTATTTCTATAGCTATTATTATTAATATATATTATCTAAAACATCTTGAAGTCAGTGCAAAGTAAAACATAAAAATTACTATATTTTGAAAATTACTAAGCACCGACTTTAAGATGTTTTAGATAATATATATTAATAATAATAACTTTAGAAATAAGTTATTTTATACTTTTTAGTTTTTGAAGTCGGTTTTTTTAATTATAATTACAATTTTTAAACACAAAGTAAATAAAAGAAGTCCAAATGCGGGAAAAGTAATAAACTGCAGGTGTGTATTCACTTTTGTCGGCGTATAACACTATGATAACAATTTATAATGTTTATATTACAGTAAGATATATGAAACGTTTCAAAGACAATTGTTGCCTCATGTCAGTGACGTGGCAATAGTAGACAATCTCTATATCTGGTCATATTCGGTTATATGAATCTATACACATTGTTATACGCAATATGTATATGCATGTTACAATATATACAAGCATGAGTTATATTTTTTATTTAAATCATAAAGTTAACTAAATATTTATACTGTTTATTCTATGTAGATATTGTTACAACTTAGGCTCCGACAAAGACAAATTCCACGTACAGATCTGTAAAAGCACATTTTATTACCTTTCGGCATTTGAACTAATTGCAATCCTTTTATGAACGTCTTCTTTTGTTTACTTATTTATTGGCATTATAAGTACAAGCTAATTCTAGGAAATTATGCCGACGTTGCCGGGCGGGCACATTTGCATTTGTGAAGTATAATACGACGGCCTGATTGAGAGAGGGGTTAGTTGAGCTACAACTACGATCTAGGCGTGACGTGTGTACATTCGGGAATCTAATAGTGACGGACTTTGCGCGTTTTATTGAATTACGATCTTCTGCATTACGTTTGGATTTGTTGCGTTCGGTTATATTTGTACCTGTGTTATACATGTTTGTATAGTTCTAATAAACTCTATAATAATTGTAACGGCATTTTAATTCGAGTCCCGCTAACTCGTAACAACATATTATTATTTTACAAATTAAATAGTTTTTAAATTAAATTTGGAAATTATTCGGGTCATTTTAGTGTTACTTCAAAAGGAAGATTCTCGACAGCTCTCATTAGCCAATCTGCAGTATCAGGATCAGATGGTCTAGCAATCAATATAGGGAATCAATTCAGACTAGTTATTTTCATGTTTGTTCTAGCACTACAGATAGGATAGATAACTATTACTTTATTTAAAATAATAATGTTATGGACACCACAGGTATTAAACATTGTTCTTAGCAGTAAATCCCCTTATTTATCACCTCTCTTAAACAATCAATTTGTAAACAATGAGTGTCACGTTTTATTTTAAAATAAATAAAACGCAATCAAAATAAGGGTAAGAAAATAAGTATATTTAAAACTATTTTTTTTTAAAGAAAATAAGATGGTAACTAATGGGTTCTTGCCAAACAAAGTTCAGCTTTCCTGGCTAGTCCTGGAATAGGTACCGCACTCCCCTGAGATTCCTTGCAGTATGCTGGACAGCACGGCACTCCTTATTCGCAACTTCTAATACTTGAGGCGCAGGCACGTCGACGGAGTAGATTTTGGAGAGAGTGGGAGGAGATTACTCCCAACCAAATTCCTGGAACCGCAATGTAGTCGAGCTCAGCGAATGTTTTACTATGCCCCTTTTAGCCACTTGGATTGTCAGCAATAAAGCCAGGTCATCTACAGGGAAAGATTGGGACCTACTCACTAAGTGGCTTTTCTAGGCGTTGAGACAATCCAAGCGTACAATATAAGGAAAGTAATAGTACAGAAATATCTAATGTAATAGTTAAAATACCATGCTAAAATTTATAACGGTTTTCTGCATTATATAAAACAAGAAAGAAGAATTTACGTAACAAATAAGTTATTAAGGGTTTAAAGAAACGTTACTACATACACTACATTACATATAAATAAATACAATTACTAAATATTTAATACAATTTCAAATCACTGTTAACAACCGTTCTTTAAACCCTTATAAGGAGAAGAAATATCTATTTACACAACTTACCCAGTATGGGAATAATGAGCACTTATTTTAAAAATAAATTAAGTATTATTTAGTTTGGCTTGTATTAATACTAAGATATTAGAATAAAATAAAATAGAACAGTTTTCAAAATATGTAACAATTAGAATACGCAATCTCATCTATGAGCCAATCCAAAATGTCTTTTTTTCTCTCCACCGTCATTCAGTCGTCTTTTTTTTGTTCACGTTGCGACGTTCCTTTACGTGTATCGAATTACAGTAAAACATTATGTTAGGTGACTTTTAAATTATTTTGTATATTATATTTAATTGATATTTATATTTTTTATTAATTACATATATGTATTATTTTAATTTAAATATTTATAGTTTTAATTATATATAATAAGTAAACAACGATTATTAATAGTTGTTACATGAGTTATAAATAAAGCTATTGCAGTTTGCAATGTTGATTTACTACTTGAGCTAATAATAAATGTGCATGCATAGGAATACAATATGTGTACCTGAATAACTCATGGAATATTAATTTAGTATTCTATTTTTTTTTTATACTCAACAATTTACAGAACATAAGGGCTGATGTACATTGTTCCAGCTACTGACTTGAAAACATACAATTGGGAATATTGAAGTCTATTGAAGACTTGGTAGCACTGTACTGACTTCAAATAAATTTACGCGATGCCAGTATGAAGTCAGCACTGGACCACCCTTTGAATTTGGAGTCAGTAGCTGGATGTGGATATGGAGTGGGTTCCCGGATGATTTAGATTCACAGTCAGAACCGGTAGGTGGCGCTGAGATCGGGTACTAGAGTCCTAATCACCTGGACCGTTTTTGGTGATTTTGTTTTTGTGTGTTTGAGTGGGTTCCCGGATGGTTTAGATTCGCAATTAGAACCGGTAGATGGCGCTGAGATTGGGTTCTAGAATCCTCCTAATCACCTAGACCGATTTTGGTGATTTTGTTTTTGTGTCATGGAACCAAAGTCTTTAGGAATTCAGAAAATAGGCGGTACGAAGTTCGCCGGGTCAGGTAGTCTCTCAATGAATCACAAAACTTTAATCGGAGGTAGGTAGGATTCAAACCTTTTTTTTTATACTGGGGAAATCCGTTTGAGGACCATAGGCCCCGCGAATGGGAAAGGTCGCGGTCCGTGTGTGGGATTCGCCAGGTCGGGGTGGCACTATCGCGTGTGAAGTGCTGTTTCCACACCGCATTTAGGGATACCAACTAAAACCCATGTCCGATCATCTAGCGTCCTTCGTCCGGGCTGTGGGCTCGCTCGCGCATTCACCTTCAGCCCGGACGGACGACTGCCGGCCCCTTGCGGGCTGGACTCACTATAGATTAGCCGGAAATCTGGGTCTCTCCGGCTGCCTCGGTCTCACTTCTAGGTGAGAACGGGCGTGCGGATCGGGGCGCATTCCTCCGGCCTTTATGTTCTGGCGGGTCCGGTTACCTCCTCACCCCCGCTCCGCTGCCTCCTTCGCGTACATGACGGTTTCGCAGAAAAAGTCGGCTGCGTCCCGTGCGTCGGCGCTCCCGACCATGGCCTTCACCACGGCCGGGAGGGATAATCCGCCCCAATGGCCGCGACGAGATTGCGGCCCAGGCTGGATAGACCTGAAGGGTGTGCGACGCCGTCTCTTTGTCGCCGCCGACGCAGTGGCACCCTGACATCTGTTCACGGCTAATCTGACGCAGGTACCTCCCGAATCATCCGTGTCTCGAGAGGATCTGTGTCAGTCGGAACGTCAAGGTGCCGTGACGCCTCTGGAGCCATTCTGGCATGATCAGCCTCACCGCTTGGATAAAGGCGAGGCCGGCGCTGGGGTTTTGTAGGCGGTCCGCCCGCTCTGCCACCTGGACCTGGCGGAACTCATCTCTGCGCCGCCCTTCGATTTCTCGGGGCGCAGGTCGGCCATCACTGGCCTCCTTCACCTTACGCCATGTGAACAAGGAGGCCAATGTTCTAGCCTTCAGGTCCCACAGCAGAGCGCCGGCTTGGTAGGATTCAAACCCAAATAATTATTTGTCAACTATAGTTAACACGTTGTAATTTGACTTTTAATATAATTGGATCATTAGGAATTAGGAAAAAAAAAACAGGAAAGATAGTGGAAAAATGCAAATCCATCTTTGTTTATATGTATATTTTTCTCTTCATGGGTATGTTTTCATCATAGGTTGGACTGATTTTGATTTAAAAAAATGTTTGTATGGGTCCTGGGATAATTTGAATTGACAATTGGATCCGGTAGGCTAGTACTGTATTAAAATAAAATAAACTATAGTCTGGGTGTCTGGGATCGGCCCCAGATTAGTCCCTTGTATATGAGTTGTATAATTCCAATACCCGCCAACTCCCTTAAAAAACAAAATTAAGTTATGTATGTTTCTGGATAGTCTATGAAATTTCTCGTATGTCATTTTGTTCGTTTTATACCAAAAACCGCCAACTTCCAAACTTTCGAATTTGTTCAAAAATCCGAGATATTAGAACACTTTTTTGCTTTTACTGACAATATGTTGCGTGTGGAGTTAGCGGATATTGGAATTATACGACTCATATGACCTATAATACAAGCGTAACTTGCATACTTCGGGGATATACAACGTGTGTTTGTTTGTCTTTATTATTTGTATATAATTTCCAGGAGCACTTCTACCAACCTCTATTCACGTTGGTCGGTGCCGGTGTCTTCAAGGTGAATGACACGCGTCGGTTAGAACAGAGTGTGTTGCCAGATAAAGCGATATGGGTGCGAGATTATGCCGAATGTGTCAACCCCGAGAGAAATATTATGAAGACCAAGCAAGGACATGTCATACATTACGAGTATATTGTCATAGCCGTTGGATTGAATAATGATTATTGTAAGGTGTGTACAATTTACAACTTCCCAAGTAATTTGTTCTACTTTTCGCCTTAATACTCAGTGATGGATTTACGCTAGGGACTAGTGCCCAGGACGGCAAAATTTGAAGTGTCAGCAAAAAAAAATTAACTTTCTGCTATAAACATCAATGATTTTCAAAATTTGGGAAGTTATTTGTTTCATGCCAAATCTTAAAAATCCAGTTCTCATTAGATATTTACGTTTCGATGTCTAGTTACAGTACATAGATAATAGGGCGGGTAAGGTAAAAATGCTCGGCCAATTTCGATGCGCTTTTCGCCCACGACAGCTAATTCTTAGACTTAAACTCTGCGCTTCTTTTTATCCCGGGAATCTCGCGGGCATTTTCTGCGAATGATTTAAAATCGTCAGATAAAAAAAAACTAAATTCATAGTGGTTTTTTTTACTGACAGATATCAAATTTAATTTAATAAAATGTGTGATATTCTTATCCCGGGATTCCCGCAGGAATTTTCCCAGGAGAGGTTTTGTTCGGGTGAGCTTATTCTGACACAGTTTTCAATAAAGCGGTAATTTACATTATTTGTCAAATACTGTGGTATTTTGTATCCCGGGAATCCCGCGGGAACTTCATATCAAGCGTGGACGAATTCGCGGACATAACCTAGTGTTTAATCTTAACTATCAACCCAACTTCCCATAACAGTATTAAAAATTTATCGTCGATATGGATTTAATCTTATCGATAATTATCATGGTCAGGCTTCCTATACGCTATTCACGGTTTAGTTCTCATGGCCAAGCTGAAATTATTATGTATAAGTCGCAGGGAAATGACAAAAACCGGGATTTAATCAAATACAGAAGGGAGTGAACAAATGAAATTACTTTATTGTTCACCAAAATTTAAACTACATTCAAACTAGATACAATAAATGTTGAACAAAGGGCGGCCTTATCGGTTAAAGCGATCTCTTCCAGGCAACCCCTTAAACTGAGGAAAATATTAAAACATGACATTGGCGGTGTAGACAATAAATAATACGACGCATTCAAAATATATGAAATAAGTAAATAAAAATCTTTAGTCTTAACTATATAAAAATAAATAAGAAATAAATATAATAATAAAATTGTAGAGGTCAAATTTCTGTACAATGAAAAAAAATGCTAAAACCGAGTCACGGGGATGTAAGAAGTGAAATAGAACTAATTTAGATTTTTTCAATTTTCTTTGTCTGTTTGTACCGACTAATCTCCGAAACCACTGGACCGATTTACATGAAATTTTGTATGGTGATAGCTTATATCCCTGGTCAACATATAGGCTACTTTTGATCCCAAAAAATTAAAGAGTTCCCGTGGGATAGTTAAAAAACCGCACCACGCGGACGAAGTGTCGGGCGGAAGCTAGTAACAAATATAATATCATAATACATACAGAATAAGGAGCACTATTATACCTGAGAGGACCAAAAATAATTAAAACCAAGATTTGAAAAGATATATATATATGTCGCAGGGGAATGACGAAATCCGGGATTTGATCAAATGCCTAAGGGAATACATCAATTCACGCGAGATTTTACAATCACAACTCTGTCTCAAGGAAATCACCCTCCTTGAAGAAAGTAAGCGATTTGATCAAATTCCTGAACAATGTGATGAAATAATATTGTAGGTAAAGGAAGTAAGTGATTCCATTAAACCATTGCAGGTGCCCGGCCTCATCGAAGCTCTGGAAGATAAGGAAAGTGGTGTATCGACGATTTTCTCATCGCAATATTGTGAGAAAACTTTTGAAGACATGCAAAAGTTTAAAGGTGGCGAAGCGATATACACGTTTCCCAATTCGCCCATAAAGTGCCCCGGGGCTCCACAGAAGATATGCTATCTCACTGAATCTTACTTTACAAAGGTATTTTTGATATCAATTTTTAGCATTCCGTCTTGAAAGATGGACGTGCATATAACAACCTCCTAGTATATTTTTTTACAAAAAACAAAAGCGACTTCAATCTTAACTAAGGTTTTTTAAATACAAGCTTTTGAGGTCCTTGATATCATGTAGCAGCAGAGTGCTAAAGACAAGTATAACGAGCCCAAACACGAGGGGTTTATCTTGTTTAGTACAGGAGTTCCTATGGCCACCTTCAGACTCAATCATCAGATCAGCTCCATGGTACCATATTATACCGTGCAAGTGCATACATACATAGGTACATCCATTGCAAGTTAAATATAATAAAAGCTTGTAAAAAAATAACATTTTCTGTAACATCTTAAATTCGATGCAAAGTAAAACTTACTAATTCAAATTCAAAAGTTTTCTATTCAAAATAAGTTCCACTGTAGAACACTTTTTGAAGGTCATACATATAGGTTAAAATTTAACCTTACTTCCTAGTCTATGTACAGCGCTTCGCAACGTGTTATCGCTGTTCAAAGAAGAAGCGACAAGAAACTCCCCAGCAACACGTCTAGCTAAAAAAGTTTCATCATAATTATTTATACATTACTAGCTGACTCGGCGAACTTCGTACCGCCTTATTCAAATAAATTAATAAACAAACAAATTGAGAAAACATGGGAAAGGGCTCATAGAATTTGAAAAATATATAGCCTATAACCATCTACGATTAATTCCGCGTCGACTGGTTGTGGTTTCATGCTGATCGGTCCAGTAGTTTTCGAGTATATAGATATATATAGATAAATAGCCATAAACCATCTAGGAAAAATTTCGCATCGAATGGTGGTAGTTTCATGTCGATACGATCAGTGGTTTAAGCGTGATTGAGCCTCAAACGAACACCATTTTCATTATATATATATAGATAGAAGATAGATAGAGATCTGAGGCTCTTTTAAAATGTACATATATATACTCGTAAAAGTTGTATCACAATTACTTTTCAAAGAATCAATGGAGTTGTAACAAACAAAAAAATATTGTCACCATCGCAATAATGAAATACTAAGAGTTCATATTAATTATACATTTAAATATTTACCCGTGCAGGAACGCTGAAAGAATACAATTTCCTGCGGCCGGGCGGCCTCTCGTAAGAGGCGACAAAACAACCGACAGCCAGGTGGTAGGGCATCTGCCCGACTGGATGGCTACCACCCCTGGTCTAAAGTATGTCACTTGAACAACCTTGAGTTGTGTTCTGGCATTAGTGACCAGGTTCCAGTCTCCCTTAAGAGAGCAGCAGCGCATTTGTAGCACCTTTGGTGTTGCAAATGTCCATAGGCGATGGTAACCGCTTCCCATCAGGTGGGCCGTCTGCCTGTCTGCTAAACTCTTGCATTAAAAATAAAATATTTTGCTTATTTTTATGAAGATAGAATGGCTTGCTACGGGAACGCCATTACCTTACTATCATATTGCCCCTTTACTCAGACAGGACTCCGTTCCAAAGCGAATATTACATACAACACGTGCCTCCCGGTGATATTCGGTGTGAAGAAGTACGCCGACGCCCTCATGAAGGTGGTTGAGAAGAAGAAGATAAATGTCAACTACAGGACTGTGTTGAAGGAGGTCAGATCTGATAAGAAGGAAGCTGTGTTCATCAATGCTGACGACAAAAAGGTGGGTTGCACAGATAATAAATACTTTCATCTTTGTACTATTATAAACTTTGTATTATGTAAGTATGTATGGATTGATTGTTACTCGTTCGTATATCCCTGCGTTAAAAAAATGTGTGCAACACATAGTAGAAATGAAACTTCAACGGACAAGTGGAAAAACGAATTGCAAAGGACAAGTGGAAAAAGGAATCGCAATGGATAAGTGGAAAAACGAATGGCAGTGGACAAGTAGAAAAATGAATGGCAATGGACAAGTGGAAAAACGAATCGCAACGGACAAGTGGAAAAACAAATCACAACGGACAAGTGGAAAAAAGAATTGCAGCAGATAAGTGGAAAAATGAATCACAGCAGACAAGTGGATAAACGAATCGCAACGGATAAGTGGAAAAGGCAGGTTTTCAAATTGGACAAGTACATTACCAATCTGCCCGTAAAACTTCAAGTTAAAAATTTTGTTGCAATTTCTATCTTCTATCTATATATATATAATGAAAATGGTGTTCGTTTGAGGCTCAATCACGCTTAAACCACTGATCGTATCGACATGAAACTACCACCATTCGATGCGAAATTTTTCCTAGATGGTTTATGGCTATTTATATATATATATATATATATATATATATATATATATATATAAGCAAAGTTTGTTTTCTTTGTCCGAGGTAAACTCGAAAACTACTGGACCGATCATCATGAAACCACAACCAGTCGACGCGGAATTAATCGTAGATGGTTATAGGCTATATATTTTTCAAATTCTATGAGCCCTTTCCCATGTTTTCTCAATTTGTTTGTTTATTAATTTATTTGAATAAGGCGGTACGAAGTTCGCCGGGTCAGCTAGTATTTCTATATAGAAGTTTACTTTCAACAAGTGTGTACTGTTATAGGAATCTACTGTGCCGTACAACATACTGCACGTGACGCCGCCTATGAAAACGCCAGACTTCCTTCAGAACAACAAGAACATAACGGATTCCGCTGGATTTCTGCAAATAGACAAATACACGTTGCAACACGTGAAGTATCCGAACATGTACGGAATTGGCGATTGCACGAATACGCCGAACAGTAAGACTGCAGCTGCTATAGGTATGTATGTGCAATCTTATTCATTAAATATCTTGTCCCTTAACACGAAATGTAATAAACGTGTACATAACAAAACATTTATCTTGGAAGTTTGTAAAAACAACACATCATACTACAATCCGTTTGACAAGAATGTGTCGTGTCTACAACGAACTCTCTTTAAAAAACAAAAATTTAGATATATTCAATGCAAAACCTTTAGCTTAAAAAAAAAATTATAATTTCTACGCTGAAAGATCACACCTCTTCACTTGTTTGGTAATTTGTTTAATGCTTTCTTTTTCTTAATATTACCTTATAATGTATGACTAAAAATAATGTCCTAAATTTAATTATTTATTAAATCACTATTACTGACATTATTCACATAATTTTGTTTGCGAAAATATAATTTTAACATGTATGTGTCAGCACGCTTGGATCTCAATCTAGATGTAATAATTTAGAAACTATATTATATAAATGAATTACTGATTTTTATCTGTTGTGTTGTCCAAATAAATAAATAAATATAAACAATTACACATACACATTATGTGCGCTGAAAATTAGAACTCATAAAAATACCAATCATTTGTAAATCATAAAGTTACCAAGTAACTGTAAATAATATACCGGTATGCCAGTACTTTACAATACACTTTTATTCGCTTCATACGTATGTTAGTGTGTAACGGAATCTTTGA
Source organism: Dendrolimus pini (assembly GCA_949752895.1). NCBI lineage: Eukaryota > Metazoa > Arthropoda > Insecta > Lepidoptera > Lasiocampidae > Dendrolimus > Dendrolimus pini. Next base: position 2,718,169 of record OX457136.1, read on the forward strand.
ACATGATTTTGACCCCCTTCAAAATGTCGGATTAACTCGAAATTTGGCATACTTATTAAGGACCGATGACAATTCAATATTTCAAACAGTTTGATCCGTTATCCTTACTAGGATGAGATGTAAATATCATAAAGCTATTACTAAATAATCACTGAAAAATGAAAAATAAATAATAGCTTAAAAGAACTAAAAACATACGCTTTTAGAGAAAATCCAACTAAAATATAGAAAATAAATTTTAATAAATTTGAAATAAATATTTTATTGTAAACAAAGCGTGGGGTGCATGGTATCAATAGTTATATTAATATTTTATGAATAGATATATGAGTAGAAGGGTTATTCTGATAATATTCTGAAAAGCACCCCACGCTTTTTTTTACAATAAAATCATTTTCTTACACTATTTTTAATTCAAATTTATTTTCTATTTTTTAGTTAGATTTTCTATAAAAGCGTATTTTTGTAGTTTTTTTTTAACTATTAACGGCATTTAATTCTAATTTTAAAGGTAATTAATGACGTTTTCAAGCCCTCATCGATAGTTCCCGTGACTACAATAAAATTGCCGAATAAATCCAGTTTTTTTTTTAAAGTGAATTATTTTAAGAATTTAAATTATTGAAATATTTTAGTAGGTAGTTTAAATTTCTTATTCTAATTGGACTAACAGCGAAACAGAGCTACGTTCTCGAGCAGAACTTGCTGAGCACGATGCAGAAGGACAATCCGTCGCAGAAGTACGACGGGTACGGCGCGTGTCCTCTCCTCACCTCCTACCACACCTGCATCCTGGCCGAGTTCCTGTACGACGGCATCCCGAGGGAGACCCTGCCTTTCGACCAGGTACGTATACTTAAGAAGAAGAAAGAAGATAACAGTTAAAGTACTGTTGTCTTCTTTAGTCAATTGACAATTTCCACCGCTGTATATCGACCTCTCCGATAACATTCAAAAGCTTATTCGATCTATTATACGCTGGATAGTAGTTTTTGAAGGTAAGTAAAGAGTTAAGTTAGAAATTCAAAAAAATCAAATAGGCTGACAAACATACATATTATATATACCCAAATTAAGCAAGTTCTGTTTGTGGGTAATATACCACGGACTACTCTGGGGCCTATCCTAGACACCCAGACCATAGCAAATAATGGAGAAAATTCGTTTTCGAAATTTACCATACCAGGAATCGAACCCGGAGCCTCTGCGTTGCAGTTAAGTAAGCCATCAAAGGCTTAGCCCGCTCAACCGCAGAGGCCGTCGAAAAATTATGTCATATTTCCTATTTTATCTACACCATGTTGGCAACAACAACATTTATACAGATAAACTTGAGGTGCCTGTGTGTAATGTGACAAAAAACGGAGGATAATTCGGACCAGGAGATTCCGAAAATACAATTTTTAGAATTTTTGTCTATCCCAATATCTGTCTTGTCTTGTACAAATTATATAAGATACTACTACATTATTCTAGAACCCGATCTCAGCGCCACCTGCCGGTCCCAATGGGTTAAAAAGTATCCTATGTCCGTCTCCTGGTTCTAAGCTACCCCCCCACCAATTTTTTACCAAATCGGTACAGCCGTTCTCGAGTTATATAAATAGTGTAACTAACACAACTTTCTTTAATATATATAGATAGTTAAAATATTAATGGTACTACCAAAGAATATTAAATAAAATTAGAGTATTGTCTTGTGTCAAAAGATAATACAAGTCAAATAATTAAATTCAATATAAATGTCATATAGCGTCATTTATGTCTTGTTCCGATTAATGTGGACAAATTTTAAATTTTCAGGCAAGAGAAAGTGTAATAGCTTATTACATGAAGAAGAATCTGTTTCCATTTTTATATTGGAATTTCATGCTGAAGGGCTACTACAATGGACCCGAGTTGGTTAGAAAAATCATTAATCCATTCGCCAAGTGAAATAATCCCAACATCATGGATCAAATATGTTAGTAATAATTTACTTAAATAGTAGACCTGTTATTTTCATATTATGTAAGGTGCATATAAGAGAAATATGTTTTATTTTTTACATTACTTTAAATGTGATAAGGTGTATCATTAATTATATTGTGTATTTGTTATATTATCTGTTAATTAGTTGTAAATTAGAATAAGTCATATTGGAATAAAAATTTCTTAAAGACCTTGATTTAGGAATTTCACTAAAATTCTTAGAAAAGTGACAGTGTACATTAGCGGAAATAGTGGCTAGCGAATGTCAGAGCCGACTTTACAATTGTTATATACCCTTTCCAATGATTTATTGTACTTTTAATGTTTGTACACCCATCAAGTTGCACATTTTTGACAGTAAATTTCACATGACACAATTATAGTCTATATGTGTTCCACGGCGTAGTAGTGCCGCTCGGTGAGTCATCTAATGCATAGATTATAAACGATCCTTATTATATATAAATTTAATAGAAATATCAATCCTTTTCAAATGAAGATGTTTTAATTAAAAGCATAAAAAACTGCATTTATATAGAGTTTAAAAAGTCACACTTTTGGTTTTATTTCACTTCTAAGTATAAACATATGGGTTATTTATTATGCAATGCAATGTTTTTTTGCAAATGATACCATATTGATTAAAATGTATATGGCAAAAACTTGATTTTTGTATAAAATCAAATTGGTAATCATGGACTGTTCAGTAATTGACCTGTCAAAAGTAAAATTGTTACACAGGGTATAATTGTCAATAATTAAAATTTTATAAGTCTCAATGTACATTGAGACTGATTGAATAAAATTATGTACAATAGGGGAGCGGGCAGTCAAATCAACTTAGTAATTATTTAAATTTCAGATTTTTTCGATTTTATCGTAAGTTTGTATAATTGAAAGGACTGTTTTAACGGTTTAAGTGCAATAATTTATTTGATTTTGAGTATTATAAAAGCAGTCAGTGCAATCATTATTGTTTGAGCAGTAATTGAAATATTTTTTAACATGACATTTGAAAAAAACTGATAATTTTATTTTTTGATGTCATTTCAACACTTGGTCTTTTATATGTAAAAATATTATAATTTATTGTAATACATGTCCGAATCCCTATTGCATTGTTTCTCAACCTGCAGTTGCAACCCTTGTTGTGGGGGTAGCAGTCAGTTGAAAAAATAAGACCTATATACAAATCAATAATCTATGTATAAATAAACTATTAACTAAAATGTTTTATAATTCTGTAGTGAAGGGGTGGCAAGACTGTTTATTACACATTCTGGTTTTTACATAGGTCGCCCTATAATAATAGAGAAACAATGCCCTATTTTATTCTAAAGTGTAACTCTTCATGTCTGAGTCCAAATCATATGTGGTTATTTGTTCATTATTTTTTAATCACTTAAGAATGTTATGTACTGTACAATGTACTGCAACAAGGTGCTTACTCATTTGACATACTCAACATGTGATAGAAATTGTTAATTCGTTTAAATTTACTTTAACAACACTATTTGACATTATAGACCTTTAATGGTTACGTTGCATTAGGGACTCACAACGACCACGTTATGACCGCGATTTATCCTGTTCCATTTGCTTGCCAGCGTTACAATCGTACACCCAAGTGAAAATTCGACCCATCTCTTGACATGGCTCGTTCTGAGCGTTGTGTGATCGAAAATAATGATGTCATTAGTGACATTTTCGCCACGACCACATGACCGCAGTCACCTTGTGGAATGGCTAACTGAGCATTTTGTGGTTTGTGAGCTACTAATGGAACGCCTGTATATTGTAGTAAATCTTTATTTTAAGGAATATCTAGTGTAGCATCTAATACTGATTTGTATATTTTATTATTGTATATATAGTGTATTTAAATCGTATAAAATTTGAATATGATTTGTTTATATTTGTATTGTTATGTAAATAACAAGAGATTCTATAACTATTATACCTTTTATAATCTATATTAATGTCAATTATACAACTTTCAATAAAAGTTATTTGTTTCATTCATTAACTAGTTGTGCCTGGATTTTGTTGAAGTACAAATATATATTACATTAACACAAGATATCAAAATAGGACATCCGTAAATTATGCATAGAATACCTGATTGACAAACGCAAATGGCTAATTGGCTAAGCATTGCAGTTTTAATCATGTCATTATTTCGATTTATAATTTTAATAAACATTTCCTATACATACATACATAACTTCACGCCAGGTCCCTTGCAAGGTAGGCACGAACAACAGAGCGCCATTCAGGCTTATTCTTACACACCTCACTTGCTTCTTTGACATTCATAGCTCTTGTCATGCACGCTCGTCTGTTCTTAAGGCTCCTGACGTCACCTTCTGCTAATACACGATCAATTTGATCATGGAAGGTGTGTCGCGACTTCTGCATCCATCCACTTTTGCATTGTATATCTGTTTAGTCATTCTTTTATCATACATTAGTTCTACATGCCCGAACCACCAGAGCATTCCTTTCCTTACCTTCACACCGACACTCTCTTTCAGACCAACTCTCTTACTTCGGCATTTCCTATAGATGCTGTAAAAACCTTTTTTATTTCAAAACTTATTTTCAATTCTCAATAATAGAACTTAACTTTGAGATCTTAATTCAATTATCAGTGCAGGAGAAAGAACACAATTTCCTACAGCCAGGCGGTTTGTCATAAGAGATGACAAAATAACATACAGCCAGGTGGTAAGGCATTTGCCCGTCTGGATGGCTACAATTCCTGGTCTAGAGTATGCCACCATAACAACTGTGTTGTGGTCTTTTAATAGTAGCCAGGTTCCAGTCTCCCATAAGAGAGCAGTAGCACATTTGTGTTGCAAATGTCCATAGGTGACGTAACCACTTTCTATCAGGTGGTCTGTCTGCATGGCTGCTGAAGTCGTGTAATAAAAAAATAAGTCATTGTAAGGAACAAACTCATACTTTCTAGATTAAACCCTATAGGCCTTTAGTAAATATGTATGATATACACAGCAGGGCCTGTTCTAGCCCTAGTTACTAGGGCTGCAATCACCACACTTACACTTAGAATGCCTGGTTTGTTAAGCCCAGCACTAGTCGTCTGCGCCTTTTGCTGTTCTAGTTTTGTGTAGCTGACAGTATTTCAGGTTACTTAGAAAAAGAAATGAATGCAATAGTTGGAAGCAGTCTAGTTCAGTAGAAAATATTTTGTCCAAGGTGGATTGGTAGGTTTGACACACCAGTTATCACAGTGTGCAGGATTTATCATGTTTTACTTCACTGTTACCACTTGTTAATTTTAACACTATCCACATTGGGTCAGAATATTGTCTAAGTTCAGCTTCCAGCCAAGATATGAACCCACTTTTTTAAAAATGTGTTTGAGATGTGATTATGTTCACCAATAAGCTACCAGTTTATTTCTACACCTATACAACCCATATCAAATACCTAAGACTATGTGACAAAGTGTGTCTTACAGCCATTTGTTAATAGCGCTCACAACATTTGATATGGAATATATTCTGAGTATTTTCATGACTAATTCAAACTAAGTTTCCACACAGTTTTGTACACACTTAGTCTACAGGTATTTTTTATCTTGAAACATTTTATCACTAGTAAAGATTATTATATGAAAAGACACTCTAATATACTAAATAACTTTTTGAAATGAATTAAAATCATATTGTCACCACAATAATTTTAGAATTAGCATGATATCTTGAACACTTATCTAATTTTTGCAATTTCAATATTAGAATGCAAATAAAAACAAAGTTATAATTTTTTTGGATATTTATTAACTTACAGCACTAATCATTACTTCTTGGCGGCCGCTCCTACTTTAGATTTCTTAGTACCACGCACCTTCTTCATTCTGTTCTTACGTTCCTTGCGCTGTTTGCGTGTGGGCCTCTTCTTTTCATACAGACCGTGACGTGCTAGCCTATGTTTGGGCTCGAACTTTTTAGCCAGGTCAAGAGTATCGTAGATCAACGCAAATCCGGTTGACTTGCCGCCACCGAAATTTGTCTTGAAACCAAACACGAACACAACGTCAGGCGTCACCTTATACATCTTGGCGAGCTTCTCACGGATCTCGGTCTTGCTGACGGTCGGTTTTCCAGGGTGGAGAACATCGCAAACCATTTGCTTTCGAGCCAACAATCTAAAACGACAAAAGCATTGTCAGACATAACCTGTCACATCGATGGGGGCATTTCACCCGAATATCACAGAGTTTACGGATGGAAATAAACAAATCGCACATTTACCTGTTGGTCATAAATTTACGGGTGCGAATAGTCGCTGTTCCTTCACTCATTTTGTATTATTTTATGAGATTTTGGCGTATACACGCACGTGTCTCCGAATGTTACAGAGAAAAAGAACGTGTAGGTGTTACCAGCGCAAACTTAAATTTTCTTCTTATACTTCTTTTTATCAATTTTTGAACAGAAAAAATCTGAATTAGAACTATCCGATATTAACTATGACATTGAATTTTTTCTTAAAACCATAATGATATTATTATGCTATTTTTTCTTGACCCAGTTTAGAGTTTAGAATTTTACTTAACTGTTTTACATACACAAATATTCTTATCTTTTGTCATAATATTTTTATAATAAAATATAATAGTAGCCGGCATTGTAAAAGCCAGCTAATTGGAGGGTTTTAACTAAATAGCTGTAGCTAAGATGTCAACCACTTCACCAACTAGCTAATGGTAGTCGAATAAAACCGAGAACTCAGCCGTCGGTTATTGGTTGGCAAGCACATATTAGCCAAAAACCGTTACCTAACTAGTTTTTAGCCGGCTAACGAACTACCATTATCCAGATGTAAAAGTTTGTGGAAGTTTGGTTGGTTATCCACCACTAGTATACATTGTTTTTCCTTAGAAAATCATTTTCGTGCATTACAAACAGAATTTTTGCAATGAGTTTAGTAATGCTTAAATGTGAAATAAGCCCCAATTAAAGTTACATATTGCAATAGGAATGTTGTATATTATTCATCTAAAGACACAATTGAACTAAAATTTTATCAGAAAAATTATCTAGTAAGAAAAAACAAGGTATAGTATTATTACATGCTATGAATATTACAAAATTACTGAAATAAGATAAAATTAGTTACTGGCAACAAAATAATAACATAATTTTAGTGTATCGGTTCATAAGGCCTAGTAGCCAGGACCGCTTAATATTTTTTAAAAGTTGTTATTTTCTGCTAAAGGTTTTACAACCATACATTACATTATTCCTACATAGAATACTTCTGAGACTGATTTTGGCGGTAACATGAAAGGTAATATTTTTCTATACAGTTTTAACGAAGAACTGTGTGTTTATACGAAAATGTCGAGTGTTTAGACAAAATGATTATAGATAATACTTTATGATATGATAATGTGCCTTTTAAAATGCAACAAGAACTCCCTCGTTTTGCGTCAGACAAAGACCTACAATTTGGCTGGAGTTATTGTTTGAAAATTATTCTGAAACTTGAATTTTCTTACTTCACTTTGACATTATACATATTAGTGTAAACCATATTAAAAAGAAGAAAAAGACAGCATTTAGTACCGAAAACAGAAGCTATATGGGGACCATCTGACATATAATCGTATACCTGGGTCACTATTAACCTAGTTTTGTAATATTCTATCTTTTGCTTCTACTCAGACAGTTTTCTTATTTATAATAACATTATCTTCTTTCCATTTTCAAGAATTCCCTTCGTCTGAGAACATTATTAAATATTTTGCTGTTTTTTTATATTTTACCCGTGTCGTGAAAGATTATAACTACATATTTAAATAATTTTATTAGTATTGTGGCGACCGAGGGCAGAACTTTCTGGCAGCGTAAGCCGACCTCAAAACTTTTAGATAAAAGTCGAAGATTCTGGAAAAGATAAAGACGGATATATTTTAGAAAGGGAAAGACGATGTACGAATTCTAGAATATAAAGTTCGGGAAGGAAAAGAAAGAGATAGATAGATGTTAGAAAGGAACAGATGTTAGAAAGGGATACATGATAAACGAAAGTTCTGGAATAGAAGGTTCGGGAAGGAAAATACAGAGATGGATGTTTAGAAAGGGACAGATAGTAAATAAAAGAATAACGAAATTATGGGTTCTAGAAGATTCTGCCGGGTATATAAGCAGCGTAGGGCGCGCCTAGCGGGCAATTTAGAGTTGACTTCAGTTCAAGACAGCGAAGCGATAAGTTCGATACGGAAGAGTTAGTAGAGAAGTTTAATCGAAGACAATTACGAGTTAAGTGGTGAATTTAGTGACAAGTTCAGTGGATAGTTTAGTGAAGGAGGAGTGCAGCGTAGTTCGAGAGACGAACCAGAAGCGAGCTACACGCGGTAATATCGGAGGTGAGCACTGCAGTAGCAGGAGGTGGTCTACGCAATATCGGCGACGGAATTGTGAGCGAGACACCTTGTCGCCGGGACTGTGCATCGTTAGTCATGCGTATAGGGGCAACCCTGCAGAGGGGTATTGCGTGCGGCTGTGTAAGTCAATAAAATCTTTTAGACAAAAACTGGTGTTTTCTTCCAATCCCAAGTGCGTACCCCGTTCGCACGTAACAGTATTAATGTCCTGGAGATTTTGAAAAAAAAAACTGTTGCTGATTACTATTATAGTGTACATATTTCATATTATAATAAGTATTCCTACGTGAGTACTAGAATACCATTAAAATGTCAAGGTTACGAAAGATAATGTCAATATTGTTAAACTAATGGGGTCGCTTGATGAACAGCCTTTGGAAAAATGCCAAATTGCGTGTTCAATAGCTATGTAATTAGTTTTTCCGGTGTAGAGAAAATGCGTAACCATGACTTAATAAATAACTATTTTATCGTCTCTGAGGTTATTGGATATTTTGAACTTGTATTTTCTACAATTTTCACGCTAATACAATAAGTTTTAATGTAACATATATTTTCAAAATACACATTTTATTGTATTCTACCCAGATTTAATCCCATACGACTATTTGTATAATGGTGGCCATACACTAGCTGTTTACCGTCCCACCGGCATGACGTTGCAGGCTTGAACCAATCTGCAGTTCTTTCATATGCACCACACACGATCAATTTAAACTACTCAATCGGCAGTTTTTCTATCCGCGCAGGAACGGAGAAAGAATACAATTTCCCGCGGCCGGGCGGCCTTCGTAAGAGGCGACAAAACAACCCACAGCCAGGTGGTAGGGCATTTGCCCGACTGGATGGCTACCACCCCTGGTCTAAAGTATGTCGCCATAGCAACCTTGAGTTGTGTTTCGGCATTAGTGACCAGATTCCAGTCTCCCTTAAGAGTGCAGCAGCGCATTTGTAGTACCTTTGGTGTTGCAAATGTTCATAGGCGATGGTAACCGCTTTCCATCAAATGGGCCATCTGCCTGTCTGCCGAACTCATAAAAAAAAGCAATAAAAAAAGTTAATTGAAACCATCGTTGTCCGTCACTGGTCGTCGCCAGTCATATTATTCGTGGTAAAGAAACAAATAGTATCAGACTTATCATACAAACGAAATGAAGACGGGAAAAAAAGATTATCTTAACTTATTAACAAATGAATGAAGAAATCATTCCAGTAGAACTCCGATAGATGATAATCTTCACTCAACTGACCTCATCGGGACTGCTATACATGGTCCAATCTACATGATCACGCCAAAGGAATTAAATTTCGATTGGTCTGTCAAGTATCTGTCATGCCAATCCACGGTCACCTGCGGTCAGTTTTATCTGATCCAATCGTCAGCGTCATGCCGATTGGACGATAGGCAGCATGGTGTGTGACCACCATTTCTTATGGATGTCATAAGCTTCCCAAAAGGGTAAAGTTCCTAGAAGGTTGGTTACGTTACATCCCTCCCTCTTATCATCAATTAGGAGCTGTAAAATCTCTTTAGAAAGGCTCATGGTCTTAATGATTTATTTTTAAGCTATTGCATAGCTTTTTCGCGGGCTTTGAGCGCGGCGACCGAATCATGAAATTCCGTAACGAAAACTTGAATTAATATCAAAGAAAAAAAAACTGCATAAATAAAATAAATAAATAAATAATTATAATTGCATAAGTTGATAAAAATGCTATGCAATAGCTTTTATATTTATTTGTTTATTAGAAAAAAAATCTTTTTATTTATGATGTTTCAACAACTTTCTAATGACCATTCAACACGATTATATCTTTTAAATATTCTAATTGCCCCTTAGGGTGTAATATTTCAGTATTGTACGACATGTTCAATTCTATAGACAATAATCAGCTTGGATAACTTTTTCGGCGGCGAAAATTTTATTTATAGCGCCTAACCTTTTTATCAAAGCAAATATGCCAGGGCTACATTTGCTAAGTAAACATGACTTATTGTTTTGCGCTGACGACGGCTCCAGTGGGACTAGCGTTGTTTTTGTACGTTTGGGAGTTTAGTATATCAAAGATTAAGCTGACAAATCTAATCCTGCCTAGTTAAAAGTTTTATTGCCTAAATAGCTTTTGGATTGTTAAAATAAAAGTTAATTTAAATTTCATTGTAACTGAGAAAAACTTAGATGCCAGTAAGTTATAAATAAATAATTCTACTTTTTTATCCATTAAGGGTTGCACTTATTAACTTCGAGAACGTAGATAATCACTACACTTATTGTGTGATGTAATATCATTACATTTCCTTTAGGTTTCATCTCTTTATACGCACCTTTGTTTGTTTTTTACTTGACCTCTCTTCAAACGTGATATACCACTGGTACACTCTTTCTTTAAACTTTAATATTCTTTAAAGATTATCACTACATTTTGAATGCGTACAGTAACAAATTACCCAGTTCTAGCAGATTCGGTTATTAATTACGGTTTAAGTAGTTATGTTCGAACATAGAAAACATATTTAATGGATATATACACATTTCAGTTACGTTTATTAAAAACCCTATTACCCAAGAATATTAAATGTAAATATAAAGACAATTATAAATAATTATGCAAATATTGTAATGTAATGAGTGCATTAGATAAGGTAATCTCTATCCGTGCAGGAACGAAGAAAGAATACAATTTCCTGCGGCCCGGCGGCCTGTCGTAAGAGGCGACAAAACAACCCACAGCCAGGTGGTAGGGCATTTTCCCGACTAGATTGCTACCACCCTTGGTCTAAAGTATGTCACCATAACAATCTTGAGTTGTGTTCCGGCATTAGTGACCAGGTTCCAGTCTCCCTTAAGAGAGCAGCAGGACATTTGTAGCACCTTTGGTGTTGCAAATGTCCATAGGCGATGGTAACCGCTGTCTATCAAGTGGGCCGTCTGACTGTCTGTTGAACTCCTGCAATAAAATAAAATAAAGGAAAAAAATAACCTAGGGCAACGTATCAGCGTGGCTATCCAACGCGAAAATGTGGCCAGCATTTTGGGTACGCTCCCCGCCGACAGCGATTTGGAGTCAATTTTTTACTTATAGATTTATATATTTTTTTTTTTTATATATATAATGAAAATGGTGTTCGTTTGAGGCTCAATCACGCTTAAACCACTGATCGTATCGACATGAAACTACCACCATTCGATGCGAAATTTTTCCTAGATGGTTTATGGCTATTTATCTATATATATCTATATATATATATATTTCCCATGTTTTCTCAATTTGTTTGTTTATTAATTTATTTGAATAAGGCTGTACGAAGTTCGCCGAGTCAGCTAGTTATTTTATAAGTATAGTTATTTATAGTATAGTTTAGAGTTTTTGTTTATTTTTAGTATTTAACGAAAACATTTTTTGTTTGTAACAAAACCATAACCTGCGTCCATATTTTGCCTAGTTTCACATCTACACTACATTTTCACCAGTGATGTAATATTTAACGTCATGATTTTCCCATGTGTGTGCTAGCCATTTTACCATGAACCCTTGCCTTTCTTGGTAGAAGCCTCTGAACCTTCCTAAAGCCTTTAAGCTACGGGGGGCGTGGTAGGTCTATAACTCTGGTCGGAGTTAGGCGCCAACCGTACCACCCTCTATCGATTATGTCTAAGCTCAAAACAGACAGTATTATGCTGTAAGACCACTGTTGTGTGGACGTGCCTTAAGAGGATAAGGAATTTTGAAGATCTTTGCAAAGTGAGTTTGACCCATAAATGTTTAAAAAGAAAATACTTGACAGGGTGTTTTTCATAGTATTTATCGAATTAAAAAGGTACTTTATATTTAGAGTGTTATTTAACTGTTTTCTTCAAAACTATGATTCGTTTTTCGGACGAATTAACATATTACCCGAAATATTTTATAGGCTACTAGGGTTTTAGTAGTTTATGTTTTTAGTGAATAACCTTAGTCTATTTAGAGAGCAACTATTCTTCACAGAGGTTACATTCCATTAAGTTTTATGTAGGCGCCATGTGTCCCTGAAAAATTCCTACTAGCCCAGTAAATAACTATCCAATTTTCGAGTATAAGTATCCTATATATTTATGGTATGTATTCTAGGTGTTGAATTGTTGATACTAGATAATTCGGTATATACAAAATTTCAGCCAAAAGCTTCGCGTAATTTTTTCGTGAAAGACAAATTACTTTCGCATTTATAATATTAAGTAGGTATGGATAATCATCTAGTGTAATATATTTAAGCTTTAAACGTTTCCAACTATCTTTATGAGCTTGTGCTTAAATAATAAAAACAATGTAAACGGAAATAAAAGTAATTACGAAACTGCTGTTTTATTTTTCGTGGATTGCCGCTTATGGACAAACTGAGATATGAAGATATCCGTAAGAGATCCAAAGTCACACATAGCTTGCAATATTAGCAAGTTGAAGTAACAATGGGCTCGTCATTTTTGTCGCAGCACCGACGATCGTTAGAGTCCTGGGTTCCAATTCTGTTCTTACAATTTCGTCTTGATCGCCGGACAATAACGTCTTAATTCTATTCTAAGATTGCTCAATTTCGGTATTCTGTTAACTCCAATGGTGTGTCCGTGGCACGCCACTCGTATATTTATTAATATATATAAGCGAAAATTCGCGAAACAAATGTTTAAAATTGGTAACTTTCAATTTATTAATTTCTGCTGGTGGTAATACCATTTTTTCTACTATTAGTCCACCGCGACGATATCGAGCAGATATTGTGGGTTTACTTATAGTAGAATTATTTTGGCCGTGCAGTTTGGGTCATAAATCAAGCTCGGCCTCAGCCCGGCTAAGGCGGTGGGCGTGTTGCGCGGGCGCAACATAATTATCGATAAAAACTCATTCGTATCAAAGGAAGATTATCAATCTTATAAAAATCATTATTATCTTTTTGGCTGTTAATTTTAAACTTAGATATAGGTAATTATATTTATTTTTAATATAACTTGTTACATTCTAAACTTTTGTACTTATAGTTTTTTTTAACATAGATACCTAATTAATAATAATTTATTATAAGTCATTATTATTCTCATTTTAATAAATACTTTGTTTTATCTATTTTTTTCTTTCATTTATATCACTAACCCACAAAATGACAAAACTAAATACACTATCGATAACGTTTATCGACAACAATAATGCATATCACTATGCCTGCCCATAAGGCCAGTGAGTGGAAGAGAGAGCGAAATACTCGCTTCACCGCTCCGATTATTTATGACCCAAACTGCAAGCACAAAATAATTCTACTATAGTTGAATGGATTTGAATTTGAGTGATATATTGTTCTCGCTAATCTCTTTGTTCACGCCGCCGAAAGACTTCATAAAGCCTTCTTTCCTCTGTTGGTATTTAATGCGAATTCTTGGAAGCCATTATGCTGACCATTTACCAATTTCAAGAATCAGTGAGCAGCGTGTTGCTAGGAGACCATGTCTAATTTTCAAATGTAAGGGGGTCGCAAATGGGCAGATCGTGTTCAGACTGTGAACGAGGCGTTACCTAGTGCACTTTCGGCGCGAGTATCTTGTAACGACGAACTTTGCGCGAATTATGTGACAACGATTTTCTGCCCTACGGTTTGATTTTTTTATATTCGGCTATACTTGTAAGAAAATAATTACGTTCATAACAATATGAATTTTTGACATTATCGCAATGGAATAATACTTCAAATATCTTCGCAATGCCAATATATTAGAATAGCAGCTCCTGGAGTGGAGACAGTGGAGTGGCCTGGTAGTGTCGGTTGCTCTCCAGCCCGATGGAGTGACGAACTGTGTAAGGTGGTGGGTGGGCGCTGGAAGAGGAAGGAGGAACCAGGATGTGGGTGACTGCGATTAGTTGAAGACAGATATTATAATTGTTTTAAAATCGTTCTGTGTCTCATTGATCCCCAAATATTGGCGCCGCTTTTCGTAGTAATCTAATATTGTGTAAGAAATGTAATTAAATTATTTAAAAATATATAAACATTATTATCTTGCTAGTAATTATTCATAATGAACTCCATGATATCTTAGGGTAATAAACTTGTGCGAAGCTAATCTCTGAAAATAATTTATCAAGTTGCTATGAGTTAAGAAGTAAGAATACGGTCAAGTGTAATTATTATGTAAAATTAAATCTATCTATAATATAATAAATATGTAGTGATTTCGAGTTTGTGTAATGAATTTAAAAATGAAAAAATATTTGGGAGGCCAATTCCGAACATACAACTTTTAGCATTTTTGTCTGTCTATTTGCCTGTTAGAAGGGTCACATGTAAACCACTGAACAGTTATAAATGTGGTATTTAATAATGATTATTTTGTGTATCTATGTATATTAGGGTGGCGCAAAAAACTGACTATATTTTTTGAGTCTCGAGTGAAAAATGTTAGTTTTTGATGTTTTAAGAACTCCCTCGAAAGGACAGGACAAGTAAAAAAATATTAAGAGGTCGCTCATAAATTGTTTAAGATTTCAAAAATCGCCAAAACTTAAGTTTTTTTCTCGTTACAGTATAATTTTAAACACCAAAAACTAATAAGTTTTTGAAAGTTTCAGTTCAAAATTAGAATTTTAAAAGGTCACTCTTTTTTTTTAAAATTTACTATACTAGTGCATTACTCGCTCGAAATCTAAAGTAGTCGTTTTTTTGTGTCTCCTGAATGTATGTAGGTATTATGTACTCTTAATTCTATACAAGGTGTCCAGAATGTATGTTTATACGCAAAAACGCTATATATGTGCTATATAATGAAAACAGATTCTTTTAAACCACATTTTATATGGCTAAAACTATTGACATTTCCGTCATTATACATTTATGAGTTTGTTGAAAATAATTATCATTTATACACTAAATGCAACAGTAAGCGCCACAACAGCTTAGCACACCTGCTTCCATCTTCTTCGAAAACCACTTTATTTCAAGACAGTCTATTCTATACGGAGACTAAAATTTACAATAAACTAACTACCACAAAAAATTAATGAACTCAACATTAAAAGCTCTAATTATAATCTAAATAATTAATTAATAAAACATGTTACACAAAACATGATTCCTGATACAGATTGATTTTCTTCGACGACGTCACTTATAGTGTGTGACGTGTCGGTGAGGGGGCCTCGAGCTGACGCTCTTTGCCCCGGCTGCGGCTCGGAGGGCCACTACCCTCCGGTAGCTGTGTGTGGGAGCCGCCGTGGTGTCGGCGGCTCGCGCGGGTCCTGATACAGGAGTCTGATTTTGTGACATGAGGAATCGTAGGGGCCTATAGTAGAATTATTTTCTTCGTGCAGTTTAGGTCATAAATCAAATTTGGCCTCAGCCCGGCTAGGGCGGTGAGCATGTTGCGCGGGCGCAACGTCATTAACGATAAAAACTCATTCTTATCAAAGAAAGATTATCATTCTTATAAAAATCATTATTAATTTTTTTGCTGTTAATTTTAAACTTAGATATAAGTATTTATATTTATTTTTAATATAACTTGTTACATTCTAAACTTTTGTAGTTATAGTTTTTTAATACATAGATACCTAATTAATATTTTTTTTAAATCATTATTATTCTTATTTTAATAAATATGTTGTTTTATCTATTTTTTTCTTTCATTTATATCACTAACCCACAAAATGACAAAACTAAATACACTATCGATAACGCTTATCGACAACAATAATGCGTATCACTATGCCCGTCCATAAGGCCCGTGAGTGGAAGAGAGAGCGAAATACTCGCTTCACTGCTCCGATTATTTATGACCCAAACTGCACGGAGAAAATAATTCTACTATAGGGCTTATGATTTTTTGCACAAATCTTTAAAAGCAGTTAATCGCTTAGTTCTCACTTGCTAATTAAACATGTAAAGTGCAATAGCAGACTGGATATCGTAATCAGTGCTAACTTTCATAGCGACTTAAACACACACACAAACACACATAATAAATTTACGTTTTACGGTTTTCAGCGCGGTATTTTATTTGATTTTTATTATTCCGACGTTTCAGCCACTTTTCGCTAGCCGTGATCACGAAAGAAAAAATGTCAAGTGTCAATGAGTCTTTTTTAATCATGCTTAACTAAGGGAACGTACCTATAATACGTGATTAGTTCATGGGGGGAGAGATGTCTTAAAAATACTACGCTTGGTCACAGGGGCGGCGTGAGGCCGGGAGGCTTAGGTTTTCGTTACGTAGTGAATATTCTCCAGGGAAATCTAGCGCTTTTCCGAGCTATATTCAAATAGGGCGCGCAGTGTTTAGCGCTTTTTAACGGCTAACGAGAGCCAAATTACATATAATAATAGAATCACAAAACAAGTGTACGACAGTATTGTGAATGGTAAAGTTGGTACCGGTAAACCACGACGTAGACATTATGATCAAATAACAGAAGTGTTAAAACGAGGTCCGGTAAAAAGCATATCAAATAAACGTGCATGTATGAAGAGGTTAATGAAAGTAGATGAAGCGAAAGTTGTTTGTCAGGATCATAGCAAGTGGAGATCTATAGTCTCTACCTATCCCCATGGGAAACAGCCGTGATAATATGTATGTATGGATGAGCCAAAGATTTTTTAAATTTCTGTTTGCATAAATTGATTTAAAACCATATATATGAATTGCTACGTCAAAACTAGAGGGGGAGGGCGAGAGGCAGATGCCACGGCTGATCACCAGGAGGGAGGGGGTAAAAAAATTGGGTCACGAGGTATGGGTACGTTCCCTAATCAAAACAAATTTCTTTGTTTCAGGAAATTTTCGCCTAACACCGTTAATTAAGAGTTGGAGTTGTGGCGCAATAGTTGCGCCACTCGCTGCCAACACGCGTGTATGGGTGACGTCACAAGACCTATCTGCCGCACTAGGCTTTTAATGGTACCAGGACAAAACAAACCGAACATACTTAAACTAAATAGCGTGGCAAGGGAGGCGAGCCGATATTCCGCCAGAGACCCACGGTTAAGACCCTAAATCCTTCCCTTTGCCTTCATAACTGCCAGTATTCAAATAGTATTAAAAAAACAATATGGAGCAAGATTGGGATCACGTACTGAGGCACAGCAGGACACCACGTGATCGATTACTAGATGCCACTGTTCGTGAATCTTTACTTTCAGAGTCTACGTCAGGCTTTTGTAAAGGCGAAGAAGAGGATACAAGCATTGGTTCAACTACATTTTCAAGCCCTGATCTTGAACTCAGCAACCGAGATAGACTACTGACTGTTTGCGAGAAACCTACACCTATAAATACTTCAACAAATCATGTTAAGATAACAGAAAACCCAGTAGAACCCAATGGTGATGTAGAGAAATGTGCTGTTGATGAAATTGAGAAGGTGGAAATACCAGACGGTGGTTGGGGTTGGGTGGTTGTATTATCATCTTTCGTTATATCTATGATTGCAGACGGTATAAGCTTTTCTTTTGGGCTTCTCTACATTGAATTTCTGGAAGAATTTGAGGCTAGTAAATCTGTAACTGCCTGGATTGGTAGTCTGTTTATTGCTGTCCCATTACTTTCTGGTCCTGTTATGAGTGCTTTAGTCGATCGATATGGCTGTCGAAGCATGACAATTTTAGGTGGAATTATCTCAACAATCGGCTTTGTGCTAGCATCAGTTGCTACTACTTTAGAGATGATGATGGTTACTTTCGGCATCATAGCTGGTTTGGGATTGGGCTTGGTTTACGTCACAGCAGTAGTATCAATAGCTTATTGGTTTGAGAAGAAAAGAAACTTAGCAGTTGGGTTAGGGGCATGTGGTACAGGCGTAGGAACATTTGTCTACGCACCCATGACGCAATACTTCATTGAAGAATTTGGCTGGAGGGGTACAATTTTGCTTCTATCAGGTACTTTATTAAATCTCTGCGTTTGTGGATGCGTGATGCGTGATCCAGAATGGTGGATTATAGAACAGAAGAAACAGAAAAGTGGAAAATTGAAGAAAGACGATGAAAAGTCCAGAAATTCAAGTGCAGCTTCAATTGTTAGCCCTTACTCGCTCGATATCGATGTTCCAACTAGAGGGAAGAGTATGGGATGGTTGATCAAGAAAGGAGTTGATCCGGCTAAAGTTATCAAGCAAGAATCAGAAAGCATTAAGCGAGAAGAAAAGGCATTGAATAAGAAATGTGACGTGAGGCGTACGAGCTCAGTTACAGAATTACCTACCTTTTTAACGTATAGTGATAAGGTAAGTGCGAAATAGCGATAACATCTTACTACGGAAGGAATTCTTCTTCCATAGTAAGATGTTAATGATAATTTAAACGTCTAGTAATAATGTAGCTCTATAAAACTCTTGAATCCAATATGATTAGGTGTCGCCATAGTTCTCTCTCTGACTTTTTGATATTTTTAACCCAGTTTCAAAAGATGGAGGTTCTCATTTCCACTGGATGTTTTTTCGCGATTTCTTAGTGAACCCATTTTTTTATTTTATTCAAAAGACTACTCCTGATTTGGCCCCATTGTTAAAAATGAAAGAAAATTGATCTGCCTTTAGAATATAAGCTTTCAGTCTTTCGTTCTTAACTAGGCGAGTGACGACAATTTTAGGTGGTATTAAAGGTAGACTGACCGAAATCGTATACCAGTAGTCCAATGTGCTGCTTCACGATGTTTTCCGTCACCGCCAGCAAGTGGTAAATGTAACATTATGTACTTTATATCCCAAATACAGTGAAGAAGTACAGGATCTCAACCCACGTTGAAATTAGACATTGCTAATTTAACACTTTAACCACTAATCGTAATCGTAGAAATGTATGTACGCGCATAACTTGAGAATGTATTTAATATTTAAAACTAGCTGTCTGGGGAGACGTTTAGTTGTCTTGCCCTGAAAAAATAAAATTCTACGACCCAATTCTAGTGTCTCTTACCTGTTCCAATTGTGAATCTTAACAATCCGGGTACCCACGCAAACAGACAAAAATATATTCCAACTAGATTCAGGAGATTAGGAGGACATCAGAATTCTATCTTAGCGCCACCTACCGCTTCCATTGCGAATTTAAACCTTCCGGGGACCCACTCAAACACAAACAAAGTTTTCATCATAATGGTAAATAATTAACAATTGATAAACATTAAAAATAAAATTACAAGTAATTAAAATCCCTAATAAAATGTAATTATTATTTGTATTTTTAGACAACGATGACAATTCTCGACAACATAGTCAAGAATACGTGTAAAGAGGAAGGCAAAGAAGTCAAATATCTATCATTTGCTACCAGATGTAATAAGAAACTCAAAAGAGAAGCAAAGATAGAAGAGAATGATCCACCTATAGTTACGTACTCAAAACAAACTGTACAGAGGACTAATTCAGAGAAGTATTATGACAAACAAAGGTCATTTGAGGAGTATCAACTTAAGAATCCCAGGCAAGGTAATAAATAATACTTTCATATTAATCTATTAATATCAATCTTGAGGTGTGTGTCAATCTACTAAAGTCAAGTTTGTATAATGAATTTGAAAACTTAACGGCAGACATTAAAAGAATATAAATTCATTTACAACTTAGAGTATATTTTTTTACCTTGGGCTAATAATGATAAAGCATTATTAGTAATTATTACCCTGATTATGTTATGCTTTTAGGCAAAGTTCTAAGGAAGTCCCAGTCTGAAACCAAAGAAGACAAAGAACTGATAAAACAAGACAGCAAGGAGAACAAAAGAGCATGGCTAAAGAGGCAGCTTTCAGTGAATCACCATTACTTAAGAGATCTAAAAATGCCCTTGAACTCTATCAGCCATAGAAATGCTATGCTGAATATAAAAAAGTATAAATTGAAAGCTTCATCGTGTCCTGATATATTCAAAAACTCCATGATAACTATCGATGAGAAGGAGGAGGTAAGAAAATTATGTTAATACGCTACCGAAGTTAATAAATATTATCTTTTATAAATCTGATAAAAAAGATAAAACGAACCTTTGTGGTCTAACGCAGGTGCCTGTTTGATCATTATGTCCATAATTCTTGAAATTTTTATGTTTTGACTATGTACATTTTTAGATCGATGCTTCGATACGCGTTGATGCTGCATGATGTGTACTTCGATGCTAAGAGCTAAGTGCCCCTCGACTACTGATTGAGTATTCATAATAAAATAAAATGTAATAAAAAACATCTTTATGTTGCATTAAATGATACTTCATGTCTGGACTAAAGAGAGGAACCCCTCAAGTTTGTGCCCGACTCGCACACGACCACTAGTTTAATAATCAATCAAAATATGCTTTCAGAAATGGTATGCTGACTGCAGCAGCTGCCTTGCAGACATGTTTAACGTCGCCCTCTTCAGACAGACGACTTTTAACCTTCTTTGTGTTGGCACCATCATTTTGTTTGTATGGTTTATCGTGCCTTACTTCTATCTTGCGGAGCATATGATTCACAAAGGATATAGTGAAGACGATGGTGCTACCATGCTTAGTCTTATTGGAATCACTAACACGATAGGAATGGTAAGATAATATTACAATTGGGTAGTTTATAATATATAAAAAAAATTAAGTGAAACTTCTTTAGAATCGATATAATTTGAAACTCGATGGCACGAAAAAGCTACATTAATAACAGATAAACACATTAATAGGAGTAAGCCTGGGAGAGAATGAGATAGAGTAGATTATATTAAATCATTTAAACACTATACTACACACTACTACACTACATGCTCTCATACAGGTAGAGTTGGAAATGTTTTGAAGTTTTCGTTAATACTTCAAATTTCGTGTTTTAAAGCTTGTAACGTAGATTTGATTACTCCTAGCGACATCTAGGAGTACACGGAATGTATTATAATGAATGTATTATAATGATAATTATACTATATGAAATATTACGTCACGAAATTTAGAATCCCTCCCAACCCTTGTCACACTTTGCTTCATTTCTACTGCGTGTGAACTGCAGAAACACACAAACACACACACACACAACTTTTTATTCTTAGAATACTGCAGACAAGCTGACGGTCCACTTGATGGAAAGTAGTTAGCCTTGCCTATGGACATGGATTGCCTCACCCAAGGTTCACCATGCCAAAAACTAAACACGGAGCCTCGGCGCTGCAGTGAGCTAAGTTAGCTAAAGCTTAGAACACTGAACCACAAAAGCTATCTTGTTATTTTGTCATCCTTTACATACTACAATTTTCCATATCCCAATTAACAACTAGTTTTTGCCCCGGACTTGCATTATGGATTTTATCCGTGCAGGCACGGAGAAAGAATACAATTTCCTGCGGCCGGGCAGCCTGTCGTCAGAGGCGACAAAACATCCCACAGCCAGTTGGTAGGGCATTAGCCCGACTGGATGGCTACCACCCCTGGTCTAAAGTATGTCGCCATAACAACCTTGAGTTGCGTTCCGGCATTAGTGACCAGGTTCGATTCTCCCTTAAGATAGCAGCAGCGCATTTGTAGCACCTTTGGTGTTGCAAATGTCCATAGCCGATGGTAACCGCTTTCCATCAAGTAAGCCGTCTGCCAGTCTGCTAAACTCTAATTATTACTAATTATTAGTAATTTCAAACTTAAATTTTACTTCAAAGTACTTAATGATAAATACCCGCTACGCCATCTGGCGAAGTAAAAGTGAACTAGTGGTAATAGTTACATGGAACTAGCGATGAAATTGTTGGTAAATTGCAACGGTGGCTCTAATAAACGCGGTCCGACGGCCATTTTTTCGGATATATAAATGTCTATCTTTCGGTAACAGTACCCCTCGATGAATAGTACCCTTTGTCTATACCCATGATAAATATATGCAAAATTTCTTGACGGTCTGTCGCGTATTTAAGGCGTGTAAACATTGCAAACAAACACACATTCGATTTTATAATATTAGGATTAATAGAGGTATTAAACTTCTTTTAATTACCTTGGCTCCAAGTTTATTAATGGCTGCCCAGACGATTTGTCATCGTTAGTTATTGATCCCTTTGCCAAATGTGACCATGAGAGACTCGTTTACGTCCTATGGAAATCACAAATCATTATAATTCCATTTTAACAAAACTAAATGCAGTCAATATGTTTAAATTAATACTGCCAAACCATTTTCCGTATTCTTTGCAAGAAAGCGCCATTTGCACGCGCGCTTCAGTTTCAAGGAACACCCTTTATCATCTCTAGGACTATTGGAATCATCGGTCTTGATATTGCGAACAATGTGCAGTTTAGTCATATTGGAGGCAAGGATAAACTTGTCTCTAAGAAGCTGGTAGTGGTAAACCAGTTCAGGCAGTACTTCACACTGTGGTAACGAATTTTACCTTACGTAACTCAGGGAAGCCGCATAGGGAGTCCTGCTCACACCCGTGGGCTGAAACAAACCAACTTAACGCCCTGTGTAGTATACAACGTCGAACCATTAGCGTTGTGGAAAATCCCATATTCACAGATACACTTGGCTTCCGGAGAGATTTTGCGTATCTTCGTATTCTACCGTCTGTATAATTAGGAGTGTTC
The DNA here is from genome assembly GCA_949752895.1 of Dendrolimus pini. NCBI lineage: Eukaryota > Metazoa > Arthropoda > Insecta > Lepidoptera > Lasiocampidae > Dendrolimus > Dendrolimus pini. The sequence continues at coordinate 2,741,100 of OX457136.1, forward strand.
CGAGCAACTGTTCAGAATGGTATCTTCGTTTTATTTCTACCACAGCACTGCTCGCTATCATGCAAGGTTCCCAAGATCTTCCGCAGGAATTTAGAATTGGTTCCCAGCTGAGATTTGTGATGCACTGCTGGGCTCGAATGAACTTTATGACACCAGTCGCATTTCTTTACACTTCATAATCCTCAACTGTTAGCTTCTTTCAAAATTACTCAAGGGTCAACCAAAATAGAAAACCAGGAAACATGATCCCCTGGTATTTAAGATATTCGTGAATGACGGAAACAAAAAACCATTGGGTTTTGATGTATAAGTTTGTTTGTGTAGGAACAACAAAAGAACAAACCGCAAACGCTTATACCAATGAAAATATTTCAAATGGAAAATATTATAATTCATATGTATTTTAGATGAATATTGCCAAGTAAAAATATATAAATAGTGGAATCATGAGACTTTGTGAACGTGCTTCCAAGGCTGGTAGATAACATACGGTGGCCAGAAATAAATAATATCCAATTTCTTACGTCTGGACGACGTCGCGTCGGTGCCAAATACCTCTGTAGCAGAAATATTCACGAGGTTTCCTCTAAATTAATAGTTATTTTCAGTTTGTTATTGAAAATCTGACAAAGGACCACAAGGTCTTAAAGCGTAGCACATTTCTAAAAATCCTATAATAATATTTTATTTAGTCAACCAAGTGGGAGTAAGCTTAATTAAACATTCAACAAAAAGCTAGTTGGACCTTTTGCCTAGAAAGGACTTACGGCTCTTTTAGTGACCTTATTGAAGGAAAATGGTCCCCATTCTCTGTAATTTTATAACAACTTACAAATGTTTTTGCTGTTAGAACCACATCTTACTCGTCATACTTGTTACAAGGTGGATAAGCAGGTATGATATACCAGTAGTTTGTATTAGGTTTCCTCATAATGTACCCGTCCTCACACCGGCATCAGGTGCTGTAACAAAAATACGTACTCAGTATATTATGTCGTGTATTGTAACAAGATTTGAAGTCATATTATTGAAATGAAATCTAGATATCTTAGACACTGACTTAATGTTTTTTTTTACTACACGTATATTAATTTAGAGGAACCCTATTAGCGACAGGAACACTTTATTAAAAACTTTGAAAATATTTAATAAAATCGGAATATCCTTGACAAACCTTTTAATCCACGTATCTAGAATACACAGGAAAATCTTCAGTAAAAAGATTATTATTATTATTTTCTCTTAGTATCACCAGTAAGCTTAAGCGAAATTTAAAAATTATGATACGGAAAATTCTTACTCTCTGTCTACATTTTAATATTTAATTGGCTTTGCTTTCAGGTGGGTCTTGGTTGGATTGGCGACTTTCCTTCCGTCTCCATAGGGAACCTCTACGCAGTATGCCTTATCCTTTGTGGAGCATCTGTTGCTGCCATACCAATAGCAGCTGCAGATTATTGGATTCTAGCCTCTACCTCATGTGCGTTTGGGTTGCTTTTTGCTGCCTCGTTTACTTTCACCCCGAGTTTATTGGTGAAGCTGATTTCATTAGATGACTTTACGTCAGCGTATGGACTAGTGTTGCTGGCTCAGGGTATTGGGCATCTGATTGGACCGCCTTTGTCTGGTAAGTTTTTTTTTTTGCAATTGCTTATAATTTTGATAATAATTAGTGATAGTAATAATATTAGGAAAGAAATACGCGTCTAATAAGCACTTGTTTTTAATCCGCTTTTGCTGTTCATAGATCAATCATATCTCTGAATTTACACATGTTTAAAATTATGTGTGAAGAGCTACGATCGAAGATTTAGATGTTTTGTATATACAATTTACTAACTACTGCTTTCCATACATCCATCGTTACGTTTTTATCTTCTCAAAAAATATATCTAACGACGCCTCTTGATGTTTTTTATTTATTTAATAGATGGAGGGATATTTGTTACCAAATTCGTAAATGATCTCCATCATCTTCAGTTTTAAGAACGGGGTGACCAATAATTCTAGGAATCTGAAGTTTTACCACCACCCTAAAAATTCTATTAACGTGAATTGGTTTGCTCAAGATCTGTGAATTATTTAGTCTTTGTAATAGGGTTTATTTTAAATTGAATCATTTTTAGGATTTGGTATCTAAATGATAGAAATCCTTTGATGTATGTAAATCACACATATGGAATTATGGGATCTCTTACTGAGTGTGAACCATTACGTACTTTGTTGTCTTTTTTGAGGCTTTGCTTTTACAATTCCATCCTCACGTTTCTAATTTCTATTTATTTAGACATTTTACTCAGCAATATAGCGCTGTATAACTTCTGAAATGTTTTTCAGGTTTGATTTACGACGTAACACTATCATGGGAGATGTCATTCTATTTAGCAGGCGGTTGGATAATAGTGGCTGGTGTACTGATATCCTTTATACAACCAGTGAAGAATTACCAGGATCGCAAGCAAAATGCTGAAGACCGACACAGTGTTTGTAGCGAGGCTTAAATTTGAAATGTTTGCCATAAATTCAACGTTGCAGTTAGCATTCTGGGCACATTTCCCACTGGGAGCAATCTAGTACATGATCTGTTTACATGTTTTGGTTTTATTAGTTGTTAAAATTGTATAAAAAATATTTTAGTCTTCTATTAGTACATATTATAAGTAATTTGCATTGTTAACCTTTGTTTAGTATGCTTATAGCCTATAGCAGTGAAATTTTATTTCTAGAAATAGTCCGGTTTAGTATTTACTATATTGGTAATTATAATACAACTAGCAGGCATCCCCGACCAACATCGGGAATAAAAACATTGTTTAGTAAATATCAAATCCTGAAGAACCTTATGATTTGATTTATCTAAATTACATTGCATTACGTAATTTCGGTTCCCTCTCTTTTTACCACACTTCCTTCTATCGATGTATTTGCTTTCACACAATTTATCCATCTCTTTTTGGATCTATTTTCATTCTTATGCTTGTATTCATTAATCTTAATGCTATCCCTTGAGCTGAAACGTCAAACGTCGCAAATATGGAACTTTAGGAAAAGGTTGCATATTTGTACCATTTGGGGTTGAAACATTAGGCCCGTGGGGTCCATCGGCAAAAAGTTTATTTAGGGACATATGTAAGAAACTCTTTGAGACTACCTATGAACGGAAGGCTGGCTCATATTTCGCACAACAAATAAGTATTGCCATACAGCCAGCCTTCTGGGCACGCTCCCCGTTGGCAGTAATCTGCTATTTACGGCATTTTAGTTTTAATTTCTTTTTTTCTCTTAATCTGACTTTATTAGATAATGCAGAATATATTAGAAAACTTAACCTTCTTGGTTAACACTATTTTTGTTACATGATTTTGAATGCTCATTATATCACTCATAACAGCTTAAACTTCTTGCATTAATATCTTTCCATTATTGTCTAACGTCCATAGGCGACGGTTACCGCCTTCTATCAGATGGGCTGTCTGCCTGTCTACTCCAGCTATAAAAAAATATTTTCTTCTTACTTCTTTTAGTCACGAATGTTGCCAAAAAGTGCACTATAAGGTAGACCTAAGTGATTATACAAATCCAATATGATAATATCGTTAGAAAATTTGAACTTGTCAAAAAGTGTTTTATTCTTAATACATTTTATTAATCAAACTAGAATGACATCTCAATAATAAGCCTTGAATTTAAATTGTTATATTATGGGGACGGTGTTTATTTATAGGAATGATATTGTTGTTTAGTCAATTGTTAAGGTTTTTAGAGTCAATTCGTTTTAATTGTACACCAATTTAAAGCAATCTATATTAATCCGCCTCTCTGAGTGAGGAATTGTTTGATGAATGATTGTGACCAACTTCTATTTGACAACGAAAATGATAGACACGAAACGTGGTTGACTACCATGGAGCCATACTTCTGATTTAATATCTCGGATAATTACAGCAGTCGGCAATCTAGCGAGTTAACAAGGTAGCTTTCCGATAAGCGGCGTAGCGTGGGTGATAGCCGCCCAGTGCGGACAATTTTGCCGCCCTTTTATTTCGGTATTTCAATTTAATGCATACTATATCTATACTAATATTATAAAGAGGTAAAGTTTGTGTGTTTGTGACGTTATAGGGGGTAATCTCTGGATCTACTGAATCGATTTTTAAAATTCTTTTTCTTTTGTGTTGCCATCAGTCGCTACAAAATATCATTCAAAGAAATGGGATTCTCCGAATTCGTCACAGAATAAGTAATGAAAAATTCCGTGCTCTTTTCAATCGGTCCGAATTTGAAGTTGCAATAAAAATATGAAATGGTTCAAATATTTATATTACTTAATGTGAAATTTTGCCGCCCCTAAAAAGTGCCGCCCCTACTACGCTACGCCACTGTTCGGAACCTCACCTATTGTCAGTATTCTACTTAATTTTAAGGCTTGTAATAACGCTGTGGTTCTTGAGGATTTTTCGGGCGATAGTGAGGATTTCATAGACGTAGTTGTTTTTCAGATGCATTATTATTTTATTGTGTATAAAATAAAGCAGTATATAAAAAAAAATATTTATCTCCCTTTTATAAAGCTATTTTTTATTGGTTTCTTGTTAATAATGTTAAGGTGATTTGGTGTTTTTTTTTTCTCAAACTTAAAGTAACTATAGAATAATTACGAAATAACTACGTTACGTCTCATATCGAATGATTTATTATATGTTTCGTTTTAGTGAATTATTGATCTGTAAATACCAACAAAAACTTGTTTCGTTTGTACTCCACTTTCGATATTTTAGGGCAACAGGCGCCTTAAGGGAATATAGGTACAATACAATACAAGTAATAAGCGTTGATTAATTAGAGTTAGTTTTCTGCGTTACACTAGTTTATAATTTATGTACATTTTGATGAAGTATTTAATAATTGTGGGGCCACGTTATAAAGCCACATTTGAAGTTTCACATAAATAAAGACGAACTAATTCAAATTGAAGTTCAAAATAAGTTCCCTTGGAGAACACTTTTTAAGGTCATACATATAGGTTAAATTTTAATTTTACTTCCTATTCTATGTACACTGCTTCGCACGTGTTAAGGTAGAAGAAGCTGCAAGAAACTCCCCAGCAATACGTGTAACGAAAAATTGTTTTTCTATATATTTCTCTTATTCTATTTATATCTCAACTAATTTTGTAACATAAAAGAAGAATAATTGAAAGCTGGATTGTCGACACATCCGTCCGTGTCGTGAACTTTTTAGCTTCATGTTGCCTGCCCACTGTCGGGCAATGGTAAAATCCTCAAAGTTTGCCACTGGTTACGTTTCCTGTGAAATCTGTAATATTATAAAATTCTAAGCATGGCTTGTCTATATAAACGATGGAGAACACATTGCAATATTTTTTAAATTTCTTTTGTCTATTTGTAGTTTTGTCTGTTTGTTTCTTTGCTCGGGATTCACATAAAAACGACTGGGCCGATTTAGATGTAGTTTTCGCTGATCGACAACTAACTCTTACGACTTAAACTCTGCGCTACTTTTTATCCTGGGAATCCAGCGGGAATATGTCTGGGTATGATTTAAAATGGCCAGATTAAAAAAAATTGAATTGCTATATGATCCAATTTTTTACAAATAAATAGCAAATTTAATGTAAAAACATGCATGACCTTTTTTATTCCGGGAATTTTGTAGTTGTTCGGATGCGTAAAAAATAGCTTACATGACTGAAATTTTGAAATGCTGCGATATTTTGTGTCCCGGGAATCGTGCGGGAATTTCAAGTCAAGCGTAGACGAGTCGCGGGCATATCCTAGTAAGATATAAGCCTATAGGTCCAAGACACAGTTGAGGACTTACATTCATCTATTCGAGGTATACGCATCATCGTGTACCCTTTCTAAGCGACAAGCTAAATTGAGATTTACTGCACAAGTTAGAAAAATATATACTTAATATAAAATATATATATATAGAAAAAAATGCATTTTTTTTTGTTGTTTACTAAAATCTATGCATGCTACAATTTAAAAAGTCTTACCAGCATGCAAGTGTACCTAAATAGAAGGGTAATCCAAATTTCACCCTTTTACAATCAACTAGTTTTGTTTTATTCACAATTTTGACCCTTGTGTAGAAACTGCACTTTTGTCTGTACGCCCCTTTGTTATGAAGCCCTCGATGTATAATATATATATATATATATATATATATATATATATATATATATATACATATATATATATATATATATATATATATATATATATTTGTGTAGAGAAAACCTTATGCAAGCACGGATAGTTTGATTTGTTAAATGAATTGTAACACCATTATTATTAAGAAAATTATATAAAAGAAAATTTAGCAAAATGTTATTTAATCTATTTTAACTATTGTATAATAAACACATTACTCGATCGTTGATGTTGCGTTTTAATTTTGTACTTATTGACCATTCATGCCGATTAATTTATAAAGTCTTGTTTCGGGTCCCGTATCGAAATGACATAAACTTTTCTAGCAAAAAAACTTCGAGAGTGGCTAAAAAAGAAAAAAATATACAACATCATGATGTCGGCCTGTCTATCAGTCTGTAGGTTTGCGTCAAACATGTTCCAAAGAGGAAACCTTTAAATTGAGAATGATCATAATTAGACAGGTAAGACAAGCAAAGACATAGACAACACTTTATTGATTACCAAAACAAAAATACACAACAGGACAATAATTTTCAATTTTCAAGGACAAGTAACTACATTTAATTAATACAATGTAGTTACTTGGTAAAACAAAAGGCGGCCTTATCGCTAAAAGCGATCTCTTCCAGGCAACCTGACTCGAAGGAAATTCTCAGTAATTTTTCAGTAAAGACTAAAGTATTCTGCATATGAAACCCACATCATTATATGGCACTAGTATCATATACAAGAACTGTCTGACTCACGATGATCATACTCGTATATAAACTTTTTTAATTCTGTTCTGAACCCGTGTATATTTTGGAAGCTTAATAGGGGGTGGAATATTCCAAAATTTTGTTGCAGCATACCGAAAATTATCCCTAAAGGTAGCCGTCTTGTACCGTAACGTATTAAGTCGATACTTTTGATTAAATACTTTTCCATGGTATCGTATTTAAATGACACAAATGAGTCTCTCTTCCTCTATCCTATGCATCTACCCCGTTCCTGTTTTTTGATCTACATCCCATCTCCTTTATCCTATCCTAAAGGCTGTCAACGCGTTGGCTTCGCCCCTAGTGTTGCAATCATCTATAGACGAAGGTAACCACATTTTAGTACATGGACCGTCTGCCAGTATGACAGCATCGCAATTAAATAAAAACAAAGTTTACTAAAAAAAAAGTCGACCCGTGCTCACTTCGCTGGGCGCTATTATAAAATACACATGCACCCACGCACACACGCACGTGTTAGAATCGTATTTATTATTGTAAAGTAACCATATGACGGAAGTAGTCAATAACCGCATAGAATATTCATTAATGTAGTAATCGGAAGTCGTATAACCGGATGTCAACGTAGGTGCATTTATTATCAAGCCAACGGATGTCTAAAATGGAGTAACCGGAATTTGGAAGTTATACGGATGGCGGAAGTTGGTGTTACGACGGAGGTGAAGTGGCGCCAAAGTATTACAGGATGGTGTCGCCGCAGACGCACTACGAGGATCTTATAAATACTCTGTGTTCGGGCAGAGGGGGGCTAGTCTTCAACCAGTCTACACTTAGTCTGCAAACGATATTCAGCTAGTCTACAACGATAGTCTACGTTCATCGGTTGAGCAGAGCGAAGGCTCTGTTGGGCGAGAGGCCCATAGTATATTGTGGTCGATAACTACTGTTCGATAATGGCAGTATTCTTTAAGGGCAGATTGATGCTCGACACCTGACAAGCGTGGAGACAACTCTTGGAGTTGTCTTAATATTTCTGTGTATTATTGTGCTGTATTAATATTGTAATAATTCTAGTGTAATAAACTTTTGATTATAATGTTTCAGATATTATTATTCTTTCTCCTAACACACGCATATCGAGGTTTAATTAAGCTTTATAATTAATTAATTCGTGAACACAGAAAGCACTCGCAATGCCTCCTACGAGGATGTGCGCAATTCTTGCATGGAACGTTATTGCTTTGACAGGCGATTCCGTGCCTGCTTCCCTGGGCGTAAAACATTTTTTATTATTAGTCACAATCAAATATAGTCCTTGTCACTTGGAAATAATGTAGCTTTCTACTGGTGGAAGAATTTTCAAAATCGGATCAGTAGTACCGGAGAATATCCCGATCATCCAAATTCACAAACTTTACCCCTTTACAATATTAGTAAATGGGTAAAGTTAGTTAAGTTAGTCATATATCAAATAGATTTCTTCCTTGTGATTGACCTTACGATCGATGCAATAAAATTACAGGGTGGCATTTTTACAGATTTTAGTCGATTCGGTTACAGGGCAAGACAATTTTCGAAAATGTTTGAATGCAGTTTTATTTCTTTTCAAAAATAAAGAAATGTTTTTTTGGAGTAAAATTTGCTATCTCTATTATTTAGAGTACTTTCCCTGCAGGTGGCATTAAAAAATTCCAGCTTACAAAATAATTTTTCAGTTTCCTTGCTGTTTTTTATCAGTAGATAATTTAGATATTATTAATTTATAGAGTTTGTCTACGAAGCAAGATGCTCGGAAAAAACATAAGGTCTAATAATTGAAGACAAAATGCTACATTAATACATTTGAAACGTTTAAGAGCGAGCAAGAGATATGAGTATAATTCCATTTATATCAATTTAAAGTTCATAATAATATAATAATATATAATAGTTATAATTTTGAAACTAAGTAAAGTGGACGTAAATAATAGACGTGCTATTTAAAAAAAACTTCTTGTGATTTAATTATAAAGGATAATACAACCAAGAGAGCTTTTATCCGGGAGTGCAAGAGATGTGTACCTACGTTATTATAGCATGCGTAATCTGCTAGTTTTAAATTTAATTAATCTAAATCGATTCGATAAATAGATCAGATATTGATGGGGAATATTTATGTTATAGATTGAACTGCTGTCTTTAGTTTTTGTTGTTGCATCCCGGCGTCTAAAATTATTAGGTATAAAACCAAAAAACGGAGAGTCCGTTCAGTCACAATGTTACTTGTATTTCTGAGTTCTGATGATCCCTCCTCTATCTTATGCCCTATTCCAATACTATACAGTACAGCAGACAGGCAGACGGCCCACTTGATGGAAAGCGGTTACCATCGCCTATGGACAGTTGCAAAACCAAAGGGCTACAAATGCGCTGCTGCTCTATTAAAGGAGACTGGAATCTGGTCACTAATGCCGGAACACAACACAAGGTTGTTATGGCGGCATACCTAGGCCAGGGGTGGTCGCCGTCCAGTCGGAAAATACTCGACTGCATTTTCGACACGGCGACAAAACAACCCACAATGGCTGTGGGTTGTTTTGTCGCTAACGACAGGCCGCCCAGCTGCAGGAAATTGTATTCTTTCTCCGTTCCTGCATAGACAAAAACTTAATTAACTATAACGTTGGTCAATATCATAGCTTTGTAATATAACTATACGATTGGAACACTTAACAGGCACGTTTAGTATATACGACCCTGTGTTCTTCTAACTACTGCAATCTGATCAGTATATATGGTGTCGAAATGACTGGACTATATGAAAGTAAAATCACCAGTTGTCTCATGAAAATTGACAAAGCAACTAAATGTTTGATAAGATTATTTAATATGTACAATGTGTAATTTCGCTGTTATTTGCATCTAAGTCCGGCCTAACACACCTGTAAGTTTAGACAGGCTATTGAAAAGCGGCTTCCATCGCCTATGGACGTTTGCAACACCAGAGGTGCTACTGGAAGAAATGTTATGACACCCTTTTTGAAAAACTCCATATCGTAGCGCTGTGGGAAAACCTCAGCTCGGAGTTTATTCCAAATCTCCATGGTACGCAAAAGAAACCAAGAAGAAGCAATTTTTTCCACTGATTAATACGCAGGTTTCTTTACGGTATTTTGTTTCTCCGTCAACAACAAGTTTAAATGATTATTGTAAACAATATACAAATTAAACAAGAAAATTGGCCTAAGTAGTCTTTCAGGATTCCAGTTCACATTATTGAAAAATGTCTGTAGTCATAATTCTGATAAGAATTTTTTAGAAGTAAAGTCACGGGCTTAGACGCAACGTAGCCCTAACATACATACCTTGACCTTGCATAGGTACAGACAATTTCCCTAACTGTCCTCATTCAGCTAGACGAGATCGCAGTCCGTGCTCGCTTGTTCGAAAGTAAACATTTTTTTATAGTTTTATTCTTGACCTATTTTCCACAAGTCTGTTTTGGTTACGGGAGGTGTTAGCTTGTTTAAAAAAAAACAAGTTATTCATATCTACCTCAAAGGGTAGTTAGATGTGTTTAAAAAAAATTGCTAGTGATTTTCTTGATTCTAATTTTAAAATAAAGCTTCTTCGATTGACTTTAGGATGATCTTTATTTAAAAATTATTTAGAATGTGACGTGAGAATACATAATTTAATTTTTTTAAACGACCATAAAGCTGGTTTTTTAATAGTTTTGTAATGAATTAATATTTTGTGTTAACAAAAATGTTTCAAAAGTAAATAATAAAGCTACGTATGAAAATATTAAACATAATACACGTCCAGAAGTCGTGATAACTTTTTATAGTTTTCAATCTATTTTTAACATAAAACCTGTACTGTTTTATCACAAATACTTATATAAAAAAATTGGCAACGAGCCTTTGGTCACTTCGGACGATGATTTCAAGCATTGTCTCTCAGACAAACTGAAGTTTCAACAGTCCGGCTTCTGATAGTTAGGCGATAAAACTCAAAAAATATTCTCAAAATATATTTTTTAATATCTTTAGACGCGGATTTAAAAAAATATCAAAGTTAATCAGACACATAAATTATTTAGTTTTTGAAAGTGATTGTGTGATTATTAACAATGATTAAAGTGATTTTGATAACTGTTTCTCAAGTAATATAATTTTTTGTGTTTGCAATGATTTGGAATTTTGAAATAGTAAGTATAATTTTTTAATAGTGCTATATTATATTTAATGTTGGATAGAAACTTACATATAATACCTAGATGGCTTCGAGATCTGTAGCACGTTGGTGTTGCGAATGTTAGTAGGCGACGGTAATCTCCATCAGGTGGGCTTTGTACTTGTCTGCTATACTCCAGCTATGAAACATACGAGTATAGATTTGTTATACCAAAACAAAGACTACACTACTATTAAGAATGAAAACAAGTTAATATTTCTAACCAGCGAAGCGCAATCTGCACAGAGAGTAATCCGGGTAGAACACAATTAGTATACGGTATGATTCTCACAGGGTCGTAATCCTCAATCAGGGTATTATCATACCCCGAGGGACGCTTAATTTATTAAAATTTTGCTTTAGGCATCTATAAAACCTCAATTATATGATAGCTTTGAACTGACCGAAACTGTTTCCTGTTTTGAGAACCTGAATAGATAGATAAATAAGTCTATATGTACATCAAAGCATAGACAAAGAGAAGAATATGACATAAATATCGGGTTATATAGGTTATTATACTTTATCAAAATCTTGTAATGAAACGGATTACAAAGAAGGATATTTTTTTTAGTTTCGTAAGTAAGTGTTATAAATACTGAATCATTGTAATTGTCTTTGTATGACAGAGTCAAATTTTCTTGTCCTTTCGTTTACTTTTTCAACTATACTGTGTATCTCAAATAACTATATATCATAAGTAGAATTAGTTTTATTAATTATTATATTATTTTATTAACAAAATTGGGTCGTTTTGGTCTTACACCAAAAGGAAGGTTTACACTGAAAATCAGCGTTGTGTCGGATATAATTCCGGCACAGCAATATGCTGAGTGCAAACCTTGTTTCTCAAATTCTCAAAACATGCTCTGTGTATAATAATGTATAAGGAATGTAATTACGTCGCTATTTCTGCAATAAAGTTTTTCTTTCTTTCTTTCTTATTCGAAAAAATATCTCATGGGAGATAAAATTACGTATACTCCACGTAAATAGATTTAGGTAAAATATTGATTTTAAGTTTTTGTCGCTTGTGTTTGTTGTTCACTAAGGAACCCTTCCTTAGTGAAATGGCAAAGACGGTAAACATTGGTGGTCACATTTAATCACGAGGTCCGAATTATACTTGACTGGATTTTTTAAATAACACATCTAAGCTTGAAAAAGTTTGATAAAATTATGAACTGTCTAATAGGTATGTAGTCGTTATTGTTAGAAAACAAACCTTCTACAGATTTACCTTGTTGGAATATAAAAGAAAAATCTAGTCAACCTCGCAACGACCTTGTCAAAATACTGAGACGAGGAAATCTAAAAAAATAATACATTAACAACCGCATATCTCATTATTTCATGTAAAATTCCGTTCTTATCTAATTAATGTGCCGCAGTAAACCTAATGTTTATATTCTCGTGAGATAAAATGTAAACATTATTATCATTATTGATAAAAGACATTTAAATGTAAGTATTCGAATTGTAAAGACGTGTTAGTGATTTAATTTAATGGGAAAAGTGCAGTTTTAAAAATGCGGTGCCATAAAGTGAGGCGCGACGTTGAACGTCCCGCCTCTGGCTGAATTTTCGAACGTTCCATGCTAAGCAAGACAACTTTTGATTTTAGTTTCGAACAGATGTGTATTGCTTGTTGCGCTGAACGCACGTTCCGTTGCCTGCGAGATATTTTTTGTCGTGTTTCCGAACGAATTTTGTGATCAGCTGTTTAATAACTGTTATTCCGGCCTTTACGTCAAAAGGTAAGAGGTTTGTTTATGTTATTATCGTCTTGTACCGTTAATACTGTTATAATGCTTGAAATACTGTACATGTACATACGTCATGGAATTCATGAATGAAGTGGACGGCGTTAGGCAACACATGTTTAGTGTAATTTTCAAGTTTGTTTACTGTGTTAGCGCACATTTTTCGTTCTTTATATCATGTTTTCTTATGTTATATTGTGTTGTATACCTTAGAAGTTATCGGATTGATGTATATTGGTGAATAAAAGTTGTGTTTGTGTTCTGCTAATTCAATTTATACTAGCTATAAATTGAAGTGTAAAGCTTATAATATATTTTTAAAGTTTACATTTTTGTCGTGGGTTACATATAAAAAGGATAACTGAGGATGAATCATAGAACTACCAGACAAGAGTAAATATTGAAAAGGTCAACTCTAGTGCGCCATGCGTGGCTACCGCTGTTGAAAGTTGTTAAAAATCCTTGCGTCTATCGTAGAAAGTTCTAGATTGTGTTTCTTTGCACTTTAAACAGTTTTTAACGCGTTTTATGGCCCTTTGAATTTCCGTGCTTTAAGACTGACAATGGGTATAATTGCGTGAGTAGCTAATATTAACCTATAAACGTCCCACTCTTGGGCTTGGGCCTATCCATTTTAAAGAATCGTACAATATATCCACCACGTATGTCTGAAACTCTGGCGGGATTCCCAGACCGATAATCACGGTATGCGTAGTTCCTTATGTTTTTTCCCCTAACCGTCAGGTGTGGCAACGGAAACAAAAAGCACATGACCTAAAAAAAATGTCTAAGCGATGCATGTTTTGGTCAGACTTCGAATCCATGTCACTTAAATAGACTTAGGTGTCGATGAGGTCTATACACCATTGTGCCACTAAGTGTGAATGCGTTGCGTGACTTGATTTTATGTGACATTCTTGATCTAGAGAAAAACTAACAATTTTGAAAATTTCCACGACGAGTATAAAAGGAAAAATAACAGAAGTGAAGAAATATGCATAGACACCGGCACAATTCTTGAGCGATCATCGTCGCCTTCGCACGGAAATTCCGTGGGAATTTTCCCGGGAGCGGTTTGAAGTTGTTCTGATGCATAGAAGTTAGCTTATTCTGGCACAGTTTCCACTAAAACGATAGATTACATTCTTTTTTTTAAATGCTGCGATACTTTGTGTCCCGGGAATGCCGCCGGAACTTCAAGTCAAGCCTGGACGACGTCTCAGGCATATTCTAGTCGTGAATAATACTCTCACATATATTGTGAATTCAATTTTATCTCTGACCAGTACTAATACTACACACGTATCAATTTAAATTGATTGCATCAAGGTGCTTTTGAAAAATTATTATTAAATACTTTGTTATGATTCTATTTTAAATCTGGACTCGTCTATTGATCTCGTTTCTGACCATCGGTTCAGGTAGTCTGACCACCACCATGAGTCATTGTAAAACCATTGACCCAGATAGGTCAGCGAATGCTAATAGAGTACTTTACAAGTCCATTGTGACACTTTTTATCATCTTAAAACGTCGCAGCCTCCTAGATTTTTGTACTAGTAGGATATGACTTCATCAGCCTAATCCTAAAGAGTTAAACAGCGTACTATTTTTTTTTTTAAATCCCGAAGTAATAGCCTAAGCTTCAAGTTAAACAATTTCAATATTAAATAGTTCAACTTAGATTAGTTTAAGTTATCACTTCTGACGGGCGTCCCGAGACGGACTGTTTTTATTTTTATTTATTTAACTGTTTAACATATTCGTTTAATGATTTCCAAAGTACTCGAAAAAGAAACCTCGACGAAACTTAATATGAAACATGACCACTCTACATAAACATATTGTACACGCATAAAAGTAACGTTCAATACCGGCGCAACGAAAGATGTGTTTTAAAAATGTATAAATCAGCTTTATGCCTTATCCAACCAGTGAACCGGTTGCCATAGGAAATTTCCACTGCTATATGACGCCGCGCCGGGTTTTTTTGCCTCGTTGCGACCTGTCTGGCATTTTTACTTATTATTCTTTGTTTGGTCACGTTTATGCAGCGTGGAAACAGTCAATGCAACGTGTAGATTTTATAAAATATATTTTTAATAATCGTTATAATTATAATAATAGTTTGTTTAAAGTTTTTTTAGGCTTTAGGGCCGCTTGCATGAGGTTGCTTAAATTTATTTAGGAAACACAAAACGTATTTAACACTCTTAAATACAATTAGCGTCTTGCACAAAGCAAAATTTGCCGCTAAATATGTTTATAGAACTGTCAATACGTTTTGTGTAAAACGCATTTAGGCAGTTTAGTATGATTAACTAATTTTACTTAAAGGCGATCGTTATGCAAACGGCCCTTAGTGTTTTTAGGTTTTCCTTTTTTGTTTGTAACAATATAATATAACGGTCGAATCGACCGTGGTAGGTGCTTATTTATTTAACCGACCGTATTGAAAAATACAATAAAAAACTGAGGTTAACTCTAAATACCTTAGAAAAATAAATACCACAATCACACCCAAGTATTAGAAAAAGCGATATAATTACTTACTTTTTTTAGAAATTCACTGGAAGTAGAATTAAAATAAATCCTTTGATTTTGCTGATCACTTTAATATATATATAAGTATAAGTAAACTCAAAATCTTATAAAATTAAGGAGCATTGAATAGTACATCAGTAATATGTATATGATTGATAGTACCCATAAGTGTTTTAAATGACATTTCGAGATTTAGCGTTCATTATCAGAAAATAATCTGTCATTCTTAAACTCACGTATGATAATAAGCCTTAAATTTACATCACCTAACATATATAGATGCCTCACGCGTTTTGAAATACTCATCTATTTTTAAACAAACAAGCTCTCAATGGTATATTGATCTACGTGAATGTTGTTTCAATTCCTACATTTCAATTTAATACAGCTTTTGAATTATTTACGAGTACTTCGTTACATTATAATTTTATAAAAATGTTCAAAACAAGATTTCTGCTAAAACACATTCTCAGTTGTAACGGATGTAAACCATTTGTCATTTGTTATGCTAATGTAATATAGATTTTGCATACCTTATTAATTATAATATTAGAAAGTAGTAAATATAAAGTAGATTAAATTATTGAATAACATTGTACTTTAATATACACAGAAAGAAAAAGTTATAATTAAACATGGCTTTGAGATCAAATCGAAATAACAAAATAGCAAATAACAGGCGGCCTTATCGCTAAAAGCGATCAATTCCAGGCAACCTAGCTTTAAAAAAATTCTTAACTAATCTGGCGATGTAGGTGGAGCAGGAAAAGATAGGACTGTACAATTTAAATATACATACTTACACTATTTTATAAATTTAATACGTATATAAATATAATATATATACGTATATACAAAACAATCTAGATAAATATATTCGTTAACATTATATGTGACAAGCACTTTATATTAACATATATTATAATAGATAAACAAGTAAATGTATTATATATTAGACATGTTTATTTAAAGACAGATAATACTTTCGAAGGGAGTTCCGAAATGTGGATTATGTTTTGGCCTCTCTGACAGTAAGAGGCAACGCATTCCAGTTTGACAGCCTGAACTGTAAAAGTAAACTGTATATGAAATAAATACATTAATTTTATTTCCATTTGAACCCTATACTACAAAGAAACCAAATTAAATGAACCCAAATATATATTTGCTTGTATAATTTATATTTAAGCAATTATGTTTCGATCATATTAATATTGTTTGTTTAGTTTATTATTAAAGTGTTAGCAAAAATAGGGGCGGGCTAACGTGCTTAAAAACATATTATTATACTATATGCGCTTAATTGCACAGGTGCTGAAGGTCTATAATTTAGTAACCTAAAAGCATTTTACTGTAACTAACACCGAGGATCGAGGTAGATTAATTATTACATAAGTCTGGAGTTTTCTTATCATCGTTTAAACGTGATAAAGTTGTAAAGTTTATAGTAGTTTATGAAAGTAGATAATTAGTTCACGCATTTGTTGCTAGGCGCTTATTAGTAGTTATACTATTGTAACAATTAAAATAAACCGAGGCGCGTTGGCGCGTTGCTGGGCAGTTTCTCGTTTTTACAATACGATACATCATACAATACAGTACTTTTTATTGTACACCGATATTACATAGAAAAATACACAAAAAACTTACTTACTAAAAGGTAGTACTATGGGCGGTCTTATTGCCAAAAGCAATCTCTTCCAGGCAACTTTTGGATGGACAAGATCTAATAGCAAAAATAGCGTTCGCGTGCTGTTAAAATAGATATTAAAAAATAAAAGAATAATAATACATAGTTATATAAATATAGACATACGAAAAAAGAATAAATACGTTTTTGTATTTTTTTTCTTTCTTTCTCTTCACCTTAAAATAATAAAAAAACGTTGAGAATTCGTTTCCATAATGTAAGAAGTTGCTATGATTTTCATACATTATTATTTAGCACAACTTAGTTTTAATAAATTATTTTAAATTTCAAGAAATTAATTCATTATTAAATTTTCTTAATTAACAATCTAATTTATAAAATAATGTCTTGGTAGGTAATGAGATTATTCATTAGTTCACCAATACAACAATGAACAATTTATATGTAAAACGTAATATATTATTTAGCCTACCTATGTCTATGTATCAATTCCATGTCTGTATATTGAAGCTATTTAAAAACAAACAAATGGGATAGATTATAAATGAACGATGGAGAACACGATACCTTTTGTATAGATTTCTTATCTGTTCTCTTTGTCATTGTCCAACATGGACGAAGTCGCGGGCGAATGAGTGTAGAAAAATGTAAAAAACAATTCGAACTGAATTGTACATTCTCGCATTTGAAACTCCGGCTTTATGTATACTGTGGTCTCTATCAGACGATGTTTTGTTTCATAAGCAAGGCTACTTGCCGTTTATAAACAATACTGTACTGTACAGGTAGTGTTATTGTTCCATATTGAAAACGAGCGCAAAAAGTAATACATCCAAATTAAAGATGCGCAGATGCACTTTTTTAAGGTTCGGTAGCCATTTTAGCAAATATGGAATGTTTATGTTTTTGTAATTTCCGTCAATCAATGGTCTGTTTTTCTCTGTGTGTCATAGTAATTTTCTCATAAAATTTATTTAAGCAAAAACTACTGTGTATTTTTAATAGCAGTATTTCTTTTTATTACATTACGTGGTAGAGCGATGCTGGACTCACATTATTGATTACAGCTCTTAGGTTCAGCTCGACCGGTGTGACGTCACATTCTCAAAGTATATCGGCGTAAAACTGTCAGCCCGAGTTAATCGTATTTCGTGCGATAAGTGAGTTCCTATAGTCCACTTTCCCCTCCAATCCAATCCAACCTTCCTTATCCGATCCCTTAATCTCATATAATAGCATCCCATAAACTTCCCACTACTGGGCTCGGGCCTTCCACTAGTCGGAAACGGACAGTATATACCCGCTACACTCGTCCAAGGCGGCTTCACAGGTTTGGCGTATCGGTTATCTCGATATGGAGATTGATGATTGATGATACTACGAGGTCGCGATGATCACAAAGCCGCTGACAGGCCACAGATGCCCAAAGCCCGAAATGGCCACCGAACGCCATCGAATGGTCAACTAAGCCGCAGACGAAGCCAACGCAAAGCCCGCGAAGGCCATCGGATGCCGCAGACTGGCCAGCGACAGCCGTTGAGAGCCCACCGTTAGGAAGGCTCCAATGGCTCCAAACCCCGCCACCGACGGGTAGTTGTCCATCGAGTAGAAGCCGAGGCAAAGAGGTTTTTCTCGAGGCCCCAACCTCCTCGCCGCCTTAAATGGCTGAGACGAAGAAGACCACATAAAAAGATTGATGATGTTTTCCTTCACCGTTGTTAGCATGTGGTAATTGTAATAATATGCACATTAGGTCAGAAAACTGTTTAAGTTGTGCATGCGTTCCGGCCAGGATTCGCATCGGCGCCGTTTGAGTCATTACGCTACCACGACTTCTTAATCCCATAATACCATCACCTGTATCCTCTTCTCCTGTTCCTTCTGTCCACTTTCCAAGAGATGGGCCATCTGCACGGTTGCCAGCGTCGCAATAAAAAAATGGTAGTTTAGTGGGTTACGTTCTTGAGGCTCGTACTTGCGTTGATAAGAGACGTGAGTTCGTATCCTTTCAGAGAAGCATGCACCTCTTAGGTAATTTTCTGACAGAACGTACATATTGTTACAATTACCACATGTTAACCATGAAAACATCATGCTGAAACCGGCACATCTAGGTAGTTGATGCGTCAAACCCGCCAATCTGCCTTTGGCGGGTATATCATCCGTTTCTCCTAAAACGGACGGAGTCTAGCAGGAGAGCGTTATGAGCTTTTATTATTATTGAATTTTCATAGAGGAATTGTAATAACTGAGGCGATATAGCCACGCGGGAATCATTATACAGAAAATCGTCGTGAACCAATAAGCCTTGATCTGATCGTATTTCATATGATGAGGAAGAATTCCGATGGCCTGCTTCTCCCACCCTTTGTTAAATTTTTCCTATCCTGTCGTATCTATCCCATCTTCTCTATCCTAAAGTCTAGCAATGCCTTGATTTCACCCCTGGTATTGTAGATATCTATAAGTGACAGATTTTCCATTAGATTTATTTATTAACTTACAAACATCGCTATCATTACAGTTGTCACCAATACGATAGCGTGGTACACATAATACATTATATATACATATTCAATCGTCATGATATTATATGCAGTTCTTGTGAATTCAGTCACAGTAAAGATAAAAATGTCAATGTTGACATATCTTGTTAGATGAGCCATCAGCTGCCAGCTTATAATAAAAAACAAGACTGCGAGTCCTATTCACACATGGCTTCTTATTTACTGGATTATTTCTCCTATTAGGAGCTGGGCTCTGAAAGTCAATGCTGTGTTGGATTATGTCTCGGCACAGTAAACTACTGAGTCTTTTCTAGTATTCTTTTTCGCCCATCATACACATTACAAACAAGAATTTCAGCTATATCATTTTCATCGACCGGTCCTTATGTCAATAGTGTACTAATCCCGGTACATTACGAGTTTAAAATAAACCAAGACCGACGTCAGAAGTCGGCAGTCTGCGTACGTGATCCATGTTTGTTCAACAGATGGACGGAGTTTAATTTACGACTTTAGTTTTACATTTTGGAAATTATCTAGATTTTAACTAGGTAATCTGTCTTACGGCGTGCTATTAAAGCTAGAATCAGAGACTTGTTTTTGTGTACATCGGTACGCTACGAAAATACAATGAATAACAATCATCTGAAAATACAAATCTAAAAGCTCCTAAATCATTCATTCAATTGTTATCATTAATCAGTCATTCTTCGCTCGCTTTTGAGAATCTATCATTGAAAAGTTTTTTTTATCAAATCAGACCAGTTGTAACAATAAATGTGGGTGTGATCAAAGCATGAGGACCCAAGTTGAGAATGCTATTTGATTTTCGTTTTGGACTCGGCGCTACTGGAATCAACGCTTTTGCTCACTTAGAATAACCCTTACTTCTTTCTTTGTCACCGTCGGCACCTTGCTTTACAAAAGGATACATAATCATCATCATACGACCGTTATATTCCGGCTGCGTTCGAAGCGTTCGTCTTCTTACTTTTGCTCCTCCACTTCGCGGTGTATTCGGAATTCCTTGTATTGAGATCATTGGTACGCGTGATACCTATCCCAATATCAAGCCAGCATTTTTTGGGCCTACCCCTTTGACCTATCAACTCACGCTACTCGGCCCAAGCTGCTGAGATACAGGCATTGACGTTAGGATCGATGCCCCAGAATATGAACAAAAAATGCATTTTGCAAAACGTATAATTAGTTTCTGAGATTGTAGCATTGTCTCGTTTACGTTATGCCCACTTCATAGGGAGCTAGCAGGACAGTTGAAAGCGGCGTGAGTTTGTTAGCGCAACATATTTGGACATTTAATGTTTGCGCTGTCCAATTCTCTCGCTACTTTCGTACTTGGTGCTGTGGAAGTAGATAGAATTAAAAGATGGGTATATCTAGATAATGTAAGATTATTCAGATTAGCTGGCAAACAGTCAGATGGCTCAGCTCATGGAAAGTGGTTACCAGAGGGTGCATTAGAAGGATGGGAGAGGAGAGTTGGAATTAGGTCATCAGAACTCTCACTCATTGCACGTAACACGAATAGTTCAACACTAATCGTTTCACGCCGATTTACTATCATAGACTGATATCATACTGATCGAGCCGACCCTAACAGCTGTAATCAAGATAATGATTCCAGCACGGCTCCACCACCCTAAAAATTATTTTCTAATATAGATAACAAATATATTATAAGTAGTTGTTTATCAGGAGGCTAAGGCCTCGATAATGTACTACTTTAACCAATATCCAAATGCAAAACATTTGTAAGACTTCGACGTGTTCCGAGAATATAATTGTTAGGCAATTTGTTATGACGTGTTTGTTTTGAAAGGAAAATTTGTATTGTTTGAGTGTTTTGCAGTCAAATAACGTTCGAGAATGCAAGCTAGTGTGTATTTGCAACGTTCTTGTGTTTAAAAAACAACTTAGCTCGATGTTTCTCTAGAAAGTTCTATAAAGAACAAAAGGCTTAATACCTTTCCAATCTGGTGGTCTCAGCACCTGTGTAAGGTCACCCGTTGAGGCTGGATCAGGAGAGGACCGGAATATGAGGCGCAAACTTGAGGAGATCCAAGTCTAGGAGTGAATATAGATTTTCTAGAGACGAAACAAACGTAAATGATGCACATTGTACATTCCCAGGTTAATCAATTTACGCTTGTGTTGTAGGTATTCGTATTATATAAGTTAGTAGTTATGCCAGTGAAACTTCGCTCGCGTTGCCATGACCAGGTGTAGAAGTATGAAAACTTGTTAAATATTTTCACGTAATGATCCATTTAAATCGATTATTAATGGTCTCACAAGGTTTTAGCAGCAGCAGCTTGCAATTCGTTATCTGCAATTTTTTTTTATTGCAAGAGTTCAGCAGACAGGCAGACGGCCCACTTGATGGAAAGCGGTTACCATCGCCTTTGGACATTTGCAACACCAGGAGATTTCGAGAATGCAATTTTTAGATTTTTTACCTTTCTGTCTGTGTGGATGTTTCGGCTAATCTCTGAAACGGCTGGATCGATTTGACGGGACTTTTACTGGCAAATAGCTGATTTTGTAAGGAGCAACTTAGGCTACTTTGTTTTAGGGTACCGTGACAAAATTCCACGCTGACAAAGCCTCGGGCACACTTAGTATAATAATATAGCTGTGTATGGAACTTGCGTTGCTTTGTGTTGCTGTCAGAGAGCGATGATGGCGCTGCAGAAGCGATCTTACGGTCCCTAAACTGATGGCTAGCACCATCTATATGGAAAATTCTGGCTTCAGACTTCTATACTTATCAGTTAGTGAATGCAGTAGCATCGTTATGACTATATTGGTATATCCTATGGCAACGAAGTCGTTTAAAACTGTTCAGTAGGTTTCATATGGACCCTCCATGACGTCATACCCTCAGAAGCAACCGATGCAGAGGTCGCGAATGCCCCAAAGCCGCAGAGAGGCCATCAGAAGCCATTGATGGCCAACTGACGCCACACAATGACCGAACAAGCCGCCGATGCAGTCTACGTGAAGCTCGTGAAGGCCACCGGAAGCCATCGAGAGTTGCTGTGTAGGCACCACTTGGGAAGCCTCCAGCAGCTCCAAAATCACATCACCGGAGGTTCGTTGCCCTCCGAATTGACGCCGGGGCAAAGATTATTTAGTTCGATACTCCAACCAACTCCACCTGGAGCTGAAGACATGACTGTATGTGGCAAAAATTCTAAAATTTGCATTTTGTTATTCTCCCGGTCCGAATTAGTCTCCTAGATTGTTTTTTCATTTTTAACACATCCTCAACAGAAACGCTCGTTTAGGAAATTTACCCCGCCGGGAATTGTATTAAAATTATAGTGTTACTCACCTAAAAACATACAATGTATCATGTTGCATGCAGAACGTTATGTCTGTACCTATAAGTACCTATGTTTCATACACATTGAATGTGCAACGCAAATCAAGTAAGCCGCCCTGCTAATGTTAGTTCGTTCAACCGAACCCGTTTGACTGCTTGCCTTTGGCTGCGCGTTTTACGTTTCATTTGGTTTCGTTAGAATCCTTACTACCGTACCCAGAGTCGATTAATGACCCATTAATCTTTAAAGTGGTCATTGAGTTCCTAATAAACAGATTTATGACCGATTGCTGTAACTTACTATTCATTCACTTGCCTTACCATCGGTTGACTTTTGACATTGTGTACTTGTATGTATCATGATAAATTAACGGTCGTTAAGATATAGGAACCGGCCATTAGTGTTCTAAGTTGTACTTGTAACATATGCCAATTTAATTAAATTTTGAATTACAACATGTAATTACGTATGCATTGTTCTGACTTATATTTAAACTAAATAAGCTGTGACAGCGTAGTTTGGATGGACGAAACATTGACTTTATGACTCAAATGAGAACCATATACTAGAATGATGATAACAATTACTCGCCTCTGCTCCATTTTTTTCTTTTTTTTTGGAAATAACAAACTATATTGTGTACAAGACTCACGACTCCCTGTGGCACGAATAAACCCATGAGGTTTCTGTGCCACAATTGAAATGTGTTCTCTAATGTATATGAATGTAAGCATATTGGATATTAAATTTTTTTAAAATGTTAAGGCTTGTAGCTACGCCAATGTCCTTGAGTATTTTTCGGCCGATAGTGGGGATTCCATAGTCGTTTTTCAGATGCGCTATTATATTATTTAAGAAAATAACCATGGGGGTCTGAGGCGCACAAACTTTATCGAGACATTGCGAAACGCCTGGTAGACGTCTCACGTGACCAAAAGACTGGTCTATACCTCGGACAACGCATTAGTGTTGCCATACAGCGAGATAATGCAGCCAGTCTTTTGGGCACGTTTCCAACTGACAGCGTTCTAACACTAGATTTTATAGTTTAGCTTTAAAAAAATACAAATGAATTTAATGACCAAAAAATAATAAAGCCAAATTATTTATATCTCTTAAAGATGTAGACTTATTTTTAAATGAAGGAGTAAAATGGTTTCATGTCAATAACTTGTAGGTGATTTGGTGAATGTTTTCCTTAATCTAATATACATACATACATACATACCTACATAACTTCACGCCAGGTCCCTTGCGGGGTAGGCACGAAAAACAGAGCGCCATTCAGGCTTATTCTTACACACCTCACTTGCTTCTTTGAAATTCATTCATTCACAATCTAAAATAACTATAGGAAAATTACGAAAGAACGTTTGATGTCGTGGACATTTATGATATATATTTTTATTATTATTAACCAATGAAAAGTTGCTTTGTTTGCACCCCACATTCGAACGTTTGCGGCAATAGGGACCTTAATAACTTTGTACGCTGCAGAATATCGAAATGAATAAAACAAACATTTAAGCCATATTACTCGTTTTAATCCATATAATTTTCATTGAATAGTACGGACGTATGTTAAAATTCTAACATTATTTACACATAAGAAAACAAACGTTAAAATAACGTTTTGTTACTTCGTATCTTATTTTTAATATGTCATGATAGAATTAATTTTAATTGCTGTTTAAACAATAAAAGATAGCGCCATTTGATTTCTATTACATGAAGATACTTATGACGTTATTATTATGTGATGTGTGGTATAAGAAAAAATAGACAATCAGCTTAAATACTCTAAGGTAGAGTACAATCTCTTCCACGTAACCTTTGGATGAACAACATCAAAGCATCATGCAAAGATAGCGTTGGCGTGCAACTGAACTAGATACTAATAATAAAACACAATAATTATTATACATGTCTACAAGGCCCCCACCTCCGTGCTTGCCTTAACCAGCCGGTTAAGCCGGTATCGCTAGAGCTAAGACTCAAGCTCCAGGGATGGTAGTGATAAATGGCATCACGTCAGAAGTAGCTTCGGTGAACCTGCAGCCCACCTCTCTACATCCCTTAGCAACTTACACCCATGTTGCCCCTGTCTTCTGTGGTATTTTTTGAGGCTCATGCAGGGAGTGGCAAGTCACCGTCTGCCATTTTCAATGTTCCCCGAACATTGCGACGGGTAGACGCCATAGTCCCCATATTCCCAGATCCCATGTACCTCTAGCAGTTCACTTTAATAGCCCGGTACTTGTCCTCATTTCCCACAATAGTCCTACACTGGCCGAGGCTTGGCTTTGGATGCATTAGTATATAGTGTAGACAGGGATAATCGCCGGTCAGTGTCACGTCACATTTACATTAAATTTGTCAAAGGGCCTCTACGTGTTGGCCTTCCCATGGCCCCGCGTAAGCCCTCCAAAAGTCCGGGCCATTTTTATGACCCGTGGTCTTGAAAGACATACAATAGTTACACATATATAGCTATAAAAATATATACGTATATATACATTCTAACTAAATAATAAACACGTAACACAGTTAGATAGTGCTCCTTCATAGGCTTTAGACAGACGAAAATTGTAAAATGAATCTAACTCCATTATAAGTATATTCTGATTGCCATTTGCTACTATACAAGTGGTGTCCGAGTACCTACCTATCCGAGTGCACTCGGTCCAAGAACTATCCGAATACGCTCGGTCCAAGAGCTATCCGAGTGGACTCGGTGCAAACATACTTGGATCGCGTGAACAGGTCTTTAGACGCTGATATAGCAGTATAAGCGTCTAAAGAAACCTACATAATACGATTACATCGTATTATGTTGGTTTAAATCTATTATAATTCGATTATAGGTGGATAGCACAGAGCCTACGCGGTTAGGGTTGCCAACTATTTTTTGTCAAAAATAACGTATTACATTTTTTAAGTAGGAAAAAATAAAGTTTTCAAAGAAAAAAAATGTTCTTTCAAAATTTTATTCATGTCCTGTCTTAGAGACATTATTTTTGTGGGCTTTTAAAAAACAACTTTTTACTATCCTTAAATTTTTGGAAGCTATCTTTATATTCCCAATTTAAATAAACTAACAATTCATTTTTTATTTTAGTCCATTTTAGGTTCATTACTAAATAAACTCATTCAGTGAAAGCTGGATCGGTAATAGTTCAGTAATTATCCATATAAGTATTTCATTTTACGCATCAGAGTTAATATTCGAAATAGAATATTTTCACATACTTTAGATATATAGATAACACTTTATTGCTCACCAAATATACAATTTCAAAATACACAATTGCAATATTGTCATGGTAGAAACAAAAGGCGGCTTTATCGCTGAAAGCAATCTCTTCCAGGCAACTTAACTTACGGCCGTTTTCAATAACCTATCTAAGATCACAGATAGATCGCTATCCCCGATTATCAGTAACAGTAAATCTATCCTTTCTTTGCGTTTCACAATCAAGGATAAGTGCTATCTATCCATAGTTAACGATAGATAGCTTGTTCCCTCTCGCTTATCCAAGCCTCTTGAAACGTTCCGTTCTACAATAACCACTTAACGACGTCACGCCTAAAACTAAACTTATATTTTGTTTTTATTTATTTATTTCTTGTATTATTTAAATAATAAATTACTTTTTACAGCGACCAATCAAAACATAAATAGGACATATTTTTTTCATTTAATTTAACGCGTTTTTTAATAAAATCAATAATTAAACGGAACGTGTTTGGTTTAACAACCAGCAGTTGTCAAATGACTTTGTGTTTTTGTTTTGTTTTATTTTGTTTAGTTTCGTTATCCCTCCAAAAACTCCAAAGTTCCAAAACGCATTTCTAGGCTTTCTTATATCTTTAATAAATAAATTAAAGGAACAGGCTTGGCAAACCTTGACCAATGAGTTTAACTCTTCCGTCATAAGTTACACGCGAACTCCAGTGTAACTTCGCTTGAAATGGGAAACTAAAGGAATCAGCTCGCAAACGCTGTGCAAACATGAGGAGCAGCCTTTATAAGGTTTGTGATTTTAATTTATTGTTCAATCAAGTTGAATTGAGTTGTTTGGGACAGGTACTTATTTTAAATAACTTTGCTCTTTGTTACAGACTCAAGGTGGTAATGACTAATAAAGTAGCCTCACTCTTGGGCAGTACATGCCAAAGTTTTTCGATGGAGATGCCACAACTAAAACAAATTTGCTATAGTGATGGGTGATGTTATAACTATTGGTGGGGAAACAAGTGATGATGATGTATATGTTGGTGGTGGTGACGAGGAATTGTCAAAAGAAATTCAAATTTTTAAGACTCCTCGCCCTAAACAGGATAATTGGTTTTTAAGCAGGGCTAGTGATAGTGGTAGTTTTGGTAAGTGGTTGTTATGTTACTATTATTATGAGTGTTTAGCGATAAGGGCATTGATTATGAATAGTTGTTTGTTGGTACTGGTTTTCACATTCATTGTATAGCTTTTTTTTTGAAATTATTCATTTGTGAATGTAATGTAACAGAAACAGTACTTAATGTGCTGTCAGTCATTCACATCTACTTAAGACAATAGATATTATTTTATTATGCCGGCTAGTCAATGAATGTTAATTAATTAATCCCAAATGTAATAATTTAGGCATTAGTTATAAGTTAAAACTTTATTTTTGTAAATATTCACAAATCTGATTATTAACATCTATATTACATCCAAATTATGATTAAGTCAAGAGTATTTATAGCAATTTTATTAACTTGTAAACCCTTTTTTTACAGCTAAACAGAAACAAGATGGTGGAGGAGAAACGTAAAGCTCACATAAATAGGGGAAATGTTTTGGCCGAGTACCTTATAGCGAAAAAGAAAACAAATTGATTTACAAAATGAGCAAAAGGAGATTTTATTAGCTAAATATAAGTTACAATTAGATAATGGTCAGTTAGAAAAATTAAAATTAAAAGAATATTTTAAATCAACAAGCAAATAATTTGTATGTTGTATATTATGTAGCTATAAGTAATAAGTGGTGATTTTTTTTAAATTAAGTGTATATGGATTAAAACATAATTTTGTATGAAATTGTTTCATTTAAAACTGATTTTAATCTTAAATCATTAGACTTAAATATAGTCAAGCTAAATAAAACTAAATAATATGACAATGTTATCTTTATTTTGGAAATAGTCAATAATTTTATAATTATCTATGAAAGTAATTATTTATTAGTAATTGCCTTTCAGACGCACATTCTGAAGAAAAGTTATTATTAACAACTATATTATTTTCCTGTGCTATAACGGGCATTGATATCTCTGGTTCTCTCTATTTCTTCCAAATTCATGCTTCTAGCCATATTATGCAGAACAGCAGTGGCAACAATAACACCTTGCATGTTTTCTAGTTTTAATCTGCTTTTCAATAATAGTTCAGGGAATAATCTTTTCCAGGCACCATTTGACCACCATTGAAATATTATAATTGCATCTGCAATTATAATATTTCACTTATATAATGTGGCACAAATGTGACATTAGATATAATTGCTTAAACTTATAATACCAATATCTATTTATGAATATAAACATCCATTCATTTACTTTAATTATTACTTCCATAGGCATATTACCTATAACCTTATAAGGGCCATACTATGTATGGTGAATTCAGAACAGTAATACTCTGTTGGATTATATATAAAACAAAATATGAACAAATACACAGCCATTATTACTATAAAAGTTCTGTTACACCAAAAAACAAAGCTTATGTCTCTATACTTCTATAGTATTTCCTGTTTTTTATATGTGATTTATTATATAGATGCTCAACTGGAGTATTTGGATTGAGTAATGGTGTAAAAAGATAGGCTTACATGGATAGCCACTATCACTAAGCAACCAGCGATTTCCAAGCTCACCTTGTTAACAATGATGTGTTAAAAATAGTATTTTTATACAATCCATTGCCATATTTAAATAATAATAAATGTATCACATATTATTACTCAATAAACAACAAAATTTATAATACATTTTGGTTAAATATAGTTGCATCATGAGTGGATCCTGGCCACCGAGCAACATCATTTTGAAACACCAATAAAACATTCCACACAACTTGGACATTGATAGAGATTGCTCCTTGTCTATTTCTAAATTCCTCTCCTATGCTGGAATCTGCAAAAAACATATTTTTGAGACCTAGGTACAAATATAGATACTAGGTGTGGATAAATAAAGATAGGATACAATAGGATTATATGTAAATCTAAGAGTGTAAATACTTTACCAAACAATATTATAAAAGTCTTTCTTTGTGAGTCTGAGTGTGACTTTGTAATATAACAAAATTTGGGTATAATTCTGCTATAACTTTAAATACATCACATGACTAGCAGCTATGCTATATTGACACTCCAATAAAATCTGCAAAGACACTAGCACGGTACCCAATGCATAGTCAGAAGCAACTGATGAAGGGGAGCTATACCATGATTCCTGGAAAAGTTAAAACTTAATTGAAATCTGATATCACAAATGTTGAGGTACTTAAGTTAATAAGAACATTAAAATTATTCTCACCTTTTAGATTTTACACTCAAATAGGGTCGTATTAAATATTTAAATTCATTTACAGCACTTTTGTTCAGTCTAAATTTGTATGTAAATTCGATATCATTTAATTTAGTCATATAATTCACACGTGGTTTATACTTCTTCTGTAACCTTGTGCTATCGATCTCACTGTCACTGTCTTCATCACAATCAATTATCATTTGAAATAATTTCATATCGCTCAAGTATTCCATTATTAAATAGAAATTATTATTTATTTGCAAAAATCATGTTACCTACCGGCCGATTTTGACAGATAGGCGAATGGCGTTACCACAGATAGCTTCGCCTATCGGAGAGTAACTTGAAACGCATATTGAAACGCACGTAAGCGTGAAACGTATGGCCGTTCCTATCTCTAGTAAGCTATCCGTCCTCCGTTCGGTAGATAGCTGTTTTCGATAGGAAATGCTATCCGTGGATAGGTTATTGAAAAGCAAGTAAGGACAAAAAGATAGATTTGTTTATCTTTAGTAACTTAAATGACGGATAGATAGCTTATTGAAAACGGCCGTTAAGGAATAATTTAATCTAATCTGGCGATGTAGGTGGTGCATATCATTAAATAATTTATTTTTAATTAAAATTTATTTATTTTTATGCAAAAGTATAAAGTATATTTACCAAAAATAAATTAGGATGCGTTATTATAATTATAAAGTACGGTTGGCAACCCTATACGTGGCACACCCTCCATAAAATAGACAATAAAATGAGTAACGTAGGTAATAATAATAAAACTGTAGTGTCAAGATTATTTTGGGTTGTTGTTATAAACCTTTTTTGCTTGTGACGAATCAACAAAGGTCTCAAGGTGAACACATGTTAAAAAGGGCATTGACCTTATCAATATTAATGGAAAATCCAAATTAGGATGTATTGATATAGGTTATTGAATACATAAAGAATAAGTCCATTGCTACAAAAATACAATATATATATATATATATATATATATATATATATATATTATGTCGCAGAACGGCCTCGTTCTCACGACATCTTTAGTTATTTCAGGTTTAGTGGGCGTCATCAGGATGAAATGCGAGCATAAAACACAATAACCACGGTTTATACACTTTTAATTTAGATTTGATCAACATTATGACATAGTTTAGACCGAGCAGCGGGTTCAGGGCACCCGCTCATACTTCTAACTTAAAACACTTTCTTTAAAATACTCTAACGTCCAACTCGACCTGCTGCCATCAACCGAATGTGCCACAAAAACTCCTCAGTCTACCGAAGTAGATACTACTCAAAGTATAGAGGGCGTCCGCCCCGCTCCGCCATAAGCTCTGCTCTGATTGGTCGTTTATTAAATTACAATATTCATAACTTTTATTAGGTTAGAACAATCTTGAAGTTATAGAAACATTAACAAATCTAATTAAATTACATTAAGAATTTTAGAAGTGATTATAATGTAAACAAATGATATTGTGCGTTATACATCCTGTCAACAATACATCGTCATGTCGTCATAGTCATAGCTTCCCTCCGACACGGCCTTCCTGACGTATTACACGCCCTCGTGTAATAGGCCGCCCATTATGGATTATCTGCAAAAAGAAAGAGATATTATAGTTCGGCCACTCCTGACCAAGGACATCGTGTACATTTTCATTCTGGATTTTTTTTTCTGAGATCTGAGTCCTAACAGACTCCAGACTACACACCAAATCAGTTCAGCAGTATCGAAACTGCCACCTCGTCGCCCATCGAGCTACGCATTCTGGGTCAAACATCAAAGCACAAATCAAAACATCAAACACAAAAATATCCAAATAGTATACAGTCTCTCATTCTATCGATACCACTTTTCAATCGATACGTCGCCTCTCATTCCACCGATTTCACTTTTCAATAGCCACCCCGCCTTTTATTCCACTTTGTAATGGCCACCTCGCACCCATTTCACTGGCCACCTCGCCTCTATTTCACTGGCCACCTCGCCTCTATTTCACTGGCCATCTCGCCTCTATTTCACTGGCCATCTCGCCTCTATTTCACTGGCCACTAATGACTACTTCAACATCCAAGTAAAAATAAACTTTCAAAATTTCCAACGACTATTATTTCAATAATAATATCACAAATTCACAATCTTTGACTATCAGACTAAAATCTTTCACTCTATATGTACGATCGGCACAACTGATTTATGACCCACTTTGCTAATAATTCCTTTAAAACCGTCAAAATAGTAAGGTTTATTGTGTGTGTTGCACTTAGGACGTTATAAACATTAATAAAAATGCGTCACTAGCCTCAGAACTACGCAATTTTAAACTTTGTTATCATTGTACTAGATATGTTTTAGATAAAACAGTAATGATTTGAAATAATTTGAATCTCGAACTGAAATCTGCCTTATAATTCTAACTCTTTTCATTATAGAAAAATTATTATAATTTTAAAAATAAAATGTCATTCTGAAAGTATATGAGAAGTCAAGTAAAGTCAATAAGAAAAAAATTAGAACTCAATATCTAAAAATTAAATTGTATAATGGGTAGTCTCGCAGAACAAAGAGCTCGGACTGCAGTGCTCAGCGAGGAAGGCTATGGCATTCGAGAAACATCACGTGTGCCAAATATAAGTCGGAACACAGTGAGAACATGGACCAGACGGCACGCCGAAGAGAGCATTCTTGAAGATAGACGAAAACATAATCATGGCGTTCGTCGAATAACAAACCAACAAAGTATAGATATGCAGCACCATTATGAAGAACATCCCCCTTCTCGCACCCAAGATTTCGCGGCACGTCACGACGCCCGTTTACAAACCATAAGAAATCATTTACACCGTATTGGACCGCATCACCGGCACTATGATAAGAAAGTACACTTAACGAATGCACACAAAACTGCAAGATCAAATTTTGCACGCAATAATTTAGACTTTGACCGGACGAATACCATACTTTCAGATGAAAAATCATCTAGATCTTCTCAACATGGTCGCTCAACCTTGTGGCGTTACAACAATACGCGATACACAGAGGATCACGTAGCACCCAATCAACTATCTGGCCGAATTTCAGCCAACATGTGGGCCCGGATGGGTACCGGGGGTATAGGTGAACTTGTCCAAATTTCTCCTCGTCAAAACGCACCAAAGTATGTCGATTTGTTGGAAGAATCAATGCTACCGACAGTGCGAACAGTGCACCCACTCGAAGAAGTCCCTGTATTCTCCCACGCTCACGACAACCGTCGAGTACATACCGCCAGAACTGTCTCGAACTGGTTC
Source organism: Dendrolimus pini (assembly GCA_949752895.1). Lineage (NCBI taxonomy): Eukaryota > Metazoa > Arthropoda > Insecta > Lepidoptera > Lasiocampidae > Dendrolimus > Dendrolimus pini. The sequence continues at coordinate 2,773,906 of OX457136.1, forward strand.
ACCCAGCATGAAGACGAAATTAATCCAATTCCATGGCCATCTAGGTCACCAGACCTCAACCCAATAGAAAATTTATGGGGTTTGATGGTTCAAATGTGGGACCACAGAAACGAGAGGACAAAGGAAGCAACCGAGCAGCACTGTAACGAAATTTGGAATTACATGAGGGGAACCGACATCCGCAATCGTCCAATCGGGTCGATGCGTAATCGACTATTACACGTCATTGAAAACAATGGTGCTTATACCCGGTTTTAGGTTTAAATAAAGTAAAATGACTGTCATTTCTAACTTTGAAATACTACAACCAATTAATAAAATTAACAATTTTTTTTTTTTTTTTTTTTTTTTCTTCCACATTAATGTTGTTAATGTTTTATTTTCTTGTGTATTTCTGCCACCTAACGTATAACGATAACCCTAACATCCAATGTTGCATATACAAAAGGTTTGGCCTGTGTCACCTTTGGCTTGTCGATTCATGACCGGCTCCGATATCCCACCATTCACTCCACTTCACTTCCCCTGCTCCACCGCAGGTTGAATTCTGACATTGCTTGTATAGAGATTACTTCCAATTCTAATCGTTAGTAAGGCAAATAAACGGTCGGTAAGATACAGGAAACGGCACTTAATCCAACATACTTAATGACAGCGATAGTAATAGCACGTAATAGCATTTGTCAGGTGCCACACGAGTACAGACGAGTCTCTCCGATCTGTTTGATACAACGTAGTCAGTAACTGTCAATGTCTAATAACATGATAACAAGTTCGTTACCAAGGAAATGTATGTTCAGGCGAATTTCAACCCAATTGTATTTCACGACTGCAAGAAAATGACCCTATGGTGGGTCATGTTTCAATTTGTTTGATTGTACCTCTAAATTTAAAAACTACCTATTATAATAGTCAACTGCCATTACCACGTTTAATAATTATTGAAATTCCATTATTTTAACTTCAAACAAAAACCGTGTGAACGCATCAGTCATCCGATTCGCTAACAACAGTTCTCAATCAGTCAAACAAACCAATACATCTAAATGAGTGATGTACTCTCAACCAACCCCCGCTGAGCGTGGCTCGGATGACACTTTTTGACCAAAGTAGGCAATCAGAGCAACGAAGGTTGTCACTCTACGGGCTCCAGGGTCGACAACTTATGAAAACTCATTATAATAGAGGAACAAACAAACTCAAAATAATTTTCCAATTTACAATGCGTTCACTAACTAGGGTATTCACCCTAATTCGAATTTGAGACTATCACAAAAATAATCTTAAATAAAAAAAATCAACTTACCAAAGTGTCTACTAACGTAAATACCCCCTGAGTACCTTATAGTGGCTTTCAAACTTCTTCATAGCCACACTTTCTTCACGGTAAAATTCTAATCATCTGAATCTAAAATGTCTTTCATATAATGCCTGTAAACTTACTTTTACAAGAAAGATAACACAGCGTAGCAATAATGTGTCATAACCACTTTCCACTATACGTTATCTAAGTAAAAAAAAAAACTCAAAAAACTAGATCCGATTTTCACATAAAAATTATTTGAAGGTAAACTTGAAAAGACAATGAATTTCATGCCCATCGTTTATAACATACAGTAGTTTTCTTATCTTAATCAGAAAACCAAGGAAAACGTCGCATAGGAATAATATGTCAAAGGCAACTGTCTACCATACATAATCCAAGTAAAATAATTTAAAAATCTAGACCCGATTTTCACATACTCTTGGAAGGTAGACTTGAAAAGACAATGAATACACGCATATAGTTTACAACAAACACAAATTTTCTTGCAAGTAACCAACTCCCAAAAATAATGATGAAAAAGTAAACTACCTACGTAATTTGTTCGTTTTCCGTTCGTTGATTTTTTGGCAACCATATGGTTCGTACACGAAAAATATCACTCAAATATGAGGGTAGTAAAATTGTCTACCACAAACGATGAACTATAATTATTTACATTAAAATTCTTAATTTTCAGAATTCACACTAAAATAATAATTAAAAATTACCATACCTCCTGTGCCAGGTAGAATAGGCACGTAATTTTTATCTTACCCTGCACGATCCATAAAATTGCACTTCCACTCGCTGTACTAACGTGAATTTGAACCATGCCGGCACATAGTAAGCCCAACGGTGATCAAACCATGCATAGGCCGACACACCGCCGCTCCACAGGCACCTTCAGGGCGCCATCACTACGTTGCTGCCACATACATGCCAATTGTCTTCCACTGCCAGCGCTTCCGGGAGCATCCTTCAATCCATCAGCACGCCTTCTCATACTGGCAAGGCTTCGCAGTCATTGCTTTCATTGTGGGCGCAAGCTGAGATCCCACTTCTGATGTCGCAGAACGGCCTCGTTCTCACGACATCTTTAGTTATTTCAGGTTTAGTGGGCGTCATCAGGATGAAATGCGAGCATAAAACACAATAACCACGGTTTATACACTTTTAATTTAGATTTGATCAACATTATGACATAGTTTAGACCGAGCAGCGGGTTCAGGGCACCCGCTCATACTTCTAACTTAAAACACTTTCTTTAAAATACTCTAACGTCCAACTCGACCTGCTGCCATCAACCGAATGTGCCACAAAAACTCCTCAGTCTACCGAAGTAGATACTACTCAAAGTATAGAGGGCGTCCGCCCCGCTCCGCCATAAGCTCTGCTCTGATTGGTCGTTTATTAAATTACAATATTCATAACTTTTATTAGGTTAGAACAATCTTGAAGTTATAGAAACATTAACAAATCTAATTAAATTACATTAAGAATTTTAGAAGTGATTATAATGTAAACAAATGATATTGTGCGTTATACATCCTGTCAACAATACATCGTCATGTCGTCATAGTCATAGCTTCCCTCCGACATATATATATATATATATATATATATATATATATATATATATATATATATATATATATCTGTATTATTTTATACAGTTAGTTCTGTACAAGACTATTAAACGATAAAATTTGGAAGAAAGTTGTATAATTTATATGAAACTATACAATATTGTTATTACTGCTTATGTTACAATGTGCTATACAATATTGAAATTAGGGATGGCCGTAACGCATCTATAAATGTAAAAAAGTGAATGATTAAAGTAACAATCATGCATTAAAAATTATAGCTGCGTAAAATCTTCTAAAAATTACACGGATAGATGGCGCTACAGACTTATTATTATTATTTTACTTGTAATTAATTAATTTTATCCCAATAAATTTAAAAGTTTTTTTACAAATTCTGACTAATTCTAGATAGATTAGTCTGAGTTTTTTTTTATAAATAATACAAAGGAAAAGACGAGTAAAGAATAACCTTGTTTCTTCTAGATTTCTAGATTATATATATATTATATAGATTTCTTTTATTTTTACTTCCACCCATTTTAATATTATATAAAATTATAAGTGATAGGCATGTTTGCTGATGAGTTTCTTACGCCGCTTCTTCTCTTCTTGCCATAACATGTTGCGAAGCGGTGGTAAATTAGATTCGGCCTCCATAATATTGAAAGAATAACCCATTCTACTATGATACATTTAGTAGTACTGAGCGACCACCGTTCTTACAATTCTTTGATAATGTGTGTATGATATATTACCGTGGTTACCAAAGTGAACATTTTTCTAAATCAAGGTCATACAGTGGCGGCAGGCAAATGGATATTGCTACTGACATAATACAATCTATAAATTCCTGTTGCTTACCATTGATGGTAACTAACGTCAATTAAATTGATAACAGAATGGAGTCAGCTGTCCACGAGGGAGGAGTTTGCGTCCATACGCGTATTTCTCGAAGGCTAATTGGACAATTGTAGGCGCCACTATAAGCTAATTGAACTAGTGTTGTGAAAGTTCAGAAGTAGTCGATGTGAAATCGAATAGGATATATTGTTGTCAAAACGATTACACAGGTCTACAAACCGAATGACGAGGCAAAAGAGATCTCGTTTTTTTAGGTTTTTCTCGATTATTTGTTCATTGACTCATAATTCCAATTTCAAATTCGTGTTAAGCGGGAAAAATACACCAGAAAATCATAGTCAGACACCCAGACAACACAACTTTTTTTTATGAACCTGTGTTGTTATCCTGTTTGCGTATTTTTGCCCCCAATAACTTTGTCGAGGTTTATATATGCCTGAAATTAATAAATCATTTCAGGCAATTTGACATGTCATTTTACTAAATGACATTACAAACATCTCAACTACATTCTTGAGCTAGCCATAGCACATGATAGCAACGTGAAGGATTCATAAGCGATGTAGAAAGAATTTATTATAGGTTAGACTACCTGAACAATTTGAAAACATATATCTAATACTAATATATAAAGCTGAAGAGTTTGTATGCTTGAACGCGCTAATCTCAGGAACTACTGGTCTGATTTGAAAAATTCTTTCAGTGTTAGATAGCCCAGCCCTTTATCGAGGAAGGCTATATATCATCACGCTAAGACCAATAGAAGCGGAGCACCAATGAAGAATGTTTCAAAATCGGAGGTTTTTTAACTAACTTTTTGGAACGTAGTTCCTTATCGCGCGGTACGAATGGGGGCTAGACGGAAAAAATTCTTACGAAAAAGTTGTCAACGACACTTTTTGAACTTGCCAAAATAAAATGCAGTTGCATAACCCTTTATGCCCACGCAGTTAGAGTTTAATTTGGAGTACATTATTTAAATGTCATGGGTTGCTGACGTACAGATAGCATTTGCGGACATATAGAGTCTTAATGTCATTAAAATAAGGAGCAATATCGCGAATCTGGTTTAAAGTTAAATTTGTTTCAAGAGTCGAATTGCAGGATGTGATTCGATTTTTAAATTGTTTCTTATATTGAAGTAAAATAGGATTCAAACTTACTCATTTATTATTACACTTCGCATGTGGTGAACAGTGTGGTGTCGCGACGATTATTTTTGTTGAGTGTATACAGGTTTTTTGTAAATAATCGAAAGGAACTTCGTTCCATCCGGGTGTCCCTTGACACCTCTCAAGTTTTTTTTTTTACTATTCCATGCGGACAAAGTCGCGGGCAAGCTAGTTATACACATTAACACCGAGTTCTGTTATTGTTTATTTGGTGAACAATAAAATGTTTTCTATTCTATTCCAATACCAAACATACTTCTGTTTTATCCGAATATATCGTTAAATAAAATTATTCCTATCACTTGCTGGTCGTTGTCACGATAAACTAATGAAAGGCAATTGTCTGTGATCGTTACACTCCTTTCATTTTCGGCTAGCAAAGTAATAATGGTACAATTGGAGCCTTAATAAAACTGGAGAAGGCTTCATTAAGACTTGAGATGAAAAACGACATTTTGTACGGTTATATTGTCACGCCTGTTTTCCGTGGGGTTAGACAGAATGGATCTCCACTTGCGACGATACTGTCAAACAACTTTCGTTTCATCTACTTTCATTAACCTCTTCATACATGCACGTTTATTTGAGATGCTTTTAATACTTCTGCTATTTGACAATGGTGCATACGTCGCGGTCTATCGGCACCAATTCTACCATTCACAATGCATTATACTTATATTTATTTCTTAGTACTTTAACATAGTCTTAAAATAACTTAACAATATGCATTATTATGATATATAATAATATAATCATATTAACCTGGCAATTGAACAAAGCCATTCATATAGCTCTAGAGTAATCAACTGCGATAATGAACTTATAGGTAAACGCTGGTCGATAAAACTTGATTGTAATACCATTTCAATGTTTATTTATTGATGTGGGCCAATTTATTATCATCACATTGAAGCTGCGTTCGCTTAGTGGTTAGCGCAATAACGTCACAAACAACGCTGGTTCAAATATATATCATATACTAGCTGACCTGGCAACCTTCGGTCCGCTTTAGAGGCATTTTTATTATATTCCAAGCATTTTTTTTATATTTACTCACCTTTTAAACCTTCCCTGGACTTCCACAAATAATTTAAAACCAAAATTAGCCAAATTAGTCCAGCTGTTCTTGAGTTTTAGCGAGACTAAGGGCGCGTTCCCACTATGTCGTGACGACAGATAATCGTGTAGTTTTAAGTGTCGTGGCTTATATGTTTAAATGAAGGTGTTCACATATAGAACGACACGACTTACTGTCGTCTACGACATTTTTTGCAGTGACGACAGATTGTCATGACAGTGGGAACGGCTAGCACGACAGTCGTAAAACGATAAAAGATGATCGATACGACTAAATCGTGACGGCAAATCTATCGTAGCCACGTCATCGCGATCCAATGGGAACAGCTAGAGACGACAGTCGTCCAACGATAAATTAATCGTAACGACATAGTGGGAATGCGCCCTAAGGAACAGTAATTGATTTATATATAGCTAGTATATATATATATATATATATATATATATATATATATATATATATATATATACTAGCTGAGCCGGCAAACTTCGTACCTCCCCAGAATAAAAAAAAGCTAAATGATAATTGCAGAATGTTTCAACTTTAGTAAAAAAAATCGTCAAAACTTAACCGGAACGTATATCAAACGTTTGACATTCAAAACAAAAAAAAATTATAAAAAATACTTCATTTTTAATTGAATTTGACTTCTGAATGACTTTTAAATTTAATTGCTTTCTAAACGACGGGACGAACACCAAATGTTTGACAAGTAGGAATAGTACTATATTCCAAGTTTTTTTTTCATATTTACTCACATTTTAAACCTTTCCTTGACATCGACAAATAATTCACAACCAAAATTAGTCAAATCAGTCCAGCCGTTCTTTTTAGCGAGACTAACGAACAGCAGTTGTTTTTTATATATATAGGTTTATATAGAATCTTGGCGACATACTTTCATCGGAGCACGTAAATACTTTAGGCAACAAAGTTGTTTACTGATTCTGGAGGGATCTGTTGCCAAATGACGTCATGGTATGGAGTCTGTCTCTCGTCTATTTGCGATTGTCACCTTGAGGCAGCCCTCGTTTCAGAAATCACACTTACAACAGTGATTTTAGTTTAGTATCTAACTATGTATTCATTGTTAAGACAATGTTGCGTAGGTACATTAAATACAATACAAATATGATATCGATGGGTGATAAGCTACATATTTGTATTAAACGACATTTTTAAAAATTGTCGGGAGAAAATTGTGAAGTTACAAATGACCCAGAAAAAAACATCACTAACGAACCATGTACCTACCATACATAACAAAGAACATCTATACATTATAACTAGACATCAGGTTCTTTATATTTCTTTAGATTGAGACATAAGTATGAAAAAATCCATCGTGTTAGTAGTCTCAAACACATTGTGTCGCTTAAAACAAATAGCGATATATAACCGAGCAAACCCAATTATGTTTGTAATATGAGTACCTAATTCCCCAAATCCCAGGTAGCTTCATTTTACTTAGATAAAAACTTGATTAATTTGAAAAAAAAAATAAACAACACTACAAAAAATCTTTCTCTAATTTAAATACAAATAAACATATTTACAAGTGAAGGAAGTAGTCCAGATCAGCTATCGGTGAGCAGCGTTGCCAAAATGCTGGACGCATTCCCACGTTGTATGGCAACGCTAATCCGTTGCCCTAAATATCGGTCAGCCATATTTGGTCACGCGAGACTTTTTTCAATCGCCTTGAAAAGTGTCGATAAAGTTGATAAGCCTCACGTCCTCATGGCCTCAAAGTCTCAACCAGGTATTTCTGGCCTCAGCCAAATATGGGACCTCAAAATCACTGAATGATAAATTTATTCTATTACCAACTAGCGGACCGGCGCCCCCTTAGGGGGTAAGGGGGCGACAACGTCACAAATTTTACCTCTATAATATTAGTATAGATAGGGTCCACAGTACTATAATAGACTGAGAACAGAATCTACTGCTTAACTGGTAACTGCTTACATACTCGTTTTTAGAATAAACGCACTCTCTCTCTCTCTCTCTCACACACACACACACACACCGGCGCGCCGCGCACGATCACACTCATTTCTATATACGTTAAAAATAATGCACACTTAAACTTTAAAAAAACTAAAAACTGAATTAATAAGATAAACTCACCCAATCAATACAATGAAAAAAAATTGAGACAACATATCATGGCCGAAAGTGCCCTTCAAACAGGCCTGTCCTAGTTTGGGAGCAAACCGACAACTTAGTCTCAAGTAATGTACCTAGCATAAATATATTGTAATTTACTTAAATAAATAAATTATTATTTTTATATTATTAATCATTTTTAAAGACATATTATTTAGGATGGGATTAGCTTTTTTATATATTGCAAGCGAAGCACTCACACGTATCTCTAAAAATCGATCTAAATGATGGTAAAAATCGCTTCAAAATCCATTGCGTGGTTTAATAGAAATTGGCTGATATACCAGAGTTTTATCCTGCACTGAATCGAAGCCGAGACTTCAGGGTTCTAATACCAAGCCAACGCTTGTCCTACTAGACCACAAAGGCAGTCAAATTATCTAAAAACCAAACAATTCTTTCAACGACCTTCACAATCACATTAAAAGACTTTATCTGACTTTTTAAACGATTATTTACAGAGTATAAAACACAGACAATTCAAGCATAAAATTCAGAGAATTATTATATAAACAAGTTATTTTGTTGCCTGTTGTATTTTTTGTTCGTCTAGATGACGTGTACCACAGTATTAGCATAATACGGTACATTAAACTTGTAACGCGCGCTTTATTGTCCTATACAATACTCTACATAATTGGTTTCCGAGTGCTTTCTACTTTAGTACATATCACACTTTAAGAATTTGAAATAAATAAAGAATACTTATCAAAAGTGGGAGTTGATACAAAAAAGTAATTTAGTCTATCAAAAAAAATATCATTAAATTTTTAGTGTCAATAAATTTAAACAAACACGTTTTTATTGGTGTCCATTTTATAAAGGAATTTAGTAATTTTGGATTTCAATTTTACGGTTGATTGATCAAATAATTAAAAATCTCTAAATATTCTTAGTCTAATATTAAATTACTTTTCAAAAATTTAAGGAATAGTTGGATGATATTAGTTGTATTAATAGGCAATCGATTTCAATATAGGAATATTTATAAAATCGCTAGAAACACTTATTTCTGATTAAATTTATACATATTTTAGTCTTATTTACTGTACTAGTTTATATTTAGTTAATTATTGTTTAGTTTTAGTATTTAATTGCATTTTTTTTATTGCGTGAATTCCGCTGACAGGCAGGCAGAGCCCACCTGATGAAAAGCGGTTACTATCACCTATAGACCTACCTAAGACCACAGATTCTACCAATATCCTGCTACCAATTTCTAATTAAATATAACCGCTGCTAGTTAAATATATCATGTATTATAGTTGTATTCCTATTATGCAAATCCAAGCTACAGAAAGTTTCATTATACAAGGCTATATATGTTTTAATAATTATGCTAGATTAAAATGGTTATGACACGATCGTCAGACATTCATCATTGTTCTCATTAGTATTTCAACGAAGGGTGACAATAAAGTGACGAACCACTTGAGTCACTGTTTATTTAAGCACTGTGGCATTACTGTGACTACGATAGGTATACACGCATTTCGCTTGAACAGTTTGACTTCATTACGGAGGCATGTATATTGTATAATGTATGTAGTTATTTTATTAATATACTAGCTGACTCGACAGAAGTTGTCCTGTTCAAATTTTAATTTTGTGTGTAGTTTTGTTGGATAGATCGCGTAAATAAATAATACTAAAGAATTATATATATTTTAATTTTGTCATTCTCTGGGTTTTACTGTAGATGTTCCACGAAAGCGTAACGTATACATATATGCCGTTCGTATGATCAGTAAAGCTACATGCGAATTGGGTGTACTCGGACCGAGTACTTTTGGATAGCAACTCGTGTACAGCCATAACACGTTGCAAAACGGCAGTAAGATAGTGTAGGTCGCCTTTGAACTCCGATCTCAGCCCAGCGGGATCCTTCCCCACGGGCTTCATATCATCCGTTGCCCGTCACTAATTAGTCCAGTGTTGTCGCCCTTTGACTGGCATCATTAGATTCAACCCCTCTCATGGCAACAGTTCAGCTGAGGTAAAGCCTCTAGAAAGCTTCCCCGAGCAGCTTACCCCCGGGCTCGAGCGCCCTCGCCTCACGAAGGCGCCGACTCCAAAACCCCCGGTAAAGCTGTAAGGTCTTCGGACCAACAGCATAAAGTCTATATAAGAAATTACGTAATTATGTGTGTTGTATTGTCGTTCGTGACGTCACTTGCTGGTCCCAGTCGGAAGAACAGCGCTGGTCTTAATTGGTCAGCGCATGCTGAGATTGGGTCCAATTTGACGACTTATTCTGTTTCTATTGTTTTACTGTTTGATAATACTTTATTGTTTTTGTCATACATAAAATATGTCTTTCTTACTGTACTATTGATTTGCGTACGCGCTATTTGTCTTGGCTACAGAAATGTTTGTTGAAGAGATTTTTTGTATAAAACGTGTCTCTTTTATCTACCTAAGATCTTTGCGGTTGTCTTTATATTCCTTTCATTCGTGCGTCAATGCCTACGTATGTATAAATAGATATGACGTATTCTTGGAAACTAATCTCGTCACTGGCTGGAATAAGGAAGAGCTACGGTAGTGAAACATGTAAATAGCAGTCATAAATCATTAAATGTTTCTAAGGCTATTATATAAAATACCTACACATTCAAACCGAACGTCTCAGGAGATAATTTATATGTCTAAATTATAAACTATTTTCACACGCGAAGTCACGTAATCGGCCAATGTATTTTTAAATTATTAATAAACCACCCCATAAATGTCCCAATGCTGGGCTCGGGCCTCCTACTATAGGGGAAAGTACAGTATACCAGTCACGCTTGTCCAAGGTGGTTTGACAGATTTGACACATCGGTTATCTCGGTCTGCAGGTTTCATCATAATGTTTTCCTTCACCGTTGTAAGCACATGGTAATTGTAACAATATGCACCTTGGGCCAGACAACTGCCTAAGTGGCGTATGCGTTCCGGCCAGGATTCGAATTTCAGCTGCTTTTTTGTTCGATCTCTAAATTAATATTTTCACAGCTGCTGCACAACAGGAGGCCCTAAAACGCCGCAAATACTCAGCCATCGGGAATGGCTACATATTTGCGGCTTTTGGGGTCAAGACCCTGGGTCCATGGAGGCCTGAGGCGCACAAACTTTATCGAGACATAGCCAAACGTCTGGTGGATGTCTCACGTGACCAAAAGACTGGTTTATACCTCGGGCAACGCATCAGCATTGCCATTCAGCGAGGCAATGTGGCCAGTCTTTCGGGCACGTTTCCGACTGACAGCGGTCTGGAACTAAATTTTATGGTTTAATTTTAGTTTGTACATATAGTTTATTGTTAGTTTAATTTATTTATAATTTAGTTTATTTTTAATTATGCTATAGTATAAATATGTAAAGTTTATGAGTTTGTTTGTCAGTAGGAAGTATCTTTTCATACTACTAAACCATATTTTCACAGATTATAATACATATATTATATTTAATGCTTCGTGTAGGTGTTTCGTGTTCTGTGTAGGGCAAACAAGCGCGGGGGACACGGTTTAAAATTTAAATAATTCTCTTGCCGCCCCCCCCCCCCCCCCCGATACGTACACCCATGAACATACTCATGTGCCCTTAGGCTTTTTATACATTACAGTCTAGTTTCGCGTTTGAATAACCACAAAGATTTAAGGTGGAGCAGGCTTACCTAGAAGGTACCTATTCACACGAGACATGAAGACACCCAGGTTATAGGCATGATTTTTATGTATTTGTACAGTGACTGTTTAAGATGTTTTCTATGGTTTTATTATTTGTGGTGAAATAGAAATGTTGTGCGTGTAGTCCACATGAGATTAAAAAAGAGAATAAAAATATACATTTTGAGAGTGAGACGTGCGGGGTTTTAATTAAATAAAAATCCCACAAAAAATAGTTAGAACTCATTTATTAATGTAATAAAACAGTGTCTATCGTTTAAACAGTGACTCTTTCAATGTTTTACCTTATAGTAAAAGAATAAACAGTAACAAAATCTGTATTAGTATAAGAGTATTGTAAATACTTATTGAAAATGATAAATAAAGAGACAAACAAAAAAGGTAAAGAGGCATTAAAAAAAGTCTTATTTATTGTCTATGAAGATGGACCCTGCCTACGTCAATTTATGACGTGATCACTTCTTTAAAAGGTACTTCTCATAACAACATTAAACGTGTGTAAATATTACTCTTGGTATTGAACTGGTAATGCTCCGTTGACGATAATTGATGCGCTAAATACTTCAATACAATGTAATAAGCTTTTGTAATTAGAGGATAATAGTTCAAAGATCTGTTTAGCATGTATGAGGTCATACATGTATGAATGTAAACAGTTCCTTTATAAGGCATTCTTTGAAGGCGGGTTCCATATTGCTATTCATTAACATGCTCTACCATCAGTTGAATTTGACATTACTTGTATAGAAGCGCCTTCAGCCCATATAGTGCCTATGTGCACTCAATCACTTTGGCGCTGTCTAGTGGTGGCGCAGTCAAAATGGAATAATTACAGTTATATTTTTGTGTCAAACCTGCCAAGTCGCCTTGGACAAGCGTGGCGGGTATAGGTAAGCGTAGCGGCCCGAGCCCAGCAGTGGGACATTTATGGGCTGATATTATTATTATATTTATTTATATTTTGTAATTGTATATTTAGGTGTGCAATAAAGTGTTATCTTTCTCTCTCTCAATTTTGTCTGTAGATATAATACTTGAAAGTTATAAACAATACGAGGCTGTGTTCTTAGAAATCTAGATTATTTGCATGTATATTAAAATTTCCTTTAACATGAACCAGGTGTTCGGACGTCAAATAATTCATCTAACATAAATCTAATGAATAGCTTTGTTCTAGATATTTATGATAGAAACCAGATATGTTTAGAATAAATATTAATAATGAATTAGAATAAATAATAATAATAATAAATTAATGTGGAGGTAAACCTTTATTATAACCTTTTCACGATTTAACCTGTGAAGAAGGAAAACACTAAGCCTTGGTCATATTGTTTTATGTATGTAGATAGGTATTATACAAAACAAAAAGCAGAACAGTCATTCATTTCTTGTAATTTATTATGGACTCATGACCAGTTGCTATTAGTACAGGTTCCCTGGTACACTTTTCATCATTTATTACTAACAAGTTGATTTTTCGTGAGTAGCTTCCTTTTGACTAGACGCCCAACTTTTTTTTCCTTACAGTAACGTTGGTAAATGGTAGCTAAATAGCAAGGATAAAATATGTTGATTTGACGAATTTTAAAAATTTATTACTAACCGATTTTTTTTGTTAATTATCGAGATAATTATCTAAATAAAGTGAAAAAATATTTGTCCTACAAAATATAAGGTTTTGTTAGGGAGTCCCCCCTCTCCAACATGTATCATAAACAAGGTTATGAAAAATAATTACTAACCAGCGGATTTTTTTTTATTGTTTAGCTAACATTTGCATAGTTTACTACCCACATTGTCCTACAAATTGCATGGTATGTCATCTTGGTCCGACGCTCAAAAGTTGTCAATACCACGGGACTTTTTTTATTATTAGTAACTGTAGGACAAAGCTATCACGTGATAGGTTAATATATTTTTCGTCCAAATAAAACAATGTCTTACAAAAACAAAGGTATGTTTTATTAGTCTTACAAGATTTGTATTTTGTAATTTTTGAGTATACAAAATGAAATGAAATATATATACACACACACACACATATATATACATATATATATATATATATATATATATATATATTTCTTTGTGTCGACGCGTTCCAGATCTGAAGGTTTTTACCAACAGCAGTGAGCTGTCTATCTACGGTCAGCGGTTAAGGCTGCCCTACTCGATATAGTTGGTTTAGCCATCCTGTGGTTCCAGCATGCTTCGCTTATAAACACAGCAAAGCCTACATTATATTACTCGGAGACTTATTCAAAATTAGATAATTATATTCCTGACCACCAATTATCGACACTACCATATTTCAATCACCCAACTTAAAATCCACCAACCCAAATTAAAATCACCCAACTACCCAACGTAGGAATCTCTCTTTTATATCTTTCTTTTAGCCTATTCTGCTTGACACCCCACTTTTAATTCCCCAACTCGTCCAAATGCTACCCGCATTGAGACGGACGAGTTGGGCCTGATGGCCTTTCATGAGCCTTATTAGTTAACTTTTAAATATATAACTTGTATGTGAATAACTACATTTTAATTGTTTTACATCACGGGTAAATTGGTCTGGCTGACGCCTCCATTTACCCTAATATACCCTGTTGTTGATTATTTTTCCTTTATTTTAATAAATATTTGTTAACCTAGATCCGGTTTTATTTCATATCTATACCCCCGGAATACAAAGGTAACAAGTGTGCCTCAGCTCCAATAGCAACATGTACAAAATAATATTATTTTTAATTTAATGAATTTCAACTATGTAACTGGAGGACTGGAATAACGTACCACGCAATTTGTAGGAAAATGTGGGTGGTAAACTATGTATATTTAATGAAAAAAATCATCTAGTTAGTAATTATTTTTCATAACCTTATTTATGATACATGTTGGAGAGGGGGGACTCTCTGATGAAACCTTATATTTTGTAGGACAAATATTTTTTCACGTTATTTAGATAATTATCTCGATAATTAACAAAAAAAATCGGTTAGTAATAAAAATATTAACTCGTCAAATCAACATATTTCATCCCTATTATCTTAGTTATAAACCACAATCGAGAATTTTCGCATAAGAATTAGTTGGGCGTCTCATTGAAACGAAGCTATTCTCGAACATTCAGCTTGATAGTAATTATTTTTACATTAAGTATTAGTACTACAACTTTTGAGCGAAGGACCAAGATGACATACCATGCAATTTGTAGGACAATGTGGGTAGTAAACTAAACAATAAAAAAAATATCAGCTAGTTAGTAATTATTTTTCATGACCTTGTTTATGATACATGTTGGAGAGGGGGGACTCCCTAACAAAACCTTATATTTTGTAGGACAAATATTTTTTCACGTTATTTAGATAATTATCTCGATAATTAACAAAAAAAAATCGGTTAGTAATAAAAAAAATTAACTCGTCAAATCAACAGATTTTATCCTTACTACCCCTATTAAGCTACCATTTACCAATGTTACTGTAAGGAAAAAAGTTGGGCGTCTAGTTAAAAGGAAGCTACTCACGAAAAATCAAATTGTTAGTAATAAATGATGAAAAGTGTACCAGGGAACCTGTACTATATAACTTACCTATCATATAAATTCCGCACGAGGGGTTGAAATTTGCCATAAGCTCTATACAAGTAATAATGCCAAATAAGACGGGATAATGGAAAAAGAAATATTGGCGTAAATAAAGCATTATATTTTTCTATTACAAAATGGAAAACTTCAGCCCTAAATTCAGAAAAATCTTACAAATAAGGTCACAAATCCAATAACTTTCTATTTTTTACTAAAGAAATATAGTTCCCGGCATTGATCTTGGGCGGTCGGCGGAGCACTAAAGAGCGCTCTGAGCATTGACCGTAGCCATTGTAATGTGATTTTTTGACGTATTGACAATGTTATATTTTTGTTTCTTTATTCGAAAGGGACAATACCTCATACTTCGAAGCATGTTTGTAGGCTTCTTTAAGTTCTGTGTTATTCATATTGAGTTAGAGTAAGTTTTTAGTCCTCTTTAAGTTCGGTATTATAAAACGAAGATATAATTTTGTACTTTATATATTTGAATGCACTGAATATTGGAATGAAAATGAATATATCTACATATTTTATTTGGGTACAACAAACAAATACATACAGAAAGCGACAAAAAAGCCATATTCAATCAGATTTGTCTATTTGCTATTGTCACTATCGTCGGAAAAAATGAATCGAAATTTCACTGTTCGTTGGTAAATTGACCGCTCAAGAATCATGCTGGGTACATGGGTGGTTTCTAGTTGATGTTAATAACTGTATTGTGTATTAAATGATGCCTGTACATGTGACTTTGAATAGCCGGAAGCGTCTGCATATGAGCACATAATAACTCATTATTATACATAAAACAATTGCAGAAGGTTGCTGAGTACATACTATGTATGCATCTTGCTAGATTGTAGGAATTAGTTGATATAACACGGAATGCGGGTACTCACTACTGTAAATGTTTATTGCAACACCAATAGTGCAAGAGCCCATGACTGCCAGACCTTCGTCATTTTATAGAAGCTGAAAGTTTTCTGTGCATGTCCCCTATACAGGTAAGAACGACCACTGACTGTAGAGTTTGGGTTGTAGTTACGTACTTGGTTGTGGCAATGGATGACGAGATTTAAAAATTATCCCGAAGAATATAAAAAAAATTGAGCTTTATGCTTTACCGAATATAAGGTACCATTTTATATACCTTTACTTTTTTTTGGAGTTCAGCAGACAGGCATATGGCCCATTTGATGGAAAACGGTTACCATCGCCTATGGACATTTGCAACACCAAAGGTGCTACAAACTCGCTGCTATTCTCTTAATGGAGACTGGAACCTGGTCACTAATGCCGGAGCACAACTCAAAGTTGTTGTGGCGACATACACATGGGTGTGGGTTATTTTGTCGCCTCTTACGTCAGGCCGCCCAGCAGCAGGAAATCGTATTCGTTCTCCGTTCCTGCACGGATAAAAATACAACCTGGAACCTGCCCAAGTAACCACAACCAAAACTCTATAGTCGCTGATCGTTATTACCTGTATAGCGGACATGCACAGTATAAATTTCAGCTTTTATAAAATGACGAAGGTCTGGCCGTTCTGGGATCTTAAGCTACAAAGGTGCTATGGCAGCATTGCTTCCAATATGCTGCCGGCCTCGCCAGAAGGTTTTAAACTTGGCCACTGATGCAATACAACTCAAGGTTATTAGGGCGGCAATGGCTACTATGCATGTTCTACCTTAACGTACTACATTTATTATATTTATACTTCTAGCTACGGCAGACTATAATGGCAGGTTTAACCTTTGCTCGCTCATGAAGTTTCGTTTAAATTAGTATACTACATTTAAGCGGCAAATTACTGTTCTTTATGGTCAATAGTGATGTGGATTCAGCCATAAAATTTATCAAATGTATTATTTTTACACCGGACTAAAGGAGACTGGGGAAAAGTTGTTAATATAATTTTTAAATTAATAAGGGAAGATTATTAAAGACTTGTGACAATAGATAATGTTCTAGAAAGTGAATTTATAATTAATGTAGGTGATGATAACAATGACGACAATTACAATAGAAAATAAACAAATCTGATTGAACATTGCTTTTTGTCTCTTTCTGTGTGTATTTGTTTGTTGTGTTCACATAAGGTATGTAGGTCTAGGTATATTCATTATTATTCATTAGAATATTAATTGAATATTATTCAGTCCATTGAAATATAAAGTAAAAATTTATATCTTCGTTATATAATACCGAACTTAAAGACAACTTTAAACTTACTCCAACTCAATATGAATATGACCGAACTTAAAGAAGCGTAAAATTTTATTCTAACTCATTATGAATAAGACCGGAACACATTTAGACACGACAAACGCACTTTAAATTTATTATATTAATATACCTATTTATATAAAATAACATCACTCTTGATTGCCTTCGATTACAAGGAAGGATAAGGCAATTTATAAAATATTTTACTTCCTTAGAACAAAAAACCTCGGAACATATCGTATGCATTTGTAAATAACCAGACCCTGTAGACAAGTAGCCTAAGTGCTTAACGAATAAAATCAAAATAGATAGATAGATATAACACTTTGTTCACCAAAACACGACTTACAAAAATGCATAACAAGACAATAGTTACATACTTTGTTAACAAAGGCGGCCTTATCGCTAAAAGTGACATCTTCCAGACAACCTGACTCACTCAAAGGAAATTCTTAACTTATCTAATGATGATTGATTACATATCAATGAAAAAAAATTTCAGTCTCCTAAGCAATGCATACGATGCAAAGATGGTGACTTAACTCAGTGATGTGGGGTCGTCAGCATAATTCTTTATCAGTGAGTACCCCAAGATTCTTGACTTGACTGATAGGAATAGGTGTTCCGTTAAAGATCACATCGGGAAGCAGTAAATGTCTATTTTAGCTATTGCTCTAGATCTACTAATGCTAGCTTGAGTTTTACTGGGATTGACACAAAGTTCACGGGAAGTACTTAAATTATATATGCAACTCGTATCATCATTGATGAACTTAATAGCGTTATGTAAGTTGTCCTTCGTCGCTTGAGCATAATTCTGTAGATCGTTTGCATAGAGATGGTAGGAAGCAGATTAAATCTTCGAGATTAAATTTATAAATATAGACAATAGAAGGGGAGATAAAACGCCGCCCTGAGGAACGCCGGCAGTGAGATTCTGCCACGATGAAATCCTATCATCAATATTTACACGTTGCCGACGTTCGAACAGGTAACAATAAAACTAATCAATTGCAGTTGGAGATATGTTGAGAGAGCCGAGAATTTCAATAAATATATCAAAGTCTACATGATTTAAATGCACTGCTGAAGTCTAGCAGTGTCTGGTTAGTCACCATACCTTGGTCCATACCTTGACGGTAATCTAGTATGGGCTTGAGAATTTCATAATTTTGCAATTTCTACCTTAGCCTTTCTTGTATGTATTTTGTATTCCGCTGCAACCGAAAGTTGCCAAATTCAACTGTAATTTAAAGGTTAAATTCTTGTTCGGGATTTTGATAGCTAACGGACTGCACAAAGTTACTTTTCCATTGTGGCTATCAATAAATGATTTATTTTTATTTATCGTCACAGACTTTCATTAACAATTATCTAGATGCATGCTTTGTATTTGTTTTCAGTTTTTTAATTAAGTACTATAATCACAAATTAAAATGTGATAAGTCTTATCATAACGGGATAGTGTGAATATGTTTACAATGAATTGCATATACAAACATATATATTAAATATAATTTATGCTCGTTATAATTGAGTCTCCAGAGGGACGCATGAATCACTGATAAGGGAGTTTGTTTGTTTTATGCATTAGGGGCTTAGGTAGCTGCTAATGGAATGTGCTATCTTGCTCGAGTATTAAAACATTTTTGAAGATATAAATTGACAGAATTTTCTTACGATAAATCTGTATTTTACCAATGTTTCACAGAAATATGATTTAAATTTCATATACGTTCCTCTATATAAAAATCAATTCTTGTGAAGAAGAATTTCTGTATGAAAATTTGTCTTGATCAATTAATCAAAATGTTTTTTTTGTGAAACATGCGTAATATCATTGAGAAAGTACTTCTTCTTCTTCTTCCATAGTAGGTAATATTACAGTTGATATTCGTCGCGTGCAGGCATTGTGCGAGCAAAATAGCGAATTCTGTTTAGGTAGCTCTTTAAGGTTAAAATCGTCTTGGCTCGTATCAGTTCACGTAAGAAGGGTTCTGTAGAGGAGACAAATTTCCGCTGACTTTGCCACTTGGCTTCACAACCCTATTCAAGCAATTAATCGAAAAAACCCCTACGAAATACATATAGTAGGATGTGGAACTAATTTTTAACTTATTTGTGTAATTTTCATAAAAATGTTCTACGGTGGACTCCAACCCATATCATAACCATACTCATAGTATTCTCTCTCTCTCACTCTTTTGATTACAACAGTGCAGTATAATTATTAAGTAATGTCGGGGCGTTAATTTACCAACATCTGTACAAACTGGTCCGGCTCGAGCATGGTATCAGTACGCTCGCGCCAGTGTGTACGCGCAGGATTAGAATATTGTATAAGTTTCCCCAAATATACTGTCAACCAATTAAATTTGAATTACGAAATTGAAATTCGAACGAATAAACGAATAATGTAAGTAATCTTTATACGCGCAAACAAAATTATGGTAAAAAATATATAAATATACCTACATGATTACTTCCTACACCTGATATAGTAGGTATATTGCCATAAATTAATTGAAACAGTGATTTATATATCTAATCTTTATTTTTCATAGTAAACCGGCCTTGAGGGCGAGTTCATTGACACCGGATAGTATAATTTTATTTATGTATAATGTAAATAATGTTTGTATTATGTATACTACTGCTTCATTTAAAACAGTTGTTAATTGTTTTATATCGATCTTGTTACGTAAAGAATTTATATTCATATTAAACTTGATAGTTGGTGTTGGAGATGTCCATTCCATAGGCGATAGTAACCGCTTTCTATCAGGTCGTCAGACTGTCTGCTATACTTAGCAATAACAAACAACCATTTTTTCTGTACTAAAACAGCCTGAAAATGATCACAAGCATAATAAGAGATTTCTGATTGATTTGGTCTAAAAAATATTTTAAAACGGTTCTGTTTTTTTATTGCATAATTTCAGCAGACAGACTTGATGGAAAGCGGTTACCATCGCCTACGGATATTTGCAACACCATGGGTGCTACAAATGCGCTGCCTCTCTCTAAAGGGACTGGCCTGGCCACTAATGCCGGAACACAACTCAAGGTTGTTATGGCGGCATACCCTAGACCAGGGGTGGTAACCATCCAGTCGGGCAAATAATCTACTACCTGGCTGTGGGTTGTTTTGTCACCTCTTACGACAGGCCGCCCGGACGCAGGGAATTGTATTCTTTCTCCGTTCTTGCACGGATATCTCTGATAAGTTGTATACCTACATTTTTCCGGAGAGGCTTGTGAGGGTAGTCACAAAGAATTTTTTCCTTCTACTGCAACCGAAAGTCGCCAAAGTCAACTGTAATTTACAGGTTAAATCCTAATTCCGAACTTTTGTAGCTGACGAACTGCACAAGTTATCGTTTTTTCATTGTTATGTATGTGGGAATGAACCTTGAACGCAGGATGTGATGAATGTTAGATTATATTTTTCTGCACGAGCTCATGGTGTGAAAGAGATGATGAATGAAAGAAGTGCACTGACCATAGGCGAAGACGCTCTAATATTTTTGAAGCAAAACTTCTTTAGGCGCGACTAGGAGGTAACTGGACGACAATCCAACGGAAGTCCGTTACGGCAATATGGCGTACCATCCGGTTTTCAAATATTTTTTGTCAATAGATAGTTTATAAACAAATCATTCAAAAAATTTTAAAAAATATTTGATAAAAAAAATTAGTAAATAAGTTTTACTTCAATCGCGTGTGAACGTTACACGCACTCTTTTTTTAAAATTTAAGTAAGTCAATATTCACAATATCAAGGAAAAAGAATACTATCTTCCATGACAATATTAATATACAAGATTAAATGCAACGCTGCAACTTGTGATACATTTTTTCACTTGTCTGCCACTATACCCACATATTTGTATATATAAAAATAAATACATTTTATTTTAGGCTCTTACCGATTTCTGACAATAAGAACTTTGTTAGCATTTATTTGTGACTAGCAGCTCAAAAGTGCGATTATAACCTAAAATACTCTGCAATAAGTATTGTAGGTAAAGCTGCAGTAATGTATACTTAACTCCACTTACACAAGATATAACTACTATTCATTAGATATATCCGGCCGATAACCAGTTTTTTCAACTCCTCAATTACAGCTATTGACACGAAGTGGTCAGTGCTGCAGTTTACCTGTTTGAGTTAATATTACCAAGATTAGCTTGTTAGCCAAAGTGACTTGTCACTGGTGGCCTAAGCGGTTATGATGATTCCCGGGCTTTTACACTCAATTATGGTGATGTAATACGAATAATTATGTATTAAATACATTGAGGTATAATGTACTTAGTACATATAACTGAAGAAGTAAATATAAGAAAATAGGTCATAATTATGGAAGCTGCGTACACCTAGTCATCGCAGTCGACAACGAACTCGAACTACTGACTGATTAGCGCAACGCGGGAGGGGAGCGCACATATAAATAGTTGCTCTATCTCGCTCGCACATCATTCGTCCCGCTCATGCATTGTGCATATAGCATTGTACTAGCTGTATGATTCTTTTTTATTTGACTGGACTTTATGTTGTTGGTCCGAAGACCTCACAACTTTACTGGGGTTTTCGGGGCGAGCGCCTTCGCTTCGCGCTTCGCTAGCTGTACGACTTGTTAATATTTATATTTAAGGTTACCGTTTCCAAAATAAATTAGTTCACTTCAGTTGACTTCAACACTCGACAGTAAATATTACTCTCTGCTATCCGAAGTATCATTTAACCTCTACCTCGATAACGACGATGAACGGACTAATATAATTCCTCCCTACTTAATATCCGGAAGTCGCTATGTACATGGGTAGATAGGAAGCAATATTTTTTACCAGATAATACAGCCGCACAATGCGCACTTAACTTTTTAATTTTATTTTATAATGATTAGGTTCGCGTTTGACCGACATTGCGCCTGATGTCGCATGCTTATCTTGAAGATACCTGCTCTCGAGAGACTTAAAAGACACTTCGATTGTATTCTTCAGGAAACGCAGATGACGGTAAAGAATTCCACTCTTCAGCGTTGCGTATGATGAAAGTGGAAGCATAGAGTTTCGTCCACTTCGTTGGTATTTCCACCATATATCGGTGGCGTGACTGCGTACGTCTGCTTGTCCGGTAGTAAAATGGTGAGGGAGGAACCAATTCATGTAATTCCGTGGCACACAGCCCGAAGTGTATCCTATAGAATACCGACAAACTAGCGAGTTTACGTCGATGACTTAGGCTCTGAAGCCTCTCGTCGAATAGTCGGTTATCGCCTATCAGTTTCCTAGCTCTTTTCTCTATTGACTCGTGTGTCCCTAACTGGTATTTAGCTGAGCCATTCCAAAGATAGTATATTAACTACTCGTACATATCGCTTGATATCTACTTAATAGTTCTGGTGCTTAGATTTAACTTTACCTACCTGAAGATTTATAAAAAAAACAAGCACTATTACAACTACGGAACATCCGTGGATGTAAACAAAAGATAATAAACTTTTATGATTCATTGATAGAATTTTTGTTTGTTCACTCGGTCTCAATATCAATATGCGCCAGGGATTTCTAGGAAATTGTTACAAATGGTTCATTTAAAACCGAAATCGGCGTTGTATCCGAAGTCGCTATCAGCAAATTATTTTCCTCTAAAAGTTTTTTTTATTTTTTATTGCGGAAGCTTAGCAGACAGGCAGACGGCTCACTTGATGGAATGAGGTTACCATCGCCTATGGACGATTGCGCTGCTGCTCCCCAAGGGAAAATAGAACCTGGTCACTAATGCCGGAACACAACTCAAGGCTGTTATGACGGCATACACTAGACCAGGGATGGTAGCTATCCAATCGGGCAAATACCCAACCACCACTAGTGGACTTTAAACTCAAGAGAATCGAGTGTAGCGCCCCTATATCCAAAAAGTCGTTACAACCGAGGTTATTATTCATGAAATACCCGCTTGTATAATATAATAAAAGGTTAACCCATCCTCTGCGTATCATCTTTCTACCAATTGGCTGGAGACGCCCTTAATGTTATTTACGAATGATAATAATGTTATTTCTGTATTAACGTAATAATGTATGCCCGCATGTTATGTAAATTCAGTCCCAATTCCCATATAATACGATACACGGCTACACGCCCTAAAGTACCTAATTAAACTACTCAAAGGTTGTCCTCAAATGATAATGTTTGGCGAAAAAAACACTGTAAATGTAATTAGTAAACATTTTTATATTATAATTTTTTACATTTTTATATTATTTGTATGATAATATTAATTGAATTCTTATTAGAACACGTTCTTTTCCAATTATATTTATCCTAATCCTTTAGGTCACAGAGAGATTTTTCGAAGCTTTGTCTTAAGGAATATCCTGCTACATACGTTCTTTAATTGCTTGTTCCATTACTGAGATCGTCATTACATGGGAACGGTACACGTTCAAGGCTTACCCTAGCTGGATTAGTGTGATTCCAATATTTCCAATTTCAATATGCATCTCACAATGTTTTCTTTCACCGTCAACCCATCGTATTTGTAATATATGCAGTGAGATAGAAAACCTGTTTACAAGGTGTGTTCTGTCGGGATATAATGCCATTGGAATGAGAAACTGGTTCTATTAAGGTACCAGGACTAAATGTCAATTGCAAGTTATAATTAATGGGTGTTTTCTGTTGTTTCAGGTCTCGTTTCCCCTTTTCCATAGTGTTGGAAATGCTACTAATAGTGCACATAAAAGAACTTTAATTCTACATGTCAAGAAGGTGTCCGCCGTTTGAGAGCCAAACGCGTAACAATTTGGAAAGTGTTTTCAAAAGTGTGAAATCGAGGACTAGCCGGTCCTTGATGTACCCGACAAGCTTCAATCCTTGCGCCCTTACACTTTGCATCTCAAAGAAGCCCTGTCGCTATTCTGCCAGAGATCCCAGGTTAAGACACTGGTCGAGAGAATTCACAACTTCCACGTAGAAGTTGAAAGTAATTGGATTTCCAAAATCCAATTCTGGTAGTTTCAGAAAGTCCCCGTGGACTGAACTGGAAAGTACGTACTTAGCTCCGTACTTAAAAAGAGACCGTCAAGAGACTAATGGACTCTCAAACACATGCCAATGGAATTCCAGGCAAAGAAAAGCAGATCAAGTATGAACACAAAATACCGTCTGAAGAGGAGAAGACTACGTCTCCCCTCCTTAGGACGAATGATATAAAGTATATAGATGGTGCAAACGATGAGAAAAGTATTTCGAAAAGTGAGAGACCAAACAGTCTTGGTAACAACTCTGCGGATACTGAGTTGAATAATAAAAAGAATAATAGATTATCCGTTGGTTATTACAAAGATGGAAAGAGTGAAGAAGATGCAGTATCGACAAATGAAGGAGTTAAGTTCTTTGGACTGGGAGATGATGACAGTATATGCTCTACTAAGCCAGAGCAAGAAGCGCCACAAATACCAGACGGCGGGTGGGGATGGGTGGTCGTGGCTGCTTCTTTCCTCGTAGCTACAGTGGCTGATGGCCTAGCTTTCTCTTATGGGCTAGTGAATGATAGATTCGTCTTATACTTCAAATCTAGTGAAGCTAAAACTTCACTTATAGGAAGTCTATTTATCTCTGTGCCTTTGATAGCAGGGCCTATTATGAGCGCTTTAGTGGATAGGTATGGATGCAAGAAAATGACAATTGTAGGTGGCATAGCTTCAACAATAGGATTCGTTGCTGCTGCATTCAGTAATTCTATTGAAGTATTGTATGTGACGTATGGACTAATGGCTGGATTAGGCATGGGCTTGTTATATGTTACCGCTGTTGTATCAATTGCCTTTTGGTTTGACAAACGAAGAAATTTAGCCGTTGGGCTAGGATCATGTGGCGTTGGATTTGGTACATTTGTTTATTCACCTTTAACTACATATTTACTTGAAGAATATGATTGGCGAGGTACTTTAATACTATTAGCCGGTACAGTACTTAATGTTTGCGTGTGTGGTGCAGTTATGAGAGATCCTGAATGGTTAATATTGGAACAGAAGAAACAGAAGCAACTTAACAAAGCAAAAAGAGCGCCTAGTTCTATGTCTATCTCTGCCAAATCTGGCGGTGGAGAATCGGTATATCCGGGAACAGAGGAATTAAAATTATTAATGAAGAGTGGAGAAACACCGGAATATATTCTGACGACGCTGGTTGCATCAATTGCAGAACAAGAAAATTTAGAAGCCGCTACAAAGAGAAATGCTGATATGTCTCAACCAAAAGCTGGCTCTGTTATTAATCTGCCAACATTTTTAAGACAGAGTGAAAGGGTAAGATCATATATAAGTATTCGTGTAAATAAACAATTTTAAAATAAACAATATTTGCCTCGGACTTTATAAATTTTAATTTTTTTGACAATATTAATTTTTTTTTAGGTACCAGCAGAGGTTCTCGACCAGTTAGTTTCAAACAAAAAAATCTACAACATAATCTTACAAAATTATCCCTCTTTACTTGCTTTAAGAAGTAACTCAGAACAAAAATTGCCTGTTGAATCAGCAGCACCGGAAGTGACTAAGTCAAAAGCGGTGACGATGTCAATGAAGTTGAAACTGAGTAAGAAGAAAAAAGAAGATTTTGAATCTAAATTAGATATGGTCAGAGAGAAACTATTGCAACCAATCCCAGAAAACAAAACAGCAGTTCTTGCTCCTAGGAATGAGAGACCTAATTGGTTCGCAACCCATTTTCATACTGATCACCATTATTTAAGGGATATTAGGGTTCACCGTAATTCTATTATGCATCGTGGTGCTATGATGAACATTGCTAAGTATAAACTCAGAGCGTCCTCTTGCCCGGATATTTATAGAAATTCCATGTGGTCTGTCGAAGATCAAGAAGAAAAGGTAATTTTTATTACTACCCACTTAATTATTTTTCCTTTTTTATCTTCTAAGATGTTTGCTTCCGGCTTACTCCCCATTTGCCGTTCATGTTGTGTTTTTTATTTAGGTTTTTTATAGTTCGCGGGTTTGCTAAATCATTAATTAAAATTATTTGAAATATGAACTAATTGGGTTACTTAACCTCAAATGTCTCTGCTAATATCACAAAATAATAACTAAGTTTTAATTATTGTTCTCAAACTACCTTCATTTGATATAATATTAGGTTTCTATTGGAATAATCAAATGTCGACCGTTGAATAGTGACAAAACGCCAGATTAAAATGAAAATCAAATATTCTACACTAAAGCTGTTTAAGTTTCTGTTTTTCGTTGCATTTAAAGAGAGAGATAACACGTTATTGCACACTAAAATATACAATTACAAAACAGAACAATATACAGATACATACATATATATATAGTCATATATATACACATATACAATAATATATTTCGAAATACATGAGTTATAATAATAAATGTATTAGCATGATTATATTGTTTAATCAGACAAAGCTATTTGTGCACAAATAGTGTTTTCTGAGTAAATTTCTAAATGTTGTTAAGGATTTGGCCTGTCTGACAATAAGAGGCAACATATTCCATAAATATAAAATTTAACATTTAGTAATATTTTCTTAGTAATGAACGTGAATTTGATACTTAAAATATTTGCGATTCCTAAAGTACGGATCTAATATCTATTTTTCTATTTCAGACTTGGGGCAAGCGTTTCATAAATCTAATCAACAAAACGTTTGATTTCAATATGTTCACTGAGTTCCATTTCTTGATGATGAACCTTTCAACTCTTGTTTTATTCATCTGGTTCATCGTTCCTTATTTTTATATATCCAACTTCATGAAGATGAATGGTTATTCTGAGGAGCATGGCTCCTGGATGTTGAGTGTTTTCGGCGTTGCAACCATTATTGGTATTGTAAGTATTCTTATATTTTTCTCTCCAATTTGTTCTAACAATGTATTAATTTAACAATGAACACACGTATAAAAATTAAAAGCTTATACATATAATACTAACTTAAAAGAAAATCTTTTATTTCAGTCATAATAATACATAAAAAGGCGGTAGTTCAAAATATCAATATTGTCAAAATAGAATTGCTAGAGTGAAGTGTAATGTATATTGGAGCGAAATAAAACTACGTTTTAACTGGATTAGGCGTGGTAATTTATTTTATTATTCCGAAGTTTCTGCCACTTTTCAGTACCCGTTATCACGGAAGACAAAGATGTGAAGTGGCAATGAGTATTGATAGTTTTCTTTAGCCTACCGTCAATTTGATCATTTTAATTATTTAGTTTTAAGTTTCCACACAACCACAAGTCCTCGCAAAAGAGAATCGAAGAAAACCCAAATTTCAATAGAGAAGATGGTTGGCAAGTATCACCTGTTTTGTGATCCGATCATCAAAACTATTAAGACCCCACACCCAACAAAAACCAACTGCCAGACCTCAAGATACTGTGAGTTCTTTCTTCGTGCACCGGAACACAAACCAACTTGATTGAAAATTTCTTTTTTATTTTACCTCCCACCCATTTTAATATTATATAAAATGATTAGAGCTAGGCATGTTGAATAAAAGTGTCTTGCTCTGCATCTTCTCTTCAAGCCACAACGTTTTGCGTAGCGGTGGTGAATTAGATTAGGTTCCCATAGAGTAGCTAATACCATAAACAAAATTAAAACTAAATAATTTTAATGAACAGGTTGGCGGTAGGTTCAATAAAACTTTAACCATACTCATTCACACATGACATCTTTGTCTTTAAATAAATTATCACGCTTAAAGCCGTTAAAATGTAGTTTTGTTATGTATACTAGGTGCAAAAACTTAAGAAAATATTATATTGCTGTGTGAAGTGCATATATGTGGAGTGCATGGATGGGAAGTGTATCTGAGTGTAATGTATGTGTGTGAAGTAGGTATATGTGTGTGAAGTAGGTATATGTGTGTGAAGTAGGTATATGTGTGTGAAGTAGGTATATGTGTGTGAAGTATGTGCATGTGGAGTGTATGTGTGTGTACTTACTAGTTTATGGCGCCGTTTTCCCGTTAAAAATTGGTTTACATGGTAAACATAATCAATCTGAAATGTTAAAGCTGATATGTAGCAATAACTATAAATAATCGTGGTAGTTTATTATGAAATGATAATTATAAATGTTGTGCAACATAAAAAAACTGCGTGTATTGTTTAACACACTTTAAACATTTCATAAGAATTAACGTCTCTCTTGATTGACAAGTCGTTCAGAGTTGTGACCGTGAAACCAAATTGATGGAAATAAAACCAACTGTATTCAACAATACCAAGAACTGCCATATTATCCCACAATACCTGATATTATCTATTTCTTTGTGAAACTATTCAAATCATTGCGAATATTGTTGGAGCCAAACCTCCAAAAGCAGAACAGATTGTCACTAAATTAGCTTGGTTATTGTCGGACAGTAATCTATAGATAATACTGTTGAAGCAGTAATCGATTCACACCGTATCCAAAAACGCCTGTCGCATGTGTATAGTTGTGTATTAGACCTAAATTCATATGTAAATTGTATTAGCACGCATTGTTAACTTGAAATACCGTCATGTGTTGTGCCTACTTAATTATTGTATAGACAAACTAGCGTTTTCGGCAGATCTTGTCCTTGTCTGAGAAGTAAAAATTGTAGAACCTGATTCCAGCATGAAGTATTTGGTTTAGTTTAGATTGATGGGTTACAGTATTAAAGTTTTAGTAGGGATTCCTAATTTTTAAGAGATACCTAGTAATACGCTGGTTGCTAAAAAGAAGAATGTATGGGAAATCGAGTTGTATGAAGTCCACGCCACTGATAAATATCAATCAATCACTAACTTTTTATTGTAATACACTAATACGAAAATCAACTTACTGACTAAAATTAAATCGAAGACAAATGTCTAGCACGCCGCCTCCGCCAGGTCCCGGTCGAAGGGGTAGGCCCAAGAAATGCTGGCTTGACGTTGTGAGGGATGACATGCGTACCAACGGTCTTAACATAAGGGATGCCGAAGATCGCACGAAGTGGAGAAGAAAAAGTAGGAAAGCGGACCCTAGGCGTCGAAGTGATCGCTCCGAACGCAACCGGGCTTAATGCTCGGATGATGATGATGAATTTATTGTCGATCAGCGAAGACCGCATCGAAACGGCCTAGTAGTTTTTTACGTAAATCCCGAACAAGCGGTCAAGAAATCTAAAAAAAAATGGAGCTTGATCTCCATGGATTATATCCAGTTGTTTTTTTTATAGCTTCAATGTACATACACGGCATGTGTACAATTTTATAATATTATAGATTAGTCTAAAAAAAACTGGTGTGATTTAGAGCTTTACACGTTTCCAGAGTGACCATCAATATAAAGTCAATTCGACGCTGAAAGCGGCGTCCACGCCGACTGACGCTAGACACCGCTTTCAGCATCTGTAACAGACCACGGCCTGAAATTATATATCTCTTTCTAGGTCGGCTTAGGTTGGATGGGCGACTTGCCGTGGGTGAATGTGACAAAGACGTACGCATTATGTCTAATATTTTGCGGAATCACAATACTATTATTCCCGGTGCTCATACACATAATGGACCCGAAGGCCACATACAGCTTCTACATACTGGCATTGAACGCGACGCTCTTCGGGCTGACTTTCTCAAGTTCATATTCTTATACTCCAAGCATATTGGTGGAACTGATTGCGTTGGAACGTTTTACCATGGCGTACGGTTTGGTGTTGTTGTGTCAAGGCGTTGGACACTTGGTCGGACCACCTATGGCTGGTAAGTTTCTATATTTTTTAATTGCATGAGTTCAGCAGACAGGTAGACTGCCCACCTGATGGAAAGCGGTTTCCATTGCCTATAAACATTTGTAACACCAAAGTTGCTACCGCTCTCCAAAGGTAGACTGGAACCTGGCCACAAGGTTATTACGGTGGCATACTCTAGACCAGGAATGGTAGCCTTCGTTTAGTAGGTATTTAAATACTGGCCTGACATTGAGAAAAATAACATTCGTACCAATAGTCTCAATACAAGCGATGCCGAAAACTACGCGAAGTGGAGGAGAAAAGTAGGAAAGCGGACCCTGGGCGTCAAAGCGAATACTCTGAACGCAACCGGGATTTAACGCTAGGATGTTGATAAATTATTAGTCCGAACACCTGCCCTGATTTTTTTCTCATTGTACAAACGTGAACCCCCAAAACCAGCAACAACATTCGTTTGCCAGAACAGGAAGAAACGAGTCCTGTTACCACATTCATGGGATCTCAGTTTCTAGACCTCTATCTATATTAATGTACTGTGATCTTACTACCTATACAATAAAACCTTATACATTTACGGGTTATAAGTTGCCTCATGTCAGTGATACGGCAAATATTCGGTAATCGATATATCCGACTATATTCGATATAAACGTATGTTCGGAACTCGGAAATAAATCAACAGAACGATGTGACAATAGATTTATTAGAAACATTAGTAGTTTTTAGTTATTTTAAGTGTAAAATTTACGAAATACTTATTGATTTATATTATTAACACAGCTATATAAGTTAGATTAATAAATTTATTCGGGTCGTTTTGTTACACAACAACAGAAAAGTTTGCAAAAAATCAGCGTTGTGCAGGATATAATGCAGAAACGGGAACAAGCTGAATGTAAACCTTGTTTGCTGAAAATTAGATATTTTCTTAATACTTACTATTTAAATCATACATTATTTTACAGTACTTACATTGCTTGTAAGTGCGTCGCTATTTCTTCAAACAAAGTCTTTCTTTCTATACTCTTATCTTTGGTAGAAAATTTACGTTACTATGGGATTAACGTAAATGAATGGATAGTGAGTCAACTAAATTCCATCAACCATCAATCAAAGTGATCCATGTAAACGTAAACTTGAATCATTCAATGTTATTGAATATCGTTCTGTCTTGTTCAGTTCGTTGCCTTTTAACCAAATTGATTGATTCGTCTAATATCTTTAATTTCTTCCAATTTGGATGACGGAGCCAAAGTGATTCATATAAAGATAAACTTCAATCATTCAATGTCATTGAACACAATCGTGTCCTTTCAGTTGTGATTGATTTGATGATTGAGTGATTGATAGTGACTAAATTGATTCAATTCAAAATTAAGACTAGCTTAAGTTGAATAAATATTATAATATCATTGCAGTCAGCGCCATGAATATTACATGACCTCAGAGACCCAAATCTACGTCATATTATAAAACAGCGGGATATTATTTAAAAATACAATTAAAAAAATATATAAACAAAGACAACTGCAACTTTGTTATCTGCTATGAGACTCATATTGACTCAATTAGTAAAGAAGTATTGATAAAAAATTGTAAATAACCGTTTATTAGGCCAAGAACAAAGAAGGATTCCGTAGAGGTGACAAACGTCCCCAGTGTACGTTACTTTTTTTTATTACCTGAAGCAGGAAAACAAGAGGCGCGATAAAGTAAGAAATGTGCAAAAAAAATTGAATAAAGCAAGTGTTGAAGAAACAGTAGAATAAATAAAAATAGTAAATAAATTGTAATGATAGAGAGTATAGCAAGAGAATTTAGAATATCTAAGTAAATGAAACAAAGATATAAGATTAGTGATAAGGACCTTATGTGAAAGAGTTAAGTGTTTAGGACAGTAAAAAAACGGACAAGAATAAAAAGAATATATAAGTAGAAGAAATAGTTAAAAGTATAACAAAACCTAAAGATATAGAAAGCCGGATAAGCTTGTCCGTCCGGTGGAAGAGATTAAAAAAAACCAAGAGGCACGCACTGGGTATGACCCGCGCAGCTCCGGGGAACTCTAGTAGGTTATATGAATTACATTCAAATTGATTTATAGCGTTGAATCTTTTAGTACACAGCGGTCGCTATAACCGAAATCGCTAAGACAGTATTATAAAACTAAATACAAAAGTCGCTGGTAACCGCTAGTGTGCCATAAATAAAGTGGACTAATAAAAATCGTATGTTGCCATAAAAAGCGGTAATTTATGGATTCAGCCACAGAACAGTGCAGTATCTCGGCACACCCAAGACCTTGGTGTGTTAATAGTATAAACATTGCTAAGATCATCGAATGCTTTACGACGCATTTGCACGTTTTAACGATCACCTCGCCCGTATTGGCGATAACACTATCAAACTGGGTACATGCCTGTGTCCGGCTGTTGATGTAACGATTTGGGATGCTCTTTATAGGAGTTTCAGAAAAACATTACTAGCTTCGCTTCTGTATAGTATTTCTATTCTAAATTATTGTGAATACATACACATGGGGTGGTTATAAATGAATGCGTGTTCTAGAAAACCAAGATTAGTTATTCACTCATATGTGCATTACATTATATAGAATGAGCATTCGATTCGAGTTATTCGATGCAATTCGCTGAGTAGGCAGTGTCCCCATAATGACATTTACTTAATAATAGCGGATTCAAAGCACACCTATTATTGAATAATTAATCACAGTCTACTATTATATTTACAACAAACATATTACAACCAAGTAGTTAAAATAGCTAAATAGATATAAGATGAACATGTAAAAGCAAAAATTTTGATATAAAAAAGTCAATCTTGTGTATTTCGTTTTTCTAAGATTTGTAAAGTTGACACTTACTAAAAGAATGTAAAGAAATTTACACTAATTCCTAAAGATTTGTAAAATATATATAGCATGGAAAAAAGATTCATAGAAGAATACCATTTCTTCCATGAATATAGTAAACATTAGATATAAGATAAAGCTAAGCTAAAGCTATAATACATATGAAAGAAGCAGAGAGAAAAATAAAGAAACTACCCCCACACCTATTACCCCAAAAGAATATAAAAGAAAAAAAAAATGGAACTCAGCCCTGCACAACGGCGGGGGAGGCGATTAAAGAATAAAAAACATATTACAACTACAAAATAATCACAACAAACTAATAACATGAACACTCGTTTGTTATATAAAAAACAACCTCCACATCTCACATTCTTAGTTCTGTGGTATTAATGGTCTGGCCTTCTTGTCCTTTACACGTACATTGTAAAAGTAATGCGGGTTGTGGTCCATCCAAGTGAATAGGCACCAAGACTTATTGCCCATTCCAAATCTTTTTAATCCACGACCCCACTGTACTCAACTTAACTTTTTTGAGAGTAAAATTTTAACTTTTTATTTTCAGGTGCTCTCAAAGACACAACAGGCTACTGGGATGCGGCGTTCTACGTCGCTGGTATATGGGTCGTTGTATCCGGTCTTTTGGTCGGGGTCATCCCTTACACTAAGAATTTCAGGATCTGCGGCACTGCCCCTCTAGCTAAGGACGCTGCTGGCGAACCAGACCCTGGTATCAGGATTATTATAGCTCATTAATTTTTTTTTATATTTTCGGTGTCAGCCAATCCTTGTGCACTACGCTGGACGTAGATCTCCACAAGATTGTACACTTAATTTTTTGATTCTTGAAATAGGATGATATTATTGGTTGTGCTATATATGCACTTTGTCAGCTTTTAGCAAGCAACATTTTGTATGGTTTTCAATAGACAACTTTTATATAAAAACATTGCAGCCATCCGTCACTAACCTGGAGACAACATTAAGTTCGGAGTGGACAATGACGCGAAATTACGTGTATAGTCAAAAGAATAAATATCTTTCCCAAAATTATTTTTTTTGCTTAAAACTGCTTAATGATCATTAAATAAAACTGCAATTCTGATAAATTATTACGATTCTACTAAATTTAATAATAATCTTGCAATCATGTTTACAAAATATTTTCTGACCTTGTCTGCACTTGAACTATAGTAGAATTATTTTCTCCGTGCAGTTTGGGCCATAAATCATAGCTCAGCCTCAGTCCGGCTAAGGCGGCGAGCATGTTGCGCGGACGCAACGCCATTATCGATAAAAACTCATTCTTATCAAAGATAGATTATCATTCTTATAAAAATCATTATTATCTTTTTGCCGATACTTTTAAACTTGAGATATAAGTATTTATATTTATTTTTAATATAACTTGTTACATTCTAAACTATGTTTTTTAATGCATAGATACCTAATTAATGATTTATTTTAAATCATCATTAATCTAATTTAAATAAATACGTTGTTTTATCTATTTTTTTCTTTCATGTTTATCACTAACCCACAAAATGACAAAACTAAATACATTATCGATAACGCTTATAGACAAAGATAATGCGCATCACTATGCCCGCCCATAAGGCCCGTGAGTGGAAGAGAGAGCGAAATACTCGCTTCACCGCTCCGATTATTTATGACCCAAACGGCACGGAGAAAATAATTGTACTATACTTTTAATTTTGCTAGCGTCCAAAATGGCTGACGTTGAATACGTTCGGATACACGTAGAATTCATTTTTAAGTTTGAGATGATCTCAAAATATTAAATGTTGAGTTATCTAGTATGTTTGGCGATCAACTAGTGATATTTTTGTATCAGCATTATTATTTAAGTTTTAATGTGGGTTGGCTTAATGCTTCAGTGGTATGATATGGAGTAAATTAATTTATTAGAATAAGATATATAGCTTTTTAAAATTACTGTATAATGAAACACATAGATGAATCTATATTTTTTTTTACATATTTTTATATGTTTATTTCTTAGTTTTTTTAATTACTTTACACCTCCTAAGGAGGTGGTTAGTATTCCTAGTAATCCAGTAGAAATACTTACAGGTGTGCCTTAATAGATCAACTATGTACCTATTTGATGTTAAAATATAATATAATAGTTTAAGTCAACGTGTAGATGAATTGAGATATACATTTTGTGATGTTGGCAGATGTTTTTGTAATTTACACTTTCCGATATTTCATCGTTTTGATTTATTTTCATATCACGGAAAAAGAGGTATTTCCAATAGTTTATTTTAACACGTCGATTACTACTAAATTATTAGTTGTTTAAAGCATTACTATTAAAAAAAATGATGTAAATGCATTGAACAATCGTAACTGAATTTGTTAGTAGAATATTTGTCATCATTGTGACTTTTTTTATCTATTTGTCTTGAATGGTTAAACCGTGTTTTGGAGTATATTATATATAGTACGAGCGAAACTTGAATGCGTCTGGAGTGAAGTTAGCTTCCGTGAATCTGCGCAGTCCACTAAAGCATATTTACTATATTACATCTTTACACCACTAATAATTCCTCCCAATGTACTTGCGCAGTAGACCAATTTTAGTAGCGCGCGACAATGTACATATCGTGTAAGCGGAATAGAGCTAATAATGCGTAGTGGCATAGCAAGCAACACTGCCATTTCCGCTTACTAATAAAGTTCAATATTGATTATTTATATGCCTGCACTTTTCTTTGCAAACGAAATCTGCCGATAGGAATTGTATATTGCGTAAAACTGTACCTGTGTTCGTTGCGATAACTTGTACGAACTTCAAGGACGCATTTAAGTTTTGCTCGTACTCAACTTAGTTTGATTTACATGTGAATTATAAAGGCGATACTGAGGAGACAAGTTGTTATCGTTTTGATAGACATTCACATAATGGCCGGTTCATAAAATAATTCCAAAAATTTAACAATAACTACTTACAAGTACGTTTCTACCATTGGCAAGTGGTGAACGAAGAGCAACGAAGATATAGGAACCGACCATTAATTGTAACTATTTTTTGACTGGTGAATTTCTGTCCAAACAATGATCAGAGCTTAGCCAGTTTCGCAACTTAAACAATACAAATGTAAATCATGTCTTAAGTCTTTGCCATTCGGGATACCAAATCAAGTTGATTTTAATTTTATTTAGGAAATTGTTCTGAGTATTTTTAAATAGAAAGTTTGTTTACTTATAAGGTACTTTATTTAATTACATATAATTATAGCGTAATGTGAAATGGTAAATAATAAATTCTTCAATATAAAGTTTTTTTATTTCTTACAATAGTTACATCACAGGTATATTTAACATAAATAAACTAAGCGGCACGGAATGTGGCCCAAGCGCGTTATGTGGTTTATTATCAAAATGAAACGCGACACAAGGTTCTTTTTTGTGGTAAAAATTAAATCTTTATTTAGAACTTAAATGCAAATGATTAATTAACAATAAGCGAGTTAAATTTGTTAAAATTTGTGAAAGTTACAAAAAAGGTCATTACAGCTCTATGTTTAAAAAATCTTTTTGATTTTTTTTTTACAAAATTAGGTTGTGTTACTTAAAATTAATAACGGGTATTTCCACCTCTGGCCGTGATAACCGCCTGCATACGATCAGGCATGCTATGGATAATGTTTTTAATGTCCACCTGGGGTATTTCTTCCCAGGCGGCCACCAAGGCGGTTTTCAATTGACTGATGGTCTCTGGAGGGTTGCGACTGGATCGAATTCGCCTTTACAGCATATCCCAGACATGTTCTATGGGATTCATATCTGGACTTCGTGCTGGCCACACCAATTTTCTAATGCTCACCTCCGAAAGGTAATCATCGACGCAACGTGCTATGTGAGGTCGGGCATTATCTTGCATGAGGATGAAGTCTTCGCCGCCGATGAATCCCACGAATGGTAAAACATGTTCCTGGAGGATCACTTCAATGTATCGCACTGCTGTTAGACGACCTTCAACAACTACCAACTCTGTGCGTGCGTCTGAACAGATACCTCCCCATACAATAACGGACCCACCGTGGAAACTGACGGTTTGCCTGGTAGTGATTGGCAGAAACCTCTCCCCATGCCTTCTCCACACACGATCGCGTCCGTCTGGAGCTCTTAAGGCTACACAGCATTCGTCAGTCCACAGAACTTTACTCCACTGCTCGTGAGTCCAATTTGCGTGTTCGCGAGCGAACCGTAGTCGAGCTACGCGATGGTGTCGGAGCAATTCTGGACCACGTGCTGGTCTTCGAGCACGCAGATTTCGTTCCTCCATTCTTCTTCTTACTGTTCGCTCACTTACGTTGATTCCTCTTGCAATTTGTAGCCGCTGCCGAATTTCGACCGCAGTAAGGAACCGATTTCGCAAAATTGCGAGAGTGATAAATCGGTCATCTCGCACTGATGTACACCTAATACCGCCACTACCTGGTCTCCTTGTGTATAGACCGGTCTGGTCGTACCTTGTTAAGGCGTACCTGAGAGTTGTACGCGGTACATTTAAAGTTTCAGCAATTTCTCGCTGCGTTCGCCCCTGACTTCGAAGTAACACATCCTGAGCAACTTGAGCAGGTGTTAGGGTCATTGTTTTCCAATTCTGGAAGCGTAAATTACTACCGATTAATAAAAAAAATAAACATAAAAGATTAAATGTACGACTATTGGAATATCTAATTTTAACTCACCCGTCTTTTGTGCGTTTCACTAACGAACTAACGTTAAATGTCACAGAAATTAAACAAATGAACATTTTTGAGTGCTTACCCTCTTAAATTAACAAAAAAATGGTTCTGACAAACTGCCAATCGAAATTCTCATACGCGGTACAAAAATCGCCTGTTATCGGTCTGTTTATGTTTGGGCCATATTCCGTGCCGCTGACTGTATATAAGAAAAAAATATAACTCTTAAATGCATTTATTAATTAAAATAATTGTCTGGAGCGCCGATGTTGGTTACCTCGTAGTATGGGGTGACATGACGCATCGTAATCAAACGCTGGAGAAGGGAATGGGAAAGGGAAAAACAAGAGTAATTGTTAAACTAAACGTAAATCGACCAAATACAATCTGAAAAAGAAAAACGAAATGTGTGATGGAACACAGTAGAAGTGAAACTTCAACGGACAAGTGGAAAACGAATCGCAAACAAATGTTAACATGAAGTTTTACGGGCAGGTTTTCAAATTGGACAAGTACATTAACAATCTACCCGTAACACTTCAAGTTAAAATTCTTCTACACTAAAATTATGCCGCCTTCCACGCGGCCATAACGCTTTTCCGTGACAGAAAAATCCTAATCCTAATACCCCCCCCCCCCCCCCCCGTCTATATAGAAGTTTCACTTCCAAATATCGATTGCTAAAACGGCCAATAGAGCTCACATCTGCAGACCATGTGGGATTAAATCAGAACAATATACTAACACGATGATAACAATTCCTTGTTTCTGTTCCTATTTTTAACAACAGAATTTGATACGATTATGAAATAAATTCGAACGCCTATTCGACCTCTTATTTTTATTATTAGAGAAATTTACACGTTACGACAATTTTGTTTATCCGTCCAAGAACGGAGAAAGAATACAATTTCTTGCGGCCGGGTGGCCTCTCGTAAGAGGGGACAAAAGAACAGCCAGGTGGTAGGGTATTTGCCCGACTGGATGGCTACCATCCCTGGTCTAAAGTATGTCACTTGAACAACCTTGAGTTGTGTTCCGGCATTAGTGGCCAGGTTCCAGTCTCCCTTAAGAGAGCAGCAATGCATTTCTAGCACCTTTTTAGTGTTGCAAATGTTCATAGGCGATGGTAACCGCTTTCCATCAAGTGGACCGTCTTCCTGTCTGCTGAACTCCTGCAATAAAAAATAAATAAAACAATTATGGAATCTTCACTTAGTAATTATTTGTATTTTTTCCTTTTAATATTACTAAAAAGTCTAATACCCTCAATTGAAACTATCCGAAATTATCGGATAATCCGAAATAATTTCATATCCGCAACTTAAACCGCATTATATTATTCGTATATCCGTATCCAGATCCGGAATGACATATTGTTGTGATATCTACAATTCCATAATGATACCTACCTATATTCAGGGCATAACACTGGCCTC
Source organism: Dendrolimus pini (assembly GCA_949752895.1). NCBI lineage: Eukaryota > Metazoa > Arthropoda > Insecta > Lepidoptera > Lasiocampidae > Dendrolimus > Dendrolimus pini. The sequence goes on from OX457136.1 coordinate 2,813,370, forward strand.
TGATTTGGACCTAACTTCAGCTATATTCGATAATTCAGTCATTCTGTTCAATAGTGGCGTAACAAACGTCGCGAGCCATTCCTCCTTACTCCTGAATCCGGTTATAGTGTCCAAATGAGATGACATCTCTGTATAAAGTGCTGTGAGGTCTCTTAATAACCTAAAAACAAGGAATTTAAATTACAATAGAAATATATAGAAATATATATATATAAAAGAAAGTCGTGTTAATTACACTATTTATAAATCGAGAATGGCTGTACCGATTTGGCTGAAATTTGGTGGGGAGGTAGCTTAGAACCAGGAGACGGACATAGGATAATTTTTATCCCGTTGGAACCGGTAGGTGGCGCAAGATCGAGTCCTAGTTTTTTATTTTTTCAGAGCAATACAACGTCCGCCGGGTCCGCTAGTATAAAATAAAAATACATAATACAAAACATATGTGCAAGGGTTTGAATACAGTCCAGTGTATTAAGGTGCAAGATTAGTGCTCCAGTCCACAGAGTGCACATAATATTATTATTTAGGTTAATGGCTTGGCAGCTAGGCCTTTAAGCCAGATCTTATTTAACAATATAGTTTCTTCATTTTCTTAAGCCTATGTGTAGCACAGCTGAACTGTGGGTAACCAGCTAGTGCCGTTCAACGGAGTTTTTGTGACAACTCAAAAACTTGACTATACAGTTCACATTTCTCACAAAACACATAATTACTACTCAAAAACGATCAATATCCTACAACTATTGTTCATTTTAGAGTAATTTTACACATTTTTAGAAAATAAAACTGCACAGCACGTCTCCTTTCAGTTCCCGCCAAAAACTCCAGTGCACATAATATAATACACATGTGCAAGGGTGATGCACACAATCAACCACTATGAAAGCGGATATCTTAAAATAAATGTTACATTTATACAGAAATACTTGCTACAATGCTAAAAATAAATAATAACTATATATATCCCAACTTACTGTTGTGCTGTGACCGCTATGCCTTCGATTTGCGTTGGACTCGTGTAAGAATGCTCAATCTGCCACGGATTTAACCATGAGGTCACCCTATAGATTAAATTTAATGAATGAATGAAAAATCTTTCTTATTCACCTTTTCCCGGGTATGGTACAAATTAGTTATATTGCATAAAATTAGATTTTTTTTTGGATTTTCAAAAATCGGCTTTGACTTTTGGTCGCGTCCAAATCGTCAGTCTTTTGAATAGGAGTTCCTTTAGGGTTTAATTAACATCCCTTTTGAATATCTGACACTTTTTTTTTAAAGCTGTACACTCTCCTATTCACCCGTGAAAGGGCATACATACATACATCAAATAACCTTTTTTCTTTTTAGCATCTAATCTTCACAATACAAAAACCCGCGACGCTCCAGTAACTCCACATTTAGAATCTTGGACTCCTATACTATAAGTATCAGATTATTATTATTAAATAGTAATAAGATTAAATATATTTTTATATAATTATTTCCCAGCAGACAGGCAGATGACCCTTTTGATGGAAAGCGATTACCATCGTCTATGGACATTTGTAACACCAAAGGCGCTACAAATGCACTGCTGCTCTCTTAATGGAGACTGGACTCTGGTCACAAATGCCGGAACACAACTCAAGGTTGTTATGGCGACATACTTCAGACCACGGGTGGTAGCCATCCAGTCGGGCAAATACCCTACCACCTGGCTGTTCTTTTGTCCCCTCTTACGAGAGGCCACCCGGTCGCAAGAAATTGTATTCAAAATTACTATATTTTGAAAATTACTAAGCACTACTAAGTTTATGAAGGCGGTTTTTTTAAACGAAGTTTTTATTTTTTATTTGTTATTTTTTAGTGTCTAGCTATGTATGGGTGGACATACGATTGGTGCCGCGCTTCTTAAAAAATATAGGTCCCAAGAACCGGGAACAAAAAAATGATCGTAAAATGAAAACTACTGGGCCAAACTATGCAAAATTTTTAGGGGACCAATTGGAAGCTATTCCGCGTCGAACAAAAAAAGAATCACGTAAATCGGATCATAAATCATGGAGTAATCGGCGAACATACATAAAAAAATGCAACAAAAAAAAAACCCGACAAATTGAGAACCTCCTCTTTTTTTCAAGTCGGTTAAAAAGTATAAAATAATTTATTTCTAAAGCTATTATTAATATATATTATCTAAAACATCTATGTCAAATTTTTAGGGGACCAAGTGGCAGCTATTCCGCGTCGAACAAAAAAAGAATCACGTAAATCGGATCATAAATCTCGGAGTAATCGGTGAACATATATATAAAAAAATCCGACGAATTGAGAACCTCCTCCTTTTTTGAAGTCGGTTAAAAATAGAATGATCCACTTACAAATCTCCATGCAAGAATGCGAGACACCGCTCCTTTACAATGACGAAGGAGTGCACACACCTGGCGAACCCCTCCCCCGGCCATTGCTCCGACGGCAACGCTTCACTTACTAATGTTTCTTAAACGAAATATCAAACAGTCAGTAGTATCCACTTGAGATGCCTCGAATTTACGGCCACTATTCTGTGTTCGGCAGAATAGTACACAATATTCGACCGAACACCAAATTGACAATATGAAAAATGTAGGCAGATTTTTATATATATCGTAGATTACGATCTAAATATGACAAAAATAACTAAAATATTAAATATTAATTGATATTTTTGAGAAATAAAATTGTTATATTGCAGCCATTAGCCACGTGACAATGAACGCCGACCAGAGCGCGTGACGTCATATGGTGCAAAACACAAGAAGTTATCAATGACTTCTCAGATAACACTTCAATGAACCAGATGTGTGTTTTGCACACTGTGACGTCATGCGAGACGACATGACAGCTTGACGCGTTATTGTGACGAAATGTCAAATATTTAAAAAATTGCTAAATTAAATATGTTAATGTTGTTTTTTGGTGAAATATTAATAATTTGGCTAAAATAGACCATAAGGCTCAAAATAAAACTGTTTCTCAAAAATTGACAACTACCGAATTGTCAAAAACAAAGCGCACAAATTGCTTGCAAAAATGAAATTTCTTATAAATTGGCATGGAGCGTCAATAGTGCAAAATCTAGCTTACCTTTAGACGTTTTGGTATTTTTTTGTAAAATTTTCAAACAACTTGCCAAACTTGGCATTGAGACTGGCATCAATTCACACAGAGTGCAGTAATGGTCGTATCTGAAACATTCATGTGGTACAAGGGGACATTCCATTAGCAGCTTACGACGCCCAAAATGCCCCGTTCGCCGTTCCGCAAGGCGACCGCGGTCGTTGAGCTCGTTGCGAAAACGTCAAATTCAAAATTCAAATTCAAAAGTTTTTATTCATAAAAAATAAAAACTTCGTTTAAAAAAACCGACTTCAAAAACTAAAATGTATAAAATAACTTATGAAGTCGGTGCAAAGCAAAGCAAAACATAAAAATTAATATATTTTGAAAATTACTAAGCACCAACTTTAAGATGTTTTAGATAATATATATTAATATTTAATAGCTTTAGAAATAAGTTATTTTATACATTTTAGTATTTTAGTTTTTGAAGTCGGTTTTTTTAAACGAAGTTTTTATTTTTTATTTGTTACTTTTTAGTGTCTAGCTATGTATGGGTGGACATACGAATGGTGCCGCGCTTCTTAAAAAATATAGGTCCCAAGAACCGGGAACAAAAAAATGATCGTAAAATGAAAACTACTGGGCCAAACTATGTCAAATTTTTAGGGGACCACATGGCAGCTATTCCACGTCGAACAAAAAAAGAATCACGTAAATCGAATCATAAATCTCAGAGTAATCGGTGTACATATGGAACGGAGTGAAAATTATTTTCATGAAAAATGTTCATAAAATGAAAACTACTGGGCCAAACTATGTAAAATTTTTAGGGGACCAATTGGAAGCTATTCCGCGTCGAACAAAAAAAGAATCATGTAAATCGGATCATAAATGACGGAGTAATCGGCGAAAATACATAAAAAAAGAAAAAAAAAAAAAAAGATCCCGACGAATTGAGAACCTCCTCCTTTTTTCGAAGTCGGTTAAAAATAAGTTCCAATGGAGAACACTTTTTGAAGGTCATACATATAGGTCATACATGATTTTCGCTCACAACGACCAATGTCAAGAGATCGGTCGAATAACCGTTCCACTTGGGTTTACGACTGCAACGCCGGCAAGCAGGTGGAACGGAAACAAGCGCGGTCGTGCACGTGGTCGTTGTGACTCTCTAGTGCAACGTAGCCATCAACAACAAGGAGACTCTTTATTGGACACCAAGATAACAATGACACCTTTTTATATTGTGTCGAGTCATCGAGTGATGGTGGAAGGAAAAGACAACGACGGATACATTTTTTTTTCCGTTTAACCGCAGACTTATATATATCCGCATGGTATCTTTTTTTTTTACTTTATTTCTCTATAATCTTTCTTTATTTCTACTTATTTCCTAGTAAACATAAATTATTTTACACTTTTGGGAATGGTTGGCTTAGGTTGGAACAGGTTGGTAGTGTGTTTGGGAAGTGTGATCGTGGTGTAATAGGGAAGGGAGTTGGGGGAAAGCAATGTGAATTGGGAATGGGAAGGTTGTGTACAAATCTTTAATTATTTTTAATATTATTACTAAGTTTTTACATGTTATTTAATTTTACTTTACATATATGTACGTTTACAGTTTATTGTCTTATAGTTTAATTTGTTTGTTGACATCGAGGTTGTTGAATTTATGCATGGACGGATACATTTTAGAAAGGGATGGACGATGAACGAAAGTTTCAGAATAGAAATTTCGGGAAGGAAAAGACAGAGATAGATAGATGTTAGAAAGGGATTGATATAAAATGTAATAATAAGTATATTACTACAGTTGAAACCACAAAATTCTTAGAACTATTCGCAAAAAATTGAATTGGAAAGACCAAACAGACTAATTACTAACTAATAACAAAAATTAAATACCTAATAATAAAATAGACTAATTATTAATAACTAGAATTGTTATTAGTAAAAGTGCCTTTACTGTATATTCACTATCAAACATTATAGGAAGCGTTAATGACTGCTTACTATGGACTGGTAGAATCGGTTCTGAGATATGGAATCATATTTTGGGAAAACTCCACAAATATGGGACTTGTTTTTAAGGCGCAAAAACGGTGCATTGATAATGTTTCACCTAAAAACAATAGACAGCTGTTAACCATATTTTCAGAAATGCAAAATTCTTACTTTACCGCCTCTATATATTTGAAGTATTAATTTTTGTGATGACTAACCCAAATCTATTTCACCGCTTAGAAGATGTATTTCCACGAAAAAAACGTAATAATGATAGACTTTGTCTACATAATGCACGGAATACTCTTATCAAAAGTTTCTTCTGCATGGCTCCCATAATCTATAATAAATTACCTTCATACTTTAGAGAATTAAATGATGAATTGTTTAAAAAAAAACAAAGATCCCGACGAATTGAGAACCTCCTCCTTTTTTCAAAGTCGGTTAATAAAGATAAAGGCATTTCTGAACGAAAAAATATATTACAATATTAATGATTATCTAACTGTCAAAAACTAATTGTTTCTTTATTATTAACCATTATTTGTTTAAGTTACTACTGGCTTGACTTTTTAATTATATAAAAACAAGTTGCTTTATAATGTTACTTCATTTAAAACAAAAATGTCACCTCGTTGTTTAAATATATACAAGCTCCAATGGGGCCAAACATGCTGTACTTTGACATCAATCATATTCGCCATCTGTTATCATATTTTGTGCAAATATATAGCCTTACTTATAATCGTTTGTTAAATTTTAAGAAACTGCTAAGCAACTGATTAACGGAAATCTTACCCATAAACTCCTCTCAAGGATAAGAGGTGGTGGTAAAGTAACACATAATCATTATCAGTAATTATTGTGGTGACATTTTCTTTTTATTATGTTCAATATTAACCTAATGTAAATTAAATAGACATTTAATGTAATTTTTGTATAATTGTATTTGTTTTTTGTAATTAACTGTTTGAGCCAATTTTTATTTTTAATATATAAATCATTTTATAGTGGAAACTTGATTGATATATGTATTCATTTTGTTTTATATTTAAGAATATTAATTATTGTATGTTTCCCAAACAAATTAAATAAATAAATAACTGTCAAAAATAACCAACATCGAAAGGCAGTTTAAGTGATCGCTAAGAGGCAAGATGGCAAGTTTTATTTGAAACAGCCATTGATTAGGGGCTTAAGAGTACCTTATTTAAGAGATGGCTAACCCTTTCTTAACGAGATTATTATAAGTAAAACCCGTAGAATTAGAATTTAAAATGAGTTAATAGAGCACTAACCTGGACCAACCGGTAAGGATGATGCCTGAAAAGTTTACTCTGTGTTTATAGTTCGTCATCTCTCGAAGCCACGCTTCATGGTTGCTTACATATCTGCTAACCGGGGATGAGATCTAAAATCATTAAGTGTTAATTACATTTGACTCTATGATCGTTCTCAGTACGAGTGCAGTCTGGATAAAGAATCTTCTAATTCTATATTATTACACCAATCCATAGTCTAGCTCGTAAGGATTAAATTCTGTGAAGGAATGTCAAATGGCAAACCAAGAGAAAGGTTAACAGGTAAGGTAAGGTGAGGTAAGGATAAGGTTAATGATATGCCCATGGATTTTTTTTCAAATCAAATCAATTTACTGTCAAAAAATTACACAGTGTGTGTGTGTGTGTGTGCTGGTGATGATGGATCACAATATTCTGATATATATAATAAGGTTAAATTACACGATATTATATTGTTACATACCGACAGAGAAATGCACACCTGGTTTATTACCTTTCCCGCATTTGGACTTCTATTGTTTACTTTGTGTTTAAAATTTGCAATAAGACAATAGCCTATTGTTATTGTTTTCGTTTATGGCCGTGTTCGCAGGAATAATTAAGCAGGTGTGCGGATTACGTTTTCTTGGAAAAACTCAGACACGCAGTCGATTGTTGTATTGTACAGTTTACTATAAAACAATGCCCGAGCGGAAGGGGTGGGGCAGTCTAGCGAGAACCACGACCAAAGCAAGACGAGTACATTCGGTAAGCGATATAGTAACGGAATTTGCGCGTTATTGAATCGTGCAGTTTGTACTGGTTGTAACCACTTATATTTGCACCTGTTTTATACGTGTTTGTATAGTTCTAATAAATTCTACAGTAATTCCAACGGTATTTTAATTCGAGTCCTGTAGCTCGTAACAATATAATAAGTTTCAGTTTTTTTTGGTAATCATGTTGCATAAGCCACTTTTATGTGGTTGCTTTGATCTCATGTCTGTTTCAATATACTATGTCACATTTATCATGTACCTTGTTGTACAGTAAAGAACTGATGACATAAAATTGGCGTTTGGCAAACCTAGTATTATGCGGGATGCAGAGGCATATTATTTTAGTTTGACGTTTGGAATTTTAATTCTATCTGAACAATTTATACCTGGCAGCTGCCGTTAGCACCCTTAAACGCCGATCCAGCCCACACTTGAGGGAATATCCGATTGTATTTGTTCCATAAATTAGGATTTATACGAAAATATTCCATGGTATTGTAATCCCATACAACAGGCTGTACTAAGTCACCCAGATTGAATGCTGGAAAAATAATACATGCAAGACTTAATAATACTTCTTCTTTCCCAAGTTTCCATTCCTGCCCATGTACTATTTGCTTGATCTCTCCGCCAGTCATATTTCTATCGCTTGGTTCTTACAAATTAATTGCCCAAATGCTTGTTGGACGTCCCACAGTGAAGGGTTCTATAGATACAATGCATTTGTAATATTACTAGCTGACTCGGCGAACTTCGTACCGCCTTATTCAAATAAATTAATAAACAAACAAATCGAGAAAACATGGCAAAGGGCTCATAGAATTTGAAAAATATATATAGCCTATAACCATCTACGATTAATTCCACGTCGAATGGTTGTGGTTTCATGCTGATCGGTCCAGTAGTTTTCGAGTTTACCTCGGACAAAGAAAACAAACTTTGCTTATATATATATATAGATAGATAGATAGCCATAAACCATCTAGGAAAAATTTCGCATCGAATGGTGGTAGTTTCATGTCGATACGATCAGTGGTTTAAGCGTGATTGAGCCTCAAACGAACACCATTTTCATTATATTTGTAATATTATTGTAATTTGGCAATAAAACACTAGAAAAGCATTAAATTGAAAACAACCCCATATCTCAAGAACTACTCAAACAGATCTTGTTCAAGCTGATTTTCGCTGTTTTTGAAGCTCTACCTGGAGAAAAAACAATCTAGGTCTTTCAGATATGTGACTGAGACTTAGACACTGACGGCAGAACTAATATACAAATTCCAAGTTAGAGTTATGTTGGGTGTTGAGGAAGTCGGAGGTCTACATCCAGATGATTATAATAAACAAAAAAAGTATAGGGACAGCAATAAGTTTCATATTCCAATTTACTTTTATTTATTTTGTCACTATTCACTAGCCAAGGGGTCGGCAACCTGCGGCTCGCGAGCTACATGTGGCTCTTTGAATGTAAAGCTGCGGCTCTTTAGTTATATACGCAAAAAAGACATGGCTTTCATTAAATTTGTTTGCCCAATTGTTTTTTTTTGGGTGTTGTAAGTTAATGTTTAATTTTTTAAATTTAATAACAAGTAATTATCTAATAATGTCACATCAATATTATCCTTTTGTTGTGAAAAACACTACTAATATATGAACAAATTGGTTTTTTTTGTTTTTATCAAAACACTTAATATTATAAGTAATGTTCATTGTTAGCAAGAAAATATTTGTGGCTGTTTAAAAACTTTGAAATTTCGTAAATTGTAATTTTTGGCTCTTCCGACTGAAAAGGTTGCCGACCCCTGCACTAGACCAACTAACACTGCAATAGATACTTCACAATCACCTGAAAATCTCATACAAATATAGAGACCTAGTGTCTTTCTATAAGATATTAAAACTATAAATAAAATATTTACCTCCCAAAATATCAGGATTAATTCCTCTTAACATATCATCCCACATAAGAATAGTCAAATTGGGTCTCCTTTCTTTAATAAATAAAATAATGTCTCTAATATGATTTAGGAATAGAGATGCTGCTCCATATGGACTTGCTGCAGCTTTTTCCTTGCAATCTGTGCACACCCCCATGTGCCAAACCTAAAATATATTAAAAATAGCTGATGTTTATACTGTTCTTGAATATACTGTGATGGATGTATGGAGACACATGAAAGGGTTGCACACGCAGGGTTAGATTTCATACTAAAATTATAGTATTTGTACTACAATTTCAATACCTTGCCTATATGACTAATATAAGTAGTATTTAAATACCATTCGATGCTAATCCAACATTTAAAAAAAAGTTCATTGAGATGTAATCACGTTGTCTAATCTGTAGTCGAAGAATACAGATTATAAATCGTCATCCATGAACTATTTACGGGGAGTTCTCGTGAATAACAATCAGAATGTCAGAAGAAAAAGTATATATTTTTATTCTGACATTTTGATTGTTGGAACAGTAAGTTTGCATATTGCTCTCTATGAAGTAAGTAATAGAGTTCATAGGTTTCTAATAGTACGTCTAAGTCCTACTTTTATTTACTATTATTTAGTGTTTAGGTATTTTTAATTCAAAATAATAAAGTGTACTATAATTTTTTACAAATACTATCCTTTTAAATTTTTCATGCTATCTTTTTCAGCTTATCCAAATCCAACTCTGCGCACAAGGAACTCACGAAGTTGTGGCATGACATAGCAGAGAAATTGCATAAGTACATAAACCTAAGGCTGGTTGAGGAGAACAAATGTTTGGTTATGATGTCTCTGACAGGTCCCGCTTGAAGGGATCAGATGAAATAATCCCGGCTTGACCTCGTGATGGATAATATAATTATTGGCAGACAATCACACTTATTGTACATCCCCAAATTAAGCGTGTTATGTGTCTGTTATGAACAATACACAACGGACTACTCTGGGGCCGATCCCAGACACCCAGATCATAGTAAATAACGGAGAAAATTCATTTCTGAAATTTGCTATACCAGGAATCGAACTTAGAGTCTCTGTATTGCGAGGGGGCAAAGCCTGGCAAAGGCTTAGCCCGCTCAACCACAGAGGCCGTCCGAATGGCAAGTATACCTTATGTTTTAAGAAGAACATTAAGGTGGTATGGGCTATAAGGAGGGATGAAAATCACTTCATCATCAGAGGGATTGTGTGAAGTATGATATGATGATCTGTGGTGTGACAGAGGATGTATGTCAAAATACAGGAGAGACATTGTGCCAACCCCAAGTAGATGGGAGATGATGAAAGAGAGAAAAAGATGATGGATGCCGAAGACTGCGCAGGGTGGTTTCGAAGACTACTCCAATGTAGAGATGAAAGAGGAAAGCAGAGCCTGGCACTTAATGTAACAGTTATTTAGAGCTAGGACGGCTAATGTTAAGAAAAATGAAATAAATTACTTAATTAAAAAATGAACTTTTCACTATTTATAATAAATACTACGTTTTAACGGTTTTAAGCGCGGTAATTTATTTGATTTTTATTATTCATATTATATATAAATAAACCTTTAACAATACTAATTGCAACTTGACACTGGTGAGATGAGACATTAAAACGTAGTTTTATTATGTATACAAATCGCAAAAGCTTAAAATATTCTTTTAACTATTTATCATATCAGGGACTCTCGTTTTTATTTTACATAAAACAGAAACTATGTTGAAGAGATAAATATAATTAATTATTGGGATTAGTTTCATAATCTAAATAACATTTTATATATAAAACATAGCTGTTTACTTTACCAACAATATATTAAATGACACTGAATAAAAAAATAATTCCATCTTGTAATGACATGAAACAAAAATAAACTTACTTCATCAGCACCAATATGTAAATAATTTGCCTCGGGTTGCAAATCCAATGCTTGCTCAAGCATACTCCTAATCAGTAATTGTGACTCAGGTTTTGAGGGACACAAGACTGCTGGTGACCTCGGTGATTCTCTTAAGCACCTGAATTGTGGATGTTTCAATACAAATTCCAGGTGACCAATGGTTTGTATTAGTTGAATCTGAAAAAGACAATTCATACATATACAATACAGTGTCTTGCTCTGAGAGATATAAATCTAATTGAAGCGCCACCTACTGGGTCCAATGGTGGATTTAAGGCACCGAGGGAAAGTAAACAAAAAAATTCATCAAATCCTGGAATCTGATCACAATGCCACCTAATGGGTCCAAAGTGACTCTAAACCATTCTCTAATCCATTTGATAACAAAAAATAACAATAACAAAAGCTTGTGTTACTTAGACTTACATAGATGATTTCTTATCATTTTAGTTTCAAAATATCTTCATATAAATAATCAAAAATGTATAGATTATTTTATTTATTATTGATTATATGTGAAGCAAAAACTTTGTATCCCTTTTTATGACAATTTGCACAGACTGTGTATGAAATTTCGCACACTTATAGTTTATATAGAGAAAAAGCGACAAATGCTATTTTTTTTTAATTATGCATAAAAATACATTAAATAAATTAAAAAAAAACATTACTCACACTACCATGTATTTGATACACATACGCGCTTATATATTATTTTGTTTATTGTTCAAGTCAAATTAACAGTGTAGCCTTGGCGAAATCTGTGATTATAGAAGTAGTCTTTGACATTAATTATTATGGTGGAATTTCGACCATGGGCATAACCATCTTCTATGGATGTTTTGCCCTTCATACAATAAGAAACACCTACACTAAGCTAGGTATATTATGTAGTGCGCAGGGGAAAAACTCCTAGGAGAGCCTGCTCTATAGGTACTCAAATAATGTTGCATATATTTAATAAACAAAATAGTTTGGACACTTCTTTAGGAATCTTTAAAGAAGCATTCAAACTTACTCTAACTCAATATGAATAAGCCAGTATCAGGCAATAGGTAAGAAATACAAATATTCTTCAATAGAACTGATTCCTCCATCCCCATTTTACCATTGGGCAACCAGATGAACCGGTTTGCGCCACTGCTACATGGTGGAAACACCACCAGTCAGAACTTTTGGTTCTCCAAAAGTTTTGCTTCATCTTTTCTGGTGCGCACTGCCGAAGAGTGGAATAATTTGCCTGAGACTGTTTTTCCTGACAAATACAGTCTCAAAGTCTAAAAAAACTTGAATTTAAACTTCATCACTTATAAACATTAAAACTTACAGTTTCCAATTCATTCTTCTTAGCAATGTCCATAATATACCGTACTTCTGTTTCACTGTACATTCCTTCTTTGCCGTTGATACTGCCGATATCCGACAAAGTTCCCGTATAAGGGAATGTGTCTTCCCATTCCAATAGTATTCCTGTGGCTCCCCATGATTTCGCTGAAAGAATGACCTGCAAAATTATTCATGTTATTTACAGTCTCACTTATGTGTTCTGAAATTGAAGACAAGAGTGAAAAATGTAAACAAAATCCCATCTCATTAAGACATTACACCAGCAGGATTGAAAGACTCAATTTTATAACTTTGCATTATCTACATGAGAGGTGTTAAAGTGCTGTGGAAACTTGTGCTATGTTTTTGCCTATCAATAACAGGACAACACTCATATCTATATCACAACATCATTCTACAAAAGTTTTGATTGACAAGGATGCTGCGGTAAGCTGTGCATTGTGGTACACAAAGTACACAATTACCTTGAACTGTCTATGGTTAAGGAGGAAATAGAAAGGCCACTTGAGCCTTATCAACAGTGGCTCGAGCACCATAGAAATCCACTAGCAGGACAACTCATTGACACCAAAGATTATACTGTTTGAAAAGCACTTATCTAGCAACTCTTTAAGATAATTAACGTGGGTTGATACAACTAAGTAAGTAGAATGTGGCTGTGTGATGAATCTGACTGTAGTTTCTGGCTAATGAGAGAGAAACAAAAGAAAAAAAATCTCCAAGAGTGGCTACTTTGGTATGGTATAGTATGTAATATTTCCCATCAAATTTCTTCTCTCATTGTGTCTCCTGGCAAAGGCCTCTTCCAGCTCATGTTTAGGCAGCATTTAGGCAGTAGTGTCCAGTAGTAAGCCTAAGTTTGTATGCATGCTCTGCATTACTCAGCTAATTCTAATTCTTATTACCGTACCGTGTAATTAATTCCATCTCTGTCTCGTTGTGTGTTTACTAAATAAACGTCTTTTCTTTCTTTCTTTCTCAGCTCCTTTGACCGACACTGGTGGTATTAATGTGTTATATCCATTGAAGAGAATGATCAAGCCAGATACCTAAATATTTAAAGTTGTCAACCAACACTAAATTACAGTAATTAATTTTGAGATGTATAGTTAATTTCTTACATCCTCTAGTAAAAATACAAACTTGCTTCAGTAGCTGATATATCAAGACCTAATTTATTTAACAGAGAATTAACTAAATTTATAGAAATTGCATGTTTGATACACTTTCTTGAATTGTCTTATCGTTTGCAAATAGCATAAAATCATCGGCATATTGCAAAATGGCTACATCGATCACTTTTCTACATAACTCTGATGTTATGTTAAAAATTAACAAAGAAAGAGGATCTCCTTGAGCCAGTCCCATTGCTGTCCATCTTCTTGACATAGGGGATAGTTGCAGAAGGGGTTAGTATTCCTCCCTACATTCCCATTAATTAAAATAAATATCTGTACCGCAATCGAGATTTATATTAGAAATATGAACTCAAAGAACCTACCTTTTCCAAGTACGGTATTTTCAATGGGGCCCCTTTTAAATCCAAGTGCACAATTCTAAATTAAAAAAGGTCCAGGATAATTTATTGCAATTTATAATAAACATATATTTCGTTCTTAGAGCCGCTGCCATACCTTTGAATGAAATTCATGACTGTTGATGGTAGTTTTAAGTAAAAACCAATTTAATTAAAATGTTTACGATTGTAAATTTTACGAAAAAGCTGAAAGTTCGGTAATTTAGAGGAACTACTATAGGATACTGCGTGGTACCTATTATATCAATGATACAGCGTTTATAAAAAAATAATTATGATTCAGATCTTTTAAAACTTGTGATGAATCAGTCAGTATTTCAGTAAATAAATCGGTAATTAAGTACCTACTACGTACTACCTACACCGTAGACAGAGAAGTCTACGCTACGACTCTCCATATATTCAATATACTCTATGTCTACGACCAGTGTGACCATCTCTTAACTACAGATCCTGCCTTACTTTGGTTAAAAACCTGCCAAATCCTGCCAAAGTCTGTAGTAAAAAATGCCTAAATCTTGCCAACATTATTTACCCTTGTAATTAACCAAAAAAATAAAATACACATACAATAAGCTATATTTTTATTAAATTAAAATTAAACATTATAATTAGCATCATGTTCTTCATTTCCTTTAACTCTATACATGGTCTTATTTATTAAACTTATCATATCGCCCAAGAAAATACACTAACAAGATATTAGCACTTTAAAAAAATCTAATTGGAATCAAAAGTATGTTTCTATGACTATAAGAGGGGAATATATTCTTTGTTCTATGACTGATTGAATTAAAATATCAGTCATGAACTCGTGTTTATGAATACTTGTTTCATGATTATCAAATTTCTATGCGAAGATTTAAAGTTGTTAATTGAATGAATACAAACATAACACGAGAAGTATAGGGAAATCCCCTACATGCTCGTGAAGTATCTTCAGGGTTGTCATTTTCGACATTTTGGTGAGTTGCCAAAAGGAATTTTTCTGTACCTCAATACTGCCAAAAACTGCCAGGTTTTATAAAACGTCTGCCGATCATGCCAGAATCTAAAATAAGAGGTGAATCCTGGCAAAATGGCAGGAACCTGCCACATATGGTCACACTGTCTACGACCTACACGCTGAATTTCAGAATTTACGTTTGAATAGCACCCGGCTAAGCCACAGAGTACATTGAGGCTAAGCTATAAATTGGTTTATTTTTATTTAGGTTTATGGCTTGGCAGCTAGGCCTTTAAGCCAGATCTTAGTTTATAATATACATTTAGTTTCTTCATTTTCTTAAGCTTATGTGTAGCACAGCTGAACTGTAGGTAGTGCCATTCAACGGAGTTCCTGTGACAACTCAAAAGGCCACATTTTACTATACAGTTCACATTTCTCACAAAACACATAATCACTACTCAAAAACTATCAATATCCTACAACTATTGTTCATTTTAGAGTAATTTTACACATTTTTAGAAAATAAAACTGCACAGAACAACATCTCCTTTCAGTTCCCGCCAAAAACTCCCCATAAATTTGTAAACAGAGACTCATAGACAGTGCTGCTAGATGATCATAACAATATACCCCAAAACTTTTTTCGTAAAGTCCAAAAAATAAGATATGTTTTTTTAAAAACCTTCAAAACATTTTTTACTTATTTTATAGGACAATAAAAAGCCATCGTATCGAAAAGCCACTAATGTTATCATTTTTGCTCACGCAGCGCTCACAACGACCCGTGTCAATCGGTGGATCTAATAACAGTTCCACTTGAGTTTACGATTGTGACGCCGGCAAACAAGTGGAACGGCAAGAATCGCGGTTGTAAATATGGTCGTTGCGAGTCTCTAATGGAACGTAGCCTATAGGATACGACATATACGAGTAGAGACGGCATAATAAATAAATAACGAACAAACGAATGCATTGAAATATTAAAATGAACGATTGAATTGAAGTATGATTCACTAGTATAATATATTTCTAAGATAAACTACTACTACTACTGGTACTGTATTATATCTTAGATATAATAATTTTAGTGATGAGAATTGTGTTTGTGGATGAATTAATGGTACTTACAAAATCTCAAAAATTTCTCTCGATTTAATGTTTTCCCCCGAAGTTCCCCAACAAATCTTCAACCCCGAACCTCCCTCCCAAAGACGAAAAAAACCCGAATTTGCAGCAGTATATCCCCATCTGGCAACATTGCTCATAGATAATTTATATACTGAGTTTTTGGCGGGAACTGAAAGGAGACGTTGTGCTGTGCAGTTTTATTTTCTAAAAATGTGTATAATTACTCTAAAATGAACAATAGTTGCAGGATATTGATAGTTTTTGAGTAGAAATTATGTGTTTTTGTGAGAAATGTGAACTGTATAGTCAGATGTGATCTTTCGAGTTTTCACAAGAACTCCATTGAATGGCGTCGGTTGTAGCCTGCAATACAACTGCGCTACTATACGAAGACCTATTAATTAACATGTTTCCGACTGAAAGACTTGATTCTATGGTCATGAATAAATTAAAAAATATATAATAATAAATAATAATTTATATAGGTACATTAAGTAGACGAGCTTCTCGAATAAACAATACCAAAACGTCTACAACCTAACCCGATAGATGGCACATCAATCGGTATTGTTTCTTATAAATAGCACTAAATGGCGTTTCAATCGATAGTTCCATACATAGATGATACACTATATATAGAGTTCTATAAAATCCTAGTAATTACTGGGTCACCAAAGTTAGCCCCCCGATTTTTTTTTCTATTTTCATTTTTTTTCGATTAATTCGTTTGTTTATCGTTTGTTCTTAATTGTTCGCTGTTAATAATTGTTTGTTCTTCATTTATTTATTTTAAAAAATAACTAAAAATATACCTTCAAGTTAGCTCCCCAAGTAGACTTGTAAGTACATTACATTAGAAATTAAATAATTAATAATGTTTTATTATTAACATTTTATTGTACTAGTAGACTTGTAACTCTACTTGGTTTGTATTCAGCATACCAGTTTCCAAACGAAATGTCATGATTTCCTCAAAGTTTTGAGTAATTAAAAAAAAAATAACTTAAAAAAAAGTAATATAGAACCTCGGGCAACGCATCAGCGTTGCCATTCAGCGAGGTAATGTGACCAGCTCCTTTCATGCGCAGTACACATATTTTGCATACATATATCAGACTATTTAAAATAGTTAATTAAACAAAAAATGAGTAATTTCGAAAGAGAACAAACGTATTTTATGCACGAACAATCGAAAATAAATATTTACGAGTCATTATTGACGGAAAAGTATTAAAAATTGCAATAGGGGGGCTAACTTGAAGGTATATATTTAATTTTTTTTTCTCTGTCTGTCTTTAATCTGTTAAAGTCGTTTGGAGTTAACTGATAATTGTGAATGTCAAATAATAGACCAATTATTGCAATAAAATAATATTGCGACTATAAATTAAGATGTAAGCTATCCTATCTTTCAAGTTGGATCAAACTGCACACGGTGTGCAAATTTGATTAAAATCGGTTAAGTAGTTTAGGAGTCCATCGCGGACATACAACGTGACACGTAATATATATATATATATATTAAGATTTAAATCCGGGCATTCTGTCTCACGGTTTAAGTCCCGCAGACGCGGTGCCACAGTCGCGCAACGGAATGTTAGGAAAGTAAAACAATTTTAAAAAGATTCCGATTTAATAGTATTACAAATAGTGTTAGTATATAGGATATGAATATTACATTTTATATTAAAACACTGGATAATAACAACATACCAACCTGGCTGAGTGCATCTTTGCGATTAGTCCTATTTTTTGCCGCGGGACTTTAAGCGTGACACGCACTTTATTTCGAACATTATCCGGTTTGTCAATAAGAATTATCATGACTTTTTTCATCAAAAAAAGAATGATTGTACTCAATACTGGCGGTGAAGGAAAATATTGTGAAGACAGCGACAACTGTAATACAAATTTCTTTTATTGGCAAAATCAATGTATAAATCGCATTGCAGCCATTATAAAAAAAAAAACACTTCTTTTCCAGTTGCACAGAGCACTGCATATTTTGATGTATTTGTCAAAATGCCCTGATATATAGTAATTGTCCACAGAGTACATTGAATATATGGAGAGTAATTGTCTATGATGCCGTGTGCAAGAATGGGAAGATACAAATTAACGCTTACTTCCTGTAAATTCATAAAAAAAATATCGTTAGCTTTCAGTTGCTTTCTAATACTCTTATACATACATTTTATGTATAAGCAACTTTCAGAGGATATTGCTTGCCATTATTTAAGACAAGAGGATGATCTACTCGTAATGGGAAGCCCAGGTTTTACTCCCATTGAGCGCTCTATATTTTTCCACGAGACATCGTGCAGGGCTGGACTGAACACACGACAGGCATGCGCTGTTGAAGCAGCGGCAAGACAGCATCCCGCGTGGGAGATTCACGTGTTGTTCAGCGCTCCCGTATCCAGAAGTAAGCTAAAGGAAGGTACATTGGCAGAGCTGCTTAAATTCGGGAATGTGAGGTTCTCCCGGCTGCACATAATCGACTATGTTAAAGGGACGTCTCTAGAAGGTATGGTGAGGGACGGGGCGTTGAATAGAACCCGGTGGCGAATCTCCCACACGTCAGATGTGGTGAGATATTCGACCCTGTATAAATGGGGTGGTATATATTTAGACCTAGATACAGTATGCGCGAGGCCGTTGGATGGCCTGGCGAAGAACTGGGCGGCGCGGGAGAGCCAGAATAATGTAGGTTCCAGCGCTTTGTCGTTTTCTAGAAACAAACTTGGAAGATGGGTGGCCACTGCTGCGATGAGGTAAGATTGAGCTAGATTTTATACTAATGTATCTACTCAGAATGAATACCATCTATTTATGCTAATACTATAGAGGTAAAGTTTGCGAGTTTGGGTGTTCGGGTAATCTCAGGTATAGTTCATTGAAATCTTACAAGTTAAGGACCGAATATTGCATTTTTTAGAGGACGCAATTTTATTTTTGGGACATGTGTGGGGGGTCAATAGAAGCTTAACCTCAAGTTTGTGGGGTCGCCACCCTTGTCCCCCGCCCGCCATCTTGGAAAAAGGGGTGAAAACACTTTTTTCGCGAAATCTCGGAAACTATGCGTCTTACAAAAAAATTGTAAAGTCATAATTTGTAGCAAATTGTTTTTCCTACAAATATGTTCATATAACTTTCTGCCCTAAATTAAAAATTAAAGAAGTTATAAGCAAAAAACTGAGAAATTTATTATTCATTCCTAACTCTTTTCTTTACCATAGAACTTACCAAATTTAACTTATCGAATTTTAAGCAGGTAGAAAAGGTCCCCCGTTTTCCCCGCCACCTATGAGGTAGAGTCCGTAGGCGCGTTTTTTTATGTATGTTCTGGCGAAACATGCGGCAACATTATGGAGATATCAAAGTTAATGGAAGAAAATGAATTTGAAGATGAACTTCCAACTATGACTCCAATTTTAACTCCTGTCATTCCTCAAACTTTCACATTTGACGTTGATTTAGATTCTGAGCCACAGTCTGGACCATCGAAGAAAAGTCGATTAGAGTAGCTAGCTAATAAGTGATTAAAAATATTATGATGTCGAGGATTACCATATAAGCAAGATGTCCGTGGAGTAGGCCTACTGGGGATACAACGTAAAAAAAACGCGCCTACGGACTCTACCTCATAGGTGGCGGGGAAAACGGGGACCTTTTCTACCTGCTTAACATTCGATAAGTTAAATTTGATAAGTTCTATGGTAAAGAAAAGAGTTAGGAATGAATAAAAAAATCTCACTTTTTTGCTTATAACTTCTTTAATTTTTAATTTAGGGCATAAAGTTATATAAACATATTTGTAGGCAAAACAATTTGCTAGAGATATCGCGAAAAAAGGGTTTTCGCCCCTTTTTCCAAGATGGCGGCCGAGGGACAAGGGTGGCGACCCCACAAACTTGAGGTTAAGCTTCTATTGAACCCCTACACATGTCCCAAAATAAAATTGCGTCCTCTAACAAATGCAAAGCTCATGTAACATTTCAATGAACTAGTACTACTGATCCGATTTTGAAAATTCTTAGCGTGACATAGACTGTATTTGATTTTTTAATTGTTATTAATAAATAAAAAAGTAAAAATATTTTATGTTCATCGAAGGCGGCACGGGAACGCCTGTCAGATATATTACAGCAATAACATTCCACGAAAGAATTGCGTTGAGGCTCGTACGAGGCACTGAGTGTTTTTTGAATTAATTAAAATAAAATTCTTCTCTTCGTGTTTATATCACTTGTGTCCGGCGGGCTGACGTCAGAGGTGACCAAACAACCCACATATAGGTGGTAGGATATTTGCCCGTCCGGATGGCTACCACTAATATGTTTCAGTATTATTGGCCAGGTGCCAGTTTGTCTTTAGAGAGCAGCATCACCTTTGGTGTTATAATTTTCCATAGGCGATGGTAACCGCTTTCCATCAAGTAGGCCATTTGCCTGTCTGTTGAACTCATGCAATAAAAGAATCTTAATCTAAGAAGAATCTTATTCACCGTTAGGTACATTATTATACAATGAATTTAAATACTGCAGGGATTTAAAATATAATTTCCGTGGCGATACGTGGGCTCAGAACGGACCTGGTGTAATCAAGAGAGTCTTGAAAGCACTATGTTCGACAACAGACGTGATTGCTATGAATGCAGGAACTTGTCAAGGTAGTTTTATAATTTTATATTAACAACAACAAAATTGGTTGCATACTAATAGAAAGTAAAAAATCAATATTTTGTACAACATCTTGATGTCGGTGCGGTTTACAATTTTGTTGCTGTTGTTGTTTATGTTTTACTCGGCACGAACATGAAGACGTTGTAGAAAATATTTATATGTTGTTCTCTAGTTTGAAGTATTTTCTTATTGTGAAAAAAAAAGGTTGCACAAATACTGGTGGCAAAGTCAAACTTCGAAGACAAATACACAACCCATCATTAACGCAATTTTTACCACTGAGACGTCCAGTATTTTAAGCACATAAATGACTTTTCGCTGGGCGCGTAGGTATCGGTTAAAAACCACAGACGCACGTGATAGCAAAATAATAATCTGAAATATTATAATCAAAGTTTATTACACTA
Source organism: Dendrolimus pini (assembly GCA_949752895.1). Taxonomy (NCBI): domain Eukaryota; kingdom Metazoa; phylum Arthropoda; class Insecta; order Lepidoptera; family Lasiocampidae; genus Dendrolimus; species Dendrolimus pini. The sequence continues at coordinate 2,834,444 of OX457136.1, forward strand.
GAATCAATTACAATGACAATATTTTACAGCACAATAATAAACAGAAATATTAAGACAACTCCAAAAGTTGTCTCCATGCTTGTCAAGGTGTCGAGCAGCAATTTGCCCTTAAAGAATACTGCCATTATCGAACAGTAATGCTATGCGCCTCTTGTCCATCACAGCTTCACTCTGTTCTAACGATGAACGTAGACCGTGTCGGTTGTAGACTGTCGTCGTTGATTGCTGGTCGTAGACTAGTTGACTATCGTTTGTAGACTGGGCCCCCTCTACCCCGAACACCGAGTATTTATAAGATCCTCGTAGTGCGTCTGCAGTGACACCATCCTGTAATACTTTGGCGCCACTTCACTTCCGTCATAACACCAACTTCCGCCATCCGTATAACTTCCAACTTCCGGTTACTCTATTTTCGATATCCGTTGGCTTGATAATAAATGCTTCTACGTTGACATACGACTTCTGATTACTACATTAATGAATACTCTATCCGGTTATTGACTACTTCCGTCATATGGTTACTTTACAATAACAAATATGATTCCAACACACGCGTATCAGTGGGCTTTTGGTGGGTAAAATGATGATGATGATTATTAAGACGGCATTTTCAGTTTTTGCCCCCCCTCGAAAAACTTCAAGCTGCATACTGTACAAATACCACGTGCTAACGGTGAAGGTAAACATGGCGATGAAACTTGCACATCGAGATAACTGATGTGCCATACCTACAAGTCCGTCTTGGACAAGCGTAGGGTATACTGTCCGTCTATAAATGGCAGGCTCGAACCCAACAGTGGGTCTCGTATTATTGTAAAAAGATCTTTTTATTAAATCCTTTTTAGGCCTTCGGAGGTTATTTACAAGAATAATAGACGTACGTCGTCTCTACGGAACCATTCAACGTGCGTGGCATAACATACTCTTGGCCGCTTTACAGGTGCTTCACATTGCAGTGTGACTTTCAGTCGACTTTCGATAGTGGATCGAAACAAACGTGTTCTGTTGTTGCTTTTATTACGCCACCGCCGAAACAAACGAAGAAACAATAAAATATTCTGAATCTCCCTTAATTGCATTGTCGTACTGGTGCGGAGCTTCGACATTGCAGCACATCACACCCACTCGTACCGCCTCTCGTCCGTCGATCTGATCTGTGTCAGCGACGGACGTTGACACAAAACAATGTGGACGTCACTAAAAATATTGTTATGAGTTAGCAGGACTCGAATTAAAATACCGTTAGAATTATTACAGAGTTTATTAGAACTATACAAACACGTCTAACACAGATACATATATAACCGAACACAACAAATCTAAACGTAGTGCAGAAGGTCGTAATTCAATAAAACGCGCAAAGTACGTCACTATTAGATTCCCGAATGTATACACGTCACGCCCGTATCGTAATCGTCGCTCAAATGCCCCCCCCCCTCTCTCCACCAGGCCGTCGTTTTATACTTCACACACGCAAAAGAATCCGCAACGGCTGGCTAATGATGCTAATGAGCGAGTAAAATAGAACAATGGGTTATTCTCCACAATAATTAGAAACGTATGCCAATAAATAAGTGAACAAAAGAAGACGACCATAAAAGGATTATAATTAGTTCAAATGCCGACAGGTAATAAAATGTGCTTCTATAGATCTGTACGTGGATTTTGTCTTTGTCGGCGCCTAGGTTGTAACAATATAATTATGTAAAACGAGGCAAAGTTGGCGTGGTGACGATGCAACGCAATGATGAGGCGTCATCCTTACAGGTTTCGAGGTCTACGGCCCCGAGCTCTTCTATCCATTGAGCTGGCAAAATGCAGAAAAATATTTCCTCGAGGCCGGTGAAATATATGGCAATCCATACATTTACCACGTCTGGAATAAGATCACTGCAAATATGAAAGTATGCAACACGTCCTTGTATGCAACCATAGCCGAGAAGTACTGCCCTTTGATTTATAATACATTTAAGGACAACTTTTGAATAAGGCTTGTAACCGGTTTACAACTAACCGCTTTTTATAGGCTATAAGCGGTTTTAATCAAATCGCAATTAAATGTCGAATTTAAAACTGTCAAAATTTAGTTTTATTTATGTATACTTGTTCGGAATACAGATATCGAGCGCCGGCTTTCGATTGTTGCGCGATACATTCGTATGCACTTTTTTTATCGCGTCGAAAAGCGGGTACACCGGTGATTGACTTGTAGACGCACGGTTACTGCTCTCGCGCAAGAAAGTTAATATTAAATTATTTATTCATAATTATTGATAAATACAAGTGTATGGAACATTAAAATAGTTAATATATACAGCGAACAAGTGGTTGTGACGAGATAGGACGAGGCGCGGGTGTATTTGGACAGACATTTATCTAACCCCCGTAGTGTTTCCCTTGTAGTAGTTTGGTAGGATATTTTATATATTTCCTCTCAAGGGGCGCCCCTCCCTTAAAATACCGACGAAATAGTGTTCACCCTTGTTCCTGTTCCCGCCACCGTCGACTGGGGTACCAGGTAAGTACCTAGTATATAAGTACCAAAAATTACCTTGTGGGTTTGGACCGTCGGGTTACCGATCCCGCCGTGTACGGTACAAAATTTGGTAGCAGAGCGTGGTTAGTTTAAAAAATCGGTTAATGTTTTGTAACTTTCGGTAATTTTTGGTAACTTTTATTTCGTGATATTTTTATTGTTTTTTTTTTGCGTTTGCGTTTGAGTAAATTTGTTAATACGCGATTAGTATGGCCGGTAAATATTCCGCCCGGATAGCCGGTGTGTTACGGTGGCTCGGATCTGCCGTTTTGAATATATCGCGTAAGGATCGAGAGCAGGCGTTAATATCACGTCATGAGGTCTTAGACGACCAGATGTCCGATTTATACGATGCGTACCGCGCGCTATTGGAACTGAGTCCAGAGTCGGAGTTTTTAGACAAAATAAATGCGGATGTAAATCAAACCGATGACTTAGCGGATCAGATCCGCCAAGCGGTGGGTATTTATATTGAAAAAATCGAATAGTGAAAATATTTATAAGAATGATAGTGAATGTTCCCCTGCACTAGTAGGTCGACTGCCTAAGTTGGATTTACCCCATTTTGACGGGGACTTAGGGCAGTGGGTTGCATTTAACAATTTATTTGAGAGCCTTGTACATTCTCGCAACGACTTGACTCCCGTTCAAAAATTGGCCTATTTGTTGGCATCCCTTAGAGGAGAAGCCAAAGGACTCGTTCAACATTTAGAACTTATTGATGCAAACTATGATATTGCCCGGGTTTTGCTTATGCGACGTTATCAAAATGTTCGTCGTTTAGCGGATACCCACATGTCGGCCATTTTAAATTTGCCTACTTTACGTGCAACTCAGACGTTACGTACCCGACTTCTTAACCCGTTGTTAGTTGCCGTTAATGGATTAAAGGGTATAGATTTACCTGTTCCGAGTTGGTCATTTATGTTGGTACACATTGTGTTAAATAAATTTCCACTTGAGTTACGGAACAGATTTGAACAGGAGTATGGTGGAGACTCTGCCACTCATCTACCACAATTTGATGATCTAGTTACCTTCATGGAAGATGAGTGTCGTCGATTAGAGAATATTCTCCCTCCTGGATTTGGCGAAATTATTAATAGTAGGCCTAAGTTACAACAAGTGCGTATGGAACGCCGCATGCCTGAAAAGCGTGATGTTCGTGCTTTTAATACGGTTTCCACACCTCACCAGGGTTCTCGGTGTGTATATTGTAAGAATAATAAACATGTTGTTGATTCTTGTCCTGCATTTAGAAAATTACGTTGGCAGGCTAGACGTAACATAGTTCGGCAGTGCAACTGATGCTTTGGTTGCGTCGGAAACCATTTTGTGTCCCAATGTCAAGCTACTCGACCCTGTCATCAATGTCAGGGCAATCACCATCATCTTCTTTGTGGCAACCATGATGGTGGATCTCCAAAGCCGGCTGCTCCGGAATCTATGGATGTTGTTGAAAAGAATCAGGTGATTTTGGAAGACCAATGGGCAGGTGGTGTACAGGCAGTCCCACCAAGAAGTAGTTCAGTCAATAATTTCGGTATTCAAGGTCATTCTAATAACTCCTATCGCGCCAATCCCGCTACGGGCGGGGGTTCTCGACAAGCACCTCGTATGGTTAACGCTGCTGTTGATCAAGCGCGTCGAGTTGCTTCGGATATGTCACATCAATATGCCGAGTGGCCTCGTTTGGATAGGCGTTATATGACTGCATTTCTACCGCAGCAAAGTTATTCGCAGTGGAATCCTATGCTCATGCGAGGTTATTCTTGTCCGTCAACCTCGTACCAAAATCAGAATTTTCGTTCGTCATTTTGACTAGTATCGCAATCTCCACCTGTGTCAGCTCCCTCTCTATTGACTGTTTTATTACCTACTGCCCAAGTTCGCGTCTTTTCTCCTCGGGGTGAATATGTGACGGCAGGCGCAATTTTGGATACGGGATCTCAGGGATGTATTGCATCGTCACGCTTGGTGGAGCGTTTACAACTGCGCCTGGATCGTGGCGCAGACTTCATTCAAGGTGTAGGTGGAGTAAAGGTTTCTGGTTTGGTAGGACAAGTTTCACTCTCCTTTACGATCTTCTCGGCCGTCTGTTGTCACCTCAGCTGTTGTTCTAAATAATATTATGGGTCGACATCCACTAGTAGCCTTATCTGCGAAAGTGAGAAATTTGACATCCGGTTTATCATTGTCAGATCCGGATTTTCACATTCCAGGTCCTGTGGACTTATTGTTAGGTGCAGACGTGTTAGGATTGTTCCAGTTTGGTAACACGAGGTTACTGCAACACGGTGGTCTTGTCACGGTCTCGAGTGATCTTGGTGACGTCATTATGGGACCTGTGTTTTCTCCTGGTGCTCAATCTATCGAGCCACATGATTCGTATGTTGGTCTCTCTCTTGCTGAAGCGGTTCAGCGATTCTGGGAAGTAGAAGAGCCCCCAACTGCTACTCGTGACAGCCCGGAAAATCTGGAATGTGAACTATTCTTTCAGAATAATACAGGTCTTCGTTCAGGTCGGTTTATGACGAGGTTGCCTTAGCTTAGCTTAGCTTCGATGCAAAGACATATGAAGCGAGACTCAGTGTTTCGACAGAAATATATTGATTTTATGCGTGAATATTTGGACTTGGGACACATGTCTATTTCAAAATTAGATTGGCGTGTTCATGAGCACTACTTCATTCCTCATCATGCGGTATTTAAAGGGGACAAAATTAGAGTAGTTTTTGATGGCTCAGCTCCTACTTCTAATGGAGTATCTTTAAACCAGTGTTGCATTCCGGTCACAAGTTGCAACGAGATATTTCCGATATTCTGACGAACTTTCGCCGACATCAAGTCGTTTTTGTAGCAGATATTAAAATGATGTTTCGTCAAACATTAATTCATCCCGATGATCGCAGATATCAGCTCATCCTGTGGCACGAAGATGAATCTCAGCCCATAACTGTTTTCGAACTTAATACTAATACATACGGGCTGAAGTCGAGCCCCTTTATTGCTATTCGAGCATTATTAGAGTTGGCTGAACGTGAGAGACTAAGTTTTCCTAGAGCTTCGGCTGTTGTATCTACCGATACATATGTAGATGATATTTGTACAGGTGCCGCTAGTGAAGAAGAGGCATTAGTACTGCGTGATGAGCTCATCAGCCTTCTGAAGGCTGGTGGTTATGTGCTCAGAAAGTGGATATCTAGCTCTCAAGCTTTACTTGATGGCTTGCCGGAAGAGCATCAGCAGGATCCACATATATTTCAGAATGTTAACAATCCTGATGCTGTTGCTGTATTAGGTGTGCAGTATCAACCAATACCGGATGTCTTTACATTTCGTGTACAAGATTTAGATATTTTCAAAATATGGACAAAGCGACTGGTGTTGTCCACTGTAGCACGGATATTTGATCCAAATGGTTGGTTGAGTCCTGTCGTGTTTTGGGCAAAATGCTTCGTTCAGAAGCTTTGGTTAGAAGGACTAACTTGGGATGCACCTCTTATTGGAAATTTACTGTCAATTTGGACTAATTATGTTTCGTCTCTCCCTGATATCCAAATGATTAAATTTGATAGAGCTTTTTTACCTCGTGGTAGATATAAGGCTACGCTTTTGTGATGCCTCTGAAAATGGATATGCAGCTGCCGTGTATCTTCGTACTGTAGATAATTCAGGGGTTGTACGATGTAAACTTGTACTTGCAAAGAGTAAAGTTGCTCCTGTTCGATCACGACTTACTATATCCAAATTAGAACTATCAGGAGCTGCTCTCCTAACTCGACTTCTGAATCATTTAATGTCAACATTGGGTCTGACTTTGGATATTAAAACCGTATTTGCGTGGACCGACAGTCAGATAGTTCTTGCTTGGTTGCGAGCTTCTGTTCATGCATTAGAAGTTTTTGTTGCTAACAGGGTGTCTCAGATACAGAATTCGAAAACTAGTTTGATTTGGAGACTCGTTCCGGGTGAAATGAACTCTGCAGACTGCGCTTCACGCGGCTGTGCAGCTCCAAATTTGATAGACCATCCTTTGTGGTGGGGACCAGCCTGGCTGTCTGAGCCTGCAGATAGCTGGCCTCACTCTGTAGTTGAGTCCATTGAGCCTTTACCAGGATTAAGAGCTCTCGTTGTTACAAAGCTTGTTACTCTGCTGAATAGATTTAGTTCCCTTGACAAATTGTTAGGTGTAACGGGATGGATGAAGAGATTTATTCATAATACGCGAAACTCTCTTAATAGAGATCTGTCTTCCGTCTTGTCGCCTTTAGAGAGACAGGAAGCTCTTTTGTTTTGGATTCGTTTTGTTCAGGCTGAGCACTTTGAACTAGTCTTCTCGACTTTAAAAGGAGGCCGCACTAAGCTGAAAGGTGCTGTTGCTCGCCTCAATCCGTTTATCGATAATAAGGGTCTTTTGCGTGTAGGAGGCAGGCTACGCAATGCCAAGTTGCCCTACGAGACACGACATCCTCTCTTACTCCCAAAGGAGAGTCCTCTTGCAAGACTTATCATATCTGACCGTCATTTGAAAAATGCTCATGCTGGATTGAACTCACTTCTAGCCATCCTTCATAGGGAATTTTGGATTTTGTCAGCTAGACGTGCGATTAGAAATGTGATATTTCGTTGTATTGCTTGTTATAGGTTAAAGGCGACTATAACTCGACCTTCCTCCAGATCGGGTTACAGTTTCTAGACCCTTTTCTGGAGTAGCCACGGATTTTGGAGGTCCATTCTCGGTAAAAGTTTCTTCATTACGTAACGCTAGAGTAGTTAAGGCCTATTTGTGCGTTTTCGTTTGCCTTGCAACTAAGGCCGTACATTTAGAAGTTGTCTCTGCTCTTAGCACTGAAGCTTTCATTGCTTGTTTGTCTCGTTTTGTCAGTCGTCGTGGGTTACCGAGCTTGATTCGGTCCGACTGCGGGACAAATTATAAGGGTAACGATAGATACTTAACAGAAGTTTACAAATTTTTGGAAAATAATCAAACTTATATTGGCACAAATTTGTCTCGTCGTGGAATCACTTGGCAATTCAGTCCCCCCACTTGTCCTTCCTGGGGTCGGGTTACCGATCCCGCCGTGTACGGTACAATACTAGTCATAAAACTTAAGAAAATACCATATAACAAATGATATGACATGACATGGCGTATGTGGGCTACGTTCCGGAACCCTGACCTTCAGGACGACGCAGATACTGACCGGACACGGTTGTTTCGATCAGTATCTGTTTCGCATTGTGGGCTGCTTGCCTTCTGCGGATTGCCGCCAGTGCGGCGCACCCGATACGGCGTTTCACACGCTTGTTGAGTGCGCTGCATGGACGCCTCAGCGTTTCGAGCTCGAGACGCACGTAGGAGCCGTCCGATCGCTTGGCGACTTGGTAACGGCCATGTTGCACAGCGACGACCGCTGGGAGTCTGCGGTTACTTTCTGTGAGGCAGTAATGTCTCTCAAAGAGGCCGCAGAAAGGGACAGGGAGCGAAGTCCTGCAGCGCGTGCTAATGCCTCCACCCGAGGTCGCCGGCCTTCAGCTGGCACCCGGAGAGGCAGGTACGCGCATTACTTCCCTCCCTGAGTTAGGTTCCGGTACGAGGGGCCCCTTGCTACTAGGCATCGCAAGGGATTCATCTGCCCCCGTTTCGAAGTGGGGTGTGTTCTCCCAGGGCACACTCCAGGCACTTTATTGCGCTGGATCGACTGTTGCGTAACTATGTTCTATATCTCAGTCTTTCCATCACAACAAAAGCGCAGGGTCGACAGGGAGGAGGGGGTTTTTAGTGGGTATTGAGGTTGCTCGCCCGTGCGGCATCGCTCTGAGTCTTCCACACTCCTCTGTGTCACGCCATCGCGGACGGAGCGCAAACAAAGCATACTATTGCTAGTGTTATCGCCCCCGATGGATGCGTGCCGTTTCCTAGTGACGGCCCAGAGAGTGCGTAAATCGGTCAGCATTTTCCCTCGCCTCAAAAAAAAAAAAATGTGGGCTACGTTCCATTAGGGACTCACAACGACCACGTTCACGACCGCGATTTTTCCCGTTCCACATGCTTGCCGGCTTTACGATCGTTAGCCCAAGTGAAACGGCTATTCGACCCACCTCTTGATATGGATCGTTGTGAGCCTTGTGTGATCGAAAATGATGACATTAGTGACGTTTTCGCCACGACCACAACGACCGCAGTCCTTGTGGAACGGCTAACGGAGCATTTTGGGCCTTGTGAGCTACTAATGAAACGCCCTGGTGGTGGGCTAAGTCTTTGCCGACCGAGCTCATTGGAATGCAGAGACGACGGGTTTGATAAATTTTGCACACGCACTTCTTGTGTTATTAGACTGGTCATTGTAGACATTCGAAGGTGCATAAAATCACAACAAGCTTAAAATCAGTAAAATTGTTCACGCCATTGCGTGACGTATCATATCTCACAGCAGGGATGTACGACTAACATCTCAGAGTCAGTGCGGGTCGGCCCATCCTAGGCGCCGCGCATGGCGCGCGCGCGCAGTGGACTATTATTCAATTACGCTACAAGTTTCCTGAACTATGACTCTCTGGATTATGTAAACAAGTGATATGTGAATGTGAATCCACCATTATAACAAAACATCAGCACACACTACTCCGCCCTCAGCCCTATATACCAAATCAGCTCAAAGTATCATCAACCCCATTAAGTGCTACAATTTATAAGAACAAGATTCAACGCAACTCAACAGCAACAGCAGCAACAGCATATCAACTCGGCACCATCCGTCTAATCATCTCATATCTCAGCTCATATACCGTGAGTACTCATTTATTCCTATCTACCAACATCCCACATTTTAAGGCACGTCAACCCGGCGTTGCCAGTTATAAATAAAAATAATAATTTCCCCATCATTCCCGTGTATGGAAAAATATTTTACTCGAGGTCAGACATTTAAGTTTTCGCGATTTTCAACAAATTTTTTTATCATAAAAGTACCTGGGACAAAAATTGTAGATCATAAAATTGTCTATAAAAAATGTATCAATACTTTTTTTCCTATGAACCACTGTTTCTGACATATTATTATAACGATTCAAAAACAATCTTACAATCCAGTATATATAAAGTACTCTGTGCTTACAATAGCTATGTATACTTACTATCACCGCCTGTTTCCTATCTTATTTATTCTAACCACAGGTTGTCTGGAAGAGATCGCTTTTTAGCGATAAGACCGCCCTTTGTACACAAATAAAATAGTCTAAGTTTTTATGTACTAGAGTTTAATAAAAATGTATCTTTCTAATTTTCCCCAAAATCAATACAATATATATGCATTTGTAATGTTTATTCTAACGGCGTGGTCGGGGAATTTGCTGATACTATTGGTTATCAGTTATCGATAAGATATGAATGAATAGTTCGTATCGAACTGGCGCACGCGAAGGTCCTTTTTGTAATGTATAAGAAGGAAGAAAACAGCATTGTCAATTAGAATTCTTCTACGCTCCTTTACTTGTAGTTGTCGGTGGAAAAATTCAATACAATCGTGTATGTGTAAGAGTTAACGAAAAACATTTGTTAGAGTAAGAAATGAAGTGTCAAAATGCCTTATTTACGAACAAAGAGATTCAAAATTATAACATTTTTAATGATACTTTTCAGTTGTTTTATAATATTCATGTACACAGATATGGGTCCTGATTTTTATTTCGTTTACTGGCAACCTTTAGAGGACACCTCGTGCCATTACTTACGGTCAGATGATGACCTAGCACAATCGGAAGGTCAAGGCTTCTACCCCACCGAGCACTCTATATTTTTCCACGAGACATCGTGCAGGGCTGGACTGAATACACGACAGGCATGCGCTGTTGAAGCAGCGGCAAGACAGCATCCCGCGTGGGAGATTCACGTGTTGTTTAGCGCTCCCGTATCTAGAAGTAAGTTAAAGGAAGGTACATTGGCAGAGCTGCTTAAATTCGGGAATGTCAGGTTCTCCCGGCTGCACATAATCGACTATGCTAAAGGCACGCCTCTAGAAGACATGGTGAGGGATGGGGCGTTGAATAGAACCCGGTGGCGAATCTCGCACACGTCAGACGTGGTGAGATATTTGACCCTGTATAAATGGGGTGGTATATATCTAGACCTAGATACAGTATGTGCGAGGCCGTTGGATGGCCTGACGAAGAACTGGGCGGCGCGGGAGAGCCAGAATAATGTAGCTGCCGGTGCTTTGTCGTTTTCTAGAAACAAACTTGGAAGATGGGTGGCTACTGCTGCAATGAGGTAATTTTCTCAAAACTCTATCTTCTATAATTTAATAAACCTGTAGAGGGGTTAAGTTCAAAGAAAAAAGGGGAAAAATCGTGGAAGGTAATAAGAACCAGCAGATTTCAAAAATAAAGTTATAGAATTTTCGTCTGTCTGTCTTTTGGAGAATAACGTAAAAACTACTGAATGGAATTAAATGCAACTCCACACAGGGGTAACTTATATCGCGGGTCAGTACTAAAGATACTTTTAATTCCATTAAATTACGTCATTTCCTTGGAATAGACGAATATAGCCAAAAAGATGACGCTGCGATTACGTTTGTTTGGTGCCATCGTTGCAAATCACTAACAAACACATCGTCGTGGCTACGCGGACAAAGTTTCACCATCACTATTACGTATGAATATTATTTTTAACCGACTTCCAAAAGGAGGTTAGGTTAAGGTAGTTAAGGTTCCAATTCGTCTGTATGTGTGTTACACGATTACTCCATCAATTGTATACAGATTTTCAATTTCTTTTTTTATTAGTATACTTTGTAGGTAGTCCCACTGTCACCAATTCAGTATCCGATTAGTGGGTCCAAGGAAAATGGAAAGCAACCCTTGTTGAGGAGCGTTTGCACCGAAGAGTGAGACAGCAACCTTGTTTACGCGTGCCACTAGTACAATTTCTACAGGCGCTTAGTATATTATTTCTAAAGCTACTAAAATGTAAAAAAGTATAATTATTTTAACAAAAAGAAAACCGACTTCAAGCTAAAAAGAATAAAATAAAATTTAATCGCTTTCTTTCTATAACATCTTGAAGTCGGTCTTCATTTTGGAAAAGTCTAATAAAACGAATATGGATACGGGATACGTCTCACTGTTGGGTTCAGGCTTTCCCATTTATTTTAGACTTTATTTCCGCCATGCATTCACATTCGCCTAAAAATGCTATGTTTGCTTCGAATTTAAATGATTACTGATTCGAATCCTGAATGAATAAAATTGATGCACTTCAAAGGAATCGATGATGAACTGGAAACTAGCCACTGATGCCGAAACGCCTCACAAGGCGGAATATTCTACACCAGGGGATGGTAGTAACCCAGACGGGCAAATACCATACCAGCTATCTGTAAATTGTCCTCCATGCTTCTCGGTGAATTATCTCGAACCCACGTTATTTAAACGAGGAAATAACACGTGCACTATATTTATGTGCATGTTCATAACGCTTCAAAAGGAATCGATATCAGAAGGCATAATTAGAGAATACCTAAGCTAAAAATCGATTATTATCAATGTCAAGCCCTAGAAGCAATATTTTATGATATACTTTAACCTGTTAAATAATGAGTACAGTTTCAAATAACCTTATAGCTGTTCCATACATTAGTAGTAATATAAATAATAAGAACTTATAAGCCATACCTACTTATAGCCCACTGCTGGGCTAGGACCTCTCTTTCTTTAGGGTGAACGGGCAGTGTATCCACTGCGCTTATCCAAGGTGAATTGGCGGGTTCGACGCATCGGCTATATCAATGTTATGGTTATCATGAATTCGACATGCATGTTACAACAAAAACTGCCTATGCGCGTACGATTTCTAGCCAAAGGTTAAATCTACCTAAGGCCAAAATTTAATCATAGGTAACAACAAAATTAAATCAATGAATAAAATTAAATACAATAATATTAATTCTCTTTTACGGTATAGGCTGTCCGTTTATAGAACTCACTGCCACTGAACATTTGACAACGTAAATCCATACTGTCTTTTAAACTGATGGTTACTAAATATATTTGGTCCTCACACGTCTAATGCTGCTGATTCTATATATAGTATGATTTATCCTATTTTTGTATAGTATATAAAGTATATGATTATTTATATTTAATTTATTCTTGGAATGTTTCATATTATTTATTGTCTTTACCGCCACTGTTGTCCTAATATTTTCATTAGTTTAGGAGGTTGCCTGGAAGAGATCGCTTTAAGCGATAAGGCCGTCCTTGGTTCAACATTTACTGTACCTAGTTTTAAGAACATAGTTTTAATTTTTGGTAAACAATAAAGTGGTTTCATTCATTCATTCATATTAATTTCAGGGAACTAAAATATAACTTCCGAGGCGACAAATGGGGTCACAACGGACCTGGTGTAATCACGAGGGTCCTGAAGAGGCTCTGTACGACAACAGAGGTGTCTGCTATGAAAGCGGAAACTTGTCGTGGTAAGAAACAAAAGAAATTTCATTACTCATATTTTAAACAGAAAAGATTTGTCTTTTTGTATGTTTGTAACGAATAAACTCAAAAACTGCCCGACCGATTTCAACTTTTTTGAAGTGAAAACTTCATTAGCCGCGATGGGCACTTTTTGGTACGGGAAAACCATGGGTTCGCGTCACCGACATGCTCATGATCGGCGCATGCGCAGCGGCCGTGTGCTGTGCACGTTAGACGCTTCTTGGTTGGATGAAATGCTTATGGCACTATATCTGTAGCTATACAGCTGACGTATTGTGCAACATTAGTGCTGTGTATATCTTAAAGTGAAATTGAATGGATTTAGTGAAAATTTCAATGTGTATATACTGTGCCTTGTTGAAATAGTGTTTTTTTTTACTAAATCTTATACTAATATATGAAGCAGAAAAGTTTGTTTGTTTGTTTGAACGCGCTAATCTCAAGAACTACTGGTCTGATTAGAAAAAATATTTCAGTGTTAGATAGCCCATTTATCCAGGAAGGCCATAGGCATAAGGCATATATCATCACGCTTAAACCAATAGAAGGGGAGCACCAATCAAGAATCTTTCAAAATGGGGGGTTTGAAAACAAATTCGACGCAGATGACGTCGCGGGCACAGCTAGTTTAAAATTTTTACCTTTGTAAATAAATACTTATAAGGGAAAACTCGAAAAATGAGTGTTTAAAACTTTTGGTAGTGTTGTAGTTTTCTGATACTGGTAATTCCAATTTTTTTCTACCATTATTCTACTGCGACGATATTCAGAAGATATTGTGGATTTAGTAGATTTCGAATTTTTCACACTATCGCAATGGAATTGAACTCTGAATATCATCGCAACGCTAAGATATTGAATTTGCAGAATTGGGCTCTTGTGCAATAGTTTTTGGTATATGAAGTGTTTTCAATGAATTTCTTTTTACATGGTTCCATACGTAAATAACGTAAGTAATGTATGTTTCACATCTTCCCGGAATCCGTCAGTATGCGTGAATAGGCAAGCACTTACCCGATTTTTAAAAATTTACCTACGAATAATTTTGATTACAGGCTTCGAAGTGTACGACCCACATCTCTTCTATCCAGTGACCTGGCAGAACGCAGAAGAATATTTCCTCGAGTCTGGTGAACTGATTTACGGGAACCCATTCATCTATCACGTTTGGAACAAAATCACTAAAAATATGACCGTACCCAGCACCTCTGTTTACGGTATAGTAGCTGAAAAGTACTGCCCTTTGATATATAATACGTATAAGGACAATTTTTAAAGTACCTTAATAATCGTGAATTTGTGGCGTTGGGTATGAAGTATTTTTTATAGTGTTACGAGGTACGGGACTCGAATTAAAATGGCGTTGGAATTACTGTAGAATTTATTAGAACTATACAAACACGTATAACACAGGTACTCGCGCAAAGTCCGTCACTAAACAGATTATCCAGTGTAGTACACACGTGTGACCTCGCTTGCGATTTTCTCTTGACTGCCTTGGGGCATTCCTTTATACTGTACCGATGCAATATATCTGCTCGGCAGCGTAGAGAATTTCTTAGAACCAGATTGTATGTTAAATACGAGACACCTGGCAGTGATCGCAATACAACAATAGGCCCTAAGAGATTACAATACACAATGGGCTATTTTTCCCAATTTCCAATCATAAATTTTAAGCAGAAAGTAAACAAAAGAAGACGGTCATAAAAGCGCTTCAATGCTAATAGATCAAACACCGACGGTGGGTAATAAATGTGCGTTGTTTACAAATATGCAACAATACTATTGGAAGTACTACTAGACTGTTGTAAGAGACTTTGAGAGTGTTTCCTAGTATACAACATGAACATAGAACATGAACATAAAACATGAACATGAATATAGAACATGAACATAAAAATTAATATTTAGTTCTAAGTTAGCTCAATTGCAGTAAATTATTGGATTCGCTTCAGCGCCTGAAATTATTTTCGACGCAAAGTATATGTAAGGTACGAATGTAGCTAATCTTAGGCGGCTCCTGTTTTCATAAATAGTTGAAGGAGAGGTGAGGTCACCCTACTGTGGCAAAGCCCAAAAGGAAAGTACTGTTTTCTACAGTATAAACAAAAACGGGAATTAACAAAATATGTACATACATACATACATAACTTCACGCCAGGTCCCTTGCGGGGTACGCACGAACAACAGAGCGCCATTTAGCAACACAATATGTATCTACATTTAATAATTATGTAGTATAAGAAACTGTTACGAGCATATAAATAGGTATGTAATATGCAGTTTCAAGCAACGATTCTAACAATTTTTTTGTTATTTTTTATATGCCGCTCTATCTAATATTAATATAGAACTTTTATATAAAAATAATAGTGAATAACAATAATTGATGATATGATAATAATTTTTATACTGTAAAATCAAGATACCTTATCGACCATTATATTGTTATTTTAAAAATATAACAAATGATATTGCTTGTTTCATTTATAAAAACACTCTTTTACGTTTACTATTGTTTTAATTAATAAATATAGTGAAACCTGGTTAAATGAGGCATCTGCAATGTGGTTTCACTTGTAGAGGTATTCCACTTACCAGTGTCTCAGATATCCAGGTATAAATAAATATCTGCCTCATTTACAGAAGTCATGGAGGCTCAAAACTACTTACGTAGTTAAGTGCGGAATTTGGGGCTAGAATAAGAATAAGTAAGCAAACAAACAAAACGATGTTGTCTCAGTTACAGAGGTCTATGCATATAAATTTCATTCGCTGTCTCTATTATAGAGGTAACTATGATGATAAATCAATAGAACGAATCCCAGATATAGAGGTTTGCTTCATCCCACTAACAGGGGTAATTCACTGCCGAAATGTTGGGAACTCAGCATGAGTTCCAGTTATGGAGGTTTCTCACTTATCCAGGTTCCACTTAACCAAGTTTCACTGTATATAGAAAACTGGGATGGTTCTGCGACTTCATCGACGCTTGACATGTAATTCCCGCGTGATACCCATGAGACAAGTGCCGCAGCATTTATAAAGAATGTAAGCTAAGTATCGTTTTAGTGAAAATTGTGTCGAAATAAGTTGATTTGTATACACCCGAACAACTATAAACCGCTCCCGGGATGATTCCCGTGGAAGCCAAGGGATAAAAATATATTACACACTTTATAATATTGTTACGAGTCGCGAGACTCGTTAATAATGCCGTTAGAATTACTATAGAGTTTATTAGAACTATACAAACACGTATAAAACAGGTACAAATATAACCGACCACAACAAGTCCAAACATAATTCAATAATGTACACAAGTCTTGCTTCGCTCGTGGTTATCGCTCGACTGCCTCGTCCCTCAATGGGGGCATAGCTTCATTCACACAGATGCAATATGTATTCGGCCGGGACCGAATTTCCTAGAATCAGTTTGTACTTTAAATCCGAGACACCTGGCTATAATGATCACAAACAACAATAGACCGTAAAATATTACAATACACACAAATTTTAAACACAAAGTAAACAAATGAAGTTCAAATGCTGAAAGGTACTAAAATGTGTTTCTACAGGTATGCAGGTGTGAATTGAATGAATGAATGAATGAATGAAAACACTTTATTGTTCACCAAAATAAAAACTACGTTCTTAAAAACTAGATACATTAAATGCTGAAAAAAGGGCGGCCTTATCGCTTAAAGCGATGTCTTCCAGGCAACCCCTTAAACTAAGGAAAATAATTAAAACATGACAGTGGCGGTGTAGACAATACATGATATAAAATATTCAAAAATATATAAAATAAATAAATACAAATCTTAATTGTATACTATATAAACACAGTAAATATCATAATACATACAGAAAAGCAGCACTATTATACCTGAGAGGACCAAAAATAATTTAAAACCATGATTTTAAAACAGGATACTGACTTAGCTTGTCTGATATTGAGTGGCAGTGAGTTCCATAAACGGACAGCCTGTACCGTGAAAGAGTTATCAAGGAAGAAAGAAGTGTGTACAGGTGTCATTAAGGAGAGATCACTACTAGAGCGCAAATAACGGGAATGAGAAAGATGTAGGAAGTCAAAACGTTCCTTTAAATAAGGAGGAGTACGAGGATCAAAAAGGATGTTGTACAAAAGAGAGAGCAAGTGAACATTCCGGCGAAGGCGAATAGGTAACCATTTAAGCTTCTTACGATATTCGGACACGTGGTCATATTTGCGCAGCCCAAATTTGAACCGAATACAGATATTTTGAAGTCGATCGAGCTTATTCAGTTGTTCTTGGGTTAAGTCGAGATAACTGGCGTCAGCATAATCAAGTATGGGTAGAAACAGAGATTGAGCAAGCATAACTTTTGTAGCAGTAGGCAGGAAATTTTTAAGCCTTCTAAGCGAAGCTGACGACGCAAAGAGTCTTCGGCTAAGATTGGTCAATTGCGGTCTCCAAGACAGTTCTCTGTCAATAACAATCCCAAGGTTTTTTACAGTTTCACTTATATCGATTTTTACACCGAATTTGTCTTTGTCTGTCTTGTCTAGGTCGTAATAATATTAAACTAATTCCGATAACGATTTAATAGAATAAAATAAAATATGATTTTTCATCTGTATTATGTGTAAGTATGGTTACTCCTCTAAACGTCTTTTAATCCATTGAAATCTTACAAATTAAGGACCGAATATTGCATTTTTTAGAGGACGCAATTTTATTTTTGGGACATGTGTGGGGGGTCAATAGAAGCTTAACCTCATGTTTGTGGGGTCGCCACCCTTGTCCTCCGGCCGCCATCTTGGAAAAAGGGGTGAAAACACTTTTTTCGCGATATCTAGGAAACTTTACATCTTACAAAAAATTTGCAAAGTCATAATTTGTAGGAAATTGTTTTGCCTACAAATATGTTTATATAACTTTTTGCCCTAAATTAAAAATTAAAGAAGTTATAAGCAAAAAAGTGAGAATTTTTTTATTCATTCCTAACTCTTTTCCATAGAACTTACCAAATTTAACTTATCGAATGTTAAGCAGGTAGAAAAGGTCCCCCGTTTTCCCCGCCACCTATGAGGTAGACTCCGTAGGCGCGTTTTGCGTCCTCTAAGAAATGCAAAGCTCATGTAAAATTTCAATGGACTATTTGCTTGGGCACCAATTGTAATTAAATCCAAACAAATATAAATAGAAGTTATTGCGTACTGCTTGAGTGGGCGAAGCAAGCGTGACCTATAAAGGTGTACCTTTCGTTTGAAAGTAATGAAAAAAAATAATTCAAATCGACATTATTTTTGTTGCTCATGCATCAATATTTATTAATCGTAAAAATCAATTACTAATTAAGTTTGCAGTACACAACGAATTGAAAAATTTCTTGAAAATATAGAAATTATTAATTCTAAGGCTATTAAATAAAATGTTACAAAAGCTAGATAAATTTCTAGACAAAAGATTACTTGTGTTGACAATTATTGTCATACAAATAGTTTTATTAATTTTTATAATCCTAATTACTCCAAATATGTTCTCACCAGCAAGAAGTCGTAATGATTATCAATTTTTTTGGCAACATCGTGTTTTATATGACGGTGATATTCATTGTCATTATTTAAATAGTAATGATATTCTACCATCTGCTGAAGATAAAAGTTTCAATCCTAAAGAAAATTCAATTTTCTTTCACGAAACGTCTTGCAGGGGAGCTTTGACTTCACGACAGGCTTGTACAATCGAAGCTGCAGCTAGAATACACCCAGGCAGAAATATTTACGTGTTATTCAGTTCTCCGGTTGATGAATTTACATTCAAAGAAAGCGTTATCTCAAAATTGAAGGTTTTATCTAATATAAATTATGCTAGAGTACATATCAAAGAATATGCCAAGAATACTCCTCTGGAACTATTTGTTGAATCAAATAGAATTGATCAAGCTAACTTTAAAGTGCAGTTATCATCTGATATATTAAGATTCATGACTTTATATAAATGGGGTGGGATATATTTAGATATGGATATGATTGTGGTACATAATTTAGATGCTTTAGGTAAAAATTGGGCAGCTTTGGAAGACACACAGTCAGTGAATGGTGCTGTTCTAGCTATAGGAAAAGACAAAATAGGAAGAAAGGTTATTAGAGCTGTTATACAGTAAGTAAAATATTAGAACTTTTTATTAGAGCGGACTGTATTATTTTTTATTTAACTAGAGAATAATTTGAAAAGGAGGAAGCTGGGGCTTGTTCAGACATACTTTGAGCTTCCTAGCTCTTAATGTATATTATAAACTGGGTTCTATGTTTTTTACATTGACAAGTTTTACTACTTGAATAATATATAGGTAGTAAGTACCTACCTGCTCAAATAAAAATGATTAAGGCGTGAACCGACTTTTAACCGATGGTTAAAATAAAATAATCGCTGAAAATGTATGCATAAACAGTGATTACTTTATTTTAACCGCCGGTTAAATGTCGGTGCACACCAGCATAAGTTCCCTGTCCTGAAACATATAAAATTTAAAAAACTGATAAATAATTACAGCGTAAAATATTTGAAAATGACAACATTTTCTATCCCATATAATCCCATATATTAGGTCGGGGAAAAAGTTCCTTCGCATTTTATATAAAAATTCAAAAGGTTTTTTTATAAAGTTTATTTCCATTTGACTAAAGTATGTAGGTGCCATTTTGTTGGATAACTTTTTGTCATCTTGTAGATAGGGACGTGGTCCCATTGCTATAAAAATTTTAGGCTTCTGATCAAAAAACTGCGACAAGTGGTTTTGGCAGTCCTATCGTGATGTTAACCTGACACTGCCTAAGGAATACTATAGAGACGGAAACAGGTGAAAATCTGAAGGTGCAAGGCCAGGACTATACGGCGGATGCATTAACACCTCCCAGCCAAACTCTCGTATTTTTTGGTGAGTGGCTAAAGATGTGTGAGGTCTAGCGTTATCATGGTGAAAAACCACACCCCTTCTGTTGATTAATTCCGGCCGCTTTCTCTCAACTTTTTGCTTAAATCTCATCAGTTGTTCGCAGTACAGTTCAGAATCGATGGTCCTGCCTGGCGCTAACAGCTCATAATGAATAATGCCCTTTCAATCCCACCATACACACAGCATCACCTTGTTGCGAGTTAACCCGGGTTTCGCCAAAGTCTGTGAAGCCTGACCGGCCTCTGACCACGATCTTTTTCGCACGTTCTTGTCGTACGTGATCCAATTTTCATCACCAGTTATCAGCTTCTTCAAAAATGGTTCGGTTTTATTACGTCGTAATAAAGAATCACAAAAGAGTACACGGTTCATAAGGTTTCTTTCAGTGAGCTCATGAGGCACCCAAATGTCGAGCTTTTTTGTGTACCCAGCTTTTTTCAAATGCGCCAAAACCGTTTTGTGGTCAATTCCCAGTTCTCCATCTACATCGTAACTATTAATATGCCGATCTTGCTCCACTTTTTCAAAAATGGCATCAATTTTATCCGTAACAGGGCGACCAGAGTGACGTGCATCTTTGATATCAAAATTTCCGGACTGAAAACGCTTAAACCAAATTTGCGCTACTCTCACAGATACTGCATTAGGTCCATAAATATCACACACACATTTTTCGCGGCTTCTGTTGCATTTTTACCATTTTTGTAGTAAAATTTTAAAATGTATCGAATTTCTTCATTAGATTCACTCAATTTAACAATAAGAAAAACAAATGAAAATCACACATTTTCCTAATTTTAATTTGGAATTATCTTCTTTAAAATTAAAACTTTTTAATGATACCAAAACCAGGCAGATACAAATGGTATAGCCAAAGAGATCTTATTACAAGTTGATACATACTATATGCGAAAAGACTATTTCCCCAACCTATTAAATGGCAAAATTAACTTGCTTATTAAAGCGTGAGAGAAACGGTTTTGATGATAGTTGTATACGAAATTGAAATGGTTAAAAATGGAATAAATGTCTATATGCAGCTTCATGATTCTAAACAGTTTTTCATAATACCCTTAATTTTAAATTAGCCTATGAAATACAGTCCTAGATTTAACTAGAATTTCCCAGGAAGTGGCATTCTATTAGTTTCTGTATGCATGGAACAATCAAGATTTAATTGTTTATTTTATCGACAGGCAAGTTGTTAGGAATTTCCAGCCAAGCATATGGAGTTACAACGGACCTGGAGCTCTGACACGGGCCCTATCTAGTATATGTTCAGCGAAGATGCCAAGTGAATTTAATACTACTAATTGTCAAGGTAAAGGTAACAAGGGCCGTAACGTGTCTGTAACACTTTTGGGTGGATAGTCGAACCCTTTTGAGAACGGCTTCTGGAGAAGAATGATCGGGTCCTTGAGTTCCCTGATGTTTTGTAAGTTGAGGTAGGGTTTATATAATTTACTAAACTCTTTAAAA
The DNA here is from genome assembly GCA_949752895.1 of Dendrolimus pini. Classification (NCBI taxonomy): domain Eukaryota; kingdom Metazoa; phylum Arthropoda; class Insecta; order Lepidoptera; family Lasiocampidae; genus Dendrolimus; species Dendrolimus pini. The sequence continues at coordinate 2,855,910 of OX457136.1, forward strand.
CAAACACTTTAACGCAGTGTTTCTTAACCAGTGGTTCATGGACCACTAGTGGTCTCTAAAACAATCAAAGTGATACACAAAGAAGATGTTACTATGTGTTTTGTAGGTTCATAGTGCGGCATAACAAATTTAATTCAAATTGTCCTACGTCACGAAAAAGTGAAGAATCAATGCAATAGTGTATCTCAAATGTTGATTTGTTTTCTGTCTTCAGGGTTTATATTAATATTTCTTAATATAATAAAGGATCAACAGTTTTTAAATTTGATTTATAATTAAAGTAATTAAACTAAGGTTTACAATGCGATGTAAAACCTGCTTACAGGTGAACTCAGCTTGCAATCTATTTTCTTCACTGCTGTTAGTTAATTAAACACTTGTACAAATTCCTTGCTGGAGTTTATGGTCGTTTGACTTACCATAGAAAAATGATGGAATGTCAATAGGTTAAAATATATATAGGTGTTTAATATTTTTACCATCGTCCCAAGTCCAAAACACTAATAAAGAAATTAACAAGAAAAGTGTAATTAAGATATTGAAATTTTGTCCGTCGCAAAATTAATATGTTTTTGGAATAAACGATTCTTTTTACAAAATTAATTTGATGTCAAAGCAAATATCCTGCAACATCACTGCTGCTATTGAGAATGCTATAAATTCTAGAGATAGAATCTTTAATATTTATTATTTCCTCAGGCTTCGAAGTACATCCTCCGTACCTTTTCTACCCAATACACTACTCGCAACAAGAGTTATTCTTCATACCGGAAGGGATAGAATTTACTTATCCAGTATATACCTATCATCTTTGGAATTCAATGAACTCACACTTCAAGGTTTATCCATCCTCGTCGTACGCAAAATTGGCTTCGAGGTCCTGCCCTACTGTCTATGCATTATACAATGAAAACTTTGGTAATTGAAACAAAAATGCGAACTATCATAGAAAAACAATACTAGAAAAGCAAAGCGAGCGATCACTGCGCTAATAATATACATGTTGTGGCTTGAACTGATAATTTCTTTTATTTTTCCTTCCACCCATTTTAATAATATAATTTTTTTTTAGAACTAGGCATGTTCGCTAATAATATACATTTCGTTTGTGTCTTTAAATTCGGATGAATTATCCAAAATGATAAATATTGTTACGAGTTGCAGGACTCTAATTAAAATGCTGTCAGAATTACTATAGAATTTATTAGAACTATACAAACACGTGTAAAACAGGTTACTGAACACAACCAGTCGTAACGTAAAGCACGATTCAATCACACGCGCAAAGTCCGTCACTAAGGTCTTGCTTCGCTTGTAGCTATCGCTAGACTGCCTCTCCCCTTCATCAGGTCATTATTTTATATGGCCTGCCGTATCTAAGTCGGCTTAATTCGCCACACCTGGCTAATGACTCGGCCGGAAGCTACCATTATAGAGAACAATAACAATGACTGTTTTCTAAACACAAATTTTAAACACAAAGTAAACAAAAGAAGACGGTCATAAAAGAATTTCAATGTTATTAGCTCAAACGCCGACGGGTAATAAATGTGCTTTGTTTACAGAGATGCAGGTGGCCCAAATTGTATCAATATAATCATAACTTTGAATCATTCAATATCAAAGAACACGGCCGTGTCCGCTCTGTTCTCTGCTTTACAATCGAATTCAATAACTTTGGTTGTTACTAGTGATTCTTGATATCGGTCATGCGTTCACAGAATATTCAATGTCAATTAATTGCATCGATTTTAATCATAAAGTCATAAAGATCATAATCATGTAATTATAAACATTATTGTCAAGAAATATGTTATTAGATTTAATCAATTTCTATAAAAATTCTTTGTCATTTCCTGTATAATGACCCGTCATGTTCTCCTTTGTGTTGTATAAAGCAATAAACATGTCCGTTTTAAATTAACAATTGTTGTATTTTATTTGATTGCTATTGTTTGATCTATATCGAAAATGTAATTGCATCTACGTAATTAAATATACTAGTGGTCGCCCGTGGTCGAAATTCGACCATAATAATTAATTTAAATTATAAGTTTGAACATTATAAAGGTTCTGTTGTCAAAGACTATTTACTATTTCTATAATCACAGATTTCGCCAAGGCTCCGTGTGTGTGTCAAATACATGGTAGTGTGTGTAATGTTTTTTTTAAAATGTATTTTTTATGCATAGTTTAAAAAAAGTATTAGCATTCTGCATAACATGCAAAATTCGAAATGTGCGAAATTTCATACTCCTCCGTTCGCACAATTTTCGTAAAAAGGTGTACAAAGTTTTTGCTGTGTTTGTGCTTAACGTAGTAATATATAGAAGATAGTTTTACAATCGCTGTATCTAGTGTCCTTATGACAGAAATCAGAGCGAAGTCGTATTTCATATTGTTATGAGTTACAGGACTCGAATTAAAATTCCGTTAGAATTATTATAGAATTTATTAAAACTATACAAACACGTATAACACAGGTACAAATATAATAACAATCGCAAAGTCCGTCACCAAATAGATTGCCGAATGTAGTACACACGTCTTGCTTCGCTTGTGCTTATCGCTTGACTGCCGATCTCTCCACTGGGGCATTGCTTTATACTGCACAAATACAATAGGTCTCTTGGCCGCGTAGACTGAATTTCTTAGAATCACACCTGGCTAATGACTACCATAAAAGATTACAATACACAATGGGCTGTTTTATTTATTACAAATTTTAAACACAAAGTAAATAAAAGAAGTCCAAATGAAGAAAAGGTAATAAAATGTCCACAGGTACGCAGGTGTGAATTTGTCTTTTGTCGGTATTCAGGTCGTAACAATATGTACATATAGTGGAAAGAAGTTGAAGAAAAACATCTTGATGAAATTAGCATAACGGTTAAACTTGCCAAGCCTCCTTGGACAAGCGTGGTGGATATATTGTCCATTACCCAATAGTGGGAGGCCTGAGCCCAGCAGTGGGATGTTTATGGGCTGTAAGATTAGCCACTAATAGAAGGTGCAAGAAGGAAAAGACAGAGATTGATAGATGTGTAGAAAATGATAGATAGTGAATAAAAGAATAACGAAAAGAACATCGAAATTATGGGTTCCAGAAGATTCTTCCGGCTACATACATACACACCGGATAGTTCATTTGAAGACAAGGAAGCGACAAGCGCGATACGAAAGAGTTGAAAGAGAAGTTTAGTAGAAGACAGTGACGAGTTTAGTGAATAGTTTAGTGGGCAGTTCAGTGAAGGAGGAGTTTAGTTAGTTAGTTTAAGATGGGATCCAGAAGCGAGCTACGCGCGGTAAATTCAGAGATGAGCACCGCAGTAGCACGGGGTGGTCTATGCAATTTCAGCGACGGTATTGTGAGTAACCATCTCATCGTCAGGGCATTGCGTCGTTAGTTGTATGTGAAGGAGCAATCCTGCAGGGAAGAATCACGTACGGCTGTGTAAGTCACGAAAAGCTATAAGCATTTAATTGAAAGGAAAAGCTGGTGCTTTCTTCCAATCCTAAATGCGTACCCCACTCGCACGTAACAATATAAACTCTTCTTAAAATGTCGTAATTCCGACTTAAAAATTTAGATTAGAATTTATATTTTTGATGTTGTGAAGTAGTATTGAGTATGTTTAAGTAGAATTAATTAATTTTTATTGAAAATTAAAGGCTGGTTTGAAGTGCAGTGGATTGAAGCTACCATCGGGCCATTACTGGTCAAGTGTCTTTTTATAGCATCATTAATACTGTACATTTAAACAATACACAGAATGAGGATTTGACACTGTTTGCGAATGCCGTCTAGTTGTTATTCACTTTTTACAAAATACAGCGTAGGTCTCAAGTCATAAGGTAAATTTACGTCATCAAGCGAAAAATTGCTTAGGTCTAATGAATACATGTTATCATACCAGAACAAGGCGGAGATGTCATAGATAGATATAACTATAAATATATGATTTGTTCCTTACGTTATGTATTGGATTTATGTAGACATGAACACATTGGTTACTTCCCACGAGAAACTCACAGCGACCACGTTCACGACCGCGATTTTTCCTGTTCCACTTGTTTGCGGACATTACAATCATAAACTCTAGTGGAACAGATTATGGAGCGTTGATGTCATAAACGACGAAATACAAAAACGCATACTTCGACCCACCTCTTGAAATGGGTCTTTGTGAGCGCTGTGTGATCGAAAATGATGATGTCATTATTGATATTTTCGCCACGACCATAACGACGGTCGCTATGTGGAACGGCCGAGGGAGCATTATAGGCGTTGTGATCTACTAGTGGAACGTGTCGATTAGCATAAGTAATTATTAAACATATTAGTACTTTTTGTAAGAGATCGTTTGTCCTTTTTTTAATAACAAATTAATATTGTTATTATATTACTAGCTTCTGCCCGCGACTTCGTCTGCGTGGATTTTTTTTCATGAAAAGTATCCTATGTTACTTCTAATACCGCCAAGAATATGTGTATAAAGTTTCATGATGATCAGTTGAGTAGTTTTCACGTGAAAGCGTAACAAACAAACTTACATTCACATTTATAATATTAAGTGGGGATTATTAATATATGTGTTTCGATTTGAATGAATCAAGGAAAGTGAACCATATAAAAATCAGAAACTTGAGTTATTCAATGTGATTGAACAACGTTGTGTTCTTTCAGTTCTGTACTTTCCAATCAAATTGATTCAATTTGGTTGACTTGTCTAATTTAATCATTAGGTGTATATAGTAGGACCACAAATGAATACCTTGTATGATTGTATGTATCATTAGTTGGAATTAATTATTTGTGATAATACGTTCATCACTTAAACCGTATTACATGATACGAAAACATTCCAGACGAATTATCTCACATCTTTCTCTGCGCGTATAGTAGATATTCATACAAGTTTTTTTAAACATGATCAGATTTCGAAGAACACTGTGTATAGTGTCTATGTTGTTAATTGTTTCGACTGTTTGGTTCCTGATTTTTCGAGATAAATCTAACATACGAGGGATATTAATATGGAAGTATCCATATAACGACATATTCTGCCACGATGTTAGAGAAGAGATCTTACGTTTTATTGAAGACGACGAATCTTCTAAGGATAATTCAATATACTTTCATGAAACCACATGTAGAGGCTATCTGAATTCACGTCAAGCTTGCGCCGTTGAATCAGCTGCTAAAGTTCATCTTGACAGAGATGTCTACGTACTATTCAACGCACCGGTCACTCGAGAAGTTCTAAAGAAATCGGCTTTAGTGAAACTGATGCAATATTCAAATATAAAACTGTTTCGGATTAGTTTACTAAATTACGCACAAGGTACGCCATTAGCAATGCTAGTTACTAGTCCAAAATTGCATAACAGCCTATATTTAAAAGAACATACTTCAGATATTCTAAGATACATAACGTTGTTTAAGAGAGGTGGTGTATATCTAGATACAGATATTGTGGCTGTAAGATCTTTTGATTCATTAGGAGGGAATTGGGTGGGAAGAGAAGATGATACCTTAGCGAATCCAGCAGTCATTGGAATATCTAAAGATGAGTTAGGGAGAAGATTTGTTGAAGAGGTTATGACGTAAGTAAATGCTTTTGCTTATGACTAAAGATATATTTTTAAGTGTAAATGTTAACTGTTAACATAAGGATATTTTTTTTCTCTAAAATATAGGTAGCCTTAGTACTCCTTAGAACATCAGCAATTTGCCAGTGAACGTTCCGTCAAAATCTGTACAGCCATTTCAGAGATTAGCCGGAACAAACAGACAGACGGATAAAAATTTAAGAATAGATTTATTGATATAAGTATCGTATATAGGTACTGTTATTTTGGCATTACAAACCGACACTTCAATTTTATTTATTTATATATAGACGATGCAAACCGATTGAGTTTTTAGGGTTTTGTAGCCAAATAACAGAATCCCTGGGCGAAAACATGGTAGATAAAACATTTGATGACATATTTTCCGATGTTACAGATGTTCTTGTGCCCGTCAGGCATATAAAGAATTAAAAATGCTACTTAAACAGTTGTCTACAAAACAAGAATCAATTGCAAAGAAAAGCATTTTACAAAATTGTGTAATAATTGTATGAATATAATGCCATACTGGGGGATATTTTAGATCTTTATTAATTCTTATTTAATTATTTTTTGTCTCTTGAAAGGGAAATCAATAACTCATATGATCCACAAATATTCAATTATAACGGTCCCGGAGCGATCACGCGTGTCTTGCAGCGATGGTGTAATTCATCAGACTTGGAGACTTGGAATGCATCTAAATGTGGAGGTAGGGGTTTCATAATTAGCCCTAATTATTATCTTTATGAAATTGCGGTCCATTTTATTAGGTTTCTGTAGTCATTTTAGTAACAACAGAATCCTTTTATGACTATACCTACATTTGATCAGACAGTGTATTTAACTTTTTATGTGCCGCTATACAACAGTGTACTATATGTATAATCACGACAAACCTATCGTCACTATAGTATCCAGTTTTCCTCCCTCTAACGCGAAAATTTAAATAACTATATTTCCGTTTTTGCCTATGAAAATTTCCACCATCTGAGGTGGTGCAAACGCGTTGCTAGGATGGGAGATAGGTGATGAGATACAAGCGATGGATGTAGAGATGGGATCGGAGTATGAAATAGGAGGGATAGAATAGGAAAAACGAGATAGGAGTGATGGGATTGCGGGGTGAAACAGAGGAGATGGGCCACCTCTCCCTCATGTTACGGAATACAATTAACTCAATGCTAACCATTTCAAGTTGATATCCTGTGAGAGAGTATTATCATACTGGCCGAGCTGGCCCTAATATATGTAAGATAACGATTTCAGTATGTGTCTACCACGTAGGGAACCTTAAAAAATAAATTTTGTTTCAGGTTTTTCAGTCTACGACCCGGAACACTTCTTCCCGATAGATTTCGAAGATTACAAGAAGTACTTCGAACCCGGAGAAGTGAAAGATGTCGTTAAAAACGTTACGAAGGTGTACACCTATCACCTTTGGAATAAACTGAGCAGTAATAAAACGGTTGATAAAAAATCCCCGTACGCTAAACTAGCAAAAAAATACTGCCCCGAAATTTATAAAATGTATAGTGATAAGTTTGGTCAGTGAATATACAGTTATGAAAAGATTAGGTTGCTCATATTGTTTCTGTCAGTAAATTGAATGCAATAAGTTTTTATTATTCTTTATGTGTGAATTGCAATGGCGTCAAAAACCACGACAGTGGCGCCATCTTTTTGGCTATAAACGTCTAACCCACAATAACCATTTAGCAAAATAAAAAGGTTTTGGTTGATCCGGGATATAAGCTAGCTCTGTGCCAGGTTTCGTTTAAATCCGTTCATTAGTTTTCACATGATGGTCTAACAGGTAGACAGATAGGCAGACACAAAGGCAGAAAAAAATCAAAAAGTTCTATTTTCGAAATCTAACCCCGATTGTTTTCTAATTTTTTGGAAAGTTTTGTTTAAAAATCTCATTTATTTATTCTTTCCATTGGTCATATTATTCTACACGCAATGGTTTGTCTCTTTCATTATTTCCAAATGATTTGGGGCCGCCACAATACGAGAATGTCTTTTCATTCTACACTATTCCACTTTAGCGTAGGTCACACCACGAATCATCATGTCCTTCTTCGTACAATGCACCACAACTTTTTGATCTGCTTTTATTTTAATATCGTCGCTCTTCTAGTTCAACATTCCTTATGTCACATTACATTCATTTTTCCTCTTTATATGCCACCTTCATCGGCTTCCTCTCAATATTTCAGTCATAATAATTGGTTCCTATATTATTAAACTACACATGTGCCATTACCCTATTATCATTATATTAACTGTCATTATACTTATCATCTATGAATACAATGGTACCAGATATGTAATTTGAGTCACTTAATACCATATTTATCACGGTACTTAATGCGCTTTTTAAATTTTTAGATATTATCACGGTTAATAATCAGTTGGTTATATCTTGTGGTGAACGTGAGTTTTCCATTAAAACTATTCCTTTTTAGGGATTTCTAGTAAAACGACAGCAACCAGCCCACATTCACAGACAGGATTCATGTCCGTCTTTGAGTTTGTTTATATATCTATATATGTCAGAACCATTTTATTTGGTGATTGTTATTGTTATAGAGTGAAATTTAGGATAAAAGTGTTTTGTGTGTTATACTTTAAGCGCGTTTTTTTAATTTGATTTTTATTATTCCGACGCTTCGGCCAATTTTTAGTAGGCGTGATCGTGACTTTATAGTGTAGTGAAATTACGAAAAACTGAAAATTGAGTCTATGCATATAATTAAGTGATAAGAATACCTAATGTATAAAAGCACGTAGGGTAGATACCCTGCATGCTTAAATATACTCGGTTATCTAAACCCTAAAATTTAAGGTATTGTCTATACATAAACAGGATCTACCTGTAAAATTAACCATGTGTCACAATGTCTTTTTGTGTGTTTCAATAGTTTGTAAGCTACACATTCTCAATCCTTAAACAGTGTCTTTGTCTCCTTTCTGATTTCCTAAGAACATAGTGGAATTTTTTGAGAACATGTGTCTATTTTTCCTGGTAGTATATATAATATATATTTTATAATTAAAATCACAATCAAAGAAAATCGGGGTTCCTTGTCGAATAGTAAAACTGCATCATGCACTTTTACTACTACGGAACCGTTTACTATGCTTAATCCGACATTCACTTGGCTATCTTTTTGCTCTTATTTCTTTAACCTACTAGCAGTGCATAGCGCTTTTAAATAATTTAGTCTTTTATCATATCTCGAGTTATTTGCACATAATTAAGAATTACTGATGAGAAAAACATTTATAATATAGTTTAATAAAATTTAATATATAGTGCTTGTTGTAACAATTATTTAGATATGAACGTTTATTCAAAAAACACTAATATAATATTTAAGCGAAAGTTATGGATTATATTCTTATTGATAGTCGTTGTTTTCATTTATTGGTGTTTGCCTGTAAAAGATATAGTGACAGATGACCTTATAATATTCCGATGGAATCCATCAGGACAGGATATAAATTGCCATACTCGAGATGACGGTGACGCTCTTCCAGCTGCTGAAGGAAAGTATACTCCGAAAGAAAACTCAATATTTTTTCATGAGACGTCATGCCGAGGTGGCTTTGATTCAAGACAAGCCTGCGCTGTTGAATCTGCGGCAAGACTACATCCTACAAGAGAAATCCACGTCTTATTCAGTGCACCTGTAGAAGAAAGAGTTTTAAAACATTCCTGCTTAGCTAAACTTCAAACATATCCTAATATTAAACTTTCTAGAGTACATATAGCCAGGTATGCCAAAGGTACACCATTAGAAGCAATGGTTAACAGTGATCAGCTAAGCAAGAGTAACTGGCATGTAGAACATACTTCTGATGTTCTGAGATATTTGACATTGTACAAATGGGGTGGTATATACTTGGACACAGATACGCTTGTAGTGAAACCGTTTGATGATCTGGGAGGTAATTGGGTGGGAAGAGAAGATTCTACACTGGTGAATACTGCCGTAATTGGTATATCGAATGATAAGTTGGGAAGGAAGATGATTGGAGATGTCGTAAGGTAAGACAATCTCATTTATTTAGTAAGTCTTGTTATTTGCGATCGGAAACTATTCCGGCTATTTTATTTAGGCAAATTTAAAACATAGCAAACGATATTGTTTTATAAATGAATGTTTGACATTTATTGTCTTATTAGGCATTTTCCGATTTGTTATGCTTACCAAAATATGAAATAAGAAAAAGATCTGTATTTAATTTTTATGGTTCCCTGGTCATTTGGCAAAAACGGAACATGTGTGTATTCGTCATGTACGTCTGTCTGTCTTTATATCACAATAATATTTCTCAAAAACTATTGGGTTATTATGGATGAGATTTGACAGGAAGATGTAGTCTAAATTTTTCTAATTAAATTATGCAGTTAACAAAGTATTTATATTATTTATTATGTAGGTATATATTACTATTTACAAATTAAATAGTTTTTAAATTAAATTCATAAGATATTCGGGTCGATTTTTATTATGCCAAAAGGAAGGTTTTCACTGAAAATCGGCGTTGTGTCGGATATTATGTCGGCACGGCAATAAACTGAGAGCAAACCTTGTTTGCTAAAAGAACGGCGTACAAATTCTCCAAATATGTTTCTCTTTCTTTTCTTTCAATGTGGCGCTATAGATATGAGTAGTATATTTAAGTGTCATTAGTCAGATCTTGAAACATGATGATGTTCTTGACTTTTTTATTGAAATCAATGGGCTTGCGCCCCCGGGATCCTAGTCTTTGTGCAGCAGTTTCTAAGCCAACTCGTTTGGGTGAATAGTTAGAGGTTGCCTGCATGACCTGCCTGTACCTTGAGCAGGTGTTGATATTATTTCTTATGCATTGTAATGTATATTAAGTAGAATATAATTTACATATTTTTTTTCATAAACAACATGCAAATATAAATGTTTGTTGATACTGCATAATTATGCACAAACAACTTTGTAATGGTTCTAAACATATGCCTATTTTGACTTTGAAATTGATCCATAACTATATATACATATACTTTTAATAATAAAAAAAAACTAATACTACAAAAAAATATTATACGACGGATCATGTTATACGGGTCCAAATGTTGGGTCATTAATTTAGAAAGACCACAAAAGTCTCCGCTTAGCTGAAGTCCCATCCTATCATGTTGTGATGGATGTGTGACATTACAAGAATGGATAAGGTAAGAAAATAAATGAGTACATTATGTTTGAAAGTAAAACCCGTTACTGAAAAATTGAGAGGAAGAAGATTGAGGTGGTATGGGTGGGTAGGTTTTATGTCACCGAAGGTGCAACGAATGTGTTGCCACTCTCTAAAAGAAGGCTGGAACTTGGCCATTAATGCCGGAACACAACTCCAGGTTGTTATGGTGGTATACTCTATACCAGCGGTGATAGGCCACCTGGCCGTGGGTTGTTTTGCCACCTCTTACAACAGGCCGCTTGGCTGCAGGAAATTATATTCTCTTGCTACATGGATAATATTCTTACTATACCAATAACTAAACTATCCCATTTTTCGGGATGAAAGTATGTGATGTCTATTCTTGTTATTGAGTATAGATATTAACCAAATTCCACCAAAAACTGTCGCGTGGTTTTCTTGTCAAAGTGCAACAGAGTTACTTTCGGATTTATGCATTTAACTAGTCTGGCCATAAATACTGTTACATAGAAACTTTTCTTTTTTCAACTTTATAATTATTTTGAATTTGGAACACGTATATTATTTTAAAAATTTCTTTCGATTTTGCGCCATTTCACATATTTTTTCGTTCTCCATATACTCTATGGTGTTCATTATCGAATTACAATATGGAATGGGGTGTTAAAGAAAATAGGATTACAATGATCGCCTTGCACAAAGTGGGCATGGAGAAGTCGGTCATATTCCAGACACTTCAAAAGCTTGGTATCAGCCGTATGTTCGTATATCGTACTATCAACAGATACAACAACGTTTGGTTGGTTGGTGATACAACATACGATGGTTTGGTGGGGCGTGTCTTATCAAGCAGTCACAAAACTACATTTTTGTGAACAAGGAGTGAAAACTTCAGCCAAAGTGTATCAAGATACAGTCATGGATCATATTGTGAAACACTCAGCAATACACTTTTTAAAAATATACCGTGGACTTTCCAGCAGGACTCTGCACCTAGTCACAAGGCACGAACTACCCAAGCCTGGCTTGAATCCAATGTTCCGAACTTTATAAGAGCTGAAGACTGGCCCTCATCTAGCCCAGACCTTAATCCTTTAGACTTCAAGTTATGGTTAATTTTAGACGACATGGTCTGCTCTAAACGAGACGGCGACATTGAGTCTGTTAAAAAATCTTTGGAGCAACCAGTGGCGAAATTTCCCTTGGAAACAGTGCGTTAATCCATAGATTTCTGGCCAAACAGATTAAAGGCTTGTATTAAAGCCAAAGGTGGCCATTTCGAATAGAATATTTTTATATTTTTTGCTGAGACTTTAATACATATGTAGGTGTAAATTTTATTAATATTATATTACTTCATTAAAAAATATGCATTTTCATTTGTAACAGAACTTATGGTCTGCTCCCTCCAGCCTTTTATACTATCTTCTGTATAATGTTAAATTTTGATTCACATGTAAGGAATCTATATGGAGATTTGTCGCGGTATGAATTGCAATACAACTTCTTTATGTATTTAAAAAACGAGCCTGAAATAATATATAAATAATTATGATGAAAAAATAATTTTTGCTAGACGTGTTGCTGGGGAGTTTCTTGACGCTTCTTCTCCTATGAATGGCGATTAACACATTGCAAAGCGTTATGCACAAAATAGGAGGTAGATTTAAATTTCGAACTACAATTGTATCACCTTCAAAAAGTGTTCTCCAGTGACTCCAGTGGAACTTATTTTGAATAAACAAATTGAATCTGAATACGATATTACTAGCGTTTGGCTTCGTTGGCGTTGATTTTATTTGATTTTTTCCGGGATAAAAAATAGCGTATGTACTATCCCAGACTAATAATCTATCACCGTGATAAATTTCATCCATATCTGTTTAGCCGTTCTGGCGTGATTGAGCAAAATCAGCCATCAAAAGTTTTGCATCTACAATATTAGTATAAAGTTTAGACAAAAAATTTGGATTTCAGAGAGCTGAATAACACCTATAAACCAGAGATGTGGAATTACAACGGCCCGGGTTCTATCACTCGGGTATTGAGAAGGATATGTAAGAGTCCTAACTTAGTGGATTGGACTGCTGAAAATTGTGAAGGTAAAAGTATAACACCAACTTTGTAGTGTCTAATTTAATGGTTAATGCACCCGCTCTTACTAGAATGACATGGGTTAGAATGTTGGCCGGGAAGCGTATGCTGCTTGTAATTTATTGACTAATATGCTAAATGTTGGCTGCTCCTGTGGTTGAACAGGCTAAGACTTGCTGGCCAAGCTCACTGAAACACAGAAGCTCCGGGTTCAATTCTTGGCGTGGTAAATTTCGTAAACAAATGTTTTCCTATGTATCATGGTCTGGGTGTTTGGGACTGACATCCGAATGGTCCGTTATATACTACCCGTAGAAGGGCGTTACTAGGCGTACTTTTATACTTTTTCTACTATTCAGTAGTTTTTGTGTGAAAGAGTAACAAATATACATCCATACATTGTTACAAACTTTCCCGTTTATGATGTTTATAGGATACATGATATCACGGAGACGATGTCATTTATCCGGTTGAAAGTAATCTATGTGTCGACCGGGTATATAAGCTGGCTCTGTATCCAGTTTCATTCAAATCTGTTCAATAGTTTTCACGTGACAGTCAGACATATAGATAGACACATAAATAGACAAAAATGTTTAAAATTGCATTTTCGGAATCAGCTGATCCGAATTAGACGCGTAGATTGTTTATTTTTATTCATTCATTCTATAACCTTTACCCCCCCTCCCCCCCTGTTTATTATTGGAAACTGCCACGGGAGTTCTCATCAAAAACCGTTCCGTAGTTTTTTGCGTGCAAATGTGAGACAACGTCATGATATACTTTCCTGTTTATATTATTAATAGAATTTTAATTGTCCTCAGGTTTTCCTGTATACGGCCCGGAGTACTTCTATCCTGTGCATTACTCAAAATTCAGTGACTATTTCAAAGCTGGCACAGTAATTGACACGCCTGCGGCATACACGCATCACTTTTGGAATAAACTGAGTAAAGATATTGCTGTCAAAAGGGATTCCCCTTACGCGGCTATGGCGAGCGAGTTCTGCCCTGAAATCTATGATATGTATGGAGATTCGTTTGGGGAATAGACACAGATTTTTATTTATTTATAAGAAAAGCAAACAGATAAAATATATATTTTATAAATAACGAGCCGACCCGGCAAACTTCGTGCTGCCTCAGAATCAATAAATAAAAAACCTGAATGATAATTACAGAATGTTTCAACTTTAGTAAAAAAATGTGGTCAAAACTTAACCGGAACGAACATCAAACGTTTGACATTCAAAACCAAAAAAATGAAAAAAAAACTTCACTATTAAATTTAATTTGATTTTTGAACGACTTTTAAATTTAATTGATTTCAAAACGACGCACGGGACGAACATCAAACGTTTGACAGATAGGAATAGTTTCTAAGGGAAAGCGAAATTTTTGTTTTTACTATATTCCAAGCGTTTTTTTCATATTTATTCACCTTTTAAACCTTCTCTGAACTTTCACAAATAATTCAAAACCAAAATTAGTAAAATCAGCTTGAATGTTCTCGAGTTTTAGCGAGACTAACGAAAATATATATATATATAGTGTCAAAATGTGTATTAAGACATAACTCGGGTCTAAATTAACACAACTAGCTTAAAGGACTAGGTACCTAAAAAGGACGCGTTTTTTTAGTATCTCATAACACCCAAAATGCTCTGTTTGCCGTTCCACAAGGCGACCGCGGTCGTTCTACTCGTGGCGCCTGTGTCACTAATGACAATCATTTTCGATCACACAGCGCTCACAACGATCCATGTAAAGCGATGGGTCGAAGTCGGCGTTGATTGCAGAGCATTAATTTACCTCTATCTCTTAACATTGAAAAAGGCGCGATTTTCAAGTCAACTAATGACATTTGTGTGTTTCGTCGTTTATGACACCAACGCCTTATAATCCGTTTCACTAGAATTTATGATTGTAACGTCAGCAAGCAAGTAGAACGGGAAAAATCCTGATCGTGAACGTGGTCGTGAGTCCCTTCTGGAACGTAGCCATAGAGTTCGCCATTTCATCCGTCTATAAACACATCTTTGAAGATAAAAATTGACAAAACTTGCTTCGACAAAAATATGTATTCAAAAATCTCAACAACAAAATTACAAATGTTCCACATAGAGAGTTTTAATTAATATTTTTTTTGTGTATAAGATCAACTACCAGGCAGACGGCGCTCTTGATGGAAAGCGGTTACCATCTCCTCTGGACATTTGCAACACCAAAGGTGCTACCAATGTCCTACCGCTCTCTAAAGGAAGACTGGAGCCTGGCCACTAATGCCGGATCACAACTCAAGGTTGTTATGGCGGCATAAGACCAGGGGTGGTAGCCATCCAGGCGGGCAAATACTCTAACACTTGGCTGTGGGGTGTTTTTCTCGCCTCTTATGACAGGGCGCCCGGGCGCAGGAACGGAGAAAGAATACTTTCTCTGTTCCTCCCTGGATACAATTATTTTATTAGTATACATTTCTATATATAAAACACAATTATTATGAAAAAAACAGCTTCTTTGCGACCGGGAGACCCTTCCATTTGTGTTACTGTTGGTTACAAGATCTTCTAATTTCAAAACACGTATCTTCACACTGATGTATATTATTTTAGATCTTAGATAGATAGATAACACTTTATTGCACACCAAAATATAGAATTACAGAAACAGACCATATTTACAATATTTTCAAGGCAATACAACAGGCGGCCTTATCGCTCAAAGCGATCTCTTCCAGGCAACCTAAATGAGAAAAATTTGAATTTGATCTTATTTCATTGTATTTTGAGATATGAAACCTTTTCTGGAACAAAAAGATTTTTTGTGAAATAATCCTAATAGTATTGTTGTGATTTGTTTAATACAGATTAGTCGTAAGCAGAGCTGGGAAAAACACTTGCTTTGCTTTATTTAAAATACAAGTTACAAAATACAATCTCGCATATATTTAAAATACGTAAAACAAAACATTTTTAAGTCGTGTATTTAAAAAATTGGAGGACCGGCCATGCTTCCAAAAATGCCGGGTTTCTTGGACAACATACGCAGTTGTAAATCTGTTCTAATTTCAGTGAATTGACACAGATGGCATTATTTAATAGCACACAGGCGCCGCGTTCCACCTGAGCTCATAATCACCACACTCACGACAGCCATTTTTCCTGTTCCACTTGCATGTGGACGTTGCAGTCATAAACTCAAGTGATTGAATAAATGAATTATGAAGCATTCATGTCATTGATACGTAAATGTCATTGGTTGGCGTAAAGTTGATTTGATTGGCAGGGGCTCTCCAGCATCTAGGGAGCGGAGGAGTCATCCCCCTGTTGACGAAGTGAAGAAGGGAGAATGTCCCGGGAAGCAGTGTAGACTGCACTGCTTCCCGGGGCATTCTCAAGCGCTGATGCGCTAAGATCAGAGTGAGAGAGTACTTTGTGGAATCTCCAAACATGATGGCGATTGACTCTGGTGGCTCTGCTGTATCCAGTGGCTCACCTAGCTTTGATCTAATTTCTAGCACAGGACCCGGTAGTGTGCGAAATGCATTTGCCCCACCTCAAAAATGAAAAGGTTGATTTGATGATTGGCCCTTTGTCAACGTCTTGATATAGAGAATTATGTATTATGTATTGATAATAATATTATATTATTATACCTGGTCTGTGGTCGACGCCCAATTCTACCCACCTCTCGACATGGGTCGTAAACGCTGCATAAGTGAAAATTATGATGTCATTAGTGACGTTTAGTGTATATAATTATGTAATTGTGTATAAGATGTATTATGACTATGGGACATGATTTCTTGAAATAAAATTATAAAAAAAAAATAACAACCGCGGTAGCCATGTGGATCATCTGAGGGAGCATTTTGAGTGTTATGAGCGACAAGTTGAACATACGTAAGTCTTCTTACGAAAGACATATATTTTATTTGATCGTCGTGTTCATAGATGAACGACTCGAGTTCAAATTGTTAGAAAAATCAAATTATACATTACAAATCTACTTAAACACAAAGTGAATTTTGAATGATCGCAAATGTAAAATAAACTAATCTTGAATTGATGTTTTCTTAAAATTATGTGACTTGTTTAAAAATTATATACCTACTTACTAGCATCAATTTACTCATGGTTACGTATTCGTGCTCGTAGATGGCGTTACCAATAGAGTTAATAATATAATAAATCTTCCATGGTTTTGATTATGCTAGTGGAATATAATCTTATCATCTTTCAAATATGTCAAATATTCATGAAAATTCAAGACTTTTTTGGTGGGCCGGTGTTAATTTTATTCTAAAAATTAACACCGGCCCACCAAAAAATTGTTCTGTACACTTGAATAGTGACTTGTGTGGCAGTTTGATCCATACACTCTCAAAATATTTAGTGTATGGATCAACATACTGACCCCATTTCCAAAATGAGGGTAAAATAAGAATTTGGTATAATAAGAAGAAGCGTTGCGCAGCGTATCTTGCAGATCGCAAGTGACGCGTCGAGATTAATGCCACACGAGGAACTGGATAAAAAACGCCTGGTGCGTGGCTCATGTTTATTATATAGGGTCCCGCAAGCGAATGCATATTTGTGTCTATAATATTATAATATTGTAGTGTTGTGTTCTTTTTGTGTTCTTTTGTCTGTTTGCTCAGGGTTCACGTAAAAACTACTGGCCGATTTCGACGCGGTTTTCACTGGTCGATAGCAAATTTCCGACCTTAAAATCTGTGGTACTGTATATCCCGAGAATTTTAGGGAAATTTTCTCGGGAGAAAACTCTCCTTTAAACCTAAAGAAGCCATGTCGAATTTTTGTTATTTCGATGCAAATTTTCACTGATCGATAAAATCTTTAGTAAAACAATTGTATAATATTTTCTTAAGTTTTCGCGACTTGTATACCGTGGCCGTGGTCACGGACGCCCACTGAAAAGCGGCCGAAACGTCGGAATAACTAAAATCAAATAAATTACCGCATTTAAAACCGTTAAAATGTAGTTTTATTATGAAAACAATTGTAGTTTCTATGTCTATAGTAACATTACTTATCCCAAGTTTTACGTGAATTACCGGGTTTCATGTATTTTCACAATAAAAAATTCATTAACCCGCTGAAAATAACGTTTGCTAAGCAAAATAACTGTAATCTTGGTTACCTGCCCACTGTGGACACTGTCGCGGGCATATGCTAGTTTATATATATTGCTAAAGCACAGCAGACCAGCTGACGGCCCAACTGTGATGGAAAGTAGTTACCATCGCCTATCGACATTAGCGTTTAGCAATACCAGTGGTGCTGCCAATATGCTGAAGTCCTTAAAGGAGACACTAGAACCTGGTCACTAATGCCAGAACACAACTCAACTTTGTTATGGCTGCATACTCTAGACCAGGATGGTAGTCATCCAGTCGGTCAAATACCCTACCACCTGGCTCTGGGTTGTTTTGTTGCCCCTTACGATAGGCCGCCCGGCACCAGGTAATTGTATTCTTTCCCCGTTCCTGCACGGATAAAAGTATGTCTTAGATAGATGATAAACGTAAATTAAACACATGTATAAAAAAGATAAGAAAAATAAATAAAAGAACATCAACTCCTACCCTGAAGTAGAGAGCAAAAGAAAGAGCAATATAAGAAGAAAATAATACCTTCTGTCTTAACCAATGATAGGTGAGAAGAATTATTAAAAAATAGTAAATCATGAACTATACAAGAATATTTGTTAGGTACGGAAACCACTTCGTATTTGGGGCTCCTACTTACCAGTTTTATTCAAGCACTAACCTAAATCATACAGCGAGTCTCAGGAAATTAAGTACACTGCCTCGTCTCAAGATATATCTCGTAACAGATGACATCGTTCCATCTGTTACATGGGATTATTTTTTGCCTACTCCCTCTGTTATTATTAGAGCTACAAATCTCTCGGCGTTTATGCTGCTCTGGTACTTTGTACTTATGAACGAGAGGAACTGTTGCTCTTTCTATATTGCTGATAAGAAATGGAAGATTTCTTATGAAGAAATGAATTGTCTGAATGTTTGTCTATATGTATTTAAAAATTGCCTACTCCCTCTGTTATTATTAGAGCTACAAATCTCTTGACGTTTATGCTGCTCTGGTACTTTGTACTTATGAACGAGAGGAACTGTTGCTCTATCTATTGCTGATAAGATATGGAAGGATTTCTTATGACGAAGTGAATTGTCTGAATGTTTGTCTATATGTATTAAAAAAGCCTGAGATAATCTATACTAAGATATAAAGCCGAAGAGTTTGTTTGTTTGCTTGAATGCAGTAATCTCAGGAACTACTGGTCTGATTTGAAAAATTCTTACAGTGTTAGATATCCCATTTATCAAGGAAGGCTATAGGCTATATATCATCACGCTAAGATCAATAGGAGCGCAGCCGATGAAGAATGTTTCAAAATCGGGTTTTTTTCCTTTTGAGAGATTCGGCTGCGTGCGCTGCGTAAATGGTTAATGTTTCGCAAAAATCATGTGTGACAGAATTCTTCCCCTTCAAAAGTCTGCGACAGCATATGTTTATCTTTTAAGGTTGGTTTACTGTAACCTTTTTTATGCTAACCAAATTTGTTTTAAAATAATGCATTATTTGCGAAAGTGCTTGGTTTTTTCACTCACGGTCGCCAGATGTGATGGACCTGAACGAGGCAAAACTATGTATATTTAATTTAAAAGGGGACTATGGAAAATAAAACACCATTTTTTCTTTACGTTCGAATCGCAACCAACTCGATTTATTTTATTATAAAAACGTCAAAAACCGAGCTGCCACTATTATAAGATTCTTACAAAAAGTATATAAGTATATTCCACAACACTTATCCAAATAAATACGTTATTCATCACAAGTATTTCATTTAGAAAATTGCCATTTACATCATTCGATTTCAACGAATATCTTAGGACATATCGCAGTTTGAAAATAACCGCAGCAAAATAATGATCAAGTACTGCGTTTAGCGTTAGCCCAAGGTAATTATTCCACGCGTACGAAGTCGCGGGCAGAAGCTAGTCTAAAAATGATGAAAAAAATATTTTTAGCTAGACTTGTTGCTGGGGAGTTTTTTTATCGCTTCTTCTCGTTTTAACAGCGATAACACATCGCGAACCGGTGTACATGGAGTAGGAAGTAGATTTAATTTTTGACTTGCATGTATGACCTTCAAAAAGTGTTCTCCAGTGGAACTTATTATGAATAAAAACTTTTAAATCTGAATTTGTCTATGTAGGTATGTCAGATTCATTTCATACACAGTCATACATTTAACTTAGGGTTGAAAATTTTTTTCAACGTATGTATATTATTGTATAGTCTTGTGATGCAATATTCAAATCTTGAAATAAGACGGAGTCTTTAATCCATATTCGTAAAACTTGTATCTCCCTCTTTCATCTTTTAAATTTTGAACTGTGAATTGAAGAAGTCTGAAAAACAGGTTGTAGAACTGTAAGTATATCCGTTGAGAAGTTTTTGACGTAAGAAGTATTTTTGATTTTGAGTGATTTTTATTGGTACCGTAGAACATAAAGAAACTGAAGTTGAGGTTCGTCGCATTTACGGAGCAATTCACATGCACTCGCTTCACTAGTATTGGCCAATCCCAGACATCCAAGCAAGAGTAAGCAACGAAAAACTCGTTTACTGTGCGAATCCCCTTTGGACCGTGTTGAGTTGCTTACGCACACCCAACTTTGTGGCTGAAGGCGCCCAGACGCTTGCTGCATACAGGATTATGGGATCCGCCTCCAGCACCGCCGTGTACATGATCCGGACTATCTCAGGATTAAGACCCCAGGTGACCTTCGCGGCGCGCGACAAGTGCTGGTGGAAACTTATTACTTTCGCACATACATAGACAAGCATGGCGACACTATCATTTTCTTAACAAAAAGGTGGAGGCCCATGTCCAGCAGTGCAATCTTTACGAGCTTATATAACCTTGATTCTTCAAATATAAATAAAACATATTAAAAGTTCATTGGTTCTACGCTAACACCCATTACACATATATTGTTTAGACTAAACACCTAAACATTAATTATAATCTGAAGGCATGAATGTAGGATACCGTGGTTAAAATTACTTTACAAATTGACAAAAGTTTACCCGGAGCGAGTAATTAGATTGTCACATGGTTTGTCAAACTGTCACGGAGTGTAATGCTACAATAAAACGTAAATTATGGAGGAGGCCTTAACTGGGTTCCGTGGGCTCAATGGCTGTCGTCCAATGCTTATTGCACAAGTATTCTAAGCGTAGCTTTTTTCTATAGCATGTGTTCAGCAGCAGACGGCCCAACTGATGGAAAGCGGTTACCATCGCCTATGAACATTTAACAACTCTACGGACTGTAATTTCGTACCCTTTTTTACAACTTAATTTCTAAGAAAGATTTTAGAGTTTATACGCTTATTGGTTATTTTTGTTATTGTGTGTGACATTAATTCAGCGATATTTGAGTTGTGGTGTACCTTACGAATAACTTATTATATTAATTTATTCTAATTTTAATTCTAAACTTATACTAATGTAGAGTGTATCTGTTACATGCTGGTGTTGTGAAGAAGTGCATGTGCAGTGTGGGCCTTATGTCTATACCTATATATATTATCCTAACTAGTGCCATATGTATTGGTTTTTCCTTTCTGTGTCAAGGTTATTAATTTTTAGGCTCTTGTGTTGGTTTGTTTGTGAAGTGTGCGTGTAATGCAATGCGGTGGTAGTGCGCATTGCTGTGGGTATGTGTGTAAGTTTTGTTGTTAGTTGTGTTTGTGTCTTTGTGTGGTGTTATAATTTATTGTTTAATTGTTGTGACAATGTGTTGGCTGGAAATTGTTTGTGAAGATTTTTAGTTGGTGTTAGAGATAATGGATGGCTTAGGAGGGGATCATTGGCCCTCCATTAGATGTTGGACCACCGTCTTGTCTCTTATGCCTATGGACATCAAAGATACTACCAATGTGCTGCCGCTGTCTAAAGGGAGACTGGAACCTGGCGACTAATGTCAGAACATCTCTTGCCTTCAACTTTACCAGTGACCATAAGTTTCTTCATATACTTTGGATTCTTTCGGGCTATTTGGCCAAAGTACTTCAGTACCCACTGTCGGCATACTGCTCATAATTTCTGGTGAAGATCTGCAATCAAGCACGTATACAATAAAGTCAAAATTTTTGAAGATCTATATGGAACCCAGTGGCAATTTGTAGTTAATTATCAGTCAGTTACATATTTTA
Organism: Dendrolimus pini; assembly: GCA_949752895.1. Lineage (NCBI taxonomy): Eukaryota > Metazoa > Arthropoda > Insecta > Lepidoptera > Lasiocampidae > Dendrolimus > Dendrolimus pini. The sequence continues at coordinate 2,878,098 of OX457136.1, forward strand.
AATTATTCACACAGTGTTTTCAAAGATAAGGCTCGCATGAAACGAGGTTATAAAATTGAGAATTTTAATTAATATACATATTTTTAGAACTTTCCACCGCCTGCCACAAAAGAAGTTATCACTTCAAAAACACATGATAAATGCAATTTTACCGAAATTTCCCAAAGGTTCTATATTTTTACTGCTTAAAAACAAAAATATTTTTTTTTAAATTTTCTTCAAAAACAGGTGGCCGCCCTGGTCGTATTTTATCAGCGACATCACCTACCTTGCTGTTTCTATTTAAAATGGAGAAGTCTCATTCTATTGCTCTTTGAAGTCCAAATTCGTTCTTTTACGTCAATATGTCTCATCAATGGTGTACTCAGCCGTTGTCAAGTATCCGTGAACACTCAAGTCTTTGGACAATTGATAAAAGCCTCATTCAAATTCTAAATTAGACCTCAAATCAGAGAATTTTCGTGTCAGTATAAAAGGCTCAGTAAACAGTTGATGATTTCAACCATCCCAATGAAACTCCCTAACTATATTGGAAAAAAAAATTGAGAGGTGTCAAGGGACACCTCTCAATGGATGGACCGAAGTTAGTTATAATGCGAGTCTTTATTGTTGTTATTGTCTGTATCAAATCTCTACTTACCTAACTCCATTAGCAATATCCAGAACTTGTGCAGAAACACTGTCAGGATTCATTATTGTTATTATTTATTATGTACAAAAAACCTAGTATATACTCAACAAAAATAATCGTCGCGACACCACACTGTTTAATGCGAAATAGAAAGACGAATCGGAAATGCCTTGCTTTCTATGAGTGAGAGACAGACAGAGAAACACGCGCACGCTGCACGGTTTACAACTATAGTAAAAAGTGTCGTTACAACTTTTGATCTTAAATTTTTCCGTCTAGCGCAACGCGCGATAAGGAACTTCGTTCCAAAAACAACCAATGGAAGACACTGACGAGTTTAGTGGTGAGTTTAGTGAAAAGTTTAGTGGACAGTAAGTGAAGGAGGAGTGTAGCGTAGTTTGAGGGACGAACCAGAAGCGAGCTACGGTAATATCGGAGGTGAGCACTGCAGTAGCAAGAGGTGGTCTACGCAATATCGGCGTCGGGACTGTGCATCGTTAGTCGTGCGCATAGAGGCAACCTTGCAGAGAGGTCTTACGTGCGGCTGTGTAACTCAATAAAAGAGTTAAATTAAAAACTGGTGTTTTCTTCCAATCCTGAGTGCATACCCCGCGCACGTAACAATATTGACACGCCTGTTTCCCATTGGGGTAAGCAGAGACGATGGATCTCCACCTTCATTAATCTTTTCATACATACACGCTTATTTAAACTACTTTTTATCTGACCTTTCTTCAAAATATCTTCAATTTGATCATGGTGAGTACATCTCGGTCTACCAGGATCGACTGTACCATAAATATTAAGTGTAGTATAAAAGAGAAAAGCTGTTATTTTCCCTAATACAGTAGATACTCATGTTACCTTTGAAGATCAGCACTCAAGTCGAGTGTACTCATTATTTACATTACAACGTTCTTGTTTTATATAAGAAAACCGAGGAAACGAGGTAAAATGGCGCATAAAGCAAAATAAGGGCGTATTATCAATTTATATAAATGTGATTTTCTTTGTACGGCGACGCTTTCACGTTTTCTTTTCACGGTACTCATGAAAAATAAACTAGATGGTATATAATAATAGCTCCCTTTCTTACAAAGTATACTCTTGGGTAACGCATGTTATAATGCTTTGAGATCTGTATCGTGGAATAGAAATTAGTCTTGAATTATTGATATTTTTAAGGTTCTCGGCATTAATGGCAAAACCAGAACCCTAAGCGATTGTGTGTATGTAATATGGGCGCTAATCGTCACATGCTGGAAATAGTTGCCAAATATTGATTGTTATGTTATTGTCAAAAAGTTATTCGTAAACATTATGGAGGGTAGAGATAAGAAAAATCTTATATAGAAAGAAAGAAAAAGCATTTATTTAGGACAAGATACAGAAAGTCTTACATGATAATATAATTACATTACAATTAATTGTAATGTCCTAAAAATTTAAAATCTTCGTTTAAAAAAACCGACTTCAAAAACTAAAAAACTAAAATGTGTAAAATAGTTTTAGTTTTTGAAGTCGGTTTTTTTAAACGAAGTTTTTAAATTTTATTTGTTACTTTTTAGTGTCAAGCTATGTATGGGTGGACCTACGAATGGTGCCGCGCTTCTTAAAAAATATAGGTCCCAAGAACCGGAAACAAAAAAATGATTGTAAAATGAAAACTACTGGGCCAAACTATGTAAAATTTTTAGGGGACCAATTGGAAGCTATTCCGCGTCGAACAAAAAAAGAATCACGTAAATCGGATCATCATAATCATAAATCACGGAGTAATCGGCGAACATACATAAAAAAAAAACAAAAAAAAAGATCCCGACGAATTGAGAACCTCCTCCTTTTTTCGAAGTCGGTTAAAAAAGGCTCTTGCTCAGCATAATGCTAGTTTCACAACTAGCGCTGATCTTCCGCAAGTACCTCCCAGTGATGCCACGGCTTGGCTTCACAAAGCAAATTAATTATAGGAAAATAACTGAAGAATTGTCGTGGTTTTTGAACTGCAAATAATAGTTCAAAAACCGTTCACAGTGGCGCTCATGTAAACAAAAGATACCCTTACGATATATACCATACGGTGTGAATGTAGCTGATGTAGACGAATCGAAGTATGCCGAGTTATTCTGAAGGAACGTTATTTTGGTTAAGATCACAAAAGATGTTAGTTTCATAAATATACATATGTAGGAATCGTATTTATTATTTATTATAAAGTAACCATGTGACAGAAGTAGTCAAATGTAGTAATCGGAAGTCGTATAACTGGATGTCAACGTGGAAGCATTTATTATCAAGCTAACGGATATCGGAAATGGAGTATCCGGAAGTTGGAAATTATACGGATGGCGGAAGTTGATGTTATGGAGGAAGTGAAACTGAAGTGGCACCAAAGCACTACCGGATGGTGTCACTGTGGCGCACTACGAGAGCCTTTTAAATACGCGGTGTTCGGGCACAGGAGGGGTAGTCTACAACCGTCATTCTACGTTCATCGGTTCAACAGAGCGGAAGCTCTTTTGGACAAGAGGCGCAAGTATATTGTAATAATTCTAGTGTAAAAAACTTTTTCATTTCAGATTATAATTGTGTTATATTCTAAGTGGCAGCCGGTCCCGACGGGAGTGAGTCGACACATACATCATGCCATGCCATGATGAATAAAGGGTACCCGAGCTTATAGGGCTCTGACGAGGTCATAAGTAGATACTATTTTGATTGGTTGAATGTTAAATTATTAAACATTTATTATCGCGGATACGTATTGGCTTTAAGCAAATAGTATCTAATAATTTCACAAATTTACTATGAAAAAGTAAGGGATGAATAAAAAAAAACAATATTCAATATGAATTTTAAAATCTGTGCCTGACAAGCCGTAAAAAGTGGATAATTATGAAAATATCAAGTAACGGCAGACTAAGAAAAACACCCAAAAAGATAATTTCTGTAAAACATTTTTTTAAATAAATAATCGGCAGACAAACACGTACATTGTATATACCCAAGCTAAACAAGTTACACTTGTATTATGTGTACAGAAGGGACCACTCTCGGTCCGGCCGACACACCCAGACTTCTGTTAAATTACGGAAATTTCTTACTGTCTATCAGGAGAGAGCAGAAGGCTTTTAAGGGCCGCTTGCATAAGGTTGCTTAAATTTATTTAAGAAACACAAATCGTATTTAACAACCTTAAATAGAATTAGCATCTTGCACAACGCAAAATTTGCCGCTAAATATGTTTAAAAAACTGTCAATACGTTTGTGTTTAATATGATTAACTAATTTTATTTAAAGGCGATCGTTATGCAATTCTTATCCGTGCAGGAACGGAGAAAGAATACAATTTCATGCGGCCGGACTCGTAAGTGGCGACAAAACAACCTACAGCCAGGTGGTAGGGCATTTGCCCGACTGGATGGCTACCACCCCTGGTCTCAAGTATGTCGCAATAACAACCTTGAGTTGTGTTCCGGCATTAGTTCCAGTCTCCCTTAAGAGAGCAGCAGCGCATTTGTAGCATCTTTGGTGTTGCAAATGTACACAGGCGATGGTAACCGCTTTCAATCAAGTGGGCCGTCTGCCTGTCTGCTGAACTCCTGCTATTAAAAACAAAAGTGTTTTTTTGTTGTTGTTTGTAACAACATCTTATGAATCGTCAAGTGTATCTCAAGCCTTACGCTATTTTAGAGTAAAAAGATCATGCTCGCCTCCGTAAGGACATCTTTTAGAGCGTCATTGTAAATTGGACAATCGTCATGTTCAGACAGTGGTTGGACACATTCAGACATTTTGACAATTATTTGTAAAATGAATTCCTTTTTACGGTTGCTGATGTTGTTTTTAATATTAAAGCAGACTCATGCAGATTATGAAGATGATTTGGAGAAGTTGGATGAATCTAAATGTGAGTTTGGAATTTTTTTTTTTTTTAGATATCTTGATACTCATACAAGTAAACAAATACGTCTTTAGTTTCCTTTTCACAGTTTTCAGTATGATCTATTTAATTAAGTAGTATACTTATCGTAAATGATCCACAGCCACCTTACAACCTTACAAGCTTTCGTAGTACCATAAATTACTAAGGGCCGCTTGCATAACGATCTCCTTTTAATAAAATTAGTTAACTGCCTAAATCTGATTTATACAAAACGTATTGACAGTTCTTTAAACATATTTAGCGGCTATTTTTACGTTGTGCAAGACGTTATTGTATTTAAGGGTGTTATATACGTATTGAGTTTCTTAAATAGATTTAAGCACCCTTATGCAAGCCGCATCTAGCCGTTTACTTCATTTTCCTTTTTTAGACATGTTTTTAGATACGACTTACGTGAGCAAGCTTTCATTCGGTTCATTAGTTTTGTCACCACAGTCATCTTTCCCATTACAATATTTATCTAAAGAGATAAACTGTTTAGTAAACTAGAGCAGTTGACTTATACTGCAAGGACCAGCTCCAGAGTCCCTGGCAAATTTAATCAATCTGATTAGTGATATCCCAAAAAACGTGATATAAGCAGTTTTCAATTAATTTGTAAATGATTACAGATTAAACTGAAAAAATATGAACTGGGTTGTTTACTTTCACAGAAATTATTTTTAGCTAAAAAATAATTTCGTTTCTTCCATTTAAGCATGAAAGTTGCACCAGTGACTGAAAATTTGAGAGAAAGAAGATTTAGGTAGTATGGGCAAACAATTAGGAGGGATTAAGTCTCGTGACAAAAATAATGTTAAACTATAAGGTAGAACTATAAGATAGATACAAATGTACAGGTAGACCAAAAAAGAAATGGATGAATTGTATGAATGATGATATGATGATTTGTGGTGTGACAGAAGATGTATGTATGTGATAACCCCAAATAATTGGAATGTGGTCAAAGAAAAGAGAGAGAGATGTATAAAGCAAAAACCTTTTGAATTTTTAAGAAAAATTTATTTCAGTAATTGATTTGTGCCTAATTTTCTTCACAGGTGATTTCAGCAAGTCTTCGAACATTGACGTCAGTGATATAGAAGTTCAATTCATAGACTACGATAATGTAGTTACCTTAACCGAGAAGATTTATGAAATCGCTGACAATATTACCAACTATAACAATTTAGAGGTTACGAAACGCCTTATAGTTTACGTTCATGGTCTATTCAGGGATGAGTTTGACATGTCCATTCAATGGAATAATAATGTTTTTAAAAATGTACCAAACGTTTACTTAATGACTATAAATTATTCGACTTACACAAAAAATTTGAAGATACAAGAAATGGGTAAAGCTGTAACATTGTCTTTTTACATAGGTGAAGCTATTGGACAGTTGCTGTCTATACTAAATAGCATCGGCTTTGAATCTAATAATATTCATTGTGTAGGTTTTTGTTTAGGTGCTCATATAATTGGGTACGCTGCAAAAATTTACGAAGAAATCACCTTAGAAAAGATTTCAAAGCTAACAGGGATAGATCCGTCAGGATTCTGCTTTGAGAATCAGCCTATGGAACAAATAAGATCAGGTCTGGCAGATTACGTTGAAGTCTACCATTGCGTCGCAGGTGTAATAGCTACTACTAACGATGTAGCTGATGCAGATATCTATTTCAATCCGTCTTTCTTCGTTCAACCTGGTTGCGACGTTAAAGATGAAAGGAACGATAGTGGAGTTTGCAGTCATGTTATGTGCCTCATGTTTTGGTTGAAGTCAGTTCAAAATGAAAAATTGTATCAAGCATGTGTGCTAGATGCAGTTTATAATGGCAAATGTAATAACGCAACTGCGTTAGTTGGGTATAGCAATCCAGGAAATGTAACCGGACTTCTAATGGCGTTTACTGATAAATAAAATAATGTTATAATAATCAAAGATAACATGTATGGAGTTGTCACAATTAATAATAAATGTATTTATAATAAGAAACAAAACTTTTGTTTTATTTAATACTAGGTTCTACTCGCGACTTCGTCCGTCTGGAGAAGTAAAAAAAGAAGTAAGATTAAAAAACCTCCGATTTTGAAACATTCCTGATTATTGCTCCGCTCTTATTGATCTTGGCGTGATGATTAGTCTATAGCCGTCCTCAATAATTGGGCTAACACTGAAAAAAAAATCAAATCAGAGCAATAGTTCCTAAGATAAGTGCGTTCAAGAAAACAAACAAATTCTTCAGCTTTATATATTAATATAAGATAAGATAATATATTTATGAGCGCAGTTAGCCACATTATGTTAGTATTAGTTAGTTATTTATAGCCACAGATTTCGCCATGGCTATACTGTAAATTTGACTTTAATAATAAACAAAAGAGTATAGATATACTCCTTTGTTTATTATTCAACACACACACGCATCTGCGTGTGTGTGTGTGTCGATATATGGTAGTGTGTGTAATGTTTTTTCTATTGATTTAATGTATTTGTTGTGCATAATTTTTATAAATGTTAGCATTCTGCACTCCTTCTCTATACTATAGTGTGCGAAATTTCATGCTCCTCCGTCCGTGCAATTTTCGTAAAAAGAGGTACAAAGTTTTGCTTCACGTATTACTACATACATTCTGTCAGACATAAAATAAAATGCACGAGCGAAACTGGCCTGTATTCGGATTATACAAAGCATGTGCTTGTCTGTCAATTTTATTTTATTAAAATTATTTGCTACTGCATTTGTAATTTTTTTTTCTACTACATGCCATATCACTGCCGAATTTTTTAAGGTACTTTACCTTATTATTTAAACACTCTCTATGTATAGTTGTAAACTTAACTAACATTTAAAAATAACCTATATTAATACAACTTGAATATAATATAAAATTACCTACACAAAAACCACAAATCTATAAACAAATGATAACGTGAACCGACGTAACTCAGAGATAAGTCGTTGCCGCGGTAAGTAATTATTATTCACCGACTTATTTCTCTTCCCGGCGTCCGCCACCACTTTAATTGTGCTGAATGCTCTCAAACATAATCTGGGATCTATGCCTGCTAAAATTCCTGAATATAAAGTTGATTGTGTTGGCAACATCAACATAAGAATAATTTTTATTTTTAAACTTGCAACACTGTAGTTGCATTTTTGTCCTTCTTCTGATTGGATTGTAGCCGAAGGCAGACGCCTTCGTATATAAGTGGTTTTATTACAAGTTTTCACCCCATAACAGTGTTTTGACTTCTACCATTACATCGATCTGGGTATCCTAGGCTTACCACATGACTGACTCCAGGTATAACTGGAAGTGTAGAAGATTTTGTATATATTGCTACCAACACTGCTAAGTGTTTATTATTTAATGTTAAACTATGGTTTCCAAGTCATGGTACCGCCATCTCTTGTTTAAATCGCAATACACAACTTGATATATAAATATTCCTTCCCTTTATGTATAATGGTATGTATATATATCTATCTCTGTCCCCCCGAGTTGGCCTTGGAATGGAATGTCGACGGATTCGTTTGCGGTGTTAAAAAGATAGGCATGTAAAATAATAAGATTCCTGGCAAGTTTAGTGATTTGTTGAAACATACTAAATTACACTCACGCTGCAAGGTGATCGCTATTGTTTGAATGATTGGTTAGTTAGTTAGTTTCAATTGTCGTGCACGTACGATATACTTCTGGAACCAAGGCGGGTTCTTTGTCCACCAGGGGTTTGGGTAAGCGTGTCTAATTAATGTATTTATATATTATTATTCGACAAACATTTGCCTAACAACTGAAAGCAACAAAATTATACTATTATCTTCAGCGTCTACGTGTGTATGGAATATCCGGGTTTTTTTTATCTTCGGATTTCGCACACACAATTCAGAATTTTGGAACGTAGTTCCTTATCGCGCGGTACGAATGGGGGCTAGACGGAAAAAATTCTTACGAAAAAGTTGTCACCGACACTTTTTGAACTTGCCAAGATAAAATGCAGCTTTATGCCCACGCAGTTAGAGTTTTAAATGTCATGATTCTTACGAAAAAGTTGTCACCGACACTTTTTGAACTTGCCAAGATAAAATGCAGCTTTATGCCCACGCAGTTAGAGTTTAATTTGGAGTACATTATTTTTAAATGTCATGGGTTGCTGACGTACAGATAGCATTTGCGGACATATAGAGTCTTAATGTCATTAAAATAAGGAGCAATTCGCGAATCTGGTTTAAAGTTAAATATGTTTCAAGAGTCGAATTGCAGGATGTGATTCGATTTTTAAATTGTTTCTTATATTGAAGTAAATAGGATTCAAACTTACTCATTTACTATTACACTTCGCATTGAACAGTGTGGTGTCGCCACGATTATTTTTGTTGAGTGTATACAGGTTTTTTGTAAATAATCGAAAGGAACTTCGTTCCATCCGAGTGTCCCTTGACACCTCTCAAGTTTTTATTTATTAAATCCACAGTAAAATAATCTTGAAAAATAATATTCCTCGTTACCAAGGAGCAAATACAGACTACCTGATTGTCTAACTCAACCGATTAGTATTCTCAAGCTGTCGTTGCAAGGTTTGCTTGGTAGCGGGTGGTGTTGAATCAGCAATTATCAGTCTTCAAACACCGAGATTAACGAGTCGAGTCAAAGGTGCCGAGGAATCGAATTTGGTTAGTGCTGGAGAAGTACCAGTAGTCGATATTAGATTCATTACTTTAGATATGAGAGAGAAAAAGAGTCTTATGAGTAAATAAAATTGAAATAAATTTTCTACATTATGTAATTTTATATGTTTATAATTAACGGTTTTGTAAGTATATACAGTTTTATTTTACATTTAAAATTTACAAAATACTAATTATATCTAATATGTATACAGCTTATTTTCCAAAAGATAAAAATTATAAATAGTAAATAGGTCCCAAATCACCATCAGTTGGGAATGTATGGTACGTAAACGATACCCGCATTACCACGTTGTATGGCAACGCTTGTGCGTTGGCCAAAAAACAAGCCAGTGCTTTGGTTTTATCAGACATCTATTAACCGTTTTGATAATTAATGGTATTGTACGTACATAACAAGAATAAAAGTTAGCGGAAGGGTATAAGACAAAAAGAAAATGAAAGGTAATTTTGAAATACTGATGGCAATGTTTTCAGTATGTTTCTAATATTAAAATAACAATTCAACCAACAATTTAAATACTAAAAAGTATATTTAACAAGTCAAGTGAAAAAGTCTGCCATAGTACCCCCTTCTCCCTACATAGAGTAGAATAGAATACAATATTATTTATTGCAAACAAGAAAGGAATTAACAACATTTAAATAGTACAAAAGGCGGTCTTATCGCTTACAGCGATTTCTTCCAGACAGCCTTTTGGAAATAGACATGCGTAGAAGAATGGATCGGTAACTGCAGTCAGTTCAAGGGTTTAGGGTTAAACTCAAGAAGTTTCTTGTTGACCATCAAAAATCACAGGCGGGCCAAAGACACGACACCAGCATTATATAATTCTGGTATTGTTTTAAGGCTGTTTTTTATGTTATTTATTTACCTTGTTTACCATATAATATGTTGTGTATAATATAGTTAAATTTATTATATGTATATGTGTTGTATATGAATTTTATGTTATAAATATTTGTAATTTTATTGAACTCAGTACTAATATTCTCTTTATTACAACAATTATACGATTATTTATTAATAATATAATGTGTAGTTTGCCGTGACGTCACTCTAGGGTCAAGCGGAAGATCAGCGTTGGTCTGAAAGATCAACATTTTTGCTGAGCTTGATCCAATTTTTAGGACTTAATTTATGTATATCCTCAGTTACTTTGTGGTTGTATTGTCTTTTTTTTTATCGTGCTTTATTTATTAATTTTAATGTTTCACTTGTATATGTCCTAAAAATAAACCTGTTTCTTTCTTTCTTTCTAACCATTGCGGAACATACCTCTATTATTAATAACAGACTATTAATAATGACAGTAGCTAAGATTTAATCTCCAGTGGTGGAAGTAATAAATGACTTAACGTCGGAAGTAGCTCCGGTGAATTTACAGCCCACCTCTCCACACCCCTTAGCCATTCACACCCATGTTGCCGATCGCCTATCTTGTACGCCATTTTTTGGGACCCATGGTGGAAGTGGCGAATTACCGTACAGCCCATTTTTTCCATGTTCGAACATAGCAACGGGCAGACGCCATAATCCAGATCCTTAGTTCCAGTAACAGTTCATCCCAAGAGCCCTGGTACCTGTTGTTCTCATTTCCTACAATGACCGGGTCTTGTCTTTGGGTGAATTTTTATATTCAAATTCAAATTATATTTTTTTTATTCAAAATAAGTTCCACTGGAGAACACTTTTTGAAGGTCATACATATAGGTTAAAATTTTATTTTACTTCCTAGTCTATGTACACCGCTTCGCAACGTGTTATTGCTGTTAAGGAGAAGAAGCGGCAAGAAACTCCCCAGCAACACGTCTAGCTAAAAATCGTTACACAGAACTTAAATTATATTAAACTTCTTTTTTTTAAATATACAGAATATATGATGTAGAGAAGGATAATCGCCGTTTAGTGTCGCGCCACATTCAGATTAAAGTCAAGGGGCCTCTAGGTGTTGGCCTTCCTATGGCCCCACGTAAGCCGTCCAAAAAATTCGAGCCATTTTTATGCCTTGTGGTCTTTATGAAATATGACATTAAACCAATAAAATTAAAATTACACATACACAAATGAATTTAAATACAATATACAATAATAATAAAAATGAATTACGTATTGACCAAGAAGAATAATTTAAACATGATTCAAACAATTTTTCATAATGAAAGCTAAATTACACTAATTTAATTGAACACATTTAGCCTGTAAATTAAGTTATCTATAGCTATTATTCTTTGTTAGATCATCAATTAGCAATCAATTAGTATAATTGCCGACTGTTTGATAAAGGCCTCCATTAAATTTAGAGCAAGTGTCTTAATTTGTCTTACTCATTCTATATTGAAAATTTTCATGATTTTCATGACTTTCATGCGAAATTAGTAAGTTTACGTACGTTTTAGCGTGTTAAAAGGCATAAAAAAAAAATAACATCATGTTACTTTTAAAATAATGCAATATTAATGCAAATAATTTTAGATATTTTTTAAACATGTACAATTTTTCTTTAAAATTTGTAAACACCGACACCTGGAATATGTCGCTATAAGCGATAAGGCCGTCCACTGTTCTAATGCAAATGTATCCATATACCTGTTTTCTGGTATGTATATTTTTTATATATTTTTTATTTCAGGATTTCAGCAGGCAGACAGACGGCCCACTTGATGGAAAGCGGTTACCATCGCCCACATTTGTAACACCAAAGGTGCTACAAATGCGCTGCTGCTCTCTTAAAGAGAGACTGGAACCTGATCACTAATGCCGGAACACAACTCAAGGTTGTTATGGCGACATGCTTTAGAGCAGTGGTGGTAGCCATCCAGTGGGGCACATGCCCTACCACCTGGCTATTTGTTGTTTTGTCGCCTCTTACGACAGGCCGCCCGGCCGCAGGAAATTGTATTCTCTCTCCATTCCTGCACGGATAGATATTATGATATTTATTATTATTTATAGGATATTTTACATACTCAGTTATATAATAGTTACACCTGTAAAAAAATAAAATATTTTATATCTATTATATTATATCTATTGCATGATTGTATGTTTATTACAATTAAATTGTCTTGTTTTATACGTGGGTCTCAATAAATAATACGCTATTGGACTCTTTTTACATACAGTCTATAACGTTATAAGTTGGTATACTCATTAATTATTGGTTGTTTCCTACTGTTACGATTTTTGAAGTTACAATTTACAAGTACACACACACTTTATTCACAGGTCTGACAAATGGGACCCAATAGAAAAAGTCTAAACCGTAAAGCAGAAAATTGTAATGACATAAATTGCACAGTCTGCCATAACAAGATACTCGTTTGAAAAGTGCACTAGGTCACATCGATCGCGGTTGAAACTCAACTATCTCAGTCTCGACGGACCGACCTTGTACGTTTGCAGAATAAAATGTGCTCTCCGGCAACATGCCCACTATTCTTTGGATTTTTCGAACTTGTAAGCTAAATAGCTTCTAAGAATGCGCATGAAAGGTAAACAAAAGAAGAAAGGATTTATGAAGTCTTAGTGAGAGGCATGCAAAAGGATTAGAGCGAACAATATATCACTTAAATTCGAAGAAGTAATAAAACACCTGCGAAGGATTGTATATGGGTTCGCAACATTAATGTCTTACTATTAATTCGCTTGCTTTCTCGTCGATTGAATTTTGACATTAGTTGTATAGAGCTTATGTCAAATTTTAATCAATAGTAAGGCAAATGAACGGTCGGTAAAACATAGGAACCGGCTTTATATTTATGAGGTTGCGATGTTTTGTAAGATGAAAATAATCTCAAATGATTTAAATCTATAGTCCCCTTCTGTATGAATATCGACAATTTTAAAATATTATTCCAACCCTACTTCCTTGCTGTTTGCAACGGATCGGGAAGTCAATTAAAAAGTTGAGCTGTCCGGTAATTAAGGTGGGCTTATTTACGAGTTTCCAACTCCAGCGCTGGCTATTGCTACCCACTCTTCAAGTAAAAAATATATAGGTATATATATTCTATATAATACTATAGTTTTAGAGCGTATATACATTTAGGAGTTTAGCGGTACTCGAATTAAAATGCCGTTAGAATTATTATAGAGTCTATTAGAACTACACAAACACGTATAACACAGATACAAATATAACCGAACACAACAAATCCAAATGCAGAAGGTCGTAATTCAATAAAATGCGCAAAGTTCGTCACTATTAGATTCCCGATTGTAGTACTCACGTCTCGCTTTGATCGTGGTTCTCGTTCAGTCATAAATGAGTACAATAAAACAATGGGCTGTTCTCTAGAAACGTATGCCAATAAATAAGTAAACAAAAAAAGACGACCATAAAAGAATTAATTTAAATTAATAAAATGTGTTTTTTTAGATATGCAGGTGGATTTTGTTTTTGTTTTTGGACCCGAGTTGTAACAATAGGAAGGGCGTGAAGATCATTCTCATATAAGGATAGGCTGCTGCATTTTAAAATATTTTCTTTGAAAAAACGTAGAGATAATTTAGATATACCAGTTGTGTTTAAACCAGTGGTTTTTCAACCTTTTTTATGACACGGCCCCTTTAGTATGAAAAAATATTTCGCGACCCCAAGTCGCTATTTTGTCATGTATTTTATTTTGTGTCAAATATTCAATCCAACATATTTATTTATTTTCATAATTAGGGTTCGGATAAATACATCATTAAATACATAAAAAACATTTTTTTTCCATAGAATGCGTCGAATGATGAATCCACGGATATTGCAGATTTTACTGCATTAGTTTGGCCAACTTATTGCAACTCCGCTATAGAAGCTTCGCGACCCCCTTAAAGAAGCTTCACGACCCCCCAGGGGTTCGCGACCCACACGTTGAAAAACACTGGTTTAAACGAATGGAATGATTGAATGTCCCGATTTGCTTAATAGCTTTAGTTTAAAAGTACCGACTAGATGAACCTACACCTATTACACCCCTGTGTCCGCCTTTACGTTGCACCATTCTTGGTATCAAGACTCTCATATCTAGACTATGCAAACTAATAAACCTGGATAGCGATATTACTGTTCTACATGCAAATTCATATTTCAAATTTCGTCCAATTATTGCATCTCACATTACTACTTAACTTGTCTTTTTTTGAAGTGATAACTTCTTATGGGAGAGTAAACCTTTATGACGGCATCACGTTTGGGCTTGTTTTGTACCTGTGTTATACGTGTTTGTATAGTTCTAATAAACTCTATAATATTTCTAACGGCATTTTAATTCGAGACCCGCTAAACTCGTAACACTATGCTGTGTGCAAGATGCCAAAAAAATCTTTTCTATATTCTCTCTAGCCTCAAAGAGTGTATTGCGTAATGAGGTCGCCGTACTGCACAGTATTCTTGTATTCCTCGAACCAGACTGTTAAAAAGACTTGTTTGTTTATGGGGTTTTATTATTATATTGTTACGAGTGATAGATAGAATTTATTAGTACTATACAAACACGTATAATACAGGTACAAATATTACTGGACACGACCAGTACAAACTGCACGATTAAATAACACGCGCAAAGTCCGTTAATATATAGCTTATCGAATGTACACGTCTTGCTCGTATCGTAATCCCCGCTTGACTGCCTCACCCCTCCGTTCCGGCATTGTTTTTATACGAAACTATACCATACAACAATCGACCGCGTGGAATGAATTTCTAAGAAAACGTAATCTGCACACCTGCGGCCATAAACGAGTACAGTAACAATATAATGTTTTTCCTAATTATAAATTTTAAACACAAAGTAAACAAAAGAAGTCCTAATGCGGGAAAGGTAATAAACTGCAGATGTGCATTCACATTGTCGGCACTCGCCCGTAACAATATTATTCGATGTCTAATCATAAATGATCACTTGTAGAAAATCTCTAACAATCTGTCTGAGAGTTTGTCTCTAATAGACGCCGAAACAACTCAACGGATTTCAGTGAAAATTTTAGGCACAATATTATATTATAATTAGTAAAAATATATCCAAAGCTACTGCCAATGAAATGCATACAGCTTGCATACAATGTCATGTAATACAGTAACAAAAAATCCCCAATACGGTTTTCCTTGTAATTATTAAATACTGGAATAAACTCATTACGTATATTCTATTTAATTTTTCCTTCGATGTAAGGCTAGTAACACAGTCAATTAAATTAAACATGTTAGATGATTGTTAAATTAACTGCAAAACTTTTTGTCATTTACAAAACGTTCTAGCCTCATAGATTTTTATGAGTGTACCAAGTTATGTCGTCATAAGTTTGTATAAGCAAAAGGAAGTAAATAGATATAAAACATTAAATATTAATTAAAATCACTTATAGGATGATATTTCAGACTTAAGATTGTTAAGATGAATTTAAACGCCAGTATCATTATTTATTTATTCTCATTTATTTCTCAAAAGAATTTCCAATTCGCTTACAGATAAATAATTAGTTACATTTAATTCACATTAACCCCTATTAACGCATCTGTCCATTTATTATTGTAATATTTAATTAATGTTTTGTTTTCGAACAAATTTAGTTTATTATTTATAATATGTGAGGGTAGTCTCGAGACAAAAGTCGGAGCAATGCAAGTCGTTTATTAAGGCAACGGGCTTATTAAAACGCGTAAAGTAATTTTAAATATTTGTAATAATGTTTAAATAAAATAAAATAAAAATAATAATTTTAGATAACATGTCTCATCTACATATTATAACCTATTAAAAAAAATTGTGTGTGCAGTTCACACGTAGTAGAAGTAAAATAAAGTGTGACAAGGGGAGGATATCAGAGATTTAAAACACAAAATTTGAAGTATTAACGAAAAACTTCAAAACATTTCCAACTCTATCTATATGCGGATAGTGTTTAAATGATTAAATACAATGTATTCTATCTCATTCTGTTAGAGGCTTAGTCCTATAGGTTTATGTGTTTATCTCTTTTAAATGTCGCTTTTTCGTGCCATCGAGTTTCAAATCACAACGATTCTGAAGCAGTTTCAATTATTTTCGATCTTTTCGATTTCACTACAGAAACTTGTAGCATGACAGAGATTACATTTTAATACCAAATTTCATCCAAGGCCCTGTAGATTCCGGGAAAAATTACTGTGTCATATATAGTCAGTCAACGCTGAGTTATTGCCAAAAATTACTAAAAATCTAGTTTTTCCCCTTTAGCCCGGGTCGCGGGAAATTGGCATGTCCATCACGCCGAACCGCCTTACCTATTGCCGAAGGTAATACCCCCAATATCTTCTTATCTCCAAAATGGATGATATTTGGCGCGTTGAACTCCTACGCGACACATGCGCTCTCATTCAAATTAAAATTAAAATTCATAAGTTTTTATCCAAAATGAGTTCCACTAGAGAACACTTTTTGAAGGTCATAGGTTAAAATTTAATTTTACTTCCAGCAACACGTCTAGCTAAAAATTGTTTTTGTTAATATTTCTTGTTCTATGTATATCTCAAGTTCTTTAAAAAAAAAATATACAGAAGTATGTTACAGAATAATTTTTGAAGAATTAATGGAGTTGTAGCAAACACTGCATATTCAAGAAGACAGAGACACAATAAAAGCATAGAAAAATATTATTATAGTTATAAATTTAAAGACAGGTGGTAGGGCATTTGCTCGACTGGATGGCTACCACCTCTGGTCTAGAGTATGCCGTCATAGCGACCTTGAGTTGTGTTCCGGCTTTAGTGACCAGGTTCCAGTGTCTGCTGAACTCCTGCATAAAAAAGACATAACGTACTAAATTGCATATACCTATATATTTGTATTAAGTTTGTAAAATAGTGTAAGTATGTATATTTAAATTGTACAGTCCTATCTTTTTCTGCTCCACCTACGTCGCCAGATTAGATAAGAATTTTTTTAAGCTAGGTTGCCTGTAAGAGATCGCTTTTAGTGATAACGCCGTCTGTTATTTTGCCAAGAAAATTGTAATTATTATGCATTTTGTTTTTGTATTTGTTTATTTTGGTGAGTAATAAAGTATTATCTATCTATCTATCAATTTTTTTTTGCTTCAACATATCTCCATATTGTTGCATACCGACAAAGAATTGCGCACACCTGCCTGTCATAAGGCGCAGTTAGCACCTTCCCGCATTTAGGAATTCTTTTGTTTACTTTGTGTTTAGAATTTGTTATTAAGACAATAGCCTATTGTCATTGTTTTCGGCTTTGTTGGCCGTTCGCAGGAATAATTAGCCAGGTGTGCAAATTACTTTTTCTCGGAAACCTCAGTGCTCGCGGTCGATTGTTTTGTACTTGTTTTATGGCCGTCATTAGTGTCGAACTAATCCTTGTTATTATTGCATGGCGTCGAAGCTTGCCAGGGATGGCATCGGTGCATTATAAAGCAATGGCCGGAGAGCAATGCGGAGAGAGGTAGTCAAGCGAGTATTACGATACAAGTAAGACGTACATTCGATGAGCAATATAGTGAGGGACTTTGCGCGTTTTATAGAATCGTGCAGTGTGAACTGGTTGTATCCAGTTATATTTGTACCTGTTTTATACGTTTTTGTACAGTTCTAATAAACTCTATAGTAATTTCAACGGCATTTTAATTCGAGTGTTGTGTAGCTCGTAACAATATATTCCTTACAAGTATGGCAAGATAAAAACGTTATACTCGTACAAAATACAGTATAAGCGACCATATGCGGCCGTGGGCATTTCCCGAGTGTCGCCCACTCGCAGTCAAACGCCTATAGTCTACACGCGGCCTATCAATGTGTAAGTCCCCGGCGGGTATATCACGTTTAGTGTCCAATTGTGTGAGTTATATTAAGTTGTATTAATTAGTGTGATATTAACATGAATTTTATGCAAACATTTTTGTTGGGTGCATCCATGATAAGAAGATTTAGTATTTTTGAAACGATATTATATTCGGGGATGATGACATGTGAGTAGTATTTTTGAAATACTTAATACTGTTAGAGTGTTTATAAGACGAATCTATATCTATCTATATCATCTATATATATAATAAAATTGTAGAGGTCAAATTTCTGTACAATTCAAAAAAATGCTAAAAACCGAGTCAGGGGGATGTAAGAAGTGAAATAGAACTAATTTGGATTTTTTTTGAATTTTTTGTTTCTCTGTTTGTCTGTCTGTTTGTAACGGCTAGTCTTCGAAACGACTAGACCGATTGAAATGAAATTATGTATGTTGGCAGCTTATATCCCTGGTCAACATATAGGATACTTTTGATCCCGAAAAATTAAAGAGTTCCCGTGGGATAGTTAGAAAGCTTTAATTACTTAAACAGCTTATAACAGACTAAAAGTAATTTCTCTGCAACGTAACATAATAGAAGCGGATAATTTGACAGGGTGTGGTGTCAGTGAGAGAGTTTTGTCTTATATATAAAGCAGATAAGTTTGTTTCTTTGTTTGTTTGCTTGAACGCGCTAATCTCAGGAACTACTGGTCTGATTTGAAAAAAAATTTCAGTGTTAGATAGCCCATTTATTGATGAAGGTTACAGGCTATAAACCATCACGCTAAGAGCTATAGGAGCGGAGCACCAATGAAGAATGTTTCAAAATCGCGGGTGTTTTTACACGCTTTATATTAGCTTCACTTGTATGTCAGTATGTCTGTAACCGACCCCTTTGAGCTCGATTTTGTCCTACTTTGAACGATCAGATTTAATTCATACTTTGCACACCTGTCAAAGGTCGATGACAATGCAATAATATAGTATCATGGAGCTGATCTGATGATGGAGTGGGAAGGTGGCCATAGGAACTCCTGTACTAAACAAGATAGACCCTTCGTGTTTGGGCCCGTATGTTTATATCGCGTGACAATGCAATAATATGGTACCATGGAGCTGATCTGATGATGGAGTCGGAAGGTGGCCATAGGAACTCCTGTACTAAACAAGATAGACCCTTCGTGTTTGGGCCCGTATGTTTATATCGCGTGACAATGCAATAATATGGTACCATGGAGCTGATCTGATGATGGAGTGGGAAGGTGGCCATAGGAACTCCTGTACTAAACAAGATAGACCCTTCGTGTTTGGGCCCGTATGTTTATATCGCGTGACAATGCAATAATATGGTACCATGGAGCTGATCTGATGATGGAGTGGGAAGGTGGCCATAGGAACTCCTGTACTAAACAAGATAGACCCTTCGTGTTTGGGCCCGTATGTTTATATCGCGTGACAATGCAATAATATGGTACCATGGAGCTGATCTGATGATGGAGACGGAAGGTGGCCATAGGAACTCCTGTACTAAACAAGATAGACCCTTCGTGTTTGGGCCCGTATGTTTATATCGCGTGACAATGCAATAATATGGTACCATGGAGCTGATCTGATGATGGAGTCGGAAGGTGGCCATAGGAACTCCTGTACTAAACAAGATAGACCCTTCGTGTTTGGGCCCGTATGTTTATATCGCGTGACAATGCAATAATATGGTACCATGGAGCTGATCTGATGATGGAGTCGGAAGGTGGCCATAGGAACTCCTGTACTAAACAAGATAGACCCTTCGTGTTTGGGCCCGTATGTTTATATCGCGTGACAATGCAATAATATGGTACCATGGAGCTGATCTGATGATGGAGTCGGAAGGTGGCCATAGGAACTCCTGTACTAAACAAGATAGACCCTTCGTGTTTGGGCCCGTATGTTTATATCGCGTGACAATGCAATAATATGGTACCATGGACCTGATCTGATGATGGAGTCGGAAGGTGGCCATAGGAACTCCTGTACTAAACAAGATAGACCCGTCGTGTTTAGGCTCGTATGTTTATATCGCGTCAAAATGCAATAATATGGTACAATGGAGCTGATCTGATGATGGAGTCGGAAGGTGGCCATAGGAACTCCTGTACTAAACAAGATAGACCCTTCGTGTTTGGGCTCGTATGTTTATATCGCGTGACAATGCAATAATATGGTACCATGGAGCTGATCTGATGATGGAGTCGGAAGGTGGCCATAGGAACTCCTGTACTAAACAAGATAGACCCGTCGTCTTTGGGCTCGTTTTACTTGTCTTGGCTAGCACTCTGCTGCTACATGATATGCAGGATCTCAAAAGCTTGTATTTAAAAACATTTAAACAAAAATCAACTAAAAAATGAAAAATAAATAATAGTTTAAAAAAACTAAAAAAAACACGCTTTTATAAAAAATCCAAATAAAAAAACAAAAAATAAAATTTAATATAATATAAAAAAGCGTGGGGTGTATTCAAAGCGCTTTTTAAGATATTATATTATTAATTGAATACACCCCACGCTTTTTTATATTATATTAAATTTTATTTTTTGTTTTTTTAGTTGGATTTTTTATAAAAGCGTGTTTTTTTTAGTTTTTTTAAACTATTATTTTTAACTTCCTTTCCACGTGTACGAAGTCACGGGCAGAAGCTAATCTTATATATAAAAACGAATCGCAAAATGTGTTGGTAAGCGCATAACTTGAGAACGACTTTACCGATTTTGACGAAATATTGTGTGTGTGTTTGAGTGGGTCCCGGGATGGTTTAAAACCACAATTGGAACCGGTAGATGGCGCTGAGATCGGGTTCTAGAATCCTCCTAATCACCTGGACCGATTATGGTGATTTTGTTTTTGTGTCATGAAACATAAAATATGGCGGTACGAAGTTCGCCGGGTCATCTTATCTTATATATAATAAAAAAACTTCGTTTAAAAAAACCGACTTCAAAAACTAAACAGTATAAAATAACTTCTTTCTAAAGCTATGTATTATTATTAATATAAATTATCTAAAACATCTTAAAGACGGTGCTTTGTAATTTTCAAAATATAGTCATTTTAATGTTTTACTTTGCACTGACTTCGAGATGTTTTAGATAATTTATATTAATAACAATACAAAGCTTTAGAAATAAGTTATTTTATACTTTTTAGTTTTTGAAGTTGGTTTTTTTAAACGAAGTTTTTTTTATTTTATTTGTTACTTTTTAGTGCCTAGCTATGTATGGGTAGAAATACGCAAGGTGCCGCGCTTTAAAAAAAAATATAGGTCCCAAGAAACGGGAACATAAAAATGATTGTAAAATGAAAACTACTAGGCCCAACTATATCAAATTTTTAGGGGACTATATGGCAACTATTCCGCGTCGAACAAAAAAAGAATCACGTAAATCGGATTATAAATTTCAGAGTAATCGGTGTACATATGGAACGGAATAGAATTTTTTCAAAAAAAAATGTTCATAAAATCAAAGCTATTGGGCCAAACTATGTTAAATTTTTAGGGGACCAATTGGAAGCTATTCTGCATCGAACAAAAAAGAATCACGTAAATCGGATCATAAATCTCGGAGTAATCGGTGAACATACATAAAAAAAACATAAAAATAAGATCCCGACAAATTGAGAAACTCCTCCTTTTTTTGAAGTCGGTTAAAAACAAATCGCAAAATGTGTTAGTAAGCGCATAACTTGAGAACGACTTTACCGATTTTGATGAAATATTGTGTGTGTGTTTGAGTCCCGGGATGGTTTAAATCCACAATTGGAACCGGTAGATGGCGCTGAGGTCGGGTTCTAGAATCCTCCTAATCACTGGGAGCGATTCGGGTGATTTTGTTTTTGTGTCATGAAACAAAGTCTTTTAGGAATTCAGAAAATGTGGCGGTACGAAGTTCGCCGGGTCAGCTAGTAAGTTAATAATATTTATTTGCGAGTAGTAGTTAAAACTTTGCTACATACCGTGCAAAGTTTTAAACTACTACTCGCAAATAATTTGCTACATACCATACATACCCGACTTATCCGTGCAGGGACGGACAAAGAATACAATTTCCTGCGGCCGGGCGGCCTGTCGTAAGAGGCGACAAAACAACCCAAGCCAGGTGGTAGGGTATTTGCTGGATGGCTACCACCCCTGGTCTAGAGCATGTCGCCATAACAACCTTGGGTTGTGTTCCGGCATTAGTGGCCAGGTTCCAGTCTCCCTAAAGAGAGCAGCAGCGCATTTGTAGAGCACCTTTGGTGTTGCAAATGTCCATAGGCGATGGTAACCGCTTTCCATCAAGTGGGCCGTCTGCCTGTCTGCTGAACTCCTGCTATAAAAAAAAACCAAAGAGAAAGATAGACGCTAGGCTTAGTACGCACTGTGATTAAACGCGGTTTAAGAATGTCTGGAAACACAAAACCGCGTACTAACTAATATACTGTAAGAGTTGACTTTCTACTAACAGAGTATAAATGTTTCAAACTTTCTATACATACTAGAAAGCCCAAAAAGCCAGTTTTGTTTCTAGTCTCAACTATATTTTTCTTTATTATTTTCATTTGGATTCGCTTACGATTAAAACATTTATATTTAATCCATATTCTTAGACCTAGTATTATTATATTACCTAGTATTGCTTAGCTTTTTCAAGATAAGCGAAAATTTCATGAGCATTCTTCTTCGATAGTGGTTTCTTCAATCCATATAAATCCGAAGATTTTGAGTTCAGAATGTCGAACAAATTATTAAATATCGTTATGAACTCTATCGTGCCTTCAGTATTTGCAAATAGAGAAGACGTTATAACTTTATTGCACAATTTTAGTGCATTAGCAACACTCATGCTCATAATTTGAGTAGCTAATTTCACTTTCATTATCTCATTTCGGAAATGAATATGGCGAGGAGTAATTTTATTGGCGAAATTCAGTCCAATGTTTGTTTGCAGCTTGACTAAATTTACAAGCAACTGCCAACGTATTTGTTTTCCACTTGTGTCATATATAATTCTTTTAGATTCAAATATATTACGCACCAATTTAATCATGTGACAAGCGTCAAGCATGATTGCAACCTCCAAATTACATTCAGGGTGTTTAAAAGTAGTTTTTAGATTGTCCGGGCGTTTTAAATTACAACCTAATAAATTGGCTGCGTTTATATTTGATGCACAACCATCGAACGTGATAGCAACAATATCTACCCCGACTCTGTAAAATTCACTTAAGCATGTTTTGATTCACAACGAAATATGCCACAGGGATTTTCCCACTTTCGTTCAAACATACTAACATAAACATATAAGGTTGAGTCGCTATATCACATGATTTAGCAGGACCCGCTCCAAAATCTACAATGCCTACAGATTTCTTTCCAGTCCAGGTAGTTTGGTGACGAAGAGCCATCTCGTCAGCAACTAACGTACATATTATCCTTTTCCCACTAACTTTTTTTCTAAAATGTTTAAAGCATCTTTAGTAAAGCCAGGATCATCAGCACTATTCTCATATCATTTTCCTACGATCCGAGGATGTGGTAAACATCCATTAAATATGTTTCTAACATATTTATAAGCTGCTACGGAATAGTAGTGTAATGTTACTGCAAATTTCCTTAATGCCGGTGTATATTTAGGGCGAAAGGTTTTAATCTTGCTTTTCTGTGCTAATCTATTAACAAACTCGACGGCTTCAGCCTTAAGATCTAATTCTCTAATTTGATCAATGGTAAAATATTTTTTCTTTTTGAGCTCCGACACAATTTGACTCAAATTGTGTACTTTTTCTGTAAGTCTTTTTTTTTTCTTCGTTAAATTGTAATATTTTAACTGTAGTCGTCGTTTCTCTAAAGAGATTTTTCTAACTCTTGTTTTCAAAACAGCTTTTCGAGGAGTGTCGAAAATAGAACCTTCGTCTAACACATTAACTCCTTCCAAACTTGACGGTGATGTTATAGTATTTTGTTGTTCTTTCTGTAACAAAAAATAAAACTTCGTTTAAAAAAACCGACTTCAAAAACTAAAAAACTAAAATGTATAAAATAACTTATTTCTAAAGCTATTATTAATAATATATATTATCTAAGACATCTTAAAGTCGGTGCTTAGTAATTTTCAAAATATAGTAATTTTTATGTTTTACTTTGCACCGACTTTAAGATGTTTTAGATAATATATATTAATAATAATAGCTTTAGAAATAAGTTATTTTATACATTTTAGTTTTTTAGTTTTTGAAGTCGGTTTTTTTAAACGAAGTTTTATTTTTTATTTGTTACTTTTTAGTGTCTAGCTATGTATGGGAGGACATACGAATGGTGCCGCGCTTCTTAAAAAATATAGGTTCCAAGAACTGAGAACAAAAAAATGTACGTAAAATGAAAACTACTGGGCCAAACTATGTCAAATTTTTAGGGGACTACATGGCAGCTATTCCGCGTCGAACAAAAAAAGAATCACGTAAATCGAATCATAAATATCAGAGTAATCGGTGTACATATGGAACGGAGTGAAAATTATTTTCATGAAAAATGTTCATAAAATGAAAACTACTGGGCCAAACTATGTAAAATTTTTAGGGAAGCAATTAGAAGCTATTCCGCGTCGAACAAAAAAAGAATCACGTAAATCGGATCATAAATCACGGAGTAATCGGCGAACATATATAAAAAAAAAGCAAAAAAAATATAAAAAAATAGATCCCGACGAATTGAGAACCTCCTCCTTTTTTCAAAGTCGGTTAAAAAAAGAGGTACTTACACATGAAATGATATGTTTTTCTTATCTCTAACAGTTCGAGTGTAATTTGTGCACCACCTAAACACAAAGGAAGGCATTTTTACCAGGAATATAGGAACGTTTGCGAGTCGTAACGAAGTGTGTAGCCGCGGCGCGTGAACGGGCACAAGTCGGCACAACTAAATGCCGAGCGGGCACTTACCCTGTAATCTTGTTGCCAGCTGAGAGCGGGTAAAGCGTATCTATAACTTTAAAAACATCTTACTACTAACACGTACTAACACGTGCAATGGTTGGCGTTTTTACTTAATTTTATTTCATTTCCACAACGGCTTTCTGGTGAGCAACAGGAGTTGTGGTAATCCTCTGCGCTCGTCCGGTCAATAATGATTATGAAAACCGAACGTAAATACCCGCCGTGTGTGTGTGCCACCATATTATAAATGAGATAAAAACGCGCGGTTGTTTTGGGTCTTATATATATACTACGATGGTGCACGCACAGTGGCTAACCGCGTTCGGTTTTGATATTAATTGCCAACCGGAAGGGCGCAGACAACACATGCTGCTCGCCGGAAATCCATTGTAATAATGAAACGATACTAAGAAAAAACGCCAACCGCAGTGCGTGTTTGTACGCGGTTTTTGTGTTTTCAGTTGTTCCTAAACCGCTCAACTTGAATCGCGGTGCGTTATAAGTAAGCCTATATGTTACATTTTTCTGCGGTTTCAACCCGCTCGCGTTAAACGCAGTGCGATCTAAGCCTAAGATCTTGACCACACCAACACGTCGCGGGACGCGCGTGCTGCGTCGAATTGAACGATGCGGCATCACGCATTTCTAAAACTATCTAGCCAGTGTTATATAGTTTTTTGACAGAAAGTTGAAGGGAAAAATATTGTTGCGTAATTTTATTTAAAAAAAAACAATATATAACAATATAACAATATATTTTTTGCAGTGTGTGAGGGTCGATGTTTCTTAATTTTTCAAGACAAAACTATTAAACAAATTTTAATGAATCTTTAAAGTAATATAGAGTGTATGTACATCAGAATAATTTACAAGCTAGAATAATAACATAAATATTCATTGAACTCGATAAAATTTTATTTCATTGTATTATTTTTTTCTTAATAATCTGGTTTAGAATTTTCATTGACTATTTTTTTATAGTTTTGCCATTGGTGTACAAATAAAGTTGATGACTTTTAACTTCAAAGATAAATTCGAAATCTCAACTAATGTGTGGAAAATTATCTCTTATCAATATTATCGTTCTTATTTTCAAGTGGGTCGCATATTCTTCATAAACATTTTATCTCGATGCGTCATATGGACAGACACCGTTTCAGACACGAAGATATAAAGACGGTAGTCATAAATGTTCTTATCTATACTAATATTATAAAGAGGTGAAGTTTGTGAGTTTGTGACGTTGTACTAGGTAATCGCTGAACCTACTAAATCGATTTTGAAAATTATTTCAAAAATGGAAAGCTACATTATTTCCGAGTGACATATGGTATATTTGATTGTGATTAATAATAAGTATTTTGTTAATTTTTTTCTTAAGTCCAGCGAAGTGTGCACGGGTCAGCTAGTATATTATAAATACGAAATAACTTTGCAGCTCTGTCTGTCTGTTACACTTTTAAGAACAAACTCTTTTAAAAAACATCTAAATAAAATTTATTCGCGGTCCGTGGCGCCTGATTAATTACTTCAATGTGGCCGGTATAATAAAAAGTTAAGTGTGGTTGTTATAGACTGTATCTAGTTAGTATTTCAATTTTAAGTTAAGAAAGATTTCAATCCGAATCTTTTCCCATCTCCAAATCGAAGAAAGAGAAGCAGTTAAAATGTCACATCATAATGAAATATACAATAAAAAAATTGTTATGTGAACTTTTTTGCTAAACTCTTCAATTATGGATGATGTATACTAAGCAGTATTCGCCTCTGGAAATATCCGACTACCTATACCAACAAATATAATAGGCCCTGTTCTAGGATAAAAATTATCTCATCTCTATTCTTTTGAGACAGTTATATATTTATATTAATAAAAGTTATTTAATTTAAACAATTTTGACAAAATTATTATGATATATTAAACTATTCTTTCAATAAACCTAACTTAAAAAAATATATATATACAATACTAGCTGTCCCGGCAGATGTCGTCCTGCCGGAAAAGCTTCAATTGTTATGCCGACAGCATTAAAGTTTATAATTAACAAATAAAAAATAGGGGTTGATCGTAGAGGGTTGAAAATTTAGGGTTGTATGTATTTTTTAATGCTGTATCATAAAAATATATATAAATATTTTAAAAAAACTTTTAGGGGTGGACTACCCTTAACATTTAGGGGATGAAAAATTAATGTTGTCCGAGTCTCAGACCTACCCAATATGCACACAAAATTTCATGAGAAGGAGTTAACTACAAACACTGCGACACGAGAATTTTATATATAAGATTATAAAAAATATGTTAAAATAAAAACCTATAAGTCCCGCCAGACCACTGTCGCTGGGCATTGTACCAAGAAGGCTGGCAGCATTACCTAGCTGGATGCAGAGGCTAATCCTTTGAGCGAGGTAAGCTCCAGCCTTCCGGTCTCCTGTTGTATCAACCAGACGCTTTTTAATATTTTGAAATAATTTGTGGACACTTGGTCCCCATGGGCCCAAAGTCTCCACCCCAAACGGCTCGTATATGCTACCTGTTCCAAGTGTTGTATACTTAAGTCGCTTGAGGTTTTCGGCAGAAGTGGCAGTGCAACTGGCCCCAACTTTGGACTCCTGGAAATGAGAAGGCGCCAGTGTGTCGACATAGGTAACGTCCCACACAAGCGGCCTTCCCAAGGTTCAGGGAATTAAAGTCATACGTCGGGTCGGTTAATAATATATACTAAATATCAAAAACCTCACCTACCAGTGCAAATACATTATCCTGGACAATGGTGTATTATGTCAGGCGGGCCACATGCGGCCCGCGGGCTGCAGGCTGAGTATAGCGGGTCTATAAGATACACAAGAATAACATAATATATAGCTATACCAATTACGATATAACTGCCGGTTTCTATAATTATATTATTATGCATTCACTTATATACATATACTTCGCATATACTTCGGTTGAATTTTGACATTACATGACATGGCAAATTTTAACCGATAATAAGGCAAATCAACGACTGGTAAGATATAAAAACCAGCCCATAATCGGAGAGCATAATATCTACTATCTACTATTATATGAACATAAACACTGATATGCGTAGGCGCATAGCTAAAGCATTTAAAGCAAGGATACATCTCATTAATCAAAGACAATCAGTCATTCGGCGTCTGATCGTCAAACGGAGTGGACGTGGTGTAAAAGTCAACCTTAAAAATGAGAAGGTTAATACTGTTTATAAGTGCAGTGTCTTGTTTTATAATTGTGAATGGAAATACTTTCAAAGCGATTTTGTACTCTGGTTGGATAGACTGTGAGTATTTTTTATTATCACTTTCAATATGTATTACCTAACTTTTGGTATGGTTTAATACTTAGTTGATGTTAAAATTTAAGACTCAAATACTATGAAATGAAATAATTTTGTATTTGAAAACATTTTTTTTTAAATTTACACACAGTTTAAGTATTGAGAAATCTTGTTTAGTATTTTTAGTTTACGGGCATGGCCTTGATATAGTTGTTAGCAGAGGTAGGCATATATTTGTAAACAAACTACCGCTGCGGGGGGCCTTTAGCTTGCTAGGGAGCAAAGGATCATCGACCCCCGTATGACGATGTGAGTGTGCTCTTCCCGGGGCACATTCAGTCACTTTTTGCGCTGGATCGGACTGGGCGTAACTCTGTTCTAAGTCTCAGCCTTTCCTACACAACAAAGCGCGGGAAAAAGGAAGAAAAAATTGTAAACAAATTAGACATTATTTTGTTTTGATTGAGAGCAAATACCTTTAACCAGGCGAAGATAATGAATTGAGTATTTATAAAATAAAAAACTAAACTATCATCAGTAGTAAATATGTAAATGTAATAAGGTAAACTTTGAAATTAATGACACCCACTCCCAATGACAGTCAACCTATTTTCAAAACATTAAGAAATCCTGATATTATTTTGTGACAGTACAAGATATTAATAACTAAAACTAATTAACTTATGCGGCTCAACGACCCAAAATGAGTCCTGGTCTCCGAAATGAGAATACACCACTTCTTTGTGTTCAGTGCAGTCTCCTGCCAGTGATAGGCTTGAAGCTCGCGCAGACCACGTCACATCTGGGCCGACCAACTGGTCACCGACCCGTTGGTCTGCCCAGATAGGCTTACCGCGCCATCCTCCGCATTCTATGTAGATGGCCAAGCCAGCGCAAGCGATAATAATACTCATAATACATATGGTCTGGATTCAATAATAACAATAATGAGTAGCGACACCTCGGACCTGACTCCGGTGACCACGGCAAGGCCCCCGCCTCCGTGCTTGACTTAGCCAGCCGGCACGGACTGGAGATCGCTAGAGCTAAGACTCAAGCTCCAGGAGTGGACTTAATAAATAGCATAACGTCGTAAGTAACTTCGGTGAACCTGCAGCCCACCCCTCGACACGCTTTAACCACTCACACCCATGTGCCCCTGTCTTCTATGGCATTTCTTAGGGCCCATGCAGGGAGTAGTGAATCACAGTATGCCAGTATTTTGTCCTCATTTCCCACAGTAGACCTAAACTGTCAGGCTGGTCCTTGGCTGCATTATTATATGTTTTAGACAGGGTTAATCGCCGGTAGGTGTCAGGCATTTAACATTTAGATTAAATTCGTCAAAGGACTTCTACGTGTTGGCCTGCCTCTCCATGGCCCCACGCAAGCTCTCCAAAAATCCGGGCCATTCTTATGGCCCACGGTCTTGAAGAGATACAATAAATTTCTTAATATCTTAACAAATTGATAGTTTGAGAAAATTAAAAAATGTATTGAATTAATTATTTTTTTTAAACTGTAAAGATTATTAATTACTAGCTGTGCCCGCGAAGTCGTCCGCGTGGAATTAGTTTTCAGATCCCCCGGATTTTGAAACATTCTTCATTGTTGATCCTCTCCTATTGTTTTTAACGTGATGATGTATACCCCATAGCTTTCCTCGATAAATGTACTATCCAACACTGAAAGAATTTTTCAAATCGGACTAGTGGTTCCTGAGATTAGGGCGTTCAAACAATCAAACAAATTTTTCAGCTTTATAATATTAGTATAGATTAACTACTCAACTCGTTATAAAGCCAAGAGGTTATTATTTATCATACAAACTGTACAATATAACTTAGCAATTATTATCAGTAGCAAACATTTAAACAAGAGGATATTTATTTATTTTATTCGGAAAACAAACAGTTTACAACTAAGTATATACTACTAAATATCTATAACTATTTAATTGTTTCCACTTATAGATAGCTATAATGCTTGCTAGTAAATAAGTTAAATTCTGTAAATTAAAATAAAAGGAGGAAATTTAAAAAAAGAAAAAATAAATGTTTTTAAAACTGACCTATTTTGTGACTTCTTAATATTCAGACCAATGCTTTACCAGAACCGTCATAAGATTCTGCGGAATGCTTATAAATAAATATATATCATGTGTAACAGCTAAAAGATTATAGTTAATTGATACACGATTAAAATAAGAATTTGCCCTATAATTACTAGATATTCGGTAATTACAGCATTTATATAGTGATATAAATAACTAGCTTTGCCCGCGACGTCGTCCGCGTGGAATTTGTTTTCAAAACCCCCCGATTTTGAAACATTCCTCATTGGTGCTCCGCCCCTATTGGTCTTAGCTTGATGATATATAACCTATAGCCTTCCCCGATAAATTTACTATCCAACACTGAAAGAATTTTTCAAATCGGACCAGCGGTTCCTGAGACTAGGGCGTTCAAACAAACAAATAAACTCTTCAGCTTTATAATATTAGTATAGTAAATAATAATAATTTTTCTAAGTACGAAGTAAGATAAACTTTTTTCGTTATAATATAATCTATGGTATGTTTAACCTGGTATGAAAAGTTCATAATTAAAAAGAAAAAATAATTAGCTATTTGCCAAATTCAAGCAAGACACGATTGTTTTCAATTTTTTTTAAATTGCTTGAGTCCAGCAGACTGGCAGACGGCCCACCTGATAGAAAACGGTTACCGTCGCCTATGTACTTTTGTAGCACCAAAGGTGCTGCCAATGTCTTGCCGTCATCTAAAGGGAGACTGTAAGCCGGTTACTGATGCCAGAACAAAACTCAAACTTGTTATGGCAGCATACTCTAGACCAGAGGTTCCCAAAGTGTGCGTCGCGGCGCCCTGATGCGGAGAGTAAACAGGGGCTCAGTGAGGCGCTCCTGTTTACCATTCTCCGAAAACTAAACATAGGCATTCACAGTTACAAAATGTGTGGAAATCACCAAGCTCACACAGCACGCTGACTAAGTTATATATTATTATATATTAGTTATATATTATTATACTTTATTTCCTATTTTACTGAAATAACAAATGTTTTCTTGTATATAGATATAAAAAGTCAGCTTCATATTGTGCATGGATGTTTTAATTATTGTACCTATCTACTTAGTATCATTGTACCCTATTTCAACTAGCTAGGGCGCCGAGACAAAGTGCTAAACCTGTAAGTGCGCCGCGAACTGAAAAAGTTTGGTAACCCCTGCCAGACCAGGGTGATAGCCATCCAGTCGGGCAAATGCCCTACCTGGTAATTTAATTTAAAAGTATTGAATTAAATGTTAAAGAGATAAATAAATATGTAGTAAAATAATTTTATGTTGCCGGGGAGTTCCTCACTGTTTCTTTTCCTTAAAGAGCGATAACACGTTGCGAAGCGGTGTACATGGCATAGGAACTAGTCCTAATTTTTATCTTATATGTATGTATGAATGACCTTCAAAAACATGACCAAGTGGAACTGTTTGAACATAACAGTTTTATATTTGAATAAGGGAAAGTACTTTAACCAAAAATGAGTTATTTATGTTTCAATATTGACTTCTTCATATTGTTACATACCGACAAAGGTAAAATCGCACAGCTGCCTGTCGTAAAGCGCAGTTTATTGCCTTCCCGGATTTAGGAATTCTTTTGTTTAGAATTTGAAATTAAGAAAAACATCCTATTGTTATCGTACTTGTTTTATGGCCGTCATTAATGACGAACTAATCCTTGTTGTTATTGCATTGCGTCGAAGCTTGCCAGGTGTGCGGATCAACTCACTGAACGCCTGATGTATTATACAGTTTAGTATAAAACAATGCCCAAACGGAGGGGTGGGGCAGTCGAGTGAGGATTACGTTACGAGTAAGACGTACATTCGACAAGCGATATAGTGAGGGACTTTGCGCGTGTTATTGACTCGTGCAGTTTTGTATTGTCTGTATCCATTTATATATTTGTACCTGTTTTATACGTGTTTGTACAGTTCTAATAAATTCTATAGTAGTTCCAACGGCATTTTTAATTCGAGTCCTGTAGCTCGTAACAATATTGAGAAAAATATTTTAAAATTTCCAAGGCGTCTGTGTTTTAATATTGCAAATAATAATGAATGATAAAAAGTTGCTTGACCTATATGGATAAAATTAACAATATACATATGAAGAGGACGCTTTGTTTACAAAGTGACACGTGATTGGTAGATATTAGTTACAATATGGGCACATGAGTCAGATTAGAGTGGTATCTTTTAATGAAGGCTGAGAGCGCTATTATGGTTTGTAAAGGTTTATTTTATTTAATTCCTCTTATGTCTCTGCTCCGTCTATACCCTTATACTTATACTACAATATTATAAAGAGTGTGGTTTTGTAACGAATAAACTCATAAACTACTGGACAGATTTCAAAAATTCTTTCACCATTTGGATGCTACATTTACTCTTAGTAATAAAGGCTATATTTATTACTAGAAAAAATTTGGGGATTCCAAAAGCAGCCGTTTTAGTTTTTTAGACGTTGTCGATAGTTGTTGTGACCATTTTGCAAATTATCAGCAACTCTCGCAGTATATAAGTTAATTTTGACACTATCCTATTCTGTATAGGTTTCCTTCCGCTTACAGTCATGATCCAACATGATTCAAGAAAAATCAGTAATCACATAATTGGCTCAATTTAATTTTGTAATCATCGTGTATTTGACCTCTAAAATGTCAACATTAATTGAAGGTTGCAATTTTCGAATTAACGGTAAAGTTCAAAGTTTTATTTATCATGCGATGATATAATTATCACGAGATTAAATTAATGAATAAAAGAAAAAAAATGTTCAACATATAGGTTAGTTAGCCGGCTTTATATCCGCTGATATTCAGTGCAAACCTTCCTTTTGGCGTAAGACCAAAACGACACAATTTTATTAAACAATAATAATCATTAATAAAACAAATTCTACTTATGTAGTATTTAATTAGTAAATGAAATAAATAAATTTTAATAAAACCACTGAGAGAGATAATTGTTATGCATTTTCATATGCAGCATTTATCAGTTACGTACAGCGTCATACCAGATCTAGCCTACAGCGTTTGTAAAAGACCACCGCTTTGTTGCTGTCGCCTCTCTGCTGCACCGTCTTACCATTATAACCCAAATTTTTACAAATGTAGTTATTAATAAGGCTCTTTTCTACTTTCCAGGTGATCACAACAAGAATCTCGACTATGGCGTCTCAGAAGTTCAAATCTTCCTCTACGATTTCAAGAACAACTTCAACATCAGCTACCAGTTAGAAAGCGCTGTTGAAGGCATAACTATGAATTACAACCTTGACTTAACCAGAAAGATGATCTTCTTCGTCCCAGGATACAAGTCTCATATCAGCAAGAACACTGAAGAACTAGTTCGTCAGACCTTCAAGGATGTTCCCGATTCATACCTCTTTATTGTAGACCATTCCATATATACATCAGCAAGAGGTGGAATATTCAAAAGCTATGAAAGGTCTGTGAGCTACGTTTATTATATTGGAAAGGCAATAGGCAAGTTCTTAGCTGGTCTAAGGCAGTATGGAATCACTTCGAAGAACATTCACTGCATAGGGCACAGTTTAGGAAGTCAAATGCTCGGTTACGCTGGAACAACTTATACTGACATAACTAAAGAGAAGATATCAAGAATCACTGGAATAGATCCAGCAGGACCTTGTTTCTCGAATGGATTTATTGACGATCAAATCAGATCCGGAGTTGGGGAGTATGTGGAGGTGTACCATTGTAACGCTGGAGGCTTAGGAACCACTTCAGTTTTGGCTGATACTGATTTCTTCTTTAACAAAAAGGGAAAGAAGCAACCTCCTTGTCATGAAGGCATTATTCCTGGGAAAGGGGAGTCTGATGCAGCGAAGTGCAGCCATAAGGCGTGTGTAAGGTATTACATGTTGTCTGTCCATCAGCCGACTTGGTACCTGGCCTGGAAATGTGAGTCATATGATGACTTTACAGAAGGAAGGTGTGCTGGTAACGAGGTAACTCTTGCTGGGTATTATAACCCTGGTAATGTTACTGGAGTGTTTTACGTATCGACGGAAACTTACGGTGTGTTTTAGTTTAATTTTAAACTGTATTTATGGCTTGTAAATAAATAATATTTTATTGTTGCTTTGTGTTTTAAGAAGTCAAACAGACAAATATCAAAGGCAATGTAATAAAACAGATGATTTGTAATATCTATAAGATTAGCAAAATAAATCTTACAATTGTTAACTGTATCTAACGATTATAATGAATTTATTTCTGGATACTAAGAAATCTTAATTTATATATATATATATATATATATATATATATATATATATATATATATATATATACTTATGTAGTTTCAATGCATACAACGCCGACATCATTTGCTTAATATTGAATAATTTAAAAAAATACTAGCTACTGCAAGTAACAACAAAAGAGAGAAAAAATGGTATATAATAACTGAAAAGAAGATGAATAAAAAGAGAAGAAGAAGAAAGGGAGATCTCACCAGAAGGCAAAACCGAAGCTACGACCACACCGATTGCCTGCGACCACTGCACTGCGATTTTGTACTCTTCTACGTCATGTACGTGAATTAATTTACTGCTGCATAATTTAACAAGGATAAAAATGTCAGTAGGAGCCTGTAGGGGGCGCTAGCGGGATATGCACGCTACAGAATTATAATAACACTAGCGGCCCCAGCAGACGTTGTCCTGCTTTGAAAAAATAAAAATCTAGAACCCGATCCCAGCGCCACCTACCGGTTCCAATTGTGGATTTAAACCATCCGAGGACTCACTCAAATACACAAAACAAAATCACCAAAATCGCTCCCGGTGATTAGGAGGATTCTAGAACCTGATCCCAGCGCCACCTACCGGTTCCAATTGTGGATTTAAACCATCCGGGGACCCACTCAAACACACAAAAACAAAATCGCTCCCCGTTGTTAAGAGGATTCTAGAACCCGATCTCAGCGCCACCTACCGGTTCTAACGGTATAAAAACTATCCTATCTTTCAAGTTGGATCAAACTGCACACGGTGTGCAAATTTGATTAAAATCGGTTGAGTAGTTTAGGAGTCCATCGCGGACAAACATCGTGACAGGAGATTTATATATATTAAGATATTAATTTCCATTAGCTGTATTACAGACCTAACCAGTATCTAATCGAACAGAGCTCTATATATAAGTATATTACACTTGAACCCACTGATAACTGATATACATTGACCTATTTTGGCAAATCACCCGCTAGTATTTATTTTATTTTATTTTTACTACTTTGCGAAAGCTTACCACGATCTGTCCAGGCTGGACTCAACCTTTCTGGAAAGATGCGACCTTTGTCTAAAAACTGATAAATTGTTTCTTCACTAACAAAACGTGCAGATAAATTGTGAAACTGTTTTCTAAAATATGTACAATGGTAATAATCTTACAAGGGATGTTATTTTAAACCAATATAGAAATTTTTGAAAATATAAAACAATGGAGGACGTCATAAATTGTTTCTGTTGTAGTTTTTACGTCCCTTCAATTTTGAAACATTTGCAACATAATTGCCAGCCATTTTTACTACTTGCGCGTAATTTAATTTCTTTTTGAAGTGAAACTTCTATATAGAGTCTATCTTATGGAGTTTTGACTCACGAAAAGATGTCACAGTCACGTGATCACCGTCACTAATTCTTACATTTTTAAACTCGTGATATCTTTCGAATGGAATGTCCGAATTGAATAATTCAAAAAGTTATATAAAGGTATTGAAGCAGTCTTGAATATGAAGTAATTTATTTTGATAAGGATTAATATCAAGATACAAATAAAAAGCCTTTTCTAGCGGCGGCATTTTAATTAATTTTTATAATAAAAAAACGCTTATTGTGGCATAACTATAATAGTTAGATATATGTTGTCGCGATACTTTTTGTAAATAATGATGTGTTCTACAAAGTCGTAGTACATTATTTTATTTTATCATCAATAGTTTTCGCAGCGCACGCGATTTTAGGTATTTTTTTTATACCTTGGATTAAATTTTTGGAGTTTTAGTAATGATCCCTAATTTTTTTGTAAATATAATATAGCCTATGTCACCCGGGGATAGCGTAGCTTGCCAACAGTGAAAGAATTTTTCAAATCGGTTCAGTAATTTATTTTATTTGTTATTTTATCTTCAATAGTTTTATTTAAAATATTTTGTAGGACTCCAATCCTAGCTTCCACTAAAACAAGTTGCTTTATTCAGTTTTAGTATTTTTGATATGGATGGACATAGTGAGAAGAATCAACTGTTAATAGTAAATTGGCTTTTCATCAGATTTTCAGCGGCGAACGCCCATTCATCCTACTATTATGATACCAAACTACAACAATTTCATATCCCAGTGTCTTCATTGCCTTCGTGGGAATTTTTTTTCTAAAAAATATTTATGAAATAGTTTTGGTATTGTTAAAAAGTATTGTTTTCAATCCCATAAACATACACAAGATACACAAATGAAAAGAAAAAATAAACGGTCCATAAGTTATGCCCAAACGAGTAGATATCCGACTTGACTTATGGGATACAATTTATACATCTCCTTAAAGACATTTGAAATAAGAAGCGATGGAGGCTATTATTCAAGACGACATACCTCCGCTCCAATATCTCATCGCGACACGCGTTACGTGCGTTTGAGCAGATGAGGAAAGAATAATAAACGTTTCTGTAAAGCGGTGATCTTTCTAACACGCGTGGAATGGATCTTTTTTAATATACAGCCGTTTTGCCTGTCAGTTGAATTCATGCATTAAAAAAATACTGTAAAAGATTTGCAGCTAAAAAAAATAAAAAATGAATTTTTCAAACGAGATGGAGAATTTTCGGTCAAAAAAATGTAATGAGTTGATATAAGGCTTAAATAAGCTTTTTTTAAAAAGGTTTTTAAATACGAGCGTTTGAGATCCTGGATATCGTGTAGCAGCAGAGTGCTAGCCAAGACAAGTAAAACGAGCCCAAACACGACGGGCCTATATTGTTTAGTACAGGAGTTCCTATGGCCACCTTCCGACTGCATCATCAGATCAGCTGCATGGTACCATATTATTGCATTGTCACGCGATATACATATGTGTGCAAAATATCAGCTCAATTGGAAACCATTTGGGAAGTTGGTAAAATTTAACTTACAAAATTCACCCGAACTTAGGTACATCCATTGCAAGTTAAATAAAGTTTGTAAAAAGAGTTATTAAATGTGCGCAGAAGGTTTGCCGTTAGCCTCATGATGTCACGCGTCGATAGTCAGTAGGGTTGACAAAAAAGGTTACACAGTTGTTACAATAAATTTATTATTTTAATTTAAATAAAAAAAAATACCTACTATTATTCTATATACTGATGTAAAGTAAATACAATAATAGTCCAATAATAGGTCTTTATATTTTTGTAGTGAAACTTCTATATAGAGGGGGTCTTACGATATTTCGCTCACGAAAAAGCGTCACGGTCACGTGGTCTAATTCTAACATTTTTGAACTCGTGATATCTTTCGAATGGAATGTCCAAATTGAATAATTCAAAAAGTTATATAAAGGTATTGAAGCAGTCTTGAATATGAAGTAATTTATTTTCATAATGATTAATACCAAGATACAAATAAAGGGCCTTTTCTAGCGGCGGCAATTTAGCTAAAATTTGAAAATAAAAGTACACTTATTGTGGCATATCTATAATAGTTAGATATATAATAGTGTCGCGACACTTTTTGTAAATAATGATATGTTCTGCAAAGTCGTAGTACATTATTTTATTTAAGCATCAATACTTTTCGCAGCGCACGCGATTTTAGGTATTTTTATACACCTTGGGGTTACACTATTGGAGTTTTAGTAAGAACCCCTGATTTATTTGTAAATATATGTCACCCGGGAATAGTGTAGCTTGCCAACAGTGAAAGAAGTTTTCAAATCGGTTCAGTAGTTTCGGAGCCTCTTCATCAAAACTGAGCAAACGAAATATTATTGAATATTTTTTTTGGATATATTTTTCTGTTAACATAATTTGATGTCCGAATGAAGTTGATGACGAAAGATGCGCATTTGTTAATGTCCCGTTGTATGTGTATAATTTTAGAGTAGACTATGAATGATTTTTTGGTTCCGGATCGAATTCAGTTTTTTGTTTGATAAAATAAAATATGTTTAAATAAAAAATGCATTTATTAAAATGTACCTAACCTAACCAAATCATAATTTGCAGTAAACCTGCGAAAAATCGAAATGTGTGCTGGGACACATATTAGAAGTGAAACTTCAACGGACAAGTTGAAAAATAAATCGCAACGCACAAGTGGAAAAACGAATCGCAACGTACAAGTGGAAAAACTTCAACTGACATGTGACAAAATGAATCGCAATTTTTTTTTTACTTGGAGTTTTACGGGCAGGTTTTCAAATTGGACAAGTACATTAACAATCTACCCGTAACACTTCAAGTTAAAATTTTGTTACGATTCATTTTGTCACTTGTCAGTTGAAGTTTTTCCACTTGTACGTTGCTATTCGTTTTTCCACTTGTCCGTTGCGATTTATTTTTCAACTAGTCCGTTGAAGTTTCACTTCTAATATTTTATTTCACAATGAAATACATCAGGCTTAAATAATTTCCCGAGAAATCTTAAAAATAATATCACAAACAAAACAAGTTACCGATTATCATAATCGATTAATATGAATGAATTTCAACAATTAATAATATAAAAACACACACACCACACGATTAATAATTGAAAATAGCTAAACCCACTACGATTATATAAAAAAAATACTAACATAATAAAAATAAATTTTAAATTACTCATCTTTTTACAATGGCCCATATTGCAAGCATCTATCTGTCTCTTTATTTATTTCAAAAAAATTTTTTTAAACATAATCTTATTATTGTTGTCTTAGCCAAGAATAATTAATAAGAATATGTTACCTTATTCGTAAAAAAAATATTTTCCGAAGGGATATTTATGTTTACTATCTAAAATAATTTTTGTATATAAATTCCTCAAGTTAGGAGTATGAACAATAAACATATTTAGAGGAAACTCTATTATGCTTGGCAACATAATTAGTAACATGTCAATTTGTTCAAGATATAAATCATTGTTCAAAGTATTTTTTTATTTCGTACCCATAAAATAATGTTAAGAGTTGTATGCAGAACTCGAAATAAAATGCATTTAGAATTACTATAGAATTTATCAGAACTATACAAACACGTATAACACAGGTACAAATATTATAACACGCGCAAAGTCCGACACAAAATAGATTACCGAATGTAGTACACACGTCTTGCCTCGCTTGTGGTTATCGCTTAATTGCCTCACCCCTCCGTTGGGGCATGGCTTTATACTGTACAAATACAATATGTCTGCTCGACCGCGTGGACTGGATTTCTAAGAATCACACCTGGCTAATGACTACCATAAAGATTACAATACACATTGGGCTGTTTTTCCCCCCAATCACAAATTTTAAACACATAGTAAACAAAAGACAGTCATAAAACAGTTTCAATGTTATTAGCTCAAACGCCGGCGGATAATATATGTGCTTTATTTACAGATATGCAGGTGGACCAAATTGTAACAATAATATAATTAACATAATTACATTTCTAAAAATAAATAAAAGATCTTTTAATGTCCTGAATAAATTAAATGGCGGGGCCAACAATCGTGTAATTTACCCAAAGTCTTTTGCTAAGAAATAAAGAAATTCGTATATCAGATTACATTTGCCTTTTTACCTCATTCAGAAAGTTTTTTTAAAAATAAAAGCAGATAAAGAGACAGGTAATAGCTAGTGTTATGTATCCACATTCACATGAATCTTTACGGGTGTGAGAGTCGTCGTAACACCACAAATTTTGAAAATCATAATAAGACAAACTAACTCATTACTAGTTTACGAATAGAATGTATGAAATTGCAAATTCCACAGGCAACTTATCTGTTTTAAGTTTCGCCGTTGTTGTCGATTTTGTCGCATTATGTACTCTTATGAAGTACATGGAGCCAACCACTGTAACTCACTTCATTCTCATCAGTGATTCAGTCTGATAAGCTTTAATTCGTAACCGACCAGAAGTTTAAATACCTTTGCTATTTAAATTATCTGTAATTCTTTCATATTTGTAATAATTGTTCACCGTCATTTGTTGCGCTAATTTTCAACAATTGAAACCTAATTGTCTATTGGTAATCACTAATCCCTGTGTTTATGGCCGACCTTCTAGTAAGAGATAATGAACCGTTATTAGTTGTCCTCGCTGCAAGTTCTTAAGAGCTATATAGTATTGGATTACAATTTGAGAATTACAACGAATGGTCTGTGCATATTTATTAGGAGGTTCATATCTGTTTTGTGAATATATAAGGTCGGCCCGCTGACATAAATTTGGTTCAATTTTCAACTGCGATCGAGACGTTATAAAATGTATATTCGGAATGGGAATCTCATATCGACAGACTTTGCGTGTTCAATTTTCTGCTTTGCGGTTTCGAATTGTTGTATTTAGTTGTGTTTGTAAGAACTACGAATTACGTACGTGTATTTCTAGTAACGTTTGTGATAATACCAACGGCATTTTAAATTCGAGTCCCGCTAAGACGTTACATTATTTTCACTGGTTTACTATACCTACTTGCAATTGCCAGACTCTTGTCAAGTGTAAACAGTATGTTACGTCACGTATATGGAATAATTTATTGCTAAATAATTAGCAAGGTTATAACTGACTAGTACCATGTACGTGCCAAATTCTGTCTATACAGAAAACAGAAAACGTACAGAGATGGATCTACGAACATGTTTAGGGTTTTACATATTTTCAGGTAGCAGTTCAGATTCGTGTATATATGTCTTAAGTTTAATGATAAATTAATTTAGCAATAAATACATTTAGAGTACGACACACGTAGTCTTATTTTGTACTCCCCTCCAGCGGTTGAGCCTAGCTCCCGCGATGATGGAGGCATGGGCTCTCGCCTGTGGTGCGTCACCCCAACCAATGAGATAACACCATCCACGCACCACACACATAAAAACACACACGGTGCCATTATCGTAGATGTAGATTATGTAGTTTGGGTGCTGGTAGACGGTAACGTGCACAAAACGATCAAATAGTAGAAGTGGTAAAACGCGATCAGGTAGTAAGCAGCTCAAATAAACGTGCATGTATGAAGAGGTCAATGAAAGCAGATGAAGCGAAAAACCGTGTTTCAGGATCGTCGTCTATGTGTATATATTATTATTCACAAATTGAATAGTTTTTAAATTAAATTCATAAAATATTCGGGTCGTTTTTGTATTACACCAAAAGAGAGGTTTGCACTGAAAATCAGTTGTGTCGGATATTATGTCGGCACAGCAATAAGCTGAGTGCGAACCTTGTTTATATTTTTATCTTTATATTTTTAAGGTACATGTCAGCAATTTAAGTACGTCGCTTATGGATCTCTTATCTCTTCAAATAAATGGGAAACAGGTGTGATGTGTATGTTAGATTTTAATGTTATGTTAGACAGATTTTAATGTTAATAGGCGAGAGCAAGGCACATCCCTTGCGCTGGCTTGGCCACCTACATAGGATCGGGGAGGGTCGCGCGGTGAAAAGAGCCTATCTGGGCAGACTAACGGGACGGCGACCAGTTGGTAGACCCAGATACCGCTGGAGGGACGTAGTGGAGGCTGATGTGCCTGAGATTCATGCCGATGACTGGCAGGAGACCAGCAGAGAGCGCTGAACTCATTTTAAGTCGTTGAGCCGCAGCAGTTAGTTAGATTTTAATGTAAGGAAAGATTTTAAAAAAGCATGAATTTAGATGGTAAGGGTCCCTCCCACCGAAATCCGAAGCCGGTGCCTAACAAGAGTTTATACAATTTCGCTGGTTTTGAGTTTACAAACTCGGTAAAAAATACAATTTCCCTTAAAATTGTTTGGCGAAAAATGGTTTAAAGTTCCGTCAACAGAATTTTTATGACTTTTAGGATAATAACGGTTACAGGGCATTGGAAAATTAGAAAACTTTCTCTTTGGATAATAAAATAATAAAGACTTTCATTTAAATGATTTTAATCAGCTATAATAATTTATTAATGTATTTTACACCAATCTAGCTGTGCCTGCGATGTCGTTCGCAAATAAGTTAGTCTAAGTGTTACCATACAACAAAGCAGTATTCATAATTCATTCATAATTCTGAGCAGGATGCATTAAAAGCTAGATAACTGCTAAATACTACTTGAAACTAATGACCTGTCTTAACTAAATATATGGGTAGTTATTTCGTTGCAGAACAAACCCGACTCGAAACAAATTAGGCAATCTGCAGTGCGCTTAGCGGAATTGGATTTAGATGCCCATCCCACAGTTGATGGTGTGGTTTACTTGCACATTTGTTATACTCTGGTTATCAGGTTTCAATTAATGTATTTAATTATTAGCTGCGCTGGTGACAGTCCCGGATCTAAAGGGAGGCAAGCCGAGGCTCATGCCCGGGGCGGCCAATTCAGAGGGCGGCAAATTCAAATATCGCAGACAAATACGCAGCTAATGTATTTAAATTCAATTTTTTTATTCAAAATAAGTTACACTGCAGAACACTTTCTGAAGGTCATAAGGAAGGCATTTATCAGTTTTTGCCCCCTTCAAAAAAATACAATATTCGGGGCTGACTCGCAAAGTTGTTCACACATTTTCATGTCTTTGAACTCTTCAAGATATCGGAATGAGTAATTTTTATGTTTGTTTGTAGGCAAACGAGCAAGCGGGTAAACATCTACAACATTAAGGGAGCCGATGCGTAGCCAACTTCGTTGAAACTGTGCATCTGTTTACGTTCTTTTTCACTTCTCGCGTTTGGCATGAAGGACCGTACGCCACGTGCAGTGGACGACTTCCAATTGTCGAAGAAGAGTGTATGATCTCCCAATCGCCCATGAGTGGTGAGGTGGTAAAATGGCGGCGTAGTCACAATATTAAATAGCTCATCG
Organism: Dendrolimus pini; assembly: GCA_949752895.1. NCBI lineage: Eukaryota > Metazoa > Arthropoda > Insecta > Lepidoptera > Lasiocampidae > Dendrolimus > Dendrolimus pini. Next base: position 2,921,485 of record OX457136.1, read on the forward strand.
GGACACTCCCCCATGAAGGAACGTAAAACAAAACAATTTTCTGCTGCCGGATAGCCTGTCGTAAGAGGCGACAAAACAGCCCTCTAGGGCATTTTCCGGTCTGGATGGCTACCGACCCTGTTTAGTGTATGCCACCATAACAACCTTGAGTTGTGTTCCGGTATTAGTGACCAGGTTTCTTTAGAGAACGTAGCACCTTTGGTGTTACAAATGTCCATAGTCGATGGTAACCGCTTTTCATCAGCTGAGCCGTCTGCCTACCTGCTGAACTCGTGCAATAAAATAATGTGCACATAGTAGAACACGCTTAGAGCGGCAGACTAAAGTTGAATATGACAATCGTAATGTAATCCTTAAAAATTTCATTGCAGTTACAAACAGACAATTCAGTTTTATTTTTTATACATAGGGGGCTTAGGTCTTCGTCACGTAGTAAATATCATCTAGAGAAATATCGCGCTTTAATATAAAAAAATAAACAAAATTGGTCATGTATTATTATAGATATGATCCCTTACAAGAATAATTAACGAGGTATGTTATTATATTACGAAAAACAATTAGTAGGTTAATTAATCTAGACAATAGCCAAGCAAGCCACTGTCTAATTTCTCATTAAAGATGCTGAATTATTTATTTGTATTTACTTATTAATACCGTAGAAATGGCAAACTCTGAGTGAACAACGTAACTATATTATCTTATATCTTATACTTATATATAAAGCTGAACAGTTTGTTTGTTCGTTTAAACGCGCTAATCTCAGGAACTACTTTTTTTATTTATTGCCTGAGTTCAGCAGATAGGCAGATGGCCCACTTGATGGAAAGCGTTTACCGTCGCCTATGGACATTTGCAACACCAAAGGTGTTATAATGCGCTGCTGCTCTCTTAAGGGATACTGGAACCTGGCCTCTAATGCCGGAACACAACACAAGGTTGGTCTGATTTGAAAAATTCTTTCAGTGTTGGATAGCCCATTTATCGAGGAAGGTTATATGCTATATATCATCACGCTGAGACCAATAGGAGCGGAGCAGCAATGAAAAATGTTTCAAAATCGGGGGGCTTTGAAAACAAATTCCACGCGGACGGCGTCGCGGGCACAGCTAGTTTTAAATATTACTAGAATATATCAGCGACTTCGTCCACGCTTGACTTATACTTATTTTCAATGCACTCTTTGCGCTCGACTTGAAACTCCCGCGGGATTCCCAGGATACGAAATACCGAAGTATTTAAAAATAATGTAAGCTTTTAGTGAAGACCGTATCAACTATAAACCGCTTCCGTGAAAATTCAAAAATAAAAAAAATCACACATATATTTCATAAAATTTGCTATCGGTCAATGAACAAATCACACCAGAATTCGAATTCCTTTTAATCTGGCCATTTAAAATCATCCCCAGAAAAAATCTGGGATAAGAAGGAGCACATATTTTAAGTCTAAGAAATTGCTATCGATCAGCGAAAACCGAATCGAAATCAGAATGAATCTTGAACAAACAGACAAGAAATCTAAAAATAATTCTAGTAAAGTCTATCTTGTTGTTTTCTTTTTAAATAGCTTCAATGTACAGACACGGCATTTTGAGAATTTTGAAATATTGTTACAACTTAGCCAAAATTCCACGAAGCACACCGGCCTGTTTTATTAACCTTCGCATTTGGAGTTCTTTTGTTTACTTTGTGTTTAAAATTTGCAATTAGCCAATAGCCTATTGTTCTTGTACTTGTTTATGGCCGTTCGCAGGCATAATTATGCAGGTGGGCAGAATTATGTTTTTCTGGGAACTGTGCCGACAGAGGCGCAGGTGTGATTCGTGGAAATCATTGTTTACATGGTCGTAAGCCGAGTATAAAGGGCTGCCCGAACGGAGAGATCGGCAGTTAAGCGACGACTACGATACGAGTAAGACGTGTGTAGTACTTTCGGTTAGCGATATAGTGACGGACTTTTCGCGTGTAATTGAATCGCGCAGTTTATACAGTGTGAACTGGTTGCATCCAGTGTTATTTGTACCTGTTTTATACGTGTTTGTACAGTTCTAATAAACTCTATAGTAATGCCAACGGAATTTATTTTAATTCGAGTCCTGTAACTCGTAACAATATTGTAGATTAACAGTCTTATTCATAGAGAGTTAGCGATGGTACATTAATAACCGTTCAAACTTACTCTAACACTTCATATATAGGACCGTAGGTATTTTTTTTTATATAGCAGTAATTCAGCAGAGAGGCAGACGGCCCACTTGATGGTAAGCGGTTACCATCGCCTAGGGACATTTGCAAGACCAAAGGCGCTACAAATGCGCTGCTGCCCGCTTAAGGGAGACTGGAACCTGGTCACTAATGCCGGAACACAACTCAAAGTTATTATGGCAACATACTTTAGACCAATGCCCTCCCACCTAACTATTGGTTGTTTTGTCGCCTCTTACGACAGGCCGCCCGGCCGCAGGAAATTGTATTCTTTCTCCGTTCCTGCACGGATAAAAAGAAAGCTAAAGTTTTTCCATATTTAATTTATGCTTTGGTCGTATTATATGAGTAAAGATAAAAAATTGCAATAAAACAATTAAATATTAGTTTAGGACCGGCCACACAGGCCAAACAGGTTCTAAATTCAAAACAATAAAAATTAAATTAACCCGGGCAAAGTGCGTTGTGGTCAGCGATAAACAACCGGTCGAAACCTCTAATCGGCCGCGGCCGAATCATTACCGTTACCCATTCGGTAATGAGTTTCGTAATTACATCCAAGTGCTTACTGGACCTTTATTTTGTTACATATCTAATACTTATACAATTAAATCTTTGTTTACAATACCTACTACAACTAATGTGAAAGTATCGAGATGATAAAACCAATTATCCGTGCAGGAACGGAGAATGAATGTTGTTACCAATTACAGGACTCGAATTGAAATGCCGTTGGAATTACTATAGAATTTATTAAAACTATACAAACACATATAACACAGGTATAAATATAACTGGACACATCCAGTACGAACTGCACGATTCAATAACACGCGCAAAGTCCGTCACTATCTAGCTCATCGAATGTACACGTTTTGCTCGTATCGTAATCCTCGCTTGACTGCCTCACCCCTCCATGCGAACATTGTTTTATACTAAACTATATAATACAACACTCGACCGCGTGGACTGAATCCAAGAAAACTTATTCCGCACACCTGCGTCCATAAACGAGTACAATAACAATAGGATGTTTTTCCAATTACAAATTTTAAACACGAAGTAAACAAAAGAAGTCCAGGTGCGGGAAGGTAATAAACTTCAGGATTGCATTGTTCTTTGTCGGTCGTAATAATACAATTTCCTGCGGCGACAAAACAACCCACAGCCAGGTGCTAGGGCATGTGGCCGACTAGATGGCTATCACCCCTGGTCTAAAGTATGCCGTCATAACAACCTTCAGTTGTATTCCGGCATTAATGACCAGGTTCCAGTCTCTCTTAAGAGAGCAGCAGCGCATTTGTAGCACCTTTGGTGTTGCAAATGTCCATTGGCGATTGTTAACAGCTTTCTGCTGTCTGCTGATCTCCTGCAATAAAAAAAAATGGAGTCCTAACATTCAGCTTGTAATAAATCGTACAAAAAAATAAAAATCTATACATATATAATTACTTGACTTTACTGAATGGCGATCAACGCACAGCCAAGCTTCTGGGGCTAAGTTAAGGCATGCAAGTTCTTTCTATATTGTACTATGGTGGGCACTAAGAAAGGATTTTGAACATTCAACCCCAAAGGGATTTAGAATGATCTCCAAATTAAGGCTCTGTATAGGGTTTTTTTAAACATGTTTGCAGCACGCTGATTATATTAGTATGTTGAAAATGCACAGGTGACGTTCACCATTTTGCCAAACCTCCGTTTTAACGGTTTTAAGAGTAGCATTAATTTGATTATTATCTCGACGTATTGGTCTATTTTTAAGTAGCCGTGACCATGGAAGGCAAAAGTGTCAATAATAACATAGAATGTATAAACAAAAATTAAATCATTAGAACAAACAAGACTTGTGTCTTCCGTGGTCACGGCTACGGAAAAGTGGCCGAAACGTCGACATAAAAAATAAATAACATGAACCTCTAAAAGCCGTTAAAACTTAGTTACAATAAAATTATGTGTACTAGTCGACGAAACTCATGAAAATACTGTGTGTACATTCTTCGAGAATCATTCGTGTTTTGCAATGAAAAATGAGATACGTGGCAATCTGTAAATGTTGATACAATAATCGTTTGACGACATGGAAAGGGTCCTCGTGCCTCCTAAGCTACGCGACGTGATCTCCAGTTTTCTATTGAACCAACAGAATATTGTTGTGCCCGCTGAGTTGTATAAGTCATGAGATATTATATCTGCAAATTCATTTTTTTAAAACCACTGGAAAGGAAGTGAAAAATTTCGAAAAAATCAAGGTGGTAGGTACATGTTGATATATTCTTTATTTAGACTACCACCATATTTAGAGTAGTAACAGGAGTAACAGTGTACAAATATTTTTTTAACAATATCGCTTAGTGGCTATTATCATCTTGAACAAAAGACCAGTTTTTGCGCGCGGCTCAACTAAGCCAAAAACTTCCGTTGCGTGTGGTATCCTGCATCTATCTTCAAATTATCATACCTGGCCTGGTAAAGGCAACGTGGCAACGGGACAACCGTAAGTACCGTTTTTGATTTGCAAATTTTTTAATAGTTGACTATAACGACGTGGATACACTTTTGCAACGACGTTCCGCGTTTTCTTATGCAGAGCCTCTACGCTCCCACAATGAAGAAAATTAACGCTAATCAATTATTGCCTAGTGGTTATATTGTACTCTGCCTGTGATCCCTTAAGATAATAAGTAAAATACTGAAACTATGTAAGGTCAATGGGTAAGGTGCCCAGAAGGCTGGCTACGTTACCTCCTTGGATCGCCATAATGACCTATTGTCCGAGGTAAGAGTCAACCGTATGACCACTTGAAGAGTCAGTTAGGCATTTTGAGAGTTCTTTGTAAAATAATTAAGTTACTAGTGGCGTAGTGGTCGAAATTCGACCATAATTAATTTATATTATAAGTTTAAATATTATTAAGGTTCTGTTGTCAAAGACTATAATAATCACAGATTTCACCAAAGTTACACTGTTAATTTGTCTTTAACAATAAACAAAAGCGTATATATGTGTGTGTGTTAAATACATGGTAGTGTGTGTAATGTTTTTTTTATTGATTTAATGCATAATTAAAAAAAATTGCTAGCTCCTTCTCTATATAAACTATAAGTGTGCGAAATTTCATACTCGTCCGTTCGCGCAATTTTCGTAAAAATGGGAACAAAGTTTTTGCATCATGTATTAATATATACATAAAATCGCGGTATCTTTTAGATTAGACCACACAAGCAAACAGCGACAGAAAGTTCTCCAGACGTCGGGCGAGAGATTTCTGGTGGACGCGTGACAGGAATCCGCAATGTCCCGTAAAGCGACGTGACGGTTTTGACACTTTAAAAATGATCCAGTTAAACCGCCGACGGATATTAACGTCTAAGCTCTTATTATCACATAGAATTTACGTGAGGTCTTTTCCAATGAATTTCGAGATCATGTTCTTTTGTTAGGGTTCCACAGCTAGGTTGGTAAAAGCGATGAGAGGTAGATTTTAAATGATACTTCAGATGGTAGCGAGTGTATTCACTGTCGAGTGGTGATGTGAATTGAAGTGAACTAATTTATTTTAAAACGATATACTTAAGTACAAATATTAACAAGCCGTACAGCTAGTACATAATAGCACAATGTGTGAGCGGGATGGATGATGTGCGAGCGAGATAAAGCAATTAATATGTGCGCTACCGCGACCGCGTTGCGCTGCCAATGTTTCGTTGTCCGCTGCGATGACTAGACGTATGCAGTACCTATAGCTTTAACAGACTACTCAGGCAGCACTATCAACCACATAATGTGTATTATTTGTTGTGTATATATGTATGTGTGTTGTGTATATATATATATTTTGCTTATTGCGCTCCTTGCAGAACTTTTGAAACCAAATTTGTTTTCGCTAACCACCTGCGCTCGGACAGTCGGACTTGTCAAGGTTCGCCATTGACGGATAGGTCAAGGTGGACTATATAATATATAGTCCACCATGTGTGCGTGCGTGCGTGCGCGTGTGTGTGTGCGTGTGTGTGTGTGTGTGTGTGTGTGTGTGTGTGTGTGTGTGTGTGTGTGTGTGTGTGTGTGTGTGTGTGTGTGTGGTTATATATTATATACTAGCTGACCCGGCGAACTTCGTACCGCCTTATTCAAATAAATTAATAAACAAACAAATTGAGAAAACATGGCAAAGGGCTCATAGAATTTGAAAAATATATAGCCTATAACCATCTACGATTAATTCCGCGTCGAATGGTTGTGGTCTCATGCTGATCGGTCCAGTAGTTTTCGAGTTTACCTCGGACAAAGAAAACAAACTTTGCTTATATATATAGATTAGTATAATTTTAAGGTGTACGCCAACAATTATGATGAATAAGATTCTTGTCCATCCAAAGGTTACTTGGAAGAGATTGCTTTAAGCAATAAGGCCGCCCATTGTACTACTACCTTCTAATTTTAAGATATTAAAATGAGTTACCATTTTTATGTTGGTGTATTGTTGTGTTGTTGTTGTCGTTCGTTTTAGAAATTTTTATTGCAAGCATTTTTTACATATTTAATTGCATTTTGCATTGTATGTTACATTTATTTTTGTGTTATATGGACTATATATTTTTTTTACAGATATATTTGTTATATGTTTCTCTATCTAAAATTTCATTAACTCCTTTGGGTTGATCGGACGAAAAGGAAGGTCGAAAGGCGTTCGAGAGTAAGGCCTCTGTTATTAGTTCTTTATATACCTTACCACGTAGTAAAGCCATGCTGGTATCAATATCTTAATTACAACACTCAACAACTATTAGTACCCAGATTAATATTGTTACATACCGACAAAGAAAGCACACCTGGTTGTCATAAAACGCAGTTTATTGCCTTTCCTATCTTCGGAGTTCTTTTGTTTACTTCGTGTTTATTTTTTTTAAACATCCTATTTTTATCGTACTTATTTTATGGCCGTCATTAATGTCGAACTTATTGTATTGCGTCGAAGCTTGCCAGATGTGCGGATCAACTCAGTGAACGCGGCCCCTTTGTGGGTATTATGCAGTTTAGTATAAAACATTGCCCGAACGGAGGGGTGGGGCAGTCAAGCGACGATTACGATACCAGCAAGACGTGTGTAGTACTTTCGATTAGCGATATAGTGACGGACTTTGCGCGTGTTATTGAAGCGTGCAGTTATTACTGGCTGTGTCCAGTCATATAATTTGTGCCTGTTTTATACGTGTTTGTACAGTTCAAATAAACTTTATAGTAATTCCAACGCCATTTTAATTTGAGTCTTGTGTAGCTCGTAACAATATGATTTTTGACCTTCTGCTTGTGGGAATAAATAAGTGATAGTTATTAATGTGCTCTGTATTTTTCTTTATGTCCAACTGACGACCCAGAGGTCTCTGGAACCTCCACAGAACCTCGTTCGTTGTCTTAAAGTCCCTTGTGAATAGGTACTGCAGAGTATTATATTTAATAAACGTAACACGCTTACTGACGCGATGGTCGGTGGTGGGGGAGTGCATGGAGGGAGTCGCTAGCAACTGACTCCAGGCACTCACTGTCCAACCGCCGATCTGAGGAGTGCGTTACAAACCATGTAGTTGGTGTTTTATTTGTGTACATACAAACTGAACCCTACAGGTACCTACTACCTATAAGTACCTTCTAGGTAAGCGAAATACGAAACAAAAACATATTTTCTGAAATTATCAGAAAAGTTCCACCACCAAATTATACCTTAAATGGTGTTACCCAAAACAATATTTCAGGCGTAATTGTCCGTTAAAATATGAATTATTCGTACATTTTATGTATTAATGTTCGTTTTTAATGTTTCGCCTTCTCGAGATGATGGTAATGATATTATTTTCGGTGTAAAGCGAAGGAAATTAGTCTAAACAAGAAATTGTTTTAAAGGTATTTATTTTCTTTTTATGTCTCCTCGCCCGTTTATTTCATAAATTTATACTTTATGAGGTAAAGTGGTTTTGCCTTATTTTGGGTTAACTTTATTTCTCATAAGAGAATTTTTACAATTCACTTAAACTATGAGAACATTTATAAGTTATTGAAATTAGATTAGACTAATTAGTAGGTATCAAAACTATTGAGAGTAGTTTAAATGTTTGTACTTTCTATGCACAAATATTGAAATTGCAGGTAGTTTTGATTTATTTTTATACATGGAAGTTATAAGTTCCTTTTAAGCAAAAGAATCTATGATCTAGATTTCGTAGAATTGTCATTGTGTAATTTGTTAGTTTTTATTTATTTATTTTTATTTATTCATAATAGGATATGTCCGCTTCTTCTTCCACGCTTGACTTGAAATTCCCGCGGTATTCCCGGCACACACCATTTATAACAGAATGTGAACTATCTTTTTAGTGAAAACTAATTTATATGCACCCAAACTACTACAAACGGCGAGCTTCTCGGGATAAAAAATATCACACATTTTATAATATAAATTTTTTTAGCGATCCGTGAATATTTTTTTTCAATCAAAATTTAGTGAACTTGCTAAGGGGTGTTTCATTCAGGGCGACCCTGCGCCCCACATCCAACAGAACCCTTTATCGTCCATGGACTGCACGCACTTGGCCGAGCATATGTATTTAAAATATCATTTTTCACCACGAAAAGTATAATTCATCCACAGCCCGCATAACTTAATTTACAGTTGGTTTAATACATTTATAGCAGTGTGAAATGTATTTGCGTTACGGTCGGTGCGTTGGTAGGAAAAAAGAGGCCGCGTGCGAGTCAATTTCTCACATGGGTTCCTTTATAAATAAAGTGGATAGGATGTTCTATTCAAACAAATATTGAATATGGATAAGGGTTTTTTTACTTCTTCATAATTTTAATCTTATACTAATATATAAAGCTGAAAAGTTTGTTTGTTTCATTGAACGCGCTAATCTCAGGAACTACTGATCTGATTTGAAAAAATCATTCAGTGTTAGATAGCCCATTTATCGAGGAAGGCTATAGGCTACATATCATCACGCTAAGACCAATAGGAGCGGAACACCAATAAAGATTTTTTCAAAATCGGGGGTTTTTTTAACTTATTTTTTTTAAACTATTCCACGCCGAAGAAGTCACGGGCAGAAGCTACTATAAATTAAACTATTTCTTTTTTGTTAAATTATAAGTATATACTGTTGTGCAAGTTTACAAATTGGATAAGTAAATTAACAATCTGCCTGTAAAACTTCAAGTTAAAATTTTGTTGCGATTCGTTTTGCTACTTGCCCGTTGCCATTAGTTTTTCCACTTGCCCGTTGTGATTCGTTTTTTAACTTATCCGTTGCCATTCGTTTTTCCACTTGCCCGTTTTACTTTAGGTATAACCCTAAAAACATTGGTGCGGCAAATTAAGTGCCCGCACCGCTTCGATACGCAACCACCCATGCGGTGCATCCAGCCGGATTTATAACGTCACAACACCCTTGTGCAAATTGACCAATATATTATTTATATTGAGATTGTGAGAGTTAACACCGACCTATTGCTCACAGCCTCTTTGGTTTCTTTTTCTTTTCGCCGCATCTGTCACTATGTTAATGTGACATACAGCGCGTTCCATTAGTAGCACAACGCTCAAAATGCTCCGCTAGGCGTTCCACAAGGTTTCGCCACGACCACAACGACCACCGCGGTCGTTGTGCTCGTGATGAAAACGTTACTAATGACGTCATCATGTTCGGTCACACAACGCTGACAACGACCCATCTCATTAGGTGGGTCGAATTAAGTGGTCGAATGGTGTTTGTTTGTAATGTCAAAATAACAGTTTTTTCTAAATGCATAGGCTACGTTCCATTAGGGACTCACAACGACCACGTTCACGACCGCAATTTTTCCCGTTCCACTTGCTTGCCAGCGTTACAATCGTAAACCCAAGTGGAACGGTCCTTCGACCCACCTCTTGATATGGGTCGTTGTGAGCATTGTATAATCGAAAATGATGACGTCATTAGTGACGTTTTCGCCGCGACCACAGCGACCGCGGTCGCCTAGTGGAACGGCTAACGGAGCATTTTGGGCGTTGTGAGATACTAATGGAACGCGCTGATAGTGAAATAAGAGAACGTTGTGGATTGAAAGAAGACGTAATAACAAGAGTTGAAAAAGGAATGTTAAGGTGGTTTGGGCATGTAGAGAGGATGGATGAAAATAGAATCACAAAACAAGTGTATGACAGTATTGTGAATGGTAGAGTTGGTACCAGTAGACTTGGGTTTACGATTGTAACGCCGGCAAGCAAGTGGAACGGGAAAAATTGGGGTACGTAGAAACATAGCAGTAGTCTACGATCGACCGCTTAAATAATAGCTGCTTCCATGAACCCTCGCCGCATTTTGTGTCTCGTGTCGCATTCCTCTACCGTTGTACCGCGGCAGGTACTCGCTGTGCTGTATCCAGCTGGCCCACTCGTCGACGGAACCGTGAAGAAAGGTTCACGAGGAGGACGTGCTTGCCGCTGCGAAGTTCGCATCGTTCTTGTATGGCGACGTATCCTGTAAGTTCTTTCCTCTTAATTCCGCCCGCACCTATAGAGAGTTATATTAAAACTTACCAAATAAATTGTTTTTACTATCGGATAAGGTGCCTAAAAGAATATAATTATGCCAAATATAAAAATGTTTAGCGCCTTTGAAATTGTAATAGCAAATAGTGCTATGCACATGTTTTAATGTAGGTCATATTTTAAACGCCTAATATGAGTCGGTGTACTAATGTTTAAAGCTTGGTTTTCTTCTACTTCAGTTTTTGACGGCAAAAGTTCGTTAAATAAGCCGATTTGGAATGTTTTTCGCCGCTAAAACAAGTCGTGGCCGACGTCGTAACCTTGTCTGACGTGGTATCATCCCCGTCTGTTGAACCTCTTTTTGGATCGGGGGATCTTTGGATCGGTGGAACACCTCCGCCTTGATCCCCCTTTCGGTATTCCAAGTGCAGGTGACAGCTTAGTTGGTAGGACGCCAGGTTGTTGGAACGATAACCTGTGTAAGGTAGCTGGATAATGCTGGATGACATAAGCGGAAGACTGATATATGGTGCAACCTTGGGAAATATTTGATCAGAACTATACTTCAATTGGGTGATGACGGATAAGTAAGAATTTATTTGCAGTTGCCGAAGGACGTGTACAGTCCGCATTGTGTGGAACACTTACAAGCCAGTAGATGGCGCTGTGTAATAATTAAGGTCGCAAACGATTCCTGACACGTATAAAGAATATATAAAAAATTCCAACAATAATAGATGAGCCTAAGCCGTATGTGTGAGGCAAAACAATGGCTTCGCTGAATCTACCTTTGAGACGGAGGAGCAATCCAGCTCGCTCCTCCACCTACTCGAGACATTCCTAAAGTATTTTTTTTTTATAATTTATTCATGACCATAGAATCAAAGTCTTTCAGTCGGAAACATGTTAATTAATAGGTCTTCGTATAGTAGCGCAGTTGTATTGCAGGCTACAACCGACGCCATTCAATGGAGTTCTTGTGAAAACTCGAAAGATCACATCTGACTATACAGTTCACATTTCTCACAAAAACACATAATTTCTACTCAAAAACTATCAATATCCTGCAACTATTGTTCATTTTAGAGTAATTATACACATTTTTAGAAAATAAAACTGCACAGCACAACGTCTCCTTTCAGTTCCCGCCAAAAACTCCTTCCTAAAGTATATCCATTGATTAGCCTTAGTGATGTGTGCCGGTTGCAATTTTAGCCTCCGGAGATTTTCGGAGATTTTTCACCAAAAACCGGTTTTTCACCGGAGAATAACCTACAATCAAATGTTGTTTATTTTGCATGAAAGTTGGCTTAATTTCTACATAATATTAGTATCTATCCGTGTTTTTGGGGAATAGATAAAGAAATACCGAAAAATATACAAAACAACATTTATTCCAACATACAAAACTTTTTAACAGAAAGACAGAGCATTTCCACTGCATCTATATGCAACCTTGTTCGCCGACTACCTACCATGTAGCCAGCTGTAGACAAAGATACACGCATACAATATTAAATTAATGTTTTTGGGCATAAAGTTTCGTTCCGCGCGTGTACGAAAATACCGGTTAACAATAAAAACACCGATAAAAAACCGGCGATGACTGTAACCGATTTTTCACTGGTTTTTGTAGAACCGGTACACACCTCTAACCTTTTAAGTTATTAATACTGAAGTATTAAAGAAAAGATACTCGAATACGTTGTTAATTTATCTTAAGTACATGAATAAAAAGCATTTTTATTACACAACTTTCATAAATAATATTATTTCCTCCGTTTCCTTAATGAAAAGAACGGCTATTAAACGTCAAATAAATAGAGGCTTTTAGTGAAAAAAACGTAATTAAATATCCTAGTATTTAATTAATTAACAAAGTATGGATTCACCAGACAATATTGGTCATTAAGAGTTCAAAGTCGATCTGAGTATTAATATCATTACATAGTATAAAACCCAAAGACCTCTCTCTTCTTCTCTCACCATCATTAGAGAGATTCATTATTCGACAATTTTTCACAGAAGTTTTATATGTATAAAAAACTTAATTAAGTTTGTATGTAAGTTAAATAGAGATACTTACTAAAGCTTTTCGACTACACCGCGGAGAAAACTCTAATTGCCTATAATAATTATTTTCAAATGTAACAATTCTTTATTTAACAGCTACTAGGTAAAACGAAAATTGCCTAGGGTACTTTGAATGTAATAGTTCTTGTAATTCACGAAGAGGAGTGGATTTTACTCATGATTGAACGAGTGGATGTACATTGCGATGGTGTATGAATCTGAGAGAATAGTGAGTTACAAACGTGGTGTCTAGTCATAACCGCTCTTGATCTTACGTACACGGATTTAGAAGAAACTTTCCACTGAGTTTTCTCAATATGTCATAATTTGGCATTTTACAAAGAGTTATAAAGTTTGTTTAAGACATTCAATTTTGGTCGACAATATTATAGGTGCCTACGTTTCTACAAACAAACTGTACTTGTCAAATAACATAAATATACATTATTATCTCTTCAAATGTCTATTCTTTTGCAGTACTTTGTTTTTACTATAGTAGAATTATTTTGTCCGTGCAGTTTGAGTCATAAATAATCGGAGTATTTCGCTCTCTCTTCCACTCACGGGCCTTATGGGCGGGCATAGTGATTGCGCATTATTATTGTCGATAAGCGTTATCGATAGTGTATTTGGTTTTGTCATTTTGTGGGTTAGTGATAAAAATGAAAGAAAAAAATTAGATAAAACAATGTATGTATTAAAATAAGAATAATAATGATTTAAAATAAATTATTAATTAGGTATCTATGTATTAAAAAACTATAAGTACAAAAGTAAGAATGTAACAAGTTATATTAAAAATAAATGTAAATATTTATATCTAAGTTTAAAATTAACAGCAAAAAAGATAATAATGATTTTTATAAGAATGATAATCTTTCTTTGATAAGAATGAGTTTTTATCGATAATGGTGTTGCGCCCGCGCAACATGCTCACCGCTCTAGCCGGGCTGAGGCCGAGTTTGATTTATGACCCAAACTGCACGCACAAAATAATTCTACTATAGTCAGATAAATCGTTTAATAGCTGCCTAAGGAATAAAGTTATCGCACTGTTTATCTGTCCAATAGATGGCTATGGATTTACCAATTGATATTTATCTAACGAATAGTCGTACGATCATTTGATTGGTTGAGACAACGGGAACTTCAGGGAGTTTAAACAAATATACTGATTATACACACGTTAGAGCAGGACAGACTATTCACATGTACATCAATGGTCAAATTCGATAAAAATGACAATGTTAGTCAGGATCTCCAGATTGGAGACTTTTAAGCGCGATTTCGGGAAATGATTTTTATTCGAGGAATTGAATTAAGGCAGACAATTTTAGCACGAGAAATTGGGGAATTATTTCATCTATCTAGTGTAATAACACTAAGTAATAACTTACCCTTGTGTTTTGTGTTTGATTTTATCTATGATCATAGGAAATAAACATTGCACAGACATCCCATCTAGTTAAATGATCTGGCGTGGATTTTTATACATACATATACAATTCTATACATACAATATATATATGTATAGAATTGTATATGTATGATACAATTCTAATTTTCCTCTCAAATGTAAGATGAATTCATTTATAAAAGTTACTTTTTTAATTTCCAAATCATCTGTATACTATCAAAAATAGTAATATAATTGTCGAATTTGAATTTTGTAGGTTAAGTAAATAATAAACTGTTAAAGTCAATAGTTTTGTTTAGAGATTATCCGTTGAATAACGATTATCTATCCCTCAAAGAGGCAGAAGTTATTTTTCAGGAAATCAAGGTATTCGTCGGATACAGCCTAACTGACGATTCAAAAATTCAATCTTATATTATCTGTCGAATAAATTCTATCTGATTGTTTATCTGATGATTGATAAATCGGCCCTTAAAAGAATATCGTTAAGTAAATCCCTCTCACATCAATCAATGTGCAGTACTCAGGCGGGCGGTTAGATTTTGTTTTGTTGCCTCATTTACTTGGCTATTAAATTATGAATATCTACTTTGTAAAGCGTAAGCGAGTCTTGGTAAAAGCTCAGTTAATGTTCGACGGTTTATTTTATACAAGAGTAGGGTATGTAAAGAAAAAATAAATTCACGATACCGTTACTTATGTTTAATGGACGAACATTCGAATTTGAGTGCGGCAGCTGGAGACAATAGATTGATGCTATTATTTAAACTAGTGGTCGCCCGTGGTCGAAATTCGACCACAATAATTAATGTCAAAGACTATACTTTGAGTAAAACTCATCTTGGAAAGTAAGTTTAATGTAGCGGAGGTGAAAATTAACGTGACATACAGACTAAATTACTTTGATTAAGAAAAACGGCTTGAATGATTTTAATTTTTTTGTTTGTTTTGTTCGCTGTAAGAGAGGTGGTTTAAAATATAAAACTCATAATATTTCCAAAATGGGGGGGCTGTAGTAAATCAAACTTTAATACCCGGTTCCTATTTATATCTTATCGACCGTTTCTATTATCCATTGAAATTTGACATAAGCCCCATATAAGTAATGTCAAAATTCGTCCGATGATAAGGCAAGTGAATAGTAAGACACACGCACCTGCCATAAATGCATACCTATGCACAGTGTATAAAGTTGATAGTATAACTTTATTTATTTTCCCTTCACACGAATCTTCAAAAATATCAAATACAACCGAAGTCGCGAGTAAAAGATAATATTTTACAAAAAAACTGTTTTTATCTCGTCTCGTCTATCTATACAGAAACTACAACAAATCACAGTAAGCCATAGTATATAATATGTGCAGTTAATTAAGTACAAAATGAATGGTAGGCAGCAACAGAATGCTGGGTGCAATAGCGGCAATGCGCGTCTCTTAAGGATGATTCACATTAAAACGGACCAAAACCGAATTCAGATTACGAACATCGATCAAAAACGTTCTGTTAGGGAAGCCCGCCGTAAGACATCCTAGGTTAGGTAGTTTTTGTGGTGTTTTGTAGCTGGTAGTGAGTAGTGGGTAGTTTGACGGCCGATGGCCTTCGCTCGAAGGTCGCGTTGGGTATACGGCCGTTCAAGAGTCCCATACATCCCTCGGTATAAAGCCTGGCCCGAAAATGATGTTGCAAGAAAAGACATTCCCCTGCGTCAACAAAAAAAAGGCTCCCCGCCTGGCGAAGTCTATAAAAATTAAATGCTTTTTACAGACTATAACTGTAAATCTCGTGGCCGAGCCTAACATGATAGGAGAAACAAAAGCTAACCACCTCCGCTGGCTCGGTCACATAGAACGGATGGGAGAGGATCGCAGCGTGACAAAAAGCATATTTGGAATGGCCGGTAGGTCGGCGTCCGGTCGGACGTGCCAATTATCGCTGGAAGGACAGAGTGGATGCTGACCTGTTGGAGCTAGGAGCCAATAATTGGCAAGAAACCGCACAGGACAGAGAAAAGTGGCATGCTCTCGTTTCCGAGCCAACGGAGTATGTAAGTAAGTACAAACTATAAGGAATTTATTGAAATATAGACTTAGACTATAAAAACAAAGGACTAGAAATGAAGATGACAAACATTAATAAATGAAATTATAAGTAGATGTCTGTACGCGGAGACTGTTGAAGAAAAACTGCCTCTTGCCAGTAAGCAGGCGAGAGCTGCCGGACAAAACAGGAAGAGGAAATGGGTAGGCATCATATTACTATTTAATTTATATAATTACTTGCAGGGTACGGTTAAAACAGTTCTTAAAAAATCGAAGCCGATTCAAGTTCGAGTTAAATGACATGGACTAAATATACTCAAAAATCCATATTAAATATAGGCTGGATCTAAATTGAATCTATGATTGTAGAAAAACAAATACAAAAAGAATGAAAAATTACAAGTTTAAGAGAATTGTTTTCTAATTTCATATACACGTAACTCGCAATAAATGTGCTGCGCCTCTAATGAGTTGTAGTTCGTAACTTCGGTCAGAATTCGTTACAGGCTGTTGTACAGCTTTCGATTTTTGTTTAATCCGTGCAGGAACAGAGAAAGAATACAAGTTCCTGCGGCCGGGCGGTTTGTCGTAAGAAGCGATAAAACAACCTACATCCAGGTGGTCTAGAGTATACTGACATAACATTCCAGGTTCCAGCCTCCTTTAAGAGAGCAGCAGCGTATTTGTAGTACCTTTGGTGTTGCAAATGTACATAGGCGATGGTAACCGTTTTCCATCAAGTGGACCGTCTGCCTGTCTGCTGAACTCCTGCAATAAAAAAATCAAAAAAACATACTTACTTTAAAAAATATTTTTTTATTTTGAAAAATAATATATACTAATTGAGTCATACAACACGAGCTCATTTCTTCTGCAACACAACAAAATGTGAGTCCTCTTTTATTTCTTTGCTCCAAGTATAAGGATTCAAGGTTTTAATTTAAGTGCTTAGTGTTACTTGTATATCATTTCTCTTTATTCAATGGTCATTTTTTCAATCATCAGATGAAAGTTATCAGTAGAATAAATTGTAACCGAACTGAATTCAAAAGTGCAACAGCCCAACTGTTTTATTCACGCAACAGTCATTTTTAATTCTCACATGTTGTATTTTATTCTATAAATAACTTTTATCTGGTACTTAAAAATCGGCCCTAAATCCTTTAAATTCGTAGTCTACTTAATCCACAATATCTTCTCGATATCGTAGCGGTAGAATAATAGTAGAATTTTTTATTATTACCATTAGCAGAAATGGTGTCAACGCGGCAGTATTAGATGAAACTGAATGCGTATTCAAAATGGCGGTGGTAGGATTACTGCTATGGGTAGAAGGGAGACTAACCTGCGTGTCTCTGGGCTGCACTGACTATGCCTGCCGATAACCAAGTTGTGAGCTTTGCAGAAAACCTTCGATATTATATGAATACACGTGGCGCGGTATAACAACACTTGTACGCAATTGGTGGCGGAAAGATAAGCGGATTATCGTACAAGAGTCGACAGTAGACTGTGCGATGCGGTTCGACAGAAGGCTAGGTGCAACGACGATTGACGGCATACTGACACGTAAAGACAAACAGTATCAGTAGAGCGGTAAGTACAATAGGGACAGTCGTAATGGAACGAAAGATGGTGGAAAAGGTTAGGAAAAGCAGGTAGTTATGGAAATAATTTGATAGGACAGGGGTTTAAACTAAGCGGCGGGAGCAAATGGAAATATGAAATGAAAAATCACTAAAATTTTAAACATTTATTTCACGAGGTTTCGCTCATCAATATTTATAAAAGTAGAATGACGTGCCATGGACACACACACCTTTGGGATAAAGATCGAGATCAGGCAAACCTACGATTGATATAATAGTATTCGGCAATTTTGACGACATTGTATTAGCAGAATTGGACCCAGGTGAGATAGAACTTCTTATCAGTGAGGTTCTTTACTACGTATCTTTCAATAACAATAATCCTAAAACTAAAACCTCAAACTACATCTCATGACTCGCACCAAGCAACAAATAGAATCGCAGTATTCCGAAGTCGCTTACAACGAGTTATTTCATTACATTACTCTCCGGATAGTTAAACTTGTTCTGGAATCTTCGAGAATCTACCATCACAGTTTATGTTTACAAAGGAGTACCATCATTATCCAAAGTTTGCTATTGTATTTCTTGCGTATTGTTCTCTACGGATATTGAAGATCGAGTGGATATGGATTGATACGGTTCGATGATTTTGAATAGAGTCCAGATTCATTGTTAAATGGATTTGATGAATACGTTATTTGTCGTACTAGCCGTAATCCCTATTAATATTATAAATACGAAAGAAACTCTGTCTGTCTGTCTGTCTGTTCCGTTTTCACGTAAAAACTACTGGACCGATTTGGCTGAAACTCAGTATATATATATATATATATATATATATATATATATATATATTCGATGCCGAGAATGAACATAGGATACTTTTTATCCCGAAAAATGGGATAGTTTCCGGGATAAAAATATATTTGTCTTTCTGTTTGTTATGCTTTTACGGAAGAAATAATGGGCCGATTTGGCTGAAATTCGGTACGTATGTAAATTAAATACCGAAGGTGGACAAGGGATACTTTTCATTTTGGCCTTTTTGGTCATTTTGGCTATTTTAGCCTTTTAACTCATTTTGGCCATGTCGGTCACTTTGGCCTTTTCGGTCATTTCGGCCATGTTGGTTATTTTGGCCTTTTTAGTCATTTTGGCCATGTCGGTCATTTTGGCCTTTTTGGTCATTTTGGCCTTTTTGGTCATTTTGGCCATGTCGGTCATTTTAGCCTTTTTTGGTCATTTTGATTATTTTGGCCTTTTTTTTTCATTTTGGCCATGTCGGTCATTTCGGCCTTTTTGGTCATTTTGGTCATTTTGATAATTTTGGCTTTTTTGGTGATTTTGTCCTTTTTGGTCGTTTTTGCCTATTCCGTTATTTTGGCCATGTCGGTCACTGTGGTATTTTTGGTCATTTTGACCATGTCGGTCATTTTGGCCTTTTTGGTCATTTTGGCCTTTTTGGTCATTTTGGCCTTTTTGGTCATTTTGGCCTTTTTGGTCATTTTGGCCTTTTTGGTCATTTTGGCCTTTTTGGTCATTTTGGCCTTTTTGGTCATTTTGGCCTTTTTGGTCATTTTGGCCTTTTTGGTCAAGTTTTGTAATTTATGTTGTTGACAGATAGACGGGGGATGGTATAATTAGCGATATAAAATTAAGTTAATCTTCCGTGGGCAAGTACATAAAAAATTAATATAATATAACCTGTAGCGCTTGATCTATAAACAAGAGACACGCACTAGAGGTTAATCCGCGGCGCAGCCGCGGGGTAAAGTCTAGTGGTGTAATAAATGAATGATGAATAAGTGAGTTACATAAATATTGAAAAAAATTAAGATATATAATTCATCACAAGCCTAATGAATACCTGCAAAGATTGCGCATACTTGATTTTTAGAGGTAACCCATCTAAGTATTATGTGTTACAATGATCTGAGATAATGAGCAGTTAATTAGATAAGTTATAAAAAAAGAAAATTTGAATACAAGACAAGAAGAAAGCTTTCTATAGATTTTTTACTCGACAAAAACAAAGAATCCTTCAAGCGACACGCCCTTGGCCATATTTTTTAGTTTAGATTTTAAATGTATTGTAATAAAATGCCTCATGATTTCTTATAATATTTATTAAATATGATGACGTTACAAATAGTACATTTAAATTAACTAGGAACATTACAGATATGATTAAAGTAACGAGATCGTGACAATTATAACTACGAGATTTTGATGAAAGCTCATAAAATTACAATTATAATAATAGATCACAAATCGCATATAAATTAGAGCTACCTAATGTATAAAGTAATAAGTAACTAATAACTAAATAACTAACAAAAGTAATAAGTAATCAAATCAGTAAAAATACTGTATTGTTTTTACTTAGAAGATCATCTTACATTACAAACAGGATTTTTGCAACGAACTACACTATTTAATGATGTTTAATATCTTAGACAACTTAAGTCACACCTAAAGTTAGATAATACAGTAATAAATATTTAATAATATGAATCATCTAAAGACACAAACTAAATTTGTATCCAAAAATGTATCTTGTAAGAAAAAACAAATTGATTATTTTCTAATAATCTCTAAAGTAACGAAATAAATAATAAGCTACAATATGAGACCAAAAAATATCTATGCCTTATTGCTTAAATTAAAATTAACTTATATAACGTCAAAGATTAGCTGGTTTCATAGTTATATCCATTAGTGGATACATAGTAAACGCCTGTCGCGTTACCAGGGTTCCAAAAACCAGCAATAGCTTTCTCATTATTTCTGCATTCACCATTCTTAAAATTTTTGTAATTGTCGCAACGCGTAGCTGGGTACCAATCAGCATTCTTAATTGTGGCAGTCCAAATTTTAATGCACACATTGTGACTGCATTTAGCAGCTCTTGATGAGTCGTATACTCCTGGTACCCACGGTGTCCCGCACTTAGGTTGGCTCGCTCCATTTTTATTGATGAAAAAGTCTACATCTCCCAAAACGCTTGAAGAACCAAAGCCCCCAGAGTTGCAATGGTATACTTCTACGTAGTCAGCAACACCTGACCTCACTTGGTTGTGGATGAAGCTGTTCTGAAAGCAAGGACCTGCTGGATCTAATGCGGTGATTCTAGCTATCTTTTCTCCTGTATTTTCAAGAAAGATTTCACCAGTGTTGCCCAATATTTGACCACCTAAACTATGTCCAATACAGTGCATATTTTTTGGAGAAATTCCACCTTCGTGAAGTTTGATCAAGAGGTTGGCTAAAGCCTTGCCAATATAATGGACATAGATCACTGATCTTTCATAGCTCTTAATTTGTCCTTGACGGTCATGAGTGTAGGCAGAATGGTCGAGCATGATGATATAGCTGTTAGGATGGCTTCTGAAGGCATCTCGTACAATTTCTTCGGTTTTCTTATTGATTCGAGATTTATAACCACCAACGAAAATAAGGAACTTCTTGTTTTTGTCAAGTGTCGGGAAGGACAGGATACCGTCAGCGGCCTCGTCGATGGTAAACATTTCCACGTCGTTTCTTGGAAAGTCATACAAGTAAACATCTATTTCAGAGACGTTGAGGTCCAGGTTTCTATCATGATTGCCTGGAAAGAGGAATAAAGAAATATAAATATTTTTGTCTATGATGAAGAATATGCTCCCCATTTTTGCATCGTGCCAATGTTTCACATTCACTTAATTGTAATATATAGGTTCTTCCTTTCAATGCTTTCATTTAACATCAAACATGGTTATTGTACCTAACATACTGGACATTAGGTTACAAAAATGGACTTAGTATGAACGCGTTTGAACCCATATCATTGATATTGATATACACGATTGCTTTATGGTCTTTATTTTCTTCGGTCTTTGTTTAAAGAATACTACAAACTAACTCTAACTCAATATGTATCAGACCGTTAGTCACAGATTAACAACTATTTAAAGCATATCATGTAGCAATACAAGTACTATGGAATCACGTAAGTTTAAAAATAGTATTCAAAGATTAGGTAATCTTTATTATGTATGATATCATTATCTCAAGCACATTCATATCAGCTATATTGACTAGGTTGTCTGTTATGATATGTATGAATATTTTTCACAATATTAAATTTTTAATTTACATATTATAGCTACGTCTTTAAAAATTTGACTATATAAAAATAATGATTCAGGATTTTTATGTGAAAAAATATAAACGAAAAAAACTACTTACATTTTATAAGTCGCTTTGAATACAAGGCCATTTTCAAAGGTCCATATTTTTCAAAATCACCACGTCCCCAGCCCACCACACAAGCGAACAAACAAACAAGCACACAGAAAGACGTAAAAGCCATTTTGAAGACTCTTGAAATCATATTAAGAATAAAGTCAGCCAGTTTTACGTTTGATTTCTCTTGCGCTATAGTAGCTTCCCTAAGGAACAATACCGTTTAACTGACTGATCCGCCAGGAGTCCTTAATTTATATAATAGACCTCCTACATTACTCATTTCAACTACGTATTGGGGAAACTGTCTGTTTATTTATTGTAACGGTTCTGCAAGAGGTAAACGTAATTTTTAAAATGCTTAACGTCATAATAGTTAGTAGCACGATTTTCACAAGGAAATATATTAAGTAAATAGAGGAACACGTGCGATGACGATGAAATAAGAGCAATTAGGCTGTTGTTAAAAATTTGATTGAAATCGAGACATTTTAATCAGTTAATTCGATGTTTATAATAAATTAGCTGACCCTTGCCCACAGCGCTGGGTATCAGAATTTAAAAAAAACATACTTAATATTAATCACAATCAAATACACCCTATATCACTCAAGAATAATGTAGTTTTCCACTAGTGAAAGAATTTTCAAAATCGGTTTAGTAGATCCAGAGATTACTCCCTACAACGCCACAAACTTAACCTCTTTATAATAGTAGTATAGATTACAGGGCCCCTTAAAAATATTTATTAATGAACTTCTTATGGGAGGGTAAACCGCTTCGTTACGTAACGCGGTACAGCACCAGTCTGTCTGGCTTCTCTTTCTCTCATGCATACGGCAGCGGTTGGCAGTCTCCTCCTCTCTCGCTCTAATCCACAGCGCTAGCCGTATTTCGGTAATTAGATTAAATAATGATACTAATAATGGACATTCACAAAATTCTACTGTACATATTCAAAGATTGTAACTAAGAATAAAATATATTTTATAATCAATAAAAGACTTTATTAATAAATAACCTTTCCCTACATGATCATATTAATATACATAAAATTTAAGTAATAACCTAAGCTTTTATTTTTTATTGTTAACCAATTTCAATATTAAATAGTTCAACTTGGATTAGTTTAAGTTATCACTTCTGTCAGGCGTTTTTTTTATTCTTATTGTGACAGGTCTGCTAGAGTTAAATGTGCTATTTGCAACATTAAAACGTCATAAGGTAATATTTTGTATAAATTAATTAAGCAGTATTTTGAACAAGGAAACTGGATGAATAGGCGAACAGGTGTACTGAAGTCAAATTTTTGGGAAGTCAAAACAGCAAATATATTGAAACAAATTTTAATCCGTGCAGGAACGGAGAAAGAATAAAATTTCCTGCGGCCGGGTGGCCTGTCTTTAGAGGCGACAAAACAACCACAGCTAGGTGGTGGGGCATTTGCCCGACTGGACAGGTCGCCATAACATCCTTGAGTGGTGTTCTGGCATTAGTAGCCAGGTACCAATCTCCCTTAAGAGAGCAGCAGCGCATTTGTAGCACCTTTGGTGTTGCAAATGTCCATAGGCGATGGTAACCGCCTTCCATCAAGTGGGCCATCTGCCTGTCTGCTGTACTCCTGCTATAAAAAAACTACTTTTTAACGGTTTTAAGCGCGGTAATTTATTTAATTTTAATATTCCGTCGTTTCGGCCACTTTTCCGTACCAATGATCACGGAAGACAAAGATGTCAAGTGCTAATGAGTGTTGTAAAAGTTTGATTCAGCCTACCGCCAAGTTGTTCATTTTAATGATTTAATTTTAATTTTGTTGTTGTAAATATCACTTGCTATTGCCTTGGGAAAGTTGAGCATTGACCGTGCTGTTTTTGAAGTGAAACTTCTTTATCGGCGTTGGAAAAAAAATACCGTCACATTTTTCCAAAATCCATCTATCAACAACTCGTTGAGCAACGAGTTGTTCATAGATGGATTGTGAGACGAGCATTGTAATATTTCTTTACTTTATTGTGTTTTAATTAATATACGACTTTGATGATTTATAAATCATTTATTTAGTATCCTACACACACATACATACATACATATATATATATATATATATATATATATATATATATATATTAGAGTGATCAGCAAAATCATAATTAAACAATTTCTGTAAAGTTGCAAGTTGCATATACTAGTGCATTTTTCGAAAAATAACGTCATAAAGAAGTTTCACTTTTTACGTGTGTAGACTAGTACACGCACACATGTTTTTTTTATAGGGACTTGACTTTATGCTGTTTCTCAGAACACTACAGCTTTACCGGAGCTTTTGGAGCGAGCACCTTCACGTAGCAAAGCTAATAGTATATAAATATACTTTCTTTTTATTGCTGAAGGACAGCAGACAGGCTGACGGTCCAACTGTGATGGAAAGTGTTTACCATCACCTATGGACATTAGCACAAAGGCGCTACCAATGTGCTGCCGTTCTCTAAAGGGAAACTGGAGGGTGGCCACTAACGCCAGAACACAACTCAAGGTTGTTATGGCGGCATTCTCTAGACCAGGGGTTGTAGTCATCCAGTCGGGCAAATGCCCTATCACCTGGCTGTGGGTTGTTTTGTTGCCGCTAAAGGCAGACCATCCGGCCACAGGAATTAGTATTCTTTTTCCGTTCCTGCACAGATTACGGAATTGAATATTATGCTCAAAGAAAAAAAATAAAGAAGTAAAACAAAAATTACTATATTTTGTTAAGTTATTTCTTTATGTTTTACTTCGCACCGATTTCAAGATGTTGTAGAAATATTTATTGTTTGCTTTTTAGTTACTGTAGAAGTTGTTTTTTTTTAAACACTTGATTAGCCTTACGAAAAAAATGAATTACGTTGTACGTGCCTGTAATATTCGAGGGTTGTTCTCGATTTCCCTGGAACCCATTCATCATATCTTGCCTTTTTTATATTGAATAGGTTCGTGTTCACTGACATTGCGCTTGATGTCAGGTGGAAATGCAGTCTAAGGTGGAGCATTATTACCCAGAAGTTACCCGTTCAAGCGGGACTTAAAGACACCTAGATTGTATTTTTCTGGAAAACGGTAAAGATTTTGCTCTGCTTTGTTGGTATTTCCTTGTGTAAATCGTACTATTACTTACTATCATGTCGGTGGCGTGAATTCACACGTTTGCTTGTCCGGTAGTCAAATGTTGAGGGAGAAATTGATTCATGCAATTCTGTGGCACACTCGCCGAAGTGTATTCTATAGAACACAGACAAACTAGCGACTTTACGTCGATGATTTAGGCTCTAAAGCCTCTCGTTAAATAGTCGGTTATTGCCTATTAGTATCCTAGCTCTTTTATCTCTTGTCTCGAGTGCCTCGAGCTGCCAGCCAATGAGCAACAGACTATATAGGAGCCAAAATTTAGAGATTGTGTTAAGGAGATACCAAAAAGCTGAAGACGTCAGCTGAATGAATACAGCTAGGAAAGTAGGAGCAAAGTTGAAAGGACTCCTTTTGAACAGACACATCTAGGTTTTGGAGACATTGGACTTGACTAGGTTGGATTCACTCCAATCGGAAACTGCCTCCAAGGTCAAGTTCAGCCCATTGATTATTGACTCCGTCAGTGACTGAACCTGGGCACTGCTAGCTCACGCGTTGGATGTATACCTCTCTACAACAGTGCTGTCGTCTGCATGCACCAAAATACCGGGTTTCAGCTAGTCGCTTATATGCAACACGAAAACTAAAGTAAAGGTATAATAAGGTTTTGTAACCAGATAATAAAAACCAAAAACTTGGCGTTCTTCAATTATACCGAACCCTGCCCTGTATGTGCATTGACACGCACTTGCCTTTTTTGCAATAATTTCAATAATATTGTAATAAAATGCATAAATTCATTTTTGTTTATAATGTTTATTAAATACGGCGTAATAAATAATAATAATACAATTAAGTTAACAAGGAACAGTACCGATACTACTAAAGAGATCATAGCAATTATTATAATGCTAGATTCTGCCTAAAGCTAAATTACAATTATTTCATTAAAGATTTCAAATGGCATATAAATTGCAGCTACCTAATAATATGAAGTATTTACCCGTAAAATTGAAAATAATAATTGAGAAATAGAATAGACAGTAGCAGAAGAGCAGTGATTAAATATCATTAAATTGCTAATCTTCTTCGATGAAAAATATTCATCGAAGCTATTCTTATTCTTCTAAAAATCTAAAGTAGGACAACTAGGTAAAGTACGAGATCAAAAATAGTTGGTTCTAAATGTTAAGACAATTAAGACAAGTAATTACATTTAGATGAAATTACTCTTACATCTACTAAGCTAGTTTTAAATAATAATAAAAGATTAGCTGGTTTCATAATTATAACCTTCAGTGGAAACATAGTAGACGCCTGTCGCGTTACCAGGGTTCCAAAAACCAGCAATAGCCTTTTCGTTGTTTCTGCATTCACCATTCTTAAAGTTCTTGTAGTTGTCGCAACGTGTAGCTGGATACCAGTCAGCATTCTTAATTGTGGCAGCCCAAATTTGAATGCACACATTGTGACTGCATTTAGCAGCTTTCGACGAGTCGTATACTTCTGGTACCCACGGTCTTCCGCAGTTAGGTTGGCTTTCCCCATTTTTGTTGATGAAAAAATCGACATCTCCTAGAATGCTTGAAGAACCAAAGCCTCCAGAGTTGCAATGGTATACCTCCACGTAGTCAGCAAGACCTGATCTCACTTGGTTGTGGATGAAGCTGTTCTGAAAGCAAGGTCCTGCAGGATCTAAGGCAGTGATTCTCGCTAACTTTTCTCCTGTATTTTTAAGAAAGATTTCACCAGTGCTGCCCAAAATTTGGCCACCCAAACTGTGGCCAATACAGTGCATATTTTTCGCGGAGATTCCACCTTGATGAAGTTTGATCAAAAGGTTGGCCAAAGCTTTACCGATGTAGTAGACATAAGTCACTGATCTTTCGTAACTCTTAATTTGTCCATCACGGTCATGAGTATATGCAGAATGGTCGAGCATGATGATGTAGCTATTAGGATGGTTTCTGAAGGCATCTCGTACCATGTCTTCGGTTCTCCTATTTATTTGAGATTTGAACCCACCAATGAAAATAAGGAACTTCTTGTTTTTGTTAAGCTTCGGGAAAGAAAGGATGCCATCAGCTGCGTCATCGATAGTAAACTTCTCAACGTCATTTCTTGGAAAGTCGTACAAGTGAACATCCATTTCGGTGACATTGAGGTCCAGATTTCTATCATGATTACCTGCAAGAAGAAATAAGTATGTTTGAAGACATCAGTTTTAAGATAATCATGTAGTGAGAAACGGTGTGTTGTTTTCTGATACAGTCCTTAAACGTCCAACTGTTGGGTAGTAGCAGATTGAAAAACGTATGTTATTCACAAATACTGCGTAAGATCTTTTTTCAACATTTTCCTTTAACGTCAGAACATGGCTTTTCAAATTAACTAAGTGTTGTATACGTTCCAATCCACCATAATTTAAACCATATTATTCTAATAATGCAGAGTTTAACCAAAAAAAATATACAATCATTCAATTTAAAAACAACAAGTACTAATGTCAATTATGTCATTATGATTTAAATTGGGTCATCATAAATTATTTGCTTGAATTTTTATATAGCGTCATCAAGATTCATTATCAAGATCAAGCATTAACAAAAACACTTGTGAATTTAACTTTAGAACAGAAATTACTGATTGTTATTAAAAAAAATGCATAAAACAATACTTACATTGAATTAGTCTCTTCGAATACAAGGCCATTTTCAAGGGCCCAAATTTTCCAAAATCGCCACGTCCCCAGGCCACCACACAAGCGATCAGACAGACAAGCGTACAGAAAGACACAAAAGCCATTTTGAAGACTCTTGAAATAATGTTAAGAATAAAGTTAGCCAATTTCACGTTTGAATTATCTTGTGCTGTAGTAGCTTCCATAAGGAGTAGTACCGCTTAACTGACTGATTCGTCCGGACTCCCTATATTTATATATTAGACATTACTCATTTTAACTACGTATTGGGAAAACTGTCTGTTTATTTATTGTGACAGTCTGTAAGAGGTAAACGTGGTTTGTACAATGCTTACCGTCATAATAGTAAGTTGTAATACGATTTTCTCAAGGAAATATACTTACGACGTAAACACGTGCGATGACGTCGGAAAAATAGCTACTTTTTAGAAACAAAAATTCAGCAATTAGGCTTTTGTATAAAATTTGATTGAAATTGAGACATTAACTAATTTTTTTTTCTTAAATGTTGTATTTATAAATACCATATTAATATTACAATCTAATCTAAAAAGACTAATAAGTAATTTGAATATAACCTAAATTGACTAAAAGTATTTAACTAAGAAAGTGTCCATTAGCACTTTTCTTATTGTCTCTATTAAGGGGAAGACACTTTGTTGATGTGTTCTAAGTTAGCACAGAACACCACACTTTAGTTTTGTTTAAAGCACTAGTTCAAACGGTTTCGTCCTTTTGAGCCTTCTCGTTATATCCGTGTTGTCGAGGAGCTGGATCGCCTCAACATTCACGTGATGGTGAAGCCGATGCTCGTGGGCTTCCGCGTACTTTCTGATAATACTAGTAACAAACTCCACTTTCAGATCCCGGTGGAGGTCGCTCGATCTAATGTACCATGGCGCGTTTACAATGCCTTTTAGTACTTTGTTTTGGAATCGTTGTATTATATCTATATTGCTTGGTTTGGTACAGCCCCACAACTGTACGCCGTAGGTCCATACCGGCATCAGGACTTGTTTATAGAGGAGCAGTTTGTTAGGTACTGACAACTTGGAATATTTTCCAAGTAGCCAGTATATATTTCTATAACGCGCTTCCAGTTCATCGCGTTTCTTCTTAACGTGAGCCTTCCAGCGTAGTTTGGCATCTAGAGTCATACCTAGGTACTTTGCGATATTTTCATATGGTACTACGGTGTTGTTCATGTATACCGGATGATAATTAGGCATTTTGTTAGTGAAGTCAATGTGGATTGACTTGGCTTCATTTAGCTTAATACGCCATTTTATTGTCCAGTTATGGATGGTATTAACTGCCTTTACTTTTTCCACAGCTTCTTCGTGGGTTACTCCTGTAGCCATGATGGCTGTGTCATCCGCAAAAGTAGCTATGGTGTTATTTTCTAGTTCTGGGATATCACTCGTGTATATTAGGTACAAGACCGGTCCTATACACTACCCTGTGGCACTCCAGCTTTAATTTCTTTAAGTTCTGAAAAGCAATCTTCTTGTCGGACCCTGAACATTATATTTGAGATATATGATGCTAACAAATCTGAATACTGTTTGGGTAGCATTTTCCTTAACTTAAAATTAAGTCCTTCATGCCAGACTTTATCAAATGCTTGCGCCACGTCTAGAAAGACGGTAGAACAAACTTTCTTCTCTTCTAATGTTCTCTCAATGATGTTCGTGATTCTGTGCACTTGGTATATAGTTGAATGTTTTTCTCTAAATCCAAATTGATAATCGGGAATCAATTTTTTATCTTGAATTATTGGTTTTAGACGGCGCAATAATAGTTTTTCAAACAGTTTAGACATTATTGGTAAGAGAGAAATTGGTCTGTAAGATGTCGTCTCATGTGGAGGTTTACCAGGTTTTTGTATCATGATTACTTCTGCAACTTTCCAGAGACTAGGAACATGTTTTAATCTAAAACTAGCATTGATAAGTGTAGTGAGTTTAACTATACCCTTTCTTGGTAGGTTGCGTAGCACTTCCCCGGTAATGATATCATAACCTGGAGCTTTCTTTTGACCTAGTAGTTGAATTTCTTTATGGACTTCTTTAGGAGTTACAAGTGTAATTTCCAATTCTTCAGGTGATAGATATTCAAACATATCTTCATTATCATTACCTTCGTTTGGTTGGAAAATTTTCTCTAAATGTTGAGCAAATCTGTTGGCTTTTTGATTGTTATTTATGGCCCAAGCTCCGTTATCTTCTCGAATGGGAAGAATTTGATTTATTGTTATTGTTTTTTCAGAGATTTTGTTACTTTCCATAATGAATAATCTGAATTACGATCACTCGAGAGTTGACTAAGGTGAGACTGCATAGATTCATCGTTGTATTTTTGTATTTCTCTACTTAGTCTTTTTGTGAGATTGTTCAAAAGAGTTTTATCTGGCGGATATCGCGATCTTTGCCATTTTTGTCTCTGTTTTCTTTTATGTATAATTAAGTTAATAATTTCGCTCGGATAGTAAGTACGTCTAGATTTTATTTTCAAATCAGGTGTATTTTTCCAAGCACACTGTTGAATATTTGTAACAAATGTTTTTACATCCATATCAAGTTCCTCTGGTTTTTTTAATGGCACTTTCAAATCTATAACAGTCTAAGTCATATCTAAAGCTTTCCCAATCTGTATTCTTATTAGTCAAACAAGGTTTTTTTTTCTCGACACATAATGTACTCATTTAGACTTAAAAGTATGGGAGAATGATCAGAATTCATATCGTAACCTTCTTCAATATAAAGAAGTTCAGATGATATATGTTTATAAATAAAAAAATCTACTAAATCAGGAAATTTATTCGGATCAGTCGGCCAATAGGTGGGCTTTCCTGTCGAAATAACATCACATCTATTTTCTTTAATTGCATTCAAAAGTTCTCTGCCTTTCGTTGTAGTTAACCTGGAGCCCCAGTAAGTATTCTTTGCGTTAAAGTCGCCCCCCAGAATAAACCTATTCCGAGCTTATTTTGAAAATTTGTATAATATAAACATTTTAAAGCATACCTTGGTGGGCAGTATATCGCTGATACAGTTACCGGGTAGCGTTTAGTTTTGACTGATACAGCAATAGCTTGTATTTCTTGTTCTTCATGCTTCAATACTTCCAAATGATTGATATTATTCTTAATCAGAATGGTACTCCCTCCCCGAGCCGTGTTGTCTGGGTGGCGCGCATGATATGCTTGGTAGCCTTTGATTGAAATAAAACTTTCTTTAGTAAAATGTGACTCAGAAATGAGACATACGTCAATATCTTCCGTATTTAGGACCACTTGTAACTCCTTCTGATGGCGCAGAAGTCCATTAGCATTCCATGTCATAATTTTAATTGAAGGTGGCATCATTAATGTTTTATTACGGCTCTCGTTGTTTGCTCTAATTTCTTCAGTCTTTCATCAAATGAAGTCATGAAGTTTAATATAGTGTTTATTTTCTCTTCTAAATTAGATGATGTCTTACTTATTAACTAATAATAAGAAAATTCTAAAGTCTATAATAAAATCATTGAGTTATAACATGTCTAGAGAAAGCATTGCTAACAAACAACACCGCCAAAAACTATTTTGCTATATTATTCACTCTCGAAAAACTATCAATGTGTGTGTGTATTCGGGATATCAGGTAAACAATATTACCCCATTTTTTAATATCATATTTTTTTATATAAGTGAAAAGTTTTAATAATCGTTATGATTTAATCGCTTTAAGTATTATATTTAATAGATGTTTTAGTTATTTTAAATAATTAAAGTATTAGCAACAAAAGTTGTGTGTCTTGGAAAGAACCATAAAAAATATACTCACAAATGTATAATATATAACACATTTTAGTATATGTAATAATTTTAATTCGCAACAAAATGTCTGTACAGATATTAGTACATTTTTATAAGTCTGGTAATTACCAATACTAATGTAATAATTCAAAACAAACTATTCATAATGGCAAATTATTTTTGTGTTACACACATTTTCATGAAGGTTTTTAGACGGCTAGTTATGCCCCAAAGATTATCCTGCGCCAAAATCAGTGAAATCATTTGTAATAGTGAACTTGGAACGATTCGATAGGTTCATAATGGGTGTGTTATTTGTAATCCATTATACATCAGTACTAGGAACTACGGGGTATGTACACGGAATGTTTTAGTGCAGGGACTTAAGTGCGACTAAACCTCTTGAAAAGGGCTGTTATTAAAATAAAAATATTCATATCCAAAAGTTTTTACTCAAACTAGTTCGGTTTGTTTGTTTTATGAAATAAAATTTGTTTTATTAACATATTAATACATTAAATTATTTCTTTATTAGGAATTATTGGAGATGCAGCTAGCAGAATATAGACAACATTAATATTACAACAATCTACTAAAAAATGTCAGTACACCAGATCTCCACAAATTCATAACATGTTTTTAGGTAACATAAAATGAAGCTATACAAAAAATAAGTTTTTAAAATCTTCTCTCTCTTAATACTTCTTCTCTTTTAGCGATAACTAAAATTGCATTGGAAGAAACTAAACAGTAAAAAGTCATTAAAGTTGTATAGCACCGAAAACTTACTCCTTGTTCATTTGTTGTAAATTTTCTATCCAGCAAAAACAAGCACTACTGGAACTATATATAATTGGTTATTTCAACTTTGCTTGCATGATATT
The DNA here is from genome assembly GCA_949752895.1 of Dendrolimus pini. Lineage (NCBI taxonomy): Eukaryota > Metazoa > Arthropoda > Insecta > Lepidoptera > Lasiocampidae > Dendrolimus > Dendrolimus pini. The sequence goes on from OX457136.1 coordinate 2,954,051, forward strand.
TCATATATCCCGTGTTTTCTGTTTTAAAAATTATATTACGTTTATTTCCGTTACCGCAAGTATATACGTATGGTAGTATTAAAATAAGTTTGTATTGTTAAAATTCACGGTGATTGGTTCATTTCCAAAACCAATAAGAAGAAAATATTGCAGTGTATGAATCATTATTACTATTAACCTTATAACGGAATTAATAATGCTATTTTAATATACCTTGCTCGACACAGCTCGTTCTTTTATTCTCCCTAAAACCTTTTTCCGATATACAAATTCTTTTTCTTCGAAATGATTAGAACACACATTGAACAATTTGTTTGGATTCCAGTGGTGGTCATATTGCGATTCCCGGATTACTTTTATCCAACTGTTTGCCATAATTCGATCCGTAGGAAATCTAAAACGTATAGGGGAGAGCAGGTAGGATTCGTACACAGGGAGCATTCGTACAGTGGAGATATCTCCGCCATTTTAATACATTGAAGTGTTCGCATTTGTGTGCGTGATTGCCGTTTGTAGGATACGGGTACCTGCGGGATGGGGCCACAATACGGCCGTTGGCTTCCATGATGTAAGTCGATACGTGAATTCGCTCTGCGTAAGTATTTTTCGTTGTCATCTTTGAATTCGCTTGTCTGGTATAAGTAATGCTCGAATTATAAAAGTGATTTATTACAGTATATGCCTTAAAATATTACTTTAATATTTAAATAGATATTTTAGCTTAACTATAACGGTTATGTTTATTTCAAATTAATTTGTTGAATTATCTGGATGGGGGGGGTACCTTCGTGCAATTATATGTGGGGTAGATTCATACTGTACGAATCCTCCTCTACTATAATAGGTACCAGTAGATATTGTACCTATGTGCAATTTTGTTCTAATTTCACGATAAATACAACTCGAATTTATGGTTTAAGTCTCTGCAAAAAAATTATTTAGTTGTTAGCACTTTGCTTTATGCGGATGATGCCGTGCTTTTAGCCGAATCGCCATCAGAACTGCAAACACTAGTCACAATGATGAAAGATGACTGTCAGGCGAGAGGCTTATATTTGAATGCGAAGAAAACAAAGGTTATGGTGTTTGAAAGAGAAGAGACCAGAACGAATGCAAGGATACGAACTTCTAGGTGCTAAGAAACTCAGAAGCCAGCTGCCAGAAAGCCCAGCTTGCCATACACAACGCAGTGCTGGTACTATGAATGTCAAAGAAGCAAGTGAAGTGTGTAGGAATAAGCCTGAATGGCGCTCTGTTGTTCGTGCCTACCCCGCAAGGGACCTGGCGTGAAGTTATGTATGTATGTATGTTAAGACATGTTACTCTTATGATAAAATTTATAATGTTGATTTTTAGTTCTTTTATTAATGGAAAAAATATTATGTTACATGAATATTTTTAGGACTTATTTTTAAGTATTACAGTACTTAAAACAATTTTTTTTGATCATTACTAGATGAAGATCATTAGTTTCATAATTATTAGAGAAGAAAAAAAATATATTTGTGTTCTTTTCGTTACATAGGTACTCTGAATACAATAATTGCTAGTTTACTATATGACGGCTGATGCTGTTTTAACTTTGACCTCATTAAAGGACTTTACTACATTGAATAAACGGCATTTTCTTTGATTGTACGGAGGTTATCCACTGTGTACGAATGTGCCCCACGCTATGCACGAAGCTACCCCATGCATGGGGTGCTTTCGTGCGTTTTCCATTTTTTAGGTAGACGGTCGTAACTTCTCCGTGTTGCTTTATATGAAAATTGCACTTCCATAATATTAAAGCCAGATAAATGGGTAATATACCGCCATTAAAATAATTTTGTAATAGCTAATAATTTCTTTTTTATAAGGCTCAGAACAAAAAACGTACGAATCCTACCTCCTCTCCCCTACATATTTCATTAAAAAAATCGTAACAAAACTCCCCAAATTTTGGAGACTAAGTCCCACTTCTCACCTGACAACATCAATGAATTCGATAACATTTGAAATATAGAAATTAAATTTTATGTTTTTATAAGGAAATCATGAGTAAAGTGTTAAGTTTTCTGATAAAATGACATCTTATCCTTTCGTATTTTAATATAGTTCCGACACATTTTAATAGCGCAGGACGGCATATAATTATTTTTTGGGAGAGTTCAAACGCCACTAACAGACGTGAGGAGCGAGTGCATTAAATTTGGTGCATTTTTTGGGCCGTTTTTGTGCAATTGTTGCGATATGTAGACGTTTATGTGATCTAAGAATAAAATATAGGATCTCGTAGCCGATTTGGCAAAAACAGGACTCTTATGAAATCGTCTTGTCCGGCTGTCTGTCTATCTTAGTATGTCATACTAAGATAGGTCCGCGAATTCGTTCACGTTTGAAACCCGAAGCTGCCCTGATATTTCTGTGTACTAAATTAGTGTGCTATATTTAATATTGTAATCCAAGTGTAACTTTTATTAATGTTTTAGAATGATTGCTAAAGTGTTATTATCGGAGATACGTTAACACATAATTATATACCTGACGAATAGATATTCTTCAATCTAAATAAGTGCGTGTGGTATCGTAATTATCCGACTGAACGTTAGTTATCTAAGGCTGGTATGCACCGACATTTATTTGGTGATTAAAATAAAATAATCGATTAAACTGTTTAATAATAATAAAGTTTAAATTTTATTTTAACCGTCAGTTAATGTCGGTGCACTCCAGCATAAATAGCGCACGCATAATTTTGTTATTTCTTTTTCTTGACCACCAGCCGACATTTAAAACTTGGCTACGCCTGTGTTAAGAATATAATAATACTGCTTCTGACTTTTTTATTTAAGTCATTAAATTAAATTAAATTAACGACATATTATTTTATTAACTACGATTAGTTATGGTTAAGTTTTCCTATCTATATTACACACCTAATAAAGCCTCTATAAAATACTGAGTATGTATCTCATATTTATAACGGTTGAATTAGAAGAAGAAGAAAAAAATAAAAATAAAATCTATATTAAAAGTTCAAAAATGCTTTTAACCAAACTTACAAAGAACAAGATCTTTTGAGTATAATTTGATATATAGAATATGCGTTCTTCAACTATACGGAGCCCTTTCCTGTATGTGCACTGACACGCACTTGGTTTTTTTTGCTACTAATTTAAATAATATTGTAATAAAATGCATAAATTCATTTTCTTTTATAATTTTTATTAAATACGGCGTAATAAATAATAATAATACAATTAAGCTAACAAGGAACAGTACCGGTACTACTAAAGAGATCATAACAATTAATATAATATTAGATTCTGAATAAAACTAATTTACAATTATATCATATTAGATTTCTAATGGCATATAAATTGCAGCTACCTAATAATATGAAGTATTTACCCGTAAAATTAAAAATGATAATTAAGAAATAGAATAGATAGTAGGAGAAGAGCAGTGATTAAACATCATTAAAGTTGCTACTCTTCTTCGATCAAAAATATTGATCGAAGCAATTCTTATTCTTCTAAAAATTTAAACTAAGACAATTAGAAAAAGTACGAGATCAAAAATAGTTATTCCTAATCGTTAAGACAATCAAGACAAGTAATTTCATTTAGATGAAAGTAATTTCATCTAAATGAAATTACTCTTACATCTACTAAGCTAGTTTTAAATAATAATATAAGATTAGCTGGTTTCATAATTATAACCTTCAGTGGAAACATAGTAGACGCCTGTCGCGTTACCAGGGTTCCAAAAACCAGCAATAGCCTTTTCGTTGTTTCTGCATTCACCATTCTTAAAGTTCCTGTAGTTGTCGCAACGTGTAGCTGGATACCAGTCAGCATTCTTAATTGTGGCAGCCCAAATTTGAATGCACACATTGTGACTGCATTTAGCAGCTTTCGACGAGTCGTATACTTCTGGTACCCACGGTCTTCCGCAGTTAGGTTGGCTTTCCCCATTTTTGTTGATGAAAAAATCGACATCTCCTAGAATGCTTGAAGAACCAAAGCCTCCAGAGTTGCAATGGTATACCTCCACGTAGTCAGCAAGACCTGATCTCACTTGGTTGTGGATGAAGCTGTTCTGAAAGCAAGGTCCTGCAGGATCTAAGGCAGTGATTCTCGCTAACTTTTCTCCTGTATTTTTAAGAAAGATTTCACCAGTGCTGCCCAAAATTTGGCCACCCAAACTGTGGCCAATACAGTGCATATTTTTCGCGGAGATTCCACCTTGATGAAGTTTGATCAAAAGGTTGGCCAAAGCTTTACCGATGTAGTAGACATAAGTCACTGATCTTTCGTAACTCTTAATTTGTCCATCACGGTCATGAGTATATGCAGAATGGTCGAGCATGATGATGTAGCTATTAGGATGGTTTCTGAAGGCATCTCGTACAATGTCTTCGGTTCTCTTATTGATTTCAGATTTGAACCCACCAACGAAAATAAGGAACTTCTTGTTTTTGTCAAGCTTCGGGAAAGAAAGGATGCCCTCAGCTGCTTCATCGATAGTAAACTTTTCAACTTCGTTTCTTGGAAAGTCGTACAAGTGAACATCCATTTCAGTGACGTTGAGGTCCAGATTTCTATCATGATTACCTGCAAGAAGAAATAAGAGAAATAAGTATTTTTGAAGACATCAGTTTTAAGTTAATTATGTAGTGAGAAATTGTGTGTTGTTTTCTGATACAGTCCTTAAACATCCTACTGTTGGGTAGTAGCGGATTGACAAATGTGACTTATTCACAAATACTGCGTAAGTTTTTTTTTTTCAACATTTTCCTTATACGTCAGAACATCGCGTTTAAAATTAGCTAAGTGTTGTATACGTTCCAATTCACGTCATTGAAATGAGACGAAAATGCTTTAGTCATTAACCCAACATAATTTAAACCATTATCCTAACATTGCAGGGTTTAACCAAAAATTATACAATCATTCAATTAAAAAAAAACAAGTACCTACTAATGTCAATTATGTCATTATTATTTAAATTGGTTCATCATAAATTATTTGCTTGAATTTTTATATAGCGTCATCAAGATTCATTATCAAGATCAAGCATTAACAAAAACACTTGTGAATTTAACTTTAGAACAGAAATTACTGATTGTTATGTAAAAAAATGTGCATAAAACAATACTTACATTGAATTAGTTTCTTCGAATACAAGGCCATTTTCAAGGGCCCAAATTTTCCAAAATCGCCACGTCCCCAGGCCACCACACAAGCGATCAGACAGACAAGCGTACAGATAGACACAAAAGCCATTTTGAAGACTCTTGAAATAATGTTAAGAATAAAGTTAGCCAATTTCACGTTTGAATTATCTTGTGCTGTAGTAGCTTCCATAAGGAGTAGTACCGCTTAACTGACTGATTCGTCCGGACTCCCTTAATTTATATATTAGACATTACTCATTTAAACTACGTATTGGGAAAACTGTCTGTTTATTTATTGTGACGGGTCTGTAAGAGGTAAACGTGGCTTGTACAATGCTTATCGTCATAACAGTAAGTTGTAATACGATTTTCTCAAGGAAATACGAGTATACATATGTCGTAAATAGAGGAACACGTGCGATGACGTCGAAATGAAAGCGAATTTTTAGAAACAGAAATTCAGCAATTAGGCCGTTGTAAAAATTTTGATTGAAATAAAGACATAATATACATTACATAATAAATTGACATAATACATTTTATATATATAAAAATCAATTGCTGTTTGTTAGTCTTGCTAAAACTCGAGAACGGCTGGACTGATTTGGCTAATTTTGGTTTTGAATTATTTGTGGAAGTCCAAGGAAGGTTTAAAAGGTGAGTAAATATACAAAAAAATCTTGGAATTCTGTAAAGACAATAATTTCGCTTTCCCTTAGAAACTATTCCTACCTATCAAAGATTTGATGTTCGTCCCGTCGTTTAAAAATCAATTAAATTTAAAAGTCGTTCAGAAATCAAATTAAAATTAAAACTGAAGTTTTTTTTATTTTTCTGTATTTGATTGTCAAACGTTTGATGTTCGTCCCGTCGTTCAGAAATTAAAGTTTTTTATTTATTGGTCTGAGGTGGTACGAAGTTTGCCAGGTCAGATAGTTAATTAATAATAAATAAATTCGATGTCTATAATAAAATATAGGATCTCGTAGCCGATTGGGTAAATACAGGACTCTTATGAAATCGTCTTGTCCGGCTGTCTATCTGTCTTAATATATCATATATAAGATAGGTGCGCGAATTTGTTCACGTTTCACTTGAAATTCCCACGGGATTCCCGGCATACAAAGTACCGCAGCATGTAAATAAGAATTTAAGCTTTAGTCTTAGTGAGAACTATTCATGCACCAGAACGATTACAAACGGCTTAAGGGACAATTTCCGCGGGATTCCTGAGATAAAAAATACCACAGATTTTATTACATAATATTTGCTATCGACCGATGAAAAAATCAGATTGGAATTTGTTTTTTTTATCTGACTATTTTAAATCGTTCCCAGAAAATTTTCCGCAGCATTCCCATATTAAAAAGCAGCGTAGAGCGTAATGTTTAAGTCTAAGAATTTGCTATAGTTCAGCGAAAACCGTATCGAAATCGGCCCAGTAGTTTTTACGTGAATCGCGAACAAACAGACAAGAAATTGCACCGTGATTTCCGTCGTTTATATGGTTTTTTTATATGGCTACAATGAGCAGATATGGCAATTTTGGAATGTTATAATATTATAGATTATTTATCCGTCCATATCAATATCATTCGTATGTTTGAAAAGATGTATGTACATGAGACATTCTTATTTAAATCAATTAGCCCTGTCTTTCCAAGTCGGTTATTAATTGTAGTAAGCTTTGAACAACACCGGTAAATCATCACACGTGACGTCAAATAAGTATTATCCAACAATAAATAATATTCTGTAAGTACTTCTTGTCGGCCTAAATACTATTCAGACTGCAAACTTTATTTAATTTACGTTCTTTTGTAGTCAATGGCTTTCAAATAAGAAAGAAAGATGAAAAAGATTGGTTTAGAACTACACAGTCGTCGTCAGCCATTTGCAGTCCACTGCTGGACGTAGGCCTCCCCAAGACAGCGCCACTCATCCCTGTCCTCCGATTTTCTCATCCAGCGCCTACCGGCGACTTTGCACAGGTCGTCGGTCCATCGGACTGGAGGGTGTCCGACAGTACGTTTACCGTGACGCGGTCTCCACTCCAGGACTCGTCGTCGGTCCTGCGACAGGTAAGTACTGACAGACTCATCTATGTAGTTTTGAGAAAAACTACTCTGACATTTATACAGCCATACAGACAAACATGACTATTCTAAAGGGTTCTGTTACAGCCAAATTTACTGCGGAACCTTAATAAAAATGACTTTTCTCTAATTCGTAAGACAGACACGTCTAGATTCGGCGGTGGAAACAGCTGAATCACTCAAACGGCGCAATCATGCAACCCTCGATGAGAGTTTGCTGTGTTGAGTTTGTGCCGTTTGCTGTTGAAACGCTTGAGCCGGGGTCCTGAGGCCATGAGCGTCTACGAAGTTCTGCGGGTTGGTTTCTACCTCGGACAACGGATCAGTATGGCGATCCGGCGAGAGAACGTAGCCAGCCTTCTAGGGATCTTACCCATTAACTTCGATGACCTATGCACAGTATTCTACTAATAGTCAGGTAGAATACAATATAAGTTACATTCACTGTACTAGTTAAAAGTTATAATGTATAACTATAATGTATGTGAACTGTATAACTTATCTATAGATTGAAATAAATTACATTGGTTTGATTATAAATTAATAAACAATGAAGTTCAAACCTATTGCAAAATTACCCTCATTTTGCAATCTGTAATTTATTTTTTATTTTTGTTTTTCGCAGTAGTAGTTAATATCTATCTATAATTTAAGAGCTGTGCTCTTGTCTAGCCTCCTCCAATCTTGTCTTGTAGGCAGACAACAGGTAGACATTGTCTTTAATTAGCCTAAGCCTTCGCCCTCGTTATACCCTTGATCTAACTTTGCCTTAGACCTTAAAATAGGGTATTCAAGAAAAGTAACTTATTATTTTTACGTACAAAATGAATGTCGTATGAATTGAGAGTAAAGTTTGATTTATTCTACGTCATATTCGTCATATGTGGGAGTTGAAGTTGTGCGGTGCGTCGATGATGGTTACCCCCTTGGATGAGGTGACGCGCTACTGGCGATACCCCATTGCTCAATCGCCGCGGGAGCTAGGCTCCACCGCTCGAGAGGGAAGTACAAAATATGACGACGAGTATTATACTGTAGTCTTGCTGGGTGCTTAATTAATTTAACATTAAATTTAGGACTATATAGGTATATACAGTAATCTTAATAGACTAGTAAACAAGTGCCTTTTGGACCAACTTTTTTCAGCAGTCTCCGAAAATTATAAATGAGGTGTCATTCGATTCGGAATGGCATCTAGATGATTTTTGAAAAAAATGAAGTTCCGCTTGCAAAAATTGTAAAAGTTATTAACAATTAACTAAAAAAAAATGGGGGGTTTAGTTTTTTGCAAATATCTCAAAAAGTAATCGAGATTTTTCAAATTTGAAAAAAGATTCGAAAAGAGGAGGAAATTTCCTAAGAAAAGTCTTGAATCGAAAATCGAAACTGTAAGATCAATATTTATAATTTTCATCCCTCTGGGAAAATTATAAATATTGATCTTTGATTTGGAATCACAACGGTCGAGACGGCCCTAAGAGCTGAGACCGAGATAACGATTACATGCATACAGAGCATAACTCTACCTCTTCTAAGTCATTCCCTCACTGCTTAGGATCGTGTCTTTGATGGCAAGTGCTTACCTCCACCGAGGTCGGTTTTGAGCACGGTAGAGGTCTGAACTTATCGATATGTCCAGCTAGTCAGCAACCCGGTTAATCTTGCTTTACATAACATTTTGATTGACTACACTAAAACGTTTTATCCATGCAAGAATGGAGGAAGAATAAAATTCCTTGCGGCCAGGCGGCCTGTCGTTACAAGCGACAAAAGAAACCACAGCCAGGTGGTAGAGTATTTGCCCACTGGATGACTAACACCCTAGCTCTATCTAGAGTATGCCGCCATAACAACCTTGAGTTGTGTTTGGTTATTTGTGGCCAGGTTCCAATTTTCCCTTAGAGAGTGGTAGCACATTCGTAGCGCCTTTTGTCTTACAAATGTTCATAGGCAACGGTAACCGCTTTCCATCAGGTGTGCCGTCTGCCTGTCAGCTGAACTTGTGTAATAAAAAAACTAACTCAGGAGAAAAGAATACTATGCCAGGTGGTAGGGCATTTGCCCGACTGGATGGCTACCACCCCTGGTCTAAAGTACGTCGCCATAACAACCTTGAGTTGTGTTCCGGCATTAGTGACCAGGTTCCAGTCTCCCTTAAGAGAGCAGCAGCGCATTTGTAGCACCTTTGGTGTTGCAAATGTCCATAGGCGATGGTAACCGCATTCCATCAAGTGGGCCGTCTGCCTGTCTGCTGAGCTCCTGCAATAAAAAATAAAAAAAATGCTCATGATGCATACTATTGGATTTTTTGATGAGTCGTTTCAATGGAGCTGTTTTAAAATTGGTTCTTGTCACGCAATCGGTGCAAAAACTATGTAACAATATATAAGTCCTTTTTACAGATCCGCAGTTGCTTTGGCAAAAACGCAAACCCTAATAAACTCGTCATGTCCATCTGTGTGTCCTTCTGTCTTTGTACAATCATTTTTTTCATTAACTAATGAGTTGCAAAGTTGAAATCTAGAAGGAGTATACCTACTATTTCAATGTCAAGAATACTATTTGAATGCATATATATATAGGAGCAAGACCTAGTTTCATGTGGGCAACATAAATTTCGCGAGTCCCTCTGGTAACGCAAATAGATGGATTGGAAAAACAATTTAAAATGATAAATTTTATTTATTAGGGTCATTCAATTAAAAAGCTACAAAAAGACTATTCACAAATTATAATTGCATACTGTGTTTATTATAAGTTAATTATAACAAACACAGTAAGCAGGCATCAAATTAAAATTGCATATAAGTTACATTCCGAACACATTCCATTGATAAAGTTTATATGCTTAATGAAAAAGTCTAATTCTGCAAGTTGTTTAAATTGCAATATGGTTGAAGATGTAACCCACATTCTCATGGAGGCAACCAGAATTAAGTTATGCGCGGAGTTAAGTCTGGAGACATTAGACTTGTGTAAAATATTTAATATTTTGGCCTCTCCTGCTTCTCAATAAGCTAGAACAATGTACAAATTTGTGATGAGATGATGCAAATTTTATGTTAGTTTAATGCGAGTTAAAATAAATTATTAAAAGGTACGATAGGGCTGACATAACCGCATAGGTTCAAAGCCCCTTTAAAAATAAACGATTTAAAATAAAAATAATAGCTATTAATAATATAGCTAATAATAGCTTGTGTGCGTGTGTATGTCACTGAACTCCTCCTAGACGGCTGGACCGATTTTGATGAATTTTTTTGTGTGAGTTCAAGGGGATTCGAGGATGGTTTAGATTCACAATTGGACCCGGTAGGTGGCATTGCAATCGGTTTCAAATTTTTTTTTCAAGGCAGGACGTCGTCTGCCGGGACCGCTAGTAATATATATAATAATAACAGCCCATAAATGTCCCACTGCTGGGCTCGGGTCTCCCACTATAGGGGGATGGACGGTATACCCGTCACGCTTGTCCAAGACGGCTTTGCAGGTTTGACACATCGGTTATCTCGGTGTGCAGGTTGCATCACGATGTTTTCCTTCACCGTTATTAGCACGTGGTAATTGTAACAATATGCACATTAGGTCAGAAAACTGCCTAAGTGGTGCATGCATTCGGGCCAGGATCGAACCCGCGTGTTTGAGTTTGGGATGGGTGTGCTAGCCATTACGCTACCACGACTCATGTACGTAATTTGCATAGTAAGGATTAATGTTTTACGACGAAATTTTTCAACATTTTAAACGCGACAAAAGTTTTACTCGACCTCTTTTCGTGGTTCGAGGCCCCTAGGAGTGCGAGGCCGTAGGCGATGGTCCACGTTGCCCATCCACCCCCCGCCACGCATTATGTCACCTCTGGCGAAGATTTACGTTTTGATAAAATGTCTACGAAACCCTAAAAAAGTGTAGTGAAACGTACATCGTACACCTTTACGTAAGTTAGGAATTGCTATAATCTATATCTATACAAATAAATAAAATTGAAGTGTCTGTTTGTAATGTCGAAATAACAGCTTTATCCTAAGCATGTTACATATCAAGAAAATATTTTAAACTATTGCATAGCTTTTATCGCGGGCTTTGAGCGCGGCGACCGAATCAAGAAATTCCGTAACGAAAATAAAACCTAACACCCCCCACTCCGCCTACCATGTAGCTCGGCCGAGCGTTTGATTAACGTGTATGTATATGGTACGACTGTACGAAGCTCGCACGGATCGAGACGAGCTGCTCCGAAATCGGACGAATACGTAAGCAGCTGTTTGTGAGAAAGTATATAGGTGTATAGGTATCTATCATATCTTTATAATGCCACACTCACCGCATGTGCGCCCTGTAATTATACATGTAGGTATATATGTATACATAGGTGATTTGTTTTCTTATCGGTTACCGTGCTCAAAAAGTGTTTTGTTGCCTGTATATATGTCTGTTTGTTCCGGATAATCTCTGAAACGGCTAGACTGATTTTGACGGGACTTTTACCGGCAGATAGCTGATGTTATAAAGAGTAACTTAGGTTACTTTTAGTTAAGAAAAACTATGTTAAAAGGACCACGCGCACGCCGCCGCCGTCGCCGCACCGGAAGGCAAATTAAATTAAATTCTACGCAGACGAAGTCGCGGGTAACAGCGTGTCTTACATAAAAAAACAAATTATTATAAGTAAGCAGTCTTGCTACTGAAGGAACCGCAAGGTGTTTGACATCGGAGTCATGCAACCACTAATTATTGATGTTAGTCATTGGAAACGCTACGTAGGTGATTATCAATCAGGAATGCCGTTAATGATGTCATTGAATGTAAATTAATCGAAGTTTTGCGAGTTTCACTGATCATGACGTGCAGGACCGCCTTAAGCATATTAAGAGCCAGAATGTGAAATTAAACTGCGTCTCCTTTGCCAAGAAGAGACAAATTTAATTTTTGAATTCCAATTTTAAAGATTAAAATCCTTTTTTAAAAAGGTTTTTAAATACAAGCTTTTGAGATCCTGGATATCATGTAGCAGCAGAGTGCTAGCCAAGACAAGTAAAACAAGCCCAAACATGACGAGTCTATCTTCTTTAGTACAGGAGTTCCTATGGCCACCTTCCGAGTCCATCATCAGATCAGCTCCATATTATTGCATTGTCACGCGATATACATATGCGTGAAAAATTTCAGCTCAATCGGAAACCGAGCAGCTGGTCAAATTTAACTTGCAAGATGCCACCCGAACTACATACATTGCAAGTTAAATAAAACCTTGTAAAAAATTATTAAGAATAACTATGATATTATTAAAATCCTTTAAAAAATAAAAAAATCAAAGTAATTACATTTTAGTCAATTCATAACAACCGATACTTATCTTATAAACCCCGGTCGTAGTTAATAAAGTGTGATGACAAAATTACATTCTGAAACCCACATAGTCACAGATTGCTAAAGTTGACTTAACAGCTTTTGTACACTGGAGGTTTTTAAATCTTCGCAAAACAAGAAAAATTCTCTGTGTCAAATGTTATTGAAGTTAGTCGAATGTGAGTAGTCACCTTGACGATGTTTTACTATGGTTTTCCCGGCGGTTTCACTCCCGGAAACTTCATTTGTTATTGCCGCAATAAATGATTTTCCCGGAGTTGTTTAAATACAAAATTGATTACAAATAATTCTTTTTTTTTATTCTAACGAAGTTTCGTCGGAGAAGATATTGACTTTCCTAATAATAGATAGATAACACTTGATTGTACACCATTACATAAGACACAGAAAAACTTATAGCCTAAAAATATTGTAAATGTGCACAATGGGCGGTCTTATCGGATAAGAAGCGATCTCTTCCAGACAACCCGTGGCAGGAATAAAACATGATTATACTTCTCAAAGGTGGTATACATAAATATTATAGGATATGCAGTTACTTACATTATATTTTATTAATTAATTATGGAAAACTTTATATAAGGAAGAATTATACTTAATAGATATATATAAATACACCTAATTATATAACGTATAAACATAATACACATGCCTTTTTTTGTCTCTTCTTGTTTGGAGGCACGCTAATACTCGAATGTTGTAAGACTATAATTTTTTGTCTATATCTCCACTCCAAAAAAGCTATAAAAAATCCATTTTTTTTTGTAAAGGCAATACTGTTTTTTTTTCATTTTAAAGTTCTTAGGGCAATTTTTCGATATGTTCGAAATCTTCTTGAAGGGCACTGGGTGCCCCCACGTGCCCCCACAAAAAAAGCCCTGCATATATCCTTATTAATATTATAAATGCGAAAGTAACTCTGTCTGTCTGTCTGTTCCGTTTTCACGTAAAAACTACTGGACCGATTTGGCTGAAACTGAGTATATATATGTTTTCGATGCCGAGAATGAACATAGGATACTTTTTGTCCCGAAAAATGGGATAGTTTCCGGGATAAAAATATATTTGTCTTTCTGTTTGTTATGCTTTTACGGAAAAAATATTGGGCCGATTTGGCTGAAATTCGGTACGTATGTAAATTAAATACTGAGGGTGGACAAGGGATACTTTTCATTTTGGCCTTTTTGGTCATTTTGGCTATTTTAGACTTTTTACTCATATTGGCCATGTCGGTCACTTTGGCCTTTTCGGTCATTTTGGCCATGTTGGTCATTTTGACCGTTTTAGTTTTGACCATGTCGGTCACTGTGGCCTTTTTGGTCATTTTGGCCATGTCGGGCATTTGGGCCTTTTTGGTCATTTTGGCCTTTTTAGTCATTTTGACCATGTCGGTCACCGTGGCCTTTTTGGTCATTTTGGCCATGTCGGGCATTTGGGCCTTTTTGGTCATTTTGGCCTTTTTAGTTATTTTGACCATGTCGGTCACCGTGGCCTTTTTGGTCATTTTGGCCATGTCGGGCATTTGGGCCTTTTTGGTCATTTTGGCCTTTTTGGTCATTTTGACCATGTCGGTCACCGTGGCCTTTTTGGTCATTTTGGCCATGTCGGGCATTTGGGCCTTTTTGGTCATTTTGGCCATGTCGGTCACTGTGGCCTTTTGGCCATTTTGGCCTTTTTGGTCAAGTTTTGTAATTAATGTTGTTTACAGATAGACGGGGGATGGTATAATTAGCGATATAAAATGAAGTGAATCTTCCGTGGGCAAATACATAAAAATTTAATATAATATAACCTGTAGCGCTTGCTCTATAAACAAGAGACACGCACTAGAGGTTAACCCGCGGCGCAACCGCGGGGTAAACTCTAGTATAAATATATACGTACAAATATCAAACACCACTATGATGCAGGTAGTGGTAATTCTCGGGAGTTGTAAGTCTATAATTTTTTGCCTATATCTCCACTCCAAAAAAGCTTTAAAAAGATCCATTTTTTTGTAAAGGTTACCAATACCGATTTAGTTTTCATTTTTCAGTTTGCGGCAATTTTTCGATATGTTCGAAATCTTCTTGAAGGGCACTGGGTGCCCCCGCGTGCCCCCCAAAAAAAGCCCTGCATATACATAAATATACGTAAAAATATCAAACATCACTATGTTGCAGGTAGTACTTAACCATCAGACATATATGATGTTAAATATCAGACTAACAACAAGTCTGGCCTGGTTTAGCCATAGGGGAAATAAGGTTAATAAAATTATGTGTAATATGTGTATGAATAAGTCTATCTAAACACGTGCTACACCTAACATAAATATTTACATTAACGCATTAAGTAAACCAGATCGAAAATAGGGTAAACGGTAGCACACGACAATATTACAATTGGTTTTCCTCTAGCAAGACATTATATCATATTAGTTACGTATTTAAGATAATGAAGGACGCAATGAGGTATGTCACAGACGCACCCTAAAGCATGGGAAACCTTTGACGATTGTTTTGTGATGTTCACGAGTCGAAAGCGTGCCTTGAAAACACGTTTGACGTATTAAAGAACTGGAATTAATTAATAATAAAATTACATAAATAATAATAACATTTTCCTCTGTTCCCCAAAACACTGCGACTGGCTGTATCTATCTATTATACAAAAGTATTTGTTTTGTTAATATTGTTACGACCGACAAAGGCCAATTCACACCTGCAGTTTATCACCTTCCCAAATTTGGACTTCTTTTGTTTACTTTGTGTTTGTTATAAATTGTAATTAGAAGAAAAAACAGCCCATTATGTATTGTAAATTTAATGATAGTCATGAGCTAGGTGTGATTCTTGGAAATTCAGTCCATGCGGTCGAGTATTGTTTCGAGACATATTGTATTTGTATAAAGCAATGCCCGAACGGAGGGTTGAGGAGTCAAGCGATAAACACAAGCGGAGTAAGACGTGTGTCTATTCAGTGACGGACTTTGCGCGTGTTATTATATTTGTACATGTGTTATACGTGTTGGTATAGTTCTAATAAATTCTATAGTTATTCCAACGGCATTTAAATTCGAGTCCTGCAACTCGTAACAATATACATACATACATAACTTCACGCCAGGTCCCTTGCGGGGTAGGCACGAACAACAGAGCGCCATTCAGGCTTATTCTAACAATATGTTACATTTAAAAGTCTGTGTCAATTTCAGATATATATTTTATGGGAGTTTTTGGCGGGAAATGAAAGGAGACGTTGTGCTGTGCAGTTTTATTTTCTAGAAATGTGTAAAATTACTCTAAAATGAGCAGTAGTTGTAGGATATTGATAGTTTTTGAGTAGTGATTATGTGTTTTGTGAGAAATGTGAACTGTATAGTCAAATGTGGCCTTTTGAGTTGTCACAAGAACTCCGTTGAATGGCACTAGCTGATTACCTACAGTTCAGCTATGCTACAAATAGGCTTAAGAAAATGAAGAAACTAAATGTATATTATAAACTAAGATCTGGCTTAAAGGCCTAGCTGCCAAGCCATAAACCTAAATAAAATATATTTTATGTTTTTAGACGTTTTATGTGGTTTTTAACCGACTAAAAAAAAGGAGGAGGTTCTCTATTCGTCGGAATCTTTTTTCTATGTATGTTCACCGATTACTCCGAGCTTTATGATCCGATTTACGTGATTCTTTTAAATCTCCGAGTTATCGGTGAACATACATAAAAAAAAAGATTCAGACGAATTGAGAACCTCCTTCCTCCTTTTTTAAAGTCGGTTAAAAATAAAGTATTATAATTAATAATAGCTTTAGAAACAAGTTATTTTATACTGTTTAGTTTTTAAAGTTGGCTTTTTAAAGAGGTTTTTTAGAGGTTATATAGTAACTATTAGGTATTGTTGTTTAGACGTATGTAAGGCGAGTGACATGTGTGATTTATAATCATATTATGTAGTAATGAAATGAGGTTGAAGTGCAATGATTGGAAAAGTTATGTTTATCCCAGACAGTATTAAGTGTCATTAACTGTAGTCACTGAATATAGACATTCATTATGCATTCAAGGCCTTATGTCAGTCCTAACTATTTCCTATTGTACTTAGCTCTGTGGTAACATAATGATGTCGTATCTAGTTACAAGTCTGAGAGCTCTTCAAGTGACAGGCACATCACTACACTTAGGGATGGGAAATAACGAATAATTCTAAATTATTATCGATATATAAACAATATATTTTGGATAAACATGAAATGAAAATATGATTTTATTTTTTCTAGGAATATCTTCTGGCTTTTCTTATAACTTTCTTCATACTCACTCCAGGATGCAGGTGTCTACAAACTCAATTGTGAGTGTGGATTATCATACATTGGGCAAACCGAGGAGCATAAAACACAGGTAAAAGAACACATTGCTGCCATGACAATCACAAGGTCTAGGAAGTCTGCGATCAGTGAACACACGCTGGATGAACTCAACCACTACATCAGATTCGATAACCCACAAATCCTTGCGAAAGAGAATCGTTTCATACCTAGAATGATGCGTGAGGCTATTGAAATAAAAAAAACACCCAAATTTCAATAGAGAAGATGGTTGGCAAGTACCACCTGTTTGGGATCCGATCATCAAAACTATTAAGACCCAAACCCAGCAAAAACCAATTGCCAGACCTCAAGACACTGTGAGCTCTTTCTGCGTGCAACGGAACACAAACCAACTTGACTGATCATTTATTTTATTTTTCTTTCCACCCATTTTCATTTCAATAACGACAACAATTAAGTAATAAAAAGTAGCTTTAAGTTGCCAAAATAAGTAAAAACTACGTAGCTTTGTACATTCTTTTACCACTTTAGTATCCTAGCTCATAATAAACTCGACTGCCGGCAACATGCATACCGAAATTTATAAGTACTTTCTTTATAATAAAAATGACTCAATATCGTCAGATATGAATAAAATAATTAAAAAAATACAACAAAATTACTGGTGGAGCAAAAGACGTCAGACAAAAATAACAGACTTCTCTCCATTTAACAACAACTCTCTATAACGCCATAAAATGTACACCTTCAGTGTCGTTACACAGAGTTTACACTAAAAAGATATTCTCTGATTGCGTGGCATAGATTTAGCGAATTGGTAATTTTTAAACATTCCAGTATCGATACTTTTCTTCAGTAAAATTATTTACAGCCACAATAGTTAGAATGCCGCTCCAGTTCTGGCACACTTCCAGAATACAGACTTAACAATCAATGTAACTTGTATTCGTTAGTTCGTCGAACACTTCAACTTTAATGAGTATCGCATTACTATATGAAGATTAAAGATAAAGCTTGTATACTTATGATGACGTCACTATCGTTATTTTCTCTCTTATATATAAAAATGAATGTTTGTCTGTATGTCCTTTATAGAATCGTTAACTATACATTTGATCATGTCATGATCTTTAGCAAAGTTGTTGTGCATGAGCCAGAGAAGGTTTCTAAGTTGGTTCACAATAGGACCTGGTAGGTGGCGCTGCTGTCGGCATATCGATTGAAGCTTTTCCGGGCAGGACGACAGCTGCCAGGACAGCTAGTTTTGTTTCACTTCTACTGCGTGAGAACTTCACACACACACACACACACACACACACACACACACACACACACACACACACACACACACACACACACACACACACACGCACGCACGCACGCACACGCACACGCACACGCACACGCACACGCACACGCACACGCACACGCACACGCACACGCACACGCACACGCACACGCACACGCACACGCACACGCACACGCACACGCACACGCACACGCACACGCACACGCACACGCACACGCACACGCACACGCACACGCACACGCACACGCACACGCACACGCACACGCACACGCACACGCACACGCACACGCACACGCACACGCACACGCACACGCACACGCACACGCACACGCACACGCACACGCACACGCACACGCACACGCACACGCACACGCACACACACACACACACACACACACAAGCAAGCATTTTGTTATGCACGCAGACAGGCTGTCGCCCAGCGTCTTCGGATTTTAAAAGATTCCCCAAAAATTTCAAATCGTTAGGAAGATGGACAGAATGCCCGCCACGTGTGTCCAGAGTGGCTTGGACACATCGATTATCTCGATGTGTGGGTTTTATCACTATTCATTCACTTGCCATACTATCCACTTGGCAAGATGTGGGTGTGGGAACGGGCCTGTGAGCAATGAAATTATATTTTTTAATTTTGTATTGTAATGGCTTTATGGTAAAATGAGGGATGCGTGCGAAGGCACGCATTTATTAGAGCGCAGTGTGAAGCTTGCTGCGCGCGAGATGGTCCGCGGCCATTTTGTTTCGCTTCTTGTTCTTATGTAATTCATTGCGCGCGCCATCATCTATTGTATCTATTCATCACAAAACTGCTAGAGGTGCATGCTTTGACCATGTTACAAATTTGAGTCGCGAGTGGATTAAGTCCCAGCCAAACCCCTACCTCATTCTTGTTTTTAGATCTAACTTACTAGTCATCTACAAACGCAATATATCCCCGATCGTTAAACAACGTTGCAGGAGGTGAAGTGGTGCATCGTTGAGCTTGCAGCTACATTATTGCGTCTAGCTTATTGCAGCGGGTACCGAGAAACAGCAAACAAAGGAACGGGGCAATATACCGAAGCAGTCGATCAAGCGATTGTGTACAGCAGCTGCAATAAGTACAAAATTTGACCAGCAAATTCGTTCAGTTTGAAATAAGTTTGAAAACACGATAAGAGTAGGAGTGATCATACTCTGTCCAAGTATTTATTTTAAGTACCGGTCGAAAATCGACCATAATAATTTATGTAAATTATAAGTTTTGACATTATGATGTTTCTGTTTTCAAAGACTACTTCTGTAATCACAGATCTCGCCAAGGCTACACTGTTCATTTGACTTTAACAATAAACAAAAGAGTATATATGCGTGTGTGTGTCAAATACATGGTTTGAAATGTTTTTTATTGATTTAATGTATTTTTTGTCCATAATATTAAAAAAAAAAATAGCATTCTGCACTCCTTCTATAAATGTGCGAAATTTCATACTCCTCCGTCCGCGCAATTTTCGTAAAAAGGGGTATAAAGTTTTTGCTTTACTTATTAATATATAGATAACATTTGTTCCAAGCCACTAAATATTGGTATGAGTGCGGGACTCGAATCAAAATGCCGTTGGAGAGACTATAGAGTTTATTAGAACTATATCAACACGTTTAACATAGGTACAAATATAACTAGACACTACAAGTACAAACTGCACGATTCAATAACACGCGCAGTCCTACATCGCTCATCGAATGTACGTCTTGCTCGTATCGTAATCCTCGCTTGACTGCCCCACCCCTCCGTTCGGGCATTCCTTTTATTCTGCACAAATACACTTACTCGACGCAAAAAAATAATTTCTAAGAATTAGATCGATACACCTTCCTAATGACTGCCATAAAACAAGTACAATAACAATATAATGTTTTTCTTAATTACAAATTTTAAACACAAAGTAAATAAAAGAAGTCCTAATGCGGGAAAGGTTTATTGGTAGGCAGATGTGCATTCACTTTTTGTCGGCATGTAACAATATCGTACTTTTTGAATATTTCAGGGTAGTTGTGTTTAACAATATAATTATACATATAAATAAAATTCAAGCGTGTGTTTGTAATGTCAAAATAAAAGGTTTTTTACTTAACGCATATGAAAATATATACAAGCATATCTCTTGTGTTTATCGTTCAAGTGTAGTCTTGGCGAAATCTGTGATTATAGAAGTATAGTCTTTGACAACAAGTTACTATGGTCGAATTTCGACTACAGGCGAACACTAGTTAAGAGTAACTATACATTTATTAACGTATGCAAATGTAAATTAAGCTTAAAACGAAGTAAAATTTTATCTAAATTCTACCGAAGCAAAAGCCAGAATTTATCAATTCAATAAAATTTTATATCCATTATTCATAGATTAAAACTTTGCAGAATAATAAATCCCAATGCTTTAACTAAAATATCTGCAAGAATATAACTGAAACCAACTCAAATCAATTTGAAATTCGAACTTCAATTTACGAGTGAAAAGCCTACAATACGTCACCATAGACTCATTCTCTGTGCTAAAGTACTACACTCTATTATTATTAAAGACCATTCCAAATTCTACGTTATGTTTGAAACATAAGGCTGAAATTCCATTACACAATTTATATCTAACTATTAAGCGACCAATGTAAAGTGATCCCTAGCACCACATGTTTTTACCTGATATGGTCTAGATGCTGTATGTACAGCGCAGGGAGTGACAGTCCTTTGTAATTGGTTGTAGCAGAAACACATGATACGTCAGCACAATTGCAACTCGGTACTGACAAAGTGCATCGAGTTAAAGGGGAGGCGAATGGTTCCATTAATATTGGTCCCCTTTCTATTCAAAATGGCGGTTGAAGTATCGAAGTTTCGACACGTTATCACAACAGGCATAGAGTAGTTATGTTGCGCAGAGGATATAATTTAGGGGCCATCCATCCGTCACACGTTAAAAACGACGTGTGACATTGTGTGACAAGGGATGAGAGGGGGTCCTAAATTTCGTGACGTCATATTTCAAATTCTAATATATTGTTACGAGTAGCAGGGCTCAAATTAAAATGCCGTTAGAATTACTATAGAGTTCATTAGAACTATACAAACACGTATAACACAGGTACAAATATACACAACAAGTCCAAACGTAATACAGAGGGTCGTAATTCAATAAACGCGCAAAGTCCGTCACTAGGGTTCCCGATTGTAGTACACACATCTTGCTCTGCTCGTGGTTATCGCTCGACTGGCTCCTCCCTCCATCAGGTCATCGTTTTATACTGCACAACTGCAGTGTGCATGGATAACTTCTCTTCATTCTCTTCTTCTATGGCTATACGAAGAATGCTCATATATAAAACGCGCACATTATTTCAATAACTGTCGGTGAAAAAGTATGAAGAGTTATTACTGTTTGTTTACTAAGATGGAACGTATAACTTACGTACGAAAGAAATTAATTTACCAAACACATTATGGAGTTTAGTGATCCTGTATTTTTCTTGTTTGGGTTATGTATTCGGGTTGGGTTTCAATGACAGCGAGAAAACTGTTGGAAATCGAATCTATTCGATATTTTGTGTTACAATGCACATCACCATTATATGTAGCTGTCTTGCACAAATGGCTTCCTAGAGAAAACTGTGTTCACATAAGTATATAATATTAAATATCATTAATAATTGAGTTAATTCTTTCATTAATCCACAAAGGACCTCAAAACATAACAAAAACAACTCATTACTATAGACAATTATTGTTAACACCGACCTATTTGGTCATCGCCTCTTTTTTTCTTTTTTCGATCGATCTGGAATGTACCCGCTGTGCCGTACCCAGCTGATCCACTAGTCACAGGAACCACAAGACGTGAAGAAATGATCACGAGTGTTAGCGAAAAATATTTGTTAATGCCGTAGCGACCTCTAGCGTGATATTTAATTATTGATTCACATTACATTGATGTGTAGTAACTGCAATGAGACTGTATTTTACAGTAATGAAATAAGAGATGGCGCTACAGTTGAGACGCTTTTGGTGTCTCGGCTGCAAGCAAGCTCGCACTTAAAAAAAATTGAAATGTGTGCTAGGTACACATATTAGAAGTGAAACTTTAACGGACAAGTTGAAAAACGAATCGCTACGGACAAGTGGAAAAACTTCAACTGACAAGTGACAAAATGAATCGCAACAAAGTTTTAACTTGAAGTTTTACGGGTAGATTGTTAATGTACTTGTCCAATTTGAAAACCTGCCTTGTCTTTTCCTTCTATCTTATCCCCGCTCCCGCCCGCGCCAACATTTATCAAAGTTATTTTCTTGATAAGGAAGCGTGCTCTAAAATCGCTACTTATATCAACAAATAGTGGCAACAGTGTTTACGGTTCTAAAGGCATTTTGGAAAACATGGTATCCTTGTAAAATTGTCATGTTCGTCCTAATCATTTTTCTCAGAAATAATTAGTTACATAAAATTTTGTAGGAATCTATGTACAGTCGTGGAATGAAAATGTTCGGCACCTTATTAAAGTCGACATTTGCTTGTACGAGTCCAATACCAAAGGTGATACAAATGCGCTGCTGCTCTCTTAAGGGAAGGAGACTAGAACCTGGTCATTAATGCCGGAATACAACTCAAGGTTGTTATGGCGACATACTTTACACAAGGGGTGGTAGCCATCCAGTCGGGCAAATGTCCTACCACCTGGTTGTGGGTTATTTTGTCGCCTCTTACGATAGACCGCTCGGCCGCAGGAAATTGTATTCTTTCGCCGTTACTGCACGGCTAGGCTTGTTGTATTGCCTTCGATAGTATTGTAAATATGAATATTTGTAATTGTTTATTTTGGTGTGCAATTTAAGTGGTATCTATCTATCTTATTTTCGTAGATATTATCACCTTACCATAGTTGCAGCAAGTCTTATTTTTGCCTTCGTTCATACTTTTAAAGTATACAGAGATTTATCATGAAACTGCATTCAGTGTTCCGCTGTTATTGAGACCACAAACATATCCCGTATCCCTGGGAACCTTTCTCAGCGAACGATAATTTTCTTTCTTTTTATTACTGTTTGCTTTTAGGCGCAATTTTATAGTCTTGCCGAGGAGCCAATTATGTGCTGGGTTAGCTTACTCAAAATGATCTATGATGTACTACTCATATGGGCTTAAGATTTAAATCTTGCTCATCGTCACTTTCAATTCGAAAGTAAAAGGATGGGCGTGTCATTAGATAGATGCGTATGTCATTAGATGCGTGTGGCATTAGATGCGTGTGGCATTAGATGCGTGTGGCATTAAATGACTTTTTGATTTAGGCGTTCTTAGCTTTGCGTTGTATATCACGGTTTTTGCTATGCTTATCAAGTATCTACCGGCGTTCTTACACAAATCGTTGGTCTATCAAGCTGGAGAGCGTCCTACATTACGTTCCTTTTCTTATGTTTTCCTCTTACTGAGTACGAACTGTTTGCTACAACTTCATTGAATCTTTGAAAGTAATTCTGTAACATACTTCTGCATACAACTTTTTTTAAATATATAAATATAATGTATAGATATAAATAAAATAAGAAATATAAAAAAAAATTGGTAGACGTATTGCTAAGGAGTTTCTTGCCGCTTCTTCTCCTTAACAGAAATAACACGTTGCGAACCGGTGTACATAGGGTAGGAAGTAAAATTAAATTTGGTTCTCCAGTGGATCTTATTATGAATAAAAACTTTTTTTTTTTACCAAAACGCGGTCTCCATTCCAGGAATCGTCTGCTCTATTGACATGTTCTGCGACAGACGTGACTGGCCACTTCAGCTTGCTAATTTTGCGAGTAATGTGGTTTCCTTGATTCTGTTAAGGATATCCTCAACTCGGAATTTTATCTATAAGAGAAACTTCGAGCATATATCACTCCGCAGGGCACTGAGCGATATTGGCTGTGCTCACAGGCTATTACTGGTAAGATGTATTGCCCAAAATCTTCAAGGCCGGAAGAATTTTTGACTGGTTTAGTGTAAAATTATTAAATTGTATTACAACATCTCACAAAGCAAGACAGTAATAACCTAAGGCTAGATGGATGAATGAAAATTGAATATAATTTAATAACACACTCATTTTCATCCGTACATAGTCATGTACGATTGAAGATGAGTACGTCATTAGATTATACTAAAATAATTTTCAGTAATGGCTCATGAATTAATCATAACGTTGCCAATTAGCAGACGAATTAATTTTAATAAATCGAGATTATCTTCCTGAATTTGAAAGTTAGGACTGTGGTACTATGAGTAATAAAATATAACGAAGAAATATTTTTTTGGGGCCAGTTCCGATTCCCTCTGAATATGTCTTCGTATAGTTTAGGGAATAGTCCGGATTATCTTTTCATGAATAATTGCCCCAAACTTAATTTAAAGAAAGGAAGAAAAAACAATATTATGTAATTTATTTCCAAATGTAACACACACAAAATAAATAGATTAGTAAACATAATTACAAAAATTCTATGCCAGAATCTTTGACATTAGACCCACTAAGTATTTTGCTGTGCCGTATTGTGGTACGACACAGCACTATTTTTAGTGCCCACTTCTTAAATTCCATAATGATGTCAAGAGACCCATTGTACGTTCAAGAAACATTAATTATAAAAACGCATTATCATATAAATAGTATAAATATAATACACAAAACATAGAATAATGTAGATAGATAGCCTAATAATATCGTTGTGATAAAAAATAATAAAAAAGTACCTATCTTGAAAAAAACACACTAATGAATTACAATTTGGTTTACATGTATAAAAGATTAACATTATTTCCACTTTCTTGGCCACTTTCTTGCTTGCTGCCGTTTAAGTTATATAAGTATTAACGCAATGCCAGCTAGTTAAACCACATAAGCTGCTCCGATTTTGTAGCGCGTCGGGCATGTTCACCGAACAGTGGACTGCAGATTTCTATGCGATAAGGAATTCAGGGCTCGGCTCCATGATTCGGACATTGCAATTCTGCGTATGTTACCAAATGGTGTGACAACCCTATTTTTAGGAGTTGGAATTTTGTGCGACATAAACACATAGGTACACACAAAAACACAATACACACTATATGTGAGTCACACATATTGTGTTTATGTGATTATTGACTTAATGTTATATGAATTATTAATTAATTTTATTTTATTAATTATTATTATATTATATATTATTAATTGTAAATGTATATGAGTTCTATGCCTGAAATAAACACATATAAACACATAGACACTTATAATGTGTGTGGTGTCACACTTATTGTGACTGTTTGATTATTGGCACTAATGTTATATTTGTAATTATTTTACTTTTTATACTATACTAGGATATCCTCGCAACTTCATCCACGCTTGACTTGAAATTACCACGGCATTCCCGGGACAGGAACTATCGCAGCATTTAAACTATCGTATTAGTAAAAACTACGTCGTAATAGGCGAATTTTATACAGCCGAACAACTTCAAACGGCTCCAAAGGGAAAATTCCCGTAGGATATTTGGGATAAAAATGAGTTGTTGATTAGTGAGAACCGCATCGAAATCGGCGCAATAGATTTTATCAGAATCCCGAACAAACTGACAAGAAGATAAATAGACAAGAATAAAAAAAAATGCAACCTGTCCGCCGTGGTATTATATATAGTGTATTTCAGTTGTATTTTTAAATAGCTTGAATGTGTTCAACACAGCATGTTTACAATTTTGTAATATTTTAGATTTATATTTTCCTGGAATTTTGATTATACCTGTTATTGGGTTCTACGTTCTGAAACAAATCTTTTGATTTATAATTAATTTTATATTTGGGATGAAAAGTATTCCTTCTAATGAAAGTTGAGTGTATCTCCAACCTTATTACGAGGGGTCGCAGTAAGATACCAATTATAAAAGTTTTCCAGCGACCCCTAATTAAGAATTCCGGATATTCAGTGCTAAGCAGTAATCATGGCCGAACTACAGAAACGAAATTAAATAAAAGACCGCTTTATTGAAAAGGCACTAATTACACAAGTCAATTAAATGTTACGCGATGTCCATCACAGCAGTTATGAGAACCATAGATTATATTAATATCACATAGATAATCTTCATAGATAATAATATTATTATGTAGGGTAGTTTTCGTAGTATTTTCGTATAAAAGGCGGTGTGGCGTGTAGACGGTGTTCATTGCTTACTGAGTGGTAAAGGGGAATCTCTGCCCAAATAGTTAATATTAGGTATATTTGGTACTTTCTTGCCCAAATCTCGGCAAGGCTTTTTACATAAGACATAAATTGAAATATTTGTACGACCATAGTTTAGTTACGGTGATACTGGACTTCCCCCAACCCCTGATTGGTGAAGTGGGTCACTCTGCCACCGGGGTGGCCCAGTATTGCCGAGCGTAGGGGCGTCACGGTGTAGTAACTCTATTCTAGATCCCGTTACGCCCCGTAAAAGCGTTGATACAGGGGCGCAGGTTTAGGTTTAATACGTAGTTCCGCGATCGGTTTCTCGCGACTGCTTCTGTTTGAAGCTAACGTGGAGAACCGGTCGCTGAGAGTCCCACACATCCTCGATGCATGCTTCTACCCTGCATTATGCTCTACCCCTCGAGCCCGAGGACGGTGTCCAAAGAGATTCCCCCTGCGTTATCAAAAAAAAGTCGCACAGTTTTGCCTCCCACAACCGCGACCCGCACTCGTCTAGTTCTTAGTAATACTTAGAGAAGCCCCAGTCCCAATTGTAGGAATTGGGAGGGGCAACCATCGGCAAACCTTCTGCGTACGATTTTTAACTATTAACCGGTATCTCTGCAAATAAAGTTTCATTCATTCGTTCATTCAAGATTTTATTAGGGAACACAAATCACACAAACTCAAGATATGAAGCAGAAACTTATTAAAATATCATCCATGCAGGACCGGAGAAAGTATTTAATTTCCTGCGGCGGGGCGTCCTGTCGTAGGAGGCGAAATAACGCACAGCCAGGTGGTAGGGTATTTGCCCGCCTGGATGGCTACAACGCCTGGTCTAGAATATGCGCTCATAACAACCTTGAGTTGTGTTACAGAATTAGAGGCATGGTTCCAGTCTCCGTTTAGAGAGCGGCAGTACGTTGGTAGAACCTTTGCTAGAACAAATATCCATAGGCGATGGTAAAATAAAACGTATCTGTTAGTTGAGACCAAATGTCTATATACATATAAGGGCTGCTAGCGAATTTCATTCAATCAATAATTTATTTCCTCAAAAAAATGGTGATACATAGACGATATGTTGCTTATAAGGTTCACATGTTTTTGCCGGTCAGGCGTGCAAATTGTACCATACATACGTAAAACTACTTCATAATTATACAAGTCAATTTAAAGTGATATAATCAATACAATACTAATTTTTGCGTAAAGAATAGTTTTGTTTCCATAATAATAATGTATTTATATATTTTTAATGGCTAATATACTATTAATTATTTTATATTTATTTAATGTTGGGAACGTTACCTAATGACAGCGGTCTGAAGCTTACTTTCCTATTATTTATTTTATTTGTATACTAGCGCGACCGGTAGATGTTGTCTTGTCACGAAAAAAAAATCAAAATTTACAACTAGATTGCAGCGCCATCTACCGGGGCCAATTGTTAATCCATCCACCTTCCAAAGACAAACACACACACACACACACACACACATATCATCAACCTCGTCTCAGTGATATACACGTACTGAAATAAGAATTAGAAAGATATACGAAAAAGTTCTACTTTCATCATACTCGTACATTCAAGTTTCATATCTCCATCCTTATCTCGGATGAAAAATAAAATACAAAATTTTAAAATATCATCCGCAATTTATAAATTTATAAAGACTTGGAAATGAACGAACATAACTTCGCTTTTAGAGGCATTTTTGCGAGCGTAGCATTTCCCTCGCAATTTGAAGTAACAAGCTGCCAGTCTCCTGGGTCATTATCAGTCTGTGTAAATAATAAAAATAACTATATAATAGTACCAGATCCACCCGCGTCTTCGTATGCGTGGAGTTTGAATTATATAAAATATGCTGTTTACGTACATGGATAAAAATGTTACATAATTACCAAGGCTAAACCGCTAATACATACGGGATAACATCTACCAATATGGAAAACAGACAAAACTTTCGGAGTTACATCTACGAACATGTTCAGGATATCTGCTTTAAATATTATCATGTAGCAATTAAGATTTTTCTATATACAGGTTGGAAACTTACAGCAGGGCAGTAAGGGAAGTGCCATAACCGTTGCAGCTTGACTGTAGCAAATGCGTCTTGTTTATAGTGTGAAAAATAACGCCGTTAATATACATATACGTTATATGTCAATGTTTGATGTCCTAAATAATTAAAAACCATATTATTTTATTTTTATTTTTAATTATTGTTAGAGAGAGAGAGAGAAAAATAACACTTTATTGCACACCAAAATATACAATTACAACAGACCATATTTACAATATTTTCTAAGCAATACACTAGGCGGCCTTATCCGTCAAAGCAATCTCTTCCAGGCAACCTAAATAAAAAAATATTGAATCATGCGATGTATGTGGTGCAGGAAAAAGGCAATAGATAATACATAAATACTACAGAAATAAATATACAAATACATACATATATAAATATTCATATATATACACATATATATAAAAATCCATTATTGCTCGTTAGTCTCGCTAAAACTCGAGTACAGCTGGACTGATTTGGCTTATTTTGGTTTTGAATTAGTTGTGGAAGTGCAGGGAAGGTTTCAAAGGTGAGTAATATGAAAGGAATGCTTGGAATATAGTAAAAACAACAGTTTCGCTTTCCCTTAGAAACTATTCCTACCTGTCAAACATATGATGTACGTCCCGTTGTTTAGAAATCGATTAAATTTAAAAGTCGTTCAGAAATCTTCCGATTCTGAGGCGGTACGAAGTTTGCCGGGTCAGCTAGTACAATCATATATTTAAAAATATATAATTTATTAAATATATAAATGTTGTTACTTATTCTAAAAATAATATGCAACACTAAGATGTATTTTTGCTCTAACAATTTAACAAGCAGAACGTCAAATCCCTAGGCGATTAGACTGCGCGCAAAATTACCTACGCCGCAGCAAGGTAATTGAGTGCAGTACTTTAGGTAAATATGAGCTTTTAGCTTAACAACCTGCGCTGAGGAGAACGTGTGCAGGAGTAACGATAAATTTTAAGTGCTGTTACAAATAAATAAACGTGAAATCGAGTAAATGTTATGATACTGTTACACTGTTTTATAATTAGTGCGCAGAGGGTTTGCCGATGAAAACCTCTCCCACCTCCCACAACCACGACCCGCGGTCGTTTAGTTCTTAGTAATACTTAGACAAGCCCTGGGCCCAGTCGTAGGAATTGGGAGGGGCAAACATCGGCAAACCTTCTGCGCACTTTTTATACCAACTACTAGCTGACCCGGCGAACTTCGTACCGCCATATTTTCTGAATTCCTTAAAAACTTTGTTTCATGACACAAAAACAAAATCACCATAATCGCTCCCGGTGATTAGGAGGATTCTAGAACCCTATCTCAGCGCCACCTACCGGTTCTAATTGCGAATCTAATCCATCCGGGAACCCACTCAAACACACAAAAACAAAATCACCAAAATCGCTCCCGGTGATTAGGAGGATTTTAGAACCCGATCTCAGCGAAACCTACCGGTTCTAATTGCGAATCTAAACCATCCGGGATCCCACTCAAACACACAAAAACAAAATCGCTCCCGGTGATTAGGAGGATTCTAGAACCCGATATCAGCGCCACCTACTGGTTCTAATTGCGAATCTAAACCATCCGGGAACCCACTCAAACACCCAAATCAAAATCGCTCCCGGTGATTAAGAGGATTCTAGAACCCGATCTCAACGCCACCTACCGGTTCCAACGGTATAAAAAGTATCCTATATCTGTCTCCTGGTTCCCCACCAATTTTCAGCCAAATTGGTACAGCCGTTCTTAAGTTATAAATAGTGTAACTAACACGACTTTCTTTTATATATATAGATATAGCTGTCCCAGCAGACGTCGTCCTACCCGGTAAAAAATAAGGGTTGATCGTAGAAGTTGGAAATTTAGGGTTGTATGTATTTTTAATGCTGTATCTTAAAAAAATAAAAAAAATAAAAAACTAAACAAAAAAAATTAAATAAATATTTAGGGGTGGACTACCCTTAACATTTAGGGGGATGAAAAATAAATGTTGTCCGAATCTCAGACCTACCCAATATGCACACAAAATTTCATGAGAATCGTTCAAATTAAAATCTAAATCATCCCAGTAGAAAATTGTAAAAATACTAATATCGCTATTAAAAAATAGGGGTTGATCGTAGAGGGTTGAAAATTTAGGGTTGTATGTATTTTTGTATGTTGTATCATAAAAAAATAGAAATTAAAATTTTTGTATAAAAAATAATAAAAAAATTTAGGGGTGGACTACCCCTAACATTTAGGGGGATGAAAAATAGATGTTGGCCGATTCTCATAGATACCGGATAAGCACAAAAAATTTCATCAAAATCGGTCAAGCCGTTTCGGAGGAGTATGGCAACGAAAACTGTGACACGAGAATTTTATATATTAAAAAAAAAGAGATTGCCGACATACGACTACCTGTATCTCTGCAAATAAATTTCATTTATTCTTTCGAGATTTTATTAGGGAACACGAATTAACAGCCTGCGCTGAGAACGTATGCAGAAGTAACTAGAATTTGTAAGTTCTGTTAAAAATAAATAAACGTGAAATCGACTAAATATTATGAATAATATAACGCTTTATTCGTTACTCGATAGTCAAAAATCAACAAAATACGAATTTAGCAAATTACAATATGCATACAAATAAATAAAATTTGTTTGTAACAGTTTGTGTTTCCGTGATTGGGGTAAGACGATGGGATGGGCGACGTCCGATTGGTTACCCCAAGAACCAGTGGAGGGACAGAGTGGAGGCTGAGCTTCAAGGCCATAACTGGCAACAAATTGCACAGGACAGGAACAGGTGGCGTGTTCTCGTTTCGGAAGCCAAGACACATTTAGGGTCCAGTGACCAGTGGCTCAGTAGCCAACGGAGTTAGTTAATCTGTTTGTAATGTTTTTTTATCTATCGCAGGCTATGTCAAATGCGGCTATATGGAATGGCCGAACTATAGTTACTTTAGTTTTGTGACCACCAAAAAAACGTAAGTACAATCTTATACTAATATATAAAGCTGATGAGTTTGTTTGTTTGCTTGAACGCGCTAATCTCAGGAACTACTGGTCTTATTTTAAAAATTTTTTTAGTGGTACATAGCCCATTTATCCAGGAAGGCTATTATAATATTATGTCATCACGCAAAGACCAATAGGAGCGGAGCACCAATGAAGAATGTTTAAATTTTTTTAACTACTTTTAACTTTATATATAGACTTATCTAGACACTCATAGGTATAAATACTGTGAGATTATACTTTGTGACATTTTGACCACATTAAAATTATTATAATCGAGTTTGGAGAGCAAAAACATAATTTAGACCGACCGATAAGGGACTTTGTGCAATTATCTACCTAAACCTGTGTCAGAATGTTCTGGAAATGGGTAAGCAAATTGGTCACGTATTCCCTTTTTGATTTATATCTTGAATTGTTTGTTGTCATAAATTTAATTGTTGCCGTCCAGCGTTTACTGGGGTGTGAATATAACAGCTTTATTTAAAACTCGACAGGTCAAGTGAAAATATCTAAATTTTTTAAAAATCTATTGTCCTTTTTGCTTACGTTCAGAAACAAAGAAACGTTTATTTGGTTATCACATAGCGAGACACATGACGATGATATTGTTATGAAAATAAAATTATAAAATTGCTATAATATTATATTATTTATCCCCGAAAATTGCTATTGCGCCTGGCCGCCATTGTGGTGACGTAACCGTAGCCGAACACTCAGTACCGTAAGCATCACTGGCCGGCGAGTACGCGTACATATCGAGTTCCTGATGACGTCACGTGAATGTTAATTTGACAAGGTTCCAGCGCATTAGCAATTTGCGGGGATAATATGATATATATGAAATGCAAAATACATATTTATAAACAGAATAGTGTTGTAGAGACAGAGAGAAAATTATATCTGTAATATATAAGAAAGATTGACATTGATGTTTTCTAGCTTCCGTTGCTCATCTAAGTGGTAGCTTTTAAGTTCTTGCGAAAAGTGACAATTGAGTAAGCAAATCACTTAGACACTTAGAGGTCGTGGTCTATTGTTCCATATGTTAGATATTCATTAAAACACATTTGACTGTGGCACAGAATTTTTATCTAACAACAATCATTGTGCAGAAACGGAGAAAGAATACAATTTCCTGCGGCCGGGCGGCCTGTTTTAAGAGGCGACAAAACAACCCACAGCCAGGTGGTAGGGCATTTGTCCGACTGGATGGATACCACCCTTGGTCTAAGGTATGTCGCCATAACAACCTTGAGTTGTGTTCCGGCATTAGTGACCAGGTTCCAGTCCCCCTTAAGAGAGCACCAGCGCATTGTAGCAGCATTGTAGCACCTTTGGTGTTGCAAATCTCCTTAGGCGATGGTAACCGCTTTCGCGCTGCAATAAAGAAAAAACAAAGTTGTCGATTAAGATATTGCAACAAGTGCAACAAAAACATATTGTTCGGCCCAAATGTTGCTTACAATAAAATGGAGGTAAACGCCCGATATTACAATGATATGAATTAACCAACTATCTTAGCTAAATTAGTGAACTCCGGCCACGTTTCGTCTGTGTCATTGGATCTCTTCTCAAACTTCCCTTCCTTTATAACTTGACCCTTATCGTGGGGTTTAGAAGAGATATCACCATGATTTAGTTTCTGGTATTTCACTACTAGTTCTAAGATTTCGTGCTGCATGCTTAGGCGGAGGTCACTTGTCAGGTTCTTCATCGCGTTGCCTATGTATTGGCCGAAGACAAAGTCCTCATTAACCTGGAATATAAAGTCAAAGTGGATATGAAGTCAAAGTCAAAGTAATTTGTTTGTAACATGGACATTTTTGCAGATGTTATGCTTAGAGTGATAAAAGTTACGTGTTTTGGTTAGAAGCCATTTGTAGTCTTTCTGACATATACATATTATGACTAAATTATTGGTGTTATTATTGATTGTGTTATTGATTATGATGCTATTATAATTACCATAAATATTTAATATTCAATTTATTATGCCTCTTTCAGTTATGAATTGTTCTTAAAATAATTAAATTAAGGTAATTCCATTAACAATTTTATGTAATTTAGTCATTTTATTATGATATTAAGTTCTTATTATCGGTCCGTTTAAAATTAAAATATTCCTCAATCGCAATCTAAAGTAATTATACTGATTAAAAAAAAGAGAATAATAAATATAATATAATAATATCAGCCCATAAATGTCCCACTGCTGGGCTCGGGCCTCCTATTATAAGGAAAACGAACAGTATACCAGCCACGATTATCCAAGGCGACTTGGAAGGTTTGACACATCGGTTATCTCGATATGCATGTTGCATCACGATGTTTTCCTTCATCATTGTTAGCACGTGGTGATTGTAACCATATGCATATTAGACCAGAAAACTGACAAAGTGGTGCATGCGTTCCGGCCAGGATCGAACCCGCGCCCATCTACTACCACGAAAAGTAAAAAAAGTATATTATAGCAGTTTAAAATGCTACAATTGTGTCTGGCCTATTTTAAAAACACGGTTTCCGAGAAAAATAGCAAAAGTTTTGATATATTTTACTTGAACAATTCTTATTACAGACGTAAGGTCCATGGGAATTTTTTGTGTTTTGTTTGTAATATTGTAAACTGACATGTGTATTCATTTTCGGACTGCTTAGACTCTATGAGACATAAATCTTAGAAAAACTAGAAATTAGCCATGGTGTTCCAGATCTCACCTGCCTAAACATAAATTCTTTTCCAAGTTGCGACAGCACGTCTCTTACTAAATTCACAGCGGTGAAATTTTGAGAATTGGCTACAGTTCTCGGTTGCAGTATTTGTTTCTTCTGCATCCTGTCATATTTGGGTCTTATAGGTGGTGGCCCGATAGCTACTGATATAACCTCGTCATTGTCCATATCGTCTTCTTCTAATGGAGCGAGGTGACCCGATGGCTGAAAAATATGAAGTGACATATACATAACTGTCAAATAAGCGACTATTATGACAATACTGTACATAACATAGACAGTTAGTCAGTGTGATTTTGTAAGCTAGTTGTACCACTAATAAGTGGTATTTTGGCATACGGTTGTTTCGTAGTGAAACTACATGTTAATAAGTCAATGCATGTTATTTTTATTCTCTCTCCTCTTTTTTATTTTTATGTTTGCTAGTAGGCAAACTGGCAAACGAACCTCCTGGTGATAGGTGGCTACCGTCGCCCATGGACATCTGCAACACTAAGGGAGCCGATGCGTTGCCTACCTCCTAGAGACTTTAGGTATCTGTTTATGCGCTTTTTGAAGAGCATCATATTGTAGCGCTCTGGGAAAACCGCGGGAGGGAGTTCAATGGACACATATGGTATGAAGGAGCGTCCGCCACGTACCGCGGAGGACTTCCAAA
Source organism: Dendrolimus pini (assembly GCA_949752895.1). Lineage (NCBI taxonomy): Eukaryota > Metazoa > Arthropoda > Insecta > Lepidoptera > Lasiocampidae > Dendrolimus > Dendrolimus pini. Next base: position 2,989,021 of record OX457136.1, read on the forward strand.
TGTCTAAGAAGTGTGGATAAACTCCCAATCACCAGCGAGTAGTGCCATGACAGAATGGCGACGTAGGCACCAAATCAAATAGCTCATCAGAGCACTCACTGTTGGACGGTAGAATACGCTTAGATCATTATACACTACATTTAAACATATGTTTGCAATGCAATTCTTAATAAAAGTGCGCTGATCCCTTTCAATGACAATCTTGTGCATTGATTTCAATATACATAAAACAATAAGCTATACACATACAAAATATGCTTACATATACACATAAACAATTTCAAATTAACATTCGTAAGAAAGAGGGTAGTCTAGCGGTGACTTCATTCGAGTAGCGTCATTGGAATACTGGCACGCATTAGAGTGGGAGCGGCAGAAAAGCTCTCACTCTCTCAAGCTCTCACTTCTGGCTCGACTTCCAAACGAGTCTGACGTCTGCTAAGCTTTCTATATAAATAGCCTAATTAATGTTTCTCAAGTACGTACATACATCATATCGGTTCTATTATAGTTAGTATTTGGATCTTGTATTTATAAAGACCTTTTTATTCAAATCATAATGTAGCTATCCAGATTGTTTCTTGTAAATTAAATTCTCGTTTATTATATGAAACTTCGTTTATTTTAAAATATTTCTGAGATAGGTCATAAAATATTTTATAGTTATTATTATTTATAGATTGTTGTTTGCTACTTAAATCACGAATAACCATTTCAATTTTTTTATGGAATGCGACATACTTTAGACCAGGGGTGGTACCCATCCAGTCGGGCGAATGCCCTACCACCTGGCTGTGGGTTGTTTTGTTGCCTCTTACGACAGGCCGCCCGGCCGCAGGAAATTGTATTCTTCCTCCGTTCCTGTACAGATAGTTACTTAGACAGTTTAAGTTGTATACTATACCTTTTTCTTAATTTCTCTGGTTCGCTGAGTGGTACCTCGTCGTTTCTGTATTGCTGGTTCACTAGACATCATGTGCCTTTTCGCATGATAATGAACACCTCTGTTGCGATATTCCCGGGTATCTCTCATTTCTTCATCTGATGATTTCCATGCTTCCTGTAACACGAAACAATTTCACGTATTATCTACTTTAAATATTCTGGTATTTAATGAGTCAAATTAGTAAGCTGAAGCTGGGCCGGTTATATTTGTTGTAAAACCGATGGATAATAAGAAGCAAAGAATTTATTGAAAACGATGAATATAGTGTACAGAAACTATTTGGTATCGCAAACGACTGCTGTAGTATAATTCTGTGTTGCAGTTGTTAGCGCCCACTTCCAGACAACTCGTTTGTTATACAGTTTAAAAAAAGAAAATTATTTCGTGTTAATATTTGTAGAATAGAATAGAATATTCTTTACTGCACACAAGAAAATAATAATACAATTAACAATCTTATAACTAGTACAATCGGCGGTCTTATCGCTAACAGCGATTTCTTCCAAACAACCTTCAGGATATAATTTTATCTTTCTAATAATGGGTTGGTATTTAGTGCGCATATATTAAAATATATACAATTATATATACATATTTTAATAGTAAGTAAAAAAGTAAAATAATACACATACATATTTGTAATGTGTGTAAATGTATAGGTGTGTGAATGTGTTTATAATTATGTATGTAAGTGTATATATAGTATATAGAGGTCCTGCATAATAGATGGCAGTACCGGTATACTTAATTTAGAAAATAGATGTCAGAATGAGATCATAAGGGGTTATTACCCTTATGGCTACTACTAGTGGCTCACAACGACCACGTTCACGACCGCGATATTTCCCGTTCCACTTGCTTACGGGCGTTACAATCAAAAACTCTAGTGGAACGGTTATTTGACCCACCTTTTGACATGGGTCGTTGTAAACGTTGCGTGATCAAAAATTATGACGTCATTGGTGACGTTTTCGTCACGACCATAACGACCGTGGTCCCCAGGTGGAACGGCCGACGGAACATTTTGGGCGTTGTGAGCTACTAAAGAAACGCGTTGTGTGTAGATTGGCAACGATTGAGTGCAATATTATATATTGTTTTTGCTGTCCTCCTCTCACTTGTAACAGATGTAGTAGGTACTACTCAATTGTGAAACCACTCGATATATATTTACTTATAAGAGTATTTGTACTAGCGTAGACTTAAATCTTATCCAAACCTTAGTTTTTTAGATGTAGATATATAAAATATATGTATGTTATTGTTTGAGTACATTTAAAAAAGGTATATGTGGGCATAGGAACCCTAAAGAGGCAAATGACAAAGCCGATGAATCACTATCAGACCCTAAGTGCGGCAGTAACTAATTCCTGTATAGAGCTATAATAATAATATACAAGGACAATAGACAACTATTAACAATAGACGTAGAGGGAATGTCTTTTCTTGAGACACCATCCCCGGGCCTGGGGGGAAGGCATACATCGACGGATGTGTGGGACTTCTGATCGGCCGGATGCCCAGTGTGGCTTTCGATTGGCGGGATGGGGGGGGGAGGAGTTGGTCGGCCGTCAGACTACCCACTAAACCTAATCTGCGCCCCTCTACTATGCGCTTTTATGGGGTGCCACAAGAACTGAACCATAGGTGTTACATCTGTGGCACTCCTACGCTTGGCTCTTTCTTAGGGCACACCCGGGAAAGGGTACCCTATTCACCAACAGATAACCACCAATAGACCCCCCTATCCTATCCTAAAGGCTGGCAAAAGATTACTTTCGCCCTTAGTGATGCAACGATAGGTGATTATTGTGTTGTCATTTTCACTGAAAATGCTTAGAGTAGACTAATAGATTACATACCATACATACTATAATACTTGCAATAACTCAGAAAGGTTTTATGGTAATAAAAGAACAGCAACTGGTCACATATTTATAATCAGAGAAACTTACGGTTTTAACACATTGAATTCACTAACTTCGAACACTCGACAAGCATTTTTGAACACCTCGACATCCCTCCAATTTTAGTATATGAAACTTACCAATTGGCACAACCGATAGCGGATTAAAGTCATTAATAAACTATTTTAATTAAAAGGTTATGCATGACAAGAGTTTAACACGTTATTATTTGGAGATTCCAAATAATATTTTATATAAGATATTGTATAAAACATTATACTTAAAGTTTTACATGTAATAAAATAAGCTGAACACAGTGTAAATCTATCGCGTCTGCCAACATGAAAATAAAATGTATTGAATACCGTCTATATATTATACAATTGAGAGATTTTGATTATAATCTGTACATAATTATCACACAGAGACAAACACTAATACATGAAATTATGTTAAGTTATAGAGAACTACTGACTCTATATATAACAGGCGCTAATCACAGAATAAATAAAAATATAGCATTATTATTGAATTATGGAAGTGGGTGATGGTATCGTTTAGAAAATAAGAGGAGAGATAACAAAATTAGTTATTTACTTTAAAAAGAAACGCGACAAGAACAACTATACTACTAAATAACTGCAACAATACCGTCAACATAGGTGACAAAAATAATAACACGTAAAAAATGAACCAAAATCTACTCTCCATTCTTTATGATGTCTACGTATGTACTAATACGTATTGAAATGTGTTAAACCGATTGCAATAGTTGTTTACATAAACGACTATAGTTCCATTGAAGCTAACAATGCAATATTTACACGATAAACAAACGATTGTGGGAATGTTTCTTTGATTATGGATCTTATTAGTTGAATGGTGGTGAGATGATCAAATATTGTCACCTGGACTGGATGCCAGAGACGTGGATTTCATAGAACTTGACTCTCCATAGCCTACCTTTAAGAAACTAGTGACGAGCGACCAAAAGGTCGCAAGCGCTGTGAAGTTAATTGCGCTTATGTTTTTTATTCGTCCACACGTTAATACTGTATTACTATATTTTATTTTTTTCCGTGCAGGAACGGAGAAAGTATACAATTCCCTGCCGCCGGGCGGCCTGTCGTAAGACGCGACAAAACAACCCACAGCCAGGTGGTAGAGTATGCCGTCATAACAACCTTGTGCTGTGTTCCGGCATTAGTGACCAGGTTAAGAGAGCAGCAGCGCATTTGTAGCGCCTTAGGTGTTGCAAATGTCCATAGGCGATTGTAACCGCTTTCCATCAAGTGGGCCGTCTACCTGTCTGCTGAACTACTACAATAAAAAAAATACATTTTATACTCTTTAAACTATACATTTGATTGTGTGATGATCTTTAGAAAAGTTGTTGTGCATGAGCCAAAGAAGGTTTCTGAGTTGGTTCACAATTGGACCCGGTAGGTGGCGCTGCTGTCGCTGTCTGCCGGGACAGCTGGTATTTTATAAAATTTATGTATTGCCGAAATGGCTAAGGAATATTAATAAGAAAGGAAAGGATTACGGCCGTAAGTGATTGTTGACTTCGAGTAAACTCTTTGAACGTTTTGAATGCCAAACAAGCACGGAAAACCTGAAAAATTAAATTAATTATTTACGTATAAACTGGGTGCTAGAGGCACCCTTGCCAAAGTCTCGGCAACTTAGTTGATTTACTTACGATACGTGTCATGAAATGAACCGATGTAGGGTCGGCAAAATAATTTATCTTCATTATTTTTGTTAAATAAAAAATATATCGGTTTCACTGTATCTTTTGATTTTATAATATTGATCTGACATGATAGAGCCAGAATAATTATCTTGATAACTGCTCACTGGGCAGGTTTGAGCTGTGTAATACCATGCTCTCACAGAAAATCGGCTTGAAATGTTTCGCCTTGAGCTAGTCATGTTTCTCACGGCAAGTGAGGATTCCGGTGCCTCACACTCGCCATCGACGGGATGTTCACCCCCATTTCCTGGAGCTCCCACGCTCAGCTACGCAACGGTTCTCTAGAACGTTTATTCCGCGTACAACAATGATCTAGAGGGAAATTCAGCTGAGGTTTTTCTTCTGCGCTATGACATGGGGTCGTTTAAGAAGGGCGTTATAAATTTCTTAGAGGCTGCAAACGCGTTGGCAACGCCCTTGGTGTTCCAAACGTCCATAGGTGATGGTAACCACCTTCCATCAAGTGGGCCGTCCACCTGTTTGGCTGCTTCAGGCAATAAAAAAGAAAACATTGTCATCTCTGTCTGTATACATCTCTAAATAGGTAGAGTTTGGTTATATTAATCTGCCATATTTTGTAGTGTGATATAGCTTTTTTAAGTGATCTAATTTAAAATAAAACGAGTGTTACCTACACAATTAGCGAATAACATAAGGATATTTTTGAAATAAAAATGCTGACTTGCTTTGACTTGTGTAAGAGCGAAGAGCGAAGGGAGTGAAACGTAAACAATATTTTATATCTATTTGAATAGCTCTTGGAATGATGTGTGGAACAATGAATGCTGTTCTTACGAATTTTAGATGTAATTTTTTTAGGCGGCTGCACAAGTCTTTTTATATGCCTACATAAAGTAACAGCAGTAAACTATTTTAGTGTTAGTTAGTGTTTAGTGATGATAGTTTATAAAATAGTATAGTGGAAGAAAAAAAATAAAACATAAATATAACCTCACAAGCAAACAATAATATATGTTTTCACTACAAAACTACTGCTAAGATTACACGACAGTTCTATATTCGTTAAGTGAACTATTTAAATGTTAAAACTTATTTTGGTTTTCAAGTAATCAGTTTGTCATTATAAATATTTTTCTGTCGTATCACATACGCTCAGCGTACTTAATTAGTATTTATGTATAGACTTACAGTTGAATCAGCAGATCAATAAATCTGTATCATTTAGTATTTACCATGCCAAGTAACCAGGGAATACTTCAATTACATTTACTAGTTAGTTCTACTGTGATAAAAAAGAGATTTTAAACATTCTGCCAACATATTTCAGAAAATAATTTATTTAATTTAATAACATTTTATATTGTTTGTGGATGTATAATTTGTATATTTTAATTTTAAGTTTGTGTCTTTAATGTGGATGTAAATTTTAATTATAAATAATAAATACCATTTTAGGATTAGAATTCTTTTGTAGGCTGTACGCATGTACGGACCATTTATTTGCGTATTTAATGTTAGAACATATTTTCAATTAAGGCCCTGGGATCTAATTAAAACGCGAAGGAGCTTGTTTTCGACTTGTATAACTCCGAAGTAGCGTCGCTACATGTATGATGGGACTAGTATAAGTTGGTCCCTCACCCTTTTCAACCTTACGGCTGCATTTACACGTACGCCTATTTTTAGCTAGACGAAAAAAGTATCAAGCTAAAGAAGAAATGCTGATCACTGTATAATTATATTCACTTAATATAATTATATTGATTGATATAATTATATACACCCCAACTCTTCACACCCCTTAGCCACTCACACTCATGTTGTCCCCCGCCAATCTCGTACATCATTTTTAGGGGCCCATGCAATGAGTGGCGAGTTACCGCTGCCCATTTTTTCCATGTTCCTTGAACATTGCGACGGGCAGACGCCATAGTCCCGATAGTCCCGATCCGTAGTTCTATTAGCAGTTCAACCCAATAGCCCGGTACCTTTTGTTCTCATTCCCTACAATAGGGGGACTATTACACTAATCACAGGGATAATCGCAGGTCTGTGTCACGCCACATTTAGATTAAACTAGCTGCGCCCGCAGTTTCACTCGTGTGGTGATGGAAATTTTTTATATTTTTGATAAATCACACTTTAATTTATAAATATATTTACAAATTAAAGCCTATGCGTTATTCTGATGTGTAAGCTATATTATTGTAAAGTTTCATTAAAATTCATTCAGTAGTTATTGCGTGCAAGAGTAACAAACATGCATCAATACATTCTTACAAACTTTCGTATTTATAATATTTAAAGAGATTATTATTATTATATTACACAAATTTATTAAGGGGCCTCTATGTCTTGGCCTTCTCATAGCCCCACGCATTTTTATGACACGTGGTCTTCAGAGACAGATTAAAATAAAAACAATCCCTAACACTGGTCGATTTTTTAAAGCTTACAATTGGGATTCGGAGCTGTCTAAATGAGGCCTGACACAGACGCAAACGAAATGATGTATTTGAATGAGAGATCACGTAGATCAAGTTAATCTGGTCGTATCACAATTCGGCGGGAATACAAATGATTCCACTTAAAAGTTTTATGGTTTCCGTATATATTCCATTAGCGTTTCATGGCTTAACATTTTAAACAGATGTTTTGAAAATGTGGAAATGTTAACGTTTGTATATGGGTGCGAACACGTACTAACTTTTGTTATTAATGTGCGGCTCTGTTAGTACAGCGAAGTAAAACAAAGTAATCAGAAATATAGAACTTTTATATCTCTTGGTATACAATCTACGGAATATCTTGCCAAATATGTTCTAGTATAATTATTATTACCAGTTGCGCGACTTGAATTAAAATGCCATTGGAATTATTATAAAGTTTATCAGAACTATACAAACACGTATAACACAGGTACAAATATAACCGTACACAACAAATCCAAACGTAATGCAGAAGGTCAAAATTCAATAAAACGCGCAAATTCCGTCACTAATAGATTACCGATTGTAATACACACGTCTTGCTTCGATCGTGGTTCTCGCTCGACTGCCTGCTGTCTCCATCGGGCCCTAGTTTTATACCTCACAAATACAAATGTGCCTGTATTATAGTCGTGCTAATCCATAACACCTGGCTAGTGATTCGACCGCAGCGGCCATAAACGAGTACAATAAAACAATGGACTGTTTTCTAGAATAATTAGTAAACGCATTCCAATAAATAAGTAAACAAAAGAAGACGATCATTAAAGAGTTACAATTAGTTCAAATGCCGACAGGTAATAAACTGAGTTTTTACAGATATGGAGGTACGAATATGTTTTTGTCGGCGCCTAGGTTGTAACATTATTATATAGTATTATATTACTGTTGCAGACAGAGAGCACCTCCCTGACCCGCTCGCCGGAGCACAGCTTCTCTCTACGCCCCGCATACCGCCAAAGCCCATAAGCTCGCACAGTTTGCAGCTAGGCGTCGGACGGACCGGGGGGTAAAAGAAGCGGCCTTGGAGGCCGAAAATTGTTCACATTGCTCACATACATATGGCACCGATATTCACTGCTATACCCTTAATCATTCATAATTGTTGGTTTAAAAAGTATCATATGTTACTTCTAATGCCTCCAAGAATATGTGTACAAAGTTTCATGATGATCGGTTGAGTAGTTTTCGCGTGAAAGCTTAACAAACAAACTTACATTCACGTTTATAATATTAGTAGGGATAATGCTAATAATAAGTCATACAGTCCACATCGAGTTTTATTTAGAAGAAGCAAATGTCACTGTTATACTATAAGACGGCATTCTTGCTCGTCAATCAATCAATCTTTTAACTTAAGTGTAAATATATTTATTCTGAAATGTTTTATTACAAAACTCTTCATTACACTTATTGTTAATTTTAAGAAAAACGGACAAGTGGAAAAACGCATCGCAACGTACAAGTGGAAAAACTTCAACTGACAAGTGACAAATGGAATCGCAACAAAATTTTAACTTGAAGTTTTACGGGCAGGTTTTCAAATTGGACAAGTACATTAACAATCTGCCCGTAACACTTCAAGTTAAAATTTGGTTGTGATGTTGCGATTCATTTTTCCACTTGTCGGTTGAAGTTTCACTTTTAATATGTGTCCCAGCACACAATACGATTTTTCGCAGGTTTACTGCAAGTTATGATTTGGTTAGGTTAGGTACATTTTAATGAATGCATTTTTTATTTAAACATATTTTATTTTATAAAACAAAAAACTGAATTCGATCCGGAACCAAAAAAACATCCATAGTCTACTCTAAAATTACAAACATACAACGGAACATTAACAAATGCGCATCTTTCGTCATCAATCTTCATTCGGACATCAAATTAATTATGTTAACAGAATAATATTTCCAAAAAAAATAATTCAATAATTTTTCGTTTGCTCAGTTTTGATGAAGAGGCTCCGAAACCACTGAACCGATTTGAAAAATTCTTTCACTGTTGGTGAGCTACACTATTCCCGGGTGACATGGGCTATATTATGTTTACAAAAAAATTAGGGATCCTTACTAAAACTCCAATAATGTAACCCTAGGTGTAATTTTTTTTCCTAAAATCGCATACGCTGCGAAAACTTGATGATAGAATAAAATAATGTACTACGACTTTGTAGAACACATCATTATTTACAAAAAGTGTCGCGACAGCATATGTCTAACTATTATAGTTATGCCACAATAAGTGTTCTTTTATTTTAATTTTTTTAATAAAAATGCCACCGCTAGAAAAGGCTCTTTATTTGTATCTTGGTATTCATCCTTATCAAAATAAATTACTTCATATTCAAGAGTGCTTCAATACCTTTATACAACTTTGTGAATTATTCGATTCAGACATTCCATTCGAAAGATATCACGAGTTTAAAAATATAAGTATTAGAACACGCGGCCGTGACGCTTTTCGTGTGTGGAAAATCGTAAGACCCCGTCTATATAGAAGTTTCACTTCAAAAATTGCAAGACAACTGAGACGTTTTGAAACATTAGATTATAATGTCTTAGTTAATATTAAAGTAGTTTATCGTTATTAAGCCCCAACTGAGCTCTTTGAGTTCGGTTTGCGGCCCAGACGGCTTATTGTATTGTCGGCTTGTTTGATTCGCATTTCCATATTATATTACTAATATTATATATGCAAAAGTAACTCTATCTGTCTCTGTTGAAAGGTGTCAAGGGATACCTTTCATGCCGGATAATGGGATAAATTTTGGGATAGATTTATGTAAGCGTTATCTCAAAAAGTAGGACCGGTTTTTTCGTGATTTAATATTTTCGTCGACAAGGGATACTTTTCACCCCGGATAGTGGGCTAAGTTTTGAGAAAGATTTATGTAAGCGTTATCCCAGAAATTAGGATAGGTTTTATGGTTGATTTCGTCGATATGGTCGAATTGGTCGAACTAGTCGATTTCGTTGATTTAGTCGAACTGGTCGATTTTATCGATTTAGTTAATTACGTTGATTTGGTCGATTTCGTCGAATTGGTCAAACTGGTCGATTTCATCGATTTGGTTGAACTGGTCGATTTCATCAATTTCGTCGAACAGATCAATTTCGTTGAATCGGTCTATTTTGTCGTTTTGGTCGAAATGGTCGTTTTTTTCGATATGGTCGAACTGGTCGCGTCAAAACGGTCATCATAACTTGCTGTACATGTAGAACATGTAATTAAAACTACGTTTTAACGTAGTTTGGAATCTCTGTTCCCACCTTAACACAGTTGCTAGTATGTAAATGGAAGTTCATGCAAAAAACTACGTCGATACAAAAAGCGTGAGTTAATAAACAGCGCTTTTATTCCGTGTAAAAACTCAATCTATTCGTTACACCTCCCACAGGTACGCTGTGTTTGGTTTATAGGGTTACCATGTTTCTATGTAACAATGGATATTCAAAGAAATATTATACAATGTGCAACAGCCCCAGGGCTCCCAGAACACGTAGCTTATAAAACAAGATCATGCACAGTATTTCGTTAGTATTATTGAAGAATTATATACTACTATTGAGAAAATTTCGTGATAGAGTAACGGCTAGCGCACGCGTCCCAAACCCAAAAGGGCGTGGGGTCGAATCCTGGCTGGAACACATGCAATAGCAAAAAAATGGGCAGTTTTCTAACCTAGTTTGCATTTTGTTACAGTTACAACATGCTAACAACGATGAAGGAAAACATGGTGATGAAACCTGCATATCCCCCCCCCCCCCCATAAGTGGTGGGCCTGAACCAAACAGTGGGACACTTATGGGCTTTAATTATTATTGAGATAATACTCTATGCTTAATTATTAATTTAATACAAAGTAAATATAATACAAAGGTTACAAAATACAGTACCGTAAAATGGGGGGAATCGGGACACTTTTTAAGTTCGACATAGATTTTTATCGATTTTTTTTGTAGTTATAGTAATAAAACGGAGATCATAATGGTTCCGGTAGTTTTCATTCGGGTCGCTTAAGGGGTAAATAGAGTTTTTCGCTAGGGCTGACACTTTCATGCTATAGGCAGGTACCTACAATACAAATTTCACACAACTTTGACCCAATGTTTTGAAGTACGTTTTTTTTAAAAATACTTATGACAGGATGAGTGAGTGTTGCCGAATTATAGAAAAAATATTGCAAGCTTCAAATTTAAATCCTACCACAAAGTGTAATACGTAACATAAATGTGTATATAAAACTTGAGGTTTGTCCCAATTCACCCCCTAGACCCTATTTTACGGTACTCAAGAATATCGTCAACGCACTTGGTATATAAGACCAGATGATCTTCTTCGGGATGTAAAAATGGACGTCGTCGCTAGCACAATTGGTAAACACGCTGAAGCTCACCAGCAACGGCTTCATCACCATGTGAATGTTAAGGCCTTCCAGCTCCTCGATAACACAGACCTTGTAAGAAGACTCAAAAGGGCCAAACCTTTTAAGTTAGTGTTGTAAAACTATCAATAGAAAAGTAGTGAAGTGCAATGTACATAACATTAATAACAAACAAAGTGTCTTTTTATTAATAGAGACAATAAGAAAAGTGTTATTAGACACATTTTTAGTATAAATAATTAAATCTAGTATTTTAGGTAAGATTTATATTACTTATTAGTCTTGTTTCTTAGATTAGATTGTAATTTTAATGTTGTATCTTTCAGACGCAGCATTTAGTAAAAAAAAATATTAATTTGATGAAGATAAAATTTTCCAATATTTTATCTTTTTCACACAATTTTTACGCACTCATTTATTGCACATAATTATGGAAGAATGTTACAGTGGTATAAGTTTATAATGATCATAATAGGAAATAACAATGCGTATTTAAATTGCCATTTATCGATTTTGAATGCGATTGAATTTGATTTTTCATATTGATGCAAGCCGGTCCTTGCATATTTGTGTTAATTTCTTTGCTCACGCTGCCGTAAGACGTCATAAAACCTTCTTGCCTATGTCGGTATTTCATGCAAATTCTTGGAAGCAATTAAGCTGACCATTTAACGAATTCAGGAACAAGTGGGCGGGATGTTGCTAGGAGGCCATATCTAATTTACAAATGGAAGAGTGTCGTTAGTCGGGAAATGCGCCAGTATTGTTCTGTCTGCGAACGCAGCATTACTTAGTACACTTTTGGAATGAGTATCTTATAACGACGAACTTTGCGCGATTTTTGTGATATCGATTTTCTGCCCTATAGTTTGGTTTTGTTGTATTCGGTTATACTTGTGAGAATTGTGAATTGCGTGTGTGCACTTCTAAAAAACTTTGTTATCATTCCAACAGCATTTTTGAATTTACATTCTACAAATCCCCAACAAATTCCTAAAAATATTTATGCAGAAAAGCGAGTGAAACATCACAATAAAAACTGCGTTTGAAACTGTTGAAATCTTGGGGCCGCTTGGATAAGGTTGCTTAAATTTAGTTAAGAAACACAAAACGTATTTAACACCCTTAATTACAATTAGGGTCTTGTACAACGCAAAATTTGCCGCTAAATATGTTTAAAGAACTATCAATATGTTTTGTGTAAAACGTATTTAGGCAATTTATTATGATTAACTAATTTTATTTAAAGGCGATCGTTATGCAAGCGACCCTTAGTCCAATAATATTCTACATAGAAGATTTTCTTCGTGAACTTTTTAAGGATTTACCAATAATAATATTAATGTTTAGATTGTATTGTTTTCTATATTTGTGAGTATTATGGTCTCCCTACTTTGAAGTATAAAGTTCTACGTACAACGTTTCTACTGACCTAAAAGCCTATATATGTGTCCAGTGTAAGTTGAGCTATCGTACCCCTCTAGTCCAGAGAAGAATTCGATAGAAGAGGGGCATGCTAAAGTGTTAATAGAGATTTGGATGTTGTAGTTTGTTTTTGTGCTAGACGGGTTAACGCTGGATTCGTTAAGTGATGTTATTTGTCTTTATTATTTTTGTTTTTCGAATTATTCTGCTATCATGGGGCTAAAAATATGCATGCTGATTAGTTGCAAGCGTTATAACTGGAAGGCGCTACCTACCTAATGATCGAACACACTATTGTTTGTAAAATATATTTTGTTAACATCGTTTGTACTTTTTTATTATTCAGTTCAGTACAATAAACCCATACGTCAAGTTAATAAGTGTTTTATTTAGTGTAGTTCATTTCAGGTCATCTAGGACAATCGTTGTCTTTGAAATTCGATGAAACGTTAAAAAACGACCCCAAAAAGAGATAAACAAGAAAAACAACCTTATTTAATTAAAAATAAAACACATTTCTATTTAACCGTTCATATTAATTTTCTATTTAAGTAAAACTTTAAAGATTTCCAGTGAATTTTAGCTCTATCTGTATATACTTAAGGCAGATATACTTTAATACGTTGGCCAATGGAAATTGTGCGTAACAGTGCATTGAATTTTGAACTTTATGGTAGTGACTTAAAGTGTAATTTAGATTGAATCTTAAATATGTAATATATGAATTGTAATATTTTGCACAAAATAATATTTGAGCTTGTTAAAAATATTTAACCTTATAATTATCCTAATACTCCTGATACTCTACATTTATCTCCTTCTCTCGTAGACTACTTTTCTAAAATTTCACTTCTACTGCGTGTGAACAGTACACACACATTTTTTGTATATCCTCAAGCTAAGCAAGATACGCCTGTGTTATGGGTATTATACAACAGCCCAGTTAGGGGCCTATCCCAGACACCTAGACCATACTTAATAACGGAAAGTTCGTTTCCGAAATTTACCATGACTAAGGTGTATAAGCCTTTAATGAAAATATATCTAACTGATGGTAAAAAGCGCTTAAAAATCGTGGTAAACCACGCAACAGATATTCCGCTTAAAGGCGGAGTTAGCGGATAAACAGACAGATAGACAGACTAAAGACGGAAAGCTACTTTCTTTAATACTATTATATGTAAAGATATCCCATATTTCAAAAAATACTCAGCTTTCAACTCAATTGTTCTCATCAATTTCGTTAAAAATGTTTTTAAATCCACAACTTTGACTTTTCACAAACTCAACAAACAAACACCTCTTAAAAAGAATATCTCACTACTTTATAATAAAAAAACACTACCCTATATATGTGTCAGCATCAAATTGTAAACACCGTTAGATTATAAACTATCTCGCGAGATTGTAGACTGTCAAAATATGGTCCACTAAACATACTGCTTATAATTAAACGCATTATTTTTCGTTAGGTAATCTATCGACTTGAAATCGTCAAATTGTCAAATGCCATGCAGTGGAACGCACCTCACGCGCTGATTGGTCTTACGGTAGGTGGGTAGGAAATAAAACACAGGTGTCAGTCAAATAAAACTAAATGCACTTCAAAATTGTGACATCAAGTATGTATTTATTATTTAGTAGATAATCAGTAACTGTGACGTAATTGTAATGTATATTGGGTGGTCATAAAAATAACTTATGTATATGCCCTTCTACAACTCCTATGTTTGGGAAATAGTACACAGACTAAACCTCACAAGCCGAGCGAGCGCAATAAGTAGAAGTTCTAGTTACTTGTCGTGATTTTCCCTCCACTAAAACCCACAAGCTGAACGAGCGACGCGAGCGTGCTACGGCAGCGGTCAGCGCTCGAGTCGAGCTAGCGAAGCGAGCGTACTTGGAAGACCGCTGAAGAGCGGAACTCTTCAGTGGTGTTTACTGTCATCTGTTTTTCTCGAAACATACAATTTAGGTGCAGTGCCGTAGCGTAGTGCGGGCGGCAGGGGCGGCCCTCCCTGGGCGGCACTTTTTAGTTGGCGGCAAAATTTCACAATAAGTAATATAAATATTTGAACCATTTCATATTTTTATCGCAACTACAAATTCGGATCCATTGAAAAGAGCACGACATTTTTCATAACTTATTTAGTGACGAATTCGGAGAATCCTCTTTCTTTGAATGATGTTTTGTAGCTACTGCTGGCAACACAAAAGAAAAAGAAATTTCAAAATAGGTTCAGGAGATCCAGAGATACCCCCTACAGGACCTACAACATCACAAACACACAAACTTTACCTCTTTATAATATTAGTATAGATATAGTATGCATTAAATTGCAATACCTAAATAAAAGGGCGACAAAATTTTCTCCTGCCCCGGGTGGCCGTCACCCACGCTACGCCGCTGTTTAGGTGTTTTCTAGGGAAGCGTGCTCCATCTTAGACTGCATTTCCAGCTGACAACCGACGAAAAGTTGGTCAATCGCGCACTTATTCAATATTTCAAAAAAAGGTATATCTACACTAACCTTTCCAAGCCAAACAAGACTGCCTCGTCGTGTCATGAATAACTGAACATTCAGTGATTGCGCTGAAACATTAAAACGGCGCGCCGCCCAGCGGACGCATACCGTACTCTACAAGTCTTTATATTATTCAATTCAAGACTATCATGACCGCTTGTCAAGGATCTTCTATCATTTTTTTATCACGAAGCGAATAAACAGGCAGACGGTCCATCTGATGAAAAGTCCTTCACCTAAAGACTAGGTATCCGATTTTATAGACTCGTAAGCCCCATTTTAAGGATCTACAAATTTTACCACTGCCATGTATGTATTTTTCATAAACATAAAAAGTCAGCGGTCTTCCAAGTACGCTCGCGTCGCTCGTTCAGCTTGTGGGTTTTAGTGGAAACTCACGACAAGTAGCTAGTACTTCTACTTATTTCGCTCGCTTGGCTTGTGAGCCTAATTTTTTTTTTGTTAAGACCACCCTAAATTCATTATAATTACGTCAGAGTTATTGATTATCTACTGTATATTATGCTTATTTGTCAGAAACAATTTTACGACTTTTACAACGGCTAAAGACTTCTATCCAAACAATACTAAAAATAGTAAACGACTAAGTATTAAATGTGGCACCAAAAGCGCCCCTCTTTACCAGAAACTGCTATAACATGTGCATTCAAATCTACAATAAAATTTCAAGCCACATAAAAGAGTTTAGGATACATAAATTTAAAATTCAGTTAAAGGAATGACTCCTAAATAAAATGTTTTACTCGGTGGACGAATATAATTCGGTAAACCATAAATCCTCGCGAAAGAGAATCGTTTCATACCTAGAATGATGCGTGAGATTATTGAAATAAAAAACCATCCAAATTTCAATAGACGAGATAGTTGGCAAGTACCACCGTTTTGGGATCCGATCATCAAAACCCAAAGCCAGCAAAAACCAAACCTTAAGACACTGTGAGCTCTTTCTGCGTGCAACAGAACACAAACCTGCTTGATGATAATTTCTTATATTTTTCCTCCCACCCAGTTTAATATTATATAAAATATTAGAGCTAGGCATATTTGCTGAAGAGTTTCTTGCGCCGCTTCTTCTCTTCAAGCCACAACATGTTGTGAAGCGGTGGTAAAATTAGATTAAGCTCCCATAGAGTAGTAAAAAATAACTATAAACTAAATTAAAATGAACAAGTTGGCGGTAGGCCAAATAAAACTTTAACAATCCTCATTGATACTTGCCTTCTGTTATCGTGGCAACTGAAAAGCGGTCGAAACGTCGGAATAATAAAAATCAAATAAATTACCGTTAAAACGTATTTTATTATCCCAAATTAATTACCAATATTGAGACTATATACGTATAAGTACAGTTGATGCATAAGTTAATGTTTAGTGTAATGACACACCTGCGGAACGTACTGCGCGGAAAGTTTGGCGACTGAAGTATCGACGCTCATCCGAACTCGGCGTAATTTCCGCTGATGTGTCATAGTTTACTTAAAACCACTGCGAGGGTATTTTTCCTAACTTTCCGCGCTATACGATCCGTAGGTGTGTCGTTACACTTATAATTAAATTAAATGAATAGAAATATTTCTAATAATACATATTAATTTCTAAGATATGACAAAAGAAAAATAATTAGAAAGCCACATCACTAAAAATAATACGTCCAATGAGGTTTGGACAGTGTGTTTGGCGGGAACTAAAAGGAGATGTGCTGTTTTATTTTATAAAAATGTGTAAAATTACTCTAAAATGAACAATAGTGGTAGGATATGTGATATGATATCCTACCTATCTATGATTTGTGAACTGTATAGTCAAATGTGGCCTTTTGAGTTGTCACAAGATCTCCGTTGAATGGCTTAAGTTGATAACCTACAGTTCAGCTGAGCTATACATAGGCTTAATAAAATGAAGACACTATATATTGTAATCTTAGATCTGGCTTAAAAGCCTAGCTGCCAAGCCATAAACCTAACTAAATGAGGTTTGGACAAAATCGGCAACGTGTTTTTTCCGTGGTTGTGTAGCGGGTAGATTGTATTACTTTCGCATTTATGATATTAGAATGTATGTGTCTTATTCCGATCTCGAGGCCATCACTTTCGCCTTATAAATGGGAGAGTTTTTTACCCTAATAAATACAGTTACTTGTTCCAAAATATTCTCATGTAAAATATAAGCTCCAAGAACTTGGCACTTAAGAATTTCGAGTTGTGAAAAGAGCTTCGGGCGCGTTACTCGTGGGTGTCAACATAAATCAAGCGGAGATTTTCACTTTTGTAAGAGACTCCTCTTAAGGGTCGTCTATATAACATTGGTTTTACTCGGAAATTGTCGTCGAATACTTTACAGGCTTCAGTAAGCGATTTTTTTTTCTTTATTTTCCTTGTTTTTCATTTTGTTTTCATTTCTTTTGGCATCAAACATTTTTCGAATGTTTTATTTTAGAGCTGGTGTACACCAGAAAAAAAGACAATACGGTAGCTGGTATCGTATTGTTACATGCCGGCAAAGGTGGAGGCACACCTGCCTGTCGCAAAACGTAGTTTATTACCTTTGTCGCATTTAAAGTTCTTTTGTTTACTTTGGTTTAAAATTTGCAATTAGACAATAGCCTATTTTTATTGTTTTCGACTTTGTGGGCCGTTCGCATGAATAATTAACCAGGTGTGCAGATTACGTTTTCTTGGAAAAACTCAATCGACGCAGTTGATTGTTGTATTATACAATTTACTTTAAAACTATGCTCGAACGGAGGGATAGGTCAGTCAAGCGAGGATTACGATACGAGTAAGACGTACATTCGATGAGCAATATAGTGACGGACTTTGCGCGTGTTATTGAATTGTGCAGTTTGTACTAGTAGTGTCTAGTTATATTTGTACTTATGTAATACGTGTTTGTATAGTTCTAATAAATTCTATAGTAATTCCAACGGCATTTCAATTCCAGTCCTACGTAACTCGCAACAATATCCTCTTTTATGCTCTTCTATCCTCTTATATGCCTCTATATTCTGACGGCCTACCTAATCGCCTATAGACATTTGTAACACCAAAGGTGCTACCCATGTGCTGACGCTCTCTAAAGGGATGCTGGAACCTGGCTACTAATACCGGAACACAACTCAATGCGGCATAACGTAGACCAGCGGTGGTAGCCATCCAGATGGGCAAACACCCTGGCAAACATTTATGCTGGTTTTTATATATAATGTTACAATTTGGGCCACCTGCATATCTGTAAACAAAGCACTTTTATTATCCGCCGGCGTTTGAGATAATAACATTGAAACTCTTTTATGACTTCTTTTGTGTTTAAAATTCAGATTGGAAAAACAGCCCATTGTGTATTGTAATCTTTATGGTAGTCATTAGCTAAGTGTGAATCTCGGAAAATTCAGTGCACTACATTCGGTAATCTATTTAGTGACGGACTCTGCGCGTGTTCTATTGTGTTATACGTATTTGTATAGTTCTAATAAATAGTAATTCCAACGGCATTTTAATTCGAGTCCTGCAACTCGTAACAATACATAGAAAAGCAATCAGAAATTCAGAATGTATGAATTTATTTGGATTTTGAATAGAAACACATCTCCATTGAAATTACAAAATTCATATTCCTTTTTGTTTGCGAAGCGTAACGGACGGATGCAGTAGCTCTCACACGCTTTCAGATTGAAGATTGAAATATGGTCCAGAGTGCAATTCCGCGAATTACTCTCGCCTTTGTGGGCTGCTGTGTCAATGGCAACCATGTTACTAAGGGTTTTAGAAACTGAAATATTTCACAAAATATTATCTTTCAACATGTTTCCACTTTGTTTTTGTGAACATACTACCTTTGTTTTGTTCAGTATTTGTATTGTTACATGCTGACAAAAGTGAATGCACACCTGCAGTTTATTACCTTTTCTGCATTCGGACGTTTTTTGTTTAACATTTGTAACCAGAAAAAACATCCTATTGTGTATTGTAATCGTTTATGATGGTCATTAACCAGGTGTGATTTTTAGATTCTATCGTTATGCTCGACCATTATATCAAGATATATTGTATAGTTTAGTATAAAATAATGCCCGAACGGAGGGGTGAGGCAGTCAAGCGACGATTACGATACAAGCAAGACGTGTATACATTTTATCAGCTATATAGTGACGAACTTTGCGCGTGTTGTTGAATCGTGAATCACGTTTGTACTGGTAGCGTCCAGTTATATTTGTACCTTTGTTACACGTGTTTGTATAGTTCTAATAAATTCTATAGTAATTCCAACGGCATTTTAATTCGAGTCCTCCATAACTCTTAATAGTATTATATATACATGTAAGCTTTGTGATGACGTTGACACATGAGTATGTACACTGACATTTGAGTATCTACCTAGCAGTGCAGCGACAAGAGGGAGCCACCAGTGGGATATGTAAAAACGTACTTTTTTCTTTGTTCGAATCGAATAGTTTTCAGATAGTTAAATTACAAAGGTTTTTTCTTATAACTTATTTATAACTCAGTTGTGTTTGTGAATTTGCTTCAATTTAAAAGTGCAAAAGACGATTTAAGTTTTTATAATAAGAATAGTAAAGCATGAACATTTAATTGTCGATTCTCTGTTTTTAGGTTAGTACCTACTTAACTATTTTATAGTGATATTTGTTATATAAAACGTATCTGTATTTAATAAATAAAACTCTGTTTTTAGATGAATCAAATTGTGTTATGCTTCAACAGGAAAATCACCCATGGTCTTATATACATATACATGAGTATAAGGTTAAAAATATTTTGTACCCTTTCTTTATGAGGTGGAAATGTTTCATGCCTAGGTAGAGTATTTGACTATAGTGGTGACGAGACCTTGTAGGGGACCTTTATATGGTGGGGTAGTGTAGTACTCTCTTGGTAGAGTGGTTGAATGTAATGGTGACGAGACGTGGGCATTGATGTTTTGGCTGTTCTGGACTTAAATAAGATGCTTAGCAAGCTATGGAATGAGCTATGTTGGGAAAATCCGATACGAGGATATCTCTAAGGAACTATAGTTCACGCCAGGTCCCTTGCGGGGTAGGCACGAACGACAGAGCGCCATTCAGGCTTATTCTTACACACCTCACTTGCTTCTTTCACATTCACAGCTCTTGTCGTGCACGCTCGTCTGTTTAAGGAACTATAGTTACCGACATAACTCGCGAAATTGGTATGTTAAAGTGACACTGGGTCTCAAGTCTGTCATATGATTGATGATAGATAGAATAGACAGGGGCTTAAATTGGAGACCGGGTCTTGATATATTTTGAGCCCGGTGAGTCCACGAGCCCATGATTTTTGTACGGTAGTCTGTAGGGGCTGGATAAAGGACTGGGATATATTTATCAAACTTAGAACAGTATACAATCTATAGTGTATTAAGATTTGCTAATGACGGTAGAAAAATAAATTAATGAAAGTGTAGCCGCAGATATCCGATCACCGCGGCAGCCTTTCGCAAATGAACGGCAAGCGCGCACTCCTCGCCGGGCCCCCGTGTTACTCTCCGCGCACACCTCGCCTCACCTCACCTCAGCACGTCCACTCCTGCGCGCTTGCCGTTCATTAAAGTTCTTTTGCGAAAGGCCGCCGTAGTAATCGGACGTCTACGGCTTCAAAAGAAAGAAAGAAAAAATATTTATTCAGAACTACATACAAACCAAATGGTTAAATCAACGAGTGCGGGTGAAGACCTGAAGAAGAAGTAAAAAGGCCTTAGAAAAAGCTCTAGGGCCTTTACAGCAACTCACAGATAGACAAAACAAACACAAAAAACAAAGAAAATACGGATAGTATTATTAGAAGACAATATATTCGTACTTATGTGAAAGTTAATGCTGTGAAGCGAATTTATAACAATAACTTAATAGTAAAGCTTAAAGCATAAAACTTATATATATAGCTTAAAAACTATATAAATATCTTTATATATATATATATATATTTTTTATAACATATATATTTTTATAACATATATAACATCACTAGAGTTTACCCCGCGGCTGCGCCGCGGGTTAACCTCTAGTGCGTGTCTCTTGTTTATAGAGCAAGTGCTACAGGTTATATTATATTACATTTTTATGTATTGCGCACAGAAGATTCACTTCATTTTATATCGCTAATTATATATACCATCCCCCGTCTATCTGTCAACAAAATAAATTACAAAACTTGACCAAAAAGGCCAAAATGGTCTAAATGACCAAAAGACCACAGTGACCGACATTGCTAAAATGACGGAATAGGCAAAAACGACCAAAAAGGCCAAAATGACCAAATAGGCCAAAATGACTAAATAGGTCAAAATGACCAAATAGACCAAATAGGTCAAAATGACCGCGCGAAGTGGAGTAGAAAAAGTAGGAAAGAGGCCTGGAGTGAACGCTCCGAGCGCAACCGGGATTTAACGCTCAGATGATGATGATTATGCGTATCGTATAGACTCGATGATCATATATAATGTTTGAGAGGTGATATTTATTCATATAATATTGGTATTTGTTAATATATCATTCATATTCATATAATTTATATCTCTACTAGGAAACGTGTCATAATATCCGCACACTATTATCGGGACCTTCGCACCATTACGACCCGGTTATACTTATACATATGTATGTATAAGCACATACATGTACATACATACATAAAATCACGCCTGTTTCCCATGGGGGTAGGCAGAGACTATGGATCTCCACTTGCGACGATCCTGAAAAACAACTTTCGCTTCACCTACTTTCGTTAACCTCTTCATACATGCGCGTTTATTTGAAATGCTTTTTACCTGACCTTTTTTTAACAGTTCTGATATTTGTTCATGGTATGTTCGTCTCGGTCTACCGGCAACAGCTTTACCATTGACAATACTGTCATATACCTGTTTTGTGATTCTATTTGCATCCATCCTCTCTACATGCCCAAATCACCTTAACATTCCTTTTTCAACTCTTGTTATTACATCTTCTTTCAAACCACAAATTAATACCCGGATCGACTTTGCACCGGCGCTGTTGGTGCCACGCCGGTAACCGTAATATACTAAACCGGGTTATGGAAACATGTAACAACGTCATGTAAAATGGTAATGAGCCAATTTAACGGACTTAGATAATTTAAAGGTTGACTAAATTAAATTGCTATTCATAAGAAATATAAAAAATATATTAAATACCAGCGGTTCCGGTAGACGTTGTCTTGCTCTAAAAAAATAAAAATCGATAACTCGATTTCAGCACTACACACCCGGTCTAATTGGACCTACTTATGCAAAATGGAACCAAACATTAGAATACCAATATTGTGATAAAATAAAAAAACTAAAAAAAACACGCTTTTATAAAAAATCCAACTAAAAAAACAAAAAATAAAATTTAATATAATATAAAAAAGCGTGGGGTGTATTCAATTAATAATATAATATCTTAAAAAGCGCTTTGAATACACCCCACGCTTTTTTATATTATATTAAATTTTATTTTTTGTTTTTTTAGTTGGATTTTTTATAAAAGCGTGTTTTTTTTAGTTTTTTTAAACTATTATTTATTTTTCATTTTTTAGTTGATTTTTGTTTAAATGTTTTTAAATACAAGCTTTTGAGATCCTGCATATCATGTAGCAGCAGAGTGCTAGCCAAGACAAGTAAAACGAGCCCAAACACGACGGGTCTATCTTGTTTAGTACAGGAGTTCCTATGGCCACCTTCCGACTCCATCATCAGATCAGCTCCATGGTACCATATTATTGCATTGTCACGCGATATAAACATACGGGCCCAAACACGAAGGGTCTATCTTGTTTAGTACAGGAGTTCCTATGGCCACCTTCCGACTCCATCATCAGATCAGCTCCATGGTACCATATTATTGCATTGTCACGCGATATAAACATACGGGCCCAAACACGAAGGGTCTATCTTGTTTAGTACAGGAGTTCCTATGGCCACCTTCCGTCTCCATCATCAGATCAGCTCCATGGTACCATATTATTGCATTGTCACGCGATATAAACATACGGGCCCAAACACGAAGGGTCTATCTTGTTTAGTACAGGAGTTCCTATGGCCACCTTCCCACTCCATCATCAGATCAGCTCCATGATACTATATTATTGCATTGTCATCGACCTTTGACAGGTGTGCAAAGTATGAATTAAATCTGATCGTTCAAAGTAGGACAAAATCGAGCTCAAAGGGGTCGGTTACTGACATACTGACATACTGACTGACATACAAGTGAAGCTAATATAAAGCGTGTAAAAAAGCAAAATTTTAATAAAAACGGCTTTTTCTCAAAACTGTCAGTATGTGGGTTGGTTCCATTTTGCATAAGTAGGTCCAATTGTGAATCTAAACCAGTGTTTTTCAACGTGTGAGTGGCGACCCCCTAGGGGGTCGCAAAGCTTCTATAGCGGAGTTGCAAAAGGTTGGAAAAGCTACTGCAGTATCTGTAGATTAATCAAATTACAAGGACACAAAAGTACTTTCTTTTATTTTTTCTATGACTTGATCACGAACATCAGTTGCCATATCGCTTATCCTGCGTTGAATGGTACTGCCAGACAGAGGTATATTTTTGAGTTTTTTGACCTCTTGTTTGCCAAACATAATCTCCGCAATATCTAAAGCCGCTGGTAAAATCAAACTTTCGGCAATAGTATTAGGTTTTTCTGCTTTAGATACACGACT
This sequence comes from Dendrolimus pini, assembly GCA_949752895.1. Taxonomy (NCBI): domain Eukaryota; kingdom Metazoa; phylum Arthropoda; class Insecta; order Lepidoptera; family Lasiocampidae; genus Dendrolimus; species Dendrolimus pini. Next base: position 3,013,141 of record OX457136.1, read on the forward strand.
CGGTAGCAATGCTTTCTCAATGATGCGGGGCGGGGGCGGGGCGGCTGGCATCGGACGTGGTCGTACGTATGCGCGGAAATTGCGTTATCTATTGGCGACGCATTCGATGTAAAAAATTGTATTAGGTACTAAATTATGTATTTAGTCGAACCCTAATTATGAAAATGAATAAATATGTTGGATTGAATATTTGTCACAAAATAAAATACATGAATAAAAGCAACGGGTAGGGGGGTCGCCAAATATTTCTTCATACTAAAGGGGTCGTGTCATGAAAAAGGTTGAAAAACACTGATCTAAACCATCCCCGGACCCACTCAAACACTAATTATTTTACATTTTGGTTTTCATTATTAAAATTTTAGTAGGGGTCCACTAGTCGTGGTCCTGCCTTGCAAAAAAATTTGAACCCGATTGCAGCGCCACTTACTGGGTCCAATTTTGAAACCAAACCATCCGCGGACCCACTCAAATACACATCAAATTTCATCAAAATCGGTTTAACCTTTTTGAGTTTAAGTGAGATTAACGAATAGCAATTGATTTTTATATATAGGATCACATCGTAGTTTTTTTTAATGCAGGAGTTCATCAGACAGGTAGACGGCCTACTTGATGGAAAGCGGTTACCATCGCCTATAGACATTTGCAACACCAAAGGTGCTACAAATGCGCTGCTGCTCTCTTAAGGGAGACTGGAACCTGGTCACTAATGCCGGAACACAACTCAAGGTTGTTATGGCGACATACTTCAGACCAGGGGTGGTAGCCATCCAGTCAGGCAAATGCCCTACCACCTGTCTGTGGGTTGTTTTGTCGCCTCTTACGACAGGCCGCCTAGCCGCAGGAAATTGTATTCTTTCTCCGTTCCTGCACGGATAAAAACAAGTAGATTAGATGATACTATATTATTTCGGAATTTATTGTGATATATGTCAACTAGTGCACTTTAAAAGACGTTACTTTCTCTTGTGTGTACAGTCGCGGTATGAAACGGGGCGTCACCTTAATGTCGAATTTTGCTTGTACGAGTACACAAAATAGTATTGCTAACATTTGAATAAATGTTACGTTTTCGTATAGAAACGTGAAAAAACGACATTGCAATGTCGATAATGTCAGATACTGAGATTAACAAGTCTTAATCATCACAAACAAGGAGGATATAATCACTACGCTTATCACAAACATTAAAACCAATTAAAAGATTAACTCTAAACAAGCTTTTTAGATGAGATAGAAAAACTTTGATCTAAGTAATGTAAACTTTATTGTCAAACAGTTAAACATATTTTTTGTGGAACATTTACCTATTCGATTAAACAACTAGCTATTTACAAACATTTGAAAACTATACTCACATAAATAGAACTTGGTATGCAACGGTCATGTTGCGCACTAAACCTGCGACTATCGTCCTTTAATGCACATTGTGTTTACGACGAATACTAAATACTTATTCTCGACGCTATATTTACTGTTCCCCGGCTTTGATTCAAGACTCCGAAACTCGAAAGAGTGTCGTTATAATGGCCAAAAATGTTAAGTTTAGTTAGTTGGTTTTATATCTGGAAGATAATGACAATAATAACCCGCAGGGGGGCTTTGTGGCGAAGCCTTAGGTGAGCAACCACATCGGACCCACTTCGGGGGCCAAGGCAAGGCCTCCACTTCCGTGCTTGCCTTAACTAGCCAGCACGGAGCGGAGATCACTAGAGCTAAGACTCAAGCTCCGGAAATGGAAATGATAATGGCATAACGTCAGAAGTAGCCACTCACCCTTGGTGCCCCTGTCTTCTTTGGCATTTTTGGGGCCCATACAGAGAGTGGCGAGTCACCGTCTGCCCATTTTTCCATGTTGTTTCCACTTATCCTTATCCATTGCGATTCGTTTTTCCATTTACCCGTTATCATTCATTTTTCCACATGTGCGCTGCGATTCGTTTTTCCACTCATCGGATGCCATTCGTTTTTCAACTTATGGTTATTATTAAATTAGATTAGGCTCCCATAGAGTAAATAATAACCATAAACAAAATTAAAACTAAATAATTAAAATGAACAAGTTGGCGGGAGGCTAAATAAAACTTATTAATACTCGTTGGACAATTGTCATCTTTTTCGTCTGTGGCCACGGCCACTGAAAAGCGGCCGAAACGTCGGAATATCCTAAATCAAATCAATTACCGCGCTTAAAACCGTTAAAACGTAGTTTTATTAATACAATGTTACTTGGCATTCCAGAATACGAACGCGTGTAGAACATTAAATTTCTATCGAAATATTTACGAGGCTAGTGTAGTACTGGGAAGCGACACAAAGCGATGGCTTTTATGCCCCACCTACCTATGCGACAGTAAAGGATCGAACGTGTTACCAATACCTGGCTTTTCATCCACACATTCTAGATTATTGAACAACGATCCACCTGGCAGATGTGATAGGTGTATAGATCTTGCAATTCACGGTGGTGAGCGGACTTTACTTGTGGTTGGACGTGTACATTGCGATAGTATGCTTGTCTGACGGAAAAATCACTTGCCGAAGTGCGATCAAATCATACACAGCATGTGCAAAACATGTAAGTCGTGGTAACGTAATGGCTAGCGCACGCGTTCCAAACATCCTGACTGGAACGCATACACCACTTAGTCAGTTTTCTGATTTAATGTGCATATTGCAGTCATTTCAATGACAACGGTGAAGGAAAAACATCGTGATGTAACCTGACACCAGCCAAGCTGCCTTGGACAAGCGTCCAATGTCCATTTCCTTGTAATGGGTGGCCCAAGCCCAGCAGTGGGATATTTATGGGCTGATATATTATATATTTTTATGTTTAAAACTATCTTAGCAGGCTGGCAACTGACAACGGCCGCCACACCTACTTTCATGTCATGCAAGACCGTCGCACCACAAACTCCGAGGATGGTGAAGACCGACGCTTCGTGACCTTATTCCCCTGAAATACAGCGGCGTTGTGAGGTCGAGAGCTGCCACAAAGTCACAGATAGGCCATCAGACACCACAGATTGCCACCTAAAGCCCGTGATGGTCTCCTAACGCCGTATACTGGTCAACGAGAACTGCAGGTGACTCTAAAACTGAATGACTGGAGGCTTTGATTGTATACTTGTTACATAATCAAAGTAGGTACTGGAGGGTTGTTACCCTCCGAGCGAATATCAGGGTAGAGTCCCAGACTCGACGCCCCTTACCGCTTTGCCTCCAATAAAGGAGCAAAAGACGATGAACTCCAAATTTTTAATTAGAATTTGACATATGACCTCTGGACTCAATGACCACTGTGCCGATAGTTGTGGCCGTATATGTTTTATCTCTTATATCTGTGTCCATATCCGTATCCATGGAGAAAAGGATAATGCATCCTAGTTTCTGCTGCCGAGCGTTCTATTCTAAGAGACGACAAAACAATTTGCAGCCAGGTGGTCTCTGCCCGTTGGATGGCTATCAACGTATTATTTATTATTATTATATTTACAAACATTAATTTAAAGTTATAAGTAGACGACGACAGAATTGTGGTAGTACTTGTAGAGAGAATAGTCGAAGAGTAGTAGTGAATAGTGATGCTTCGGCACCTAAGGCTGCTTTTTATTTGGCATGTTTTGTCCGTCGCCTAGCCGCTAACTACATGAGCTATGGGCGTCGGCGCGGTGTGCTTCGATAGGCGGCTCAGGGATACTCTCTCTCCGCAACACCTGGTTTAAAGTATACCACCATAACAAGTTCCAGTTCCCCTTTCGAGGCTGGTAGTAAATTAGTAGTACTTTTGGTGCAGCTAATATGTAGTGGCGTTAGTAACCTCGTTCCATCGGATGAGCCGGTAACCTTTCTGCTATAATATACTCCAGCAACAGGAAGAGCCTACACTATTATACGAGTATAGCGAGATTTTTGGTAGGCTGCTGGGCGAAGGATTAGTTATAGAAGCTGGCACTCCTGAACACGGCATGATTCCTAAGGAAGTTTCAGAACCTAGAATCCTAAAAACTGGAAGCTTCGATCCCAGACCAAAATTTCAATATGATTTTTCATAGTTTCAGAGCAAAAAGTGCTGAAATACTGAATTTCTGTGGATTTATTATAAGGGGTAGGAAACGGGAAAACCGGTCAAGCGGTACTCGTAGTGCTAACTATGAGTTCCGCCATTGTGGGCCACGTAGACGACGTACTCACAATATTTATTATTTAGGTAGTTTTTGTAGATCAGATCTTAGGTAGTAGTAGTTTAGGTGTAGGTCTTTCTCGGCGTTTAACTTAGTAGGTTTCGAAACGTTAGCCAGTAGAAGCAATTACATTTTCTGAAGAAGAAAGAAACACACTAACATCCAAATAAAAATAATTTCACAATTATTTGTTAATACGAATTATTCGAGCCACATAGTGTTAGTTTTAGCAAAAAAAAAATCATACTAAAAAATAAAATCTAATCTTCGTAATACGGACAAGGGTCTAATTATACGGACATAATTTTGATATTAAAATTTTATATTGTTAATTAATTTATGTCTAAGACCTCAACACATTTTTATATTATCTATATATATAAATAAAATCGTAGTGTCTGGTTGTAATATTGAATTAACGCTTTTTACTACATTCATATGAATATACGGTACATACACCAAAATATTTTTTTTTACAATGTTTGTCTGTCTGTCTGTTTATTCCGGCTAATCTCTGAAATGGCTGGACCGATTTTGATGGGACTTTTATTGGCAGGTAGCTGATTGATTATAAGGAGTAACTTAGGCTACTTACTTAATACAAATTAAGTAATATTATAAATAGGAATGAGTTTATTTTATACGCGTTCATGCCTTAAATACTGACAGATTTAATCATATGCTTTTGTTAGTATTTGCAAGGAAAAATATAGTATTCTTCTTCCATGGTAATTATATAGAATAGAATGGATAACACTTTATTGCTTACCAAATATATAATTTCTAAAATGCACAACTACAATATTGTCATGGTAGAAACAAGACGGACGGCTTTATTGCTTAAAGCAATCTCTTCCAGCCAAACTTACTGAAGGAATATTTTAACCTAATGTGGTGATGTAGGTGGTGCTGATCATTAGGTAGGTCTTAAATAAACATACTTAAACTATATAATAATATATATAATATTAATTAGTCTATAGTATATGAATTAGGGATAATTATTTAAGAAAAAGTAGTCTTTTTCAAGGCCAAAACATCGCCTACATTTAGGTAGGCGATGTTTTGGCCTCTCTGAGTAACAGGTAGCGCATTCCAAAGTTTGACAGACTGCACTGTCAAAGAGTAATAATAAACGGATGAAGTGTGTGCAGTAGTGAGTTAACGATACGTATGAGTGCGCAAATTGTGGGAAGTAGAGAGGCGAACGAATTCAAAGCGTTCCTTAAAGTAAGGAGGACTACTAGGATTAAATAATATTATGTTGTAAAGTAGTGTCTGAGAATGTGAGTATTCTGGCGATAGCGAATAGGCGGCCACTTGAGTTTTGCTCGAAATTCAGAAACATGGTCATATTTTCGCAAGTCAAATATGAATCTAATGCAAAAATTCTGAAGCTGCTCAAGTTTATTTACCTGTTCTATGGATAAGTCAAGATAGCAGGTGTCAGTGTAATCTAAAATGAGCCGCAAAAGATACTGTGCAAGCATAATAGTGTTACAACCTAGGCACTAACAAAAACAAATTCCACGTACAGGTTTGTAGAAGCACATTTATTATCCGTCGGCATTTGAGTTAATAACTAATAACATTGAAACTATTGTTATCCTTTTATGATCATCTTTTTTTGTTCATTTATTGGCATACGTTTCTAATTATTGCCTATTCTCCATTATACTCGCTCATTAGCATCATTAGTCAGGGGTTGCGGATCATTTCCATTTGTGTAGTATAAAAGGACGGCCTGATAGAGAGGGGGCAGTCAAGCGACGATTACGATACGAGCGTGACGTGTGTATAATCGGGGATCTAATAGTGACGGACTTTGCGCGTTTTATTGAATTACGACCTTCTGCGTTACGTTTGTATTTGTTGTGTTCGGTTATATTTGTATCTGTGTTTTACGTGTTTGTATAGTTCTAATAAACTGTAGAGTAATTCTAACTGAATTTTAATTACAGTCCCGCTAAACTCGTAACAATAGTACATACTATGCTTTGCTCGAACGCGCATAAAACAAGTCGTCTATTTCGCCTTGAAAGGTTTTTGATGGTTACTTTTCCCGATATGTTTGTTTATTGTAGATGGTTTTTACTTGTGGCCTTTTCCTTATTTATATTTCATGTCAAACAGTTTTTTTCTCAGTATTTACATTTGATATATTTATACCAATGCCTTTTTATACTGATACCGGATCAAAGAAATCAGTTTGAATGTTAAGACAAATTTTGTTTGTGATTTTTTTTATAATGATCATTAATAAAAACTTAGTACCTACTAAGTAAAATTTATTTAAACATGTGTCTTGTAAGAATGGATGAGTATAGCTTTTTATGGTTTAAAAACATTTACCTCTGGAAAATTTACAATTTGCTTATCAAGAAGCTAGCGGCCCGCCGCGGTTTCATCCACGCTCTGTCCTGCTCCCGTGGAATATAGCGTTATTTTAGTCTATGACACTCCCTATTAAATTAGCCTCCCAACGGTAAACTATTTTTTAAAATCGGTTTATTAGATCCAGAGATTACCCCGTACAACGTCACAAACTTTACCTCTTTATAACATTAGTATAGATAACAAAGATTCATGCATGAAAGATGTATCTTATATATATAAAAATACTACGAACGTACGTTCTACTAAACCGATTTTGATGAAATTTTTTAACTATGTGTAATTCCGTCCAACTTAAAAGCTATCCTATCTTTTTTATTCATATATATTTTCTTTAGTTTTTAACTCGATTGTTGACCTCAATTATAAAATTTCTAATGTTAATCTGTATGTCACTGAAATCCTTTTAAGCTCATTAACCGAACTTACTAGTTTTTTTTGTGTGTTTTAGTAATCAGATTGTTAATGTACTTGTTCAATTTCAATACCTGCCCGTAAAATTTCAAGTTGAAATTTTGTTGCGATTCGTTTTGCCACTTGTCCGTTGAAGTTTCACTTCTACTATGTGTCCCAGCACATTACGATTTTTTTATATATACATATACAATTAGTTAGTATGTTAAAAGAAAAATTATTTAAAATTATAACAGCATCTGTTTAATACTGAATAGAGAATGACTTGTTTATGGTCGAAAAATACATTGCGTTGTGAATAATTCAGTGACAATCACTGTGGGGGGTCATTTATTCATGCCGACGGACCGCCGCGCAGACCGGCCGGCTCGAAATTCCCTTTTTTACATACTGCATATTCTTTTGAAAGAAAGAAAGATAAATATTTATTCAGAATTACATACACACCAACGTACTTATAAATAAGACGATACAATTGAAATGAAGTTCTGAATCGGTCCTAACTCTGCATGATGCTGGTCTGCATGCTGGTAATAGAGGTCACAAACGTTTCCCGAAACATACATACAATATATACAACATTTCAACTATAACACAGGGGCATAGGCCTGCGAGGTACAAAAATTGCCTCCCTAGAAGATCTTCCTTTAAGACGGAGGAGCATTTCATCGCGCTCCTCCACCCTATACAGGTCACCACTACAGTTTCATATCATAGCCCAAAATAAACGTACTAACTACTAACATCCACGTAAACTAACTTCCTAAAGCCTGGTGTGATAAGCCGGTCCAAGCAGTACTTCATCCAGCGCAAACGAGTATCGCTCTACAAAGAGCAAATCAGACCTCATATGGAGTACTATTCACATCTATGGGCCGGAGCATCTTACCAGACTGAGCCCATCGACTCCATCCAGCATCGCGTCGTTCGTATCGTCGACAATCCCATATTGACAGGTGGTTTAGAATCACTTTGCCTTCGTAGAGATTTTGGGTCCATCTGCGTGTTTTACCGCCTCTACAACGGGAAGTGCTCCAAGGAATGTTTGATCCGGTGCCAACGCTTTACTTTTGCAACCGCACCGCTCGCCAGCGACAGGATGTTCAGCCCCATTCTCTTGAGCATCCAAGCTTACTACGCAATGGTTCTCTAGAACATCTGGAGGGAAATGCCTGGCGTGGTTTTCCCTTTGCGCTATGACTTGGGTTTATAAAATTTTCTTACAAGTTAGCGACACCTATGGTGTGGCAAGCATCTGTAGGCGACGGTAACGGGGTCGTCTTTTAACCGCTTTCCATCAGGTGGTATCTATATCTGCGTATTCTACTTATTGTGTAACGGGGAGTGTTCGGAAGAACTGTTTGGAATGGTGTTTTCGTCTTCATTTTACCACCGCCCCACTAATATCGACTAGGCGTTCATCTCCACTTCCTCGAGACGCTTCGCTCATGTACGCATCGGCTCTCTACAACGTTTCTCTTGCGTACTGTGGAAATTTCGTATGAGCTCCCAGCTGCGTTTACCCAGAGCATTAAATTTTTTTACGAGTTTTTCAAAAAGGGTATTATATAATTTCTTCGAGGATCGCAGCACGTTGGTAACATCACTGGTGTAGCAAACGTCCATAGGTGACGGTACCGGCTTTCCATCAGGCGGGCCATCAGCCTGTCTGCTATAGTCCAGCTATAAAAAAAGGTGGGCCTCTGATGGAAAGCGGTTAAGGAGCCCCCCCCCCCTGCATGTTGGCCTGATTGAGGCAATAAAAAGAACTTCCATATTTGTATATTAGTACAAATAAATATCAATAGATTCACAAAGATTTTCTTGCTTTGTCTCTAAAGATAAAATAATACCCAGACTACAAAACTAATTATCAAAGACTAAAATCCTCTTGTAAAGTAAACAGGTAAGACATAATTTAGTTTATGAATTAGTCGAGATCTCCCACTTTGATAAGACCTACTATAAAATGAAGTACTAAGCATGAACTGGATTCCTAGTTAAAAGCGTGTAAGTACAATTTTAATGTTTTTCTGTAATTTAAAAATAAGTGTTTTCTTAAGTTTTCGCGACTTGTACACATAATAAAACTACGTTTTAACGGTTTTAAGCGCGGTAATTTATTTGATTTAGGTTTATCCGACGTTTCGGCCGCTTTTCAGTGGCCGTGGTCACGGAAGACAAAGATGACATTTGTCAAACGTGTATTGTCAAAGTTTTTATTCAGCCTAATAATTAAAATGAACAAGTTGGCGGTAGGCTGAATAAAAACTTTGACAATACACGTTTGACAAATGTCATCTTTGTCTTCCGTGACCACGGCCACTGAAAAGCGGCCGAAACGTCGGATAAACCTAAATGAAATAAATTACCGCGCTTAAAACCGTTAAAACGTAGTTTTATTAAAAATAAGTGATTCACCATTGCTAATTCGATCAAGTCCTCACGTGAAGTGGCTAAAGTCGAAGTAAGATATTGTGTTATAAATGATCCCTTGGCGAAATATTTTCCTTTGAATCAGCATCAGTAATAAATAGAAGAAGAGAAGGAAAAAAAAATATGTTTACCATCAAGAATAAATGCACATTAAATTAAAAAAACTTAGGTAGCATTAGTCACTCACAGGACTTACACACGAATATCTACGTGTTATAAAAAATATTAAATAATAATAATTTTATTTAAATGTTCACAAAATTCACGGCAATGACAATGAACCCTTTTGTACAAAATCGCTTAAACTCGCAGCACAATGGGGATTGTTCACAAAAAATTACCCTCTGATTTTATATTTTTATTACGTAAAATAGGGTATTTTAAGATACTAATTTGAATATTTTTGTATTTTAAGCGGTAGTTTTTTATAATTAGATTTTAAAGTTATTTCTCCGATGACGTCATAAGGCACAAGTTTACATTGATTTCTTTGCCTGGAAAACAAAAATAATCAAAGCAAATTTTATCTATATCTAATCATAGTAATCTGTGCTACTTATTTAACTATCACTGTCATTACTCATACGTATCGTGATCATTTTAGTGTATTTTGTCGCTAGGCTTATAATTTTTCGTGTTCAACCATTATTATTTTCTATAGTTATCGTTAAATTTTTTAAAGTGATCTTTAGGGACAATCCACGTTACATAACTTAAATCAAATAATGTACAGCTAGATTTTTTTTTACACCTGAAGCAGGCAAACTAGCAGGCGGCCCACCTGATTGGATTTAGTAAGGTCAAATAAAGGTCAAACGCATTTCTTACAAAATACAAGAAGATCGTACGTTTTTTGGAATTTTAACTAGACAGAAATGATTAGGGACACTATTCCTCGAAATGGTTTTTCAAATAGCCAGATTGAAAAAAAGTGAACAATCCCCATTGGTGGATCTCCTTTTAAAGCATAAAGTAGCGTACACACTGCGATTTAACGCGAACGGGTTGTTCCGCAAAATACAGTGATGTAGACAAGTGCACGCGTCAGCGATTTTTTTTCAGTGGCTTATTTTGAAAACGTGATAAGTTACATATGGAGCTCGAATTCATGCCAAAATCAAAATACACCTAATGATTTGTAATAGCAAATACATAAATAATCGTATAGGACCGCGAAGTAGGCATTATAAGTGGTATGGGCATATATAATGAGGAGGGATGAAAGTCACGTGATAAAAATAATGTTAAACTACAGGATGGATGGGCAAAAATGTAAAGGTAGACCAAAACAGAGATGGATGGATTACGTGAACGATAATATATGATAATGATGACTTGTGGTGTGACGGAAGATATATGTCAGGATAGAGGAGCGTGGAAGAAAAGCCATATTGTGCCGATCCTAAATAATTGGGATAATATTATGATGAAAGAAAAGAGACTAAATATTAGATATCACTAAAATAATAAAGAAGAAAATTTATTTCTTCAATATATTTTAAATCTACATGGCAATTATAAATTCCAAAGTTGTATTCACTGTATTTTTGTCTCTCCTGTAATTTTTACTTTGGTATAAATGTTCTAAATCACTAAAGCACAGAAACACTATAAATGCCAGACATACGATAATGTTTTCTTTGTAAACGACACAGGAATACGGAATCGTAGGTTACACGTGTTGAAATAATGTAACCAAAAATAATCGAAAAGAAATATATATCTTTAGCCTTATATCATTTTCAATATCCGGGGTGTTTGCGTTTCTATGCCAAAGTTTCTGAAGCTTAGTTTTAAGATTCTCCGACAAGATTGAATAAATAATCCTACACAAACAACTCTAAACTTGTGAAATATAAGGCTTTGAAATAATATTGAAGAGAACTGAATTATCAATTTTTCTTTAACTTACAAAGACGAGTAATGAATGAAACGTCTGAAAAATTTTGTACCAAGTTTTACTTTTTCAATAGTAATAATAATTTTATTGGCGAATGAAAGAAAAGAAAGAAAGAAAGAAAAACTTTATTTGCAAAAAAATTTATGAATGAATATTGTTACGTGCGAGCAAGGGTACGCACTTATGGATTGGAAGAAAACACCAGTTTTTGTCTAAAAGCTTTTATTAGCTTATACAGCCGCACGCAATACCTCTCTGCAGGGTTGCCCCTATACGCAAGACTAACGATGCACAGTCCCGACGATTAGGTGTCTCGCTCACAATACCGTCGCCGATATTGCGTTGACCACCTCCTGATACTGCAGTGCTCACCTCCGATATTACCGCGTGTAGCTCGCTTCTGGTTCGTCTCTCGAACTACGCTACACTCTTTCTTCACTTACTGTCCACTAAACTTTTCACTAAACTCACCACTAAACTCGTCAGTGTCTTCTATTAAACTCTTCTTCTAACTCTTTCATATCACAAACATAACAACAACATCTATATATCTCTGTCTTTCGTTCATCGTCTATCCCTTTCTAAAATATATTCGACTTTGTCTTTTCCTTCCAGAATGTTCTAGTTTTTTCTAAAAGTTCTAAAACTTACTAAGTTCCACTATCATTCGCCATAATATCATTCGAATTGTTAGTATGAACACCAGTTGCGGCATGGTCACGAACTCGGGTTTAGCCATAAGCGACACAAAGTGGTTGGAGTCACTAACGACAAGTCGTGGTATGCTTCATACATTGGGGCGGACTTGTCCCTCGGGGCCGTGGTGGCCGAAGGCTATGGTCGGTAGCGCAGATTCATAGGCCGCAGCCGCCTTCTTCTGTGAGACCGTCAATTCCGTGAAGAAGGCGGCGGAGCGGGAGCAGTCCGCCACGCTACTCTCCTGTCGCAGCCGGTTATAAAAAGCGGCAATTTGAACATTTCAACATCAATTGCTTAACGCTTCACGCCGATATATTATGAGAGCCTGGTATCACACCAATCGAGCTGGCTCTAAGAGCTGGGTAATCAAGATAATGATTCCAGTAACGATCTACCACGACGAATCAACGATCAGCACAATCCGATAAAAGAGCAAAAAGCTTCTGTAAGACCGTAACTAAATTTTGCAACAAACATTTATTTTGTTTCTTGTAGCAATTTATACATCCAAAAAGCGTAATTCAATTCCGCCTAAGCATCTATTCATAGCGCCCCATCGGTCCATCTGTTGGGTCAATACTTTTTGCTCTTGTGTTGGGTTGAATGATAAATGACGATCGGGTTCGAGCAGTCTGAGGGGCAGGGCCTGCTTCAAATTTAATGACGACGGCAGACTACCGGACGAGTTATTAGATACAAGCGGGAAATAATAAATAATGTTACTAGTTTAACGGGACTTGAATTAAAATGCCGCTAGAATTACTATAGAGTTTATTAGAACTATACAAATATGTATAACACAGGTACAAATATAACCGAACACAACAAATCCCAACGGAATGCAGAAGGTCGTAATTCAATAAAACGCGCAAAGTCTGTCACTATTAGATTCCCGATTGTACACACTTCACGCTTTGATCGTAGTTGTCACTGTACTGCACCCTCTCTCCATCAGGCCGTCGTTTTATACCTCACAAATACAAATGTGTCTGTATTGTAGTCGACGTAATCCGCAACAGCTGGCTAATGATTCAGCCGCAAACGAGTACAATAGAAACAATAGCTGTTCTCTAGAAACGTATGCCAATAAATAAGTAAACAAAAGAAGACGATCATAAAAGTATTACAATTAGTTCAAATGCCTACAGGTAATAAAATATGTTTTTACAGATTAGGAGTGGAATTTATGTTCGTCGGAACCCAAGTTGTCACAATAATAATCAAAAAGAGAACATAACTACCAATTGACTAAATTCAGTAAACTCCGACAGGTCTTCTCGTCGATCATTCCGCTTGAAGATGAAGGTAAACTTTAAGTAGTGCGTCCTACTCATCATGACATACGGTGTCGAGACATGGGAACTTACGGTGGGATTAGTCCACAAATTCAAAGTCGCTCAACGGGCCATGGAGCGAGATATCTTAAGTGTTTCTCTTATGGATAGAATGAGAAATGAGGATATCCGTAAAGAACGAGGGTAACTATAGGTCGCAAAATTGGTAAGTTGAAGAGGAAAGCGGGCTGGTCACTATCACAGGACCGGCGGCCGATGAAGCAAACGTGTCCTGGAGTGGAAACCACGTTTCGGTTAACGTAGCGTATGATGCCCACCAGCCCGGTGCACGGTCACCGGCAGGGACTGGACGAGGAATGTGGGAGACAGAGATATGTGGCGCAAACTTGGAAAAGTCTAAGTTCAGCAGTAGACAGGGACTGATGACATAGGTATGCTGCGAAAGCGAGCCACCAGAACTCTTACTCGTCATTCTACTGAGATTAGTATCTTATAATAAATAAATAAGGTAACTATTTATTATTTTTAATTATGCCTAATTCTTATATTATAGACTATTTAATATATAATTATGTATGTATTTAATTTATAAAATAGTTTAAGTATGTTTATTTATGATATATTTAATGATCTCGGTATATTTAATGATCAGTAGGTGGTGCCGATATCGCTAGATTAGATTAAATTATTTGCCTGGAAGAGATTGCTTTCAGCGATAAGGTGGTTTTTACCATTACAATATTATAATTGTTTATTTTGAAATTGTATATTTGGTGAGCAATATAGTGTTATCTATCTATCTTTTTATCTATTTAATATTACATGGATCATCTGGTTGTTTTTTTTAATGCATGAGTTCAGTAGACAGGCAGACGGCCCACCATATGGAAAGCGGTTACCATCGCCTATGGACATTTCTAACACCAAACGGGCTACCAATGTGCCGCTTTCTAAAGGGAGACTGGAATCTGGCTACTAATGACGGAACTCAACTTAAGCCATCGAGATGGGTAACTACTCTACCATCTGGCTGTGTGTGTTTTATCGTTTCTTACGACAGGGTACCCAGTTACAGGAAATTGTATTCTTTATCCGTTCCCTGCACGGTTAGAAACAGCGTGTTTGCAAACTCCGCTTTCCGATTGTAATTTAGACCAAATGCTTAAATGAAAAACAATTTGTTTCGATGTACGAAGATAAATCCGCTACTGTGTACTATGTATAAACTAGCTATAACTTTCAAGTTGAATTTTAAATTATGAAATATTTTAGGGATTGCGAAAAATTTATTTCTCTTTTTCGGGGGTATTTCTAGGCTCCTGATTGATACATTTTTTTTGAAGTGATAGCTTCTTATGGGAGAGTAAACCGCTTCGTTACGTAACGTGTTAAAGCGCCAGTCTATCTGGCTTCCTTTTCTCTCACGCATACGGTAGCGGTAGGCAGGCTCCTCCTCTCTCACTCTAACCCACAACGCTAGCCGTATTTCGGTAATTAGATTAAATAAAGATACTAATAACTTACATAAACAAAATTCTAGTGTACATCTTCAAGAATTGTAACTAAGAATAAAATATATTTTATAATCAATAAAAGTTTTTATTAATAAATAACCTTTCCTTAAATTATCATATTAATATACATATAATTTACCCCAGATGTTAGTTCTTAAGCCAAACATTTTTCTAGCTGTACTATATCTTACATCTTAGGCTTTAATTCAGAAAGGTGTCCCTTTGTGCCAGTTCATTTTCAGACGTGAATAAATATTGAATCTTTATGTTTTTTCCCCTTCATTTTAGGATCAGATAAAATTATATTTGAACTAAAATGTAAAATGGGAACCTTACTGGTTTTTGAATGGCGTTATATGTATTTATTTTATAGAAGACAAATAGGTATCTTTCTTTAACAATCTATATATATAAAATAAAGTCGTGTTAGTTACACTCACATAACTCAAGAACTACTTTTTATCCCATTGGAACCGGTAGGTGGCGCTGAGATTGGGTTCTAGAATCCTCCTAATCACCTGGACCGATTTCGGTGATTTTGTTTTTGTGTGTTTGAGTGGGTTCCCGGATGGTTTAAATCCACAATGGGAACTGGTAGGTGGCGCTGGGATCGGGCTGTAGAATCCTCCTAATCACCTTGATCAATTTTGGTGATTTTGTTTTTGTGTGTTTGAGTGGGTTCGCGGATGGTTTAAATCCACAATGGGAACCGGTAGGTGGCGCTGGGATCGGGTCCTAGATTTTTATTTCTTCAGAGCAGGACAACATCTGTCTGGGTCGCAGGTATCCTATATATTCTGGACAGTATAATTAGCAATACAAGCACGCGTGGACACAACCAGTACAAACGTAATGCATTGTAAATAATTTAATAACAATAATACAGTCCAGTCTATATCGCGTTTCATTTTTAAAAGAAGCAAGTGCCATATATTTGAATTAATAAAATACTTTGTCAAACATTAAATATGTGTATATTCATCTCTCTAATATAACTCAAAATGTAACACACGCAAAACCTTGTAGACATACCGGGTAGTAGAACAAATATCTAGGTATTTACCTCGGAAAAGGTTTCTTTCTATCCGTAGCTTAGCGATGCGAGAAAAACTTTTTCGTGTACAAAACAACTTGTTCAATCTAAATTACAATGTGAGAGTAAACAATAGAACGTTGAGCGGCGCGGCGCTTAAACCAGTTTCTGTTTAAATATTTGTAGAAAATTATGTCTTGAAGTTCAGAATTGCGAGGTTTGGAGTTATTTTCTTTTACGGGGTCGTCGTCTATTGTAAGAGAATGTGCGTTTAAAGACACACTCATTTATATTGTTACACTAGACTCGAATTAAAATGCCGTTTGAATTATTATAGAGATTATTAGAACTATACAAACACGTATAACACAGGTACAGATATAACCGAACACAAGAAATCCAAACGTAATGCAGAAGATCGTAATTCAATACAACACGCAAAGACCGGTCACTATTAGATTCTCGAATGTACACACGTCACGCCCATATCGTAGTCGTAGCTCAACTGCCTCCTCTCTCCATCAGGCCGTCGTTTTATCCTTCACAAATGCAAATATGCCCGCCCGGAAACGTCGACACAGTTTCTTAGACTTAGTTTGTAACACCTGGCGAATGATGCTAATGAGTACAATAGGACAATAGGCTGTTCTCCCCAAGAAACGTATGCCAATAAATAAATGAACAAAAGAAGACGATCATAAAAGGATTACAATAACTTCAAATGCCGACAGGTAGTAAAATATGCTTATACAGATCTGTACGTGGAATTTGTCTATGTCGGGGCCTAGGTTGTAACAATATTAACACCGTGACGTAGACGCCGTGGAGTAGAACATTGATAATAATTATAGTGACGCGGGTGTAATGTCCTAGTAATTGTCTTATTAATTAATTGTTGTTCCTTGAGTTAATTTGAACATGGAAATAATTTTTGGAATATAAAACTGTATAATATGGAAATACTCAATTTTCTGAAATAAATGGATTATTATTATATTGTATATCTTTAAAAACCACGAGCCATAAAAAATGCCCTGGACTTTTGGAGGGCTTGCGTAGGGCCTTGGGGAGGCCAACACGTAGAGGCCCCTTGACAAATTTAATGTAAATGTGGCGTGACTCTAACCGGCCATTATCCCCGTCTACACCATATAATAAAAAATAAAAATAAAAAATAATAATGCACCCAAGGACAAGTCCCGGGCAGTGTAGGACTATTGTGGGAAATGAAGACAAAAAGTACCGGGCTGAATTGGGGTGAACTATTAGTGGTACTAGCGGTCTGGGAATATGGGAACTATGGCGTCTGCCCGTCGCAATGTTCGGGGAACATGGAAAAATGGGCAGACGGTGACTCGCCACTCCCTGCATGGGCCCAAAAAATGCCATAAAAGGCAGGGGCCACATGGGTATGAGTGGCTAAGGGGTGTAGAGAGGTGGGCTGCAGGTTCACCGAAGCTACTTCCGACATTAGGCCATTTATCACTTCCACCCCTGGAGCTTGAGTCTTAGCTCTAGCGATCTCCACTCCGTGCCGGCTGGCTAAGGCAAGCGCGGAGGCGGGGGCCTTGCCTTGGCCCCCGCCTCCGCGTCAGGTACGAGGTTTCGCCACTCACCTAAGGCTTCGCCACAAAGCCCCCCTGCGGGGGGAATTTACAGTTTGTTATTATACAGACTAATGGATAAATTGAATTTTTTTATGACATTTATTTTAAAGAGTGTCTAAATTTGATTTGAAGAATGTTTAAAAATCGGGTTTTTTTCAACTTACGTTTTTTTATAGCTATTCACCCGGACGAAGTCGCGGCTGACGCTATAAATGATAAAAAACAACACAAAAGCAGAATAAGCAATGGTGCCAAACAATTGTATAAGATTTAATACATTTTCTTTCTTTTTTAACGTTGTAAGTAATTATAATACAACACATTACCCAGTGCGCATTTCTCGTTTATTGGCGCTCAGCTGTAGCCGGCATGGAAGTATGTCTGCACGCTCGGGAATTTACTTAATAGAATCGACTTTATTAAATGCGAAATGAGCTTCAGAGGGAGGTCTCATGGAAATTAGAGGTATAAACAGGGCAACGTTCTAAAACGAATTCTAAAAACCTTCAAATACTTAGGAATCGATTAAAACTTTTCCTTTTACGGATCTTGAAACAATGTCTGGTTAAAGGATTTTTACTTTTATCAAATTGAATTCGTCTAATTTTCCATTCGACAGTTCAAAAGAGAGAGCTTACAAAAAAGTCTTAAAAAATAACTAAAACGTAGAACTATTAACAGGTTTTTCTTTTATACTAGTTCTAAAGCGTAGCAAAGTCATTTATTTTTATCCGACTTGAAAAGAGGAGTTTTTTTATGTAATATGTTCACTGATTACTCCGAGATTTATGATCCGATTTACGTGATTCTTTTTTTTTGTTCGACGACGGAATAGATGCCATTTGGTCCCTTAAAAATTTGACATAGTTTGGCCCAGTAGTTTTCATTTTATGAACATTTTTAAAACAATTAATTACTTTCACGTTGTATGATGTGTACGTGTGATATTCAACAGACTCTATAGAGTTATCGAATAACACACTCTCCCCTATATTTAGAATTAACGACATTATTTTAATTTTAATCCTAGTGATTGTAAAAATAGGGAGTTATCTGGTCTTAATTGTTGTGCTTTAGGCGTGTGTTAGCCAGCCAGAACTGGAAATTCCTATCTACTCTTCTAAATGCGTTAAGTAGCTGAAAATAACTATATACCTATATTATTACTCTATAAATATAGAATATTTTTTATAATAATATACTTAATAAAACCACGTTTTAACGGTTTTAAGCGCGGTAATTTATTTGATTTTTGGTTTATCTGACGTTTCGGCCGCTTTTCAGTGGCCGTGGTCACGGAAGATTATATTATAATTAAAATGATTAAGTTGGCGGTAGGCTGAATAAAAATTTTGACAATACACGTTTGACAAATGTCATCTTTGTCTTCCGTGATCACGGCCACTGAAAAGCGGCCGAAACGTCGGATAAACCAAAAATCAAATAAATTACCGCGCTTAAAACCGTTAAAAAAAACGTAGTTTTATTATGTGTACAAGTCGCGAAAACTTAAGAAAATAATAATATACTTTATTGTTATTAATTTAAGCGATGTACGTTTATCAGTAATAAGAATATTAAACATTGAAGCATACGTTCAATGTCAAAATAGAAAGGAGAGAGAATTAACTTTGTCATTTTTTTTCTATCGAGAAAACTCATCGAAAATGCGTTACAACTAAAGACCTTTCTTAAAAAAGTATTTTATTTGTACTTTCTTATTAATAAGTTACGACTATACATTTCTATATCTATACGCATAGATAAAAGTGTGCCTTAGATAGAGGCGAGATCATCCATTTTCCAAAATATTAAATCAAACAATGACACAAACATACATCATAGAACATGTTTAACGAAGTTCTGTTTTTATGGCTTAAAAGCGTCAGGTGTTTCACACAGCATGTAAATTATTTATAAGGCCTCCCCGTTTGAGCGAGAGCATTAAGTGCTGGTAATAATTGATGGGCGAACGCGTGTAGCCGCCCTTAGCGCTTTTACACATTGCGACGCGATTTCCCATACAAACTATTGACTGGTTTCTATGGCTACGGCTTCCACATGAGGCTCACGACGACCACACACACGACTCGTTCCCCGTCGTTTCCCGTTCCACTTGCTTACGGGCGTTACAATCGTCATATCATTAGTGACGTTTTTGTGGCTATCGTAACGACAGTGATTGCTATTAAGGAGCGTTTTGGTCTTTGAGAGCTACAAGAGGAACGCGCCCTATATCTTACCAACCGTTCATTTGCTTTACTATAGGTTGAAATTTGACATAAGCTCTATATAACTAATGTCAAAGTTCATCCCATCGTGATAGGGTAAGCCAATGAATAGTTAGGATATAGAAATCGGCCATAGAACAAAGAATATGCGGCCGAGCGGAATGTGTGCCGTAATGTGCGACAAAACAGCCCACTGCCAGGTGGTAGTGATGGCTACCAGCCCTGGTCTAGAGTATGCCGTCATAACAACTATGAGCTATGTTCCGGCATTAGTGCCCAGGTTCCAGCTCCCTTTTAGAAAGCGGCAACATATTGGTAGTACCTTTGATTTTGCAAATGTACGTAGGCGATGGTAACCGCTTTTCATCATCATCTGCCTGTCTGGTAATCTCACTCAATAAAAAATGAATTTATCGGATCCACTCCCGCCGGGAGCGGATGACACTCGGAGTATAATACAATAATGATAGTACTAATTATCAGAGACAATGTTCCACATCCAATAATCGGGCAGTACTGACTGTCGAGACAGTGGTCCGTGCACCACGACGCAATCGTTTGAAATGCGTACCGTCTCAACTGCGCAGCTTGTTTTATAGGCGATTGCTAGAGAGGGGAGACGTCAGAATATTTCACTGGGTAATCGAATGACTAAATTATAATTTTCAAATCGTGCATCCGGTGCACATTCCACTAGCGCCATCTAGTCGCCGTCATATGGTTACTTTATAATAACAAATACTATTCCGACAAATTTATAAATATACCGGACCACAAACTACTTATTTTGTCTAACTAGTGGCCGCCTGTGGTCAAAATTCTGCCACAATAATTTGTTGTCAAAGACTTGTATAATCACAGATTTCGCCAATGGAACAATAAAAAAGAGTATATATGCGTGTGTGTGTCAAATACATGGTAGTGTTTTATGTTTTTTTATTGATATTTTTTATGCATAAGAAAAAAAATAGCAGTCATCGCGTCTTCTCTATATAAACTATAAGTATACGAAGTTTGTGCGCGACTGAAAACTTGCTGGATCACATGGTCGCACTTTGAAGGTGTACACCAATAACCGCTTGAAATCAGCTTATTTAACAAAACCTATTTTGTGACCTTTTGTTCCTTAAAACCGTTTAATTGAGGTTAAATTTACAACAAAATCAAAACACTCCTGTGTTCTTAAGATATACATAACCAGTTCGTCTTTTTTCTGGTTGCCAAGCCCTGGATGTGATTAACGAGAATCCTAAATTTTAACCATCCCCTATTGTTTCAAAACGCGACGTTATTTTAACCGCATTGTGTAAAAAGCCTTAAAAGACACAACATGTGTACTACGCCCGCTTGTATTGCTAATTATACTGTCCAGAATAGCATGGCCAATGATAGATAGATAACACTTTATTGCTCACCAAAACAAACAAATACAATACAAAATGCATAATTACAAATACTTCTTGGCTAAACAAGGCGGCTTTATCGCTAAAAGCGATCTCTTCCAGGCAATGATCGGACTGTAATTTTTAAATTTACTAATTTATAAATTTAATACATATATAAATATATATAATTATGTGTGTGTGTGTGTGTATATGTATATGCAAAATAATCTAAATAAATAAATTTATATATATGTTAAAATTATATGTGACAATTTATATGTAACAATAGATAAATACGTAAATGCGTAATATATTAGACATGTTGAATATAGACATAATGATTTTATATATATATAAATTTATGCAACTTATACCTGTATATAAGTACCATAGTAACCATAGTAGTACAATTACCAGCTATACTAATATACTACAAGCGCCGATCACTTTAATCAAGCGAGACTTGGACTCTATATGTCTTTGAACAATGCAAGATATCGAAATGAAACAGATATGGAAAATTGAAATAAATGTTTTAATGAATAAAATTTAATAAGAAAGCATAGAAAAAAAGAAATACTTTTCCATTTTCACTTAAATTTTGTCATTTGAAGACGGTAATAAATATTTAAATTTTACTATAACTAGTATAATATATACATGATACATGACTTTGGTACAGCTAACCGACTAGTCACATGGGGAACAAATTTAATGTCTAGCCATGGCGCTCCAGGTCTCGAGCGAAGGGGTAGATCAAAGAAATGCTGGCTTGACTTTATGAAGAATGACTTGCGAACCAATGGTCTCAATACACAGAATACCGAAGAATCTTGGGCTCCTCGCGCAGAATCCGCTTTCCCACTCTTTCTTCTTCTTAATTCTTGCATGATGATTGATACATGCATGACCTTGTTTCATATATATATATATATATATGTTTGCCTTTTCAAAATCAGTCGTTCAATTCTTGGGTAGGTGTAATTGATTTTCCAAAAATCTAATGATACCGTTTTAGTTTTAATAAATGTCAGCCCCGAGAACCTTTTGCACTTTTTTCACTGTACCTTATAGCTTCTACACACCACATATAAGAATGGGAAGCCCCAAGCCCAGCAGTGAGACAGACAGACAAAAAAATAGAACTTGCTTAACAACGATTACAAAATAAAATATCGCACACCAACCCATATCAACATAAAATATGTTATAACCGGTTTCTCATAAATCGCAATCGAATACCCGGTTTTGCTAGGAGATTACCGGCTGCTTTGTGGCTTTCAACCGGACAATATTTTCCGGTCTTTGTGCGTCCGCGGTTCCATACAACGGCTTGTTTGCTCGGCTTTTAACTTTGTTGGTGCTTTTTGAGGCGATTTGCGGGTTGCCTTTTACCTATAAAAACCGCTTAGACTTCGTTTGGATATATACGAAAATAGAGGATTAAGTTATTTTTTTTTTACTTTCATGTTAGACAAAGGGTACAAAAATAATACCAAAATAAATGTCGTCAAATCAGTCCAAAATAAATGATAGTACATTGACAAGTTTTATATATCGCTAAGCTTTATATCTAACTAGCTGTGCCCGCAACGTCGTCCGCGTGGAATTTGTTTTCAAAACCCCCCCGATTTTTAAACATTCTTCATTGGTGCTTCGCTCCTATTGGTCTTAGCGGATATATATATTATATATTTAGCCTATAGCCTTCCTCGATAAATGGGCTATCTAGCACTGAAAGAGTTTTTCAAATCAGACCAGTAGTTCCTGAGGTTAGCGCGTTCAAGCAAACAAATTCTTCAGCTTTATATATTAGTATAAGATATACATTATTAAAATGTGTATAACATCAATAGCTATACTATATTAATATTTATATTATTATATTTATAATTTAATATTCGGTAGAGGACTCGTCTATATGTAATTTTATTTTAATAAAATTTACGTATTGTATATATATATACATATTGTTACAAGTCACGGGACTCGAATTAAAATGCCTTTAGAATTACTATAGAGTTGATTAGAACTAAGTATACAAACACGTATAACACAGGTACAAATATAACCGAACACAACGAGTCCAAACGTAATGCAGAAGGTCGTAATTCAATAAAACGCGCAAAGTCCATCACTTATTAGATTCCCGATTGTAGAGACACGTCTGGCTTCGCTCGTGGTTCTCGCTCGACTGCCTCCCCTTCCATCAGGTCATCGTTTTATACTGCACAAATGCAATACCCCCGTATCTAAATCGACTTAATCCGCACCTGGCTAATAACTGCCATAAAAGAGCACAATAAAACAATGAGCTGTTTTCTAGTCACGAATTTTGAACACAAAACCAAAAAAACCTTTGGTTTACCAAAGAAGACGATCATAAAAAAAGTTACAATTAGTTTAAGTGCCGGCAGGTAACAAAATGTGTTTTGTTTCAGATATGCAGGTGCATTTTGTTAATGTCGGGGCCTGAGTTGTAACAAAGTTATCACTTAGAAAACCAGTGAACATAAACAATTTATGAAAAAGAAAAATATAGCATGTAAGTAGAATTAAGTGAGGGTAGAGTAAAGCACTAGTGATACATAAAAAGCTACCGAATATTATATTACTCTTATATTGATAGAGCTTTCAGATTCTACTTGGTCATAGATAAAATAAGACAGAAGTATTTGGGACTCATATATTATATTGTTACGACCGACAAAGACCAATTCACTGCAGTGTATTACCCTTTTGGCATTTGGACTTCTTTTGTTTACTTTGTGTTTAAAATTTGTAATTAGAAAAAACATTATGTATTGTAATCTTTTATGGTACTCATCAGCCAGGTGTGATTCTAAGAAGAAATTCAGTCTGCGTGGCCGAGTGACATATTGTAATTGTGCAGTATATTTATAGTTTATCAATTTCGCAGAAATGGCCATCTTATACCTGGAGAACTTATTAGACAACTACCCAACATTCCAGTTACTATTCCCCTCTGTAGCATTCGATTGCCCAGCGAAGGCGATGAACACCACTCTGGGTAAAATTTTAATTATTTTGGACGCTCAAGGTCTATCTAGCAGTAACGATATAAACATGTACGTACGTGAGTCTGCAGTTAGCACCTTTTTCGAATATCGAGATTTTGGTGGGATATCACTTGAATTTTGCGTGTCAATCGTTCGGCCGCCGTTATTGCACTGGTGCTGCCACTCTCCGCTTTGATCAGTCGTGTTATCAGTCAAAAAAGTTAATGCCTCTATATTGCTAGAGAGCTACACTTGAGCATTTATCAAATCTAAATTAATTTTGATAACGGTACACCCTCTGTATAAAATAAAACAATTACTCTATGTGTGGAGGGTTATATTGATAAATTGAGCAATCGGTAGGAGACGGGGCAAGCACTGCAAGCGACGTAATAATTTCCACGGCGCGCGGTCGAGTTGAGAAATTGAATCATCCCCGTTCAGTCGATAGTCGTTTTTGTAATGTAATTGAAATGCCAGTATCTGTAGACTTCCGACTAAATTATAATTAGAAATATTGCAGTATATGTAGATACTAATTCTAAGAAGACATAAACAAGTCATTAATATAATGTTACATACCGACAAAGACCGCATAATTGCATGTTGTAAAAACAAATTCTTTTATTTACTTCGTGTTTAAACTTTAAAAACAAATATTGTTATCGTACTTATTTTTTGGCTGTAATTAGTGTCGAACGAATTAATCCTTGTTTTTATTGCATTGCGTCGAAGCTGACCAGATGTATGTGAACGGGTGCCCCTTTGTCGGTATTATACAGTTTAGCATAAAACAATGCCCGAACGGAGGGGTGAGGCAGTCAACCAGCGACTACGATACCAGAAACACGTTTGTAGTACTCTCGATTAGCGATATAGTTACGGACTTTGCGCGTGTTGTATTGCATTGATCGTGCAGTGTGAACTGGTTGCATACAGTTTTTATTTGTATTTGTTTTATACTTGTTTGTACAGTTCTAATAAACTCTATATTGATTCCAACGGCATTCATTTAGTTTTATTCGAGCCCTGTAGCTCGTAACACTATATTAGAATTATTACAATTACTTTATAAACTAATACAATTGAAGAGTGTGCTATGATATTAGACGTGATGTAAGGCTCTTGAATAAATATAACTTCGATCTTAAAACTGTCTTTTATTTTCACTTTAGTAAGTATCTTTTAGTCGTATAAAAATGGGGTTTCCTCTAACTGAATTCAAAACCCGTGTCTTTTTTACATTTTTGAATTCCCACCAATGTGAGCGAGTTTTATACATATCTCTCATTGGTTAGTCGTATCCTTACATCCTGGCTAACATAGGCATTTAGGCATTGATTAACAATAACAATAGTAGATCATTAAGTAATTGATAAATTAAATTAAATAAATAAGAAAATTGAAGTAGATAGTTATATATAATTTATTTTATGATTAGAAATTGTGATTACATGGCTGATAAACATAACGTAGATCAAAATAATGTTGTTGCTTTGTTTTTCTTAAGGTTTCTTGAGGACGTGTACTTATTTATCTTAATTAGTACATACATACATACATAATTTCACGCCAGGTCCCTTGCGGGGTAGGCACGAACAACAGAGCGCCATTTAGGCTTATTCTTGCACACCTCACTTGCTTCTTTGATATTCACAGCTCTTGTCATGCACGCTCGTCTGTTCTTAAGGCTCCTGACATCACCTTCTGCTAGTACCTTAATTAGTAAACAAAACTAATTGTAATAATGTTGATAACAATTACTACTAGCTTATTACTTAATTAATAATATAAATTTAATTAATAATCATCAACTCGTGCTTCTGCAAACATACCTGACGCACTACAGAACCTGGGCAGCTCCATCAACATCCTAAAACCATAATTGTATCGGACCCGCAAGGCGTAAGTTATTCCAGTTGTTTGTTTTTAAACATCTTCAATTTACAAGCATATTTGTAAATTTATAATATTAGAGATAGATGACTTAAATAATAGGGTAAGACAATCCGTTAGTGTCATATACTAATCTTGCGTAGGTATATGTTTAATTCGCCCTAAGCCTACGGATGTGACCGCAAACCCCGCAAAGGCAGGGTAGGCCGGAGGTCCACCCAATGGGATATATTGAAATTAACGGAACGTATCTAAATTACGGACAAAATAAGCTCGGTTTATCTAATTGGTATTGACTTAAAACTAATTAAAATTTGAGATATTTTTTAAATTTATAATCGCCTATTTACCCCCCAATGGGAATATGAAGTTTATATATATATATATATATATATATATATATATATATATATATATATATTATATATATAATACATGAAGCAAAATCTATGAGCTCCTTTTTTCGAAAATTGCGCGGACGGAGGAGTATTAAATTTCGCACACATATAGTTTATATCGAGAAGGAGTGAAGAATGTTTTTTTTTTAAATTATGCATAAAAATACATTAAATCAATAAAATATAGAAGTTTCACTTCAAAAACATTACACACACTACCATGTATTTGACACACGCATATATACTCTTTTATTTATTGTTAAAGACAAATTAACAGTGATGCCTTGGCGAAATCTGTGATTATAGAAGTATAGTCTTTGACAACAGAACCTTAATAATGTTCAAACGTATAATTCAAACTAATTATTATGGTCAAATTTCGACCACGGTTGACCACTAGTTCTAAGAAATCTACCACAAATCATTGTTTAAACTAGTGCGATATATAATCAAATATTTTAATCGAGAACCAATATTCGCTACCAAGACCAATGAACCGTTTAAAGACATTAATTATCGTGTTCTGTTTAATAACCAAGTTGTCCGGGCCTTCGGGGCCTTTGTCCTCGACGCCCTCTGCCAAGAGAACACTGCGCCATAAATTAGCAATAGTTAAGCCAGTCTTTATAGAACTAATTAGCAAGAAACACGATTGTTGCAGTTTTGTGCTGCTTTCACGCTCATGAGCGGGGCGAGAGAGTTTTGATTTACGGTCTTAAAACCAAGTAAAATAAAAGAACAACAAAAAGTTTATAAAAGATAGTAATTTTCATTATAAATCATCACTTTCAGATGTAGAAAAAAGTCCGGGCAATTTTTGTAAAAGGGGTAGGTAGATAAAAACTCTCGATATTGATTATGGACTAATTTTAAATTAATTAAACTTGAACTATTTACAAAGATAAACACTAGAGAGATTCTAGCTTAACACGGTTGAAAATATAATATATAAAATTCTCGTGTCGCGGAGTTTGTAGTTAAACTCCTCCGAAACGGCTTGACCATGAAATTTTGTGTGCATATTGGATAGATCTGAGAATCGGACAACATCTATTTTTCATCTCCCTAAATGTTAAGGGTAATCCAACCCTAATTTTGTTTTAATTTTTAGATATTTTTTTTATGATACATCATTAAAAAATACATACAACGATGAAGTTTCAACCCTCTACGATCAACCCCTATTTTTTCGGGCAGGACGACGTCTGCCGGGACAGCTTGTATACATATATAAATATACATTATTATGTTGTTACACATTTTGCGGAATTCAAAATTAAATGTCAAATGAATTGTTTATTAGAAGGACACACACGTAATTCACAGTTCTTACAAACACAACCAAATACAACAAGTCCAAATCGTCAGATTCTCGTTCTGAGAGTACACTCAGTAACGTCTCAATCGCAGTTAAAACTCTACTAACCCTGGCTTAATGCGCCGGCCTTTTATATTCACCAAATAAACATGGACCCACGAGCAACATGTACAGTATTCATTAAAATTCTCGAAATGGTCAGGTTTCAATCGAAACTCATAGCTATTCAGAACTTGCAATGGAATTTCAACAATAAAATGGTTTCTGATATCTCTAACTCGACAGCCGGCCGGCAAAAACAAAAGCATTAGTTACTATCAATGGTTCTTTTCAATACTTAAATAACTAACCCGAACCAATGACAGTAAACAATTAAGATAATCATAAAAAGGATTGCAGATAATTTAAATTCCAAGGCTAGTGATAAAACCTGATTGGTCCTCGGCTTCTCGGAACACTCGACTGTAATAATATGTAGCGTGAAAGAGAGAGGGAATGACGTATGAATGGAGTGAGAGTAGAGTAGTTTTTTTTTTTTAAAGAGAATAGGTATATATTTTGAATCATCAAGGCCGCTTCTTAAGGTGCTGCACAGCGAATCAAATTAGTAAACAGTGGCCTGATTCTGCAAAGAAGTTATATCTCAGAAGGTGACCGCGTAAAGAATAAGGAAGACAATAAGGAAGACATGGTGGGACTGAAGGAATCGGGGAACCCTTCCGACGCGCCCTACCCAGTGCTGTGGAGTATCCTGTTCCCACTTGCTTGCATTGAGGCATCGCGGTAGTCATACCTGTGATTACGATTCCAAGGCACCTAATTTTGATGTGGAGAGATTCTGAATAGTTTAGTGGAGAAACTGGTGTATAGTGTCGGCCGTTGGTAATTCCACATATCCATCGGTGACCCGATGGACCTCATAGAGCCCGAGGGTATGTACAAATGCATTCATTCAGCGTTAATAAATAAAAAGGGTGGTCGGATAGGGGCTTCTTTGTTCGCAAGAACGTTATCAAACCTGTTCCCCATATGATGTCATAGCTCGCTAAGTTCCAACCAAATCGATGAATAGGATGTAATAAAAAGTCTCTCAGCTGATCTGACTATCAATTACCCTGCAGTAAAATTTATTGCATGCAAGTCCAGCAAACAAGGGCAACGATACTTCACACGTCGTACGAATGGTGGCAGGCATGAGAGGGGACCGAAATTTCATCGGGACATCTGACAAACTACACGTCGCCAGGCGAAACAGCCCGCCGATGTTTGCAACCGAAACGACTGTGTGGTACAAGTGATGAAAGTATGGCTGTTTGATAAATGATTTTGGCTGGGTCCTATCTTCTAGACATGTCTGTTTCAGCTGATGTAGATGGGGCCCGACAAGAAAGCTTAAAACGGTGCAAATATGCATCTATTGGCAATGGATACATATTTGTGGCGTTCGGTATCGAAACTCTAGGTCCATCGGGTCCCGAAGCCTATCGGCTCTAGATCTACGATCTCATTGGATAGACCAAAAGGCTGGTCTATACTTGGGGCAACGCACCCATTAAGCTCAGGAATTCGATCAGCATTTTGGGCACGTTCCCAACCGACAGCGACTTGGGACTTATATATTATTTGTAATTGTTTTTATTAGCAAATTATACATAATATAAAGTTTTATGTAAATAAATAAAGAATCGATGAATGAATTAATGATTGAAGGATTAATTACACAACAAATAAATAAAAATCCTTAAACACATAGTTCTTTTTTTAATATAACGCAACTACGGACTCTAGATCCCTACCTTTTTTGTTTGAGTTTAATTATACAAAATTTTACTAGGCTTACACGGTTTGTACTTTTGTTTGTTAGTATAGTATGTGTGAAATAAAAATATTTCCAACTCTATTTGTATAATTATAGTGTTTAAATTATTAAAATATAATTTGAATGGGAATAAAACTAATTACGGAGCTGCTGTTTTTTTATATTTAATAATTTATTGATATAAAATTGCAAAGTATGTGATGTCACACTAGGGAGAGAGGATCCTCGCGGACGTAACCAGCTGTGACAAGAGACTGGCTCAAAAATCATGAAAATCGTGTGACCTTATTTGTAGATGACTGTATTTATAATATTGTTACATACCGACAAAGAAATGCGCAGTTATTTTGTTTACTTCGTGTTTAAAATTTGCAATTAGACAATAGCGTGTTGTTATTGTACTTGTTTACCCGTGGCAGGTGCGTGGATTACGGTTTCTCGGAAACCTCAGCCAACGCGATCCTTTGTTGTATTATACAGTTTAGTATAAAACGGTGCCCAAATTGGAGGGGGGGGGAGGCAATCAAGCGAGGATTACGATACGAGCAAGACGTATATTCGATGAGCGATATAGTAACGGACTTTGTGCGTGTTATTGAATCGTGCAGTTTGTACTAATAGTGTCTAGTTATATTTGTACCTATGTTATACGTGTTTGTATAGTTCTAATAAATTCTATAGTAATTCCAACGGCATTTTAATTCGAGTCCTGCATAACTCGTAACAATTTTTAAATTTATTATAACATGTATTATTTCAATTTGAATGACATGTAAATCTCTTTTGACTTGCACCACATATCCTAGGGTAAGAGTTGAAACTAAACCCAAGTACCGCGAGTCCCCTTTGATATATAGCCTTCGTTTATCTCCCAAACGCCCTTCCCTCAGATATAATTTGTAAAGAGCCGCCTTGCGATAATTCGTGTTCACCCGAAACACATTGTTGTATCAGGTTGCCACATTGTAAGAGACACTCGGGGATGTTATGACTAATTAACTATAACTTCGTATCTTGCTAAATAACCTAGGGAGTTTCAATGAAAATTTTCAGGCGTATGTCTCTTCTATAATAATAATTTTATATACAGACAAGACCGCACATCTGGCATGTTGTAAATACAAATTCTTTATTTACTTCGCGTTTAAACTTTAAAAACATTTGTTGTTATCGTACTTATTTTATTGCTGTAATTAGTGTCAAACGACTTAATCCTTGTTTTTATTGCATGGCGCCGAAGCTTGCCAGGTGAACAAATTACTATTTCTCGGAGATTCACTGGTGTTTCCGAATGCCGAGCGGTGCACTGGCACGCGGTCGATATTTTTTGTACTGTATAGTTAGTATAAAACAATGCCCGAACGAGGGGTGAGGCAGTCAATTGACGACTACAAAACGATTAAGACGTGTAGTAATTTTGATTAGCGACACAGTGACGGACTTTGCACCTGTTGAATTGCATTGAATCGTGCAGTGTGAACTGATTGCATCCAGTTTTATTTTATAGTTGTTTTATACATGTTTGTACAGTTATAATAAACTCTATAGTAATTCCAACGGCATTTATTTTAATTCGAGTCCTGTAGCTCGTAACAATAACACCAGCCGTGGTCTGTAATTTTGATTACACCATATCGAAGGCTTCATAACATATAGGCGTATACGCAAAAATGCCACTTTTTTGGTTTTTACTAACTATGACATAACTATGCGTGTTACAATTTAGAAAGTCTTACCAGTATGCAAATGTACCTAAAAAGAAGGGTATCCAAATTTCAGCCCCATACAATCAACTAGTTTTGTTTTATACACAATTTTGTGCCTTGTGTAAAACTGCACTTTTGTCTGTACGCCCATTTGTTATGAAGCCCTCGATATCTTATGTATTTTGATGTGCTGAATCCGAATTTGGGGTTTGTTTGGCCCATATACCCGAAAAAATTTGATGATTTATGGACTAAAATACTGAAACTGGGCTCAGTTTGGTACATAGACCTTATTCAAATAAGTTGCGGTAAAATGATCGGCGCAATTTGATGTTGAAATAATATATATAAACTTGAACATTTTATTAAAAAACTACCCTTTCCCTTGGTTTATACCCTTTGACATTCATTCACAGAAATGGATCCATACAATCAACACTATGATTTGGTATAATAATACAGCTGTTTTATTTATTAGTAAACCGAATATAATCGCATAGAGAAATTTTGGAGTTGCTTTAGTTTTACTAATTAGTTTCTGGTAAGAAAAAAGGTACGATAAAAACAATATTATTGTCTTCTTTACTCTTTTGAATAATATATCTAAACAAGGTTTATACATCAGACAGCTTGATTGGCTCGACATTGGGTATAATTAATGACAAGACCCCGGAAGGGATGCATTTATCATTCCGCGGTTAGGGTCCCTTCGGGCACGTAAATCGGGAACTAAGGGCCCCCGTACTACTTAATGATGGGCCCCTTAAATGACGCATTAGCACGTAATGTAATTATTAAATGGCCATTACGGTATCAATAGTCCTTCGGGATTTCAGTGACCACCGAAAGACGTCTATGGAGATGACGTGTAAGTAGAGAATTTCTGATGTTCACCGAGAGATGTCTACGGAGGTGACGTGTAAGATGATAGTTTTTAATGTTCACTGAATTCGTCTACGGACTTAACGTGTAAGCTGAGAGTTTTGATGTTTTCACCAAAAGCCGTCTACAGAGCTGATGTGTCAGCTCAAAGATTTTAGGAACTTGAAGGCAAGGAAGATTTTACAAATCTTTATATTGCCCGAAGCAAGCATATAGGTAGACGACCCACCTGATGGAAAGTAACGTTAGCGTGTTAGATATATATACTAATAGAGGAGATAGGGTGGCAAAGGAGGCTAAGGGTTAAGGGGAATGTGGGCGACCGGAACTCTAGTAAGAACTTACCGTATGAAACACAGTCAGCTTAAGGCTGAACATTTCGTGGCAACATTCAGTGAAAGCGTGTTATCAAAGTGATCGAACATATATTATATCCCGTAGGCTGTAATCAAGATAATTATTCCAGTATATTATTTACCATATTAAATACATGAGTATATAAATATATGATCTCAAATATTTAGTGGAATTACAACAAGAGTTCCATGAACGTATATTATTTTGGGCCAATAGCTGTAATCTCAAAAACTAGGGTACATATATATAAAGAAGGAGAAACTATTGGTAAGCCTCCACAAATGGCAGAAAAAATGAATGTTTAAAATAAGGTTTATATGAGAATTATTAACTAAAAATATCTATAATGGTCGAGCAAGAACAAAGTTATTATCAGTATAGAGTTTGGTTAATGTTTCATTTATGGATGCTAGACTATCCGCAAATCAGTCAATATCCACATGATCCAACTTACTTAGTTTATTGATTCGTTGACTGTTCGATAAAGTGGCGATAATTCGATAAATCCCTATGGCGACGTGAAACGGTACGGATCAAAGGTGAATGTAGTAGCTTTCTACGATGCAGGAATGGGGGGAACATACAAATGTAGTTTCTTGATGAGACTCGCAAAGTCAATTTTGGAATGGTCAATTCTTACCAAGAAACGTAGGTCAGCAATATTTCTTCGAACTTTAAGAGACGGAAGATGAAATGAGGTGCAGCGCTCAATATAACTTCTACGTGGTATTTTGAAATTGAAACTGATGTATGTCGTGAATTTCTTTCGTAAAAATTCCATCTCTATTAGAATTAGTTTCACAAGACTGATTCCAAATTTGGATTGCATATTCGAGATGACGATTACATGAATTCTTCCCTATTTGCTTATAATCACGAATGCCTCACACTGGCTAGACAAATAAAATGTACAAACTCACATTTAAACAGTAAGAAGAAATACACTAAAAAAAGTAATCCAAGTAAATGTTCCGCTTGCGAAAACAAACTTAAGATAATTTTAAACTCCACTAAAACAATTCAGGAGTTTCGAGCGAGTTGAAAGGTGATACTGTTATCGCGTCGATCCAAAGAATGGAAGTTTCCCTCCTATCCTCCTATCCGTTTTCCAACGGCTTGGGTGATAAAGATAGGATTAATAGGTATATCTAGTGAGGCCTAGTTGGCCAACTCTCACAATAACTAAAGTAAATTTCAACAGGCAGCGGCGTGGGCCGCATTATGTAGTAAGATAACAAGTGTACTAACACCGCAAATGAAGAATAATGAGCGAGTCTCCGTTGTCTTCAATCACGCATTTAAAATTTGTGCAAGAACATTAATATTTGGTTACAAAATCACTCCTTAATGCTCATTGTTATTGTCTACAAAACACTTGATTCTAAGAAATTCTTAAGAAGTTATAGGATCTCTAAAAAACTTGGTTGCGCAATATAAAGTATATTTTGATTTCTTGATTGCTAATTTCTTTTTGTTTTTCCTCCCACCCATCATCTCACCCATCATCCTCATCTTTGCTAAAGAGTTACTTGCTCCGCTTCTTCTCTTCAAACCACAACATGCTGCGAAGCGGTAGTAAAATAAATTTGCTCCCATACAGCAAATAATAACCACAAACAAAAATTAAAATGAACAAGTTGGCGGTAGACTAAATATATCTTTAATAATACTCATTGACACTTGACATCTTGATCTTCCGTGATCACGGCCACTGGAAAGTGGCCGGAACGTCGGAATAATAAAAATCAAATAAACTATCGGGCTTAAAACCGTTAAAACGTAGTTTTATTACGGCCTATATCTGTCACACTATATACAGCAAAACGCGCTCAGGGTGCCGTCTTGTAGGTTGTATTCATCTGTTCCTCGAAAATAATACCTTTTTTTTAAAGTACTATATGTCTTATACCTACCGCTGACAATACTTGTGCAAATTTTCGTTTTTTGCACGAATTTAGCTGACATGCAGATAGCCGCCCACCTGGTAGAAAGCGGTTCCAGTCGCCTATAGACATTTGGAATACCAAATGTGCTACCACTCTCTAAAGGCAGACTGGAATCTGGCACTAATGCCGGAAGACAACTCAAGGTTGTTATGGCGGCATACTTAAGACCAGGGGTGGTAGTCATCTAGACGGGCAAATACTCTACCACGTGGCTGTGGATTGCTTTGTCGCTTTTTACAACCGGACGCCCGGCTGCAAAAATTGTATTCTTTTCCCATTCCTGCACGGATATATCCAAAATCCATTCCAAATCCATTGGTCCATGTGTTGTACATCGTCATCCCTGTAAATTTGAGTCGCAAAACTCATTGGAGTTGATCACAAATGCAGCGGCGCTTATCTTTCCGACTCGCGCTCCTAAACTTATAAACTTAACCTCCCTCCCTAAAGGATTTATGGAGAAATTATAACTTTACAACTTGAAGATTGAGTTTGGATTCCTTACTATCAACACGCGTAATATAAATTTTATGTATACTGTTACGAGTTAGCGGGACTCGAATTAAAATCCCGTTAGAATTACTGTATTTATAATTTTTGAGATAATTTACACGAATTTTAGTTGTTATCAACTGAGAAACTTCAAAATATTTTTCAAGTTTTTATTTATGTTTAAGTATATTTGTCTCCATTTAAAAAATAAATTGGACATTATTTGTCGCTTAGTTAAATATTTATTAATAAAAAAGCAAAGTTTTCATCATACATAATTATATTATGACATGTTTCAGTATCAGAGAAAAACAATGTTCAATTAGTTATAAATTTTCGATAAATATCAAGTTAATTCACGTAGTAACCGCAATATTTGTAAATAATTAATAGTTCGATCACATATACGAGATCATAAATTTTGGAAACACTAAAAATGCTGTAGAAATAAATGTATACAAACCAACAACAACATAACGATAAAGGAAAAAGTAGGTGGCGCTGGTTCTCTATTCAAACAGATGAAATAAAATACAAAACAAAAATTATCTAGAGGTGAAATTTTCCCTAGGATCGTGATTTCTAATGATTAAAAATAAAATGTTTAGAATAATTGAAGAAAAATTTTGTTAATTTTGAAAATAAAACTCAATTAATACTTACATTAATGACAAGACATGAAATTAATAAATTAAATTTTTTCGAATATCTCAACAAAAACATTTTAAAATCCGTACACATGAAAGTTTGATGATGAATATCTTTTGAACGGTTAATTTCATCGCCAAAACATAGGAAACCATTTTTATAGAACAGTTAATTTCCAACAAAAATTTGTATTGCGAATTTTGTAAAAGTCATTTATTGTCGAGTTATAAAATTCATAAACAAAAATGAAATTTAATTTTGATTATTTTAATAATCAAAATTAAATCCTTAATATCTTTCAAATGGTGAGGTTTACGGAAAAAATATAAGATACCTTTTTTGTAGAGCATTAAATTTCCTAAAAAATTCTCTTCTAATTTCATTTCAGTCCAATAGAATTTTTTTCTATTGGACTGAGAAAAAAATACAAAACTGCGATGCGGAGGATCTTCCTATTAAAATTAATTTTTTTGACCCACCCTAATATATATATATATATATATATATATAGGTTAGTTATGAATATTTATATATCTATTGCCATTTTTCTGCACCACCTATTTCACCTGATTCAATTTTTTCTCATTTAGGTTGCCTGGAAGAGATCGCTTTGAGCGATAAGGCCGCCTATTGTATTGCCTAGAAAATATTGTAAATATGGTCTGTTTCTGTAATTCTATATTTTGGTGTGCAATAAAGTGTTATCTATCTATATACCATGATATTACCTATTACGTGCGTCTGTGGTTTGCAACCTTCGCCTACGCGCCCCTCGAAAAGTAATTTCTGTTTTTAAAGTACTAGTGGACGTCTCAGTAGTCAAAATTCGATTAATGACGAGTTGTGTATTTGTCTGGAAAGTTTGAATTTGCCGCCGTCTAAACTGGGCGCTCGGGGCATAGGCCCGGCTTGCCCCCGCCCCCCGCTCTCCCTAGGTGGGGCCCTTCACTTACTGTTAGACTTTTCAAGTGGTTTTACGTGCGTCCATACCGGATTCCTGCAATGTAAGACTTCCTGTTTTTCGGGACAAGTCAAGTTTTTTTACTACTGAAGTTTACTCCTTAACAATCCATTGTCATATTAGGCCCCGGTATGGAAATTTTATGAGAAATGAAATAAAACGAGCATTGACTCAACAGCGTTACCTTTGTTCTTTTTAAGCCATCTCTCCACCTCACCACCGCTGTTACAGCGAACAAAACAAAAAAATCAATCCGTTTTTGTTAATTAAAGTCATTTAAGTGTTAAAAAAGTCATGATAGCGTAATGGTTAGCGCACGCGCCCCTGAATCGAAGGGCGCGGGTTCGATCCTGACCAGAACGCATGCACCTCTTAGTCAGTTTTCTGATCTAATGTGCATATTGTTACACGTTACCACGTGCTAATAACGATGGAGAAAAACATCGTGATGCAATATTCACATCGAGATAACCGATGTGTCAAACCTGCCAAGCCGCCTTGGACAAGCGTGGCGGGTATACTGTCCGTTACCCTTAAAATGGGAGGCCCGAGCCCAGCAGGGGGACATTTATGGGCTGATATTATAAGTGTTAATCTGTATGTCATATTAATGTTCACCTCTCCTACATAAGCATGCTTTCCAAGATGAGTTTAAGTGAAACTATTATTATATTTTTATCAGGCGCTCTGATTTTTACTTCAATGATTGTAATATTGTAATGAATATGTTTGCAGATGTGTTTTGTGATTATTTATGTATTTTCTACGGTACATAATTTATCTGATATATCTTCTGTTTTTTTTTTCTTGTAATCTCCGTTATTCGGCCGCATATGGGTGCTGTCCCCGGGCATAGACACATCTTTTTTTAAGGTAGAAGTTAGCTCCAGTCGTGCGTCTGAGCTGACACACAAGTTTGATTTCACAGATCCAGACTTTCTCAATACTTGGCAACTGTCAAATGCCGAGTGTTGAGGAAGTGTTGGTCACTGCATGCGATAGACAATTGTCCACAATGAGCAAATTGTGGAATAAGCTCCCATTCTTTGCTTTCTCGGATAATAAAAAGCACTTCAAAAGGGTTCATGAGGTAATCAACGCATCAGCTCCTTTGGTGTTCATGGGCGGCTATAACTACTTATCATCAAGTACACCGCATGGCACTTCTACGATAAAAACCCATTAGAATTTGATCATAGTAACAACATGCACACTAATTCAGCCATTTATTAATTAATTATAATACATAATAAAACTAAGTTTTAACGGTTTTAAATGCGGTAATTTATTTGATTTTTGTTATTCTGACATTTTAGCCACTTTTCAGGGGCCGTGATCACGGAAGACAAAGATGTCAAGTGTTAACAAGTATTGTTAAACTTTTACTTAGCCTACCGCCAACTTGTTTATTTTAATTATTTAGTTTTAAATTTTTTATGGCTATTATTTACTCTATGGGAGCCTAATCTAATTAACCACCGCTTCGCAGCATGTTGTGGCTTGAAGAGAAGAAGCGGCGCAAGAAACTCTTCAGCAAACATGCCTAGCTCTAATAATTTTATATAATATTAAAATGGGTACAAGGAAATGTTTTATTATATATACAAGTCGTAAATTATTTTATCTTCTTATCTGTCTGTCTGTATGTCCTTTATGGAATCGTAAACTATACATCCGATTTTGATGAAATTTTGTGTGTGTGATTGAGTGGGTCTCGGTATGGTTTACAGCCACAATTGGAACCGGTAGGTGGCACTGAGATCGGGTTCTAGAATCCTCCTAATCACCTGGACCGATTTTGGTGATTCGTTTTTGTGTGTTTGAATGGGTTCCCGGATGGTTTAGATTCATAACTAGAACCGGTAGGTGGCGCTGAGATCGGGTTCTAGAATCCTCCTAATCACCTGGACCGATTTTTTCGATTTTGTTTTTGTGTCATGAAACAAAGTCTTTTAGGAATTCAGAAAATATGGCGGTAAGAAGTTCGCCCGGTCAGTTCACAATAAAATGTAATCTAATATAATAATGTCTCTTTGCTTCAATAATGTGTCATCTTGAAAATAGTAATTAAAAAAAATTGGTCTTCAAAAAGTTATTGTATCAAAATGGTTTTTTTTAATCAATCTATAATGTATTTTAAAAGATACCAAGTTATTCATTTCAATACAATTATTTTTTAGAGGATTTCAATTTTCAACCAAACACGTTATTGAAGCAAAGAGGCGATATATTATCCTTAATTGCTACAGAAATTATTCTGAAATATATAAAACAAACTCATCTGTAGCTCTTAAAATGAGTTATAAACCCGAACGACGCCTGCAATAAACAATATTTCAACAGGTCACAGCAACTGGTCGACGTTTAACAACGCACGACGCGAGACGACATGTTTCTAAAGGTATTTATTCACGTCCAGACATCTCACAATACAGAGAGTATTGTGAGATTGGGAGGACATATTTTAATGATCATACATAAAAGTTAAAAATGAAGTCTAATTCTTTCTCTAATTAACGAATAATTAACAAAATATCGAACCCTTACTGCCATTTTATCGTAGGCGACATTAGGACTATAATATAAATATTAACAGCCCATAAATGTCCCACTGCTGGGCTCGGGCCTCCCATTATAGGGGAACGGACAGTATACCCGCCACGCTTGTCCAAGGTGGCTTGGCAGGTTTGACATATCGGTTATCTCCATGTGCAGGTTGCATCACGATGTTTTCCTTCACTGATGTTAGCACGTGGTAATTGTGCGTACAATTAGGTCAGGAAACTGCCTATGTGGTGCATGCGTTCCGGCCAGGATCGAACCCGAGCCCTTTGAATTTGCGACGCTCGCGCTAGCCATTACGCTACCACGGCAAAACAACCTTTTTGTTGCAAAAGGCATTTTTTTATTTTGCTTTAAAACTTTTAGTTTATGTTAGATTGGACCCTGCTGTATCAATCTATGACATTTTTAAATTAGATTAATAGTTCAGAATACCTTTTGGAACTTAATGTTTACTAAGGTCCAAATGTCTCTTAAGACCAAATGGAGATAAATGATTGATATAATACTCCTATGGTTGAGCCCTTCTAAGAAGCCTTATTTGAAGTATGAAACTTATAGTTAGTACTATTTCAGATTCCGTAATGTGTGACTTCCTGTATTGAATACAATTTCTAATTGTATCATTATCGATAATTCACGTAACTACTAAAATCAGTTTGATAGATAGACAACTTTATAGAACGGTCCAACTATATTTACCAAAATTCACTTACACACATACAATTTGGATTGTATTGTAGCACAACTATGGCGCCGCTACGATCTTTCACGCTACGTCGCGACTGGCAGCATAGTACGCTACGCCAGCGTAGCTCTCTTTTGAACATCAAGTATGTGACTATACAACAATACTGCATTCTTTATTATCTTTTTCACGATATCACCCCATGCCATGTAACGTTAGGCGACATACTAAATTTCATTCATATAGACTGAATAGTTACCGCGATAAATTATTGTTACAAGCCGACAGTAATCCTTGGCAGGTGTCTTATTAACCCTTTGAATTTGAGTGATCTATTGTACACGCCAATCTCCTTGTTTACGCCGCCGTAAGTCATCATAAAACCTTTTCTCTGTTGGTATTTCATGCAAATTCTTGGAAGCCATTAAGCTGTCTGACGGGTCGTTGAAGAAATAAATACCCGTTCATTTATAAAATATGTAATTTCGTACGTAATATTTACATATCCGAAAAAAGTAACATTAAATATATAATGAGATTTAAAGGGCTTAAAATATCTACATTTCGTAATCACCTTTTCTCTGTGTCTCTCATGTCACATCACAATTGACAATCCTTCACTCTAAAAATCTCGCCTGCCAGGCAGTGGGCGAAAAGGTTCGTTTCGCCACACCACCCCCCCCACCCCCCACGGAGACAAAAAGAAGAACTTAAAAATACTACTTATTACAACAGTAAAAAAAACTTACGTTACTAACTAGCACAGCAACAGGTGAAGGGCCTACGAACCAAATGGTAACTTGAACGTAACTGTCCTACCAGACGGGGTGGTATAGGGTTTCTTGTTGTCTGTGGTGCTCTGTTGTTGGGTGGGAGGTGGAGGTGAAGGTGAAGATGAAACTGTGACCGAAAATGGAGAGACGGCAACTACTTGGTGTGCGGGTTTGACACGGTCCATGCTGACAACCGCATTCCCGTTTCCGATGGCGATTGTTAGGGTTTTGTCCTTCCGGCTAAGAACCTTATATGGACCTTTATACGGAGGCTGGAGACTATGTCGGACTGTGTCGTCGCGCAACCAAACATGAGAAGCATTGTTTATGTCTTTGAAAACGAAGGATGACTTTTTCCCATGACGTGAACCAGGAACAGGCTTCAGCTGTGCCATGTGGTGGCGAAGCTGGGATACGAAGGCGGAAGCGTCCACAGTCGAGTTGGGAGTCTGCGAAGGAGCAAGAAATTCTCCGGGTAGGCACAAGGGTTCTCCGTACACTAATTCGGCAGAAGAAGCTTGTAGATCCTCCTTTAGCGCAGAACGCATGCCAAGAAGCACGATGGGTAATGATAAAACCCAGGACTCTTGATGGCAAATAATTGCGGCTTTTAGTTGCCGATGCATGCGCTCAACAAGGCCATTCGCACACGGGTGATAACTTGTGGTACGAATGCGCTTTATGGAGCATAGTTGCAT
Source organism: Dendrolimus pini (assembly GCA_949752895.1). NCBI lineage: Eukaryota > Metazoa > Arthropoda > Insecta > Lepidoptera > Lasiocampidae > Dendrolimus > Dendrolimus pini. The sequence continues at coordinate 3,054,403 of OX457136.1, forward strand.
TAAAGCTCGAAAAAGAGCAGATTCGAACTGGCGGCCTTGATCAGTAGTAATAATTTGAGGCACGCCATAGCGAGCTATCCACTCCCTAAATAAGGTTTCAGCCACTTCCTCAGCTGTGATTCCAACCATAGGCCAGGCTTCAGGCCACCTAGTGAACCTATCGACAGCAGTAAGGCAGTATTGAAAGCCCTTGCTATGTGGAAGGGGGCCAACTATGTCCACATGGACTTGGCGGAAGCGCTGAGTGGGGGTGGTAAAAGTACCAACCGGAGTGGAAATATGCCGGGTAACTTTGCAGCGTTGGCAATCGAGGCAAGAACGCGTCCATTCCCGACAGTTCTTGTTTATCGAAGGCCAAACATAGCGGTCAGTGACCAATTTTGTGGTCGCTCGTATGCCCGGATGGCATAAATTGTAAAGCCTATTGAAAATAGCACGGCGCAAGTCACGAGGAATAAAGGGACGAGCCTTACCTTTTGAGGTGTCGCATACTATTACAAACTTTGTACCAGGAATGTTAACCATAGATAACTTGAGACTGGAACCTTCAGTCAACAACTTGGCTAACTCTTCATCAGACTCCTGTGACTTGGCTAAAGTGTCATATTCTTCCTCCAATGTTATAGCTTCAACGCGAGACATTGCATCTGCAACTACATTGTCCTGACCTTTACATGTAAAATGTCAGTGGTAAATTGAGAAATGAATGAAAGTTGGTTTAGCTGTGGAGGAGGAAGTTTTTCGCGCCTCTGAAGGAATGCATAAATTAAGGGCTTATGATCAGTGTAGATCGTCACATGTTGTGCCTCCATAACATGTCGATAATGCTGAACAGCCTCGTACACCGCAAGGAGCTCACGGTAATAAGCAGGCCATTGGGATTTCAGGAGAACACCAGAATGTCATCTACATAGGGGAAACAAAAATTTAAACCACGCACAACCTCGTCTATAAACCTTTGGAAGGTCTGCGCAGCATTTCGAAGTCCAAATGTCATATACGGGAACTCAAATAACCCAAATGGAGTGGTGATGGCCGTTTTGCAAATGTCATCCGGATGAACGGGGATTTGCTGGTATGCCTTGACCAGGTCTAACACCGAGAAGATGGTAGAACCAGCCAAGTCTTGGCCAAAGTCACCTATATGACGAACTGGGTAAGAGTCTGGGATAGTGCGGGCATTTAAAGCACGGTAATCCCCACAGGGTCTCCAACCATTCTCGTCCTTCTTTGCTAGGTGCAAAGGCGAGGACCAGGGGCTTTTGGACGGTCGTGCCGTACCGCAGACCAGCATGTCCTCGAATTCCTTCTTCGCAACCTGAAGTTTTTGCGCAGCGAGGCGGCGAGGGCGGCACGCAAACGGTGGACCATCTGTGGTAAGGATGTAGTGAACGGTTGTGTTTGACAACCCTATTAACACCAGGGGGTCGTGTAATATCCGGGAATTCTTTCAGGTGGTCTAAATAAGTGGAATTGCCGCTTATTATAGTTTTGATACTTGTTTGAGAAGTGTCCGCGACGATAGTGTGGACAGACAAACGTGTAGTGCCATCTAACAAACGCTGGTTGCGGCAATCTGGCAGTAAATTAAAATATGCCAAAAAGTCAGAGCCGATTATTGGCGTGTTTACGTCGGCTACCACAAAATTCCACCTGAAATCCCGGCGTAACCCTAAATTTAAAGAAAGAGATATAGAGCCGTATGTTTTTATGGGACTTCCATTAGCCGCGGAAACATCAAAATTGGAAGAAGCTATGTGTATTCCTTTGAGTAGTGTACGTGGATAAAAACTAATGTCGGAACCAGTGTCAATCAGAAAACGACTGCTGGTCCCAGACAAGTCAGTCACAAATAGACGACGGCCGGGTGTAGCACAATCAGTAGCCGTCACTACTGATCGTGAATCACGTTTAAATTCTGATTGTGATTATATTTGCAGGGCGGAATGCATTTATGAGCCTTGTTCTTAAACTTCTTATGATACCAGCATATACGTTTACTAGAGTTGGAAGAAGAGCGCGGTTTGTTGTTCGTACGGGAACAAGGACTATGACGCGACTGGAGAACAATTTTGTCAAACAATTTGGTTAGGATATCTAGTTGTTTCTTCATTACCTCGAGATCCGATGGGTTTGTGTACGAGTGAGCATCAGGCACCGCAATCGAAGGGGAAGAATCGATAGGGAGCGGATCTGCAATCGGAACGTACCCCGGAACGCGTAGCGTCGTTCTTGAATATTGATCCTCTAGATCCTTCACCTGTTGCAGCATACTTTTTACACAAGTCATAGTGAAGGATTATATGTACAACCGAAATACAAAACAGGATAAAAACAAGAAATTACACACTCGAGAATGAAACAAAAATAAGAAATATACAGACAAACGCACAAACCATTAACATAAAATATCAATATTAAATAAAATTTAAACAATGTAGATGTGCAAAACCTTATACGTAAAATCCGTATGCGATCGCCCTTATTTTTGAACAATCGGAAAATCGTTGATATCACCGTCGAAATTATCCGCTGCGGGCCGTGAATGTTATGCTGGAGCAATTCCAATCCAGATGGGCCCTGCCTGAAGATGGAGTCGGCGCTGCGGGCTGTGGGTGCCCGCTGAAGCAGTCCCAGACGTCCATGCCCGGGGGTTGCTCGGCTTTAAACTCCAGCCCAATCAGTATGAGAAGTGGGCAACGACGAATACCAAACTTTTGTATGTTGAAAATTTTGTTTTCAAATTCTAGGGGTCACCATTAATGACGGGTCGTTGAAGAAATAAATACCCGTTCATTTATAAAATATGTAATTTCGTACGTAATATTTACATATCCGAAAGAAGTAACATTAAATATATAATGAGATTTAAAGGGCTTAAAATATCTACATTTCGTAATCACCTTTTCTCTGTGTCTCTCATGTCACATCACAATTGACAATCCTTCACTCTAAAAATCTCGCCTGCCAGGCAGTGGGCGAAAAGGTTCGTTTCGCCACATGTCCATTTAACGATTTTAACAACCAGTGGGCGGCCTGTTGCTAGGGGGCCTGTCTTATTTACAAACGAATGAGGGTCGGTCACTCAGGAAATGTGTCAGTCATGTTCTGACTGCGAACGAGGCGTTACCTAGTGCACTTTCTGAGTGAGAATCTTATAACGACAAACTTTGTGCGGTTTATGTGATGACGATTTCCTGCTCTATGGTTTGGTTCTATTGTATTCGGATATACTTGTAAGAACTGTCAATTACGTGTGTGTACTTCTAATAAAGTTTGTTATAATTATACTACGAATATAACGATAGCTTACATTCTTTTTTAAACGCTGCATGGCAAAGAGTACCTGTTTGCCATGGGAATCCAGTGACAATTTTTAGTCGAACGTGAACGGAGAAAGAATACAATTTCCTGCGGCCGAGCGGCCTGTCGTAAGAGGCGACAAAACAACCCACAGCCGGGTGGTAGCGTATATGATCAACTGGATGGCGACCACCCCTGGTCTAGAGTATGCTGCCATAACAACCTTGTGTTGTGTTCCGGCATTAGTGACCAGGTTTCAGTCTCCCTTAAGAGAGCAGCAGCGCATTTCTAGTACCTTTCGTGTTGCAAATGCAACTCCTGAACTCCTGTAATAAAAAAATTAAAAAAACTCGCGGGAATATCCTAGTTATCTATATAGATGCCATGTACCACAAAAATCCTTACTTGAATCAGTCGCTTTACCGCTAAAACTCAGTGACAGTAGACAAACTGAGAACTCCATTAGCAACCGCTGACAAGCATAAAAATTTTCATTGCTCTTTAAATCCCGTCGCAGTTGATTTCCAGACGTGTATGCGAGGTTTCAAGTTATTAAAGCGCTGTAAACCATTGTACTCGCAGAACACTTTTAGCGTTAGGATGTTATAATGCTGGGAATGTGTACTTTTTAAATGTAAAAGAGATTTTGTTAAGGTGTTTGTGAGATTGAATACAGAAAGAGAGGGATGGATGTTTGTGAGTTTGGATAAAAATAGATGGAGATGGCTGTCTGTGAGATTCGATACGGATGGATGGGATGGATGTTTGTGAAATTGGATACAGATAGATGGGAGAGGATGTTTGTGAGATCAGATACATATAGATAGGGCTGGATGTTTGTGAGATTGGATACAGATAGGTGGGGTGATAATTTGTGAAATTGGATTCAAATAGACGGGGATATCTTTGTGAGATTAGATACAGATAGATGGGTTGGTTGTTTGCAAGATTGGATACAGATAAATGGGGATGGACGAAAAATACAATTTCAAACAAAGAAAATGTATTAAATCACACTCCTTAATCTTCACCTGTTTAGTAATTTATGTAATACTTTTTCATGTCTGTTTAAATACTCTTACGTTTTGTCATAATAATGTATTACTGAAACAAATAATTTTTCTGAATTTTAAGTATGTATTCAATTATTATCATTGACATCAGTAAAAAAAATATTTACGAAAATATATAATATAATTTTAGTCATAATCATAGTCTAGTTTCTAACCTTTTATACACTGTATTATATTATTTTATACGCTTAAAAATATTGATTGTTGTCTGTTGTGTTGTCCAAATAAATAAATAAATGATTTTAATTTTTTTAAAACTACGAATTCCTAAATATTGAACCTAGGTTATTCAACAGCTTATATTCAAACTAAACACCACGGGAGAAAAATTTTGGAAGCTCAAACATATAAATCTATATATATTATATAAAAGAAAGTCGTGTTAGTTACACTATTTATTATTCAAGAACGGCTTGGTTGAAAATTGGTGGGGAGGTAGCTTAGAACCAAGAGATGGACATAGGACTTTTTATCCTGTTGGAACCAGTAGGTAGCGCTGAGACTGGGTTCTAGAATCCTCCTAATCACCTAGACCGATCTTGGTGATTTTGTTTTTGTGTATTTGAGTGGGTTCGCGGATGATTTAAATTCGCAATTAGAACCGGTAGGTGGCGCTGGGATCGCATCCTAGATTTTTATTTTTTCAGAGTAGGACAACGTTTGTCGGGGCCACTAGTTAAATATAAATATATTTCTTTAATTGACCTCAAGTTGAGAAGTTCATTCGATTGATTAAATGGTCATTGATCTTAATCATATTGAGTTCTATTTAGTCTGTAAGCTTCTTTAAGTTTCTTAAAGAAGCCTACAAACTTACTCTCCTACTTACTAAGTCACGTACACCACTTTGCAATATTTTATTGCTGTTTAAGTAAAAGAAGCTGCTAGAATCTCCCCATCAACACGTCTAGCAAAAGGTTCTATTACTACACACTTGCTTACACATTTATGGTATTCCCAAGGTACCTGAAAACTTCGAAGCCTGAAGTCAGCAGTGTAATAATACATATTTTATACAAACAATAAAGATTTAAGGTGTAACAAGGTGCGAGAGTTCGCTTCGGGCCATTATGCGTGGTTTAATGTCCGATGGTACGCCCGGCGGCTGGTATAAACTGCGTGTCTTACATACAAAGCCGCGTACATACAGGTCCAACATTGGCCAAATAATGGCTCTACGTAAACCTTTTATCAAACGGTCGATTTATGGAGGGTAGATATAAGTATCGTAAATAAAATATGTGATATATGGGATTTAATATTCCAATAATTCGTTTTTATAATGTTTAGTATATTTTGTTAACTGACTTCAAAAGTGGGAGTTTCTCCATTCGTTGTGTTTCTTTGTGTGTAGGTTCAGCCATAAGCTTTTTGCTTCTGAACCGATGAAGATAAATATTTTACATTGGATTCAGTACAGCTACTAGTTTGGCATATTTATATTTTATTGTTATTAGACACAATACGAGTACATTATGCGTAACTTATAAAAGGCCCAAAAATGAGAAGCAACATATCAATACATAAATCACTTATTATATACTGTATTATTGTTTCGATTTACACAGAACACTTGCACAGAGCCTATCGTCCTCACACTTGACTGTCACAGTATTACACTGAATTTTGTGCGCTATTCGAGCCAGACTTAAGACATAAGATCGAAAAAAAAGTTTGTGAAGGTAGTTAACAGGAAATGTCGCTCACATCAGTATTTTAGTAAACAGCTCTCATAGTTTGGTTTTATTAACGGAACCAAGAGTGAAATAGGTTGACCGGAAGTAGCGTACACGTCATTAATTAAATTAATTACACTATTTAAAAAGTTACACAATCATTATTATTAATTACATTTTAACAACAGTAAATTATTGATGAAGTTGCTAAGTGTGTAATAAATCTTTATCAATATTTAAACAAGTTCTTACACTTAAAGGTGGAGAACAAAAGATTTCTAGCAAAACGAAAGCCATTTTAAGAGTAACTAAAGAGCATGGAATAAATATTTTGAAACATAGTGAAGTAGCTATATTAAAGTACTATATTAAAACAATGTAACACCAAGTTTTGTATTGCTGGCGAATATGAACCAACGATCGTTACCCTTCGTTGGGTCTGTGTATACGCAGTCGTACATATAACACTTTGCTGCTTGCTCGATTTATGTAACGGGCGGTTACGCGTGTAGAGCATTAAAATACGATGTTAAGTAAATATTTATAATAGCAGCATATAAATGTACTGCTAAGTTTAGGCTTCCCAGTTCAGAAGACTATACATGCGACCCTCAAGTAATGTGGGTTGCCATGTATCCTGAAGTTGACTTACTTTACCGTCAGCGAGTTTTATGTTTAATAAATAAAGAACTAAAGAATTTATTCGAAACTATTTATTAACATAGTGTACATAAATAATTGGGTAGCGCAAACAACTGCTGTAGTATAATAATATGTTGCAGTTGTTAGCGCCCACTTCAAGACAACTCGTTTGGACCTTTTTAAAATTTAAAAAGAAAACAATAAAGAGAAAATAAATAAAATAATAAAAAAGTAATAAATACCCCAGAGCCGGAGTTAATTTATTACATATTATTTTAACCGTCGATTGTATGTCGGTGCACACTTGTCTAAATAGTTGTTGTTCGCTAACTAGGATACGAACCTAAAGTATTATTTGAATGAGAAACACACAAATGTCCGGGCTAACAGGCAACCATAGTCGTTAAATAATAATAATATCGCAACGTTAAAAAGGTTTGAAGGAGTCTAATGCATGTTAAATATTCCAACATCCATACTACCATACTTATATTATAAACGCGAAATTAAATCTGCCTGTTACGCTTTAATGAAAAAACTAAATAACTTTTTATGCTGAAATTTGTATTATGTATTGGTAATTAATTATCTTATATTTTATATTTAATTTCTATTCCTTTCTTTATGCCTTCCCGCCCGTCCTTATTCTCGCCGCGTCAATAGTGAAGATGTCACCATTTTTAAAACAATAATAAAACCGCTACGACAAGAGAAGCAAGCCCTGTTCCGTCTCAGTACATCCTTTGCACCACACGCTTAAATTTCATCGCTCCGCCGTTATAAAAAACGCTCCTACAGTCAAGATTGTGTGCACGTCTCACGAAGTGACAATATAAATAAACCAAAAATTAAAAACTCGTCGGTCCTGTTGCTGGGGCTGTAGAAAAGACCCGAGAGCAGCAGCATACGGCGAGTTCTTTCTACTCCCAATATTGAACCAACCTATTATACAGTCCATAACCACTCCTAATCAAATGGTGAATTATATTCCCATTACCTACATGTACTTTCAAGACCGAGAACTGACATAATATTACATCCCGAAAAATAATAAATCTTCTGATGCCAAATAGCGCCTACACAAAAATTCAACGCAATGTAATTTATGTGTATAATATTGCTCTCTAAATAAGGCGTGAGGAAAATTCCAGTGAAATATAAATGTTAAATAACCATGTGTGTAATCAATTGAATCTAATGAGGTCTGAATTTCAAGTCAGTTTTAAAGTTGACGACACGTGACAACACGTCCTACCCACGTCCTACCTCAATGGATAATTTCAATTGATACGTCTCAACTAGTAGACTTTATCATAAAGTTAGTTTTTGCGTGCGGTTCTGTTCGTGTTAATGCAAATTTTTGAGATAGAGTGAACACCGGCCGTTGGGAGTCTCAGATGTCCTTCGGTAATTTTATCCCGGGTCTCGAGATAATACGTCAATGCGTCAAAACGTATACTCATAAGGCCATCGAGCGAAGGTGGAACTTATCATGATGGCGTGGCTCCATCTACGATAATATTAAAGTGCTATGTTGGATTATGTTTCAGCGTGAGTCATTTTGCAAATTTTAGAAAAACATGTTGTGTAAGAAGTCTTGAAAGGTACCAGAAATTTCTGAACGACTGATTTCCGTACAAAAATAACCATTTTGACGCCAATGGTTGACCATACTCACGATATTGAAATATCAGTTTATGGCCCTCGACTCTAATACCCATGTGGAAAAAAAAATGCCTTTGGCGGGTACATACATAATACGATTGCGTCAGGTTCTGTTTATTTGTCTTGGAGGAGGACTGGAGGTTGGGGGGCTTTGAAGAAAACCGCCTTGTCTCGACTTCTACTTGACCGGCGACTACCGGTCGGTGGCGGGCTATGCAGCTATTGGAGTCTACTCGCATAACGGTGTTCTCTGAACGGCTCTCGCTGGCCAGTCTGCGGCATGCGATGACCTCCGCGGGCTTTGCGTTGGCTTCTTCTGCGGCTTAGTTGACCATTCATCGCCGTTCAATGGCCATCTCGGGCGTTGGCGTCTGGTCGCCTATCAGAGGCTTTATGGTCTTAGCAACCTCTTAAAACCCTGCTTAGGCGAGCGTATGAGATCGCGATGGGTCAGTAGGTAGGTCTGTTGATGGTCTTGTGGTTGCGCGTGCAGGGGGCAATCTCGTAGAGAGATGTGTGTCCGCAGTTGTCGGCGAGGTCTAACATTGTCCTCATCAACATCGCCATAAAGCCTTCAACACTGTCCCGTTTTGTATATTACAAAGAGTTACCTTCAAAACAACACTGAAATTAGGCAAGCAGTTTCTTAATGTGTAATCAGAATTAATGAGGTGTGAATTTAATAACATGTTTATTTAAGAAGAAAGCGTTTATTACGTGATACTCAATGAACAATTTGACAAGAGAAGACTTGACTGGTACCCACACATATCTCACACTCCATTAATTAAGGAATACGTGATGGGGCTCATATGGAATCTTCCTAAAAACTCTTTTGAGATATTGAATATTAATGAAGTATTATCATATAAAAACCCCGTCTACTGTATCATACAGCATACTCACATCCCGCATATTGGAGTAACAACAACTCGAGAAGAACAAGAAATATATAGCAACAGTAATACCAAAATCAATTTTAACATCATGAAGTTCGCAGTTAAGCTTTTGATCGCAGCTATTGCTTATATGCTGCTCCTGGGAGTACCAGCTCAGGGACCTCAGTCAGCTGAGGTATACTGTGGAAGTAAACTTGCTGAGACCCTCGCTTACTGGTGTCCGATAGTATTTGAAGAGAAGCGGTCTGGGAATGCTCTTAGTCGACCCCTCAAGAACTGGTTTACGAGACAAGTTAAAGATGTGGAAATCCAGAAGCGGGGTATTATTGACGAGTGCTGCTACCAGCCATGCACTTTGGATGTCTTGCTTACTTATTGTTAGTTCTATTTTTCCAAGACATATTTGTAAAGTAAATAATGATTCAGGACTTATAATATTAAATTATGAATAAAACTATTAATACAAATTAAAAACATATGCTCTGCTATAATTGTAAATATGTGACTGATACCTAATATTTAATGTTATAATTAATAAAGATTATCAATACTAAGCAAGTTCTGATTTTGATTTTTAACCCATCAAGAAAGGAAGAAGTTTTCAATTCGTCGTAATTTTTTTTTATGTTGTTGTTTCTGAACCGATTTTGGTGTTTTTTTTTTTGCGTTCGATTCAGAATATCTTCATAGTAGTCTGAAATAAACATTGTTATCGGACTTTGAGTTTCGGAGATGCAGCAAAAAGTTCATTAAAATCCGGTAAAAATGTGTACTTTTTAAGGTATGTCATTCATAACGTTTTTTGTTTCGTAACCGATTTTGATCGTTATTCTAGCATTGGATTTAATTTAAAATTATTTTATTTATAATGTTATATATAATTATTTATTTAAATTATTCAATGATTTAAAAAAATCATTGAAATAATTCACAAAAACAGCTTAGAATTAGGTACAAATGTCGGTCTTATCGCTGACAGCGATCTCTTCCAAAAAACCTTGGGATGGAGAGAAAAATATGGCACAAAAACTGGGGCAGGGTTTGCTGCACAATATTTTAAAATTGTTATATATTTTGTATATTAATATTATTATATATAGATATACATATAGATTTATATACACATGATTAAATACATAAAGCATTAAGTATAGATTTGAAATAGTACCATATAAATTTCATTGCTATTAGACGCTGGGGTCCGAAGATATAGCAGAAAATTCCTCAAAATCGAATAGAAAATGTATTGAAAAATATTCTTAGGTTTAGGACAATCCTAATACAAGTAGGTAACTAATTAAGATCAATAACGTACTGTACTAGACTCGAGTAGGACCAGAAAAACGCATAAAGCAGTGCAAAGCGCATGTGACTCATCTCGAGGTGAGAACAGAGGCGCGAGGAACGATGAACCCCTACTCTCCGGACTTTGCGTGCGGATGTGCCCGGTATCACCAGTTACACACGTCTGAAGACGACGGTGACCACTCTCAACTAGGTGGGCCCTCTGTTTACTTACCAGCTTGACCACCAAGAGAGTTACCGTTACCATTCCTCGCAGTAATGCGGCCAGTCTTTTGGGCACGTTTCCAACTGACAGTATACCACAACCTCTTAGATTTTGTACGATCGTTGCAAGTCATGAAGTCACAACTTTAATGAGTTAAATGGTAAAATAATTATGGTTTAAATCATAATAAAACATTATATATTATATTATATATATTATACGTTTTAAAGGTAAGATTTATATGGAAATGGTTTTACAATTTAGAGCTTCCCCCTGAGTATCGAACCCTATGCCACTGTCCTTTATTTTACTTACATAATAACTTAATTCCATTTTGACATATAATATAATCCATATTAATATTATAAATGCGAAATTAACTCTGTCTGTCTGTCTGTTACGCTTTTACGGCAAAACTACAGGAAAGATTTGACTGAAATTCGGTTTATATGTAAAATTATACCGAGGGTGGAGAAGGGATAATTTTTATCCCAGATACTGGGATAGATTTATGTAAAGGTTATCCCAAAAAGTAAGATAGGTTTTTTGTGATTTGTCATTGTTGTTCTTTTTGCCCCTTTTTTGTAATTATTGTCATTTATGTAGTTTACATAGAAGGAAACTACATAAGTGACAAAAAACGGCTGGCTTGGCCATCTACACAGAATGGGGGAGAATCGCGCTGTGAAAAGAACCTATTTGGGCAAACCAGCGGGACGGCGACCACTTGGTAGGCCCAGGTATCGCTGGAGGGACATAGTGGAGGCTGATCTGCGCGAGCTTAATGCCGATGACTGGCAAGAGACAGCACTGAACAGGAAGGAGTGGTATATTCTCGTTTCGGAGGCCAAGACTCATTTTGGGCCGGTGAGCCGCAGCAGTTAGTTAGTTCATAGACGGAGGATAGATAAATTGAACTAGGACGGTTTGGAGGATGAAAGTTTGGATAAGACCAATCATTTCTCAAGTTTATAGATATAAAAATATATAAATAAAATTATAAAAAATCGATAATAACTTGAGCTGTCTATCTGTTAAGCCTTCACGGAAAAATACTATAAATACTGGATTGGTTTTGATGTAACTTTGTTTAAATGTAGTTTTAAAAATGGACATAATTTCTTTTCAATCTGCGGAAGATGGAATAGTTTGCGATATAAAATGAGATTAATCTTCCGGATGCAAATAACACTACATAAAAATTTAGTACAATGTAACCTGTATTAACGCCTGCTCTGTAAACAAGAAGCAAGCACTAGAGATTGACCTGCGTCGCAGCCGCGGGGTAAACTCTAGTGGACCATATCAAGGGATGGAAAACAGGATTCAATTTTTTAATAATATTTCTATTCTGTTTGTTCGAGATTCACGTAGAAACTTCTGGGCCGATATCTATAAAGTTTTCACAAATCGACAGCGAATGGCTTAGATTTAAAACCTCCTCTACCTTTTATCATGGGAAACCTGCGGGAATTTTATGGGAATTATTTAAAATGGTCAGATTAAAAGAAAAATTGAATTCCAATGTGATTTTTTACGGATCGATAGTAAATTGTATGTAATCAAATCCCTATCCCTATTAATATTATAAATGCGAAAGTAACTGTCTGTCTGTCTGTGTCCTATTTGGTCATTTTGGCCTATTTGGTCATTTTGGCCTATTTGGTCATTTTGGCCTTTTTGACCTTTTTGGTCATTTTGGCCTATTTGGTCATTTTGGCCTTTTTGGTAATTTTGGCCTATTTGGTAATTTTGGCCTATTTGGTCATTTTGGCCTATTTGGTCATTTTGGCCTATTTGGTCATTTTGGCCTATTTGATCATTTTGGCCTTTTTGACCTTTTTGGTCATTTTGGCCTATTTTGTCATTTTGGCCTATTTGATCATTTTGACCTTTATGGTCATTTTGGCCTATTTGGTCATTTTGGCCTTTTTGATCATTTTGACCTTTTTGGTCATTTTGGCCTATTTGGTAATTTTTCCTTTTGGGTCATTTTGGCCTATTTGGTCATTTTGGCCTTTTTGGTCATTTTGGCCTATTTGGTAATTTTTCCTTTTTGGTAATTTTGGCCTATTTGGTCATTTTGGCCTATTTGGCCATTTTGGCCTATTTGGTCATTTTGGCCTATTTGGTCATTTTTCCTTTTTGGTCATTTTGGCCTATTTGGTCATTTTGGCCTATTTGGTCATTTTGGCCTTTTTGATCATTTTGACCTTTTTGGTCATTTTGGCCTATTTGGTCATTTTGGCCTATTTGGTCATTTTGGCCTTTTTGGTCGTTTTTGCCTATTCCGTCATTTTAGCCATGTCGGTCACTGTGGTCTTTTGGTCATTTAGACCATTTTGGCCATTTTGGTCAAGTTTTGTAATTTATTTTGTTGACAGATAGACGAGGGATGGTATAATTAGCGATATAAAATGAAGTGAATGTTCCGTGGGCAAATACATAAAAATGTAATATAATATAACCTGTAGCACTTGCTCTATAAACAAGAGACACGCACTAGAGGTTAACCCGCGGCACAGCCGCGGGGTAAACTCTAGTTGATATTATAAATGCTAATTTAACTCTGTCTGTCTGTCTGTTCCGTTTTCACGTAAAAACTACTGGACCGATTTGGCTGAAACTCAGTATATATATGTTTTCGATACCGAGAATGAACATAGGATACTTTTTATCCCGAAAAGTGGGATAGTTTCTGGGATAAGAATATATTTGTCTTTCTGTTTGTTATGCTTTTAGGGAAGAACTAATGGGCCGATTTGACTGAAATTCGGTACGTATGTAAATTAAATATTGAGCGTGGACAAGGGATAATTTCCATTTTGGCCTTTTTGATAATTTTGGCCTATTTGGTCATTTTGGCCTATTTGGTCATTTTGGCCTTTTTGATCATTTTGGCCTTTTTGGTCATTTTGGCCTATTTGGTCATTTTGGCCTATTTGGTCATTTTGGCCTATTTGGTCATTTTAGCCTTTTTGGTCGTTTTGCCTATTCGGTCATTTTGGCCTATTCGGTCATTTTGGCCTTTATGGTCATTTTGGCCTTTATGGTCATTTTGGCCTTTTTGGTCATTTTGGCCTATTTGGTCATTTTGGCCTTTTTGGTCATTTTGGCCTCTGGTCATTTTAGCCTTTTTGGTCATTTTGGCCTATTTGGTCATTTTGGCCTATTTGGTCATTTTGGTCATTTTGGCAATGTCGGTCAGTTTGGCCTCTTTGGTCATTTTGACCATTTTGATTATTTTGGAATTTTTGGTAGTTTTGCCTATTCCGTCATTTTGGCCATGTCGGTCACTGTGATCTTTTGGTCATTTAGACCATTTTGGCCTTTTTGGTCAAGTTTTGTAATTTATTTTGTTGACAGATAGACGGGGGATGGTATAATTAGCGATATAAAATGAAGTGAATCTTCCGTGGGCAAATACATAAAAATGTAATATAATATAACCTGTAGCACTTGCTCTATAAACAAGAGACACGCACTAGAGGTTAACCCGCGGCGCAGCCGCGGGGTAAACTCTAGTAATAATATAAATGCGAAACTTTGAATGGATGATGATGTTTATTGCTCAATAACGCCAGAACAGCTGAACGGACCTGAATGAAATCTGGCACAGAGGTGGGCTATAGTCTAGAATAGCACTTAGGCTACTTTTTAACTCAGAAAAATCTACGGTTCCCGGGGAAAACTCTATTTAAAAAATGTACATAAACGCAAGCGAAGCCGCGGGCAAAAGTTAGCGTTATAATTAATAAATATATAGACAATTAAAAAGTTATTATATATGAACATATTTTATTTCTGCTTCGTAATTGTCTTATAATCTACAGAAATATTTAGCAGTAAGTCAGCAACACATCAAGGGTGCAAGGCTGGTAGCAACACTCGTCGACCACTCCTCGCTTCCTTACTTCTTGCCTCTTCAACTCTTTAGGATACCGTTCCACTTCCAGATCCCGATGACTTACAAAGTTGCTTGACCGTTTGTCTTCAGTGATAAGCGGGCACCAGTAAGCTAGAGTATTCGCGAGTTTTCTACCGCAGAACATTTCACCTACAGCAGCCTGTCCATTGGCCTCTTCCAGATACAACGCCATGACTGCAGTTATAATACAAAATACTGCAAACTTCATTTTGAAGATAATTACTTCTTCGTCGTTCTTGTAACGCCTCTAGTTGAGTGGTGTGTTAATTTCTAAGCTGTTGCTTATACGACGTGTTGAGTTTGAATGTGCTTTCTTCCGAGATGTTCAACTTTTATATCAAGCTTTTTCTTAATATTCAGATACCAAGTATTATTGTAGGGAGGTGATACGCCTTTGTAAACATCGGTGACATCATTACCGTTCCCAATCATAAGTGTGACAGGCATTTAAAATTTCACGTGTGCGATGAAGTGTTCTAATCAAAGTGGGTTTAAATGACATGACGGCGTAAATTTTATTACAAGAGGAGTCTAGATTATCTTACTACGTATTAAATCGAATAATTTAAAATAGGCTTTTGGAGAATGACACGGTTAAAGAGTGGCATCTTCCTACACGATCTTTATAGATATTGAATATTAATGATGTACTACCATATAAAAACCCCATTCTCTGTATCATATAGCATACTCACGTACTGTAAATTCGAGTAACAACATCTCCAAGAGAACAAGAAAGATAAACAGTAGCACAAGAATCACCACCATGAAGTTTACAGCTATTTTTTCGATCACTACAGTTATTTGTATGCTTCTCCTGGGAGTGTCAGCCCAAAATGCTCAGTCAGCTGAGATCTACTGTGGAAGACGTCTCGCTGATTCCCTCGCTTACTGGTGCCCTATGGTATATGAAGAGAAGCGGTCTGGGAATGCTGCTAGTCAACATTCCTTCAAGGGTTGGTTTTCAAGACAAGTAAGGGATGTGGAAGTCCAGAAACGTGGTATCGTAGATGAATGCTGTAACCAGCCGTGCACTTTGGATGTTTTACTGAGTTATTGTTAATTTTGTTATTAATACATATTTTGTGTAATATCATTAGTGAATTTAACCCTTGATTATGTAAATGTTTCAATTTATGTCTGTATTATCTACTTCTTTAAGAAATGTAAATATATTTGTATAGTTACACTTCTCGAGTTTTATATTACATTGGTATTGAATGACACTGAATGATTCAAGTTTACGTTTATATCACTGGTCCACAGTGGTTTTGTTGCCTTAGATATGAAAATGATTTTGGGTCCATTTATGCACACAATTCATGAAACTGTCAATGATTTTGTCATTCTGTCAATTATTTTCATTTTACATTACAAAAATCAAAAAACGTGAAATAAAATAACAGATATATTTATAATGTCAGTAATATTTTGAGTAAATACGATACATCGAAGTAAATAAAGAGGAAAATGTCGAAAATATATTTTATATTTCCATAAAACGCCTTTTATGAGCTTTTCTTTTATAATCATGAAAATACGAGCTTGAGAACTTTCATGAATATATTGGTAATCTGGGCACTTGAAAACGTAAAAATTTGCGATGATATCCAGGGCAACAAAACAAACCTTTTTTTTGTAGAGCTGTGTATTTATTACTTTAGTTGACTAATCCAAGTTGAAAAACAGAAATGAACCGTGTGACATTGGCTTTACCATGCCTTTAAAAGTTGCGAAGCGCGTTCGATGTCTGAAGACATGAGAGGGACCGCATTAGAAGCTTCAGCCATTACGGCAATTTTCAAGTTTGCAGGTGAACAATTTATAAGCCAGTTACCTACATTTGTGATATGTCATTTTATGTGTTCATTTATTTATGGGGAGACTGTTAGCGTGGGATGCGACACGTGTTGACTCAGTGGCCCCGTCACATCTTCCAACGACCACTATCCAAGGGCTGGCAAAGCCACTTTAGCTGAAGACCTCAAACGGCGCAAATATGGAGCCTTAGGCAAAGGTAACATTTATTCGTTGGGTTGAAACATGCAACATGGAATACTTCTCTCATATGTGGGATGGCTCAGCGGTCTGGGAATGCTCTCAGTCGACCCCTCAAGGGATGGTTTACGAGACAAGTCAGAGATGCGGAAATCCAGAAGCGTAGTATTATTGACAAGTGCTGATACCAGTCATGCACTTTAGATGTATTGCTTAGTTACTTTTAGTTGTATTTCTCTAAGACATATTTGTAATGCAAATAATGATTTAGGACTTATAACATTAAATAATGAATAAAACTGGTAATATAAAGCAAAAACATATGCTCGGCTATAATTGTGAATATGTATTAATTTTATAAATAATATAATATATTGTCAATACTAAGCAGGTTTTGATTTTGATTTTTTACCCTCTTCAAGAACGGATGAGGTTCTCATTTGGTCGTGTATTTTTTTTATGTTCAACCATAACTCTGTTGCTTCTGAACTGATTTTGTTGATTTTTTGAGTTTGATTCAGAATTAAAAGAATTGAAAGAATATTACTATGAAGATAGTAATATGATATAAACATTGTTATCGGACTTTGGGTTTCAAAGTTAGAAGTTCGCAAAAAGCTCGTTAAAATTGGGTTAAAATGTGTAGTTTTTGAGATATGTAATTTATATTTTTTTGTTTCTGAACCGATCTTGATTATTAATTATGCATTGGATTAAATATAGATTTGAAATAGTACCGTATAAATTTTATTGATATTAGACTCTGGATTCCAAAGATATGGCAGAAAATTACTAAAAATTAAATAAAAAATGTATTGAAAAATATTGTTAGGTTTATGACAATTCTAAAACGAGTACGTACCTAATTTATATCAATAACGTGTTGTACTAGACTCGACAAGGACTAGGAAAGCGCACAATGGAAACGCACCAGACAATGTACATCATGCTGTGACGGATCCAACGTTGCCAAAAAGAGGGGATTTGATATAAATCCATGTATGTAAATAAAATGATCAAAAACTTCAATTAAAGACATTAACGACATGTGAAGAACATGTATGTTATTGAATACATTAAATTACACATGCAATCAATCGAATATTGATTAATAAAACTGATAATAATATTCAATTAATGGAATATATTAAAAAGTAAATTAAGAATGACGACACCTGGTGTAGATAACGCGGAAGCTTCATACAAATCGTTGTCAGATATTCTTGATTCTCGAGTAGTTTCAGCTTGCGATAATAGATGGCGCTGAAACAGAAAAATTTTTACATAGAGGTGTTGTATTTTGAAAATTCCAATTTTCTTCGGTAATTCAGAGATTAGGGCATGCAAAATGCATTAGAAATAACCACAAGCATCTAATCTATGGTAAATTAACAAAATATGTTACCTTTATTGTGTTCAGAATGCAGTATTCATAGATTTGTGTAGCAGTCATAACATATTTTGGAAGTTTGTTAACATTTTAGAATTTTCTTCTTATTTTTGTGAATATACACTTCAGGATATGCTTAGGATGAGTATGTCACTCCTGAGCTCCGTAGGGAAGAGTGGGTTTCGCATTTGATAGCAAGTTCGAAGAACAAAAGCATATATCTGAAAAGAAATAAATAATTGTTATAAAATTTAAAATTAAATAAAGTTACATATTAAATAAATAGCTAGTAAATTGCAGACGTTAGATAACATGTATATCACGGTAAAATTAACCAATTTCAGAAATATTAAGAAATAAATAAGTTATTAGCGAAAAACAGAATAGAGATTTGCAGGGAAATTGACAAGATCGATTTTAGCCAAATTACCTTGTTAAAATTGTACTGAAGGTTGAGAAGTTTATGTATAAATATGCTAAATTAATACAGAAGACGTAATATCACCTGCAAAAGTCGATTAGAATTAGCAGTTTATAAATAATGGGGAAAAATTAAACTAATATAGTCAATAACGTTTCACAATAACAGACAAGATATTACCAAAATGAGTTATGGGAATATAGCTAGTTATTGCAATTTAAAACTGTAAATTTACATATAGAATCTAGTAGTTAGATATTAGTAATTCTATACTAAATGCAATAAAGAATAACTAAATTTATAAAGCAGGAAATAATTAAATTTAATTAGCATAAATGGAGGTGCTTCTGAAAAGTAAGAAATTAGCATTTAGTAGTTAATTTACGTTATTAAGGAGATATTTCTATGTTGTGATTAGGTAAAATAGTTAAAGATTTAAGTAATTAATTATGCATAAAGTAATAGACGTTTATAGATAGAAAACAAGAAATTATTAAAAGAGAAACATAAGATACGATTTTTAAGTAGAGGGCGCTTTCAGCGATGCTGTTTCGTTTAATATGGAATATTTCGGGATTTATTAGGAATATGTATGAAATATTTATGTCAGAAGATGACAAAATGATTTTAAAAAGATTTTCTAACAATAAAATAATTCGAAGTTCTTAGTTTTACAAATAATTATGTAGGAAACAACGCTGTTCTCTGATTGGTTGAAAAACGTTGGTGCCGATACCAGGGGGGCTGAGGAAAGGGGCGCGAAGAGTAGAAAGACGGTAAACAGCGGAAAAGTACTGGGAGCGGGGTTGAACAATATAAATACTAGGGTTCGAGAAAGATTCGGGACAGTCTACGTTATACCATTATCCGTCGCGAAGCGCTGCTAGCCGGAAACTAGCGCCCCCTATTGAGTACCATAGGGCTCAGCGCTGCCGCTATGCGCCGCTAAATAATTAATTAAATTAAATTAGATAATTAAATAAGTGCTGCGTCGTCGAGTCTACGGTGAGATTAAATCAGTTATATTTGATTCAGAATAGTATAGCTAGGTGATTCAATCAGCATTAAATTAAATTAAAATTAAAATTAAGAAAATTCATAATTAAATAAATCTTAAAAAAATGTAAAGAAATTACGCGAGTTCGTAAGATTTTAATTAAAAATGATTGTTTAAAATTGCTTTTAAAAACTCATATAAACGGTTCGCGTAAAATTATCCTAATATCTAGTTCTTTGACAAATTAATACGGGAGATAATATAATATTTTAATGTAATCTTAAGAGTCGCGATAAATAAAAGCATACCTTCTTTTAAATCAAAAAAATAAATAAATCTGTGAGTTCACTATACGAAGCGATGATGAATTCATTAAAACTATTCAAAATTAGGCCTACCTTCTTTAATTTAATTAAAAAGAAGAGAATAAAATTATACGAGAAATTAACGGTATTAAATTGAATTTAAAAATGCAAAGAGATTACGTGAGTTCGTAAGATTTTAATTAAAAATGATTGTTTAAAATTGCTTTTAAAACCTCATATAAACGATGCGTGTAAAATTATTCTAATATCTTGTTCTGTACAAATTAATACGGGAAATAATATAATATCTTAAAGTAAATTTAAAGGTGTCGCGATAAATAAAAACCATACCTTCTTTTAAATCATCAAAACTAAATATGTGAGTTCATTAAACGAAACGATGATGAATTCATTAAACGATTCAAAAATGAATCTACCTTCTTTAATTTGATTAAAAATGAGAGAATGAAATTATACGAGAAATTAAACGGTATTAAATCGAATTTAAATATACAAAATATATTATTCGGAATTTAAAGGGGTGGTTGCAAGAGAAAATAAATATTGTAAAATCTTATAAAGTAATAATTCGGTTAATATATAATTTGATGTAAAATTAACTAAAATATGTATAAGCAACCATGAATAACTTATGTTCTGGTAAGACATGGTTGATGCAATAAATTTAGTAGAATAAAAGGCGTTAGCTTGTTTAAATAGTGTCAAATTGCATTAGATTGATTAAAAATAAACATAATAATTAATACATTAATAGAACTGTGACATGCAAATTTAATTCTGGTATTGTAGGCTTGATTGAATCAACAAAATTAGGAATTGTGATCTGCGTATAGATGGTAGGAAACCTTGTTTCGGAAGGTGTGTTAGCGTAGGAGACTAGTTTCGTGAGTCTACTAGTTAGATGGTGTTAGAATCTCTACAATAGTAGGTAAGTCGGGCAAGAACGTCCGGCTTTTGGGTAAGTTTTTGAACAGATTGACAGGGATGTTCGAGCTATATTTATTTCTTTTACCTTTATTGCATTTGTTGAAGATTTCTATGTGTGTTACAGATTTATTACAAAATATGTTATTCGGAATTTGGTTGCGATATATTAGAATCGGTTAATGTAAGTAGGCGGATAAGAAGATTATTCTAGACTCGTAAGTAGGGTTACGTATAATTTGATGCGTTACGATAAACTGAGATACATTTAGTTTTAGAAGGCTGGTAGGGCGGATAATTAATAAACGTGGTTAATGTAGGAAGCGGTTACGGCGATATTATGAGTACATTAGGTTAAGGCGTTATTTTTAGAATAAGCGGATTTGAACGTTCGTTATACGATAATGGAAAAAGTGGCGAATACGTTAGTATTATTGCGTTAGATTAAGACGTTATATTTAGAATAAGCGGATTTGAACGTTCGTTATACGATAATGGAAAAAGTGGCGAATACGTTAGTATTATTGCGTTAGATTAAGACGTTATATTTAGAATAAGCGGATTTGAGCGTTCGTTATACGATAAGTTAGGAAACGGCCAAAAGTGTTATTAATAAATACACTAAAGCGTTATTTTATAAGTTTAGAGTAAGCGGATTTGAGCGTTCGTTATACGATAAGCGTTATTATTAAATACACTAAAGCGTTAGTTTATAAGTTAGTGTAAGCGGTTAACGTCCATTATACGTTGAGTTATGCGTTATTTTAAAACGTTAAATTAGACATTATTTATAAGTAGTTATAAGTTACTTAGGTGCGTTAATTTAGGCTTTAGTAATTATAAACGGGTTAATGCTCATTATACATTGATTAATACGTTATTATTATTGCGTTAAATTAAGCATTAATTATAGGTAGTTGTAAGCAAGTTAATGATCATTACACGTTAATTGGCTAATGCGTTAATTATGAGTAGTATAAACGTTTTATACGCTCAATAGATATAATATATATATGAATCGGCCGTCACGTTATCATTAGAACGTCGTAGTATATAGAATAGATGGTAGGAACATTGAAAGATACTTATAGAACCACTTATAAATAATAACTAAATCGTTAAACAAAAATTATCATAAATAACTTGAAACTTGTCTTCCATTTACTGGTTTATTCGAAGTAAATATTCATCACACATTACAGTACTATCTTAATAGTTCATAGCTGTCTTAAAATTAAGTAAGCCTAGCCTCCCTCGTAGAAGATAATTCAAAATGATATGATTCATATCAAACACTAATGAAATAGTTATGTAATTATTACATAGATTCAATACCTACTTCACATAGAGCCTATACAAGGTCCTAAATGCTTGGAATACTAGCAAGATTTAAAACATTCTAACACTTGTGTGTTATTGATCCATGAGTTAGGTATTTATTACATGCATTTATGTGCTCTAATTCATATAATATCCATACATACTGGGTCCAATATCAGAAATGAATTAAAATACCCTAACACTTATGTGTTATTATTAGTCCAGGAGTTATGGATGTATTCCTACTCTGAAATATTAGAACAAAATGAAATAAATATCTTAAAGGTTATTTCTATATTGTATACATATGTATTCATTAATTATGCTGGTTAGTTATATACATATGTATGATTATGTATCATATGTATACTAGTCCTTTGAAATACTATTGAATTTAATATATCATGGGTTATTACATATGTATTGGTACCCTTGCTTTATAAATATTTATGCACAAGTAAATATATGCTGCATGCATGCAAGTTTAATGATACTATTGACTTAATATAATGGATATTATTTATATAAATACATGAGCATGGATGCTCTACTTTGCATGTATTGGGTATGCTTACCACTTGCAATAACATACTACATGATTCATGGTACATATTATTTATTTACAATATATGTATATTCTATTGGACACATTACACTCAACAAATAAACTAGATTCACTATGTGTGCTTCTGGTAAAGTATATGTGTTGAAGTTCAAATGGTGCCGATGCCAATCATAGCTCAACGTTTGACGCTCACAAAATGTGTTTTATTATAGGGTTCCCCTAAGTCCATGAGTTGGTTGTATTGGGCTTTAGGCATTTGACTAAAGAGTTGTTCGCACATCTCTTGGGCCGTCATCAAAGCCATTGACTTCGCAGTGAATTGTTTTGATTTCGGATCATTCCTGCATCATTAAACATTGATTTGGCTAGAAGTTTAACCAGTCGTAGGTATAACTGGGCCTCCTCATGTTATGGCTGAGTGTAGACTTCGTACCCTAAGGTCAGTTTAATGTGTTGTGAGACATGAGTTCAATCTACCAACCAGATGGAACCATCAGCTTGTACTGGTGGTCTAGTTGTCCTCTTGTGTTGGTATCCTCTGAGTGCCCAATGTTGACCTAAAACGATTGAATAATCAACGATTGGTCCATATGAGCTGAACACATATATATAATACAGACTAAACAAAGTATGGTAAATATATTTCCTATAAGTCTGTCTGATATTTATATACATTACAAACTACAGGTGGGCTTGGTAAAACTCCTCCCATATACCTGTTCATATTACAAGTATGTTTCGATCCATTCATTGTTGATTGCGATCATATAACATTTATACATTACAAACTACAGGTGGGCTTGGTAAAACTCCTCCCATATACCTGTTCATGTTACAAGTATGTTTCGATCCATTCATTGTTGATTGCGATCATATAACATTTATACATTACAAACTACAGGTGGGCTTGGTAAAACTCCTCCCATATACCTGTTCATATTACAAGTATGTTTCGATCCATTCATTGTTGATTGCGGTCATATAACATTTATACATTACAAACTACAGGTGGGCTTGGTAAAACTCCTCCCATATACCTGTTCATATTACAAGTATGTTTCGATCCATTCATTGTTGATTGCGATCATATAACATTTATACATTACAAACTACAGGTGGGTTTGGTGAGAATCCTCCCATGTACCTGTCTATATTACAAATATACTTTGACCTATCCATTGTTGGCTGAGATCATACTACATTCACATGTAACTAAATTGCAGATGGTGGTATACCCGCCTTATATGTATCTGCTTGACATATATGCCTATATGTATATATATATATATATATACTAGCTATATGAGGTGATGGTGAAACATTCCGAATTACCTGTCTGATCAATCCTTCTTGGGTTCGAGACCAACAAAGAGTTAACTATTTCCAATGTATGAATTATAATCATACACAGCTGATTTAGGCTCGAAGTAACAGATCGTTCAGGTGGTCGTCTTTTGACTTCCAAATTATCAGGCTTCGAATACACACATGCGAGCGGATACACTGCTGAGTTGCATATAGGCTTCTTATAGTCACGTAAGTCACAATCTTGTGCACGCATCCTTGATGTACGTTGACAAAGCCGCACTCCTGTGCAGAATCAATCGTGAGTCTCGCTCTCAGGTCTGCTTGCAGCCTCGAGAATATACTAAACAGCCTTCACACCGTCTTGACCTGTAACGTGAAATTACTAGAGCAATTATCAGCAATAATAAACACTTTAAAGTACAATTTTGGATGAAGGTCTCGCACCTTATCCCTGAATCCGTCCTAACACAATGATGATGCCTTGTTGTTGAGGTCAGCCTTAAGTTGGCCGGGCGGTGGCTTTTGGGAGCCTCTCATCATATATTTTTATATATTTTATATAAAAATATTAAGGGAGGAACAATACATCACCATTGTTCATCCAAGATATATTATTATTCTTTATTTTATATCAAGTATATAATGGCTGCCTATACATCTTTATTATCTATATACTAATTTCTAATTATTTATATGTATGAGAAAAGGATTATTATTTTACACTTTTATGCGACCCGTAACAACATAATTCAATCTTCTATAACTCACTCATTGACATATTGTCCATATGGTTATAACATTGTGGGATTTAGGGTATTGTTAAAATGAATATATGAGTTCATCTATATTATAAATTCCTTACTTTATTGTTGATTAGGTTATATGAATGTTATACTTTATATCTCTCCCTAGTGTAGGATATAGTAATATAATTTTATATTAAACTATTATTTAGCACAATTATATCTTATATCAAATACTGCAGAGTAGGTACCAATTTAACATGTAATAGACTTTTCCAGTATCTCATATCACATATAGGAAACTTAATGTATAATTATAGATGTTATATTAATAACTTTCCTGACAGTTAAATGAAGTTGATTATAGTAAAATTCTAGGCAAATAAATCTAGTTAAATTCAAGATATTAATGGTTTCATTTCAAGACATTTCAATTGACTAAGCAGTCCTGTTCGATAGACCTCCATAAAAGAACTCCACTACAATACACAACCAAAGGTTCTACCATGACGATTCACGCCAAATGATATAAAGTTAATTACATCTATGAGAAAGTATATGTAACATGTATGGTTCTAGATACAGTCCCATATAATATTCTTAAATGACTACAACACACATTCATATGTGTCATTCATATGTGTGTTTTATTACACATGTGAGGGGTATAATTTAAATATAAAGTTTATAAAGGGGGGAAGAGTCACAATGCGGACTTTTAAAATAAGGGACAAAAATTGCTCGCGAGACGCGGCCGAAAATAGCGTCGTGCAGTTGGTTTTCTATAAAACAAAATGCACGTGCCGCGCCGCGGCAGTAGCTCGCGAGTGCCAGAACCATCTGATATATATTTATTAACTGACCAGCATGTCCCAGCGATACTTCATTAATTTTAATTTGATGACATTTATTAGAGGTTCTTAAATGCATATACATAATTTACCTTAGAGCTGCATTTTCGAGCTCAACAATATTTTCTAAATACACTTCCGTTTCATCAACTATCGTTTCCACATTCAAGAAGCTATCTTATCAAGGATACGATATATGTAATTTAAAAGTATAAAAAAATATATATAACAATAAAGAAACCAACTTCAAGAGTAACTAAAGCAAAAAATAAAATTGTCTACAAAAGTCGGTGCCAAGCATAACAGAAAAATCCCGTATATGTATATGTTACAAAAACAAAACATTGCAAAATGTAGCAATTTTATGTTTTAATTGGCATTGACTTCAGTATGTGGTAGACAATTTTATTTTTAGTTACTCTTGAAGTCAATTTCTTTTTTCTCTATACATCACTCCTATCAGAGGTAATCTGTTTGAGAACCATAGGCTGCACGAGGGGGAATGGTCGTGATCCGTGTGCGGGATTCGCCGTATCAGCGTGGCACTAGCACCTTGCGTATGAAATGCTATTGCCAAGCCGCAGTTAGGGCGAGTTCCCACTATGTCGTAACGATTAATTCATCGTTGGACGACTGTCGTCTCTAGCTGTTCCCATTATAACGACTGTTTGTCTACAAAAATGTTTAACGATCTTTTATCGTTTTACGATTGTCGTGCTAGCCGTTCCCACTGTCATTACAGTCTGTCGTCACTGTAAAAAATGTCGTAGACGACAGTAAGTCGTGTCGTTCTATATGTGAACACATCCTTTTAAACATATAAGCCACGACACTTAAAACTACACGACTATCTGTCGTCACGACATAATGGGAACGGGCGCGTTCCCACTATGTCGTAACGATTAATTCATCGTTGGACGACTGTCGTCTCTAGCTGTTCCCATTATAACGACTGTTTGTCGTCAAAAATGTTTAATGACCTACAACCGCTACAACGTCGCAAACTTTACCTCTTTATCATATTATTTTTTTTATTTTTTTTATATCTAACTTATTTAGGGGCTTTTAGTGATAATATCACCATTTCAGCCCCATCTTACCCTAAGAAAATTACCCTTTATCATATTAGTATAGATAATTTGAAAAGTTCAGTTTTTACATATTTTCAATTAATATCGGTTTGAACTATATGAGTTGAGTAGTTTTGAGATAGTATGGCGAATTTTCGATTTGACCCATTTCTGTGAGTGGATATATACGACTTAGAAATCAATGTTTATCTATAATATTATAAAATTCTAAAATTGCCGTGTCTGTACATTGAAACTATTTAAAATAATAATTGGAATATAAACTATATAAACGATGGAGAACACAATGCAATTTTTTAAATATTTCTTGTCTGTTTGTTCGTGATTTACGTAAAAACTACTGGGCCGATATCGATGTGGTTTTCGCTAATCGACAGCGAATGTCTTAGACTTAAAATCTGCGCTACTTTTTACTATGGGAAGCCTGCGGGAATTTCGTGGGAATTATTTAAAATGGCCAGATTAAAAAGAAATCGAATTCAAATGTGATTTTTTTACGGATTGATAGCAAATTGTAAGTAATAAAATATGTGACATTTTTATCCCGAGATTCCTCCTGGGAGTGGTTTGTAGTTCTTCGGGTGTATATTAATTAGTTTAATCCGACACAGTTACGGTTGCGATACTTTGTGTCTCAGGAATCCCGCGGGAATATCAACTCGGGTGTAGACCAAGTCGCGGGCATAGTCAAGTTTCTAAATAAAACCTATACTAAATTCATAATAATAATATAAATGAGAAACTTTAGATGAATGTTTGTTGCTCAATCACGCTAGAATAGCTGAACGGACCTGAATGAAATCTGGCACAGAGGTGGACTATAGTCTGGAAAAGCACTTAGGCTACTTTGTAACCCAGAAAAACGTACGTTTCCCAGCGTATACTCTATTTATAAAATTTAAATATACGCAAGTGAAGCCACGGGCAAAACTTAGCGTTATAATTAATAAATATATAGACTATTAAAAGAGTTATAATATATGAACATATTTTATTGGTGCTTCGTAATTGCCTTATAATCTACAGAAATGTTTAGCAGTAAGTCAGCAACACATCAAGGGTGCAAGGCTGGTAGCAACACTCGTCGACCACTCCTCGCTTCCTTACTTCTTGCCTCTTCAACGGTTTAGGATACTGTTCTTTCACATCCCGATGACTTATAAAGTTGCTTGACCGTTTGTCTTCAGAGATAAGCGGGCACCAGTAAGCTAGAGTGTTGGCTAGTTTTCTACCGCAGAACACTTCACCTACAGCAGCCTGTCCATTGGCCTCTCCCAGATAAAACACCATTACTGCAGTTATAATTGAAAATACTGCGATCTTCATTATGAATATTCGTCTTCTTCGTCGTCCTTGTAAGGTCCTTTAGTTGAGTGGTGTGTTAATTTCTAAGCTGTTGCTTATACGATGTGTTGAGTTTGAATACGCCTTCTTCCGAGATGTTCATCTTTTATATTAAGCTTTTTCTTAATATTCAGATACCAAGTATTATTGTAGGAAGGTGATACGCCTTTGTAAAAACATCAGTGACGTCATTACAAAGTTCCCAATCATGCATGACAGGCATTAAAAGTTTCACGTGTGCGATGAAGTGTTCTAATGAAAGTGGGTTTAAGTGACATGTCGGCGTAAATTGTATTACAAGAGAATTTTAGATTATCTTACTAGGTATTAAATCGAATAATTTAAAATAGGCTTTTGGAGAATGACACGGTTAAAGAGTGGCATCTTCCTACACGATCTTTATAGATATTGAATATTAATGATGTACTACCATATAAAAACCCCATTCTCTGTATCATATAGCATACTCACGTACTGTAAATTCGAGTAACAACATCTCCAAGAGAACAAGAAAGATAAACAGTATCACAAGAATCACCATCATGAAGTTTACAGTTATCTTTTCGATCACAACAGTCGCTTATATGCTTTCCATGGGAGTGTCAGCCCAAAATGCTCAGTCAGCTGAGATCTACTGTGGAAGACGTCTCGCTGATTCCCTCGCTTACTGGTGCCCTATGGTATATGAAGAGAAACGGTCTGGGAATGCTGCTAGTCAACATTCCTTCAAGGGTTGGTTTGCGAGACAAGTAAGAGATGTGGAAGTCCAGAAACGTGGTATCGTTGACGAATGCTGTAATCAGCCGTGCACTTTGGATGTTTTACTAAGTTATTGTTAATATTTTTTATTAATACACATTTTGATAAATCTTATTAGTGAATATTCCTTGGTTATATAAATGATCCAATTTACGTCTGTATTATCTACTTCTTTAAGAGTTGTAAATAAATTTGTATACTTACACTTCTTGAGTTTTATTGTAACGAACCCCCTTTTTGAGTCTAATGACTATGGAATACTCAAGCCAAAGCATAGAGTGAGAAATAAAAGAATTTATAAAGTGAAAATTAATAGCATTTATTCATAGAATAAATCTTGTAATATTGGCCATAAATCGTAATCATCTAGTAGCAAGAACCCTCGTCGCAATACCGTTAACCCTATGTTCACAAGGTAGGTTATATAAGAGTGTCGATCAGAGGACAGGAAGACTATCAAAGGTTGATGTAAAATATATATATATAATATTGTAGTAGTATATTGTAAGTGTAAAATGCTATGCATTTTATGAATTATGATAAATGTATTACTCATGATATAAGCTCATCACCTGAGTACGCCCGTGCCTTTATTTTGCCAAAAGATATTCTAATGTAGATTCATAACAAATTATATATTTTTGTGTAAGGCACCCCTCCTAACCACCTCTCTGTTATGCCACCGCATTAGCTATCAGTAAAAGAGCTCATATCGAGATAAAAGAAGAACCTCCAATTTTTTAATTAATATTTATTGAATCAATTATAAACATTATCTAAAACTAGCGTCGGTTCACAACGTACTATTGCTGGCGAGAAGAGCCGACAAGAAACTCCCAGCAGTACGATCTATCCATTTAAAAGAAACCCGTTTGGAGTGCCTTGTGTGTAAAATGAGTTGGAAAAGCCAAAAGACTTAAGTGAACATTTCATCTCAAAGTCACCTTTCCAAAATATCAAATAATATTGTCAATATGAGGAACGTCACCTCAGAGACCTCCCCTGATGCAGTAATAAGAATATCACAGTAAATTAAAGATAAAGGTTAATTGAAGTTTAAATAGTGATACTCTCTACATCTCATAAAATTCCCATCCCTAAATTGTCAGAGTAAGAGTTTCAGAATGTCTCTCTATGAATTGTAAGTAAATTTTAAATTAAAGTTTGGCGAGAGACAACTTCACTCATATTATAGATTCCCTTGTCAAAGACAGGTTTCAGGTTTGCCGTGAAAGTTAAAATGAAATTGAAAGTTAAAGTAAATTAGCAAAACCTTACATCCATCTAATGACCCTAGCACCCAAGAGATGAGAGCATAGCACCGTAAAAGTAAAGTTTAAGTTGAATTTAACATAAAATGGTGATACTCTGCATCAAAGATGCCTTCCTTGGTAACAATACTCAAATGTAGGTATTTTTAATCATCCTTTCCAATTCAGTCAAGTTCACTTGGCCAAACTACATCTAAGACTCTCATGAAGTCACATATCGTGAAAGAAAATAAATTTTGATACGATTGATCCTCCTGCAACACGGCAGCTTATCCCCCTAACCATCTAGGGCGTCATTGAGGTGCCCACGCGCCTCCAGGCTGATCCGCGACTTAACCAGTTCCTAACCTTCAGTTACCAATTCAGTTAATCTTAACATGTGAAATCATTTTAGTCTCGTGAATACACATATTATAAAAAAAACAAACTAAATTTGCTTAAAAGCTGTACGCGCGGTAATCCTGAATAATTGTCGAAACTATCCAAGGGTAATCTGTCCCGGTAAGTAAGTAGGTCGTGAATCTCCTTACCCAGAGTTACAAAGACCATAAACCCGGATCCTAGTCAAAACTAACATGGAAACGTTCAATATGTGCTTTCACCCATCTCGTCACTTCAGTTTGTAATAATATTTAAATGCCTATTTTATACACATTTGGTAACAGTAGAGCTGCTTGTTTAAGAAAATATAATTAATCAAAAGAAACCTTTAATAAAAATTTAAATTGTAATCAACAACTCCTTTGCACCAAACAAAGCCAAATGCCAAAGTAGACCCTCTCAACAAGAAAGTATTTAAAATATTAAAATTCAATAAAACTAAATAAACTTTAAATTTTCTAAAGTCAATTAGCCTTCCCATGTGGAATGCATGATTGTTGTATAGTGTAATGTAATAATGTAGTGTTATAAAACCATATATAAATATATACACATATAAAAATAGACTAATTAATAAATTATAAATCAAGACTCCGACTTCACAGCCATAGGTCAATAATAGTCCCTTCGATATCAGAACCAATGAAAACTCATTACGCAGGCTGACTCCAAGCTCACTGAAACAGAAATAATCGGACAATAACAATCAACGCTCCAGTTCTAATCAGCAAACACAACAAGTAAGAGTCCATAATCAGGCCCAACAACGTGTGTGCAACAGCAAGACAAGAACTCCTATAAGTCTCCATTGACATATAATGAATCTCCCATAGCAAAGTAACTAATAATCATATTACTTGAAAGAATCATCAAAATCTCCCAATAGTTCCCGGCTATGAAGAAGTAATATTATTTAATTAAGTTTCCTAAGAAAATATTATATTTAAGGATCCTTAAATGAAATTAGATTAATACATTTTTATCCGCAAGAGACTATGTATCATAACTCCTAAGTAATGTATTAGCACACTGAGGCTTTATAAATAACCCTTAATCATTTAGTTAACTATGAAACTAAAACAATGTACAAACAATTCTTATCTGTTAATAACGCACAAGTCAATTAAGACATACTTTAAATTAATTCACCCTTATATAGCTCGTTCTCCATACAATATATAAATTAAGGACAGTAATTAGTTAAGTTCAAAAATATATAGGACAGTAGATAGTAAACGGGCCTACCTATCTTTACATAAGATTATGTAAGATTTCATATTAAAGGCTTATGTATTTCTATAGCATTTATGCCTAGACAAATTATAGAAACGTTCCTATAATATTATAGTTTTGAAGAAACGGACCTAAGGAACCCTAATACGTCTAAAGACTACCAGCTAAGTGTAACAAAATCAATGTTACTTATAATATGTACTACTAAGAATAGAAGTTATTTGTAACTACACATTACTAATCAGGCTCTTAAGATTAATTCAAATCGTATGCATACGAACAATTATTATTAAACTACTAATACATTACAAAAGACAAGAATACGTGATCACGTCAGAAGAACGTCTGAAAACATAACAAGCAAGATATCAGGTAAGTCTACATGGTTAGTAAAACTATTAATGTATCAAATAAAACATGAAAACTTAGCTTGGTTCTTTGGCGAAATTTATAACATTCGTTTCCGAAATTTACATTGATATTATGATTGATTTATTTTTAACAGCGATTAGTTTATCCATTTAATTCTCAATTAGATTTTCTCCATCTGAAAATATATAAAACACAAATTTTTCCGAGAATTCTTTTCATTGTCTTCCTCTGTCAAAAACCAATATTCAAGTCCTTTCCTTTCTCTGTCAAAGTTTCAAACTAAGAAAAATTCGATTATATCATACAAAGAGATTAGTAGTAAATACATATATTATGCGAAATAAAGGAGGGAATACATTATATGGAGAACAGCTATTCCTTTATAAAAAAATAATAATTAATAAGTGAGAAAATAATAAATACATGATGATGCGTACCGTCACATTATATTGCATTGGTATGGAATGGCACTGAATGATTCAAGTTTACGTTTATATTTATCACTTTAGGTGATTAATCCAAATTGAAAGACTGAAATGAACCGTGTGACATTGGCTTTATCATGCCTTTAATATTTGCGAATCGCGAGTGTATACATATGCACGTACAACATTAGATCTTTGCAATCACAAGAACGATTGATATTACTAAAATACTCGCTTAGAAATATTATGATATCATAGGATTATCAGAAGTAAGGATAGTCGGTAATGAGATAATAGAAGATGAAAATCATATATTCTGCTCGACAGGCAGAACCAAGGGCCACTACGGACTAGGATTTCGAGTAACAAAAGAACACAAAGGAAAGATAGAAAACTATATAGGGATATCAGATAGAGTATGCTTACTTAATTTCACTATAGATTCTGTCAAATTATCACTCATACAAATATATGTACCTACTTTTGACGCGTCGGAAGAAAATGTAACCTTTTTCTACGATCAAGTTAAAGAAGCACATACATTAGCCACAGGGAAAATAATTATACTAGGTGATTTTAACGCACAAATAGGCCAACGCAAACCTCACGAAAAATCAATTATGGGATCATATCGTTATGGTGAAAGAAATAAAAGAGGTGAACTCCTGCTTCAATAGAATAGAATAGAATAGAATAGAATATACTTTATTGCATAACATTCAGATACAATTTAAGAAGTTTAACTACAGAAGACAATAGGCGGTCTTATCACTAAAAGCAATTCCTTCCAGACAACCTTAGGATGGATTAGAGAAAATTGTGTGACATGTGGGTTTTGCAATATAAATAGAATAATAATAGATGTTTTGCAGTATAATAGAATTCAATATTCCTTTGAAAACCAATTTGCTATAATAAATACCTTTTTCAAAAAACCGACAAAAAATCTATGGACCTGGCTATCCCGAGAAAAAACAACAAGAAATCAAATTGACTTTATTTTATGCTAAGAACCAAAACTTTTTGCATATATAGAAATAATAACCAATAAAACATTTCCAAGTGACCATAGAATCGTTCGGGTAACACTTAACATAAAATACCAGAGGAAAAGCAGACCAACTTTTAGCAATAAAATGAATATATCCATGAATAACGAGACAAATATCAAAGAGTTCCTATAGACACTTCAAAAGAGAGTAGATCTTATCCCTCTAGATACTGATACAGAAAACCATTATTCGAAGTTGGAAACGGCTATTAAAGACAGCATAAATAGTATAACCTGTAAAGAAAAAGTAAATAGTAGAAGATCCGAACCTACATCGACCTTAACCGAGCTGATAATAGAATAAAACTTATTTTATAATAAATTTGGTATATTAGAAAAATATATTAAAAATGGGTTTGCTAAAAAATCCTGGACGGATTTTTTTTTAAATTGTTTTTTATTAAATGTTGCATCATCAAGATAATAATTTTAATATAATTATGGTTCACAACTATAGTACGTAGAAAGTTATATATATCTAGGCAAAGAAATTTCTTTCAAGAAACAGACACTGACGAGACAGATCGAAGAACAAACATAACTTGGAAGAAATTTTGGAGCTATAAAGAAATATTATAATCTGAAGTTCCCCTTAAAACTAAAAAAAAGAGTGGTGGACTCTTGCCTATTGCCTTGCGCAAACCTGGATATTTAACAAAGATACGAAAGACAAAATACAAATATGTCAACGCGGAATGGAAAGGAGTAGGTATCCTGAATATAAAATTAGAAACACGTCCATAAGATCGAGAACCAAAGTTTTAGATATCCTCCTACACGCTAAACGTCTAAAGTGGAAGTGGGCGAGACATGTAGCACGAATCTTGGACAGCAGATGCTCGAATGTAACCACCACATGGGCTGGACCAGTGGGCAAAAGAAAGAGGGCGACCCAGTGAATGATGGGTCGATGAAATAGAGAAAACAGCTGGCCCGATAGAAAAAGCCTATTATAACCCGATTTGCTCCCTAATCTCCCTTATGAGTTACAATCAGTGTTCTAATACTTTTAGGTAAGTATTCCAAATTCCTACAACTAGTTACAAGAACATCGCGATAACACCCATTTTCTTGATTCTCGCGAGGATGTGGAGCAATTTTCAGACATTAGGGCAGT
Organism: Dendrolimus pini; assembly: GCA_949752895.1. Taxonomy (NCBI): domain Eukaryota; kingdom Metazoa; phylum Arthropoda; class Insecta; order Lepidoptera; family Lasiocampidae; genus Dendrolimus; species Dendrolimus pini. Next base: position 3,088,986 of record OX457136.1, read on the forward strand.
AAGCCACATCATATTCAGCCACTGCCGCTACTGCTACTGCCATAATTAATTCCCAAACTCTTGTAACATCGCAAGCAGTAAACTGATGACTAAAGTGTATTTAGGTTATTTTTTAATTATATTCACCAAATAGTCATAGTCACTTTGAAAAACAATAAAATAAAGAAATAAAAGTCATCAGTACTAACAATTGCATTTATTATAATATTATTATTCAACAATGTTAATTTTATAAAGCGTATTATAATATATATACAGCCTTAAATATATTAAAAATCTATAAAACTACACATAAACATTACTGCCGAAGTAACTGTGGTATATACAATTATCAAATCCTACTTTTCATGTTTTGAAGAGAGTAACTAGCAATAACTAATCAGGACCTCCAAAGTGCATGGTCGATAACAACACTCATCAACCACACCACGTTTCTGTACGTCGATATCTCTGATACGCCTCTCGAACCAAATGTGGAAGGGATTACGAGTTAAAGCGTTTCCAGAACGCTTTTGTTCATAGACCATATGACAGTAGTAGGAGAGATGCTCAGCCAGACGCCTTCCACAGTAAATCTCGGCCGGCTGAGTCGCTTGAGCTCCTACACCCACGTGGAGCATCGAAACTCCTACAATCATCAATAACACTGCGAACTTCATGATGTATTTTTAGTTAATCTCCTGCTGTCTTACTGGAGTTGTTGTTACTTCAATCGACAGGATGTGTGTGTGTTGTGTGGTACATCAAACGGGGTTTTATATGAAAACACTTCTTCATTAATATTCATTATTTTATCATGTTATTATTGAAAAGCCCATTCGAATTAAGGTTAACGATAGGCAGTCTATTCTTCTCATGTCACGTTGTCTACTGAGGTAGATTACAACGTCATACACCTTCGCATTCGAAGTCAACTCTTATTATAATCTCCTTTCATAAGTACACTTGATTAAACATGCAGTGAAACTTGAATAGCTTGGAACATACGTAATATTTAATACAATATGAGGGATGAAAGTTATGTAATGTTATGAGTTGCAGGGCTCGAATTAAAATGCCGTTAGAATTAGTATAGAATTTATTAGAACTATACAAACACCTATAACACAGGTTTAAATATAACTAGATTCAACTACTACAAACTGCACGATTCAATAACACGCGCAAAGTCCGTCACTATATAGCCGATCGAATGTACACGTCTTATTCGTATCGTAATCCTCGCTTGACTGCCTCGCCCCTCCGTTCGGGCATTGTTTTATCCTAAACTATACAATACAACACTCGACCGCGTGGACTGAAATTTCAAAGAAAACGTAATCTGCACACCTGTGGCCATAAACGAGTACAATAACAATAGTATGTTTTTTCTAATTACAAATTTTAAACATAAAGTAAACAAAATAAATCCAAATGCGGGAAAGGTAATAATAATAAACTACAGGTGCGCATTCACTTTGTCAGCGTGTAACAATAAAAACAAACGATGGATACAACTGTAAAGATAGACTAAAAAAGAAATGGATGATAGAAGGAAGACAAGATAATTTGTAGTTTGACAGAGGACGTATGACAGAATATTGAGCTATGGAATGGAAAGTACATTGTCCTAACTCTAAATTATATGAAAAAGGCAAAATGGATATAGGTAGCACTCGAATACTTAAATAATAATAATAATTTTTTTATTTCGGACCGGGGTCCATATTTAGTTAGTGTTACAATTATCTTATAAAATAATGTTAGTAGTGTACTAACACTATATTATATTATATTTTACAGAATTTTTAAAACTATAGCCACTTATTTTAAGTCTATGACTACCCCTATCCAATGTTCTTGGAAGGGGCAGTCAAATGTAGCTGCAATAGCCTTCAGAAGGCTGTTGGTGCAGCCGCGCAAACGTTGCATCAGTGAAGCGAATTTTTTGCGGATAATCGCCTTAAAACCGTCTGTGCGGGCCTCCGCAAACATCCCAGACGCACTACAGTGTCGCGGCTACCCGAACAGCATTCTGAATATATTATTATATTGTACTTGTAGGAGGTTGATGGCTCGTCGCGTATAGTCCACCCACAGGCCGCTCGAGTAAAATGACTGACAATAAGTTTTGAAAAGAGTAGTCTTTACTTCTACTTTACTTAAAGCCTGAATGTCTTCAAGTCCCGTGTGAATAGGTACCTTCTAGGTAAGCGTGCTCCATCCTAGATCATATCTTCGCTCCACATAAGGCGAGATAGTGGTATATACAATTTTAAAAAAACTGTTTAATTCTCTATTGATAATTGACAAGGTGAACAATTTCCGTACCACGTATTTTCATACATATTAAGTGTATTTTAACTACAATGATATGATTGAGTGTATAAAAAATTATTATTATCACCGCGACTTTGTGTAGACTTGACTTAAAAGTCGCGGGGGCTTCTCGGGGCACAAAGTATCGTAGCATTTAAAAAAGTACGTAAGCTATCGTTTTAGTGAAAACTGTGTCGGAATTAGCTAATTTTTAGGCACCCGTACATCTCTACAAACCTAAATCTAAAAAAAATGCACTATCTTCTCCATTGTTTATATACTAAGTCTATTACAGTTGTTTTTTAAATAGCTTCAATGTATAGACACAGCATGTTTAGAATTTAATAATATTATAAACTATAGATAGATGTAAATAATTTCTTGTAAAATATAAATAGTGTTACATAACGACAAAGAACGCACACGTGGCTGTCGTAAAACGCAGTTAATTGCCTTTCCTGCATTCGGAGTTGTTTTGTTTACTTCGTGTTTAAAATTTAAAAACATCCTATTGTTATCGTACTTATTTTATGGCCTTCATTACTGTCGAACTAATCCTTGTTTTTATTGCATTGCGTCGAAGCTTGCCAGATGTGCGGATTAACTCAATGAACGCGGTTCCTTTGTATTATACAGATTAGTATAAAACAATGACCGACTGAGAGGTGGGGCAGTCAAGCGATGATTACGATACTAGCAAGACGTGTGTAGTACTTTCGATTAGCGATATAGTGACGGACTTTGCGCGTGTTATTGAATCGTGCAGTTTGTACTGGCTGTGTCCAGTCATATTTGTGCCTGTTTTATACGTGTTTGTACACTGTTCTAATAAAATCTATAGTAATTCCAGCGGCATTTTAATTTGAGTCCTGTGTAGCTCGTAACAATAGTTTAAAATATGTTTAAAATAATAAGAATTTAATTGAAACTTATTCTAAATTAAAAATGAATTGAAAAATTGTACCTGGAAGCAATTAATCTATTTTTAATCGCTGCAATATATTTTATTACAATGGCCAAAGTTACAGTAGGAGTTAATTATTATACATAATTATGGAATATTAATGAAGAAATTTCATATAAATAGCAGACATGCTTCCACCTGAATACACTCAAGACAAATATCTTCTTGAAATAACATCAAAAACTGATAAACTAACACTTAAAGACTGGTTTCAACATGAAATTCGTAAATATAATCTTCATTATTGGAGTAGTGACCATGCCTATTCTAAAGGTAGATGGACAGGCACTTCAGATCTACTGTGGCAGAAAATTGGCTGAAACCCTAGCCGATTTGTGCTCGTATATCATCGCACAGGAGGAATCAGGGTATCAGCAGCTCAAGAGGACATATTCTAGAGGGAGAAATGTCTTTGAAGTTGGGAAGCGTGGCGTTGTTGACGAGTGTTGCCTTCGACCATGTGAACAGAAAGTTCTGATCTCCTATTGTTAACTTAGGAGAAACGAAATACTTTGTAAGTTATTTTATTTTGATGTAATTAATAAACATGTTTCATTCCCAGACTATGTAAATTATAATAAATGAATTTGTAAATTTGCATTAATTTGAAAGATATTATTCAAACTACAGTCTACTGATAAAAAGAAGACAAGAGAAGAGAAGACAGCAAGAACCTCCACTTCCTACTATACAATATAATACACGTTTAATAGGTTCAATACATCTATCATCTACACATCCCTTCCATTGCATTTCTATCCTATGTCTCTTATCTTCTTACCCCTATTCTATACTCGCTATCCCACCGTCATAAAAGGTGGTAATTAGTGTATGTTAAGTAGACCAGAATTAGCTGGCCCAAACAACCCAAACTCCACCCTCCTACTAATTTATTATATAGATTCATTTATTAGTAGAGTATACCCCCACGTCTACACCGCCTAAAAACCCTAGGTAAGTAGCTCTATGTTGCTCACATAAATACTAAATCAGGGTTTTTGTATATATATATGACTTTACTATTCTTTGATCAATTAACTACAATAACAAAGAAACTAAGGCTATATAGTCTAAACAGCTGCCCAGCAAAACAGAGATGAGTCGAAGCCCTGATTTGAAGTAATACAATGAATGACTTGTTTCTTATAGCGTATTTGTTGGTAAATTGAAAAAACGCGATTTTAGCTAATCTGTTTATTTTATAAAAACGACATCATTTATCGGGATAAAATGTATCCTAAGTTTTAACTCAGGTTATAAGCCAGCACTATGTCAAATTTTATCCATATATGTTCAGTAGTTTCCATAAAAGATGCGACCGCAGCGCCATCCTTTTCACTATTTTCGTCTATCCCATAAAAAGGACGTCATTTACCGGGATAAATGAGTAACCTTAGTTACGCCCCGTGATATAAGTTAGCTCTGTTTTGAATTTCATTTAAGTCCGTTTAGTACTATTTACGTGATGCTCTAGACAGACAGACAGACAAAATTCTATCAATTGCATTTTCGGAATCTTCTAGTCCGAACTATCCCCCATGATATTTTCACATTTTTAAACGCAATGTGTATGGTGAATTAGAAAGCTAAAGAAAAGAAAGAAATTTTTCCTAGCTAGGGTAACTGAATCTATCTGAAGTCATGGTAGCGTAATGGCTGGCGCACGCGTTCCAAACTCAAAGGGCGCGGGTTCGATCCTGGCCGGAACGCATGCACCACCTACGCAGTTTTCTGACCTAATGTGCATATTGTTACAATTACCACGTACAAGTCAGGTGTGTAAGAATAAGCCTAAATGGCGCTCTGTTGTTAGTGCCTACCCCGCAAGGGACCTGGCGTGAAGTTATGTATGTATGTATGTACCACGTGCTAATAACGGTGAAGGAAATCGTGATGCAACCTGCACATAACCGATGTGACAAACCTGCCAAGCCGCCTTGGACAAGCGTGGCGGGTATACTGTCTGTACCCCTGTAGTGGGAGGACTGAGCCCAGCAGTGGGACATTTATGGGCTGCTATTATTTTATTATATATGTCGCAGAACGGCCTCGTTCTCACGACATCATCTTTAGTTATTGCAGGTTTAGTGGGCGTCATCAGGATAAAATGCGAGCATAAAACACAATAGCCACGGTTTATACACTTTTAATTTAGATTTGATCAACATTATGACATAGTTTAGACCGAGCAGCGGGTTCAGGGCACCCGCTCATACTTTCAGCTTGAATACTTTCTTTAAAACTCTCAAAGATCCAACTCGACCTGTAGCCACCAACCAAATGTGTCACAAAAACTCCTCAGTCTACCCAAGTAGATATTACTCAAAGTATAGAGGGCGCTGACCCCGCTCCGCCATATGCTCTGCTCTGATTGGTCGTTTATTAAATTACAATATTCATAACTTTTATTAGGTTAGAACGATCTTTAAGTTATAGAAACATTCAACAAATCAAATTAAATTACATTAAGAATTTTAGAAGTAATTAAAATGTAAACAAAAATTATAGCTTCCCTCCGACATATATATATATATATATATATAGGGTAACTGATCTTTCAAAAATTTGTTCATAGTTTAGTTTTACAAAATCAGCTCCAACACTCTTTTGAGTACTTATAGCTATATCCTGTAGTTTCGGATTTAGCCATGGAGGTGAAAGGAAATGAAATGAAATATTTATTCTTGCATAAATGTAGTTGTATACAGATGTTATTCCTAGAAATACATGGTTCAGTACATTTTACCAGTTTCACTGGTGTGCAAATAAGCAGGACCTTAATCCTCATTATTTAATTGGTTTGTTGTTTATTTTATTAAATACCTTTTATCCAATTGAGTTTAGTTTAGTACATTTATTGATTAATCAAGGTTCACTTGAAAAAATTATAACTAACGCAATAATGTCCCCAAGCTCATTTGTATTATCTCTTTTAATCCGTTCTAAGTCGGTTCGTTCAGTCCGTTAAACACATCCTCCCGTTTTCTGGTAATCTGTACCGCGATGTTATTTCACACACTCATCCTCGCAAAGTGGACTAAATCGAGCATAGTTTTGCACGTTTACATACCTAACGCTCTCAAACTTTGCTGCAGGGACACTTTAGATTGTACGACTCGCAAAACTAGTGTAACAGCCTTGCAGAGATTTGGGTAAGAAAGTACCATATATACTAAATATTAACTATTTGGGCAGGGTTTCCCCTTTATTGTTCAGCCTTTGATGTGACTATTCATACCGCACAGTAAGCAATGAACACCGTCTGCACGCAATACCGCCTTTTTATACGAAAATACTACGAAAACTACCCTACAAAACAATAATATTACATCATTGCTAAAAATAGCAATTACTTCATAGTGTTGCCAGGATCATAAAAACAATTATAATAATTAGTTACTGACACACTAAATTATCTAGACGATAATTTAGTGGGCTTATAAAATTAACTTGCTAATAGAAATAGTAATTTCATTATAAATTGAACTATCTGATAAATCGACTAAAAATATTCTTATCTATGACGATGGTCTATGTGATAGTAATATACTCCACGGTTCTCACGACTGCTGTGATGGACATCGCGTAACACTAGTTATTAGCACTTTAGACCAGTGAACACAATTTAGAAAGGTAACCGAATTTATCACATTATCCGACTTGAAGAAGGGAAGTATTTATAATTCCCGATCCAAGTGATAAATTCAAGTTATCTCAAAGCGTGATTTTAAATGGACCACTGGCCGTCGGGCATTATTAATATGGGCCGGCCAAAGTAATTAATTTATCAAATTAACCAACGCTCTTAGTCATTATTTATAATGATCGGTGAATATTAATAATGTTACGAGCTACAGGACTAGAATAAAAATAAATACCGATGGCCGGCCTATCGTAAGAGGCGACAAAACAACCCACAGCCACGTGGTAGGGCATTTGCTCAACTGGATGGCTAACACCCCTGGTCTAAAGTATGTCGCCATAACAACCTTGAGCTGTGTTCCGACATTACTGACCAGGTTCCAGTCTCCCTTAAGAGAACAGCAGCGCATTTGTAGCACCTTTAGTGTTGCAAGTCAGTTACCATCGCCAATGGACATTGGCGATGGTAACTGCTTTCTATCAAGTGGGCCGTCTGCCTGTCTGCTGAACTCCTGCAATAGAAAAAAATTAAAAGCACATCGCAGTCGAATCGTCGTCGTATCTGCGACTATAAACGGCGTATGTTAACGTTCCCTCGGATTAAGTTGGCGTAATGAGGCGTAAAACCTTGTTGTTTACTGGACTTGTTAGGGCGTATAGATTTAAGACAAGAATTATAAACTAAAATACATCGCAATAAAGTTTAAATTCTATTTGGTATTGGGCTGTATAAGTTAATAAATAAACTTGATGTATGTTATGGGCATATATTGACATCAAGTAAAATTTTCCATTTTCACTTGCAATTCTTTCCCGGGCCAAAATACTCGTATGCGTTACTTAGTAATGAAAAGTATGAAAAATACCTATATATAGGTAATTAGGTATTTACTTTTAATGGTATATACCGGTACAAAGAGGGCCTACATAGTTGAGCGGGCTAAGCCTTTGCTGGCCTACCACACTGCAACGCAGAGCCTCCGGGTTCAATTCCTGGTATAGTAAATTTTGGGAACGTATTTTCTCCGTTATTTACTACGGTCTGGGTGTCTGGGATCGGCCCCAGAGTATCACGTTGTATATTACCCATAACACAAGCGTATCTTGCTTAATTTGGGGATATACAACATGTGTATTTGCCTGCCGATGATTTATTTCTTTATCATAACGATGTACGAAGAATGTCGGGCAAGTGTGTGGCAGTCAACAAAGTTTTTTGACATCCGTGCAGGAACGGATAAAGAATACAATTTCCTGCGGCCGGGCAGCCTGTCGTAAGAGGTGACAAAATAACCCACAGCCAGGTGGTAGGGTTTAATGTAGTTCGCCATAACAATCTTGAGTTGTGTTCTGGCATTAGTGGCCAGGTTCCAGTCTCCCCTAAGAGAGCAGCAGCCAATTGTAGCATCTTTGGTGTTGCAAATGTCTATAGGCGATGGTAACCGATTACCATCAGGTGGGCCGTCTGCCTGTCTGCTGAACTGAAAATGAAAAAAAAAACCACAAAGTATAAGGGTTCCGTATAGGTGACAAACTTTTGCTATTTAGCAACTTAGCTATAGAAAAATATATAATCTAAAATTCCGCATATCTCAAAAATTACTCAGAGAATCATTTTCAAACTAACTTTCATTGGAAGTCATTTAAAGCTCTGCCACCGTGAGTTCTTTCAGAACTTTCCAGAGTTATACAGATCAGGACACAATTTGTAAACTGATGTGGGAATTGTCACCTATTTAGAGTAGAATAGACTAGCACAGAATAATGAAGGATGGCATGCGTACCAATGGTCTCAAAACGGGGGATGCTGAAGATCGCGCGAAGTGGAGTAGAAAAAGTAGGAAAGCGGACCCTGGGCGTCGGAGTGAACGCCGCGAACGCAACCGGGATTTAACGCTCGGATGATGATGATGAGACTAGCACAGAATAGAATATATTTTTGATTATAAGAAAATGCGAGGTAGGTACAAAAAATTAAGAGCATTAATATTTAGGTACCTATAAGCGGTCTTATCGGTCATCGCGATTTCTTCTGTTTCTTCCAGACACCCTTTTGATTTAAGAGCAGATAGTTGCTAAATTTAAATTTTGATAAAAAATCATGAAAATATGCTTATAGGAAATCAAATTCTCTACAAAAGGGTTTCTTTTGTTTCTAGATGAAGTTCATATCCATCGAGATAATCTCATTGGTAAACTTATTAACTTTATTAAATCATTTATTTTAGCACTAAAAACTTTATTTTTCTTGAAATATGAACACTTCTATTAAAATATCTTGAATTACATATATATTTTTGATATTTTGACATAAGTAAATGATTTTAAATAATGTAACAAATATTCCAAAAAAGTATAATTTTATCGAAAAATGAATTTAAATTGGCCGCCGGCACGTGTTATTTTTGTTAAAAATCAAAAAGCAAAATTTTTCCCGTAGTTTTTCGTCAAAAGGAAGGATTTTTTTGGGCGTCTGAAAGAATTTAATTTTTAACGACCACCCTAATATGTATAGACAGACAAACAGATATGACGATTCTATAAATATTCCAACTTTTACAAAAATGGGGACAGAAAACAAAATCATATATATACCATAATGCAAATTGGAAAATACGGTCGAAGTAGCAGTGAAAGAGTAGTTCAGCCAATAAAACAGTTTCCTGCGTACAGTCGACCACAAAACACAACAAAGGGAAAACTCATTTTCCTCCCTCAGATGGCTTTTAATGAAATAAATTAATTTTATTCAAATCACCCCATTCCGTATCTCGCTTGAATAATAAATAAATATTTACTTTGTTAATTGAAAAATTATCTGCGAATGGCGTCGGCGTCGAGTTTGCGGTTTTTTGTTTGCGCTTTGATATTTGATACCCTTTGAGTGTTGTTTGAGGTCTCTTTGAGTTATGTTTAAGTGCTCGTTGAAGACGTTTTAATATTATATTATATTGTTGTACAGGTTTTGTATATCTTACATATTGTAACAACGCAGGTCCCGACTAAAACAAAATCCACCCCCATATCTGAAACAAAATTTATTATCTGTCGACATTTGAACTCATTGTAATTTTTTTATGATCGTCTTCTTTTGTTTACTTATCCATTGGCATACGTTTATAGATTTTTCTATTGTACTCATTTATGGATACGGGCATATTGCATTTGTACAGTATAAAACGATGGCCTGATTGAAGGCGGGACAGTCAAGCAAGAACCACAATCAAGGCGTGACGTGTATACAATCAGGACCATACTGACGGACTTTGCGCGTTTTATTGAATTACGACTTTCTGCTTTACGTTTGGATTTTTTGTGTTCGGTTATATTTGTACCTGTGTTATACGTGTTTGTATAGTTCTAATAACTCTATAATTATTCCAACGGCATTTTAATTCGAATCCCGCTAAATTTCTAACAATATAATAATGAACACATGCGAATTTGTATTTGTGGGGGTTTATTTTTATGTATGTGTGGTGCGTCGATGATGTTACCCTGTTGGATAAGAGGGAACCCACTAATGGCACTGGTCCATGGCCTTATTGCCATGCGGGCGCTAGGCTCTACTGTTGTAGGGGATTACAAAATATTACGATGATGTGTTGTACTCTAGATGTAATTTTTGCTCAATTAATTTAACATTAATCCTTTTAAGGGTACAAAGTTAATATTATTTTTGTCCAAAGCTGCCAGCTGCCATCAAAATTGCTGAGCCAAAACCAAGAGAATTATATCGTCTCTTTTTAACCAACTTCGAAAAAAGGAGGAGGTTCTCAATTCGTCGGGATCTTTTTTTTTTGTATGTTCACCGATTACTCCGTGATTTATGATCCGATTTACGTGATTCTTTTTTGTTCGACGCGAAATAGCTTCCAATTGGTTCCCTAAAAATTTTACATAGTTTGGCCCAGTAGTTTTCATTTTATGAACATTTTTTATGAACAAAATTTCCTTTTCGTTCCATATGTACACCGATTACTCTGAGATTTATGATTCGATTTACGTGATTCTTTTTTTGTTCGACGCGGAATAGCTGCCATGTGGTCCCCTAAAATTTTGACATAGTTTGGCCTAGTAGTTTTCATTTTATGAAAATTTTTTGTTCTCGTTTGTTGGGACCTATATTTTTTAAGAAGCGCGGCATCTTTCGTAAGTCCACCCATACATAGCTAGACACTAAAAAGTAACAAATAAAAAATAAAAACTTCGTTTAAAAAAACCGATTTATTTAGTTTTAGATAATATATATTAATAATAATAGCTTTAGAAATAAGTTATTTTATACGTTTTAGTTTTTGAAGGCGGTTTTTTTAAACGAAGTTTTAAATTTTTATTCTAATATAAATTCTATGTAGTTAGAAGAAGCGTCAGTTCACCGTTCGTTTCAATTATCTGTATTTGATCACAAATTTGTGGTGCTTTCCAATTAGTGTGTGTGACGATCGAGAACAACTTTATGGTGGTTCCGAATTAAAAGGTTAAAGAAGAAACTGGATTCTGGCTACGATGCCGGAACACAACTCAAGGTTCTTACGGCAGCATACTATATAGACCAGGAGTAGTAGCCATCCAGACGGGCAAAAGTCCAACAGCCTGGTTGTGGGTTGTTTTATCGCCTCTTACGACAAACCTCCCGGCCACAGAAATTAGTATTTTTCCGTTCCTGCACAGAGTTTACTGGGTACTTCGACAAAAAAGCCGGCGAGTATCCCACTGTTAAACATGTTCCAGAGCAGTGGCGTGTCCGCATACGGAGTCACCTAGAAAAAATGGAGTGTCGCTAATGTCACTTATTGTTTACATAAAAATACAGTAACAGTGATCATTTGAATGTAAATTCTTTAAGGAATTAAGTTTAGAATCCAATAAAGGGGCTTTTGAAACGAGTTAACTGGCAAAAACGCGGGCGGTGTCGCATTAAATTACGGTATTTCAAGCGGGTGGGACAGTTGGCACATTAAAATGCAAAGACGGACTTGTACCGGCTACAATTTCATATAAAATCATGTTAAGGACGTTTCACTGGATTTCGGTGGTAGTTGGACAACGTAATCCAATTGGCTACCTGCTTTAGATGAGACAGATTATATTTTGAGAAATGATACAACTTAATAAAATTACAATTTAACGGTTTTAAGTGCGGTAATTTATTTGATTTGTATTATTCCGACGTTTCAGCCATTTTTATAGTGGCCGTGATTACAGAAGGCAAAGATGTCAAGTGTCAATGAGTATTGTTAAAGTTTTATTTGGTCTACCGCCAACTTATTAATTTTAATTATTTTGTTTTATTTTTTATGGCGGTCTTATCTTTAAGATTAGGTTCAAACGTGATCACATACACTGAAAAGAGGCCGAAACGTCGGAATAACAAAAATCAAATAAATTACCGCGCTTAAAACCATTAAAACGTAGTTTTATTATGTATACAAGTCGCAAACTTAAGAAAATATTAAATGATAATATTTTTTTTCAAAAATTTCTTATACGAGAAATAGGTGTGAACATTTATATAGACAACCTTATTTCCTTCACTCTTCTGGTTAGGAGGAATAAGAAAGCACATGTGTACGTGTCGTAGAATAAGCCATTTATCAGTCCTTGTTTTTCATTCACGAATAGTGTAAGGATTCTTTTTGCAATGCTGACAAGCTGTCTAAGCAAGCTTAATCTGCTCTATTATTACTTTAAGCAATTCTCGTTGTTGTTCATTAAAGCTATGGGAGCTGCACACGTCTAGTCATCGCCGCGGACAGCGAACTACTGACTAGCGCATTTTTTTTTAATATGACTTGACTTTATGTTGTTGGTACGAAGACCTCACAACTTTACCGGGGTTTTTGGGGCGAGCCCGGGAAGCAACTTGCTCGAGAGAGCTCCCTAGGGAGTTTTACCTCGGCTGGACTGTTGCCATGAGAGTGGGATGAATCTAATGATGCCCACCATAGGGCGGCACAATGAAGTAATTGAAAATGGGCGACGGGTAATATTATAATAAAGCCCGAGGGGAAGGATCCCGGCAGACCGGGATCGGCGGTTCGCGGCGGCCTACGCTATCTTACTGCCGTTTCGAACGTGTTATGGCTGGGAGAGAAGAAACGGCGAAAGAAACTTCCCAGCAACACGCCTGGTCTATCCTGTGCGGGGGCTACGTCTCCTAGCGTCCCTCACGAGGACGTGTAGAGATCGTGATTGGCGGCGTCTGAGACGCCGCCGTCTGTGTCTGTCTGTCGGTGCCTGCCAGCCTGACGTCCTAACCGTGGGCGGGCTGATCCGGGTCAGCCGTTTTGTAATAGCGTCGACCTTGTCCGTGAGGACGTTACGCGGTCGTCGCACGAGAGCCTTTCGCCGAGGCTTGTAATCGGACGCGGACACGACGAGCGGATTTCGATGGTGCGGCGCGAGATCGAAATACTTACGCGAGATGGACTGTGCTATACATTATACTACCAGTGCAACTTGTTAACGTTTGTAGTTAAGGTTAGCGTTTCCAAAAAAAAACAGTTCACATCAGCCCTTGTCACTGAATACTACTCTCTGCCATCTGAAGTGTTATTTAACCTCTACCTCTCGCTGCTACAAAGCTTTACAATGTAAGCGTTTCTATTAGGGTATTCTGCTAGTAATGACAGCTCGGAGAGAGGCAGGTAGTGAGCCTATACCAGGATTAAGGTATTACGAAGTGATTTCGAAATGAAAATGTTATTCTTAATGCTCGTTTAACGGGAACTGGTTGATTACTGACAATTGAAAGAAAGAAAGAAAATAATTTTATTTAGGACAAATTATAACACGCACAGTATAATTACTTAAAAATTAAAACGAAAAAATTATAATTTTGTCCCAAAAGGGGCATCAGACTCAGCATAATGCCGGTCGGTTAAAACCAGCGCTGATCTTCCGCTGTGCCCGTAAGGTATCGTCACGTCACGCAATTCACGATTATTGCGTCATGAATAAGGTTTTTATCATTTCAAACTCTATATAACGACACTGAAGAGACAGTGCATTTTATGGTTTTTTAAATTTGTCGTTAAATGGAGAGAAGTCTGATATTTTTGTTTGACTTTTATGCTGCACCAGTAATTTTGTTATATTTTTTACTTATTTTATTCATATCTTGCGATATAGAGGCATCTTGGTGATAGACGAACTACTTAGAAATTTTGGCATGGATGATGCCGAGTTTATTGCGGGTTAGGATAATAAAGCGATAAAAGAACGTACACGACTATGGAGTTTTTACTCATTTTGCCAACTTAAAAGATACTTTTTATTACTTATTTATTGTCGTTGTCGTTATTGAGAGTGGGTGTAATGGTATATAGAGTTTATTATTGTATGGAAGACAAGCTAAACTGACCAAAGACAAGTGATTTCGACGCTTAAGGGAGTTAGTCGTTAAATCGAGTGACGTTACATGGAGTTTACACTGTATTACATATCGAAACAGTTTTCATATAACCAGTTATATTTTTGTTCTTTTACTCTTATTCTTTAGATCCACAAAAGAGACAGTATAAACCTGTACTGACTTTAAGCAAGCAGTGGATTTCAGCCCAACCGGATAAGATAAATCTTTTACACCGCTTCCCTCATTTACTTATATACAAACAAACTGTATAACAACAGTTCATTTATATTAATTCATTAAATAAATGAGTTTCGGAGTTGGAATGTTCTTTGCTTGCAATTTTACGGGATTAGTTTTGAGAAATTTTGTTCAGTTAAATGTTGAGTGGTTTTGGATATTGCTCGTTGTATCTAGTCATATTTAGAGAACTTAATTAAAGTGATTTATATTGTTTATATAATATGACACATTAGTGAATCTTTGAACATTTGTAGCTAAGCTGAAGTTAGACGGTTCATTTTTGTCTTTTAATTTTGATGCAATAATGTGCCAATAAATAAATGAATATACATCATTACAACTTTCATAAGGCTTTGGCCTCACCGCAAGTGGGACGCTTTAGCGGTAAGAGATTAGTTGATCGCTTAGATGACTCATCCTAGTAAAGTAACGCATGTAATGCGCGTGGCCCCACCTCTTGCTTGGTGTACCACGCTATCTTTGGTGACAACTATAATGATAGCGATGTTCTCGATATAGTGCTACTGAAGGGAGTCTCTCTTCAGTTTCGCTCAATCGAAACACGGGACGACATCGACTCCGACCACTTGCCGGTCGTACTCCAGTTAGGCCCCCCGACTGACTCGACACCACCGACGAAACCCGTCATAGACTGGGCCAAAGTCCGGGACTTGCTGGCAACAACAAGTTCCCCGGACTTGGACCGAATTCCGGACCCGATTGCTTGCGCCCAGGACAACGATGTTGCCATCGAAGCCCTCACCAGCCACCTCCAAAGCGTGGTACGGGAGTCCACTCGGCAGGTACCTCTCGAGGACCACCGACTGCCACTCCCGGACGACGTCAGAGACCTGTTGAGGGAAAAGAGGGCAGCATTCAGGGCCTGCGGTAGCTTCCCCTCCTTGGAGAATAAAGCCCACTACAGGGCACTCCAACGCCAAGTCAGACTCCGTGTCCAGGAGGTCAGGAACCAACGTTGGGACCGACTGCTAGAGGAGATCTCCCCAACTCACCAGGCTTACTGGCAGCTGGCGAGATCTCTGAAAGCAGAAACCCTCTCGAGTATGCCACCTCTCGATAGACCCGATAATACCAAAGCGTTTGATGACGATGAAAAGGCGGAATGCCTCGCCGAAAGTCTCGAGCTCCAATGCTCCCCCAATACTGCCGACAACGACCCGTCTCACCTATCGGAGGTAGACGCCGAGGTCGAACATAGGTCCTCCCTCCCGGCGGAAACCACACTCGAACCGGTCACGGTTGAAGAAGTACAGGATTTCATCAAAGCCCTAAAGCCCCGCAAGGCCCCAGGCAATGACGGAATCAGTCATAAACTTCTGAAAATCCTCCCCGCCCATCTTATCTTAATTATGGTAAGCATCTTCAATGCTGCCATAAATAACTGCCAATTTCCCAAGGCCTGGAAAGAAGCGGAGGTCATTGGCATCCGCAAACCAGGCAAACCGGCCTCAAAGCCCGCCAGCTACCGCCCCATCAGTCTACTCAGCTCACTGGGTAAACTGTATGAGCGAGTCCTCCTCACTAGACTGAGTGATTTTGCCTTCAGCAATAATCTCATCCCCCACGAGCAGTTCGGCTTTAGAGCTAGACACTCTTGCCCGCAACAAGTGCTCCGCATCACGGAGCACGTCCTCTCCCATTTTCAACGCGTCGGACGAAGACCCTGGCCGACAGGCGCAGTATTCTTGGACGTCGCGAAAGCCTTCGATAAAGTTTGGCACAACGGGCTTATATACAAGCTGTATCAGCTCGGTGTGCCAGACCGACTCGTACTCATTCTACGGGACTTCCTCAAAGACCGTAAATTCAGATTCCGAGTGGAGGGCACCCGCTCCTCCCCTCATACCATCTCAGCGGGAGTCCCCCAGGGCTCCGCGCTCTCCCCCCTACTTTTCACGCTGTTCACCAGCGACATGCCACGGCACCCCCATACCCAGCTAGCCCTATATGCGGATGACACCGCCATATTCAGTAGCGACCCCAGCAGATACAGAATCTGCAAGCAGCTCAACACCGCCATCAAAGAACTAGGTGACTGGTTCCGTAGATGGCGGATTGAGGTGAACCCCGAGAAGAGTGCAGCCATCATGTTCTCCCGCAAATGCCTCTCACCCAATACCCGCCCCTCCAACCAACTTATGCCCATCAAGCTATTCGACCAAGTTATCCCTTGGGCTAACGAAGTCAAATATCTTGGGGTAACCCTAGACAGAGGCTTGTACTTCCACAAGCATACCAGAGCGGTCGGGAACAGAGCATACCTGATCCTCGGCCGACTCTATCCGATGATAGGCAAGAGGAGTAAGATGAGCCTTAGAAATAAGGTGACTCTTTACAAAACTTGCATCCGCCCCATCTTGACCTATGCGAGTGTGGTCTTCGGCCACGCCAGCGACGCTAACATCTGGAGACTGCAAAGGATCCAGAATCATTTTCTACGTGCTGCAGTCGACGGCCCGCGCTATATGCGGCTCGCCGACTTGCATCGCGACCTGGAGCTTCCCTCCATCAAGGACTATATAACTTCACTATCGCGCAGATTCTTTGACCTCGCCCCCCATCACCCGAACCCTCTGGTGACGGAAACGGTCAACTACAAACCCACTCCAAACGCTCCCACGAGTAAACGCTGACCTCGCAATGTACTCATTGACGAGCCTGACAAAATCGCACGTCAAATCGCGATCATGAACCCCCCGAGGCTCAGAACATCAGCCTGGCATAACAGACGCAGACACAACAGACGCCGGAGAGCCCCCGGCTCGAATCCTCTTACACAATCGTAAGACCCACCAATCCATACTCATTACAGACACAAGTAGCCATACAAGATTAGCCTAGGCGTGTTGCTGGAGAGTTTCTTCCGCCGCTTCTTCTCCTCCAGCTATAACACGTTGCGAAGCGGTAGTAATGATAGACTAGGATCGGCTCCGCCGGCGGAGTCGATGAAGAGTCCCCAAATAATCACTTCAGCCTGTTGGCTTAGCTCTTTCAGCCTTTTACGGCTTGTTCCCAATATAGAGTCAATCCCCCGCAGCGGTCGAGCCGAGGTCGAACCTCACAGGAGGTGCCTCCTCGAGCGTGCTGCTTCCGGGCTGAACGCCTCCGCTCCCACGGAGGCGGGAAGCCCCCAAAACCCGGTATCGCTGAAACAGCCATCTGCGGCTATTCAGCTGAGTCAGCTCTAAAAAAAAAAAAAAAAATGATAGCGATGTTTGTAAGTTAATAAATAAACGTTCCTGGAACGATGACTCAACTGCATGGGTCACCTGGGTCGTCAGTAATAAGCTAAGCAATATATAAGGGAGCCCGCGGCATGGAGGAGACGCAGTAAGATCACCATTGAGGTCACACGCTACTCGGTATTTGCGAAATCCAACGGGGCACTCTGCCCATTGAGGTTCTTGAAATCAAAGCCCTTCTCTATTTTAAATTGTATCCCTTGGGTAACGTTAGAATCAGTGAAAATCAAAATATTGTTAATATCAGTAATAAATACTGTATTCAATTATCTACGGTATTGGTATCATGGAAGATGGGACTGCCCTTAGTATGGCACGCAACGTGTCGATACGTTGTCGGCTTCCCATCATGCAAATACAGCCGTCACTGCCGGAAGAGCTGCCATACTTACATATGCATCCATCGGTGATGGATACATATTTATGGCTTTCGGGGTTGAGACTTTGGGGCCTTGTGGACGTGAGGGTTATCAACTTTATCGAGACCTTTCCGGGCGATTGCAAGAAGTCTCACGTAACCAAAGTGACCGTGGGAACGCTCCCCCCCGACACAGCTACTGGCTACATCTTTTACTTGTAAATATGTTTATAGTATTTAATTTCTAAGTTTTTGTTTATAGTGTAATTTATTCATAATTTAGTTTATTGTTCTGTTGGTTTAAGTTATCGTTATTATCCTTCAAAAAAGTTTTTTTTTTATATTAACTTAATTTAACAGAGAAATAAAATCTAAATTATCGTATAACGTATATAATTGATCCTGGTACTCTTGAATAAGAAGACGCTTGTAACAACCAAGATACAGCTAAGTATATCATCACGCTGACAGACATACGTGTGGGTGTGATCAGAGATTACTTACATGATAACTCTGGTCACCCCTACATTATCAATGTCTTATAATAGTGTTGCAAATATGTATACGTGACGGTAGCTATTTTATATCCGACAGGGCGTCCGCCTGTCTGCGGTATACCAGTAATAAAAAAAATGTATTACGTTTATAGTCTGAATGAATAAACACACTATATCGACTGGAAACCCATTACCACGAACGGCAGGGGGGGCGTAGAATATTGTTCACAGTATAATTTACACATTACCTTTACTATTCACTCTATGGTTATCGACCGGGGAAGCATATGCGCTGGCTTTCAAATGACGTCATTAATTTTTGATGCCCATTTCTTGGGAGAAAGCTATAAGAAGAGGAGCCAACAGATATGTTCTGGAATGTTCGAAGTGTTTGTTTATTGATACATAAAAGTGATGTAAATGCGTTATTTAGAAGATCTCCATAATATTGTTACATACCGACAAAGGTAAACGCACACCTGCCTGTCGTAAAGCGCAATTTATTACCTCCCCGCATTAAGGAATACTTTTATTTACAAAGTAAAGTTTTAGAATTAGTAATTAAGAAAAACATTCTATTGTTATTGCACTTGTTTTATGGCCGTCATTAGTGTCGAACTCCGAAGTGCCGTCCTTGTTGTTATTGTATTGCGTCGAAGCTTGCCAGGTATGGATCAGTGCACTATAAAGCAATGGCCCAAGGCGGAGAGGGGCAGTCAAGCAAGGATTACGATACGAGCAAAACGTAGATTCGATGAGCGATATAGTGACAGACTTTTGCGCGTGTTATTGAATCGTGCAGTTTGTACTGGTTATATTTTTACCTGTTTTATACGTGTTTGTACAGTTCTAATAAATTCTATAGTAATTCCAACGGCATTTTAATTCGAGTCCTATGTAGCTCGTAACAACATGCTTGGCTCTATATGAGATAGTCCTATTCTACAAGAACACTCGTGTGAGAGAGGACTTGCATATTAGAAATACCAGTTACAAAGAAGTGCCCACATTTAAACTTGCTTGTTGCTTATATGTTATCTCTTTTTAGTGTCGCTTTTTCATTTCATTGAGTTTATATACATTTAAAT
The DNA here is from genome assembly GCA_949752895.1 of Dendrolimus pini. NCBI lineage: Eukaryota > Metazoa > Arthropoda > Insecta > Lepidoptera > Lasiocampidae > Dendrolimus > Dendrolimus pini. The sequence goes on from OX457136.1 coordinate 3,108,693, forward strand.
TTTAAATGAAGTTCATAATAGAGAACTTTTCTTGAAATAAAATGTAATGAAGAGTTTTCTCTGAACAATATATAGAGATATTCTTTAAAGTCTTAAAAAAGTTCTAATAAACAAAAACGAGTAAAGAGATTTTTTTATCAAAATCTCAAGCGAGTCATAAGCAAGACCAGAGGGACCGAGAAATTTATTCGTCTCCAAGAAAAATTCAAGTTTAAAATAAAATTTGGAGTTGAAGAAAATTGTAGTTATGAGTAACTTATTAAAATTTATGTTAAACATTTTTGTGGGTAGTATAAAATAAGAAAAATAAAAGACAAGTGAGTGCACTGCTTACGAGGGATTCCGTGTTTTTTTTAATTACAGGAGTTTAGCAGACAGGCAGACGCGGCCCACTTGATGGAAAGCGGTTACCATCGCCTATGGACATTTGCTGCTCTCTTAAGAGTGACTGGAATCTGGTCACTAATGCCGGAACACAACTCAAGGTTGTTATGGCAACATACTTTAGACTAGGGGTGGTAGCCATCCAGTCGGGCACATGCCCTACCACCTGGCTGTGGTTTGTTTTGTCCCCTCTTACGACAGGCCGCCCGGCCGCAGGAAATTGTATTTTTTCTCCGTTCCTGCACGGATACAAAATTGTAACAATACTCAGTTTTTGAGATATAGAGTGAACGATAAAACTGTGAACATCGGTCTCCTCCCGATGGTCCATACTAACAGATGATTTAGAATCGCTTGCCCTACAGAGAGACTGTACATCTCTGTGTGTATTATAGTAGTCCGGCAATTCCGGCACAGCAATATGCTCAGTGCAAACCTTGTTTGCTGAAAATGCGGCGTAATTTTTTTTACCTATTTCTTACAGAAACCTGTTTTCTAAAATCAATAAAAAAACAAACACAGACAAATTTTAAACTCAATAAATTTCAACGAATAAGCAACTCGGGAACGTGAAGGTAATTTGAATATACGTGCATTCTTTGTTTTAAAGCCCGAAATACTCAAGGGTATTCAAATAAGAATTCCTTGCGGCATGCTGGTACTTACACGAAAATAGAATTTTTTGAATATCATATTTTAAAATAAGCTTATTTAAAGGTAATTTTTGGCAAAAACACTTACTTCGTCTGCTGAGCGACCTTTTTTTATATTGCTGTAACCAGACAGGCTGACGGCCCAACTGTGATGGAAAGTGGTTACCGGCGCCTATGGACATTAGCAATACTGCTGCTACTACTGGTACTGCCAATATGTTGCCGATCTTAAAGAAGAAACTGGAATCTGGCCACTGAACACGGCTCAAAGTTGTTATGGCGGTATACTCTAGACGACGGATAGTAGCCATCCAGTCGGGCAAATGTCCTACCACTTGGTTGTGGGTTGTTTGGCACCTCTTACGACAGGCCGCCCTGCCGCAGGAATAAGTATTGTTAATAATTGCTTAATTCGAGTCCTGTAGCTCGTAACAATATATACAAATCGCGAAAACTTACGAAAATATCAATAAATTAACCTAAAGAAACAACCTCGTAGGGCCAACTATTCGAAATACTTTATGAATACTACTGTTAGGCAAACGTTACCCCAAAACAACATTATCACTAATGGACTCGTATTATGACAACTGCTCTAGCATCTTCCACTAATTCGCACCACTATATTAGTGGGCCCGTAATTAGTAATGGCCCATCCTAAGAGGAATCGCTGTTACTAAACAAATAGTCAGTTCGTAAAATTAACGGCGTCTATGATCTTTCGCAGCTTGTGTACTATAAGACCGGTTTACACAACAAGCATTAATATCACGCGATATAGTTTGAGCGGAATTAGAAATTTTGAAGTGAAACTTCTATATAGACGTGGGGCTTAGGATTTTTCTGGCACTAAAAAGCATTACGGCTGCATGAAGGGGCGGCATAATTTTAGAGTAGATGGAAGTTTTTTTGATTCCTGAACGAATTCACTTGTTTTGTTTGATAAAATAAAATAAATTAAAATAAAAAATGTATTAATTAAAATTTAGAACCTACCTTACTTTACCAAATCATAATTTGCAGTAAACTTGCGAAAAATCGAAAGGTGTGCTGGGATCCATAGTAGAAGTGAAACTTCAACGGACAAGTGGAAAAACGAATGGTAACGGATAAGTGGAAGAACGAGTTGCAATGGACAAGTGTAAAAAACGAATGGCAACGCACAAGTGGCAAAACAAATCGCAAAAAAAATTTAAGTTTTAAGAATCGTTTTTCCACTTGTCCGTTAAAGTTGCTCTACTACTATGGGTATAGGGTATAAATAAATAAATAAATAATCGGCAGACAAACACACACATTGTATATCCCCCAATTAAGCAAGTTACGCTTGTATTATACAACGGACCACTCTGGGGCCGATCCCAGACACCCAGACCATGGTAAATAACGGAGAAAATACGTTTCCGAAATTTACTATACCAGGAATCGAACCCGGAGCCTCTGCGTTGTAGTGAGGTAGGCCGGCAAAGGCTTAGCCCGCTCAACCACAGAGGCCGTATAGATTATATTGCTGAACTGAACTTAGCTGTCACATTTGAGATTCTCAACCAATAAACTCCGGTTGAGAAGGACGACGGTGGATGGACAGCCTAATGTTAGATGAGAAACATATAACAAATTGTTCTCTCACTTTGCCTGTCTTAATTAATGTACGGCGTGGTAGCAAGCTTCAAAATATTCGACAACCCCAAAAATATACTAAAGTTCATATTACACGGTTCATTTTTGTCTTTCAATTTGTTCAACCAAAGTGATACATATAAACATATACTTGAATTATACAATATTATTAAATGCCGCCGTGTCCTTTCAATTTCCTGCGGCCGGGCTTCCTATCGTAACATACGACAAAACAACCCACAGCCAGGTGGTAGGGTATTTGCCCATTTGGATGGCTACCACCCCTGGTCTAGAGTATGCCGTTATAACAATTTTGAGTTGTGTTCTGCTGTTAGTGGTTCCCTTTAGGGAGCGACATCACGTTGTGTACCTTTTGTGTTACAAATGTACATGGGATGGTATCCGCTTTCCACCAGGTGGGCCGTCAGCCTATCTGCTGAACTCATGCAATTAAATAACTGCATAATAAAACCCATCAAGCTTCCAACAACAACACGACTCCCTTCTTGTTCCAATCTTATAATTGCTTCGCAGTTTTGCACGTAGAGGGCGTCCCTCTCGACCAATCGAACGTTTCGTAGACCATAAACTAAATGGTCCGTGAAATTGAAAATTTTCATTTATATTTATAAGATTTCTTTACAAACCAATTTTTTATCTTATTATTTTCTTAGATTTGGTAGTCGAATTCATTTTTATAGGTACTTTTTATAAGCCCAAAGCCATATTTCAGAGACGTTAAAATACATTCGTAAACTTAAGGATCCGTTAGACTACGACACTATACACCTATACACTCTGTGTATACATACACCTATCTGTGTGAGCGTCAGTGTCATTTATTTTGACATTTGTTTATTTTTTCATATAATGTAATAGCTATAAGTTGTGCACAATTATTTTATATGAAACGATAATTAGTTTATATTAGCAGCTAAGCGTGTTGTATACGTAGTGTCCAAATGTCTTTCTGGTTGCCAAGTTACCAAACAGATTCGACTTTTTCTATACACTAAAACAAGTTGTAAGTCAAGCAAGAAGAAAAGCAAAAGTGTTGAGCAGTAATTTTAAGTGTGAAATACACACATACACAAATTCCGTACATTTGTTTATAAACATATCACAAAAATTACAATTTAATGTAAGAAGCTTTTGGTGGTATAGATGGAAGATGGAAGAGAACCGAGTATGTACACAGAGAGTATATCATTTATAATTTTTTGCAACACAGTTATATTGACAAAGTCAGTTGTAAACAGGCAATTCTATATTTAACACAAACCAGCCTGTGATGAATTAAAAAGTTCTCAACATAAGCAATACATAATTTAATGTCTGACATAAGTGTCGGTAATTTCTATTCTGGTGTAAACTTAGTTTTCCGTCGCGTTTTATGGCATAATATTTGCTGCTTAATTTCGAATTCATCGTTGTCTCTGGGCTATAAACCAAACTTCCCAATTTAACTGCCGCTTGAAACTAGGATTGCAACAAATAATGTGACTGTTTGTAACAATGTTTGTACGATTTCCTAATTTATGATATTGGTTGTGCACTTGTGTTAAACATTATACTTTTTAATCTATAGCATAATAGCAGTCCACTGTCCTATTGCTGGGCTCGGGCCACCCAATTTCTTAGACTACTTACAGTATAATCGCCATGCGCTACTTAACAAAACTGTCTAAGTATTCGTTCATACTTGATATTGGCTGGATACGCAAATCATAGGAAGCAATGTTTAAATATTGTTACACGCCGACAAAAGTAAATGCATACATGCAGTTTATTACCTTTCGGCATTTGGACTTCTTTGTTTACTTAGTGTTTAAAATTTGTCATTAGAAAAACATCCTATTGTGTATTGCAATCGTTTATGATAGTCATTAACCAGGTGTGACTATTAGAAACTATTGTTATGCGGTCGAGCATTGTGTCAAGACATATGTTTAGTATAAAACAATGCCGGAACGGAGGGGTGAGGTCAGTTTAGCGAGTACCACGATCAAGGCGAGTCTTGTGTACATTCGATAACCTATATAGTGACGGACTTTGCGCGTGTTATAGAATCGCGCATTACGTTTGAACTGATTGTGGGCAGTTATATTTGTACCTGTGTTATACGTGTTTGTATATTTCTAATAAATTTTATAGTAATTCCAACGGAATTTTTAATTCGAATCCCGCACTCGTAACAATATAAACATGTCTGGCTTATTATAAATATTTAATATTTTCATTATTTATTACTTTAATAAAGTAACTATTTTAACCCTAAATTTGCATTGAAATACCGCTTTTAAAGCGGGTTCAGCATTAATTCTGGGCTTTAGCGGGCACATTATTAAAAGCAATAATCCACCGCGATATTATTTTGCAAATCAAAGAGATTATGCAAATAATGACTTCGGCTAACCAACCCTAGTGATGGGACATATGAATTCATTAAATTCGGTTTTTCTCTCTTTTCTTACACTTTTGTCCTGTTTTGTTAAGATTTTTGTCAATTATTTATATTCTCATTATGTTTATTTTTATTACATCATTTACACAATCCAATCGTTTTTTTTGGAATAAAATTTAAATAACTACCAATTGTATTATCAAGTACTGTAATTACAAAGTAGTATATCGCGACTTCATCTCAGAAGTCGGGAACAAAAAGTATATCTAAGACAAATTAAACTTAAATGCAGTATATATACAGTAAAGTGAGAAACCTCCATAACTGGAACTCATGCTGAGGTCCTAACACTTAACCCCTGTTAGTGGGACGAAGTAAAGTTCTATATCTTGGATTCGTTCTTTCAATTTATCACTATAGTTACCTCTATAACTGAGACAGCGAATGAATGAGATAGCATCGTTTTGTTTGTTTACTTTCTTATTCTACCCGCAAATTCCGCATTTAATTTTGAGCTCTATTAATGTAACCCTCTGTAAATGAGACAGATATTTATATATTCCTGGATACCTGAGACACTGGGTAAGTGGAATACCTCTATAAATGAAACCACATTGCAGGTCCCTTGAAGTCTCACTTACCAGGTTTCGCTGTATATATGACTATTTTTATATTTATTTCCTTAATTAGTTTGATTCATGTATCTATTGTTTTTTTCCTGCACCACCTATATCGCCTCATTCAAATCTTTTTAATTTAGGTTGCCTGGAAGAGATTGCTTTGAGCGATAAGGTCGCCTATTGTATTGACTAGAAAATATTGTAAATATAGTCTGTTTTTGTTATTGTATATTTTGGTGAGCAATAAAGTGTTATCTCTTTCTCTTATAAAAAAAATTTGATCCCATATTCAAATTTGACGTTTGTAATAATTCACTGATGAAGACAGCTTTTAATATTTAAAGCTGTTTTTAGCCTTTTACAAGAATGAAATTACAGACAATTGCAAAGCACAGCATTCAACTACGCTAGGACAGCAAGGTTCTACAGAAATTTACTGGTTATGCTAGCAACAAATGTAAATTGAAAATTTACAACTAAACTGTCTTTGTCGAATCGCGATAGAAAGGGTAGATTCAAAAAATACTGGCTGGACTTAATAAGATCATTTGTATTAGGAATTCTTGCAAGAAAATATATCGTCCAAGATATTGTTTATCCTACGTTTAAAATTTACTAAAACTATTTACAAGTTACTAGAACATTTTACTCTTCAGATATATAATAATATAATTGACGGTAGTTTTAGATACTTTATACTATAGAGCCTGCGGGTGAAATGAGGTGGACACAGTTGTTTTCCTACCGCCAGGAGTTACGTTCTTTAATGACTTAGTTTCAAATTTCAAATTTCATTTCATTTCAAATTCATTTATTTATATAAACTTATTTCTAGGCCTTATATAATTATATCTAAAACTTATAGTAATAACACATTTTGAATTAAAATTAAGGCTACAATTTTTTTTTGGCGGCGGTTGCTGCACTAGACTCGAGGTCTGTATCGCGGCACCCAGCACAATTTTATTATAATATAGAAACTTAATTATAATGGAATTATTAATTAATTACTTAACCTAAAACTATGTGTGCGTGCGTGTGTGTGTGTGCCTGTGTGTGTGTGTGTGTGTGTGTGTGTGTGTGTGTGTGTGTGTGTTTGTGTGTTTGTGTTCGTTGTATGTGCCCCTAGTGTTATAGTCGTATTGGTAGTATACATTCTGTGTCGCTGTAATTTAAAGTTTTCAACCATTTACTAACTTGGTGTTTAAACTTTGGTGCTGACATTTCTTTAGCAGAGGGTGTGTTTTGGCAAACTTTATTATAAATGGATATATGGACGTATGGGGGAAGGCGCTTGGCAAAGGATGTATGTATTTTTGGTAAGGGTATACTATAAATTCTACGGGAAGTGAGGTATTGGAAGTTAGGGGCATTTCGATTTTCTTTATGAATTGCTGTGGCTACCTTGCAAATATAGAGTTGTCGGACTGTCAAAACGTCACTTTCTATGTATAGTGTATGGGTGGGATATATGTAAGGTTTTTTATGCATAACTTTAAGTACTGCTCGCTGTGCTCGTTCTACCTCTATAATGTTTGTTTTTGGGATTCCTCCCCAAGCAGCAAGACAGTATAGAAGTAGAGACTGGCATAGCGCATAATAAACCATTTTTAAAGTTTTTGGTGTCGCACAGTTACAAAGGGATTTCATTATGTAAATGGTTTTTCTGACTCTTTTAGATAGGGATGCTATGTGATTTTTGAAATTTAAATTTTCATTTAACTGAATACCAAGGTACGTAATGGATGTGGTGTGTTCGATCGACGGGGGATGATCAGAGGGCTGTGTACAAGAACTTAGGCTGTGCGGCAAATATAATTTAGGAAGCGAACGAGGTTGGGAAGCACGGGTTTTATGGAACGTTAAATATTTAGTTTTTTTAGTGTTTAGTGTGAGTAGGTTATTGTTTAGCCATTTACTGACGTCAGTTAAGCCTGTCTGAGCTGTTTTAAATACCGACTCCCAGGATGTGTTGTTAAATAATACAACCGTATCATCTGCGTAACATATTATTTTAGCGCCCTGGATTGGAATTTTCAGCAGTTCATTAATATATATTATGAATAGTGTAGGTCCTAAAATGCTGCCTTGGGGTACTCCGAAATTTACCGTATACTGTTCACTCCAGTGCGATCCCACCTTAACAAATTGACGCCGGTTGCTCAGGTAACTTTTAAACCATTCGTGGCTTATACCTCTTACACCAATATGGTTTAGTTTACTAAGAAGGATTGGGATCGAGACCGTGTCAAAAGCTTTCGCTAAATCTAGAAATACACCTAGGCAACATTGATTTTGGTCCAGGAATGTGGCAATCGACTTTGTGAGAGTCAAAACGGCATCTTCCGTCGATATATTCTGCCGAAATCCGAACTGCTTATCAGAAATAAGAGAGTATTTTTCCAAGAAATCGACAAGCCGTTTACAGTAGTGATTACAGTATTTGCATTTAACACCAACAGTGGTGTATTATACTTTTTACATATTAACATGCTAATGATGACTTCTTATTATTTGGGTTAATGTAAGAATCTTTAAATTAGTAATTTAAAAACTGCAATGGGGTGGTTGAAGGGATGCTTGGAGAGGGTATAGGGCCAGGTTGGGCCCAATATTTATATCATCTCAAGAATATATGACAAATTATCGAATATTATCTATTCATTCTTTACTCCTAATGTTACGACATAAACATTTATGCATATTGTTACAACCTAGGCCCCGACAAAGACAAATTCCACGTACCAATCTGTAAAAGCACATTTTATTACCTGTCGGCATTTTGACTAGTTGTAATTCTTTTATGATCGTCTTTTTTGGTTACGTTTCTAGTTTTTGTAGAAAACAGCGTATTGTTCTTTTGTATTCGTTTACGGCCGCTTGCAGCTGCATTATTAGCCAGGTGTTGCGGACTTTGCGCGTTTTATTGAATTACAACCTCCTGCATTACGTTTGGATTTCTTGTCGTCGGTTATATTTGTACCTGTGTTATACGTGTTTGTGTGGTTCTAATAAACTCTATATAATTCAAACGGCATTTTAATTCGAGTCCCGCCAACTCGTAGCAATATTATTTACAAAGTCTCAACATCGCTAGCATTTGTAATAAACGATACTAACCATTTCGGAGTAGAGAAACTATAGTAAAACAATACAACGTAGTTGCTCCAAAAACATGTAGAATTTATCGCGAATATAATGATGAGTTATAACTAAAACTACTTAACAGAAATGTGTTCTTATTTTTATTCTGAGCAAAAGAAGAAACAAGCGCCTTATCAACAACATGCTCTGGTTTAGCAATACAGTGGAAGGTACAAGGAAACTGCTTTCGAAGTTTTATACTTTAGTATAGAACATTATGCTGTATACAAAATACTCTATAGTTCGGAAACAAAGAAAACTCACATTCTCACGCACAAGTTTTCATTGCGATAAGCCTCTTTTGAAGAGTTTTTAAGAAACAACGACTATGTTTTCTTCTATATCCAACGTCTGCAGAGAAATAAGTTTCGAAACTTACAATATCCGACTTGATAGTAAGGCTTAAAGTTTTTCTTTTAGTATTCTCATACATGATACGTCGCGTCGTTGTTATGTTAGGATAAAAATTGATTTACATAAAAACATTTTTCTTATTTATTAAAATGAAGTAATAACATATGTGAGGTATGGATTTATTTTTGATTGGATCGTTCTTGTGTTCGTTGTAAATTAAACAAAAAAAAACTTCTTAATTATACCTTTTACCTTCTTAGAAACCTATTTACAAATATTAATAATCCAATCATTCATTGATACTTGCTTTCGTTCACTCCACACTTGGGTTCTGATATGAGTACATATATCACATCTTAACAATTCCTACATAAACATAGATACCATAGACAGACTAGTGGACACAGGGAAAGTTGAAGGTAAGAAACCTCGTGGTAGATCTCTAAACAGGTGGATTGATCAGGTTTCTGATCAGCTGGACAGTAGGCCCTCCACCGTGCTCAAAGCGATCCCAGTGGAGGAGAATAATTATTTACTGCCATCAAAGTCACAATCCTCAGCAGTGAGGGAAAGATTGAGGAGAAGAACAAAGTAATATTAAAACTAAATTCAGAACACTGAAAAAACCTTCCCTCAAAGATTTGTTACGCTTCACTACCATTATGTAATTATATTATAATACTACAGTAATATAGCCTTTTGATCAACTATGTTTTTGCAATGAAATAATCATACTTGTGAACTGTTAAAATTTGTTCAACAAAATAAATGTGTTATCTATCGATGCACAAGAATTCGTTGTCAATGTATTATGATTACAATTATCTGTCTCGGATATATAATAAAGTATAATGTCGAATATCCGAAAACATCGAGTCACTACTGCCCGCAGTTCGGGAATTCCCCGGAATCATGGTGCATTAATTTAGCCTCTTAAAATAGTGATTCCTTTGTATTCGTTTCTAAAGTGAGCCATTACTAATTTTCCTCAGTCATCATTGAACATTCGACATTTGGGTCGATCGCTGAATTATTCAGTAGCTACTTGGCCCAAGTACTGTATAAGAATTGTCTGAACTGGGGTTACATGATCAAAATAAGAAAAAAACTCCTTGTGGCACTCGGGGACTGCCGCGGTAAAGCTATTGCATAGCATTTTTTATCAACTATGCAATTATAATTATTTATTTATTTTTTATTTATGCAGTATTTTTTTTCTTTGATATTAATTCAAGTCACACTTTTTGAGCGTGGTGACCGATAAGAAAACAAATCACCTATGTATACATATATAGCTACATGTATAATTACAGGGCGCACATGCGGTGAGTGTGGCATTATAAAGATATCATAGATACCTATACACCTATATACTTTCTCACAAACAGCTGCTTACTTATTCGTCCGATTTCGGACGTCATTCGTCTCGTCCATAATTTGCAATACCTGACATACCTCGAACCGCTACGAGAGCTCGCGGGTCACTGTGGCTACCGCACGCCTCCGCTCGCCGCGCCCGCCTCAGGCCCCCGTCACCGCGCATGGTAGGCAGAGTGGGAGGTGTTAGGTTTATTTTCGTTACGGAATTTCTTCATTCGGTCGCCGCGCTCAAAGCCCGCGATAAAAGCTATACAATAGCTTAAAATCAGAATTTCTTAAAATAAAAACCAAACTTTAATATTATATTAAAATCATTGCAATTATTCATAAACAATGTGAATACCAAATTATTTGCTTTTCTGAAATTAATACTTATTAATGAAAAACGTTTTTTGAAAATCATAGTAAGTACTGAAGCGTTTTGTCACTGCCTTGAGGAACGTTACAAGAGACTCCCCTGCACGTAAATACCAATGATTCTATAAACCAGGTACATATTATTATACATATATTAATTAACTAGTTTTTTCCCAAGGCTTCGCCCGCATTAATGTTATTCTACAGGAACCGTATATTTTCCGGTACATAAAATATTTATATTATTATATGATTTCATCTAGATCCGTTCATTCGTATTTATAGAATATCTATAAATATGTATGTTGCCCGTTATATTGAATTTTGATGCATATTATGTAAGGTACATAAATTAAAGACAAAAACCAACATTACATTACCGGACATGTCAAGAAAATTCACACCTATGGCAACCCATGTTTTGGCAGATATACTGTTTGGGATTGTAGAGGTCGTTAATGGGAGATATATTCTTTCATGAGTCCTCAAGTATCTGTGCCAAGGATAATTGTACGTCCAGACTAATATATAAAAGTGAAAGTAAGCTTATTTGATTTTTATTTTTCTAACAACTTTGTAGCTGACAGTTTGTGCTGGTTCGATAATATACAAAGTTATTATAATTATTATGGCGAAATAAAACGGATGATGGCGTGCGCAATGGATTACAACAAGACGAAGGAAACGAAGCGAAAATGGCCGCGGACCGTCTCACACGCAGCAAGCTTCAGACCGCGCGCTGTATAAAACGTGCGCCTTCGCACGCATCACTCATTTTACCATGCCATAAATTTCCATAAATTATTAACTATAATTACATCGCTCACAAACCTTGAAGACGAAATCTTAGTAAGCGTTACTTTAATCTCTGAATATACAAGAATTGTTATAAGATACGGAAAGGAGACTGAAAGCGGCTAAAGCTTTTAAAAATCTAACAATAATTCGTGTAGGAACGGAGAAAGACTTTGATTTCCTGTGGCCGGACAGCTTGTCGTAAGAGGCGGCTATACAAACCACGGTGGTAGCGCATTGGCTCGTCTGGATGACTACTACCCCAGGGGCTCAATTCTGCTATTACTATCTCGTCAAAATCGCTGGACGCTATCATCTCAATCATAGGTTTGCCTGACCTCGATATTCTGTTAATTCCAATGGCGTGCCAGTGGCAAGCCACTCTGTCATTATATATATATATATATATATATATATTTACTAGCTTCTGCCTGCGACTTCGCCCGCGTGAAGTGGTTACTTTGGGCTAACGCTAAGTTCTGTCACACATGATTTTTGCGAAACTAACCGTTTACGCAACGCACGCAGTGGAGGCTCTCAAAAGGAAAGGAAACCCCGATTTTGAAACATTCTTCATTGGTGCTGCGCTCTTATTGGTCTTAGCGTGATGATAGCCTTCCTCGATAAATCGGCATTCTAACACTGAAAGATTTTTTAAATCAGATCAGTATTTCCTTGAATTAGCGCGTATAAGCAAACAAGCAAACAAACTCTTCAACTTTATCAATTAGCATAGGATGAGCGGACAATCACGAAACAAATATAAAAAATGTTGGTATCTTTTCAATATTCATTCCGGCTAACGCTATTTCTACTAATAGTAATAATAATTTTTTTAGACTACTATTCCACTACAACGATATTGTGGATTTAGTAGAATACGATTTTTTACACTATCGCAACGGAATCGTACTTTGAATATCTTTGCACCACTAAGATATCGAATTAGCAGAATTGGGCCTCTAGTCTAAAGTATGGCATCATAACAATCTTGAGCAGTTTTACAACAGTAGTAGGCAAGTTCCTGTTCCGTCTTTAAGTCCCGCAGCACATTGTCATAGTTGATATTGAACAAGTTGGCAGTAGTCTAAATAAAAACTTTGAAATTGGTAACTGACACTTATATCTCTGTCTCCCGTGATCACAGGTACTAAAAAGTGGCCGAAATGTCGGAATAAAAATCAACTAAAATACCGTGCTTAAAAACGTTATAACGTAGTTTTATAATGTGTACCTATATTATACTAGTCTCCAAAACTTAAGAAATGAAAATGCGTACAAAGTTTTTTTTTTTTTTTTTTTTATTATATTTATGGCTTGGCAACTAGGCCTTTAAGCCAGATCTTAGTTTATAATATACATTTAGTTTCTTCATTTTCTTAAGCCTATGTGTAGCACAGCTGAACTGTAGGTAATCAGCTAGTGCCATTCAACGGAGTTCTTGTGACAACTCAAAAGGCCACATTTGACTAAACAGTTCACATTTCTCACAAAACACATAATCACTACTCAAAAACTATCAATATCCTACAACTATTGTTCATTTTAGAGTAATTTTACACATTTTTAGAAAATAAAACTGCACAGCACAAAATCACCTTTCAGTTCCCGCCAAAAACTCCCGTACAAAGTTTATAGTTCTAACGAAGCTATGTATTTATTGAATACAGTCATTATGATAACTTAATCATCCTTTTTTCAAAACTTACCAAGGTTACCTCGAACGCATATGTATAATTTCTTAGTCTAATTATCGACTTAATTTTTTTTAATAAATGAAGTATTTGAGTTTCTTCTCATTAATATTACAATCTACTCTAAAAGGACTAAAAACTAAAAACACCCGGATGGAACAAAGTTAGTTATAATGCGAGTCTTTATTGTTATTATTGTCTGTATAAAATCTACTTACCTAACTCCATCAGCAATATCCGGAACTTGTGGAGAAAAACTGTCAGGATTCATTATTGTTATTATTTTTTATTATTTATTATGTACAAAAAACCTGTATACACTCAACAAAAATATTCGTCGCGACACCACACTGTTCAATGCGAAATAGAAAGACGAAACGAAAATAACTGGCTTGCTTTCTATGAGAGAGAGAGAGAGACAGAGAGACAGACAGACAGAGAAACACGCGCACGCCGCACGGCTTACAACTATAGCAAAAAGTGTCGTTACAACTTTTGGTCTTAATTTTTTCCGTCTAGCCCCCTTTCGCAACGCGCGATAAGGAACTTCGTTCCGATAAGTAATTTAAGTATAACCTTTAACTAAGAGTATTCAAATACTAAGAATATTAAAGCATTTCTTCTTGTCTCTATTAAGGCGAAGACACTTCGTTCATTTGTCTTTTATTAATAGCGTCATTTGATTTATGACATGAATTTAATTTAATTTTCTTCTAGAAAATTTAATAATTTATGATGACAGTGCAATGTGAATTTATAGTATGTAATTAAACAGAATGTACTAATTTAGATCTCTGACAAAAACGACAAATATTCCAAACCCAAAATTAAAAAGCATAAATCACTAATTTAAATATTATGCAAACAATTTTATTTAATTGTCTAACATTTGAGGTAAACTGGACAATAAATTAGACGTCATACTCGGCCACTGAAAGTACAACTTTATTCGTAAAGTAGTAAGGTTTAAAATTATGATGAACATTTTAATAGACTGTAATAACCAGGGAAGCTGGAACAAAGCGACGTGCAAACTTCTCCCTGTAGTGTATAAAACATTAACTAGCATTATATGGATTTGATTTAGTTTGTCAAATAAACTGATTAAAATATAGGCCCCGAATGGACCTGAATGTATCATTAATAACAATGCATTTCGTCTATGCTGTTTCTAATTCGAGTTAAAAGAACTAGACAAAGTAAGCAACTTTAATGAGAGTAATGTAATTTGGTTCCAATAAAAAACCATATAGAATTATTAGAATAAAATAGAATAGAATAATAATTTATTGCAAGAAATGTATGTGTACATAGTTGTTTTTTTTGTGGTAATAGTATCAATACATTTTGCCTTATTAGGCGTGCAACTTCCAGATCTTATAACTATATCTACACTTAAACTCATTTACAATAATAATCAAATAAAATAGGTAATATTAAATGTCAACAAGGAAAACATTAATTAAATAAAAATACATTAATTTAATAATCAGAATTTATCACTTAAATAATCCTCGATTTATTTAGTATTAATTGTGAAATTATGAAGCATTTTTAAATGTCATGCAATTCTTTTAAATAAATATTTAATCTTGAGTTGAAATAACTGCGTGTTGGTATACCCCAAATACTTGTGAGGTAATGCTGTGTTGAACTGCACTCAGAGAGCTTAAATTGCAATTAGCAAAGAAAAATTAAACGATATTTGCTAACATTTTTATTATTATATAAATATGTGCATGTCGGAAAATTATTTTAAACATTTTTAACATATTATACGAGACAGGTTCGATCGAAAGTGTTTATAAATAAATGCTCAGCCATTTCTGTACCAAATTGCAGTTCATAATATTTGAAAGGTTAGGTTAGTCTTTATACTTAAAAAACAACAAGAGTGCGTGTAACGTTCACACGCGATTGAAGTAAAACTACAGATGACGGTGTAAAATGTTCTTGAGATTCAGACATTTTCATTCAATAAAGAATCACTTATTATTTTTATAATGTGATATTTTTCAAATACCTTTTTATCCCTTGCACTTTTAGAAAATATTATCTTATAAAACACGTGGACGGAAAGATGCTATAAAATTAAGGTTATATTGGGTCATCTGCATTCTGAGAGGTAGGGAGTATCCATAGCTAGAGTACCAAAATAGTTTACTTCGGTTGTTCCCGACTTAAACATCGGAATATACTTACATCGACTGTACAAGCTAGTATACTGAAAAGACCTTAGTTACTTGTATGTATAATTAAATATTTATATACTATTGTATATAAATATTTAATTCTATTGTATAATTTTTATTATTATTATTATTCAATTTAATATTTTCAATGTAATATTTGTTACTAATAAAAAAAAAATCAAATTGATTTGTTTATAAACAAGCTATTGACAAAATCAAAAATATTTGAAAACCGGATGGTACAGAAACGTGACGCCATATTGCCGTAACGGACTTCCGTTGCATTGTCGTCCAGTTACCTCCTAGTCGCGCCTAAAGAAGTTTTACTTCAAAAACTAATGAATAATTTTTGAATAATTTTTAACCGTTATGTATAGAATACAATTAAATTTATAAAATATGCTTACTATATTTTTCAATGGAGTATTTTGGGAACTTTTTTCGGAGTACTTTTTGAACAAGTCGAATCTGTTAAAGTTAATCAACGATGTTAACTCGGCGCCTTAACAGAAATAATTCGAAGTCGCAGTCGTATTATTATCTCATCGGGGGTGAAAGACTTTCACCGAAGTTAATATAAGTTTGTGGCTGCAAAGCGAAGAATGTGTGAGATATCTGTTCACATATTTGAAATATCCAATTTTTAAGGGATAGGTAGTTTATTTAGTCCCTAACGAATATTACATCACGGTGTGCAGTATCTCATTTTTATGGATGTCAGTTATTTTCCATTTCTGTGTCTATATATAACGCCTCTCAAAAGACCGCAAGTCCTATAGGACAGTAAGGCAACTACACAAGAGCAAGCAAACTCTGACACGTTTTAAAAGAGCGCCGGTTGTGTCGTCTTTACCGCAGTATTATATGTTTATTTAGGCTATGTCAAATATATTTATGATATATTTTTTATAATTCATTTACTTAGATAATTATTTTTTATCAAAATCGGTCCAAACATTTATGAGGAGTTCTGTGACATACACACGAACAGAAAAATTATCCTACTAATATTATAAACGTGAAAGTTTGTGAGTATGTAAGTTTGTTTCTCTTTCACGCAAAAAACCACTGAATGGATTTTGATGAAACTTTACAATAACATAGCTTACACATCAGAATAACACATAGGCTATAATTTATAAATGTATGAAAATAAAAAAATGAATGAAAATATTATTTCTTCGAAAACACATGCACAATTTGTTAATAGTTGCTGGAATCTTCTTTTAAGCAAAATTTTCTTGTATCAGAAGATCCCGCTCTTCCATACCTTAAATATTATTGTATTTATAAGTATCTAAAATATTTTCACGCTATAAATGACATAAAATTGATATAAAAATTATTTAATTTTATAATTGAATTGTAAATAAAGTTTGTGTACTTAATTTTCATTACGTACAAAACATAATAATCATACCAAAATATTTTATTACATTATTATATTGTATTGCTAGAATAATAGTTACTTTGCTTAAATATTTTCATTAAGCACAGAACATATAATTATAATGTATAGTGTGAACTATCCGAAATATAACGTTTTTCCATCACCACCACGCGGGTGAAACCGAGTGGCGCAGCCAGTATGTATGTAAAGATTTCCAAAAGAATTGACTGACTTAGAATAATACATAGGAGTAAATGTAAAACGGTGGAATAAATAGGAATCCGTCGTCATTTGCACTTCAACGTCGCTTAGGCGTATAAATTGCATTTCTACTTGAACCGATATGTTTTGAAGCGAAGCTTTCGTGTGATTTAACGTCGTGCAGTCGTGTTCCTTTGAATTTATAATATTCGCGCCACTTCCGGTGGCGCACTTGACGTGTTGCTTCCGGCCGCCATGTTGGATGGCCGTTTGCATGGTGGAATAAGTTTGAATTTTTAAAAATATGTAGGTATAAATAAAATTCAAAAGTACCTTCGAAAACTGTTTTTATTTAAGCAGCAGCGCATTTGTAGCACCTTTGGTGTTGCAAATGTTCATAGGCGTAGGTAATCGCTTTCCATCAGTCAGTTTGAAGACCATCAGTTTGAAATCGGTCCACAATGGACGGGGAATTGGCAGTCGGTTAAAAATTGGTCTAAGATCGATGCCGTTCTTCCGCCTGGGACTTTTAAGCACAATGACGAAATATTACAGAAGCTTTATATTGTATAACTTTCTACTATCAGAAATCACTCCAAATAGGCAACCCTTAAACTATAAAAGAAGTGAAATCCGTTTCCCCCAAATCGATACCATTCCCAAAGATAAATGCCGAGTGAAGAAAAACCGATTCCTATTTGATGGGAAATCTGAGATAGCCGATAATACTTTCCGAAGAGATAATGTACGTTATTGTCTACATTTATCATTTGATTTAGTTTATTACTGTCACTCTCAGAGTTGGATAATACTCTTATTATTGTCATTATAGAGTTAAATCTCGGAGTTGTTTGAATCGTCTCTTTCGGACTACGCGGTGCGTTTTACTACATTTGAAGTGATAACTTCTATGGGAAGGTAAACCGTTGCGTTACGTAACGCGTTACGGCGCCAATCTGTTTGACTTCCCTTTCTCTCACGTTAGATTAGTTTAAGTTACCACCTCCATCGGGGGTAACGAGATGCACACCGTCTTTTTTTTAACAAACTTCAAAAGGGAGAGGGGATTGATTGGTTTTTTGTGTATGTAAACCGATTACGCTGAGAATTATTTGTTAACGTGATTCTTCTTTAGTTTGATGCGGAATAGTTGCCATTTGGTTCACTAAAAATTTAACACAGTTTGGCCCGGTAGTTTTCATTTTTTGAACATTTTTTTTTAATTTTCCGTTCCCGTTTCTAGGGACCTATATTTTGTAAGTCCTTTCGTAGGCCTACCCGTAGCTAGACACAAAAAAATAAAGCCGAACAAACCATAAGAATTACCATATACACTGTTATAACAAAAAAATGTTGCAAAATATTGTAATTTTTATGGTTTACATACACTGACTTCAAGATATAAAATTTTATATTATTTTGTCTCTTAATAAACTAAATAAATTCTTATGAAAAATCTTTATTAAGTTATTTTATACTTTTTAGTTTAAAAAACTAAGTTTTTTTTTTCTTTATTGTATTATTATGTAATACTTTAGTTTAATAAATATTATAATTTTTTGGTTCTAATTTTGTGTTTACTTTTATTACAAAAAATTAAATCGAGAGAGAGGGGGAGAGAAGTAACATTATTTCACATCAATTATCAAAATATACAATTACAAAAACAGACTATATTTACTATATTTTCTAGGCAATACAATAGGCGGCGTTATCGATCAAAGCGATATCTTCCAAGCAACCTAAATCAAAGAAATTTGAATCAGGTGATGTAGTTGGTGCAGGAAAAAGGCAATAGATACATAAATACTCAAACTAATTTAACAAATAAATCTACAAATACATGTAGGATAGTAAATAAATAATTTACCAGTCCTCAAACACGTATATTAAATAAATCACAATAAAGTAAAAAAGAAAATAATACAATCCTCGCCTGACAATATAATATAAACAACCCGTTGCTACACAATCACCATCCTACACTCGGCCATCCTGCAAAATATCTGTCCTCAGATATTTCACATTCAACAATTTAGTATACTCAACACAGCAGGCTACCTTTCTTATACTAAAGTTTAAATAATATACTAATTGAAAAAAAAAATTACATAAATGAACAGAACATTAAAACAAAGTTACATATTTCTAATGAAAACAAAGGTAAATATTGTTGTATCTTACATTGTTCAAAAATAATCATGCATCATCTAATACACATATCACTCCACTCTTCCATGTCAAATTAATCTGGCCATCGTGTTAAGTCAATTTTCTTAAATGTTAATTCAAATGCATGACGTTCTGTCACAAATCTGAATTTACTTCCAAATAAATAATATCTAATTTTTTTGACTCCAGGCATATCCATTCTGATCTTCAGCTTATAATTTGAATATATCTCTTCGTCTTCACTTGTGTTTTGGCTCATAGAATAATTAAGATGTTCCTCACTATTTTGATGTCGCTGTACGAGTATTACAGGTACAGCCTTAGTAGATGCATCAGTGTGTAATTCATCTATCTGTTTTTCAACTTCAGACGATCCAGTTAATGAAATACTCCTTGGATACAACTTCACCGGAACATCATCTTTAAAAAATATTTTTGTCTGAATAGGCGCTTTTTTCATTTGTACGGGTTGGCTGGTTTCTACCGATTCTTGCATGTTACTTCTTAAATTAACATCTTTAATATGAACTAGATACGGAAAATCCCAGCTCGAAACATCACAGTTACACCAATCGACGTCTTTAGACATCAATCTCACATTTCCATCTCTTATAATCATTGTGAAATTTTTAAAAAAATCGTTGCCTAAAATTACCTTCAAAAGCATGGAAGACCTAGATACAACATAAAAAATTATGTTAGTGTATGTACAATCATCTAGTACTATTTTCATATTCGCAGAACCAAGAGGTATAATTTTCTTTGAACCTAAACCAGTCAATATTATGTTCGGACTTACGTCACATTGCAGTAAATTCAGTTTATTGTAAAGTTCATCTGATATCAAATTGACATCGCACCCTGAATCTATTAATGCATTTTCCATCTTTCCGTTCAAATTTATCATTTTAAATGGCTTATATGAATAATTTTCATTACACATATCCGGTTCCTGTTTTGTCGTATTCCCGACGTAACACGATCGACTCAGTCCTGCGTTCTCATTCTCATCATCTCTTTCTATATAAACTTCATCAACATCA
Organism: Dendrolimus pini; assembly: GCA_949752895.1. Taxonomy (NCBI): domain Eukaryota; kingdom Metazoa; phylum Arthropoda; class Insecta; order Lepidoptera; family Lasiocampidae; genus Dendrolimus; species Dendrolimus pini. The sequence goes on from OX457136.1 coordinate 3,129,096, forward strand.
GTAGTAGCGCCACTTCTAATAAAATTGGAGTCGAACAAGGTTTGTTTTGGAGCGGAAGACAGAGGTATTCGGAACTGGTCGTGTCTTTTCGCAGTCATTCGCTCATCGCGGTCATAGCCGGTTGAAACCGATGTATCCCGAACAATCGGTTGCGCCATCTGCGTTGATACAATTGGTCTAGGCTTAGAAGAAACATTTTCCTCCGCCATCATAGAGTATATTGAATGTCCGCCATTTTCCGAAGATGACAGTTTGTAGAAATATGTCCAAAATTTTGACAATTAAAACATCGTCGACCTTGATCTTGATACGGACAACTAGAAGATACATGATTTCTTTCCCCACAGCTAAAACATAAGATATTTCGAATTTCCGATCGAGTAGCATCATTTTGTTGCATTAGTATTTTCCTTCTAAAGTCACTATAAAGGGTCAATCTTCTACGAAAATCAACAATGTCTGAGGCTCCATAGAGTATAATCTTATTCGTCTCCACATCTGGAATTCCATCTATCACATACTCCATAAGTGCGGCGTCTTCAACGTTGCCATGGAAAGCCATTTCCTTCATAATAAGAAAATATTGTTGAAAAGTCTCACTATTCTGCATCTTTCGGGATGCAAGTTTCTTATGTATTGTCGCACTATTCATTTTTGGTCCAAATTCATCTAGCAAAGCACTTTTTAAAGTTGAATAATCTTTCATTCTACCCAAAGTTCTTAAAAATAGTTTAGCGGTACCGTCCAGTAAACGCTTGGCATAGATCAACTTCTCAATATTGGTCCAGTGCATCGTCTGTGCAACATCTTCAAATTCTTCAACGAATATGGTGATGGGGCCTACCCCAGGTGTCGTCACCAGTAAAAGTCGTCATCGACCTCTCCACATCGGTAAACGATATTCGTACATGGCGCTCCATATCGTCTTCATCTAATGTAACGTCTTTCTTCGATGGCATTGTAAAAATAAAAATAAATTTCTATCCCGGACGAGCCCCCAAAAATGTAGGATAGTAAATAAATAATTTGCCAGTCCTCAAACACGTATATTAAATAAATCACAATAAAGTAAAAAAGAAAATAATACAATCCTCGCCTGACAATATAATATAAACAACCCGTTGCTACACAACCACCATCCTACATACATACATATATACATAGTCATAAATAGATACAGTAATATATTTCAAAAACATAAGTTATTATAAAAAATGTACTAGCATAATTTATATTCTGTTAATCATACATAGCTATTTCTGAACAAATCGTGTTTACTGAGTAAATTTCTAAACGTTGGTAAGGATTTGGCCTCTCTGTCAGCAAAAGGCAGCATATTCCAAAGTTTGACAGCCTGCACTGTAAAATAATTATCATAATAGTGTTACATACCGATAAAGAAACACGCACCTGGTTTATTGCCCCTTCCGCATTCGAAGTTCTTTTGTTTACTTCGTATTTAAAATTTGCAATTAGAAAATAACCTATTGTTGTTCTTGTTATTGTTTTCGACTTTATTGGCCGTTCGCAGGAATAATTAGCCAGGTGTGCAAATTACTCTTTCTCGGAAACCCCAGTGCGCGCGGTCGATTTTATTGTACTTGTTTTATGGCCGTCATTAGTGTCGAACTAATCCATGTTGTTATTGTATTGCGTCGAAGCTTGCCAGGTATGGCATCGGCGCATTATAAAGCAATGGCCCAAGGCGGAGAGGGGCAGTCAAGCGAGGATTACGATACGAGCAAGACGTAGATTCGACAAGTGATATAGTGATTAGTATTTGCGCGTGTTATTGAATCGTGCAGTTTTTTACTGTGTCCAGTTTGTACCTGTATTGTACGTGTTTGTACAGTTCTAATGAATTCTTTAGTAATTCCAACGGCGTTTTAATTCGAGTCCTGTGGCTCGTAACAATAGGACGAAGTGTGTGCAGGTGTCATAAGTTTTCGATACGTATCAGAGCGCAAATTGTGGGCAGTGGATAGGCGAAGGAATTTAAAACGTTCCTTAAGGTAACGGTAAAGGTGAGGTAAAGAATTATTATTAATAAGTTATACGGATATTAGGCTATTGGGCCCTAAAAATGTGGTAAAGCTTTAGTACAAAATGGAAATAAGAGAAAAATAATTCCGTGTAGAACACAGAACTAAATCACAGCTTACACAACGATTACTTGTACAAAAAGTTTTATTTCTTCGCGTTGGGATATTTAAGCAAAAAATCCAAGGTTCTTGCAGCATCAATCACTGTCGTCGCCAATTACTTTTACCTGGCAGTAAAGAAAATAAGTTTCAGCCGTACGGGGAAAATAAAGAACACAACACGAGGGCAGCAGTTTAAGATTACTTAATATAACATTATTATATTTTTGTAATTTTATTATATTTACTAGCGGCGCCATTTTAATCAAATTTTTTAAATATTAGAACACTTGTTATGGCATAACTATAATGGTTAGACATATGGTATAGCGACACTTTTTACAACTAATTATGTGTTCTGCGTAGTACCTTATTTTATTCTATCATTAATAGTTTTTGTCTATAGGAATTTTAGTAAGGATTACTATTATTTTTGAAAAATTTCTGCCATAAGCGCGGGGCATATGGGAGGAGGGCGGTATTAGTGGAGTATTGAGTAGGTTTTCAAGTTTCCACACAAGCCGGCGATTTGACTCTGGTGGTCCATTCGTGGATGTAACCTCTCGTCACTAAGGTCTAATCCCTAGTAAAGGACCCGGTAGTGTGCGAAATACATTTCCCCGCCTCTAAAAAAAGAAAGGCTTGCCAACAGTGAAAGAATTTTTAAAATCGGTTCAACAGTTTCGGAGATCGGAGTTTGTGACCTCTTACTGCAACGTCACAAACTTTACCTTTTTATAATTTTAAATATAAGTATAGATATATGATGTATATATTAGTAAGATATATATATATATATATATATATATATATATATATATATATATATATATGTATATATAATATTAGTATGTGTTATTGGTGGTGCCAGGGGTAAAATTTTCAGGTCCTTCCCCACCTCCCCAATAGCACACCACGTGGCGGCGGTTGTAATTTATATTGCCCTACCTCCTGGACTGGTGCGGCCTTCGATAATATAGCTCAATAGCAGTGGATGGCAGGACAATCAAATCAATCGTTGCATCCGATTGATGATATGGGAAGGAAAATCAAGCCACTAACCTTAACCTTCCGAAACTGCACTTCTCCCAAATCGGCAAACCTGGAGACGTCTGGCAGCGGTCGTCGAGGTTCAATGTTCAATTTTGTTGCACACACAGTGAATAATAATGTCTTTGTGACACATAAATTCACACAACAGCGGTTAAATATTAAAAAGGTAGCACATATGACTACGTAGCGGGTCGTTCATACACGCGCGGTCAGGTAAACCATATTTGACTTACTATAATATATTGGGGCGGTGGTGCGGATTTGTCCCTCCATTCACATTATGTGACGACACAACGTCGTTGGCCAATTAGCAGGGCACAGATCGGAAGATGTCGGCGCGACTGACTTCATTCCAATCATATAATCAAGGAAATGAACCAATCGAAATAATTGGCCTAAACAGTTATTGTATTTAATTTGTCAACCGTCATACACTTGCGAATCTCCCGTTCATAATATAATCCACAGCCCGGGTTGTCTGGAAGAGATCGCTCTAAAGCGATAAGGCCGCCCATTGCTCCTACTTACTATTTAATGTGACTACTGTGAATTGTTTATTGTATGGGTATGTGGTGAACAATAAAGATTTTTATTTTTATTTTGAATGAATATAATTTAATCAATAATAACAAATAAATAAAACTAAACTATAGGATAGAAAAATAAAATAAAATACTAAAACTAAATAAAATAAAAAGAGAGCAAAATTATAAATAAAATATTGGTCCCACACCACTGTCACTTACCGGGAACGTTCCCAAAAGGCTGACGGCGTTACCACGCTGAAAAGCAATGCTTACCCTTTGAGCAAAATAGACGCCAACCTTTTGGTCGCGTGAGAGGTCTATTAGGCGTTCGGCGACATCTCGATAAAGTTTTAGAGCGCCAGGACCCCACGGACCCAGAGTTTCCCACTCCAAACGCCGCAAATGTGTAACAATTGCCGATGGCAGCGTACTCTCTGCGCTTGAGGGCCTCCTGTTCGGCTGCAGCAGAACCGGCGGTAGCGTACGTACTTGAAAGATGGAACGCCGCTAGAGTGTCAACGCAAGTAGGATCCCACACTAAGGGGCGGCCCATCTTCCAAGGTACTAACGTCATCCCATCCGGCCTCCTACCATCGTTGCGTCACAAGCCGTTTGGTTCCAGAACGGCAGGTACCCCAGCGGTGACGAGAGCCCGGCGGATAATGTCGTTCAGTGCCGTGTGACGAGATTTTTCTAACGGCGCTTCTGCTGCAGGATAATCCATGGTGTCCTAAGCGATCTACCTTATCCCCGCATTGACAGAGGTGAGGGACCACGCAGGTTGCCCCTAGGCGAATGCTGACGCACATTCTAAAGGTTGTATCATCTAAAAGTGTGCCAAGATTCGCCGAGGGCAGTGCGTGTAGCCAGAGACCTGACTCCCAACTTTTGACAGCTAAGAGGCGAGCACGCTTAGCCTGCCCCATACAAGAAGAAATGAGTTTCTGATACGCTATAAGGCTGAGCGACTCGTCCCAAAGCTTCTGGAGTTTTAGGTTCACGGGCAAATTTTGATTCGGGCAGGCCAGTGACCACGCATTTTTAGCCTCGGCCAAACACGGGACCTCAAAATCACTAAGTGATGGATTTAATATTTTGCCGATGAGGTCCATGGTGCTATACACTGAGGCCAAGAAGGCGGGTAACGCTATGTCTGAAATTATCGTCCTTAAAACAATAAAGTGTTTTCTATTCTATTATTTTCTATATTTAATTATTAAAGCACAAAATAGATTACAATTTTCGTGTCAGGCTTCATCGACCAGTTTATTGACGTATAATTTAACACAATTAAAGACCATGGCAAAAATAAAAGTGATGCAATACAAGTAATAGATATCGGTGCTAGAGTTGCCATACGATTGGGCATATGTCTAAATCCTCAAAAATGTCCAATGTCATAAATGTATAAATATAATTAGTGATTTATTTATAATAATAGCCCATTAATGTCCCACTGCTGGGCTCTTATGATACTATTTTAGAATAATATTCTACAAAACGTATATAAAAACAGCCATTTAAATTAAAGTTACTCTTAATTCTTTTACGGTGCAGGCTGTCAAACTTTGCTGCCTCATTTATTTATTAAATATAATAACTTATGTATTATTGTATATGTAATTGTGTACATATGTATGTATTCGTATATATATACACACATATATATTATATGTATATATGTGTATATATATATATATATATATATATATATATATATATATATATATATTATATGAAATTGAGTAAAACATTTATTGTGACTCATGTGTATCTGTGTTGAATAGAATAAAAATACATATTCTTATAATAACTATAATGTAAATTACATACTATTGAATACAATGTAAGAAAACTTAACTTATTTGTATTGTATTCTACCCATAGTCCCTCAAGCCTATAAGTAGAATACTGAGCCCAGATCACCGTCTTCTATGGGTAAGGTGCCCAGAAGGCTGGCTACGTTTCCTCGCTGGATCGCCATACTGATCCGTTGGCCGAGGTAGGCACCAGCCCTCTGATCACCTGAAGAGTCGATGAGTCGTTTTGATAAATTTTGGTAGAGGCTCATGGCCTCAGGACCCCACGGTCCAAGCGTCTCGACAGCAAACGGCACAAACATATAACTCTCACTGAGGGTTGCATATTTCCGCCGCTTGAGCGATTCCGCTGTTTCCGCCGCCGAACCGGCCGATCTAGAAGTGTTTGGTAAATGGGATGCGGCCAACGTGTCTACGCAAGTCGCATCCCACACCAAAGGCTTGCCACGCTGCCAGGGAATTAGAGTCATTCCGTCAGGGCGCCTGCCATCATCACGTGCAATACCGTTCGGCTCCAATAGAGCCGGCACGTTAGCGGTGGCAAGCGCCCTCCGTAAGACCTCATTCAGGGCGGCGTAGCGTGACCATCTGCCGGCACTGCGGCGGCAAGAAAGACCGTGGTATCCCGGGTCGATTACCTCTATACCACAGACACATGTGTGTGGTGCACATATGCGAGAACCTAAGCGCAGGTTTATAGCCAAAGAAAAGGAAGTATTATCCAATAATGTACCTATGTTTGGGGAGGGGATAGCTTGGAGCCAAAAACCAGACTCTTTGCGAGAAACGGCAAGGATGCGGGCACGTCCTGTAGAGTTAGTTGAATTTAGAAGTTCTGTGTTTAATCCTCTACATATAGGTTCATCCCAGCATCGTTGCGAATTCATGATCGTGGGAATGTCTTCACTAGGGCAGACCATTTTCCAGGCGTTTAGTGCTTCATTTAAAAAGGATGTATTGACATTTTAAAATTGACATTTATATTATATTAGTTATGAATATTTATGTTTCTATTGCCATTTTTCTGCTCCACCTATTTCAAATTTTTCTCATTTAGGTTGCCTGGAAGAGATCGCTTTGAGAGATAAGGCCGCCTGTTGTATTGCCTAGAAAATATAAATAAATAAATATGGTCTGTTTCTGTAATTCTATATTTTGATGTGCAATAAAGTGTTATCTATCTATCAATCTATTTCTTATTTTTAGTTGCCTTTCTTACCTGGTACCTGCCCAGGGGTCACAAAGCGAGCTCCACTAGCATGCAGGTATTCAAAGAGCATGAGACGCTACTTAGAACCTAAGGTTTCATCTATGTGAAAATAACTTATGTCTGATCGCTCAGGGATCTTTATCTATACAGTCTACCTATTGGCAAACATCGCTCGTTATAGAGCTGCATCATTTGTGCTAGCAAATAAAACCCGTGAAACCTATGTTATGATGTTGGTAAAAAGTTTTTCATTTCTCGTACCCGGAAAGTAAAGTTACCTGATCACAGGGATGAAAATAGTACTGGCTCACATGTGCATTGCTTATCGCCAGGGTATACTATCCTCGAGACATTCCTAATTGAAAAGAAACAGCCAAATATATAGGGGTCACACCCTTATCTATTTCATTTTCGGGGAATCGTTGACCAAACATAAATAAACGTTGAAACGGGTTTTTTTATCGGAAAATCGGTAAAGGGCCGAAGACTGGGATATTTTGAGTGTAGAGATGAAAATTGTGTTTTATATGTAGATATTTGAGAACCAGAAATTATATATACGATTTCCTAAAAACATTAAATTAAATTATTAATTTCAAATCAGGTCTGATACCATAATACCATATGTAGGACTACCTTTGCCCGTGACTACGTTAGCGTGGAATTTTTATTTTACGGAAACCTAATTTTATAATAGATCAGCATCCAGACGGACTAATGCCCTACTACTATGCCTCTGGCTATGGGTTGTTTTGCGTCATGTTTGTTGGAATGAAGTTGTCAATTATGGAATTGTTCTTTAGTGTGTAATCTATCAGAGTATGCTTCACAGGTTTGGAAACTTATGTATGATGTATAATTATGTAAAAAGAATAGAATCCATACAACGCAGATTCTTAAAATATTTATAATTAAAATGACAGCAATTACGAAGCTAGATGTCTCAGGCATCATATTTTACCATCACATGAAAGGCGAAAAATAGCAGGCATTGTGATGCTAAGTAAAATATCACAGTCTAAAACAGACGCATCTTACTCCTTATCAATTTTTTTCTTAAAGTAATAACAAGATTATTTCGAAATCCTATACAGTTAGCTAGCCTCGGATATTTAGCAAGTACAGGGCGAATTCTTACTTTAATCCTGTAGCCACAAATTACAATGCCTTAACTGCTTCACATGATTTTGATTTATTTCTTGATAAACCACTAAATGTCAAGAACTTTTTTAACAAGGCACTGGTTACAAAAATAAGCGAGCTTATCTGATGTATCTTAAATTGGTTTCTTTCTTCTTTTTTCTTTCATACTTTCTTTTACAGTAATTATATTCTTATACATTGGTATTGTTGTGTATGCAAGCCATATTGATAAATACTACCCGTGCGCAGAAGGTATAGATAGCCCTACGATGTCACGCGTTGATGGCCAGTAGGGTTGACAAAAGAAATTACATAAATAGTTGTTGCAACAAATTTATTATTGAAGTGAAACTTCTTTATCGGCGTCGGAATTTTTTTTACCGTCACTTTTTTCGGTTACGCGCCATCATGTTTTCTTGCCCCTACCATGCTCGATTCGACCGCCGTAGGGGCTTTATTTGTTAAACCAATTTCTGTAAAGTTGCATATAGTAGACCATTTTTCGAAAAATAAGGTCATAAAGAAGTTTCACTTCTTACGTGTGTACACAAGTACACGCACACATTTTTTATTGTATATACTTATGTAAAGTGGTACTAGTAGTAAGTGGTCTTTGGCAAACCTATGCGCGGCTAATAAATGTGAAAAATTTCCAGGTATAACTTTTTTTATGCATCTGTTGTTGAGTGGACTAAGTCTTAGCCGGCCTGACTTACTGAAACCCAGAGGCTTCGAGTTCGATACTGGCATGGTAAATTACGGAAACAAACTTTAAAACTAAAAAACCTCTTATTAAAACAAACATAAAACAATAAACCACAACATAATTCTATCGCAGACTGCATAGTACCACATTAGTGTTAAGACTTATACTGTATTACTTAATAATTATTATCTTAATCTCATTGTAAGTGAACTACTTGTTCTTATGAGAAATAAAGTTCTTAAAACCTATATTATTTACTATAGTCTGGGTGTCTGGGATCGTTCTTAGAGTGGTTTATTGAATATTACAACACAAGCGTCATTTCCTCAGCTTGGGGATACAAAATGTATTTGTATGGTTTTAAAAAAAAAATTACTGCATAAGTTCAGCAGACAGGCCCACTTGATGGTAAGCGGTTACCTACCATCGCCTATGGACATGTGCAACACCAAAGGTGCTACAAATAAGCTGCTGCTCTCTTAAGGGAGACTAGAACCTCACCACTAATGCCAGAACAAAACTCAAGGTTGTTATGGCGGCTTACTCTAGACCAGGGGTGGTAGCCACCTAGTTGGGGAAATGCCCTACCACCTGGCAAAATTTAAAAGTTTTCAACTACTTTTGAACTAATGCAAGTGTACATAAATTAGGCTTAAAGTATTTATAAAATCCTTATGTACTTACTCTTAAACCATAAAAGTTACTCATTGTAATATATTTTTATATTTATGGATTCTTCAGAGGGAAACCAGACTCAAGTAATTCATCCTTCCAAGATTGATAACTCGAATCGAATTCCCGCTGGGTGCGATTTTCGTTGGGTACTTCAATTTTTATCTAATACTTTATACATTCAAATGAAATAACACCGTAGTGACCTTGGAATAAGACTCTATATGGTTGTTAATGGGCACTGGTCATGCGTGCTCCAAGGCAGTAACAGTGAAATTGAGGCCATTTTAAAAGAATGATGGGACATTTTTTTTCGATAGAACTATTTGCGGTTTTTTTACAAATATATTGCATCATGCGCAAACTCAAAGAACAGCTGTAATTTCGAACGCAATGACGACGTCCACACAAGGCCGACTTTTCGGACTAGGAGGATTTTTGGAAAATGGCAGCCCTTTCACAGCTATTAAGTTTTCAATTAGAAATATGAAAACAGTACCGTCCATTAGATAAGTAGTCAATGTGTAGACCAGGGATTCCTAAAGTGGTAGATATCAACTTCCTAGGGTCGGCAAAATGAAAAATGATTTTGGGGGTCGACGATATCTAAAAAGCGACCCCTATTAATTTACATAAGTTTTTATTTGAAACTTTCAAGATACTTTATATGTTTGTTGTGTGTACTAATGTATTTGTTTTAATAATTACCCACTTAAGTATTTTTTATTTAATTTGTAAGAACAGTTATTCATTAGACTTGATATTAAATTGATTTTATGGCTATTTATTTTGTTAAATTTTAATGAGAAAATGCTGTTAAAGTTACTCACGTAACCAACCGCAGAGTTATGATATCGGTATGTATTTTGTATTAATACTAAAAAAACTAGAGACAGGCTTTTTAAAGTGATGGCTACGGGGTCTGAGGTATCATCGGTTCATTTTGGAAAAGGGGTCTCTTGCCCAATATAGTTTGGGAATACCTGCCGTAGACGAATGATAATCGTGGCGTCAACAACTCTGTTATTAAAATTAACCAAGTTCCAAAGTTATACTAAAACTACATTCCTCCTCGTTGAACAAGCACTAAATTGATACACTCAAAAAAACTCATCATATGTGTTGCGTCACTTATCATCCACCAATTTATTGATGTATAATTTCTATTCGAGTGACGCTCGCGGACTGCGTTCGTAATACCGAAGTAAGAAAGAGAGTTGGTCTGAAAGAGAGTGTCGGGGTGAAGGTAAGGAAAGGAATGCTCCCGTGGTTTGGGCATGTGGAAAGAATGTATGATGAAAGAATGACTAAAAAGATATACAATGCAAAAGTGGATGGATGCAAAAGTCGCGGAAGGCAACGACACACCTTCCATGATCAAATTGATCGTGTATTAGCAGAAGGTGATGTCAGGAGCCTTAAGAACACACGAGTGTGCATGACACGAGCTATGAATGTCAAATAAGCAAGTGAGGTGTGTAAGAATAAGCCTGTATGGCGCTCTGTTGTTCGTGCCTACCCCGCAAGGGTCCTGGCGTGAAGTTATGAATGTATAATTTAAGAGAGTTAAAGATTTCATAAACGTGAAAAAATAATATTAAATGTTGATTAGAATACTGGTGTGCACATCACGTAAACGATTAGGTTTCTGTAAATGTAGTTTAAGTTAAATTAGGAACAATGAAGAAATTAATATATTTCAAGAGTATAACAACGCGTGGTCTTATTTTGTACTCTACTCTCGGGCGATTGAGCCATAGGCTCTCGCCAGTGGCGCGTCACTATCCAACAGGGTAACCATCATCGACGCACCACTCAACTTAATCAACTCCCACAATATTCAAGTAGGCTAATTATTTCACTGTAAACTACATAAAAATAATGACACTGTTCTTTGTGTAATATATATAGTTTAAGTAAAATTAGGAAGCATGAAGAAATTAATATACTGCAAAAATGCAAAAACTCGTACAACACTTATTTTGTACTTCATTCCCGGGCGATTGAGCCATAGGCTCTCACCAGTGGTGCGTCACTCGCGGTAACTATCATCGACGCAGCACTCAACTTAATTAACTCCCACAATATTCAAGTAGGCTAATTATTTCACTGTAATCTACATAAAAATAATGACACTGTTCTCTGTGTAATATTTTATATTAAGTTTAAGTAAAATTAGAAAGCACGAAGAAATTAATATACCCCAAAAGTATAAAAACTCGTACAACACTTATTTTGTACTTCATTCTCGGGTGACTGAGCCATGGGCTCTCGCCAGTGGCGCGTCACTATCAACGCGGTAACCATCATCGACACACCACTCAACTTAATCAACTCCCACAATATTCAAATAGGATAATTATTTCGCAATGAGCTAAATAAAACAACTAACTGTTCTCTGTGTATCGGAAATGAACTTAGTCTGTGGAACATTTCGAGGTGTCCCAGTTTCATATATGTTGGTTATGACGGTGGTGCAAAATACAAACTGCTTGCTAGCGATTTCAAAATAAGAACAGAAAATCAAATCTTATTCAAGTTCGGGCTCTATCTGGGATATTGTGTAATGTTATTGACTGATGATGATGGACTGTGGCCAAATGTGTGTTATTTATATCGTTAAAAATAAAGCCCTTTAACAAATAATACCATTAGTGAATAGACATACGTTATCTGTAATATTTAATGTCATTAACAATTAATAACATTACTACATCAGGAACTCATTAAACCCATCGCTATATCTCTAAATCGTATATGGAACAGTAGAGTATTAAATAACAAAGATTCTGTAAAAAAAAATCACTAGAAAGTTGTGTCAGGAATGAACTAATTTTAGTGTTACCATGTAGGATAAAATGTCAAAAATCTCTACTACAAGAGCCAACTAATACAAAAGTATTCATCTAATTCTCTCTTTCCCTTAACTTTTCCCCAATATATGAAATGATCACAATATACCTTTTGCTGCGATATGGTTCGTAACATGTATAAATAATAAATGAAATAATAAACTCTTAATTTTGAAAACGTTTCTTTTTTTTGATCAGTGAAAAAAATCACATTGGAGTTTAGATACTTTTTAAATTGGGACATTTTAGATCATTCCCAGAAAAAATCCCACGGATAAAAAGTGGCGTGGATTTGAAGTCTACGTATTTGCTGTGGATCGGCGAAAACTGCATCGAAATCGGTCCATTACTTTTATGTGATTCCCGAACAAACAGACAAGTAACCTACAAATACACAATGCATTTTTTTGTTCTACGTCGTTTATATTATAGTCTATTCAATTATTTTTTATAGCTTCAATGTACAGACATATATATACATAATTTTATAATATTACTAGCTGTCCCGGCAGACGTTGTCCTGCCCTGAAAAAATAAAATTTAGAACCCGACTGCAGCGACACCTACCGGGCTTATTTGTGAATCTAAACCATCCTCGAATCCACTTGAACACACACAAAAAAATTCATTCAAATCGGTCCAGCCGTTTGGGAGTTCACTGTCAACACACGTACAGAAGAATTATATATATAAAGATAGATATCGGTTTGTATCATATATTGTAGTTACCTTTCATAAATAATATCAATAAGTGTATTGAGCTTTTGTTTCTCCGCTTACCTCTTCTACTTTGAACATAGTTTCATAATTAAGCAACCCAGTGAAGTGAGATGCAAGCAGTGCCGATAACAATGCATTCAGTTAGTGTCTTCATTACATCTTACTGTGAACAGTTTTGCTAAAACTGGCATATAATTAGTGAATTTAACAATGTAGCTGGCAACCCTAATATACTCGACGTATACAATAAACTACATTTTATTTTCGAATAAAATTAGAGAGGAAACCGAAGTATATTTTTTTTGTTTCTTTGTGCCAAAAATGTATAATACTGATTAAAGATGGACGACAGTGGTAGAAGAAGTTTTGTTTTTAATCACGATTGGGTATCTGTGTCGAAAAGTAATCGTCTTTATGTATATACTTAATTAAATAGGTATTTAAATTAAACGGTTTTATTGTAAAGAAAAATGATAATTACGTAGGTCCTAAGTACCAGTCATCACATTCAAGGGCATTGATCAGACAAATATTAATAGAATTTGTAGCTATACGTATTGCTGGAGAACTCTCCAGCTAAATGTGTTGCTGAAGAACTCTCCAGCTATACGTGTTGCTGGAGAACTGTTCAGCAACACGTGTTGCTAAAAGTCTCTTAAGAAACTTGTTGTCGCTCCTTCTCTTTTACACAGCGAAGTAGACTTAATTTTTAATTTATATGTATGATTAGCTGTTACCCACGACTTCGTTCGCGTGGAATTTAATTAAATTTTCTTTCCGGTGCGGTGACGGCGGTGGCGAGCCCGTGACGGGACTTTTCAATTTATTTTCAAATATACACGCAGCCTGAGTTACTTCTTATAACAACAGCTATTTGCCGGTGAAAGTGCCGTCAAAATCTGTCTAGCTATTTCAGAGATAAGCCGGCACAAACAGACAGATAGACAAAATTAAAAAAAATAAGTTGTTGATATAATTTATCGTATATATACTTTTTTTATTCCCGGAGTTCAGCATACAGGCAGACAACCCACTTGATAGAAAGCGGTTACCATCGCCTATGAACATTTGCAACACCAAAGGTGCTAGAAATGCGCTGCTGCTCTCTTAAGGGAGATTGGAACCTGATCAGTAATGCCGGAACACAACTCAAGGTTGTTATGGCGACATACTTTAGACCAGGGGTGGTAGCCGTCCAGTCGGGGAAATGACTTTCCACCTGGCAAATGTAGTTTAATATTATACACTTAGTAACAAACTGTTATTTTTTACATTACAAACAAAGACTTCAATTTTATTTATTTGTATAATCTTCAAAAGATGTTCGTTAGTGGAGCTTAGTTTGAATTTAGGAAGTTATGACGTCAAGATTCTAATGAGTCAAAGAGCTTATTAATTATAGATATATATGTAGGTAGCGACGTACAAATTTCCGAGAACTACGAAAATTATGTTATATAGTTTCATAGGAGCTTTGCCGGAAGTGTTCTCGTTTCCTGTTCACCCGATAGTTCGATACTGTAGTTGGTAGTTGCCATAGCCTACAGTTGGTCTAGTTTAAATAGTGTTACAAAACTTAATATTGCAGTGAATTTTTGGGAAATCTGAATTTGTTTTGACTACACTATATTTTTTGGTTATCTATAATATAACAGGAAGCACCTCTATGTCGCTTAATTAGGTCAGTATTCTACTTAGTTTCGAGGGACTATGAGGAGAATAAACTATAAATAAGTTAAGTGTTCTTTTATTGTATAAGTTTATAAAGTCACTCACTATGAATCAATAAGACTGAATATGTAAAAAATAGGTTTTATTTAAATATAAATGTCGCTAAAAGAAGCTCCGGTCCTACACACCGGTCCAGTTAGACATTACGCGCTCGCGCCGGTGTGTACGCACAATACCATAAATTTGCCTATGACAATCACTCTTAGTCTACGGCCAACGGTCAATATTCGAAATTAAATTACTTTAAATTATTTCGAGCGAGCAACGCACTAGTAAGTTAAAAAAAAAATGAGCGACTTCTTAAATATTAAAATTTTGAACTAAGACTTTCAGAAACTTATTATTTTTTGGTCTATAAAATCATACCGTAGCGAGAAACAAAAGAATAAAAAATCGGTTTTTGACGACTTTAAATCTTAAAAATGGAGAGACCTTTTGAAAAAAAATTTTTGAGCTATCCTTTGAAGGGAGTTCTTAAAACATCAAAAACTATCATTTTTTTCACTCGAGACTCAAAAAGTTGTCGGTTTTTTAGGCCACCGCAGAAAACGTTCCATAATTTATTTAATATAATTATTGGAATAAATTTATACTTTCTTCCCAGCTTGTCCTTCGACTAAGGCCACTCTCTAGCTATTTGTAGCTCATTCCTCTCCGTTTTTACAGATTTTGGACCACGATCTCCCTGCTGTGTGTTTTAGATTGATTCGCCGGTACCACTAGTATCCAAATTAAGCCTTATAAATCACGCTCTTATTATATCCGCTGATATGATTTAATGCTCATCGAAAACAATGCAAATTAAATCTTAACTTCACACATTACGTTTGAAAATCGCGTAACTTATCAAACAAAAGGCCATGTGCTCAGAATTGTTCAATAAACACTAGGCACGAGTGAGTATCACGCGGAATATGCCCAACACAACGCTGATACAGATAGTATGATACGATTTAACGAACTGATATATCGATATAGGGCTATGGAACAGGCGTTCAGTATCGATATCTAATAGTTCCGAGGCCGGCAAAAAAATTCCTAGGAGACAGTAATCTAAACATTTCCAATCGCGTTTTGCTTATATTTACGCGCCTCTCGCCCTGAAGTGAGCATCGAGATAGTTGGAGGCCCAGCTCTCCGGTTTATAAACAGAGGGGTCAGCCTGCAAAGGAAAGGGAATGCGCAAGTGAACCTACAGCCTGGACAAGGGACGCACGAGAATCGGCCAGGGATCTTAATAGGTATCCCCAACTGGACTTAGTTATGCAAAATGGAACCAACCCACATACTGACTAGTACTTTTGAGAAAAAGCCGTTTTTATTAAAATTTTGCATACAAAAAATTATTTGTATTTTGAAAAAAAAATATAGGATATTCTACATTAGAAAATACAATATAAAATAATTAGAAAATAATACATTAGAAAATGATTCTAAATTTTCTTTGCAAAATTTTAATAAAAACGGCTTTTTCTCAAAACTGTCAGTATGTGGGTTGGTTTCATTTTGCATAACTAGGTCCAATTGCGGTATGGCAATAGCATTACTGCGAGGATGTTAGTGCCATTCCAACGAGGGAATCCCACACGCTCCACGGCGAGTCCCCCACAGTGGTGGTGTCCTCAAACGGCGGTTGGTTTTGCCAGTATACAAAAGCTTTATTAAGAATTCGTGTCATGGTATTATAAGAATATTACCGAAGGATAGGAACTCCTGTACTAAACAAGATAGCCCCGTCGTGTTTGGGCTCGTATTACTTTGCTTGGCTCTCAATTTCTACACTCTGCTGCTACATGATATTCAGGTATTCAAAAGCTTGTATTTAAAACCCTTTTTAAAAACAACTTTTTAGAGTGTCGAGGTGAAGGTAAGGAAAGGAATGCTCCGGTGGTTCGGGCATGTGGAAAGAATGAATGATGGAAGAATGACTAAACAGATATACAATGCAAAAGTGGATGGATGCAGAAGTGGCGGAAGGCCACGACACACCTTCCATGATCAAATTGATCATGTACTAGCAGAAGGTGATGTCAGGAGCCTTAGGAACAGACGAGCGTGCATGAAAAGAGCTATGAATGTCAAAGAAGCAAGTGAGGTGTGTAAGAATAAGCCTAAATGGCGCTCTGCTGTTCGTGCCTACCCCGCAAGGGACCTGGCGTGAAGTTATGTATGTATATAGATTTTAATTATGTTGTCAACTTTGCTTAAAAAATAAAGAAGCGGTTAATAGTCGCTGTTTTAGTGGCTCGACTTTCGTATCTCCCGTCCAATGTCCAGCCTGGTATCAATTAGGCCGGTCTCGGCAAATAAGGCTGATCCTGATTGGGCCAGCTTTTGTTACGTCACGCTCGCAGTCCTCGTGTGCCTTTTGTTTTTTCCCTGTTGACAGGAGTAATGTAATACTGCCTCTATTTTTTTAACGCTGATTTTGTTAGTAAAGGATATTATTTATTGTGTTTCTAACGTAAATCCATACATACTTACAGATAAATAAAAGTTGAAGTATCTATATTTGTGATATCAAAACAATAATGTGATAAATAAAGGGGATAATTCGGACCAGGAGATTCTGAATCTGAAATTTTTAGAATTTCTGATGTTCCAGCTAATCTGTGAAACGGGTAGACCGATTTTGACGAGACTAACTTAAGGGGTCACTTTTGTTGTGACTTTCGAAAAACTGAACCGTTGGCAAAGTTTTCTTGTTGTTAATTTGTTTCCTTAACAAACTCTCTATTTATTTATTTATATTTTTTACATAGACCCCAAATAGAGGCAGTGATGCCCAGCCACGTGGAAATCAGAGGTATACATAATAAAACTACGTTTTAACGGTTTGAAGCGCGGTAATAAACCTAGTTTTATTATGTATACAATGCGCGAAAACTTAAGAAAATATTATCAGAGGTATTATAGTTCGATGCAAACTTAAGTTTGCCTCCATTAATTGCGGCTCGGAACATCGCACTTTCTGATGCGCTGAACGCGATTTTAGGTATCGGACAAGGTCGTTGTAGGACGAGGTTTAGCCTCGCTCGCTCTCTCGCTCGCTTTTTCGTTTACGGGACTTCTCCGGCACTCGGCTCACCAGGGCTTCCAATTTAGCGCTTTCGGTGCTAGATATAGCGCTTTTTAGGGCAACCCAGCTCCCAATTTTATTAAACAACTTCCAGCAAAGTCTTGCGTTTTTTATATTATGCAAATATCTAATTAATTTTGTAATAAATATATGAATATCTTTACTAACATAATAAAGAGGAAAGATTAGATTGTTTGTTTACATTGAAGAGGCTCCGAAACTACTGAACCGATTTGAAAAATTCTTTCACTGTTGGCAAGCTACACTATCCCCGGGTGACATAGCCTATATTATATTTACAAAAATGTTAGGGATCCTTACCAAAACTCTAATCATGTAACCCAAGGTATAAAAAAATATCTAAAATCGCGTGCGGTGCGAAAACTATTGATGATATAATTAAAAAAATGTACTACGACTTTGCAGAACACATCATTATTTACAAAAAGTGTCCCGACAGTACATGTCTAACTATTATAGTTAGGCCACAATAAGATATCTTTTATTTAAAAAATTTAATTAAAATGCCGCCGCTAGAAAATGCTCTTTATTGGTATCTTGGTATTAATCCTTATCAAAATAAATTACTTCATATTCAAGACTGCTTCAATACCTTTATACAAATTTTTGAATTATTCTATTTGGACATACCATTCGAAAGATATCACGAGTTTAAAAATGTAAGAATTAGTGACGCTGACCACGTGACTGCGACACCTTTTCGTGAGCGAAAAATCGTAAGACCCCCTCTATATAGAAGTTTCACTTTAAAAAAAAAAGATCCCGACGAATTGAGAACCTCCTCCTTTTTTCGAAGTTGGTTAAAAATACACAGCCAAATATCACTACTAAGTTATCAACAAATCTCATCACTTTCAATTCTACAGGGGCGTACTAGAAAATAAAAATCGTGTTTGTTTGCAGTTCACATGCGCGAAGTGAAACAAAGTGTGACAAGAGGTGGCAGGGATTCCAAATTTCGTGTCGGCACATTTCGTATATTATATTGTCACAATATACTTAAGCTTTAAAACACGTTTGAAGTATTAACGAACAACTTCAAAACATTTCCAACTCTAGATAGAGTTAAAATTATTTAATATAATGTATCTCATTCTCTCGCAGGCTTAGTCCTATACATGTATGTGTTACTGAATGATGATGATGTATGTATGTATGTGCGTGTCTCTTCTTAGTGTTGCTTTTTTGTTTCATCGCGTTTCTAATCACAACGATTCTAAAGAAAGAAAGACTTTATTTGAAGAAATAGCGACGTTATTCCTTATAAATTATTATGAAAAGAGCATATTTAGAATAGAATAAACATTTATTGTACAAACTGTCACAATCATAAAATTACAAAAGTGTTGGATGGAGTTCGTTGTTGGAAAGTGTGTCCTTTCGGTCGTACAATACAGGTGATCGTAATGGTCCCGGGCCATAATTACATTATTTGATCAATAAACAAAATACTACTAATTTGTACGCCGCACCTTCAGTAAACAAGCACTCGGCATATTGCTATGCCGGAATTATATCCGACACAATGCTGATTATCAGTGCAAACCATCCTATTGGCGTAAAACCAAAATTACCCGATTTTGTTAAATAATAATAATTAATCAAACTAGTTCTACTTGTATAATATTTAATTATGAAATCAAATAAATAAAATCAACAGTAAAATACTTTGTTACTTTAAAATTAAAATAAATACCCGTGTAACAACTTGTATCGAATCATCTATTCGAATACAATTCGATAGAGTGATTTTCGAGTAATTACCACATTTGGTGTACCATGTCACTGACATGAGTCAACAATTGACATTTTGCTACTAAAGATTCTAGAGAAGATACACTTCAAAAAAAGTAACAAAAGATACAATGAAACAGAGCTGGCGTCCGACAAGTAGCGATGTCCGAGTCAAGCTATTTGACTCGAGTTGCTCGAATCAAACCACGAACAAGTCCACTCGAGTTCAGTTATTGGTAACTCGAATCACTACAATATAGTAAGAGAATTCTCTGTCTACGGTAGCGTCGTATTCGCATGACGCATCCCACCGGGGACACGAGTTGCGACGGGAGGCACAGAGGATCTCCGAATTGGATTGAACCGAATGAAATGAATCCGTTACTCGTAACTCCTGCCCGTCGTTCAAATCGCTTCGTAATATTTGGATTCGTCGGTTCGTCGGGCCATTTTGGATTCGGGTCGGCTATGATCGGAACTCGGCGGCGGCGGGAATCACAGAGTCGAGTCAACTCGAGTCGTGATTCGAGTCAATGGCCACAATACCTCGAATTACTCGAGTCAGAAAAATCCAACTCGTCACATCGCTACCGACCAGTAGCCGGGGTCACGTATCGTATACAATTTCATTATTGGACCTAACGAACTGAAATACAAGAACGAACTGATTGATTTCACAATCCGGCCCTGGTCGGCGCATGCATATGTATGCATTTAACAAGCATGCTAATTTTCAATGGAGATTATATTGTTCTATTTACGTTTATCAGTAGCTAAGCGACGAGTGGTTGGAATATGACCGTAATATTATATATAATACAAAATAAAAACTTCGTTTAAAAAAACCGACTTCAAAGCTAAAAAACTAAAATGTATAAAATAACTTATTTCTAAAGCTATTATTATTAATATATATTATCTAAAACATCTTGAAGTCGGTGCTTAGTAAATTTCAAAATATAGTAATTTTTATGTTTTACTTTGCACCGACTTCAAGATGTTTTAGATAATATATATTAATAATAATAGATTTAGAAATAAGTTATTTTATACATTTTAGTTTTTTAGTTTTGAAGTCGGTTTTTGTAAACGAAGTTTATATTTTTTATTTGTTACTTTTTAGTGTCTAGCTATGTATGGGTGGACCTACGAATGGTGCCGCGCTTCTTAAAAAATATAGGTACCAAGAAACGGGAACAAAAAAATGTTCGTAAAATGAAAACTACTTGGCTAAACTATGTCGAATTTTTAGGGGACTACATGGCAGCTATTCCGCGTCGAACAAAAAAAGAATCACGTAAATCGGATCATAAATCACGGAGTAATCGGTGAACATACATAAAAAAAGATCCCGACGAATTGAGAACCTCCTCCTTTTTTCGAAGTCGGCTAAAAATGAATCGCAAAATGTGTTGGTAAGCGCATAACTTGAGAACGACTTTACCGATTTTGATGAAATTTTGTGTTTGTTTGAATGGGTCCCAGGATGGTTTAAATCTACAATTGGAACCGGTAGGTGGCGCTAAGATCGGGTTCTAGAATCCTCCTAATCACCTGGACCGATTATGGTGATTTTGTTTTTTTGTCATGAAACAAAGTCTTTTAGGAATTCAGAAAATATGGCGGTACGAAGTTCGCCGGGTCAGCTAGTACTTTAATATTAATACACTAATCTACAACTAATTATCCGTGCTGGAACGGAGAAAGAATACAATTTCCTGTGGCCGGGCAGCCTGTCGTAAGAGACGACAAAACAAGCCACAGTCAGTGAGTAGTAGGGTATTTGCCTGACTGGATGGCTACCACCCCTGGTCTAAAGTATGTCGCCATAACAACCTTGAGTTGTGTTCCGGCATTAGGCATTAGTAAGAGAGCAGCAGCGCATTTGTAGCACCTTTGGTGTTGCAAATGTCTATAGGCGATGGTAATAGCTTGTTATCAAGCGGCCCGTCTGCCTGTCTGCTGAACTTCTGCATTAAAATTTAAAAAAAAACAAGTAAAAGGTGCAAAAAAGACAGACTTGTCCAAAGAAAAGCAAGCTGTGAAGTCAGTTGGTTACCAAGACCACGCACTAGGATCAAACCTGTATCACAGTTGACATTGGCAGCCATCCAACTGCAAGAAATTACTTCTAAACCCTTAAGGGCGCGTTCCCACTATTAATTTATTGTTGGACAACTGTCGACTCTAGCTGTTCCCATTATAACGATTGTTAGTCGTCATTTTTTTTATCGTTTAGCGACTATCGTATCTAGCTGTTCCCATTGGATCGCGACGACATTTTCTCGATTCAAGGCAGTCGCTTTGTTGTTAGCGATGGGGAAGGGAAAACACGTGTAAACGACGAGACGATGTTTTTATCGTGGTTACGATAGATTTGCCGTCACGATTTTTATCGCTTTACGACTGTCGTGCTAGCCGTTCCCACTGTTATGACAATCTGTTGTCACTGCAAAAAATGTCGTAGATGACAATAAATCGTGTCGTTCTATATGTGAACACCTCCATTGAAACATATAAGCCACGACACTTAAAGCTACACGATTATCTGTCGTCACGAAAAAGTGGGAACGCGCCCTAACTAGTAAACTACTACTTTATGTTATTCATTCTTCTCAAAACAAAATATACCGTCGATCTCGTGCCACAATTCAACCGAAATGGATCTCAATATAACGCGGAGAACACCTCGAAGGTAGCAAATAAATCGCCGTGACGTAACAATCCTGTAATAGTTGAATCCGGGACTCGCTAATTGAATTAGCGACAGGGATCCCGGGATCCCGACCCGTCTGTTTACTTCGAGGAAATATTGGTTTGGTCTTAATACCTTTTGTTGGTCGTTTCAATAGTATAGACCGTGGTAACTGGTCTCAAATACTTGGCTAGTTTGGTCTTCAATTTGATATTATACTAAAACTGTTTTCTTGATTTTTTTTATGAAGGAAGGTTGAAAATCTGTTTTATGTGTATCGGAACGCAAGTATCGAATTATTGGGATGAGTGATCGAGGATTTAATTGAAATGAACATTGTATAATGGAGTCCATCGTTTAAGAGCGTGGAGGGACACACCAGACACCCTATAGTGTCTGGTGTGTGTGTGTGTATGTGTGTGCGTGCGCGTGCGCGTGCGTGCGTGCGTTTGCGTGCGCGTGCGTGCTTGTTGTTTCTAAGGGTTCTCGAAATTCTACAATAATAATTTCGCCAAGGCTTATACTGTTAATTTGACTTGGAGAATAAGCTAAAGAGCATATATGCGTTATTTTTTTTTAAATGTATGTTATCCATAATTTTTAAATAATATTAGCATCCGTAGCTTCTTCTCTTTATAAACTGTACGTGTGCGAAATTTTATATTCTTCCATCTGCATAATTTTCGTAAAAAGGGGTATAAAGTTTCAATAGTATAAGCCCATAACTGGTCTCAAACACTTGGTTAAGATTAGTGTTCAATTTAATATTCTATTAATTTTTTTTTTTATGTAGGAAGTTCTACTTAGCTCATCTAGGACTACGTGAAAAGAGTAAGTAATTTAATGAAATAAAGGCTGATTTGCAATGATACAGCTACTGGATTGGGCAGCGGACTGACATCAAAATATTCACTCGGGAATACTGAAGTCCGTCAAACTTCGGAGCACTGTTAAATCAATTAACACCACGCCAGTATGAAGTCTGCACTATCTTCCTTCCAATTTAAAGTCAGCTGGGTCAATATACTACATCAGTTTTAAAGATTTAGTGGATATACGAATATATTTATTTAGAGTCACTTTCAGAGGCGTAAATGTGTCTAACTCGTGGGGCTGTGGTTCGATCTGGAAAACAAACAAAAAAAAATGCACTTATTACCTGATGTATTTTTTTACCAGTGTTATAAAGATTTTGGTAAAAATGCAAGTGTTGCAGAGATTTGGGTAAGAAAGTTCCAAATATACTCAATATTAACTATTTGGGCAGGGTTTCTCTTTTATTGTTCAGCTTTGTGACTACTCGCACTGCACAGCAATGAACACCGTCTACACGCCACTACGCATTTAATGCGAAAATGCTACCCTACAAAACAATAACATTGCATCATTGCTAAAAATATCAATTATATCATAGTGTTGCGAAGATCACAAAAACAATTATAATAATTAGTTACTGACGCACTAAATTATCTAGACGATAATTAAGTAAAATAAAAAGAATAACTCACTCGTAGAAAATGTTAATTAAATCATAAATCGAATTATCTGATAAATCGACTAAAAACATTAGTATCTAAAATACTACTAAAGATATTAATATACCCTATGGTTCTCATGACTACTGTGGTGGATATCGTGTAATACAAGCTTTAAAAAACTCTGGAGGAAAGAAGGGGGAAGATGGTTTGGCCATCTGCTACTTGACCACACCAAATGCATGTTAATCGAGGGCAATCAAAGCAAAGAGATGGAAGAGTAGATAGACTAAGGCGATCATCTCTTGATGAATTCTATTTCAAACCAATGATCGATATCCATCAAACTGCCTAATGATAAGTGTTACAGGTATTTCTATAAATTTTATTCAGTCTATTTTATTGCAATCCTGAACAAAAATTATACATGTTCGAGGGAATTTTATAGTTTTTTAACTACCACGTGCTGACAGACAGGGAAAACATCGTGATAAATCTAATAATTTATCATCGAGATAATCGATGTGTCAAACTTACTAATCTGTTCCCCTAACAATTAGGGGGCCCAAGTCCAACAATGGGACGGTCGTGGGTTGTTATAACATAATAATATTGTACTATTTACCTTCCACTATATTTCGCAGAACTGATGGAATCGGTACTTGATAATCCTTCCTTGGTGGTATTCTGTAAAAATTGAAATCTCTTAATATTATCCCCGCAAATTGCTATTGCGCCTGGCCGCCATTTTGGTGACGTAATCGTAGCCGAACACTCAGTACTGTTAGCATCACTGGCCGACGAGTAAGCGTACATGTCGAGTTGCGGATGACGTCACGTGAATGTTAATTTGACAAGGTTTGAGAGCATTAGCAATTTGCGGGGATAATAAATAATCTATACATATTATACTTAAAATTTAAGTGTCTGTTTATAAACTCAAAGCTTTTGACTAAATGTATATGGAAGTATAGTATTAGTAGTAGAAGTAGTTCCTAATATTATATTTTTTTTTTAATTTGTGTCTCTTTGTTGTGGAGCTGGATGTTCCGGTTAATCTCCGAAAGAGTAGGACCGATTTTGACGGGATTTTCACTGGGAAATAGCTGATATTGTAACGAGTAACTGAGGGTATTTCTGTTTAGGTTTCGGTAGGGTAGAGTTTTGTAGGGTTCACGGATGAAGTGGTGGATACAGCTAGTTCTACATATTGTTATAATTACCACATAAATTTACCACGGTAAAGAAAAGAAACAGCAGCTCGATAACCGATGTGCGAATCCCGTCTTAGACCGTCTGGATGGCTACCACCCCTTGTCTAGAGCATGCCAACAAACAACCTTGAGGTGTGTACAGGCATTAGTGGCCAGTTTTCTAAAATTAGTGTCTGTCTGTATGGATTAATTTCTGAAACGGCTGGACCGATTTTGACGGACCTTTCACTGGTAGATATGTTAAAAAGAGTGATTAAGGTAACTTTTTTTAGGTTTCCGCGAAAAAAAATCCACGCAGACTAAGTCGCGGGTACAGCTAGTAAATAATAAAACTACGTAATAACGGTTTTGAATTTATTTGATTTTTATTATTCCAACGTTTCGGCCCCTTTTCAGTAGCTGAGATCACGGAAGACAAAGATGTCAATATCAGTATTATTAAAGTTTTATTTAGCCTACCGCCTTATTCATTGTAATTATTTAGATTTAATTTTGTTTACGGTTATTATTTATTTATATATTATGAGATTAGGCTCCCATATAATGGAAGACTAAACTAATTTACCACCGCTTCGCAACAGTTCTCTTCATATTATACTATAAAAATATCGCTCGCTATCAATGGGTGTTCACTGCTTCCATTTCCTTGAGCTGCCACGCTCAATGCAACGGTTTTAAAAAAGTTTATTTGATAAGGTTTTTAAAAAGGTTTATAAAAAGAAAATTTTAAAAAGGTTTTTTAAAAAGTTCTGCGTACAACAATGATCTGGAGAGAGAGCTTCCCGTCGAATATTTAATCTGCCCTA
Organism: Dendrolimus pini; assembly: GCA_949752895.1. NCBI lineage: Eukaryota > Metazoa > Arthropoda > Insecta > Lepidoptera > Lasiocampidae > Dendrolimus > Dendrolimus pini. The sequence continues at coordinate 3,154,695 of OX457136.1, forward strand.
GGACATGGGGTATTTAATTAAGAATATTTAAGAATGACGTTACAACATTTCTCAGAGGCCAGCAAGGCGTTGGCAACGCCCTTGGTGTTGCGAACGGCTCTAAGCAAAGTTTACTGGTTTAAATTCAGTAGGCCATTGGCTTGTCTGCTGCACTTTCGCTATATAAAATTGACATCAATTTTGAAATCACAGTCAGTACAACGTTATTTATTCATGTTTTTTTTATTTTATTTTTTATTGCATAAGTTCAGCAGACAGGCAGACGGCCGACCTTATGGAGAGCGGTTACCGTCGGCTATGGACATTTGCAACACCATAAGTGCTACAAATACTCTGGTGCTGGTGCTAAAGGAAAAAGCGGAACCTGGACACTAATGCCGAAACACAACTCAAGGTTATTATGGCGGAAAAATGTAGACCAGGGATAGTAGTCAGGCAAGCGGGAAAATAAATAACCTAGGTGGTAGGTTATTTATTTAGGTTGTAGGTTCTTTTGTCGTTTCTTACGGCCTCTCCGGGTGGCCGCACGAAATTGTATTCTATAACCGTTCCTTCGCGGATAAAGATTTAGATTTATTAAAATAGTTAAAATAAAATACTTACATATGATAAATTACTTCATCATTATTACCAACAATTAAAGGTCTCATTACATTTCTGTAGCCTTTATTAGGTTTTTCTTCAGAATCTCTTCCAATATTCCCGTCTATAGCGTATACCCGAATATTTCTATTCTTTCCTTCTTTAAAAGCCTTCAAACCGTTTATAACCCTTCTCAAGACATCCTTGATCACATTCTCTTCTTTACGAGATCCGGAAAGTTTTGATAAGTATAACGTTGATAATTCTTCCTTCGAATTTGGTGTTTCTTTCATATCGATATCTTTCTGATCAAGAGCGTCCCGAATTTCAAAAACTTCTATTCTAGGCTTGAATGGTCCGGTTAAAGCCACCGGTAGAATTGCTGAAATTATATATTGCTGAATTATAGTCAAACTTTCGACCTGATGTAAGATAGCTACAGTCGTCTATGAATGAATATGTTCAATATCAGAAATGATTATACCGTGCATAATAAATATTGTTTATTTTATAAATGAATTACAGCACTTTATTGTTCATTAAAAATTAAAAATACGTTCTCAAAAACTAGGTAAATGATGAACAAAGGTCGGCCTTATTGCTCAAAACTATATCTTCCAGGCAACCCACTAAACTAAATCAAATATTAAATTATGACACCTGTGGTGTAGATAATAAATAATTTGAAACATTAAAAAAATAGACATATACATACTACACAAACGTAAAACATGTCATAATACATACAGACGCAGCATTATTAGACTTGAAAAAGTTATTAGGAATTCTGAGTTTGAAAGGCAATGCTGAAGAAGAGTTAATGTGGAAGAGTGAAGTGAAGAGTGGCAATGAATTCCACAAGTAGATAGATTGTTTGTACCATGAATGAGTTATAAACGAAGGGAGAAATGTGTAAATGTGTCATTAAGAAGATATTATTACTAGATCGCAAATAACAGGAATGAGAAAAATGTAAGAAATCAAAGGTTTCTTTAAATAGGGAGGAGTATGAAAATGAGTATTAGTTATACTGTTATGAGTTGCAGGACTCGAATTAAAATGCCGTTAGAATTACTACAGAGTTTATTAGAACTATATAAACACGTATAACACAGGTAAAAAAATAACTGAACACAACCAGTCTAAACGTAATACACGATTCAATAACACGCGCAAAGTCCGTCACTAACGTCTAGCTTCGCTTGTGGCTATCACTAGACTGACTCACCCCTCCGGTGGGGCATTGCTTTATACTGTATAAACACAATATGTCTGTGGACTGAATTTCCTAGAATCAAACCTGGCTAATGACTACCATAAAAGATTACAATACACAATGTGTTGTTTTTCGAATCACAAATTTTAAACACAAGGTAAACAAAAGGAGTCTAAATGCCCAAAAGGTAATGTGTTTCTACAGCGCAGCAGGTGTGAATATGTCTTTTGTCGGCGTTCAGGTCGTAACAATACTATTAATTGGTATTTTACAAAATTTCATCTCTGCATAAAAACCTAAAAAAGAAACTTACATAAAAATATGTGAAACACGAATCCCATCATCTACGTTACAAGCCGCAGACGTTATCAAACGTAACATAAACAAAATTATTTTTATTGAATTTTATATCAGTTTATGTATATTTTACGATTCCAAACCCACATTTTATGAGCTTTATGGGAAAATTGGTAAATCGTAAATTCGAAATTTTATACCCTTTTTATGTGTTTTAGAATAGATACGTTGTCATTGCTTGGTTTTATTTCGAGAGTATTCCATGCTGACACCCTATATGTATAACTAAACCTAAAAAGGTTTAATGGTTTTCGGTTTCAGTAGCCGTTATGACGGCTCCCGAAACGTGCCCGAAACGTCGTAATAAAAATCAAATCAAATGCTGCGAATAAAACTGTTGTTGCGCCGGCGCTGTATTTAGGATAAGTGTTCACTTAACTTCACTTCACTTGTTCAAATTGAGAGAAAAGAAGAATTCGACAATTTCGAAAGGTAATGGAAAGAAAAGCACGTACCTGTTTGATGAAGCAAAGTCAAAGTAATTTATTTGTTTGAAACATGGACTATTTTGCAGATGTTATGCTAAGTCTTGAGTTACATGTTTCGCCTTGACAGGCGAAACTACAAATTTTTTGTAGTTTCGCTTACAAGCCGTTTGTTGTCCTTACGACTACACAGATTTTATTATTATATTATTGATTATGATGATCTTAGTTACAATTGAAACAAATATTTAGTACACAAGAATGTCTCTTACCTGTTTAAGCAGTGGGTGACAACGGCTCTTCTGCTCCTCAGTACAGTTCAGTAATGTTACTTTAATATGTATTTACGTCTAGTATTTATTTATAATATATATATATATATATATATATATATATATATATATTGAAGCGGTACAGCGCGGAGCGGTATTAGTTGTGATAGGTATGAAATTAGCAGAGTATTGCGGGTTTGTATTTTATTTACTTCAATGCAATTTTATATATATATAATGCAATTATACAATTACATATCTAAGCCGCGCGATGCGGTGCTATTTATAATATGTTTCTTTAATATATTTAATTATATATACTTAGGAAGAAAAAAATACATTCTGTAACATGTTTCTGTATAAAATTTATTATTAAAAAAGATTGAGTTGACCAATTATTAGCTAGACGTGTTGCTGAGGAGTTTCTTACCGCTTCTTCTCCTTAACAGCAATAACACGTTGCGAACAGTGTAACATAGGCTAGGAAGTAAAATTAAATTTTAACTTTATGTATGACCTTCAGAGAGTGTTCTCCAGTGGAACTTATTTTGAATATAAAAAAATAATTTGAGTTTAATTTTTATCTTGACAAAAACCTAATACTTATTATATAATACGTCCATTTGTTCTTTGTTGAAAATATATCAAATTGTACCTTCAGCAACGGCTTTAAAACAATGAATCAGTTTCTGGCCAAAGCACATTTGTCATCGCATCTCAATAGACTGAGAACAGTAGAATGCTTTTAAAGGCAACCACTTTATTTATTGACGATAAACAACCTTGGATATATTCGTTTTATTATAAATTATGGCAATATTGTTACAACTCAGGCTCCGATAAAGACAAATTTCACGTACAGATCTGTAAAAGCACATTTATTACCTGTCGGCATTTGAACTAGTTGTAATCCTTTTATGATCATCTTCATTTGTCACTTATTTATTGGCATACGTTTCGTGTTATGGTGGAAAACCTATTGTCCTATTGTACTCGTAAACGGCCGCTTGCAGGCTGCATCATTAGCCAGGTGTTGCGGATTACAATTACAAGCTAATTGTAGGAAATCGTGTCGACGTTGCCGGGCGATCACATTTGCATTTGTGAAGTATAAAATGACGGCCTGATTGAGAGGGGTCAGTTGAGCTACAACTACGATACGGGCGTGATGTGTGTACATTCGGGAATCTAATAGTGACGGAGATTGCGTGTTTTGTTTAATTACGAACTTCTGCATTGCGTTTGGATTTTTTGTTTTCGGTTATATTTTAGCTGTGTTATGCGTGTTTGTGTACTTCTAATAAACTATATAATAATTCTAACGGCATTTTAATTTGAGACCCGCTAACTCGTAACAATAGAAAGAAAGAAAAAGATTTATTTAGAACTACAATAAAATCAGTTATTCTATTTAAACAAAAACAATAAGTAAATGTAGTCCTAAATTGGTCTTAGCACAGAAAAACTGCGGTTATGATAACCAGCGCTGATCTTCCGCTAGGGCCATTAGCGACATATACGGACACAGGCAAATGAGAAAAAGATAAAATATGAAGTGAACATACAATAATTAAAAATCTAGAAAGAAAAAAAAAACCATAACAATATTAACTAAATATTAAAAGGCTAAATATATATAGGGCCTTACCTATAATAATCTCGTTAAGAAAAAAAATTGCCATCTCTTAAATAAGAGACCTATAAGCCCTTAATCAATGGCAATTTCAAATAAAACTTGCCCTCTTAGCAGTCACAATTACCGCTCGATCTTGGTTATTTTTGACAGATATTTATGAGTTACTTTAGCACTTATCCTTAAGAGGAGTTTATGGGTAAGATTTTCGTTAATCAGTTGCTGAGCAGTTTCTTAAAATTTAACAAAGGATTATAAGTAAGGCCAATAGCTTTGTGTGATTATTAGATAGGTACTAATCACTAAGGAATACGAATGTAATTCTAATATAGATCAGATATCCTAAGGTTGTCTGGAAGAAATTGCTTTTAGTGATAAGGCCGCCTATTGTCTTCTGTACTTAAACTTCTTCAATTGTATCTTAATGTTATGCAATAAAGTATATTCTATTCTATATATTTCTTAAGTTTTCGTGATTAGCACACGTAATAAAACTAAATTTTAACAGTTTTAAGCGTGGTATTTTATTTGATTTTTGTTCCAACGTTTTCCCATCCCAGGCAGAGACTATGGATCTCCACTTACGACAATCCTGACAAACAACTTTCGTTTCATCTACTTGCACTAACCTCTTAATAAATGCGTGTTTATTTAAGATAGTTTATTGTGTATGGGTTTTGACAACTAAATATAACAAAATATTCTTTATTAATTTAGGCTTCACGCCACTTAATGGTTCGAAGAAGGAAAAATATTACTCGTAAATAAGATATTAAATGGAACAAAAGGAAAAATATCAAATAAATACAATCATAAGAATAAAAGCGTTTTCATGTTGATACAGAAACCTTTCAGACGAAGACCTGTAAATAACTGTAATAGTGACAGATATAAAATATATAATATCCATTAGTAGAGAATTTCTTAGAACAACTCGAACTTTGAACAAATATTTATTACATAAGTAGACCAATACAATAAACTAAAACTCAACTTAGTTATATTAATAAAACTAAGTTTTAACGGTTTTAAGCGCGGTAATTTATTAAGTTTTCGTTTGTCCAACGTTTCGGCCGCTTTTCAGTGGCCGTGGTCACGGACGACAAAGGTGACATTTTCATTCATTTCAATGTCGCGAAAACTTAAGAAAATATCAACTTAGTTATATTGTATTTTACCTACAGCCCTTAAAGACTAACTAACTCCGTTGGCTCAGCGACCCAAACTGAGTCTTGGCCTCCGAGATAGTAGGCCACTTTCTTCTGTCCTGTGCAGTGTTTTGCTGTTTTGGGCTAGTAGTGCGGTAAGGTCAGCTTCCACTCTATCCTTCCAGCGATACTTGGGACGACCAACAGTTCGCCGATCGATTGGTCGCCCCAAGTATGTTTTTACACACCCGGATCCTCCTCCATCCGTTCTACATAACTGAGCCAGCGGAGACGGAGCGGTTTTATCTCCCCAATTATGTTGTCTTCTATTTCGGAGTTGGTTCAAATCCTCCAGCAGCCATCTCTTCTTATTGTTGGGCATAAAATTTTCTTGAGACTTCTCTAAAGACTATAAGTAGAATATTGAGCCTAGCTGACCTTTTTCTATAGGTAAGGTCCCTAAAAGGCTGGCTACGTTTCCTCGCTAGATGGCCATACTAATCCATCTATCCAAACCGTAGAGCAGAAACTCGCAATGACATAAATCACGCAAAGTCCACTGTTATATACTGACAGTGGTCAAACGCAAACCTATACTTCCATAAAAAATATTTTATTAAAGAAACACTAAACGCATTTAACACCACGAAATACGATTAGTGTCTTGCACAACGCAAAATTTGTCGCCAAATATGTTTAATGGAACTGTTAATACATTTAGTGTAAAACGTATTTAGGCAGTTTAATATGATTAACTAGTTTTATTTAAAGGCGATTGTTATGCAAGCGACCCCTAGGATCTAAGACAGCTTAGAATAAGGCATATTTTGGATGTAGACGACGATTTCTAGTGGTCTCAAAACAAACAATGTTCTCAGCACTAACAGCAATAAATTATAATATGATTGGATAATTTTCACCGCACATAAATTCCCCGGCTTAAGAGCTTAGCTTGGGGGGCCCCAACAATATTTTCGATGGTCCTAACAGCAAAGTGTTTGTTTTGTATTATAGTAATCTTTTCGATCTTATATGTATACGTAGTATGTGATACATTAAGTGTCTATGTACCTTTCATTTTGGTAGACCAAAAAAAGACGGATGGATTGTGTGTATGATGATAAGTGGTGTGACACTCGTATGTCAGAATAGAGGAGTGTGGAAGGAAAAGACATATTGTGCCGATGCCAATTAAAAAGGATGCCAAAGTAAAAGGAGAGTATCGATTAAAATATGACTATTTCAGTAATAAGCAATTATTGCCGTTGGATCATATGAGCATTTCAATTGACACTTGAACTGAAGCCCCTACTCGTAGTACAATCTCGAGTGGATCCAAGCACTCCCCAAGTATCCGCTCCAGGGCAAACCGGTAACGATCCCCATTAGCCGTGTTCTTGACATGGTAATGCGCAATCAGCGATCAGTGTTGCTAAGATACAACCCGAGTTTGGCCATTCCTTTGGCGATTTAATCAAAGCATTTTTAAACATAGGTTAAAAAAATATGGTTATGTTTTTTTGACAAAAGAGCATGTTTTTATTACTATAGACGATGAACCAAATTACAATGTTTGTTATATTTATTTATTTATTTATTTATTAACCAACAAATATCGCTATCATCACAGTTGTCACCAATACGATAGCGTGGCACACAAAATACATTATATGTATTAACGAAGTTTGTTTTGATTTATATTTAAAATAACTTTCAAATAAAAACTAAAACCATTATTTGAAAATATCATGACGAATAAATTTGAAGCCAGGCAGAGATTTCACTTAAAAAACACAATAAAACTAAAGGAGTATCGCAATGGCGACAGCTTTTCCAATATGGATTTGTTTTTATTACTTTTTAAAATCCCCATTGTTCTGGCCTATCATGTCAGTAAAAGTTTTATATATATAAAAAATCTTAATTATAGGCGCGGATCCTGGTTTCAGGGAAAGGTACTTATAATGCCGGCTTCTGTGGTTGAATAGGCTAAGCATAGTGGATCTCAGAGGTTCGGGCTCGGTTCTCAGGACGGTAAATTTCAGAAACATTTCTTTATATGCTGACTTTTTTAGTTTGAGGCTATATGATAGTTATGTTTGTTATTTGATGATTATTATTATATGCATCATGCTTGATCAAAATTGTTAACCTGAGAGCCTAAAGCGGTCATTTTTTCAGATTATAAAAATAAAACGGAAGTTTACTCTATGTCTTATAACTATTTCTATATCTACATATGTGTCAATTTTACTAAAAGATTCTCCAAATACGGCCGTTTTAAGTTCTTCGATCGTCATACATCAGATTTTCTCTTGATATTTTAACTGATGCTGTGCACGTAATATTACTTATTGCCAAAACTCGCTAATTTAAAAGCCGTACACGAACTTGTCAATCACTTTCCGTGCCATCCTTAATCCGTTTACGTCGAAACGTGGATAACTGGTACCGTATCTACACATATTGAGGACGATATACCACAAATTAGCCGCGTTAGTCATGTATCTAACTTCAGATTGGCTAAACTTGACGTGAAGACAGTCGAACACACAAACTCTCACATGATAATAATATGCTAGTATTAATACGGATAACTTACGGACAGAATACTAAAGTTCAAAAGAAAATAAACTTCAACGGACAAGTGTAAAAACGAATCGCAACAAAGTTAAAATTATGTTGCGATTCGTTTTGCCACTTGTCTGTAGCTATTCGTTTTTACACTTGTCCGTTGAAGTTTCACTTCTCCTATATGTCCCAGCACACGTTTCGATTTTTCGCAAGTTTACTACAAATTATGATTTGGTTGAATTATTATACATTTTAATGAATGCATGTGTTATTTAAACATAATTATTTTATTTTATAAAAAAAAAAAAACTAGATTCTATCCGGAACCAAAAAACATCCATAGTCTACTCTAAGATTGTGCCCCCTCTCACCACGCGATATACCTTCTACTCCTTACATGCGGCCGTAAGCCTTTTTCGTGTCAGAAAAATTCCTAATACCCCGTCCATATAGAATTTTCACTTCAAAAATAGTTTACGGGCAGAGACAAAGAGAGACGTAGGCGCTGTCCTATTCCAACAATTTAGTTGTGCCACGGGCAGCGAGTCTTTCACACGAGTATGGAGTAGTATTTATGACTTTTTAATCTAATTCAAAATTCATTCATGTCAAAGGAGGATTAAAATTATTTATCTAAGAAATTGAAACATTTCTACTAATTTTACCTCCCCGTACTTTTAATCTCAAATTATATTAATTGCTTTCGTATGAAATATTCTTCTTAAGTTATTACCGGAGAAGTTTAAGGGTGGAAAATCAATACTGTTGCATTACTTAGCGCGACCCCTATTTATCCCCTCCGACATGTCAAAGATACTGTCAACTTGTGAATTATAAGCCCCCTTATGATGTATGTTTACACTTTCAACACCTTAAGAGTTTAGAAATTATCTGTTATGAGTAAAAATGTAGAATATTCTGAACGCATGGAGTAGTTTTTTCGTTTTTATATAATACTAGCTTCTGATCGCCGCTTCATCCGCGTGAAATAGTAAAAAAAGGTAATTAAAAAAAACCCCGATTTTGACACTCTTAATTGGTGCTCTGCTCCTATTAGACTTAGCGCGATGATAAATAGCCTATAGCCTTCCTCAATAAATAGGCTATCTAACACTGAAAGAATTTTTCAGATTAGACTAGTAGTTCCCGAGATTATCGCGTTTAAGCAAACAAACAAACAAATTAACTCTTCAGCTTTACATATTAGTATAAGATAATACAACACTCTTTAATGTACATAATAGAGAAAAAATACACAATACTAAAAGATAGTAAATAGATAGTCTTATTGCTAAACGCAATCTTCCAGGCAACCTTTGGATGGACAAGACCTAATTGTATATAGCGTTGGGGTGCAGTTGAAATAGATACTAATAACAAGACAAAATTATTATAATAAATATATTATAATAATAAAAATATATACACACATAGACATACAAAACAAACAATGAACACTGTACACTTAGATAGTGCTCCTTCACGAGTCTGTTAAAGGAATGAATAGATTTAGCAGATCGGATATCTGCCGGCAGAGCATTCCAGACATGCATAGCCTGAACAGAGAACGCTCTTGCGTAAATATCCGTAGTATGTAACGCTGTCCTCAGTCGAAACCTCTCTGATGTTCTCAAATACCTCGTGTTTATATTATTTTTATTGCTGGCATACAGGTAGATGCAACCACCTCATAGAAATCGGTAACCGACGCCTCGTTTGTAATACCAGGAGCAAAGCCAATGCCTTGCCAGCCATCAGCAATGCGATAGGGGTGGAAAGTGGGTCAAAGGAGTCTCACATTTATCGTAGGAATCTTGATCACCTCGAGACAAACCATTTTACGTCGATATTCTGTAAGAACGTGGTATCACACCGATCGTGCCGACTCTAAAGGTCACCACCAACCAAAATTGCTCAATCCTGGTCGGAATTATGCAAACCCTGATGATGCTAATGGTTCTGTAGTAGCTTAATATTATTTATACAGGATTTTATGTTAGAATTATGTATCAATTTAGGAAATTATAAATGTATATATTTATTGATTTAGATTATAATTGCATTGTTTAGAGTTAGTTTATAGAGAACTAGTTGACCCGTGCCCACTTCGCTGGACATCAGAAAGAAATTAAAAATACTTATCACACAATCAAATATACCCTATGTCACTCAGGAATAATGTAGCTTTCCACAGGTGAAAGAATTTTAAAAATCGGTTAAGTAGATACAGAGATTACTCCCTACGACGTCACAAAGTCACAAACTTTAGGTACTTCTTTATAATATTAAATATAAAAATAGTTTAGAGTATGGACTTTTATTTTTAAAAAATAATGGTTTGTTGAAATCTGGTTTTATTTATTAAGTCTGTTTGACGTGACTAGTACAACGTCACACCACTTTCCAGCTAAATCAATTCTTTCTTTCTATACTTTGCTCCAAAAGTGATGCTGCCGTTTTCATTTTACTATATTTTCTGTGTAACATTTTTTTTTCAAGCAAGTTATTAAATGCAACTTTGTTTCATGGTGAATTTTTAGTATGTTTTATCGTTGTTACAACTAATCTTTATAACCTGCTGTTTAATAATGTCCTAAGCAAATTTTTATCCGTGCAGGAACGGAGAAGGAATACAATTTCCTGCGGCCGGGCGGCCTCTTGTGAGAGGCGACAAAACAACCCACAGCCAGGTGTGGGCGTCTAGATGGCTACGGCCCCTGATTTAGAGTATGCCGCCGTATCAACCTTGAGTTGTGTTCCTGAATTAGTGTCCAGGTTCCAGTCTCCCTTTAAACGGTGGTAGCACCTTTGGTGTTGCAAATGTCAATAGGTGATGGTAACCGCTTTCAGGCCATCTGCCTGTCTGCTAAACGTATGCAATAATATTTTTTTCCTAAACCACTAATTCTATACAAAAGTGCAAAAATCACACCACCATTTTCCAATGTGTACAAACACTTACATCGTCGTTTTTTCCTCGAAATCCAAATTCCTTCGGGCAAATAAATCAGTGCCAGGTGTCTCTGACACCCTATCGCTGGCCCCTATATTTTATACCCGTCTCTTTTTAGTCATCAGAGGGAATTTCACCCTTCGTTTAAAACTATGAGAAAAATACGAGAAATAATATTGTTCCTATATTACTAGCTTCGGTCCGGACTTCTTCCGCGTGGAATATTTAAAAAAGTAAGTTAAAAAAACACCCTGATTTTGAACTATTCTCCATTGGTGCTCCGCTCCTATCGGTCTTATCGTAATGATATATAGCCTATAGCTTTCCTCGATAAATGGGCTATATAACATTGAAATAATTTTCAAATCAGACCAGTTTCTGAGATTAGCGCGTTCAAGCAAACAAACTTTATATAATTTAGACATAGACATAGACAACACTTTATTGTTCACTAAAACAAAAATCCAAAAAAATGCACAACAGGACAATAGTTACTTGGTAAAACAAGAGGCGGCTGTATCGCTAAAAGCAATCTTTTCCAGGCAACCTGAATTAGTATAAGATGATTTTTTTATAAAAGAATAACTCTCTATTTTTTTTATAAAAAAATGTCTTTATATTACTATTTAAAGTGTATTTTTTTCGTTAATAAATAAATATAGTATAATAATAAATTTAGTGAAGTGTAATATCTAGCTGCAAGAAGAAATGCCCCGTCTGGCGTGAGTCAACGACCTAAATATTAACCGATACTTTTGCTTGAAAACTATTTTAAATCCTGAATATTCATGGCTATTCGACTTTAGCCAAATTTACGAATCTCGCCGAACCTTATTAAGAGAAGAAAAAGCATACATACATACATACATACATAACTTCACGCCAGGTCCCTTGCGGGGTAGGCACGAACAACAGAGCGCCATTTAGGCTTATTCTTACACACCTCACTTGCTTCTTTGACATTCATAGTTCTTGTCATGCACGCTCGTCTGTTCTTAAGGCTCCTGACATCACCTTCTGCTAGTACATGATCAATTTGATCATGGATGTGGATGTGAGGACGATGATTATATCGAATTTCGATATATTAAGAAGAAATCTCCATATAAAATATTTATTTCAACCGAATATATTTTCTCACCAATTGACATTACATTTTTTCACAATGTTTTTCTACATAAATTCAAACGACCACAAATACAGCAAAGAGTTTGTACATACTCCCGCCCAAGACCAAATTGACCTTTGGTCTTCAAAAAAGTACATATAAGTTATAATAATAGACTCTCAACCAACTTTTTACAATATATGTCTGTTTACCCCCTTAAAATTATTTTCTATTTTTACTTAAATCTCCTACGCTAATTTATTATAAACATTATACAACAAGTCCTTTAATTAATTAAAACATTATAATCATATTTAAATCTCATAAATTAAGAACTTGATAACAATAATCAAAATATTAAAATAACTAAAACTTGAACTTCTACAATAATTTACTTAACTAAAAATATCTCTGTAATGATACATGTAATATGTACTTTGAAATAACATAAATTACCTATACCTATGTACTCATTGCTCACAGATTGTTAAACCTTAAATTAAAATAGATCTTTAGAATCGACTATGTTTTGTTTTAAAGTGCCTGTCCTAATCAATTTTAACGAATTCACGACCTGTATGAGTAGCAATTATTTTACCATAAAGCCATCGCGATGAAAATAATAACCATTTATAACGATGGAAAAACCGTAACATATACATACTCATTTGATCTATGAAACCAAATTGGTATTAGGTACACAAATCTCTTTACCCGTTGTAAACGTCTCAAAGAATTTATACAATAAAATTTACAAAAATCATCCAACGTAACTCTTGTCTTCACATTATAAACTATCATCATCAACATTTCATCTATCTTCATTGTCGTTTCTTTCTTCACATCATACGTTACTCCTTTTTTTATCATTTCTTGTAATAAATAATTATTATTTATAGTCCATTTTTGCATTTTATATCCTGCTTTATTTGACAAACTGTTCGGTCCTTGATATATCTTCACTCCTTTTGTAATATTTTGACATCTCATCGATAGGTCATTCACATAGAAACTAATATTTACCCTTACAGGAGCCAACCTATGTTCTTCCTCTGACACCACTTGTTTCAAAGATGTTACCCCCAGACACAGCTTATGTGCAACGATCTCCTCTTCAGTTTTTACATGTTCTTTGAGTAACTCTACCTGTGACTCAATCTTTGGAAATGTCTTTATTACGTTATTTTCTATTATTCTGCAATGCATAACATTAATTTTAGGTGAAATGTTTCTACTTGTCTGGACTATTCCAGTCAAAATCCACCCTAAACTCGTAGCTTGGGCTACCACTAAGTTACAAGGACTTCTTTTTAAACCACCTTGTATAATACGACTGTATACTTCTGCTCCCAATAACATATCTATACGATTTGGTACATAATAAGAAAAAGCAATTAAACATAAAACGTTGTTTACAAAAACAAAAGTTATTTTAAAGTGTTTTATACTTTCCATGAAAAGGGTCCTTCTACTAATTGATTATTAGGAAAAATATTATTATTTAAAGGGTCTGCTTATTTGTCTTTTGATGAAAAAAAAAGTAAATGTCATTTGTTTTAATTAGATTCCCCTTATAACTTTTAAACAGGAGAATTATTTCTTGTTATTATCAATATACAGACGTTTACTAGATACTGCTTTTTGGTATAATAAACAGGTTTTGTCTACAATAATATCGATACCTCCCACGTAAGTTGTTGTATCCCCAAAACTGCAATTTTACAGTAGAGCGTTTTAAAGATTCCAATTGGACTAAACACTGCATTTATTATTGTATTATTGTAAAATTTGGTACATTAATGTAATTTTGATTATTATTTACTATGTTGAAAGGTAAATAATAAATTATGTATATTTTCTGAGATATTGTTCATTCAACATTTTACTACGGAGTACAGGCTGCGACAGTTGTCGTATCTCATACTTACAACATTATACCGCGGAGTTTAGGTTTCGTCAGTTGTTGTTTATAGTAGTTACAACTGTATACATTGAAAAATATAAGTTTCATTCCACTGTAAGTGGCAATATCAATTACATCGGTATCAAGAATAAATTTCTTTAATTTTTAATAGGAACAACACATATTCAGTATAATATTTTTAGGAACATTATAATACTAGTATCTAATATAATAAATTAGCATTATAATTTTAAAAACATCTTTAAACAATATGATTTAAACTTTAAAAAAAAAGCTGATAATAATTATTATCAAACAAAAAGTTATTTAGAAACAAAATAAAAGGACATACAAAATCAACATTATGGAACATTAAATAACGAAAATAATGATTTACTTAGTCATTTTTACGAGATCAAGTTCAAATCAAGATAACTAAAAATCAGGTAATTTTATAGTTATTAGCATGGTTTTATAGGAATGAAAAGATTTACAATTTGCGAAATGATACATATTTAAAAACGGTTGAGTTACTTTCAATTATATAAACCTAGTTTTTAGTTTCATTGGAGCCTTAAATCAATGAAAACTATCATTATTTTTGAACCACAATAATGAAAACAACAAAGATGAAATTGAAAGAAATTTAAATGATTTTAAAAAAGAAAATACTTTTTTACGTTCTATTCTAAATCAGAAAATTCCACATTATGAGAGCCTGCAACAAAATATAGACTCTTGAAAAAGTCATGATATGTGGCTGGAATAATTCCATTGTGACAAAGACTCATCAAGTCATCATATTTTGCCTTTGTTAAAGGGAGATGGTTGGAATAGAGATATAGATATTTCATTGACGTCTTCGGGTATTGGTATTAATGGCAATCGTCATAGCATTACTGTTTGCCAAATCTGCACCTGCACATATCCGCACTTCTTTTATTTTGGTCCATTCAACTACGTCTCCACTTATATTTTTTGAACAATTACGCCCGTCCAAAAGATGTTTCAAGTTATCAAAATCGGTATGCTTTATTTCTATGACTTTATATGGTTTTCTATCTTGTTTAGCCCACCTAACTAAGCTAAACCATTCCAGAGGTGTATATATAAGTTTATTTTTAGATCCACGTTCTATTAAAGCGTGAACGCTATCACTGTAACACTATCATCATATATAACACTATCTCTGCTTGGGTATAACCTTTTTCGAGAAAGATATGTTTTATAGTAATGTTAAGTTTATGAGCAATATACACATAAAACGCAAAAACAATGCGATTACGGTTCTGGCCGGCACAATTGTCAGACCTGGAATCTGAATTCTTTATCACTCTTTATCAATGTTTATACATTTCTTTGTATAAAATAAGAAAGACAGCTTGATACCTCATTAGAACCACGCTCTTTATTTGCTAGATCAAACAAAGTAAAATTAAAAACCGCCAACTTCCGCTTGTAATATAAAATACTCAATTGGCCATGAGGTGCATTAAGAATCTTTTGGAAATCAAAAGTAGTTGCGACGATTTTACCTTGTGAAGATTTACTGTCATTTTTGGCAGACTCCTTGATTTGTTGGGTCAACTTCTTGTTTGTGACATGAATTTCATGATCTGTTATTTGTTGTTCAGTAGGACTGTCAATATTTCTAAAAATGTGACATTGATCGCATTGATCTTTCTTAGGCACGTAAAAACTGAGCTTAAAATTTTCATTGTATCGCTTTTCTAGCAAATAAATTATTTCTTTCTTTCTTCTTCATTTACAATATCGGTTTCAGCTTTCTCTTCATATGGGTTAGCCTAAAGCCGCTCATGTTACATTTCAAATAATTTAAGAAAATTTAAATCTCCATCTAAATATAATTTGTTTGACCTTTGCCTCGTACAATGTGACTCAACCGGCTGAAAGCTCTTAATATGAGTACACACACTGGTTATAACAGAAACTGATTTTTTTACAGGATGGTTTGAATGTCTTTCTCTTTTATCTGGGACTAGTACTCCCGTTGTCATATCCATCTTTTCTAGAGCCTTATAAATTACCTCATCACTGACAGGCAAAGTGCTGAAAAAGTATAATATAATTAATATGATCTTTGCTATGCCCTACTGGTATTGAGTATTTTAACGTGTACTTACGCCTTGAAACTGTATCTGTATAAACTCTACGTTTATTTTGCTTCTTTACCAAGTTAGCCACATACAATCATTGCTTTTCTTAATCACCTAAGCTCCAAAAACTCTGAAACATACGAGCTCCTCGTAGTGAGAACAGCATAGCTAGACCAGCTGTTTAGGCTCTGCAACCTGCTTTGGTAGCTCATTAAGGCCCGTATTACAAAACATCACTCAATACTCAAGCATTACTTAGAAGTAGACTCATGCCATTTGATTGCTTGAAACTAGTTTTAAGTTATACTTGAGTATTGAGTGACGTTTTGTAATACGGGACTAAGTCAGTCAGCCAGGGCAAAGCATTTCATATGTAGCAAGATCCAATTTTAGAAAAGACCTTTGACATACATCATCGAATTTAAGTAAAAAACAAACGGAGTAGCAAAGTAAAATATAGCATGTCACCATACAACAAAGTTTTTTATAACTAATCCCGAAGTAGAATGTTGTATCTATTACGTACAATAATATTTTTATTTTAATGTAAACGTAAAATGTTTTATGTATTACATACAACATTTTTGATGAACGCTCAACGACGAATACTGTTGTAAGTAATCTATACAACATTTTAAGTCAGTATCACCACAAAAGAGTAACAGTAACCGTATTAATGCTAATAAAATATCACATGCTGCATATTGCATGCTGTTCTTACATGCGTGCGGCCGGTTGAAAGTCCGGCGTAGTTTGTTGTATGTGACCAATACGAGACGCAGGCGCGTCATTCTTCCCTACCCTCACCCCGCGTAAACTATTGCAAAGGTCCATACAATGCTGTAGTCCGTTCTCGTTCGAAAGTTACAACATTATACGACTGGCAAATCCTTGAAAAAATCGTATTTTGGTTATTTTTTCACTTTGAATGCAAAGAATAATGCAAATTAGGTTAGTTTTTAGTAAAAACGCCAAACGTCATTTTTGTGGCATACAACAACTTACGTGGGAGGTATCGATATACTTGACACATATTACAATCTATAATATTGTTACGAGCTTTACTCGAATTAAAATGACGTTGGAATTACTATAGAATTCATTAGAACTGTACAAACACGTATAAAACAGGTACAAATATATCTGGATACAGCCAGTACAAACTGCACGATTCAATTACACGCGCAAAGTCCAACAATATATCGCTTATCGAATGTACACGTCTTGCTTTGATCGTGGTTGTCGCTAGACTGCCTCACCCCTCTCTTCGGGCATTCCTTTTATTTTGTACAAATACAATATGCCTCGACGCAAAGCAATAACAATAAGAATTACTTCGACACACCTGCCTAATTACGGCCATAAAACAAGCATTATTATTCAATAGAATGTTTTCTTAGTTACAAATTTTAAACACAAAGTAAATAAAAGAAGTCCAAATTCGGGAAATGTAATAAACCGGGTTTATGGCAGGCAGATGTGCATTTACTTTTTATTTATTTATTTAAGCACAAATCAGATTACAATCATTAAAAATGAAATAATAACAATGTAATATACAGGCCAGATTATAATCCAAACTATGCGCTAATTAAACGAACGACAAAGTAGATATACTAAAAAAAGTTGTTCATATTCATTTTACAAATAATATAAAATAAAATTAAAATAGAAAAATGAGTGAAAACTCGACAATAGATATTAATACAGATTGTGTGAGAGATTTTTTTTACAATTATTCATAAACTTAAACTGACTTGAATTAAAAATATCAATTACCGCATTTAATTTGGTGAGTTCATTATAAAGGCGACACATTCGAACCAATGGATTGAAATAAGATATATTATTACGATAGACTTGAAGGGAAAAAATTGCTGATTTTCGGCATCGATAATTGGTATTGAAGTTAAGTAAAGAAATTAAATACTTTTCGTCGGCATGTAACAATATTATAACATTCTGAACATGCTGCTGTATCTATACATTCAAGCTAATTATAATAAAACAACTGGAATAGACATTTTTTTGCATTTCTTGTCTGTTTGTTCGCGATTTACGTTGAAACTACTAAGCTGCTATCGATGCACTTTTCGCTGTTCGACAAGAAATTCTTGGACTTAAAATCTGCGCAACTTTTTATCCCGGGAACCACGCGGAAATTTCTCTGGGAATTATTTAAATAGGCCAGATTGAAAAAAATATCGATTTCTTTGTTATTTTTTCACTGAACGATAGCAACTTTTTCAAGTTGTTTGGATGCATAAAAATTTGCTTATTCCGACACAGATTCACTCAAATGGTAGCTTACATTATTTTTTTAAATGCTACGATATTTTGTGTTCTGGCAATCCCGCGGGAATTGTGAGTCGAGCGTGGACGAAGTCACGGGCAAATGTTCCACTTTTTTTTTTAAATAGCTTCAATGTACACGGCATAAGGCACACACTGCACATACACTCCGTCACAACACCAGCATGTAACAGATACACTGTAAATTAGTCTAAGTTTAGCATTAAAATGAGATTAAATTAATATAATAAGTTATTCGTAAGGTACTCCACCACACAAATATCATTGAATTAATGTCACACACAATAACAAAAATAACAAAAACACCAATAAGCTTGTATTAATTATTCTAAAAACTTTCTTAGAAATTAAGTTGTAAAAAAGGGTAAGGAACGCGAGGCCGTAGAGTTGTTATAAAAAAAATGTACAAACACGGTATGTTTAGAATTTTTAACAGACTTCGAAAAAAGGAGGAGGTTCTCAATTCGTCGGGATCTTTTTTTTTTTGTTGCTTTTTTTATGTATGTTCGCCGATTACTCCGTGATTTATGATCCGATTTACGTGATTCTTTTTTCGTTCGACGCGGAATAGCTTCCAATTAGTTCCCTAAAAATTTTACATAGTTTGGCCTAGTAGTTTTCATTTTATGAACATTTTTCATGGAAATAATTTTCACTCCGTTCCATATGTACACCGATTACTCTGAGATTTATGATTCGATTTACGTGATTCTTTTTTTGTTCGACGCGGAATAACTGCCATGTGGTCCGCTAAAAATTTGACATAGTTTGGCCGAGTAGTTTTCATTTTACAAACATTTTTTTGTTCTCGTTTCTTGGGACCTATATTTTTTAAGAAGCGCGGCACCATTCGTAAGTCCACCCATACATAGCTAGACACTAAAAAGTAACAAATAAAAAATAAAAACTTCGTTTAAAAAAACCGACTTCAAAAACGAAAAAACTAAAATGTATAAAATAACTTATTTCTAAAGCTATTATTATTAATATATATTATCTAAAACATCTTGAAGTCGGTGCAAAGTAAATCATAATAATTACAAAAATATTTTGAAAATTACTAAGCACCGACTTTAATATGTTTTAGATAATATATATTAATAATAATAGCTTTAGAAATAAGTTATTTTATACATTTTAGTTTTTGAAGTCGGTTTTTTTAAACGAAGTTTTTATTTTATAATATTGTAGGTTATAGATGGAAAATCAATGAAGCCGAAATAAAGTCGACTTAATAAATAATTATACGAAATCAACAGTTCGCGGCGCTTGTCAGTCGTCCAGGCAATTATGTCCTTATTCGAATGGCGGGACAACGACGAAACGCTTTTAGTACTATGAATATTTTATCATCAGTCCTCCATTATTATTGATTAACTCAGAAAGGATTCCTCTTTGCTCTTGGTGCTTGTATCTATACTAATATATAAAGCTGAAGAGTTCCTTTGTTTGCTTGAACGGGTTAATCTCAGAAACTACTGGTCGGATTTGAAATAATATTTCAGTGTTAGATAGCTCATTTAACAAGGAAGCCTATAGGCTATATAATCACTCCAAGACCGCTTCTTATATATTTCTTATCTTCTTATATCCTCCGTTCCATCCGACATCTAGCTGCTAACTGTGCGATCTGTGGGCGTCGGTGGTATGTGGGGCGTGGAGATAAGGTGTGCACCGCCGGGCGGTTCACGGGAGTGCTCTCTATCCGCAATATATATATAACTCTCTATTTTTCTAATTCCTCAAATATTTATGTTTATTATTATGTCAAGTTTACGTCGTTAAAAACGTGGACAGGGAGCGGTCCCCCGGTATATATAGCGCAAACTTCAAAAGCCTACACCCATTAGTGGACAACGATTAGCTAAAAGTAAAGTTCTTAAAAAAAAAATATTGTGATTAACGCTGTACTTTTCTTCCATACTGGCGTCATCTGCCCAACCAACAAATCTTTGTATTATCTTTCACACAATCCATTAAACTTTGTATGGTATGTATATTTACCTAGCTAGGCTCACGATTTCGTTCGCGTGGAATGTTTTTTCGCGAAACCCTAAAAAACTAGCATAGTTACTGCCTACATCAACTATCTGCCATTGAAAGTCCCGTCAAAATCGGTCCAACCGTTTCAGGTATAAGCCGAACATGCAGACAGACAAAAATTCTAAAAATTGCATTTTTGTAATCTCATGGTCTAAATTATCTTCCCTGACTTTTTCATATTTTTATTATGATATTAAAAACTTATTTTTTTATAGAATTTTAGATATACGTTCTTCTTTAAACATATACTGCACTTTAATCTTCGGCCTCTTGGATTTGATCAAAATCTAACGCTGTTATTACATGTGCAAATTGGACCTTCACACAAACGGACTAAGGCTTCTGTACACAAATTCGAACGTATCCCACTATGTTTTTACTAAAGGAGGACAGTTCATTGTAAGGCGTGGAATGAATTGTCCCCCTCCTTGCCACTTGTAGTTGGCAGGTTGAATCGAATGTGTATTTTTAGGATTTCCAATCGATAACGTTTATTTACTCGCATCTCTCGGCATTTATATTTGCTTTATACGAGATGTATTTATCTAATAATACAGCTTTGAAGGCTAAAGTATTAGAATCGCTTTTCTTACGTAGTTTTGCCATTTGATATACGTGATAGTAGATGATACGGTACAAGTTGTTACAAGAATTTTTATATTAATTTTGAAGTCTAACAAAGTATTTAATTGTTAGTTTTATTACAATTTATTTCTTTGTTTTACTGATTAGATATTAAATAAGTAGAATAAGTTTTTTTTATTATTTAACAAACTTGGGTTGTTTTGGTATTACGCCAAATAGAAGGTTTGCACTGAAAATCAGTGTTGTGTCGGATATAATTCCGGCACAGCAATATGCTGAGTGCAAACCTTGTTTGGTGAAAATGCGGCATACAAATTCTCAAATTATTCTCTGTGTATAATAATGTTAAAATAATCTAATTACGTCGCTATTTCTTCAAATAAAGTTTTTCTTTCTTTCATTTATCGTAATAAATATCGACTCAAACCCTCGAAGCGCTTTGTACCAAAAGAACACTACTTAGGTAGTCTTGGACACCATATTAATTTTTTTTAAAGGGTACAACTCAACTTACCAATACTTGATTAAGAGTAAGATTGTTTATTATTACAGTTATTGATGAGAACATACAGTGAAATAGCATTTAATCTGGGGTCCCCCTTGCGAAGCACGCCTAGAGATAAGGCGTGCTTTGTTCCTAAGAGTATCCCAAATTAAACTGTCGGTGAGGGCGGGAGCATAAACGGACGTTCTTGCTCCGCTCCCGCCAAAGGCAGGAGGCGTCGATGCCGGAAGGCGATCTTTAATCTTCAGCCGTGAGCTTGTCCCTTGGGGATAGGGTTCTCACTCGCCGTTATGCCATCGAGTTGTGGGCGCATCGTATTATACGCGCACTCACCTCTCCTCCAGTGGGGCGCGTCACAAACCGCTCCACGCAGATACCAGGAAGATGCCGGAGGATAAAAGTAATACCCCGATATGTGCCCTTCAAGACCCCAACTGCCAGGCTTTCCCGTAGTCCTGGCATAAGATGCAGGAAGGAACACCCAAGAGTTTAGTGCTTTTCTCTAACTATGGAGAGGCAATAGCATCTTTAGTTCTGCCTTAAGGTGCTAGTACCACCACGACCTGGTGAAACCCGCACATGGGTCGCATGACCCCTTTCGAACGACTTATAGTCCTGATCTCGGACCGATGAACTTCCTAGGACCTAGGAAATGAAAGGGACGTGGTTCGTTAAAGTCTGGCAGCTGGCATTTCACAAATCCTTCCTCAGTGAAGGTCTGTGAAGAGTTAAGACCTGTATTTGACTAGCCGTATGCTTGATTAGTCATTGGGCAGAAAGATAAGAAACCAACTAAATTAAAACAACATAATTTAATCACGATTGTAATTATTATTCTTATGCATTCAGAACACAATTGGCTTTTCAAACAAATTAAGGCCATACTTAGGGGCACAACAGAGTAACGCTTTTAGTGCGATGAATATTTTATTATCTGTCCCCTCTTCAAGTGTACTCCGTCAGTTGGATGACGGACTTCCATTTCCGAGTGTACCCTTGGCTAAATTATTTTGAAGGTTTATACAAGAAAGCCTTACTAGAGTCCAGCTACATTTTGGTGGCAACTTGAAGGCCAATGTTGTTGTTGTGCACTATTATTTAACCTCGTCGACTATCCCGTAACACTTGGAAACGATAGTATTCGAGCGGTGCGTCCTCCCGGTCTTCATCTAGAAAACCGAGAGGTGGACACTTTTTGATGTCCGTATAGGTTTGCGTTTGACCACTCTCTCATCTGATGTTGAGTGATGATTAGTGGCGGATTTGCCCTAAGGCCCAGGAGGCCCGGGCCTAGGGCGGCCAGATATTAGGGGCGGCCAATCGTGACAAAAAATTCAGTGATGATAACAAGAAATAACTCAAAGTAAGTAAATATTCTAAAGGCTCGCGCACATTATGGTGGGCCGCACTGCACTTCATCGTATAACAATAATCTTCCAAAATCACTTTTGTACTTTTTATAAATAAAATATAGATAATGTAATGGGAAGTAATTATTTCGTTCAAGTAAATTCATTATGTACTCAATATGATGGGTGCTGAGAAAGGGGTGCCTGGTACTTACTATATGGCCTGGGGCTTAGGGCGGCCAAAACTGCAAATACGCCACTGGTGATGACGCTGTCTAGGGTAGAGCACGCTCGTCCAAAATCTACATACTCATTCGTGACTTCAAGACTCTTAGATTGTATATATTAGAAAAAACAGACTGACGGCAGAATCGGCCCACAAATTGCAAGTCACTCAACGGGCTATGGAGCGAGCTAAGTTGGGTCTTTCTCTTATGGATATAATTAGAAATGAGGATATCCGTAAGGGAATCCAAGTAACCGTGATAGCTCGCAAAATTAGCAAGTTGAAATGGTAATGGTTCGGTTACGTATGTAGCAGGACCGATGGCCGATAGAGCATACGAGTCCTAGAGTACAAAACCTCCTCTCCGTAGACGTAATGCTGAACGTCTTCCTGTCCGATAGACTGACGACTTGCGTAAAATCGCCGGTGTGCGCTGGATGAGGAAGGCGGAGGACCGGGATCTGTGACTTGGTTAGGCTTACGTCCACCAATGGACTGCCATCGGCTGACGACGACGTACCCTAATGATACTGCTTTAGTTTTCATCAAAATTGACCCCAAGTCTCCTTTAAGTTTTTTCGCTATATCTTACACTTTAAGATTTTGGCTTTTTTCAGGATGAATTTTTCAAGTGGGCTTTCAAGGCCAACTCCTAAATCAATCCAAACTTAAACTACACAAACTGTCATTCCGTCACAGAAATTGATACTTACATTTTATACTATGATTTGGTATTATAATTTAGCATGTATTTTTTGAAAATATACGTTTTTCATCAAAATCAGCCGATTCTGTTCTTGACAAAGGTTTCAATAATCTTATGACACTACATACTTTTTTTGTCAAAATCGACTCCATAACTCCTTTGAGCGTTTTCCGCTATATCTTATAATTTAAGAATTTAGCCACAAGAGAGCCACTTGAAAAATTCACCTGTATACCGGCTTAGTTTTAATACACACATTTAACTGAATATTTAATTTAATTATAGTACACTAAGTATTAAAAAACACAGCTTTTTGTTGACTAAACAACATAAATTACAACGCAAACAAAACAAGGCAAAATAAAAACGAAATGAAAATTTTCTTCCATTCATAGCGCGGTATTTGAAAAGAAATGGGCGCGTATTATTCTTGTATGGTGGCCCTTTGCCCCCACACTTCAAAAATGAAAGTCACCTCCCTAGTAGTTAAGGGCAACTTCATCATAGGCTGGTGTTGCAGTGAGGGAAATTTCTAAAAAAATCCTTTATTAATCAGCAAGTTTTGTGTAAACATTTTATTTATTTATTTATTGAGAAAACCAACAGCGAATACACAAATATATGTAATATCAAATCGTTTACAATACAAAGTGAGGCCAATAACAGGTTTTCCTTAACTACAACTTTAGTAACAATTTTACAAAGCAAATCTTTAGCTGAAATTAAACAAATAAAGACGGGTTGTGTTATGTAAAATTCAGCAAGTCATTAATAATATTACTTTTAAATTTGTATTTGGAGGACGTAAAAGGATCAATTTAAAAAAATAATAATAAGTACGAACCATACGAGAAAACAAAGAATTTTGAGCGTAATTTGTAAAATGACAAGGAACATTCAGCAAAGATGTATGACGTGTACCATATCTAGGTACATTATATGCCAATTCCGAGACGCGCTCAGAACAATCAACAAGTCTATGAACTATATCAAAAAGCAATGACATAATATCTAAAACTGTAAGTCTTTGATCCAAGGATAGAAGGCTATGTGAACTTCAGCTGTCTTTATAGGAATTGGGACTTATACGACTAAGATAGTTAATATGATTGCAAAAATTTCTTTGTCTTCCCTTTAAACGTTCTTTGTAAATAACATATTGTTGAGACCATAAAATATGGGACTTGCGTATTCCAAACTACTCCTAACAAAAGAATAGTAAATAGATTTAGTAACTAAAATATCTGAAAAGCACTAACAAATGCGTAATACGAAGCCTAAATTTCTTAAAGCTTTATTTACAATGATATCTATATGATTAGACACAGTCATTTTGTCATGAAAATTAACATCCAGATCGTGTCCTCAGTTACCTCACTCTTTTTATAGGCGTTCCACTAAAATTATAATTATAAAAAATAAATAAAAGTAATTGATAAAGTAATTGTGACTGACAGTCACTTGTGTATTCGATTTTCAGCATTTATGGCTCGCCCCGCGCTTTAATGTCGATAATGTTGGGCATCTGTCTGTATCATCACAAAGGTCCTATCCCATAATCATGTAAAAATAATATTTAATTATTATAATTTTGGTGTGCAAATCACGTAAGCAATAAGGTTTCTGTATATATAGTGTAAGTTAAATAAGGGACAATTAAGAAATGACCCACAGGGTAACCAACCATCGTCGACGCTCCACTCAACATAAATCAACTGGCACAGGTTTTAATAATCGCTCCTAGTATATCCCCAACTCATGACTAGGCGGAAGTGAGTCTGGAGTAGTGTAGACGACTCGACACGACTTGTCGACTCAAAAATCGCCAAGTCATCGCACAGCAAAAGGTTTATTACCATTCTACATTTCATATTCGAGCCATAAGGATTTGAATACATCATAGTTTTGCTATATGGAATCCAGGGATCTTGACGCAAGATCTACATTTTCTATTCGGGGTTTTGCTTAGAAAAATAGGTGTAGAAAAAAAATACTTTTTGCAGGTGATAAATCTTCCCTTCACTGTCCAAATCATCCAAAAACGGAACGTCTTTTAAAATTTCCTTGTAAAAGGCAATTATTCGTTGCAGAATATATACATACATATATATCATTATTCCTATTCAATACTTTATGTAATAAAATTGCTTACTTTACATCTCGCTGCCTATGTTTATATAAGGCTGTTACTTTAATACAATACACTATTGACACTTTCAAGGAAGTATACTCTTCATTGTTTAAGTATTAAGACATTCTTTAGAGAGGTATCTGAAGGCACGTACGCGAAATGAGACTTTCATTGGTGACAGTTTTGATAGCAACCTTCTGTGTGTACTATGTATATGGAACAGTTGGTGATTTTTTTAATAATTTTCCATCAGAGTTTGGGGTAAGTGCCTTCGCTCGTGTAAACTTCCTTAGCTTCCTCCACGTAAACTTCGAACATATATGCTTCGGAAGTTTTGAATTTGTTACTTTTAAGTTCTTGAGAAACTATTTCGAAGTATAAATAGTGTCTCACATCACTTCACATCATCTGGCTGTGCCCGCAATTTCGTCCGCGTGGAATTTTTTTCGCGGAGCCATTAAAACCAAGTAACCTAAGTCGGAGTGACTTAGGTTACTTGGTTTTAACATCATAACATTAGCTATCTGCCCGTGAAATTCCCCTCATAGCCATTTAAGAGATTAGCCGAATCATCCAGCCGTACAGATAAAGAAAAATAGATTTTTTGATATAAGTACACGTAAATGCATACTTTTATATGCATTCAATAAAAAGCCTTTATTTTAACAATACAAACAGACAGTTTAATTTTATTTATTTGTATAGATTGTTTGTTACTTTACTGGGAGAGAGTTGCAGTTTAGATTAGTAGTTAAAAACGTCGATAAATAGCGAATGAGCTACTTTACTTTTTCGTTATATATCTCATTATTTGGTATTATAACTATTTTCTAGAATGCTTTATCATCTGCATGGAATTTGGTCAAAGAGTCAATAAAAAGACCAGTTCGAATAAGAAGACTTGGGAAGGGTGGAAGTAAGTAAACTCTTAGATTATTACTCAAAATTAAATACTCGTTACACGGAACTTCACGACGTTATCCGCCGGGCTCTTGTCACTGCCGGGGTACCTGCCGTTCTGGAACCAAACTGCTTGTGCCGCGATGATAGCAGGGGAACGTTCCCGGTAAGTCTGTTACTTACCGGGAACGTTCCCGTTTTGGGACCAATATTTTATCTATAATTATGCCCTCATTTTTTTATTTATTTTTAAGATAATTTTAGAATATATTGTAATAAGTTTTGTGTAAATAAAAAAAGATTCCGTAACTCAAATAGTTGATTTTTTGTTCTAAAATTACCTGTGGCCTGCACTTAGTCACTGCATTCTTTCCGACACCGTAAGCAGCGTACTATTCTTGTGTAATTCATGAATGCTGTACTGTTAGGACCTGGCTCCATGCCACTGGAATATTTACCTGCAGGCTGAGTAGACTATACTGTAGGTATAATGTAGCAATATAAGGTATAATTATAGCAATGTTTAATTACATTTTGGCATTTATTTAAAACGCACGCACACTCTAGTGTTACTAAGTTACTTCTGTGGTTGTTTCTCATGTTTCTTTAAAGTTAATAATTAATTTTGTAATGTACCCTCTTATTTATAAACGATACAGTCGGCCATTTCCTTAATTGAATAATAAATAGTTTTGTTATATTTTTATTTATTCTGTGATTAGCGCCTATTTTGTTTGGAAATAAAAAAGTAATAACAGACCATAAATGCCCCGCTGCTGGGCTCGGGCATCTCACTATAGAGGAACGGACAGTATACCCGCCACGCTTGTCCAAGGCGGCTTGGCAGGTTTGACACATCGGTTATCTCGATGTGCAGGTTGCATCACGATGCTTTCCTTCACGGTTATTAGCACGTGGTAATAGAGACAATATGCACATTAGATCAGAAAACTGCCTAGGTGCATGCGTTCCGGCCAGGATCGAACCCGCACCCTTTGAGTATTGGGACGCGTGCGCTAGCCATAAGGCTACTACGATTAATTATATATAACCATGTTTATTTCTGTATTGAGTTGTGTTGCGGAATCAGTGGCCAGGTTCCAGTCTCATTTTCGCATTTGTAACACCTTTTGTTTAAAAAATGTCTATAGGCGATGGTAACTGCTTCTCATCAGATGGTATTGTTTTAGAAGGTTGGTATTTAAAGTAAATATTTGATCAAATATGATTTTCAGAGCGTAAAACCACGCCTCCATCCCTCGAAACTGTGCCGGCAGCTGAAACAACCTTGACCAACTTGGTCTTTAACACAAGGATAAACAATAAACTGAGATTGCCAATAATACCAATGCCACAATGGCGATCATTCGACGATTGGATACATTTACAAGACCCAATTTACTTTACTAAGAATAATAAAGGTAGAAATATTTATAAATTTTTTTTCTTACCTTTTCGCAACTTGTATACATAATAAAATTACGTTTTAACGGTTTTAAGCGCGGTAATTTATTTGATTTTTATTATTTCGACGTTTCGGCCACTTTTCAGTGGCTCTTCTTGCGACGCTTGTTATCTTCCAGCCACAACATGTTGCGAGGCGGTGGTAAATTAGATTAGGCTCCAATAGAGTAAATAATAACCACAAACAAAATTAAAACTAAATAATTACAATGAAAAAGTTGGCGGTAGGCTAAATAAAACTTTAACAATACTCATTGACACTTGACATCTTTGTCTTCCGTGACCACGGCTCCTGAAAAGTGGCCGAAACGTTGGAATAATAAAATCAAATAAATTACCGCACTGAAGACCGTTAAAACGTATCTTTATTATGAACAAAATTAAATTAATGAATGAATTATATTGCAATGACGTCTGTAGCCCACCCACGAGTTTTGTAGTTAGGGGTTGCTCGTACATCTGGATAAAGATCATATTTTTGGACAGTATTGCGGCGAATGATGGTGGAACCATCTAGTTAGTTTTAGAACTTTTAGAAAAAACTAGAACATTTTGGAAGGAAAAGACAAGGACGGATATATTTTAGAAAGGGATAAACGATGAATGAAAGACAGAGATAAATAGATGTTAGAAAGGGATAGACGATGAACGAAAGACAGAGGTAGATAGATGTTAGTAAGGGATAGATGTATAAACGAAAGTTCCCGAACAGATGGTTCGGGAAGGGAGAGACAGAGATAGATAGATGGGTTCCAGAAAATTCTTTCGGGTATATAAACAGCGCAAGGCGCGCCTACCGAGCAGTTTAGAGTTGAGTTCAGTTTAAGACGGTGAAGCGATAAGTGCGATACTATAGAGTTGGAAGAAGAGTTTAATAGAAAACACTGACGAGTTTAGTGGTGAATTTAGTGAAAAGTTCAGTAAGTGAAGGAGGACTGTAGCGTAGTTCGAGAGACGAACCAGAAGCGAGCTACATGCGGTAATGTCGGAGGTGAGCACTGCAGCAGGAGGAGGTGGTCTACGCAATATCAGCGACGGTATTGTGAGCGAGACACGTTATCGTCGGAACAGTGCATCGTTAGTCGTGCGTATAGGGGCAACCCTGCAGAGAGGTATTACGTGCGGCTGTATAAGCTAATAAAAGCTTTTAGACAAAAACTGGTGTTTTCTTCCAATCCATAAGAGCGTACCCCCGCTCGCACGTAACAGTATTCATAGATAGATAGATAGGCACATACTTATGCACATTATCCGTGCAGGAACGGAAAAAATATACTAATTCCTGCGGCCGACAGCCCATAAGAGACGAGAAAACAATCCGCAGCCAGGTGGTAGGACCCATCTGGCTGTCTGCCACCCCTGATCTAGAGTATGCTGCTGTAACAACTCTGAGTTGTGTTCCGGCATCAGTGGCCAGATTCCAGTTTCCTCTTCGAGGATGGCAGGACATTGGCACCTCTGGTGTTGCTAATGTCAATAGGCGACCGTAACTACTTTTCATCACAGTTAGGCCGTCAAACTGTCTGCTGTGCTATTACTTGCTTAACCGTGAACTGTATCATGTGTGTATCGAGACATAGTATTCTTTCTCCGTTCCTGCATGGATATATCCTTAAGGAAACCCTAAGCTAAGTGAGATGCGTAACTGAATTTTTGCTTTTGCATTAAACACATTAAATATAATTTGATACCATAATTTGAATGGCACACACAGCATACGTGTCCCCAACTCAAAAAAAGCAGATACAAGCCCTGGCCAGAACACATGCAGCACTTAGACAGTATTTTGACCTAATGGGCTTATTGTTACAATTACCGCTTGCTAATAATGGTGAAGGACAAATCTTGATGAAACCTGAACATCGACCTAACCGATGTGTTAAACCTGCCAAGCCGCCTTAAACCAGCTGCGTATACTATCAGTTCCCAATTTATTATTATTAGCCTTTATTGCTGAAACTAAACAATGATTTTACATACAGTAGCAAATTGTTTTAACTTAAATCTAATACATCGGGTTTCCCGGTTCAGTGTTCAGCGTGTCCAGTGACACATAGGCCTCTTC
Organism: Dendrolimus pini; assembly: GCA_949752895.1. Lineage (NCBI taxonomy): Eukaryota > Metazoa > Arthropoda > Insecta > Lepidoptera > Lasiocampidae > Dendrolimus > Dendrolimus pini. The sequence continues at coordinate 3,185,270 of OX457136.1, forward strand.
CAGCTTCTTCCATTCTTCTCTATTGGTAGCTTTTCTAGACCAGGTTGTCCCTCCTATCAACTTGATATCATCTGTCCATCTTTTAGCTTGTCTGCCTCTTTTTCTTTTGCCATCACGTGGCTGCCGGCCAAAATATCAGTTCCCAAACTGATATTTATTTATACGATTGCCTTAACCACTAAGCTGTTAATTATAAAATCCAACAATTTAGAGAGAGAGAACATTTTATTGCACACCAAAACATACAATTACAAACACAGACCATATTTACAATATTTTCTAGGCAATACAATAGGCGGCCTTATCGCTCAAAGCGATCTCTTCCAGACAACCTAAATCAAAGAAATTTGAATCAGGTGATGTATTTAGGTGGTCCAGGAAAAAGGCAATGGATACATAAATACTCAAACTAATTTAACAAATAAATATACAAATACATAGTCATAAATATACACGTATACAATAATGTATTTCTAAATATTAATTATTGTATACGTGTATAATTTTATAATTAATGTATTAGCATGATTATATTGTGTTAATAAAACATAGCTATTTATGAATAAATAGTGTTTTCTGAGTAAATTTTCGTATTTCAGTAAAACATTTTGTTACAGGTACATCATCAACAGCTGAAATGCCATCAGAAACAGGAACCTGGAACCCCATATCTAATCTGGATGATGAAGACAACTTCGGAGTACTTTTCTTTATCTGAAGAGAACTGCTAAAACATTAACAGAATTTGACTCAATAATGGACGCGAATGAATAAAACATTGATTTCTTACAAAATAATGTTTATTTTGGACTAGCACTGCCCCTGATTTCGTTCACGTGGAGTTACATAGATTTCTATTCATGTCTTATGAGTCTTGCAAAGTATTTAATAACAGTTCATAAACGAAGCGCTCCTGCTCGCGTGAATTTTTGTGGGAATGATTTAAAATGGCCTGAAATTTTAAAAATATCGAATTCCAATGTGTTTTTTTCACTGATCGAATGCAAATTTTATGTAATAAAATATGTGATTATTTTTATACCGGGAATCCCGCGAGAATTTTCACGAGAGTGGTTTGTATTTGTTCGGGTGCATAAAAATTGGCTTATTCCGATAGTTTTCACTAATACGATAGCTTACATTCTTTTTAATGTTGCGGTACTATGTGTCTCGGGAAGGCCGCGATACTATCAATTCAAGTGTAGACGAACTCGCGGGCATATCCAAGTTTACATACATAGATTTTAGGGCGATTATTTTCGATACGACGTTGCTCGTCAGAGTGTTCTACGCGCTACGTTTCGAAGGCTGCAACAGCCTTATCGATAGAATTACGCCACTCCCTTCTTTGCAACGCAACCTCTTCACAGCCGTCACTTGGGATGTCACATGCAGACAGATGGCGCTTGAGTACGTCCCTGTAACACAGAAATTCAGTTTACATATAAAGAGTCTGCGAAAGATAAATATGAAGTAAAATAATTTTTAGCTAAACGTATTGCTGGGGAGTATGCTCCTGCTTCTTCTCCTTAAACAGCGATAACACGTTGAGAAGCCGTGTACATAGGATAGGAAGTATAAGTAGTACGCAAAATATTTGCCGATGAACGCCCCTCCCGCTTTCTACGACTGGGACCGGGGCTTGTCTAAGTAGTACTAAGAACTAGACGACCGCGGGAGGCGGGAAGGGTTGTCATCGGCAAACCTTCTGCGCACTACTTAAAGACTTATGTTTTAATCCATATGTGCGACCTTCAAAAAATGTCCTAGAATGGGACTTAGTTTGAATAAAACATTTGAATTTGCAACTTTCATATATTTATAAATAAAAAATGATATTGTTACGAGTTGCAATTAAAATAACGTAAATTATTATAGAATTTATTAGAACTATACAAACACAGGTGCAAATATAACTGAACACAACCAATGCAAACGCAATGCACGACTCAATAACACACGCAAAGTCCATCACTAACGTCTTGCTTCGCTTGTGACTATCGCTAGACTGCCTCACCCCTCTTTTGGGGCATTGCTTTATACTGTACAAATACCATATTTCTGTGGACTGAATTTCTATGAATCACATCTGGCTAATGACTACCATCAAGATTACAATACACAATGGGCTATTTTTCCAATTTTAAACACAAAGTAAACAAAAAAATACGGTCATAAAAGCGCTTCAATGTTATTAGCTCAAACACCGACGGGTAATGAATGTGCTTTGTTTACAGATATGCAGGTGGCCCAAATTGTAACAATATGTATAATTATTATACACAGTAAATTTAACAGCGAAAGGTCTTGAAATGCTTACCTGTGACCACACCTATTTATATCGCTGGAGGAATACGTTTGCACATCCATCCATCAGAAAGGTGTTGTGATGCCAGTCGCCAGAGTATTCACTACTGATAGTGTACTTAATTTGTATTTTGTAATTGTGATTAAATTACTGCATTATTTTTTCTTTCTGCCTTATTATGTGCCTATCATTAGAAAAGTTAAGAATTTCCTATGAGCGAGTCTGGTTGCCTGGGAGAGATTGCCTTTAGCGATAAGGCCGCCTTTTGTTTTAGCAAGTATGTGACTATAGTCTAGTTGTGCATTTTTGTAATTTGTGTTTTGGTTAACAAAAGTGTTACATCGATGTAGGTATATCTATCTATCTAAGCTTGCCGGTGACCACACTACCTTATTGAAGAGCAACTGCTTATACGGAACACAAACAACTAATAATGATATACTCGTAACTTGTAGTAATGGTTACAAAGTGCAAGTTTATATCTTAAGGACACTTGTACTCAGAGTTCCCATGTTTTACAATTAACACGTTATTGTTTTTATAAATGTTTAAGTCTCACAAAGAAGTCGTAACAATTGTTCAGATCATTGTATCAATTCGTAATTAATTTTGATAGTCAATTTTTAAACTACTTCGCGTTTGGTATGTTCGGTTGACATACCTACCTAAAACTTATTGAATTCATGTCATATTTTCCATACTCACATAACGTGTAGTACTATTGTAAGAAGATGTAGTGATAATAGTTGAAATAGAAATGTTAAGGTGATTTAGGCCAAGGCTTGGAACCGGTTTAAAATTAACCGGTTTTAAATTCAAATTCAAAAGTTTTTATTTAAAATAAGTTTCACTGGAGAACACTTTCAAGATTATACATATAAGTTAAAAGTTAAGTTTAATCGGGGGTGCGGTATAGATATACGGCACATTTATTTATTATTTGAGATATAAAGTTAAGTTTGGGTGGTTATAAAAAAAAATAACCACGAAGAAAAAAAACAACCTATATTAAAAAAGTTTGGATTTGTTCATAATAAATAAATGTGCCGTATATCTATACCCCACCCTTAATCGGTTATAACCGGTTTTAGTTAACTATTTCCTTCGTAGTGTAAACCTTAAAGAGAGAGTTCTATAAACGTTTATTAACCGGTTTATTCGGCTTAGAAGACGAAGTATCAGTATATTGTCTTTCAATATGTATGTATACGACTAAAAACTTGCTGTCCCAAATGGCAGCACCTTGTATGTGTGCGACAAAAACTGTTCGAAACCGGTTTATTCAACAAATCCTATTTAACGAATTTTTGTTACCAAGAACCAGTTGATCTAGTTTGAAGTGCGATAAAAACTACTTGCGGGTGCGATGCAATGGCCGGGAGAAGTTAAAGGGACGTGGAAGAAGAAGCAAGGAAGTGTAATTGACGTCGCCTCCAGTCCACCGCCGCACTGCACTCGCCCCTCGAGGGTTCACACACTATTAATTAAATTAAATTCTAATGGTTTATTTCTATATTGTGTTCCAACAATAATTTCTTCATTTTATATTGCGGTGACACTAAGTTGAATGTTTGTCTTGAATAACGCATTCTTCATTTAAAAGTTTATTATTTATTCCTTCCTTGATGCCGAGGATAGGGAGAAAGAATTTATAAGGAAGTGTTCCTCGGCGTAACCACTACTTGTGCTGTAGCTGATTTGACTTATTTTACCGGTTTCCGAGCCTTGGACATGTACAGAGAATGGTTGAAAGCAGAATGACGAAATAAGTGTATGAATGGTAGCGTTAGTTCACATCGTACATATCATGACCAAATTAAAGATATTTTGAAGAAGGGTCAGGTACAAAACACACCGAATGACCGTACATGTATGAAAAGATTAATGAAAGTAGATGAAGCGGATGGTGCTTATCAGGAGCGTCGCAAAAGGAAATCCACCATCTCTACCTACCCCAATGGGAAACATGCGTGGTAATACGTACTTAATTTTAAATATAGAAAAATACAATTTCTTAAATTTAAGCGAATATTTTTCTTCAAAAATAAAAACAACATTGGAAATTTAATTAATACAATTTAAGAATAATTACAAAATTAAGAGGGCGTCCTATGCTACGTTGGCCGAGAGTCTTTTCTCCAGGTCGCGTTTCATCAGCCGTTGGTCCTACGACAGGTGTGACTGGCCCACTGCCACTTCAACCTACCTTGATTCTCTTATGGATATCCTCATTTTTGATTCTATCCTTAAGCGGTACATTTAACATACCTTCCTCTATAGTCCGTTGAGTGACTGATTTTTTAAACTAGTCCCACCACAGTCTACGTCTAGCAGCGGACAGGGACTGGCTGTAGAAGAAGAACCATTAAGAAGCTTTAAGCGTTACATCAATAAATGATTATAAGGCAGGACTATGAGGTTTATCCGTCTAATGGCGGCGTAAGTCTCTCTTCTTAAATCCTACGACTTATTTAACTTCGGCATTTGAAACCATGACCATCAGGAAGATAGTGATTAAACTGTTTGTTTGTTTGTTCGCACTTTGTTGGGTTGATTTCGTGAACGGTGTTTCATCATTTTCAAATTTTTGGGATCATCTGTCAGAGAAGATAATGGTGAGTGGATCTTTATTTTTGTATACTTATGGGCTATTCCTATATCTTACTATTGATTCATTGGCCTTACCATCAGTTCAATTTCGACATTAGTTGTATGGAGCTTATGTTAATTTTAACTGATAGTAGGACAAATTAAAGGTCGAAAAGATATAGGAATCGGCCACTAATCAATACGTTTTGTATGCTAACTAATTAGTAAATTATAACCTAGCCTTCTAACCAAGAAAAGTGACAAGTGTCAATTCAAATATTCAATAACTTATTTGGAATTTATTTTAAAATTATAGCATTCAGTATATGTATGTTAATTCGCAATACTCGTAACGCCATCTAGCGAATTTGGAGCTAACCATAACAGTAAATTAAAATCGCGTTGTCATTATCGTTGCCATGACGATGTATTATATTTTACTGTTAGTAAATTGCAACGTTTGCGCCAAGAAAAGGCGATTAAGACGTCATCTGTTCAGCTATATCCATCTATCCCTCGAGAACAGCAATTTTTTATGGATGAAAGGTACCCTACGTCCTTGTCTATACCTCTAACAACGTGTACGCCAAACTTCGTGACGATTTGTTGCGTAATTTAAGCGTGAAAGCGTCACAAGCTAACTTACTTTCACGTTAATAAATTAGTTAAGATTTCATAAATGCTTATTTCAGTAATTTATGTATGTCTATGTAACTCTATGTACATATATTTGTATATAAAAATGTATGTGTATTCTTTTATTTACTATAATATATGTACATATGATTGTATATATTTTAAACTATGCGCACTGAATACGGACCCATTATCAGAAATGTAAAATTCTCTCCAGAAGGTAGTCTGGAAGAAATCGTTGTTAGCGATAAGACCACCGATTGTACTAGTTATACGATTGTTAACTAATGTAATACACATTTCATTTCATTTTCTTGTGTGCAATAAAGAATATTCTATTCTACTCTATTTCTCAATAATCTCAAGACAACATTATCTCACGATTATAAACTATGAGCTGCAGTATTAACTTTTAGGACGTCTCGTCATTATTATAGCAATAATAATATTATATGTCTTCGTCTTACTGAGTATTTACTTTTTGCTACATATAAATCTATTTTTTCTTCGAAAAGTAATTCTGTAACATACATACATTGATAAGCAGTTTAAAGAAAAACAATTTTTAACTAGACGTGTTGCTGGGGAGTTTCTTGCCGCTTCTTCTTAACAGCAATAACACATTGCGAAGTGGTCTACATAGAAGAGTGTTACAACTTAGCCCCCCGACAAATACAAATTTCAAGCACATTTTATTACCTGTCGGTATTAGTTCACTAATTGTAATCCTTATACGATCGTATTCTTTTGTTCACTTATTTATTGGCATACGTTTCTAAGTTATTGTGGAGCAGCCTATTGTTCTATTGTACTCGCTCATTAGCATCATTAGCTCCAAAGCTCCATTTTACTTATAAAACAACAGTCGTTAGAAAATAAAATATATGTCAAAATATCGTGATGTAAATTACTAACAGTAATTACTATATATATATTTATATATATATATATATATATATATATGTATATATATATATATGTATATATATATATATATATATACCTACCCCCATCCATACCAAGTTTCTGTCCATCCAAAGGTTGTCTGGAAGAAATCGCTCCCAGCGATAAGACCGCCCATTGTACTTGTCATTATGATTGTATGTTTGAATTTATTTTGTAACATTGTGTTCAATAAAGTATATTCTATTCTATTCTAACAGATAAATAAATTCATGAATGACAAATTTGAAATTTAATATCAATGAATTAATTAAGTATACAGATTGAAATAATACACATATTGTAAAATTGATAAATAAAGGTAATAAATATTATTCAAATTATAGAATAGGTACATATGAAATAAATAGATGTGCAGATCTTGCTTGCTTGCACACCATTAAAACTATCGTAAAATGCACAGATAGATATACTTTTGAGAATCTAACTACATTTATGTAAGAATAAATACTTCGTCACATTTCAAATAATGTTAAATTTGAAATAACGACACGAATAAGAAATCTGCAACTCTGATGCTATAGCGGTACTAATTTAATTACCCTTACAGCTTCTTCCTTAACTGTCACGGAGGCAATGATAACAGAAAAGGCAAGATACAAGTTAATCATCCCGATAATAAAACCACCAAAATCTATGTATCACTATTTATGGGCTATACCTGAGACGAAGATAAAAGCGGAAAAGCGTCAAGGTAATTGTAAAATTTGGTTGAAAAGCACAGAACTAAAAGCACAGCACGATGTTTTCAATGATATTGAATATTCAAGTTCATGTTTATATGTATCACTTTGGTTGATTCGTGTTTCATGTTTTTTAAAGCTGGAGTACAGCAGCTAGGCAGACGGCCCACCTGATGGAAAGCGATTACCATCACCTATGGACGTTTGCAACCCCAGAGATGTCACCAAAGCGCTGCCGGTCTCGAAGAAATTTCTATGACACCCTTTTTAAAAAGTCCCGTATTGTAGCGCTGTGGGAAAACCACGACTGGCTCATGCTTAGTCCCTACGTTGCGCAAGAGAAACGTTCTAGAAAGCCGCAGCGTACAAGAGCGATGCGAGTCAAGGTTGTGGAGATGAACGCCATACGGCGGTAAAAAGATGTTGATGGCACCATTCTGAACAGCTCCTCGGAACACTCCCCGTTTTACAGTCGGTAGAATACCTACCCAGAGTGTGTGATGTGGGTTAGAATTTAGCCGCAGGCATCACATAATTTTTAAATTCGTTCAAACCGGACTACCCCAGCTGGGGGTTTATAATATTTTAAAGAGTATTGGATTAAATTTATTTTCCATTTACTTGGCAATTTCGGAAAAAAGTAATTAAAAATACCCTTTTTTTCTACCCTTTCTATGAAAAAGGAACAAAATTCTAAATTCGCGATACAACTGAATACCGATTACCTACTTATAAGAAAAAATAAAATCATTTATTTTTGTTTTAGTAAATATAAGTAGCTCGCTAAGATAAGATAAATAAAAAAGAAGGATAAGGACAAAAAATATTAGAGTATTTTCGATATTCTTATTTGAACAAATTTGTAAAAGATAGGTTGTTCGTAAAATAATGTAACAATACTTGTAAAAATTCTAAACATATTTAAAATGTAATAGTTCTTAAGATAAAATATATTATAGTAAGATATTAGGAAAAAAGAATGAAAATAAAATAAAAAAGACGCCAACGACTCTTATTTTCCCCAAAAAATAGAACAAAAGAAAAGATATAGAAATAAAAAAGAACAAAAAACAGGAAGTAGGAATTAAAAAAACATCGATTACTTTAAATCTTGAGGTTACAAACATACAGAAGCAGAATTTTTATATAAAGATAATTATAATAGTAAATGACTAGATAATAGTAGTAACATTTCTTACAGCGCCTGTTCCCCAGTCAACAAAAATCGAAACCTTGTCTTCCGGAGAATACAGTACAACCACAGAAGCAATAGACAAATTCGAAAAATCATTGGAGCAAAGCGTTTCCTTTAAGTTTTTTGATTTTAAACTTTTCAAATTGAAACTATTTTACAAATGGCAACTAGATTTCTAGAACACAGTTTTGATAATTTGTAGAAACATGAAAGCAAGATGTTAGAAACATACTTATTGAAAGTATATATTTGAAACAATTTAGACTTGAAAGGAGATTAATTATTTTCAAAAATCCTATCCCAAACGAGTTTTCGAAGATTTATGCTTGTTACTAATGCTGATATTAGACGGGTCAATTGAATTGAATCAATTTGGTTGAACCGAAGAACTGAAAGAAAGCATTCAATTGGAATGATTAAAACAAGGCAGAAATGAACCGTGTAATATCGGCTTAAGATGTTGTTGTTTGTAAGATGTATATATGTGTGTACGCAAAATAAACTGAAAGGATTTTGAGGAAACTTTTCACAATTATAGCTTCATTGAACTAAGCCAAATCCTGATTAATAATGTTACGAGTGCGGGACACGAATTAAAATGCCGTTGGAATTACTATAGAATTTATTAGAACTATACAAAAACGTATAACACAGGTACAAATATAACTGGACAAAACCAGTACAAACTGCACGATGCAATAACACGCTCAAAGTCTGTCCCTATATAGCTTATCGAATGTACACGTCTTGCTCGTATCGTAATCCTCGCTTGACTCACTCACCATTGTTTTATACTAAACTATATAATACAACACTAAACCACGTGGCCTGAATTTTCCAAGAAAACGTAACCTGCACACCTACGGCCATAAACGGGTACAATAACAGTAGGATGTTTTTTTTATATTGCAAATTTTAAATACAAAGTAAACAAAAGAAGTCCAATTGCGGGTAAGGTTATAAACTTCATGTGTGAATTGACTTTGTGTGCGTGTATCAATATTATGAATACGTAAATAACTATGTCTGTCTGTCTATGACGCATTCACGGAAAAAACAACGTATACACTTTTCTGAAATGAAGTTAGTATATATATGGAAGAATTTTCTATTTCAACACAAAACAAACATCACTGTCAATCTTTCTTATACATTATGATTTTGTCTTTTTCCTCTACAACACTATTCTGTTTATAAATATGAATGCATTTCATATATATCTTATACTAATATATAAGCTGAAGAGTTTGTTTGGTTGCTTGAAAGCGCTAATCTCAGGAACTGCTCCAATTTGAAAAATTCTTTCAGTGTTAGATAGCCCATTTATCGAGGAAGGCTATATGCTATATATCATCACGCTAATACCAATAGGAGCGGACCACCAATGAAGAATGTTTCAAAGTCGGCGGGTTTTTTGACTTATTTTTTTTTACTATTCCACGCAGACGAAGTCCCGGGCAGAAACTAGTATCATATAATATTATTAATATAAAATATCCGCATAATATTTGTTTATTTATATATATATATATATATACATACACACACACCTGGCTCATGACAGCCATAAAAGATTACAATACACAATGGGCTGTTCTCTAGATTAATTAGTAAAAGCATGCCAATAAATAAGTAAACAAAAGAAGTCCAAATGTCAAAAGGTAACAAAATGTGTTTTTACAGGTATGCAGGTGCGAATTCGTTTTTTTCGGCATCTAGGTAGCAATATTATTATATACGTAAGCGTCGCTGGACGGTGTAATGGCGGACTGACTGTGCGATTGCAGTATTGGCGGCTCCCCTCCTAGCAAAGTAGAACCGGTTAAACTCCAACAGTATTTGTTAGTGCATTGCAACGGTGGCACCAATGAAACGTGGCTGCAGCGCCTTCTTTCCTATATTCGTTTATCCCTCGGGAACAGTACTTTTTCTGGATGAAACGTACCCTATGTCCTTTTCCATACCCCTGACAACATGTATGCAAGATTTCGTAACAATTGCTTGAATAGTTAAGGCGTGAAAGGGTAACAAACAAACTCATATGCACGTTTGTAATACGCAAAAGAAATATGAGACTTTTGTCTCTTTGTACAAACGAATTACGCCTAAAGATTTTTATTTCACATTACACGAGACGAGCAACCGAAAAACTGTACATGACATTTTGTGGCAACTTGACAAGGGTGTAAAACTTTGGACATTTGTATCACCTGAGCCTGGCGTGGTCTAAAATATAGACGAATTGCTTCTAAAAATATTAATTAAATATCGCCCGCCTAATTCGTTAACCTGCTAAGTCCATTTTGGGCATTTTTGACTTTTTATACTTGTCGTAAAGTTTAGACGATTATCTACCTGATGGTAAAGAAATAAAGTCGATATCTATTTAAAAAGTTTTAGAAACTCCATGTCAGAAAACCTGCTTTCTGACTAATAGTAAATCCACAACGAAAATCTGCTATATCCCCAAATTGGCGCAGCTTTGTGCTGAAAATATTCTCCTACCCTCTACCTGTTGCGACAAGTTAAGTTTTACAGTTTTTGAAGTACTTTTGAGTGACTTAACAACATACATGTTATATAATAATAGTAAACAAGGTAAATTTGCTTTTATATGTAAACGTTTTTATTCTGTTCTAAGCAAGTATCTTTAAAGACGTTGCATTTTAACAGTTTAAGTGTACGTCTGTGTGTGTGAGTTCCATTTTTTTTCGTAACTTTACATAAATACTTCCATGTCCAGTTGTTATTATTGTTAAAATATATTTTATTTTAATAGTTTATTCTTTAGAAGTTTCTATTTAGGTAGGCGGTGGTAAACTCGTGACTTTCAATAAGTAATCTGTAAGATTCCATTTTGAAATAAACACATTCATTTTGATTTCCGGTTCCATTTTCAAGTTAACAAATTTATAAAATTACATATATTCATGTTATATTAATCTTTTACTACATAATTATAACAAGATAATTATTAGCTACCTGTTGAAACTAACCTGCGTTTAGCGGTATGAAATTAGTATTACATTGTAGATATCTGATCACGAAAAACAATTGGTATTGTGTTTATTGTAGCGATACCTAGGGGCAAAAAATTGACGATCCAACTTGTGATCCAACGCAAGATATTATAGCTTCCATACAATGGTGACGCAAACCTTTGCGAGTCATTGTCGATGGAGTGGTCGAATTCGAAAAAATAATTATATTGTATTTGTTCGCGCCAAGCGCGACGTAAATCCGCACATCACTACATGTCACATCACAATCAGCCCCAGTGAGTCTACATAAAATAGCGGACCAGTGCGCGCGCGCCTTTGCTACAAATAAATCAAGTGCAAACGCCAGCTCTCGTCTTCATCATCAGACCTCCATCACAACCAAAAACCAGTTACTCCCTCTATATTTTTATATTCCTGGAGTAAACAATATCAGTAAATAAAATTGAAGTGTCTGTCTGTCATTTCGAAATAAATGCCAATATTTAAGGGCAAATTACTATTCATTATGATGTGATCATTTAAATTCTTTTTGTTTGTTAATGGGTAAAAAAATACGATTGACATTCAACATTTAGATTAAAATTAAAACATAAACTTTTAAGTTAAAATGCTTGTTCTATTTCGACATTTTGTAGATTTTAGATGATATTAAAATAAAGTAACAAAGTGGTTAGTTATTACAGGTCCATTCCCGCTACCGCTTGTGACTTGGATCAAGTATTATGTGACATGATATTCCTTAGACATACGTTTATTTTTACATTTTATTTAATGCCCTACAGAAGTAAGCTTTGAAAGGAGCTATACTACAAAACGAATATAATTTTATACAGTAAAGTCCTTTCATAAAAATTACTGGCTAAAAATTTCATTAACAGTAAAAGGAATTATTTATCAAGTTACCCGAATATCGTATATAATATTTTATATTACATACACTGAAGCTAAAGATATTAAATACTAGCTTCCGCCCGCGACTTCGTTCGCATGGATTTTTTTTTTAACTATCCCACGGGAACTCTTTAGTTTTTCGGGATCAAAGTATCCTATATGTTGACCAGGGATATAAGCTACCACCATACAAAATTTCATTTAAATCGGTCCAGTCGTTTCGGAGCTTAGCCGGTACAAACAGACAGACAAACAGAGAAACAAAAAAATTGAAACAAATCTGAATGAATTCTATTTCACTTCTTGCTTGACTTGACTTGACTTGCTTGACTCGGTTTTTAGCATTATTTTTCAATGTACAAAAAATCGACCTCTGTTTTATTATATGTATAGATAACCAAGCACACATTTATGGCTTAAATGCGGATTATTAAATAACAATAAAATTAATACCGATATCAAGTATTAGATGGAAGAATATTGTGCAATATTCAGCGAAACTTAAGTAGTCAATTGGCAAATATAACTAGTTTAATAATTCGTGGAATGGGTGACGGAGTATATGCAGACGTCATCAATACGTACAGTCCATAAAATACCATCACAGTAGTATTGGACAAACTCAATAGCTATTTTGCCGCTGTTGACCTTCCAGACACGGCTTCATATCCATTTCAGATGTGATATCTCCCAAATGGGAAGCCCGTCATCCAAATCCATGTATTAAACTCAATTTCATAAAAAGGTTATATCGTAAAACATGATTTTATTACGCTTTTATTCCACTCTATTTTTTAGGTAGATATTGGATTTTTCGGATATACCAATTCGGTTTTTGGTATTTCGTAATCGAACGATTTTTGCTGATACCTTTTTTATTTTACAAAGTTTTGTATAGTTCGAAATTAGAGGCTCATTTTTGCCTATTGGATAGATAGAAATAAGCCAAAAAAATAACCGAATCCAGACAGATATCTATATTATTAATACGTGAAGAAAAACACAGCGAAAACTTTGTACCTCTTGTTACTAAAGTTGCGCGGACGGAGGAGTATGAAATTTCACACACTTATAGTTTATACAGAGGAGAGCAGAATGCTAATATTTTATTAAATTATGCATAAAAAATGCATTACATCAATTAAAAAAACATTACACACACTGCCATGTATTTGACACACACACGCATATATACTCTTTTGTTTATTGTTAAAGTCAAATTAACAGTGTAGCCTCGGGGAAATAGTCTTTGATATTAATTATAATGGTCGAAATTCGACCACGGGCGACCACTAGCCCATATTAATCACTGCAGATTTTTTGATATATGTACCGTATATACTTTCATATGCATTTAGTAGAAAGCTGGTATTCTGACATTACAAACAGACACTTCAATTTTATTTACCTGTATATATAGATGTATAGATATATACATGCTTTCCTTTTGTGTAAATAAACTGAAAACAATTATAAACACTTGACATAAGATTTATCCGTGCAAGAACGGAGAAAGAAAACAATTTCCTGCGGCCGGGCTGCCTGTCGTGAGAGGCGACAAAACAACCCACAGCCAGGTGGTAGGGCATTTGCCCGACTGGATGGCTACCACCCCTGGTCTAGAGTATGGCGCCATAACAGCCTTGAGTTGTGTTCCGGTATTAGTGACCAAGTTCCAGTCTCCCTTAAGAGAGTAGCAGCGCATGTGTAGGACCTTTGGTGTTGAAAATGTCCATAGGCGATGGTAACCGCTTTTTATCAAGTGGGCCATCTGCGTGTCTGCTGAACTCATGCAATAAAAAAAAACTATTTTCCCACAAAAAGCTATGTCTGATTAACACAATATAATCATGTTTATACATTTATTATAATAATTTATGTATTTTGAAATATGCATTATTATATTTATTTTGCAAGTTACTAGTGGATGATCCTGGCTACAAGGTTGTGCCTGTGCAAGTACTCGGAGTTATTATTATTATAATACACTAGCCGTCCTGGCCGACGTTGTCCTGCCTTGAAAATTAGAACTCTAAGTTAATAATCAAAGTTGTGACTTTTAAAATTTAAATTCAATATTATGAATTCAATTTTTCAAGTAGAAACAGGCTTTCAGTTCACCCCTTAGCGAGCTATTGGAAACCTGTCAATATTAACACAAGAGCGAATTTAAATAAAGCCGAGGTTGAGTTTGTACAGTGGCTCCTATTCTGGGCTATATCGAATTTACATTCTGCAAAAGCAGGGCTGGCAAGTCGCCAACAAACCGCTCATTAGGGTGTCCAAGAAGGATAAAATATAAAAGAAACTAAAAATACAAATTCGGAATTCATAACGAGCGCTATGAGTGCTCATTATGAATAGGGATGCGTATCCAATCATTAAGTGTTATTTTTACTCTTGTTCTTCTATATTGTTGCGTGCTGTGAGTACCGAGGTTGGAAGGTAACACCTATCTAAAGAGAAACTGCCTTTATTTAATTAAAAATACCTTTTAAACTGATACACGTTCTTGTGTCTTGCGACTAAATTGTCTAGAAGCCTCACGTCTTGATGCTCCACCGCAACGTTGTCGCGCAGTCTGAAGGCCTTTTTGACTCCTTTGCTCTCTTGTTCTTCCTTTCGCTTCGTCAGCCCGTGCGAGTCTGCCTCCATCCGCAGATTGTCGCACTTATATATCCGTTAGATATTCTAGAATGAACCCTATTACGTCATTCTATGTCTATCCTTATCCAACAAGTATTTCCGTCCTTGTTACTTACTGCTAATTTATTCCAGTTTCTTCCCGAGTATATCTATCTCGTTTTAACACTTGTCTGGCTCTATATTTCTATCCTGCTCATTCGTGTTATTTTTTATATGGAACAATCAAATTTGGTTGACCGGTGACTTTCGTACAGTTACGCCCAGCAATGAGCTGCGATTGACTGATGACGAGGACCTGAAATTAATTTTGTTGGGGAGGATTTTGGTGTTTCTTCTACTCAACAATAACAATACGAATATCAGTACATAAGAATGTGGCCTAAATATCATACTAAAGTCGATCTTGTTAAGAATATTAATGATTAAAACGATATGAAAATTTATATTTAACTTTTCGATAATAATATATATTGATTATTTATATTAGATTGTTTTTTTCTTTATAGCCTGAAGCTGGCAAATAGGCAGACGGCCCAACCTGATGGAAAGCGGTTACCGTCGCCTATGGACGTTTGCAACACCGGGGTATCGCCAACGCGTTGCCGACCTCTAAGAAATTTTATAACGCCCTTCTTAAAGAAACCCATGTCATGGCGCAAAGGGAAAAACGCCGAGGGAAGTTCTCTCCGGATCATTGTTGTATGCGGAATAAATGTTCTAGAGAACCGTTGCGTAATTGAGCGTGGGAGTTCAAGGAAATGAGGGTGAATAATCCGTCGCTGGCGAGCGATGTGGTTTTAAAAGTGAGGCGTTGGCACCAGATCAAACAGTTCCTCGGAACACTCCCCGTTATACAGGCGGTAAAATACGCAAAGGGACCCAAAGAGTCTTCGAAGGCTAATTGGCTAATTGAAGGCGATCCTAAGTCGCCTGTTAGTAAGGGATCGTCGACGATATGAACAGCACCACGCTGGATGGAGTCGAGGGACTCTATCTGGTAAGCGGATGCTCCGACCCATCGATGTGAGCAGTACTCCATATGCGGATTTGCGCTTTAAACTTACTGCTTGGACCGGTTTAAAACACCAAGCTTTTTGGAGGCAAGTTTAGCCTTGCCTGCCAGAAGACCACGAAACTTCACGTCGTTCGTAATGTCGACGCCAAGAATCTGGATACTATTGGAGATAATAAGAAGTGTTCCTTGAAACTGTGGTGCGGGGGGGTCTTTTTGGCAGAAAATGCGAAGAAAAATCGGAGATTCAAATAACAACAAGTTATCAATATTTACGTAGTCTCAGAAAATCTTAATTTTCATTGAACATATTGTCTCCCTACTCGCTATGAATTATAGCTTTCGTAAAATTTTGTCACCGCTTTTTTTCTTAAGTCCAGTCTTTGGCAAGGTTAGGTGTCTGTTTTGCTTGGAAAGATCTTTTTGTTTGGGACTTTGCAAGTCTAGACACGCAAACTGTTACGGTCCGGTTAATATATTAATAATGGTCTTTGAGTGCTTTTTGAGATGATCTAACTATTTGGAAGAATAAATATTAATGTGTTGTATCGAAAGTTGTTAGTATTTGTCCAGCTTTTTTTATTCCACGAGTTCTGCAGACAGGCAGACCCTGATGGAAAGTGGTTATCATCCATCACCTATGGCCATTTGTAACACCAAAAGTGCTACCAATGTGCGGCCGCTCTCTAAAGGGAGTCCGAAACCGGGCCATCTATGCCAGAACATAACTCAAGGTTGTTATGGCGCACAATAGGACTCTGCTGCACCGGGCAGAGCGGGTTCTGGCCGTGAGGACCATTCGAGGGTACCGTATAGTTTCCTGGACGGCGTCGACGCTTTTGGCAGGCGATCCGCCCTGGCCTCTCCAGGCGGACGTACTGGCAAAAGTGCGGCGCTCCCGACAGGATGCTCTCGCTCGCGGCCTGGTCTTCTGCCAGGTCAAAATCGAGGCGACCAGGAAGCGGGAAACTGCCTCCATGCTCGCCATCTAGTCTCAAGAGCTGGAAAACCCTGCAGCTGGCGGCTACACGGTGGAGGCAATCAGACCGCAGCTGATGGAATGGGGCACCCGTGAAAGCGGAACCCTGACCTTCAGGATGACACAGATACTTACCGGACACGGGTGTTTCGATAAGTATCTGTGTCGCATTGTGGGCTGCTTGCCTTCGCCGGAATGCCGCCAGTGCGGCGCACCCGACACGGCGTTTCACACGCTAGTCGAGTGCGCGGCATGGGCGCCGCAGCGTTTCGAACTCGAGACACACGTAGGAGCGATTGACTCGCTTTGCAGTCTGGTGAAAGCCATGCTGCATAGCAGCGATACCTGGGGGGCTGCGGTTACTTTTTGTGAGACAGTAATGTCACTCAAAGAGGCCGCCGAACGAGATAGGGAGAGGAGTACTACTGCGCGTACTAATGCGACTCTGCGAGGTCGCCGGCATTCAGCTGGTGCCCGTAGACGCACTGAAAAGCGGCCGAAACGTCGGAATAACCAAAATAAAATAAATTACTACGCTTAATACCGTTAAAACGTAGTTCTATTATGTATACAACCCGCGAAAACTTAAGAAAATGTTATGCGTATATAATTGTCGAACACAATTTTTCCTCCATATCTCAATAAATTGATTCAAAGACATTTCGCTTTCCAGTTCACTACTCCGAATAATCTTAGAAATAGTTCTATCGTAAATAAATACATGGAACTGTTTGTTAAGGCTCCCCTTCATGAATATCAGCAGTTGACAACGGTTCAAACGCTGATTTCAAAGAGACGTTCCCCTCAACATAGTGCCTATGTATCTTTTTTATCGCAGTTTTCTTGCGTCTAACTTTATCAGTTGAGTGAAGACGCGTGTTTGTTGTGATGGAGTCGCTATGAGTTAAGGGTCTGCTGTGAGTTTTTTTTAAGGCGGGGCAAATGCATTTCGCACAATACCAGGTCCTTTGCTAGGGATTAGACCATAATTGATTATGGAGGCAATCACCTTGGGGCTGCCAAAATGTAATCAACCGGCTTGTGTGGAGACTCGAGTACTCAATACTCCACTAAAATCACCCTCCTCCCATGTGCCCCGCGCTTATGGTAGGAAGAGCGTGAGACTTAGAACGTAGTTACGCCCACACTGATCCTAACGCATCAGTGCTTGAGAATGCCCCGGGAATCAGAGCAAACTCACTTCGTCAACAGGGGAGAAGACTCCTCTGCTCCCTAGATGGTAGATGGCCCCTGCAGCGGTATTTCAAGAAGGGAAGTCATGTGCACATCTGCGCCTTTCGGGACACCGACCGACTTCGGTACCCGTGAGGCGCATGCGCAATTATACCTCTCTCCCTATCTCGTTCTGCGGCCTCCTTTTGAGACATCACTGCCTCGCAGAAATTGGACGCACCCACCCATCGCTATGCAGCATGGCTTGCACCAGGCTGCCGAGCGGATCGATCGGACCTACTATTGTCTCGAGTTCAAACCTCTGTGGTGCCCATGCTGCGCACACGACTAGCGTATGAAACGCCGTGTCTTGTGTGCCACAATCTGCTGTGAGCTTGCTTTAAGGTCAAACAATCACTCTATAACTCTTTATTGTACACCAATACAAAAAAGAACTTACAGACTAAAACTTTGTCTCATTATGCACAAAGGGCGGTCTTATCGCTAAAAAGCGATCTCTTCCAGACAACCCCAGGAATTAATTGAAATTATAATGACGATGGTGTGTTGGAATTGTTGTATTGTCCGAAGGTATATATATTAAATTATTGCACACACGATGTTAGTCTCAGATATTTATTGCAGTTCTTTTTGCGATACATTGACATGTGACAGATTACACATATTTTGAGTTCCGAATGCAACCAGGATTCATAATACAACCTCCAATATGGTGTTATACATAATACATACTAGTAATAAATAAATAAATGCAATATACGTATATATTCTACATATTAAATAGATATACATTTAACATACATAGCATACAATTACATATCTACAAAAATATATAAATGTTTATAGATAAATATGTACGTACATAGATTTAAATATCATCATATTCCAAGGACAGGTAGTTTTCTGAACATCGTTTTAAATATTGTTAGCGATTTTGCTTGTCTGATAACAAATTTGCAGCGCGTTCCAAAGCTATATAGATCAGGGTAGATCATTTTTGAAACAAAAAAAAATATAGTACGATGAAACCCATTGGAAAAGGAGGAGAATATAACAAAATGATAGGAAAAATCATTTACGGGCGATCTGAGGTCGGGAAGTAGAAGTTGAGTTTTAAGGGTGCAGAACGGTTTATCCCGATTTCCGGCAAAACTACAAGTCCTAAGAAAAAAAGTTAAGGACAAAGTTGTAGGTATTAAAAAGATCTACCTACAACTATTGTATTTACACTTGTTTCATATAATCTCAAAATCGCTTTGGAGCTGCTGGAGTCTTATCTGCATGACGATGGCTTCGCAGCAGCTCTCGTTGGCCAATCTCGGGCTTTAGGTGCATTCCATTATCATTCTCTTATCAACTCGAGGCAATAGAGTCGATTGAGCGGAGAGCCAGGAGGCTGGATGGCAACGACCAGTTTTTCGATGACAAAACGCAAAGTGTCGAACATCGACGCAGGGTTGCCAGCTTATCGGTTCTCTATCGGATTCACTTTGGAGAGTGTGCAGCTGAGCTCTTCAATCTGATCCCGCCATCTCCCTTCCATCATCGGACAACCAGACGCGCCGGCATGCGGCATCGATATATGGTAGATATTCCACCTATAAGAACGAAGCGCTTCGCACCGCAAAGGAATGGAACTCACTGCCGGAGTCTGTCTTTCCCGATATTTATAACCTGGGTGTCTTCAAGTCCCGTGTGAATAGGTACCTTCTAGGTAAGCGTGCTACATCCTAGACCACATCTTTACTTTACATAGGGCAAGATTGTGGTCAAACGCGAACCTATACTACAATAAAAAAAATCATTTGTACCCGTGTCGTGTCGTGTAGTGTAAAAATAATAAATATTCCACGTCATGGAATTTTTGATAATACGTTGTCCGACTAGCCCTTACGGTTTTTTGTCTTCGAATAATTTGGAAAGATCCTTTTGATTCTTTATCTCGTATTTCATCCTTAGCTTTGAAGGTAGAGATCAAAGTGATAAGGTCAAGAAATGTTTACTTTGCATGTACGGTTATAAAATCTCTGCCCTACTTATTATGGCCGAAGGATATCCGAAGGGTATAAAAGAAGGTTTATTATTTCCTTTCCAAGAGTTCTACATCTTTTTATCTTTTATACGTATCTTTGAAGGATGGAGACTCGTATATGTTTATTGAAGTGTAAGATGTAGCAGTCCTATACAAAGATATATTTTACTACCAATTTTATTGGCATGTTTGCCTATATAAACTTACTTTCAGATATACATTGGTGTCAGTCTTATGTAAATCACGGAACCTTGGAATATAACAACATAATGTTACGAGTGCGGGACTCGAATTAAAATGCCGTCGGAATTCCTATGGAATTTATTAGAACTATACAAACACGTGTAACAACAGGTACAAATATAGCTGGACGCAATTAGTACAAATTTCACGATTCAATAGCACGCGCAAAGTCCGTCACTATATAAATTATCGAATACATTACGGTACATTCGTCTTGCTTTGATCGTGGTTCTCGCTAGACTGCCGATCTCTCCATTGGGCCATTGCTGCACCGATACAATATGGCTGCCAAACCGCATATATCGTATTTCTTAGAATCAGTTCGACACACGTGCCTAATGATTGCCATAAAAGATGACAATACACAGTGGGCTGTTTTTCTAATTACTTATTTTACAAACACAAAGTAAACAAAAGAAGTCCAAATGCGGGAGTAATAAACTGCGCTTTATGGCAGGCAGGTGTGCATTCACTTTTTGTCGGCATGTAACAATAATTATACATTTTTCTTTAATATACCGTGTAGTGTAGAAAGTCTTCACTGAAGCACTTTTTGCTCTAATAACTCGTGTATTTTATAATAATTTTTAGTTAAAAGTTGTAACGCGTACAAAGGTTCGGTGTGATTCTGTAGTGAATTTTGAAAGTTGGCGGTTGGCCGTAGACTGTACGGGCCGTTCATTCCATTCATTCACTCCTTCCCGTTCCGTATTAAAAGTCTCCCCCCTCTACCCCGCTCCTGCACAAAAAGGAGTCGTTGCAAAACTCGCTCGCTACGCACGTACGCAAACTAAAAGTTTCAACTCAAAATATTTAAAATTAGTGCTCAAAATCAATCCATCCGCGCCGTGACGTGTGTAAAACATTAATATATTAAAACTAGAAGATGTGAGAGTGAGTTATACTGGTGCCTGCTCATAGCTATCGAAGGACACGACAAATTTGTGCAAGGTGCGTACCCTTTTATCTCACATCCTTCTCTGTCTTTTTTTTGGTCCTTCGAGCCGGAAATAAGCCGAAATAAACGTTCGTCATAGTAAATTGTGATTTTGGGCCATCAGCCTGTCTGTTGTGCTTCAGCAATAAAAAGTATTGTAACAGTATGCACATTAGGTCAGAACACTGCCTCGTTTGTGCATGCATTCCGGCATTTTTCAGCATTTCAGCAGACAGGCAGACGGCCCACTTGATGGAAAGCCTACTGACATTTGTAACTTGTAACACTGAAGGTACTACCAATGTGCTGCCGTTCTCTTAAGGGAGACTGGAATCTGGCCACTAATGCCGAAACATAATTCACGGTTGGTATGGCGGCATACTCTAGACCAGGAGTAGTAGCCAAAGTAGAGACAAAGTAAGCTAGAATATCCTATTCGATCTGTAACCAGGTCATTACTAACAGCCAAGCAAAGAACAGCTGCATTTAGAGGTTGCTTCAAACATGCTCCCACGAAATGCTGGAACGATATTCCTCCACCCATCAGAGACCTAAAATCATTTTTCACATTTAAATTTCATTTTAAAAGATATTTACTACAATCACAGAAAGAGGACCTTAGATATGTTAAAAAAAATTAGATATGGTGTTTTGACTTCTTTAGAAATAATGAGTATACTTTTCTGTAAAACTCATCTGTAAGAAGGGCAACTCAAATTTCCTAAGGATTTGAAGGATTTGATTTGATTTCCATTGAATTGATTGTTTCTTTCTGTTTTTATTTAATTTATTTGTTTCAATTAATAATAATAAGATTATTATTGTTTACCGTACTAGTTGGTATTTAATTATTGTAGCTCTGTTTACGTATATATTTTCTATTCTTTTTAATTTAATTTATTTTTTATTTATTTTTATTACTACATACGATAATGATTATTTTATTATGTGTGCGCGTGTTTGTCTTATGTTTTTATGTTTCATATACTGTGGTGTTGGGTCAAATATTTTTTAAATAAATGAGGCGGGAGGCTGAAAATCAGCGCTGTGCTGGAGGAAACTCCAACACAGCATGAAGCTGAGTTGTCGACCTCATTTGTAGGAAATGCGGTGTAAAATATATGTAATGTCATTATAAAAAAAAATTAAGTATAAATATTTCTGTATCATTGTATCGCTTTCCTAGCAAATAAATTATTTGTTTCTTTCTTTCTCGTAACAATATTGTATATAATTGCAGTAGGTTTAATTATTTTGAATGAATTAATCGTCTGGCGCAATTATTTTCATATTATTAATTGTTGTAATTCGTTCACGTAAATCGATATTTTTTTATTGCATGAGTTTAGTAGACAGGCAGACGACCCACACGATGGAAAGTGGTGTGGTAATCGATGAATTGTAATGAATTATTTTAGCTGTGACCTTATTTTTAAGATTTATCGTCTCTTCCAGATAGAATTTAGAGCTAGATTATAGATAGATTACAGATATAATTTGAAACTTATACGGCTACAGTGACAAAATATACTTGTTAATTAAACTATCTATACAAGATAATATTAATATATTTAGTTATATTTATTTATATTATTAATATATTATTAATAATAAACTTACTATATATTTTCCAGTCGGTATTTTTTACAAGTTTCACCCATGGCTTTATTCAGCTGAAATTCTGTTTCTTTCATGTTGGATGTACCTTATTTAAGTAGGTTCATGTAGGCCCACTTCTTTGAGCAACCGGGCATAAAAACTCGACTATAATAATGAGATTATTAATGTACCGACTATGCCCGCAATTTCTATTGTGCAATAGATTTTATATAGGTTACGGGCAATTTAATTAATTATAATAAAATAAGCAATAATCTACTATAAAAAAATTAAATTATATTAATTTGGCACAGTTAACACATATTTCAATCTTATTTTCCCCGCAGATGTTTTTTTCGCAAAGACTAATCATGAGTCATTCCGACTCTGAGATGCATCGTATTTACAAAATGGCGGCACTTAACTACATAACGCTGTCACTCTCGTAAAGGTCTAACCCGCGACTAAGCTGGTTTAAAGAATCACGACGATCCATGCTTTCGTTAGAGAGATATAATAAGAAATATTTGCGGTGCGAGTCAAAATGACTCAGATTAGTACTCTAGGGTCAATAAACAATTTTCTTATTATATCCCACGAAAATCAGTTCGTTTAAGTGCTTTATGTTATAGTCTAAACTATGGCTTTTTACATAGTTTTTTCAGCTTTATTAAGTTTGATTTCAACATTTGACTGTTTTAGTTAAAAAAAATACTACCACTAAGCAAATGTAACTAAAATACTTAAAATAAAAAACATATAATTAAATGAAATTATGACAAAATTTAACCTAATGTGGTCCCTCGGTATTATAAGTAGAATCATAAAATTGAGACAAAGAAATTCTCTGATTTCATCGAACCAATAGACAGTGAAATCCGGATATAGAGCGTATAAATCAAATATGGCGGCGGCGGAAGTCAAGCGACGTGATTATTATGCTTCCTTACAATAAAATTTTACTATTGTTTTAGCACTAACTTTTTATGCTCACAAAATAAATATAGTGTCTTTTTGTTTGGTATTATTAGTTTATTCCATCATTAAAAGACTCAAGAATATTACCGCGATTTGTAAACAAAAAACATAGGTATATCAATAGTTAACTTTATTTTATTTATTTATAATTAGTTTGTTTTGAGTTTAATTTATTTTTAAGTAATTTTATAGATTATTCAATAGAGTTCAAAATTTAAAAAAATATGAATTTCGACCAATAGTGACCATAATATTAAACAACCAATAAGTTGTATGAGACAATTATACAAAATATATTTCAATTTCAAAATAATTTAATTGTCTTTTCATGCTCTTGCTTAGAAAAGCTATGTTAATAATACAACATTTGAACTATTTAATCTGTGGAATACATGTGTAAATTTTTGAAAAATGAATTTGGATATTTGATTCTCCCTGTTTAGAAAAAGTATCTATTTAACCACTCATAATTATTATGTGCACAAATATATTTGCATGCAAGGTATTATATATACAAGAAGACTCGTAGATAACTTGCTACTTGCTCCGTTATAATCGTATGTCTTTCAAGACCACGGGCTATAAAAATGGCCCGGACTTTTGAAGGGCTTGCGTGAGGCTATGGGAAGGCAACACGTAGAGGCCTCTTGACTACTTTAATCTAATTGTGACGTAACACTGAGCGACGATTATCCCTGTCTACACTATATACTAATGCATCCAAGGACAAGCCCCGGCCAGTGTAGAACTATTCTGGGAAATGAGAACAAAAAGTACAGGGCTATTGGAGTTAACTGCTAGTGTTACTGGGGATCTGGTAATATGGGGACTATATTAACAAAGATATTTTAAGGCCTTCAATGGTTTGATTTTAGCGTACAAGTAAATTTATCTTAATTTAGAAATATTATATTAATACATGAAGCAAAAACATTGTACCGCTTTTTACGAAAATTGCTCGGACGGAGGAGTATGAAATATCGCACACTTATAATTTATATAGAGAAGGAGTGCACAATGCTATTTTGTTTAATTATGCATAAAAAATACATAAAATGAATAAAAAAAAACCTTACACAAACTACCATGTATTTGACACACACATGCATATAAATACTCTTTTGTGCATTGTTAAAGTCAAATTAACAGTGTAGCCTTGGTGAAATCTGTGATTATAGGAAGTATATATATAGACTTTGACAACAGGACCTTAATAATGATTAAACTTATAATTTAAATTAATTATGGTTGAATTTCGACCACTGGGCGACACTTAGGGAGTTTGTTTAGGGAGGATCCGCGTTTTTTATTTTTTATTTTGGATATGCATTTCGCACAATACCGGGTCCTTTACTAGGGATTCGACCAAAGCGACGAGAGGTGAGACCACGAATGGACACCAGAGTCAAATCGCCGGTTTGTGTCGAGACTCGACTACTCAATACTCCACTAAAACCACCCTCCTCCTATTTGCCCCGCGCTTATGGCAGGAAGAGCGTGAGACTTAGGGAAGATTTATATTAGACCGGGCCGTGTCCGGGTCGTGCCTTGTACGTGGCCCGGACGGGGCACGAATTTGAAACGTTACATACATTTTGTATGAAGCTGTTTATATTACACAGTGCAGGATACGTGTCCCGTCCGGGCCCGGACAACGCTCGTATATACCACGGTTGTTGCACGGCCGCGCCCCGTCCCCTCCACGTCCCATCGTAATACGAATACTCTTCCGTGCTGCGTACGGGCAGTGAGCGACGAATTTTTAGTGAGGGACAACGCGCGTTTTTTTTGTTTCACCGAAGCTCAGTTTATTTATGTTTACAATTTGTGATTAGTAAACAAAATATTAATTTATATTTATTATAAGTTTGCGCATAATGGACGATGAAAGATTAATTGAACATGCTCGAAAGTATCCTGAGCTTTATGACATGTCGCATCAAAAGTACTTGGATACAAAGTTCAAAACATCTATATGGACTTTAATTGGAAATGAATTAAATTAAACACGTGAGTATTATCATCAATTTATTTAATTTATATATGTTATTATTTTTTTGTTATTCATTCAATCTATTTTATTAATTTTTTAGGGTTGATGATACATGTCAACGCACTTCTAAGACATATTCAGACATAATTAATAATTAATAATAAGCTGTACTGTAAGCCCAAGTTTTTAGTGTGTAATAAGTGCAATAATATTATTGTAACTTTTCTTGATAAATTTTATTTATATCATATTTATTATTAATTATCGTTGGTTAGGTTCTATCGGTGTCTTGAATCTCGTCTGCTGTCTTATAAGGGCGGGCTTTAGCTCATTTAGTGAGATGTCAAAGTTTTCTTTGGACATTCTAAAATATCCAAAGAATTTATCTTCATTGTCTGGTAAGTATCTACATAGGGTATTAAATTCTCCGTCAAATTTACGCCTTCTCCAAAGAGGATGCACGCTCCATTTTGGTTTAACCTGGTTATCTGACTTCTTGCTTCTGCTTCCTCTTCATCAATAGCTATCGCAACAGCAGCCATCTCCAGTAAAGAAAAATCCATTATTATTAAATTGCAATAATTGAGAATTATTCACATTACTACGATAAATTGAAGCGGCCGTGGCGACTTATCACCCGTTTAGCACTCGGTGTAATATAAACGTGCAGCACGGAGTGGCTCCTCTCCGGCCCCGCCCCGGCCCGGACACGGACCGGTCTAATATAAATCTTCCCTTAGAACGTAGTTACACCCACGCTGAGCCTAGCGCATCAGTGCTTGAGGATGGCTCCGCGTATAGTACGCGGCACGCAACTTGGCCACGTTTCATAGTAGTAGGGGTTTGCGCATGGCACGTTCAACACATATACACACGTTGTGCTTGTGTAGTGTTTGTGAATAACCACGTGGTTTGGCGTCGCACTGCATTCGCAACATGAAAAGTCTGTCCGTCTCTCTCGCGCGCGGTCATGCTTATGAGTATGAAGAAGACAGTTGAGTAGACTTATTCCTTGCGTCCCGCTTGACAACCAAAGAGACCTAAAAAACGACTTGTGCGCATCTAATGACTCTTGCCAGGGTGACATTGATGTATGTCACGGCTGACGCGGCTGTCAAACTCTGCTCTACAAGTGACGTTGACGGGCGTTCCGTTTCTATTATAATAATCTAATAAAATCTGAACAAACATTATAAATATTAGATCGCAGCTGGTCTGTAAGAAGGAAATGAAGATGGACAGTTAATAAATAATGATTGACAGAGAGCTTCCGCAACATGTTAACTTATTAACTTTTCCGGGCTTCGTATAATCATAAGGACAGCCTTCATAACGCATTGACCTCATAACAGATCGCCTCATAATGCGAGGCACGCATTACCAAGTTAGGGTGACAAGGCTACCATTTATTAGAAAGATGTCGCGTCAAACGGCTTCTTTGGAAGCTCAAATATCTGTATATTAATTACGTGAAGAGAAAACTTTGTTCACACAGAGGAGTTTAAGTACCTACAGTAGCTACAATTTATAAGGAAAAGTGTAGAAACCCACGATTTGTTTTGTGTTAGGCATAAATTATTAATTTACTTCTAATAAATGTTCTTTTTGTTTACATTTATACTGACAACAAAAATATATTGTTACAACCTAGGCGCAGACAAAGACAAATACTACTTACAGATTTGTAGAAGCACATTTATTAGCCTTCGGAATTTGAAATAATAACATTAAAACTATTGTAATTCTTTTATGATTATCTTCTTTTGCTTGCTTATTTATTGGCATACGGGCTATTGTTGTATTGTAATTATTAGCCAGATGTTACGGATTTTAAAGTACAAGCTGATTCTAGGAAATTCGGTCCATGTTGCCGGGCTGACACATTGCATTTGTGCAGTATAGAACGATGGCCTGATGGAGGGAGAGGCAGTCAAGCGAGAAAACGATCGAAGCGAGACGTGTGTACATTCGGTAATCTATTAGTGACGGACTTTGCACGTTTTATTGAATTACGTTTGGATTTGTTGTGTTCCGTTATGTTTGTACCAGTGTTATACGTGTTTGTATAGTTCTAATAAACTCTATAATCATTCCAACGGCATTTTAATTCGAGTCCTAACTCGAACTCGAGTCTAAACTCGTAACAATATTATAATATGTAATTATTTCGGAGAGACAGGAGAAGTTATGACCAAAAAAAGAATAGCAATGGTCTTTGATAATATAGACATTTATTGTACACATGTACAAACAGTGAATATAATGATTATGTATCTTCCAATGATTCCTTTAAATTAAATTGTCTTGTATAGTTACAATACAGAATTATATTTTACTCCCGTATAATCTGTATTTTTTCATAATTTGTTGCATATACCAATAAAATAAAAACCAATGTTTAATGCATAATTGATGATAATGTTTAAATATGAATAAAATATTTAATGCTCAGTTATCGTACTGAAAATGTTCAAAACACTTTAAACTACGTCAAGCCAAATAAACCTTAAAATAATACACATACTGGTTTTAAAAACGTGAGCGTCCCGGCCCGACAGAAGTGATAACTTAAACTAATCTAAGTTGAACTATTTAATATCGAAATTGTTTACTTGAGAAAAGTTTAGGTTATTACTTAAATTTTATGCATATTAATATGATAATGTAAGGTGATTTTTTTAATAAATAAATGTTATTTATTTATTAAAAAAAATCGTTTAGTGATTATAAAATGTATTTTATTCTTAGTTACAATTCTTAAAGTATCATTATTTAATCTAATTACCGAAATACGGCTAGCGCTGTGGGTTAGAGTGACAGAGGAGGAGCCAGCCTACCACTGCCGTATGCGTGAGAGAAAGGGAAGCCAAACAGACTGGTGCCGTAACGCATTATATAACGAAGTGGTTTATCCTCCCATAAGAAGTTATCACTTCAAAAACCGCGAATAAATTCCAAATGTTACGACTGATTTGGTCACGCTGTCATTTGAGTGTACAGACAGACGACAGTCAGGAGTTACACTCTTTAGCTATGCGTATGATAAAAGTGGAAGCATAGCGTTTCGTCCGCTTAGCTGGTATTTCCTCCATATATTGGTGGCGTGAGTACGTACGTCTGCTTGTCCGGTGGTATAGTGGTGAGGGAGGAACCATTTCATGTAATTCCGTGGCACACTCCTCGAAGTTTATCCTATAGAATACCGACAAACTAGTGACTTTAAGTCGATGAATTAGGCTCTGAAGCCTCTCGTTGAATAGTCGGTTATTGCCTATCAGTTTCCTAGCTCTTTTCTCTATTGACTCAAGTTTCTCAAACTGGTATTTAGGTGAGCCATCCCAAAGATGAGAGCAAGACCGTACTGTGCTTGATAAAGATTCAGCAACTGAAGTGGTGTGACTTATATAAATATTTCTGTTAAAAAAATACTCTGCGAATGAATTCCTAATATTACAGCTAACTTGGTCACCCTACCGCCTGCAAGTAACATCTCACTACATCTCGGCGCGTAATGTTGCGTCGCTTATGTTAGTACGTGATGCATAAAAGGGTTTTTATGTTCTCCCGGGCGAAGTGTGTGTGTGTAAAAAACGGTTTATGAATCCGCTACGACTTTGGTGGGAGCTAAAATTGAACGTCGATCGAGTTAGGTTGCAATCTCTTCAAGGTTTTCGGTATTTTAATAACACACTTAGAATTTATGGGAGACTTAAGTTGATTTACATCTTTATGACAATAGAATGCTGGGAATCCTAGTAATAGAATGAATTTGAGCATACTACGAATAAAACTTGAATAATGATGCGGAATTGTTTTTCAAAATGTAACATGCCTAACTACAGATTAACTTACATAGAACTTAATTATGTTTTATATTTATACTAGTGGCCCCGGCAGACGTCCTGCTCTAAAAAAATAAAAACCTAGGACCCGATCCTAGCGCCACCTACCGGTTCCAACGGATAAAAATTATCTTATGTCCGTCTCCTGGTTCCAAGCTACCTCCCCACCAATTTTCAGCCAAATCACCAAAGTTACGCTTGTAATACAGGTAATATACAAATACACAATGGACCACTCTGGGGCCATTTCTAGACACCCAGACTATAGTAAATATAGGAAAAGTCGTTTACGAAATTTACCATGCTAGGAATCGAACCCGAAGCTTCTAAGTAGTGTATGCTCGCTGATGCTTAGCTTATTCAACCACAGACTCTGGCTGAAAATGCCAAGTAACAGCTTAAAGAGCACAGTGCGAGCAAAACTAGAATGCGTGCTTGAAGTTAGTACAATGCGTTATAAAGTATACGAGATAAGACTTACAGAGCTGAGAGGGAAGAGCTCTGCAAATTTGCATAGCATCTTTCTAGCACCACTCACTGTCAGATGTAATATTAAATTGTTCACTTGATTGGAATTGTGTAAATTTAGGAATAATACTTGCTTAAGTTTTCGCGACTTGTATACATAATAAAACTACGTTTTAATGTTTTATTTGATTTTGGTTATTCCGGCGTTACTTTAAATATAATTATTATTTGATTCTGACTTTTTTTTAATTCAATAAAATCGAATCGAAATTAATAATTAATTAAAATCGCATGTGTTAAAACGTAGATTAACTATCAATATTTGGTGGATATATGTACAATTTTGAGCAATATGTGCATTTTTTTTATAATTCGGCCGAGTACCGAATAGCAGCTGAATATTGGTGGCATCTCTAGTTTTTACATCACATCACACATCATTAAACGCTATGAATAACGAACATAAAAAAAAAATTCTAATAGATTTAATAATGTCAGCAATAAGTATAATTTAATATTACTTTGGATATTCGCTCTCATACAAAAGTATAAATGTCTGAAACGCGTCGAATTCCCAGCGCCACTACACGACGTTTGAGGAATTTTTAATTTTAAAATGATTCACGTTCTCGTCTATATTATTTATCATTTTATAGAAATGTATTATAGCATTTACTATACATTTTTATAGATATGTTATCTTTCCATTCGTTTTAAACCTTCCACATTAGAAGGTTTCTGTCCAAACGATCATAGCTTAACTCGCCAGTTACGCAAGTTAACTAGTCATGCTGTGAGATAACAAGGTAAGCACCTTGCATAATTTGCAGGATGTCCTTAGATAGCTTATACGAGCCAGGCACCAGTATCACACACTGACATCTTCTAATTGAATTATTATAATGTTTTATACACATCGCGACAGTGAGCTCTTGTTTAAAGATTCCGAGTAGAAATATTTGAGGTCTTATGTGTTTTCGATTTTAAAACGGGTAAAATAGATAAATATACACACATATTTAATGTTTAATACATATATTGGAAAATCATTTTATTAATTTCACAAAATGAATAGTAATTACATGGATACTTTAATTCAAGTTGTTTTATAGACCATGAAAAACTATCTACGCTAACATTGACATAATAAGAATCTTATATTCTCAACCTGCGCACTCTTTTCGAATACTGGCAGTCACAGCAGTGGCTGTTTGATAATATTAAGTAAGCTTCGCTCTGGTCGACGGATGGTTGTTTCAGCGATACTTGGCGTGGTTGGCTTTCCGACTCCGTGGGAGCGGAAGAGTTCGGCCTGGAAGCAGCGTGCTCGAAGAGGCACATCCTTTGAGGTTCGACCTCGGCTTGGCGGCTGCGAGGGAATGACTCTATCGGATTAAGCCGTAAAAGGCTCAGTGAGCTAACCCAAGGTGAAAGTGATATAAATGTAGAAGAGCTAACGACTCCGCCGGCGGAGCCGAGCCTACTCTATCTTTACTACCGCTTCGCAACGTGTTATAGCTGGTAGAGAAGAAGCGGCGGAAGAAACTCTCCAGCAACACGCCTAAGCTAGTCTGTCCCGTATTAAGCGATTTCGCCTCTTTTTATATTGTCGAACCAATAATAATTCACATTAAGCAATCTTATAATCTAAAACTTATTGCAAAGGTTATCAAAAATCCTAAAAAAGATTTCTCAAGTACGTAACAATATAGATTTTACCATATAAATGCGATCTAGTTTTTATTCAAGTAAAACACACTACTCAATATGTCACGTGTAGGTATTTTAAGAAAAACTAAAGTACCTTCAATACAAAGTCGCAATGTGTCTTGTCACGGCAAATACATAATTTTATTTATTCAATGTTTTCATATATACTTAACGTGACCATACGTCCCGATTTGGGCGGGACAGTCCCGCTTTCAGGCAGTCTGTCCCGCTGTCCCCAGCGAGGCCGCCATAGTCCCGCTGTCCCCAGCGAGGCCGACATAGTCTCGGTTTTGCAAACAGACCAAATTATCATTTATTTCAAATTCCACTTATTTTTAGCTGCTTAACAAACTTGAAACAATAGTTTTCAAAACGAGCATAATAACTGTTTCTACTCTGGGTGAGGCGTTTCAAGTTTAGTAAACAGCATAATAAAAATTGGTGAAATTTAAGCCTGCATTTTTCTCCGTGTACTATTTTGTGTTTAGTGCGTTGATTATTTTGTTTTATTCTATCTTATATAATAAAATACTTATAAGACATTAAAAAGTTTTTATTATTATATAATGCCGCAGATGTCCCGCTTTGACAAAAATTATAAATGGTCACGTTATATATACTATCGTGTGGGTAGCGGGCGAGTTTCGCAGCGTCTCTTTTTGGAAACTGAAGAGCGTAGAGGGAGATTTTGAGTAAGGAATGGTTAGTTGCGAATGAATAGAATGAATGGCGCGTACAACTGCAAAAATAACTATCTGTTACGTTTTCACGTAAAATATACGAAACCGTTTTACTGAGTCTCTCGGTTCTCGTCAGTCTCTATCTATTTATTATATTTCTATTTTATAAGGTAATCATAAGGTGTTGGTGCCCAAGTTTCTCAGCCGTAAGACCAAGATACGTATATATAAAACTTACATACTACTATATTGATGTACGGATGTGAGGCTTGGACCCTAACACTGAAGGAGGAGAACAAGCTCTTGGTGACTGAAAGAAAGGTGTTAAGAAAGATCCTGGGTCCGACACGGGGAAACGATGACAATTGGCGAATCCGAGTAAATTCTGAAATCGAAGAACTGGTGGATGAGCCCGATAAAATAGGCAGGAAATCGCTTGCGCTGTCCTGGCCACCTACATAGAATGGGGGAGGATTGCATGGTGAAAAGAGCCTATCTGTGCAGACCAGCAGAACGGTGACCAGGTCGGCCCAGATATCGCTGTAGTGACGTAGTGGAGGCTGATCTGCGCGAGCTTCATGTCGATGACTGGCAGGAGACAGCCCTGAACAGAAAGGAGTGGAGTATTTTCATTTCGGAGGCTCCTCATTTTGGACTTTTGGGTTTGGGACTCATTTTGGGTCGTTGAGCCGCAGCAGTTAGTTTGGTTCTTTTATAACGAAAATTTAAAATATTTTCTATCAATGACTAAAAGTAATCGAACAATAATTCTACCACAGCAAAGAAAATAGCGAGAAGCATTAATATCTTATAATGAAACTTAGCTTGTGGTTTCCGTGTCCGTTACACGAGGAAAACTAACCGAAAAACCGCGATTAATCATTAGGAAAACTAATATTTGTTGGATTGCAGGGGAAAATATTAAATGTTCTAGTTAATACGGGAAGTTTCTACTTATTTTTCTTTGACTTCTTCTGACCCGGAAAACCGAGTGCTTATTATTTATGTTATTAAATATGAGGTTTGAGAATTGCTCTCTAGTAAATTTTTTTTTTTAGCTAATTTTCCTGGAAGAAGGCCTCCTCTTCTTGGATAAGAAGTATTGTAATTATGCATTTTGTTTTTGTGTTTGTTTATTTTAGTGAGCACTAAAGTGTTATCTATCTATCTATTTTGATCTTACGGCAAAAGGAAGGTTTACACTGGAAATCAGCGTTGTGTCGGATTTAATATTTTATCCGTGCTGAAACGGACAAAGAATACAACTTCCTGCCGCCGGGCGGCCTGCCGTAAGAGGCGACAAAACAGCCCACAGCCAGGTGCTAGAGCATTTGCCCGACGGCTACCAGCCCTGGTCTAAAGTATGTCGCCATAACAACCTTGTGTTGTGTTCCGGCATTAGTGATCAGGTTCCAGTCTCCCTTAAGAGAGCAGCAGCGCATTTGAAGCACCTTTGGTGTTACAAATGTCCATAGGCGATGATAATCACTTTCCATCAGGAGAGCCATCTGCCTGTCTGCTTAACTCCTGCAATAAAAAAATATAAAAAATCCGGCACAGCAAAATGTTGAGTGCAAACCTTGTTTGCTGAAAATGCGGCATACAAATTCTCAAAATATGCTCTGTGTATAATAATGTATAAGGTATGTAAATACGTCGCTATTTCTTCAAATAAAGTTTTTCTTTCTAGTCTCACATCATTATTTTTACATTTCTATAATCTTTTCATAGTATTTTAAGTACTTCTATTAAAATTTTCAAAATATGTATATTTTGTCTATTCTTTTTTTAATGTTGTTCTAATTATAAATAATATTAAAATATTAAGGGCCGCTTTCATAATGTTCCTTAAATTTATTTAAAAAACTCTTAACGCATTTAACACCCTTAAATACGATTATCGTCTTACAGAAGGCAAAACATGCCGCTAAATATGTTTAAAGAACTGTTAATACGTTTTGTGTAAAACGTATTTAGGCAGTTTAATATGATTAAGTAATTTTAAAGGCGACCGTTTTGCAATGACCCTTAATATTCATTAGTTATTTTTTCTTCTGTGACGGTGAGATTACTGCCTGGCACTAACGGAAGACTAGCGATGGTTGCTATCAACCAGCATTTGCTGACTTAGGACCTGTTTAAAGTTAGTTAAACTTTGGCTTTTATTAAACTGCTTATGTATGATTTTTAGTTTAAATAACTCTAAATAATCATTATTTTATTTCGTTCTTTTCTAGTTTATGACAGCTAAAAAATCGTAAAACCTGCACATCCAGTTAACCGATGTGTAAAACCCCTTTAGACAAACATGACAGGTATGATGACTGGTCCTCTAAAAATGGGAAGTATCGACCCCAGCAGTGGGAGTTTTATGACCTAATATTATTATCATCATATTAGGTCATCATCATCAAGTAAGTATAAAAGGTAATTTAAATATATGCTTAATATAACAAAGTAAATGGCATAATAAAGAATTCCACAAGAATAGAAATGGCTGCATTTCTCAGCGGGATTACGCTACATTTCCTCCGCTCGCTTATTTTGGAACTTAATTAAATTGGGTTGGTTCCTTTATTCATACTGAGTAGTTTGTTTGTATGTTTGTTTATTCCTTTACCATCTATTGAACACATAATACCTTCATTCTGTAAATAAAGATTCACTAATTTATAAAATACTGGCTGTCCCGGCAGACGTCGTCCTGCCTGGAAAAGCTTTAATCGATGTGTAGACAGCAGCGCCACCTACCGGGTTCAATTGTGAGCCAACTCAGAAACCTTCTCTGGCCCACATACAACAACTTTGCTAAAGGTTATCACATGATCACATAATTATATATGTATATAAATATATTAAATTTTTATCTTTCTAATTCTTTGTTTCCGATTACTTAACTTACTTACTAAAATCGTTATCACATCGTAGTTTTTAAGTTGCTGGAAAGAAATAACACCCAAGAGATAGGCTTGGCCTAGTTTAGGTGTTAGTACCCAAACAGTCTTAAATTCTAAGACAACATGTAAATTCAATTTTGGTGTCAATAAATATTATTATTATTATTAAATTTATTTACGATTTAATTAATTAATTAATTAAATTACGATTCTATAAAGGACATACAGATAAACATTCATTTTTATATATAAAGATATGCATAGAGTCAAAAAAGGTTTCTCTAATAAAATATTTAAATTTGTACATATTTTGGTGACCGAGGATAGAATATTTTAGTATTAAAAAAATCGACACACAAGTCCCCATATTAAGCAAGTTACGCTTGTGCTATGGATAACAACGGCTAATAATGAGGCTGGCCCCAGACACCAAGACAGTAAATAGCAACATGATAGTAAATTGCGGAGACAATAATATGTTACAAAATTTGCCATACCAGGAATCAAACCCGGAGCTCTGCGTTGCAGTGCGGGAAGTCGGCAAGACTTACCCCGCACAACCACAGGCTCTGTGGTTATGCGGGGTTGTGTGTGTCTTCGATCGTTAATGATGCTTGATTCAAGCAAAAACTGGTGTTTGGAAATGAAACTAATTCATGACATATTAATTCTAATTTTAGGTTAAAAAATAAGTACAGTTAACAAGACTTAATATTATAAACATAATAGTTAATAGTACTTAATAGTCAAAAGACGAAAATAGTGGATATTTGTTATCTTTACAGAACCCGACATAGTTCGTGGGTTGCCGCGCACTTGGTTGGTTTTATTAATTCATTTAAAAAAGTACATAGAAAGAAAGAAAGAAAAATACTCCTTGTGGCACTCGGGGACTGCCGCGGTAAAGCTATTGCATAGCCTTTTTTATCAACTTATGCAATTAAATATATATTTTTACGCAGTATTTTTAAGCTATCACTCGTTTTCTTTCACTATTTTTTCATCACTTTCTTCATTAATAAATGCACTTTGTTTATTCATATTTAAAACACTTTATACACAAATTTTACGCGTACAGCTATTCACCAGCAACTGCTATTCACTGTTGATCATAGGTACACCTATGTAAGTATACATATACCTACATGTATACTTACGGGGCGCACATACGGTGAGTGTGGCATTATAAAGATATGATAGATACCTAAATACTTTCTCACAAACAGCTGCTTACGTATTCGTCCGATTTCGGAGCAGTTCGTCTCGATCCGTGCGAGCTTCGTACAGTCGTACCATATACATACACGTTAAGCGAACGCTCGGCCGAGCTACACGGTAGGCGGAGTGGGGGTGTTAGGTTTTATTTTCGTTACGGAATTTCTTGATTCCGTCGCCGCGCTCAAAGCCCGCGATAAAGGCTAATATGTCAGCTGTCATAAAAGCTAGCTTTAAAACATATTTTTTATCCACTATAAAACATGATAGTAGTGATGCTAGATTACACAATTTTAGCATACTTATGCGGTCGTGACGGTAGAACGTTGCAAGAAAATGTGACTTTTTTTTTTTACTAAATGTCTTCACTATGTCGATAAACAAAGTTTCATTTCAGTATATCAATGAAAACTAGGCTCTTAATCCCTTATTTAACTCCTCGAACGTCTTTGTTCGAGGAATACAAAAAAGGGGTTATAATCGAATATTTAAAAAAAACAGCAGATGAAGTCCAAATCTATTTAAGAGTGAGAGTTATGTTTTGATTCCTTACATTATACAGGTGAATACGCAATGCCAGACTTCGGTTCAGTACAAACACCGGTTACACTGCAATGTTACTTACTAGAAGTCCCAATAAATCACAGTAAACCCTTACCCGATTGCATTAAATCATATAAACACATACAGCGTGTTAAATAACCAAAAATAACAGTTTAAAGAATCAATAATACCCAACATGAAAGCGTGATCGCGGCTAGCTCAGTTGTCTGGGCGCCGTAGCGTCGGTCGGACGTCTACGCCGCTACGCGCTACGTGGTCCGTACTACGCACACGCTACGAACAAAAAGTGTTCGGAAAATATGGAAGTACAGTCGTGTAGAGTTGCTCTAGTTATTTTTTAAAAGTGTTATTTTCAAAATATTCAGTGAAAATGTGGAACATTATTATACTGTTATGTTTCATCGCTTCAGGCCTGTGCAACCCGGCAAAAATGGGTCAGTATTGTTAATAATTTAGTTTAGAGGTTTTGCTTATCGCAGAGATTGGCAGTTTGACGCTTGGAACAAAGGAGTTCGGAGTTAAGATATTCGAGGTTGAGGCTTAGTTGATTGGAGTTACAAGGCTCAATATCAGTTGTTTAAAGTTTTACAACTTACTATAACTAGCTAAGTTAGTTTAGTTTGGATCTTAACTTCTATGAAATATTTGCCTTGTTTATTTAAGATTATATTTTACCAAACTCAAAGAACTGTATAAAGAAGTTTAAAGTTATTTCAACCTTATTATATAATAACTAGCTGATGCCCGCGGCTTCGTCCGCGTGGTGCGGTTTTTTAACTATCCCCCGGGAACTCACACATTTTTCGGGTTCAAAAATATCCTATATGTTGACCAGGGATATAAGTTGTTTCGGAGATTAGCTTGTACAAACAGACAAACAAAAAAATTTGAAAAAAATCTAAATTAGTTCTAACTCACTTCTTACATACCCCCGAATCGGTTTTTAGCAATTTTTCATTGTACAGAAATTCAACCTCTACAGTTTTATTATATGTATCGATTTATATCGATACATATAATCGTATAGCATTTGACGGTTGAAATAAATTGCATTTTTGAATACATTAAGCGCTTATTATGTTTCGAGATATCAATGTTAAGACTAATGCTGATTTTGGACGGATCAACCAAATTGATGGATTTGGTTGAAAGGCCCTGAACTAATGAGAGGATACGACACGAAATCACTTTGGTTGAATCGTCCATATTGAAAGACGAAAATGCACCGTCTAATATGACTTAAGTTTGACTAAAAAATGAATACTATTTTTAAAAACGGACCTTAAAATTTGTTAGCTCATTTTATTTTTAACTTGTAACCAAAAGTTGCTTTCAAGTATTGAATCTCTAGAAATAGACCTTACAATCCTACTCGAAGAACCATTATGGATATGGGTTGTGTTTCATACACGTGTGGATGATATTTTTGTTTGTTTTCCCCAATTGAATGTTAATAAAATTTAAAAACTTCGTTTAAAAAAACCGACTTCAAAAACTAAAAAACTAAAATGTATAAAATAACTTATTTCTTAAGCTATTATTATTAATACATATTATCTAAAACATCTTAAGGTCGGTGCTTAGTAATTTTCAAAATATAGTAATTTTTATGTTTTACTTTGCACCGACTTCAAGATGTTTTAGATAATATATATTAATAATAATAGCTTAAGAAATAAGTTATTTTATACATTTTAGTTTTTTAGTTTTTGAAGTCGGTTTTTTTAAACGAAGTTTTTAAATTTTATTTGTTACTTTTTAGTGTCTAGCTATGTATGGGTGGAACCACGAATGGTGCCGCACTTCTTAAAAAATATAGGTATATTCCCAAGAACCGGGAACAAAAAAATGTTCGTAAAATAAAAACTACTGAGCCAAACTATGTCAAATTTTCAGGGGACCACATGGCAGCTATTCCGCGTCGAACAAAAAAAGAATCACGTAAATCGGATCATAAATCACGGAGTTATCGGCGACATATGGAACGGAGTGAAAATTATTTCCATGAAAAATGTTCACGAAATGAAAACTGCTTGGCCAAACTATGTAAAAATTTTAGGGGACCAATTGGAAGCTATTCCGCGTCGAACAAAAAAAGAATCACGTAAATCGGATCATAAATCATGGAGTTATCGGCGAACATACATAAAAAAAAAGCAACCAAAAAAAAAAAAAAAAAGATCCCGACGAATTGAGAACCTCCTCCTTTTTTCGAAGTCGGTTAAAAATAGACAAGTCGTTTTACTCAATCTATACAGATAAATAAAATTAAAGAGTCCGTTTGTAATGTCAAAATAACACCTTTTTACTAAAAGTTTATACCGGTACTTTTGTCTATATATATAGACAAAAAATGTATAATATTGTATAGTAGGTCCCCACATGGCTTAGATTCACTATTAGACCCGTCAGGTGGGACTACAAGCGGGAGCTAGATTTTTTCAAAGCAGACATATCGATATATAAAAATAAGACCAAAAAAGATACAAACACAAATAAGTAAAATACCCTGACATAATGAATAGTCGGGAGGGAGTTTAAAATTTAATAAATAATCCAAATAGAGTTCTAAACGCCTGAAGAAAATGTATTATTAAAAAAAAGTACTAAAAATGTGTCCATAAAATTCAGACACGCTAGGCCTTTGCGAACAGACCTTTTTGGATTATTTCAACCGTGAATATTGTCCATTGTTCACGACTTATAGTCACTGCCTTTGTGGATTTCGAAACCCAAGCCTGGACTTAGTTCATTCTTTTTGATGTATATTCATGTTGCTGCTAAACATGTTATGCCACTTTTTAAAGATCAGTAGCCAAAAATAGACTATATATTGTTACAACCTAGGCACTGACAAAAAACAAATTCCATGTACAGATCTGTAGAAGCAAATTTTAATACCGGTCAGCATTTGAACTAATTTTATTCATTTTATGATCGACTTCTTTTGTTCCTTTATTTATTGGCATACGTTTCTAATTATTGTGGAGAATAGCCTATTGTCCTATTGTACTCGCTCGTTAGTATCGTTAGCGAGGTGTTGCGGATTCTTTTGCATTTGTAAAGTATAAAACGATGGCCTGATGGAGAGAGGGGGGCAGTTGAACTTCGACTACGATAAGGGCGTGACGTTTGTAGATTCAAGAATCTAATAGTGACAGTCTTTGCACGTTTTATTGAATTACGACTTTGAGTTGGTGTGTTCGGTTATATTTGTACTTGTGTTATACGTGTTGGTATAGTTATGATTAACTCTATAGTAATTCTAACGACATTTTAGTCCAAGTCTCGCGGCGCGTAACAATATAAAGATATTGCGCTACTTACCACACCATATCACTTGATATTGCAGCTGCAATCAATATACATAATGCGCGAATGTTGCAGCGATACTCCTGGGAGACATCCCATCGTTTACTGGCTGCGAACGTAATATTGTTTAAATTCACCCTATACGACCGGTAATGGATGCTTTTCAACGAAATATTGCAGTAGACAGTAATTTTAAATGTAAAATATATTCCGTTTTGCACGCTGCTTTACTTTTCTCTATCCCTCGGGAACAGTACACTTTTTTGGATGAAAGTTCCCACATGCCACGCGGAACATATACGTCGTCATTGTATTACTTCAAAATTTTAATTTGTTTTTTTTTTGCAGGAGATCATCACACAGGCAGACGGCCCACTTGATGGAAAGCGGTTACCATCGCCTAGGGACATTTGCAACATCAAAGGTGCTACAAATGCGCTGCTGCTCTCCTAAAGGAGACTGCAACCTGGTCACTAATGCCGGAACACAACTTAAGGTTGTTATGGCGACATTAGACCAGGGATGGTAGCCATTCAGTCGGGCAAATACCCTACCACCTGGCTGTGGGTTATTTTGTTGCCTATTACGAGATACTGCTCGGCCGCGGGAAATTTAATTTTAACGGTGTAAAAAATACGACTGCAACGCCATCTATTTGGTTTTTACTGTCCGGTGCTAACAGTATTTTTCTGTATAAAAGGTATCCTATCTCCTGTTTTGTTTCCCTGACAACGTGCATGCTGAGTTTTATTAAATTCAGTTGAGTTGTTCCTGAAAGCTTTACAAAAAATAAAGGAAACGTGGACTTTTGGGTTCTAGTCATCCATCCAGTCGGGCAAATACCCTAGCACCTGGCTGTGGGTTGTTTTGTTGCCTCTTATGACAGGCCGCCCGGCCGCAGGAATTAGTATTATTTCTCCGTTTCTGCACGGATAAAAACTTTGATATTACAAATGATAGGCGGTGGTAACCGCTTTCCATCGTGTGGGCCGTCAGCCTGTCTACTGAACTCATGTAAAAAATAAATATATATATTAATTATAATATGCGTTTATACCTATGTAATGTCTTCTTTCGAACATATGACATGCTAAATATTCTATAGAAATTTCAACTTGTAAATGCAAAATGGCGCGCTAAACAGCGGCATACAACTTACTGATTTATGTCCGCTTCTCTTCTACACAAATGCACAATTATTGTGGAGTTATGATTTATGGTGCGTTCTCACACACTGGTGTAATATACTATGGTGTTTTTGTTGCGCTGCCATGGAAATGTGTGTAAGATACGATAGGGGTGGTTACGATGGGGTCTTGAAGAAGGAAAACGTACCGTAAATATGCATAAAGATTTTTCATGAAAAGAATCACTGAGAAGGATTTGTTTTGTTAGGTTATATTATGGAAGATGAATAACAACATTAAGGTTCGTTCACACTATGATACTGTTCCCCATGCGAGCAAGCTTACCTACTACAATATAAAGTCTCTCTACTGGACCTGGGCCTCCCACTATAAAGGTGCCATTCGAACCTTGGCTGCAGGCTGCGAATGCAGGTAGCATGAAACGCAGCCGCTGTCTGCATTCGCAGCCGGGAGTGATTCCGAGGCTGACTGCACGTGCTGTGGCAGGCAGCAGGTGGCGGCCAGTCGCTTCCAATAATTCAGAATGTCGGACGTGAGGACTAGTCGTGAGAATAGTTTGATGTTATATCTTTTATTAGAAGCGGAAGAGGATGATGATAACATGTTGTCATTGTTAACTAGCCAGAAGAGAGTAGCCACACGTCCTTTATAATATGTAGACCCACTGATGGAAGTTATTCAATACTAATTAAGAAACACTTGAAGTATGATGACGATCAATTTAGGAATTATTGTCGATTTAATAAGGTTGGAGTGACGTAACTACGTGCGGATCGGCTTGCAGCCGCAGCACTACTGGTCTGCGATCGGCTGCGGCTGCAAGTCGCAGCAGCACTTGCAGCCGAGGCTCGGCAGCACGTGCAGCCGCAGGCGCGTTCGGAATGTTTTCACAGAAATCTATACTACTATATAGAAAATCAGCCACAGCGGGCTTCGTGCGGCCGCCACATGTGCTGCCTGCACCCGCAGTCTGCAGCCGAGGTTCTAATAGCACCTTAAGGGAACGGACAGTATACTCGCCGCGCTTGTCAAAGGCGGTTTGGCAGGTTTGACTCATTAGTTATCTCGATATTTAGGTTTCATCACGATGTTTTCCTTCACCATTGTTAGCACGTGGTTGTAACAATATGCACATTAGGTCCGAAAACTGTATAAGTGGTGCATGCGTTCCGGTCAGGATTCGAACCCGCGCCCTTGGAATTTGGGATGCTTGCGCTAACCATTATACTACCACGATTACACCTAAAATACACCTATTAATAATATGTACCTTCTTATAAAGCTTAATTTGTCAGCTGTCAGGTGTTGTCAGTCAGTTGAGAACGGTTCTAAAATGCTGGTCCAATTAACATTTGTATACCTTTTATATAATCTGCTAGCTGTGCCCGCGACGTCGTTCACGTGGATTTTGTTTTCAAAACCCCCCAATTTTGAAACATTCTTCATTGGTGCTATAGCCTATATAGCCTATAGCTATTCTCAATAAATGGGCTATCTAGCACTGAAAGACTTTCTCAAATCAGACCAGCAGTTCCTGAGATTAGCGCGTTCAATCAAACAAACTCTTCAGCTTTATATATTAGTATAAGATAATATTATAAAATTCTAAAAATGCCGTGTTTGTATATTGAAGCTATTTTAAAAAACAACTGGAATAGACTATATAAAGGACGGAGAACATGAAGTATTTTTTTTTAAATTCTTGTCTATTTGTTTGTGACCTACTGGACCGATTTCGATGCGGTTTTAACTGATCGACACTAATACTTAGATTTAAAATCTATGTTACTCTTTATCCCGGGAAACCCGCGGGATTTTTTTCTGGGAATTATTCAAAATGGCCAGATTGAATAAAAATCGAATTGCAATATTTTTGTTGACAGATAGCAAATATTATGTAATAAAATGTGGCATATAGTCTTACCCCGGGATTTTTTATATAAGAATTAGCTAATTTTAACCGGAAATAGTTTTCACTAAAACGACTGCTTACTTTTTTTTAAATGATGCGGTACTTTGTGTCCCGGGAGTCCCGCGGAAATTCCAGTCAAGCGTGGACAAAGTCCTTATCCATATTCTAATAAATTTATAAAAAAATGGGTAGCTTAAAAGCTTAATACGATTATTAGTATTGTGTTAACATAATAGTTTCACTGCGTTTGCTATATACTTAATAGTACGTATTTCCTTCCCAGTGTGAAGTAGGTTACTGGAATTTGCTTAGTAAATCCAAAATACCTAATTTGCAAGTCAAAAACGCCATAACGGGAAGCTTATTACGTCAGCCAAATCGCTT
The DNA here is from genome assembly GCA_949752895.1 of Dendrolimus pini. Taxonomy (NCBI): domain Eukaryota; kingdom Metazoa; phylum Arthropoda; class Insecta; order Lepidoptera; family Lasiocampidae; genus Dendrolimus; species Dendrolimus pini. The sequence continues at coordinate 3,229,282 of OX457136.1, forward strand.
CAATATAAGCGCGAAATTGATTAACCTTTTTGAAGCCTGCCGTGGAAATTTTCAACGAAAATATATTATACAAACTTGCCAAGAAAGAAATTGGGTGAAAAAACTCTCTACATTCCCAAAGAACGTGATAACTCGGCTTCATTTAAACTTAAATTCAGACGTAAACGTGAGAAGTGGAGAAAATTAAATTCCATTCAAGAGGCGTGTAGGAAAATTCGGTTGGAGAAAAGTATGGGGAGTATTGCCTTTACCACGCCCTACTCGTCTGACGAGCCGCTGACGTCTCGACGTTAGGCCACATTAGGACATCGCGTCAACCTCGCAGTTTTGACATAGAAGTTATAACGTGTCAGTGTTTATTTCTTAAGTAAATGATTGCGTTAGGCCACATTAGGACATCGCGTCAACCTCAAAGTTTTTGCACAGAAGTTTTAACGTGTAAGTGTTTATTTCTTGAAGTAAATTATTACGTTAGGCCACAATAGGACATCGCGTCAACCTCGCAGTTTTGACACAGAAGTTTTAACGTGTCAGTGTTTATTTCTTGAAGTAAATTATACCACCTTTAGTTTGTATACCACCTTTGACCAATATAATCTGTTTTATTCCTGCCACGGGTTGCCTGATAGAGATCGCTTCTTAGCGATAAGACCGCCCATTGTGCACATTTAGACAATTTTTAGGCTATAAGTTTTTCTGTGTTTTCTGTAATAGTGTACAATAGAGTCTTATCTATCTAAATTATTAGAATCGTTGTGATTTAAAACTCGATGAAACGAAAAGGTGACACTAAAAGAGTTGAAAGAAAAGAGATAAAAAAAATATATTTGAAGAATTAGCGACGTAATTACATATTTTATACATTATTATACACAGAGCATTTTTTGAAAATTTTAACGTCGCATTTTTGGCAAACAAGGTTTGCACTCAGCATATTGCTGTGCTGGATTTATATCCGACACAATGCTGATTTTCAGTGCACCTTTCTTTTGGCGTAATATCAAAACGACCCAATTTTGTTAAACAAGTTAAGTTAAACATATAATGAAACCATGGAATTAAGCCTGCGAGAGAATGAGATACGAGTATTATACATTGTGCAACACAGGTAAGAGAGTCGCTAAGACCGATGATTAAACATAGAGCCAAACGTAATAATTATAATATCAGCCCATAAATGTCCCACTGCTGGGCTCAGGCGTCCCATTATATGGGGAACGGACAGTATACCCGCCACGCTTGTCCAAAGCGGCTTGGCAGGTTTGACACATCGGTTATCTCGATGTGCAAGTTGCATCACGATGTTTTCGTTCACAGTTGTGAGTTCGTGGTAATTGTAACAATATGCACATGAGATCAGAAAACTGACTATGTGGTGCATGCGTTCTGGCCAAGATCGAACCCGTAATGAGAGTTAGTAAAAATTCTGCACGTATAAAGTTGTATATTCTGTTGCTAGCGTCAGGTCAACAGAATAAGAAAGTGTAGTAATAGACATAAATTAAAAAATTAATAATTAGATAACTTGGTTTTTAAATGCAAGCTTTTGAGATACTGGATATCACGTAGCAGCAGAGTGCTAGCCAAGAACAAGTAAACGAGCCCAATTACGACGGGTCTATCTAGTTTAGTACAGGAGTTCCTATGGCCGCCTTCCGACTCCATCATCAGATCAGCTGCATGGTATATTATTGCATTACCACGCAACATACATATGTGTGCAAAATTTCAGCTCAATCGGAAAACGGGAAGTTGGTCTAATTTAACTTGCAAGATTCCACCCGAACTTACAGACATAATAAGTATATCCGTTGCAAGTTAAATAATAGCTTTAAAAAAAGTCACTCTGCCTTGGAAAATGACAGAGTTGGAAGCGTATTAAAAAACCTACTTTCCCTACCTTAGGATTCGAAAATTGAAAAGAATAGAAGAAAGTTAAACCAATATAAACCTACTGTAGATGAGACCGCTCTACATATTGCGGGGCTAAGTCGTGTAAATGGTAATATTGAGAATGCGAGGTGTACTTAACGCCTCGCATCCCACATTCTCCAGAATAATTGTCGCGAATGTGTTGCCGTGTGCCGTCGCCGAGTTTCGCAATAGTGCGATCGTATTTGGAGATATACGGATATAAATTCGGTAAAAGAACGTTACTGTTTTCAGCTTAAGGGTTTTAATTTTTGTGAATATGCTATTTACCTTATTTTTAGGTGTAATTTAAAAAGAAACCTATTTTATGGTCACATGTACTATATGCCCCAATAAGGTCTGATACTACATTTTGACATTACTTGTATAGAGATTACGTCAAATTTTAAGGGTTAGTAAGCCAAATAAACGGTCGGTAAGATATAGGAACCGGCCCTTAATCCAATAAACTTAATGACAGAGATAGTAATAGCACGTAATAGCATTTTTCAGATGTTACACACGAGTATAGTCGAGCCTCTCCGATCTGTTTAATACAACGTAGTCAGTAACTGTCAATGTCTATTAAAATGATAACAAGTTCGTTACCAAGGAAATGTATGTTCAGGCGAATTTCAACCTAATTGTATTTCACAACTGTAGGAAAATGACCTTATTGTGGATCATGTTTCAATTGGTCTGATAGTACAATAGCATTGATACATATATTTGTAATTGATTTCATTTAGAGACCAAATTATTGCTTGTCCATGGTCTTTAAAACATACCGATGGTTAAGAAATTTGATAACTATTTACTTTTTTATTGAGGATGATGATTTATTCTAGTTTGTTTAACGTATTGCCTGGAAGAAAACTTAGTTCTTGCCTACTGCAAATATTATAATCATTCATCCTTTCCTTGTGTTTCAGCTCATTGTTGTACAAATATAATAATACTCTTATTTTATTCAAAATTAAAAAGAAACTTGCTGAAAATTTACAAAAATTAACATATAATGAAACTGAATTACAGCTGAGTAAAATTGAGTCTTAATTGTACATTTATCTGCTTACAAAATAAATACATATCAGCCCATAAATGTCCAACTGCTGGGCTCGGGCCCCCCATTATAGGGGGAATGGACAGTATACCCGCCACGCTTGTGCAAGGCGGCTTGGCAGGTTTGACACATCGGTTATTTATATGTATAGGTTGCATCACGATGTTTTCCTTCACCGTTATTAGCACGTGGTAATTGTAACAATATACACATTAAATCAGAACAGTGGTGCATGCGTTCCGGCCAGGATTGAACCCGCACCTTTGAGTTTAGGACACGTGCCCTAGCCATTATGCTACCGTGACCTTTGCTCACAAGTTTACCTAATAATACTTAGTATATACACCCATGAGAACTTACAATTAACCCCCCAGACACAAGTGCAAACCTAGTTTGGGGGTAGGGAAATGACATGTTACCATATATACATATTGTTACATGCCGACAAAAGCAAATTCACACCTGTTTGCCATAAACCTGGTTTATTACCTTTCCCGCATATGGACTTCTTTTGTTTACTTTGTGTTTAAAATTTCTAATTAATAAAAACATTATATTATTATTGTATTTGTTTTATGGCCGTCATTAGGCAGGTGTGTCAAAATAATTCCTGTTGTTATTGTTTTGCGTCGAGGCTTATTGTATTTGTACAAAATAAAAGGAATGCCCGAAGGGAAGGGTGAGGCAGTCTAGCGAGAACCACGATCAAAGCAAGACCTGTACATTCCATAAGCGGTATAGTGACGGACTTTGCGCATGTTATTGAATCGTGCAGTTTGTACTGGTTGTATATTTATATATTTATTTGTACTTGTTTTATACGTGTTTGTACAGTTCTAATAAATTCTATAGTAATTCCAACGGCACTTTAATTCGAGTCCTGTAGATCGTAACAGTTGTATACATAAATCGACCCACTAGCAAAAGGTTTTGTATCAGGCGTGTATAAGCCGCCAACCACGGCGTTTCGTTTCACAGTACTATGCCGTGAAATCACAATGTTTACCATCTATTGTTTGACATCGGAGAGAAATGCTCGTGTGTAATTTGGTATAATAACATTTGCTTAAGCGGTTTGTGCATAATTGAGTGCCCGACGTTGTTCGGCAAAGTTTAAACAAAACATTATGTTGGCTTAAGTGGTATTTAAAAGTCTATATAGAAGTCGAGAAGGCGACAAGTCTCCAAATTGGTTTCATTTTCTCGTAGGAAAATTCTGGAAATATATAATATAATAGTTATCAGTGTTCAAAAACAGCATCTAAATCTATGCGCAGGCCTCGAATTAAAATGCCGTTAGAATTACTACAGAATTTATTAGAACAATACAAACAGGTATAACACAGCTACAATTATAATTGAACACAATCAGTCTAAACGTAATGCACGATTCAATAACACGCGCAAAGTCCGTCACTAAATAGATTATCGAATGTACACAAGTCTTGCCTCGCGGCTGGTTATCGCTCGACTGTCTCACTCCTCCGTTGGGGCATTGCTTTGTACTGTACAAATACGATGTCTGGTCGACCGCGTGGACTCAATTTTCCAAGAATCACACCTGGCTAATGACTACCATAAATATTACAATACACAATTGGCTGTTCTTCCAATCACAAATTTTAAACGCAAAGTTAACAAAAAAAGACAGCCTTGAAAGACTTACAATGTTATTAGCTCAAACGCCGGCGGGTAATAAGTGTTCTTTGTTTACAGATATGTAGGTGGCCCAAATTGTAACACTATAATAAATGTGTAGGGAGTGGCGAGTTTATACAATAAATATATTATAATGGGATTTTCGACCCCAAAGTAGTCCGTTGTATATTATTACCCATAACACAAGCGTAACTTGCTTTATTCGGGGATATACAATATGTGTGTTTGTTTGCCGATTATAAATTTTGTTACATAATGTATTAAACAACTAAAAAAAAGTCAGGGTTACTAACTCGGACCTTGCCGGTCAGTTGCAAGAATTCATCTTTTACATCTTATCCGTATCTGTCAGGTGAAAACTACTCAACAGATATATGTGAAATTAGCCTTTCCAGCAGGCCAGTCGTCCTGCTCTGAAAAAATAAAAATCTAGGACCCGACCACGGCCACCTATTGGTTCCAATTGTGGATCTAAACCATCAGGGGGTGGGTCCCCTGATGGTTTCAAATACACAAAGAAACATCAAAATAGATCCAGGAGATTATGAGGATCCTAGAACCCGATTACAGCACCACGTACCGGTTCCAAACGTGAATCTAAACCACCCGGGGACCCACTCAAATACACACAAAAAATTCTTCAAAATCGGTAAAGTAGTTATCTAGTTATGCGCGTACATACATTTATACGAGTCACGATTATTTATGTTATATCATTGGACACAGACCTAGCCTTACATCTCGAATCAACTCTTAGAATACTTCTTATCCCGATGAATTATGTCGTTTCCTTGGGATAGATAGTTTTTGAAGGCGCCGTTGCCATTCACGAATAAGCTCATCTTTATGGCAACGCAAACGAAGTTTCGCTGACTTTGCTAGTATCAAAGAAACCTTAAATTATTCGCCAGAAAAAGCCTACGTAGGAAACTGTCGTAATGATATCAAGGACTGTATTTATTTGCCACCGTATTATATTTTTCACGCGTCCTCCTGCTTTTGGGGCGTGATTCGCATGCGGATTGAGGAATTTTACTTCCAGAGACAAAATTAGATAGCTGGTCGCTCTCATAGTTCTGTGGTAGGAAACGCTATTTAATCTCTCATTTAATGTCTGATGGTAGGGTTGGTTCACAAACCAAAAGTCCCAAAGCGAGCTATGTTGGGAGTGTCTCTTATGGTTAAAATTAGAAACGAGAATATTCGTAAGAGAACTGAAATTAGATATAGCTCGCAAAATTATCGAGCGGAAACAGCAGTGGTCCGGCCACATTTTCTGCAAGACTGATGATAGAGCAGATAAGTCCTGGAGAAGTTATTTCATGTTGGCAAACATAGGACGCCCTCCAGCAAGCTCGCCAGTGGGGACTGGATGACTAGGTACAGCGGAGGACCGGGATAAGTGGTCTGCGTCCGACAGTGAAAAAAGGTTGGCTGACGACGAATATCTTTGAGTGCGACAAGTAATTTAACACATGCGTGTAGCAATCCGATTTCTCATATCAACAAAGCATCTTAAATTATTCGCAAAAGAAAGCCCACGTACGAAACTGACGTGACACAGAACAAATCAAGGAACGTGTTTATCTGTCGGCGTGTTATATTTTTCACGCGTCCTCCCACTCTTGGGGCGTGACACGCATACTGCCTGACGAAATCTGCTTATAGAGAATAACAAAATTAGACATTCCGTAGTTTCCTTTACAGATTTGATAAAGAAAAGCTATTGATTTATTTTTAATATACAGTAGAACCTCTTTAAGTCGAACTTGAAGGGAGACACCAAGCAATTCGAGTTATAAGAGTTTTCGACTTATGGAGGATTTCGACTTGTAGAGGTTAAGATTCATTCAAATAATCGAGTTGTGAAGGTTGTAAAATCAAATATTGCTATTTTCGAGATACAGAGGTCCAATTAATTACTTTGAGTTATAGAGGGAAAATAAGTACTGAATTTTCTTATACAGAGTCACTAATTGTTTCGACTTCTAGAGGGTTCAGATTTTGAGCAAAGGAGGCTTTGGTGCTAAGGACAAGGAAGGAAGCACATTTTTTTTCGACTTTGGTAGATTTTGGACTTATCGAGTTTCGACTGAAAGAAGTTCTACTGTAGTTAATTATGGTGTTGCATGTTGTACAAACTCTACCTCGTTGCAAACATTTTGCGTTAATTGTTAACACTGTATTTAATAGTATGTATAAGAAACTATTGAGTATATTACATATACTAAGATCAAATCTGAAACTATACGATTTCCATGATAACTTAGTGGTACCATTAGATATTTGAAAAATCAATTGGTCTCAAAATCATTTGAACGTAAAACGGAAAAGCCTATTAATGAACCTCGTCACATACACGCATAATTACTGAAATCATTTCGCATTCAAAGCCAGTAATTCACATTAGGGATTACAGCTATCGCCGAATGCATATCCCGGTTATGGGAATAACAGTTCAGCTGACATTATCGTATGTTGATTTCATATACTAAAGTAGTTGGTCACCTGAGACTATCAGCAGTATACCAATAATGTACACCAATAGTAGTATTTTTGCCACAAATTTGCAGTCGTCGAAAGGAAATGGTCATCACCTTAAAATCGAATTTTGCTTGCAAGAGTACAAGAAACAATACTGCCATTTTAATGTTGTATTCATAAAGTATAGAAACGTGGAAAAAGAAAAATGCAATGTTGACAATGACAGACGCTGTGATTAACAATAAGAAACAAACAGGGTATAATCACTACACTTAACATAAATATTAATACCAATAAAGAGGTTTTACTATCTAAACAGTCTTCTTAGACAAGATAGAATATAAAACAACTTTGTTCTAAGTAATTTTAAACTTTATTATGACTTAGTTTGAAAAGGTAAAATGTGCTCGCGAAATGTTAAAAGAATCAATTTGAAAATTAGCGAACATTTTCATACCACGACTGTACCTCGAAAAAACCCCGATGATAAGAAGTGAATTCTGGTTACTGGGAAAGTTAAACGCAAGAGACCTCGCCATAGATCTCCAATTGAGTTGATTGACGAAGTTTGATGAACAGCCAACAGACATGTCAATAAATTCGGCCTTCACCATACCCAAAACCAATCTCGGTAGAAGAGAGTCAATTCACTTTCCTCGAGGCTATGATCTTGTGGGGAACAAATGTCTAGCCATGGCGCCTCCGCCAAGCCCCGGTCAAAGAAGTGGATAAATAAAAGCAAGTAAGGGGAGCCCGGACTTTGAGCCAGACGCCAAAGACGCAACTGGGATTTTTACGCAGGAATGCTAGCTAGCTCAGCAGTAAGTGACTAGAAGAATAAAGTTTTATTTCCAGTAGGCAAAATGAGGCAAAACGAAAGTTCAACTTCTTTCACCTTTATTCTTTATGAGCTGTACCAGCAAAACTTCTACGTTTATTATTGAATACAACAGCAACGAAAAAGCGTGCCCGAAGCGATTTCTTTTTGGCTGAAATCACGAAAACGATGTCGATTACTGATAACAACTATTCTAAATGTTGACTTGGGATATAAACTAACTCTGTGTCCCAGTTGTATTTAAATTCGTTCAGTAGTTTTCACGTGGTGCTCTAAAATTAAGACAAAATTCTAAAAGTTGCATTGCTGGGAATCTGCTGGTCCGAACCAACCGCCCTGACTTTTAGTTTTTAAATAATGTTTTCAAATCACAAGACACTGCATTTATTACTAATACTTATGAAGTTGAAGGTGCATTATAAAAATGAAAAAGAGTTTTTTTTTTATTGACCAAAAAAAGATGGATTGTGTGAAGGATGATATGATGATTTGTGGTGTGAAAGAAGATGTATGTCAGAATAGAGAAGTATAGAAGGAAAAGACATATTATGCCGACCCTATTAATTGGGATATGGTGAAAGACAAGAGAGATTTGGCTTTCGATTCAATATGAAACATGAAATAATTTTCATCGTATTTGGAACAGAGTTCATTTTGCTATAGTCTATTAATATTTTTGAATACTTTGGTCAAGAAGGGTGCTCCAAACAATCAGACGACCCTGGTTGTATCGATTTTAAGTATTGGACCATCTTGCCTGGCTAAGTATATGACTATCTCTCTCTCTAATCTCGACGAGCCTAACAGTGAGAATTGCTGTTTAGTTTTAATTAAATTATACGATATAGAAATAAAGCAGATAACGTTTCGTAAAGTAATGATTTGTTGCAGTAGGTAGTTTACTATCTGGAAGTTCGCCAGGCGACCTCATTTTCCCTTTCGCTTATGAGGCCACCCTCATCGACCCCATTGACTCTGTAGAGGAGATTAACTTTTTTCCGCAATCAAGGTCAAACGCAAATATTAAATATCATATCGTCACCCTAATATAGTTTCTCGTTTCTGTAAAATATCTCTGACATATGTATTGACCTGACATATACAAACAAACTTATTTATTACTTGAAAACTTTCACCAAAGTCTGTTTAATAGTTGTTATGTCAAAGAATAACATGTATAAATACATCCTTAGAAACCTTCTCTTTTATAATATTACATAGTTCTTTTGAAGAATATTACTTATATACTGGGACTGAAAATAGAGTTGCTTTCTTACGTAACAGTGAAATAAGTCAAGAATATTTTTAAACCCATCTAAAACCTATTGTTAAAAAAGTATTATAAAGACGTCAAACCTCTCAACTCATCGCAAAACTGCCAAATCTGTTGAAAGCTTTAGTTTGTATTACAATCATTCTCCAGATCAAAGTGAGATTTCATTTGAAAGGTGATGAATAAAATAGTCATGTTAAAGGTTCTTTACTGAGGACCATTAATATATAAAAAATGTATCATAAAATGATAATTGAAATAAGTTTTGCATTACAGCAAATATTTGGGTATTGGTCAATGTCGGATAAACAGGGATAAAATGCTCAATTGCAAACGTCAATATACTACTACTATAAGTTCTCGATCCAAAACTAAAAACAAACTCAAATCATTAGCAAATAAACAACTTCCTATAGGTAGCTGAAATACAAAATGTCATAACCATAAACTCCATTTAAATACACACATACATACATACACCCACAAACATATATATATATATATATATATATATATATATATATATACACATGAAGAGATAAACAAATCAATAGATTTGCAATAAATTTTACACAAAAAGAAACTTTGCCCTAAAAAAAGTTAATTTCCTTAGAAAACTGTCTAAGTTGTGCTTGCGTTCCGGCCAGAACTCGAATTTGGATCACGACTGCGCTAACTACAAGGGCTAACATTTTTATATATAAAGAAAAACAATTTTTAGCTAGACGTGTTGCTGGGGAGTTTCTTGCCGCTTCTTCTCCTTAACAGCAATAACACGTTGTGAAGCGGTGTCATAGACTAGGAAAAAAAATTAACCATATGTATGACCTTCAAAAAGTGTTCTTCAGTGGAAGTTATTTTGAATAAAAAGTTTTGAATTTGGATAATAAAAATTTTACAATGTATCGCAAAATGTGTCAAATATCTGTTTTCTACGCGGTAGAGCCATGCTGGAATCATTATCATGATTACAGCTGCTAGAGCCAGCTCGCTCGATGTGAAATCACGCCTTCACAGAATATGGGCATGGTCCGGTTTACCTTTTTTTTTTTTTTTTTTTTTTTTTTTTTTTTTTTTTTTTTTTTTTAACAGGGGTTGAGGACCGTAGGCCGCGCGAAAGGGAAATGTCGCTGCCCGTGTGTGGGATTCGCCGGGTTGGGGTGGCACTAGCACCCCACGTTGAGATGTGGGGAACTATTGCCACGCCGCGGTTAGGGATACCCACTAAAACCCCTGAGCAATCACGAGAGTCCTTTGTCCAGGCTGTGAGCTCGCTCGCGCATTCACCACCAGCCTGGACGGACGGTGGCCGGCCCCTTGCGGGCTGGCCTCTCCATTTGGTAGCCGGAGATTTGGGTCTCTCCGGCTTCTCTACCTCACCGCGAGGTGAGAGAGGGCGCGCGGGTCGGCGCGCGTCCCTCCTCTCCGACCTTTGTGTGCGGGCGGGTCCGGTTTCCCCGCCGGTCGCTCGCACGGCCGTAGCCTACGGCGGCTGGAGGTCGTCATGGACGACTCTGGGACGCCGCCGCCGACTCTGACGGGAGGGGAGCGTCGTGGATTGCTCCCTCTCCCGCTCCGCCGTCTCCTTCGCGGACATGACGGTCTCGCAGAAGGAGGCGGCTGCGTTCCACGCGTCGGCGCTCCCAACCATGGCCTTCACCACGGCCGGGAGGGACAAATCCGCCCCGATGGCTGTGACGAGATCACGGCGCTGCTCGTCCCAGGCTGGACACACCTGGAGGGTGTGCAGCGCCGTGTCTTCGTCATCGCCGACGCAATGGTGGCACCCTGACGTCTGTTCGCGCCTTATTTGCCACAGGTACCTCCCGAAGCAACCATGCCCCGAGAGGACCTGCGTCAGGCGAAACGTCAGGGTGCCATGACGCCTCTGCAGCCATTCTGGCATGATTGGCCTTACCGCTTGGATAACGGCGAGGCCTGCGCTGGGGTTCAGAAGGCGGACCGCCCACTCTGCCACCTGGAACTGGCGCAACTCGTCTCTGCGCCCCTCTATCTCGCGGGGGGCAGGTCGGCTAACACTGGCCTCCTTTTCCTTGCGCCACACGTACAAGGAGGCCAGTGTTCTGGACTCCAGGTCCCACGGCAGAGCACCGGCTAGAAGGGAGGCCGCTTCGAAGGATATCGTGCGATATCCTCGGACGGCTCTGACGGCCAGCATACGCTGTGTCTGTCGCAGCGTTGCGACGTTGCGAGCCAACAGGGCGCCCGCCCACACCGGGGCCCCGTAAAGGGCCATAGAACGCACGACTCCCTCGAAGAGTTTTCGGCACGTCACATTTGGCCCCCCGACGTTGGGCAGCAAGCGCGAGAGTGCGCCCGCCGCCCTCTTGAGTCTGGGGGCCATCTGCTGGAAGTGAGCCGAAAAGTCCCATCGGCTGTCTAGAACCAATCCCAGGTACTTCATTGTTGGCTGGACGCCGATGCGGACGCCTCCAACTGTGATGCCGGAACCCGCAGGTGGCTTTCTCCGAGGCCCGTGAAAGACCACGGCCTCGGATTTGTGCAGCGCCACCTCAAGACCCAGCCGCCGGATTCGGTGGACCACCTGTGCAACCCCAGCTGTCGCCAGAATGGCTGCCTCAGGATACGTCCTCCCCCGTGCGACGACCAACGTGTCGTCAGCGTAGCACGTGATGCTTACGCCGCAGAGGAGGACGCCCCGCAACACCCAGTCGTAGCCGATGTTCCACAGGATCGGCCCCAGTACCGATCCCTGTGGAACGCCGCATGACATTTCCTGGCGTCCCCAGCCGTTTTGACCCGGGAAGATGACAGCCCGTTCACTGAGATACGCCCCGACTATGTGGCGGAGGTATGTCGGCACCCCGTGATATCGGAGTGCCTCCCTGATGCAGCTCCAGGGCATGCTGTTAAACGCATTGGCAATGTCCAAGGACACCGCCATCAGCACTTCGCCGCTAGAGACTGCCTCTTCCGCCTGGCTCTTCACTCGCATTATCGCATCAATTGTGGAGCGCCCCTTGCGGAAACCGAACTGGACATCGGCCAAGTCCGGCCCCTCCATTGACAGGTGCTGGACGAGGCGGTTTGCAATGACTCTCTCGAAGAGCTTGCCCACCTCGTCCAGCAGCACGATGGGCCGGTACGCGGACGGTGATTCCGCGGGGCGCCCCTCCTTTTTGAGCAGGACCAATTTCCCGGTTTTCCACTGCCGGGGGAACCGGCCCTGCTCTAGGCACGCGTTAAAGAGCCCTAGTAGTCGGGGCTCCAGGGCGTCGTGGGACAGAGCCCACGCACGCCCTGGGAGGCCATCTGGACCGGGGGCGGTGTTTTTAGTTCGCAGTCTGAGAACCGCTGCCCCCAGCTCTTCCCGGGTCACGCCGGGCACGTCGCTGCTGCTGTCGTCCGCGCTGGGCTCCCAGTTGGGCGGAACCATAGCGGGTGGCTTGTGCTCGTCTCTCAAGGGGAACAGGACACGGATAATTTCCGTGATCTGTTCCGGGGGGAGACTCTCGGTGAGCGGGGGGGCCCACGGGTGGAGTTTCTTTCGCACCAGCCTGTAGGGTCGCCCCCACGGATCTCGGTCCAGACTCGCTAAGAGCTCCCCCCACGCTGCAGATTTGGCGGTTTTTATCGCCGTCTGCAGCGTCTTTTTCGCAGTGCGATATTCCTCGTAGAGGCGAGCCTCGTCCTCGACGAAGGTCACATCACGGCGATGCCTCTTTTTGTGCCTGACGTACTGGCGTCGCGCAGCCGCACAGTTGCGGTGAAGCTGCGCAATCTCGTCGCTCCACCAGTACGCCTGGCCCTTGGGTCGGTGGCGACATACTCTTGGCATCGCCGCGTCACATACCTCTGTCATTGCCGCCCGCAGACGTTCCGCCTCCTCGTCAACGACGAGGGCGTTACCAGGTGCATCGGTGTTATTCTGCAAGCCCCACTGGCTTACCAGTAGGGCCTCCTGGAACGCCTCTTTGTCCAATTTTTTGATTGCCCAGCGTGGACTGTTCCCAACCGGGGACGTTTGGGCTGGTGGTCGGAAGGTCTGGGTGGAGACGTCGAACCGTATATAGCGATGGTCCGACAACGTCTCTACCCCCTCCAGGACCTTCCAGCCTCGGACCCGGCCCGCGACGGCAGGGCTCGCGAACGATATGTCCACGATGGACCCGCCCTGCCGACGTACACACGTGAGTGCATTGCCCCTGTTGAGAACCAGCAGGCCCGTTTCCAGAGCCCACTCCTCCAACACTTCGCCCCGGGAATCGGTAACTCGGGAACCCCACGCCATTGATTTCGCGTTGAAGTCCCCGAGCACCATAATGGGGTAAGGGAGGACTCGTGCAGCGAACGTGCCCAGCTCGGCCAGGAACGCCTCGAATTCAGCGAGTGCGCGATTGGGGGAGAAGTATACCCCCACGACCATGCACTCGCCAACGCTGGCCGCGACGTAGCCCGTCCCCCGCGTGATGTTGGCGAGGGGCGGGGAGCCTGCAGCAACTCTACTTGTTAGGGCCACCAAGCCGCTCTGGTCACCCGCCCAATCGTTGCGGTCGGGGACCCGATACGGCTCGGCAATCACGGCCACGTGAATGTTCCTGGTCCGGTTTACCTTGAACTAATCTTGTTTATTGCGATGAGTGGGAATTTGGTTGACCTACTTCTACTCTACTTCTTCTATTCTCTGCGGACGCAATGCGATGGCCGGGAGAAAGCAAAGGGACGTGCAAGAAGAAGCAAGGAAGGACTTATCTCGCCATCAGTCCGCCGCCACACTGCACTCGTCCCTGGGGGGTTCACACACACACTAGGATTATGGTTATGATCACTTAATTAAGTTAAAACTGTTTATTTCTTTATTATGTTCCAACCAACGTTATGTATATTTATTGCGGTGACAGCACTGACACTAACTGAATTTCTTGTTTTGCGCATTCTTCATTTAAAAGTTTATTCTTTTCTTGATGGCGAGGAGGACAATTTATAAGGTGATCCTCAGCCCAACCACTCTCTATCCCATTCTTCGGGTCTGATCCCTTTATATCTTAACTTTTAAAGGTTGGCAATGCATTGGCTTCACGATACTGGCGACGGTAACTACTTTCAATTTTTTTAAACCGACTTCGAAAAAAGTAAGAGGTTCTCAATTCGCGGGATCTTTTTTTTTGGTTTTTTTATGTATGTTCGCCGATTACTCCGTGATTTATGATCCGATTTACGTGATTCTTTTTTTGTTTGACGTGCAATAGCTGCCATGTGGTCTCCTAAAAATTGGCCCAGTAGTTTTCATTTTACGATCATTTTTTTGTTCTCATTTCTTGGGACCTATATTTTTTAAGAAGCGCGGCACCATTCGTAAGTCCACCCATACATAGCTAGACACTAAAAAGTAACAAATAAAAAATAAAAACCTCGTTTAAAAAAACCGACTTCAAAAACTAAAAAACTAAAATGTATAAAATTTAAAAACTTCCTTTAAAAAAACCGACTTCAAAAACTAAAAAACTAAAATGTATAAAATAACTTATTTCTAAAGCTATTATTATTAATATATATTATCTAAAACATCTTAATGTCGGTGCTTAGTAATTTTCAAAATATAGTAATTTTTATGTTTTACTTTGCACCGACTTCAAGATGTTTTAGATAATATATATTAATAATAATAGCTTTAGAAATAAGTTATTTTATACATTTTAGTTTTTTAGTTTATGAAGTCGGTTTTTTTAAACGAAGTTTTTAAATTTTATTTGTTACTTTTTAGTGTCTATCTATGTATGGGTGGACCTACGAATGGTGCCGCGCTTCTTAAAAAATATAGGTCCCCAAGAACCGGGAACAAAAAAATGATCGTAAAATGAAAACTACTGGGCCAAACTATGTCAAATTTTTAGGGGACCACATGGCAGCTATTCCGCGTCGAACAAAAAAAGAATCTCGTAAATCGGATCATAAATCACGGAGTAATCGGTGTACATATGGAACGAAGTGAAAATTATTTCCATGAAAAATGTTCATAAAATGAAAACTACTGGACCAAACTATGTAAAATTTTTAGGGGACCAATTGGAAGCTTTTCCGCGTCAAACAAAAAACGAATCACGTAAATCGGATCATAAATCACGGAGTAATCGGCGAACATACATAAAAAAAAGCAGCAAAAAAAAAAGATCCCGACGAATTGAGAACCTCCTCCTTTTTTCGAAGTCGGTTAAAAATAACTTATTTCTAAAGCTATTATTATTAATATATATTATCTAAAACATCTTGAAGTCGGTGCATAGTAAAACAATAAAAATTACTATATTTTGCAAATTACTAAGCACCGACTTTAAGATGTTTTAGATAATATATATTAATAATAATAGCTTTAGAAATAAGTTATTTTTCACATTTTAGTTTTCTTCGTAAAAAAAATTATTCTGCAATAAAGTGTAGTGAGTAAAAGACACATAGTAAGGCCTCTAACAATGCTGGGCAATTTGTGGATGCTCTCATTTTGTTTGTACCCGCTATCGGATAGCTCGGCTCAGCTCACTTTGGTGGGTTACCCACGGTTTTTGACCTCCGCGTATCATTGGCTTTGTTATTCGAAATTTTCTCTATATTTATACGTGTTCAATCACCGTAAATACGTACAGATGTAATTGATTTTTATATTTATATAATAAATAAATGTATAGATGGAGTTGTTTACTCTGGTTGAAGTCAGTGAGGTATTTGAGGAGTTAATAATATTATTATTAGAGACGACCTCCTTACATTGCATTATTGTGACGTTCAAAAGAAGATTTTAGTTTGTTTTTTACACGAATTACCCTCATGTTTGGTTTACCATTTTTTTCAGTATATGAGTTATTATTTTTTTGTGTTTTTTGGGAAATTTAAGTTTGTAATCATTTCGATAAGAATTCCATAAAATAGAACAACATTTGTTCAAACATTTCCTTTTATACAACGCAACCAGGCAAACACCAAAGGCGGTTACAAAACTACCTTCAATATTTAAAAATATAAATAAAACATTTACTAGCTATTCATTATAGATGGAGTCACTAATAACAATAAAAAACCGTTTAGGTGGCTCTATGCATATGCTATTAATCATATATAATATGTCATCATATCCAACAACACACCGTGACATAATCATATCTTAATATTGTTACATGCCGACAAAGGTAAACGCACACCTGCCTGTCGTAAAGCGCAGTTTATTACCTTCCCGCATTTAGGAATTATTTGGTTTACTTTGTGTTTAGAATTTGTAATTAAGAAAAACAACATTCTTTTGTTATTGTACTTGTTTTATGGCCATCATTAGTGTCGAACTAATCCTTGTTGTTATTGTATTGCGTCAAAGCTTGCCAGGTATGGCATCGGTGCATTATAAAGCAATGGCCTAATGCGGAGAGAGGCAGTCTAGCGAGGACTACGATACTAGCAACACGTAGATTCGATGAGCCATATAGTGACGGACTTTGCGCGTGTGATTGAATCGTGCAGTTTGTAATAGTAGTGTCTAGTTATATTTGTACCTGTTATATACGTGTTTGTATAGTTCTAATAAATTCTATAGTAATTCCAACAGCATTTTATTTCGAGTCCTGCGTAACTCGTAACAATATAATAGCAATAATATAATTTTTAATTTGTTATGCATTTAGTATGGTTTAAATAAATATTATTATAACCAGTCTCAACTGTCCACATATACGTCTTGATATAACCCTTCAAAATTGAAACAGCTCCCTGACCTTATCAATTTACTTAACGAAGTGCACGACCCAATTCGGCACGTTGGCAACCCTCCAAACTGCAGAGCGTGAGCTCGAATTATTGCGCGGCACACTTGCAACCACAAGCGACCTCTAGCGGAAACTGGTAAAGTTTCAAACGTGTATCCTAAATACAAAGTTTCGCATTTTGGTCGGAAAGTTCAGTTAATTCTATTTTCGAAATTTTGGTTTTAATTTTTGCTCAAATGTGTATTCAAGTGTCAGACGCACTCATCAATTGAGTGAGATACTTTTGAAATGAAAACTTCTTAATAGGCGCATTGAATTCTTTATTTTATAGATATTGAACGAGACTGAGCCGTCACACTCGTCTCTGTAACGTCGTCACGCTCGACTATGTAACTTTTGGTCGGGTAAATTCGGCTCGAGTTGACCGAGACAGCGAGAGAATATGTAGTCAAGGTATTACTGCTGTACTCGCTCGTCTTGATGAAGTGTTCACTTCTGTCATGTGGTATTAAGAACACAAAGTTTTTTGACTTGCAAACTTCTTTAGGCTCGCTGAGAGCACTTTGTTTTGTGGGTATTGAATGAGATTGAACCGTCGCGGTCACGCGTCACGGTCGGCTTTATAACGCTCATTCTTGTAAAGTCGGCTCCAGTCGTCTAACAGAGCGAGAGAGTATATAGTCAACGCGTCGCTGCTACACTCGATCGGCGAGCGTTATTCAACTTGAAGTTTTCACTTCTGTCGTGTGGTTTGAAGCATGTTTTTTGTTTTAAATTTTTTCCAAGTATGTGTAGGTGTGTCCAAGTGTCACACTTAATAGGAGATTGGACAGTCAAGTCAACTGAGATACTATTTATGAAATTACAAAATGTCGCGTCATCCTTCGACGTCCTTTGTCCGGGCTGTGGGCTTGCTCGCGCATTCACCTGTAATTTAACCTCTAAGTTTAATATTTTTTTAATGTATTCACACGTAAAAGAAGTGAAACAAGGTCTGATAAGGGATGGGAGGGATTCTAAATTTCGTGACGTCACATTTCATATATTATATCGTTATAGTAGTTTTTTTTAACACGAATTTTGGAGTATTAACGAAAAACTTCAAAACATTTCCAACTCTATCTGTATGAGCATAATGTTATAATCTCGTTCTCTCGCAGGCTTCGTGCTATAGATTTGTGTTAAAATCTTTTTAGTGTCGTTTTTTCGTTTCATTGAGTTTCAGTTCACAACGATTCTAGAGAAGTTTCACTTCACAAAAATGAAATATTAATAAATTCAAATTCATCCGTGCAGGAACGGAGAAAGAATACAATTTCCTGCGGCCGGGCGGCCTGTCGTAAGAGGCGACAAAACAACTCACAGCCAGGTGGTAGGGCATTTGCCCGACTGTATGGCTACCACCCCTGGTCTAAAGTATGTCGCCATAACAACCTTGAGTTTTGTTTCGGCATTAGTGCCCAGGTTCCGGTCTCTTTTAAGAGAGCAGCAGTGTATTTGTATCACCTTTGGTGTCGCAAATGTCTATAGGCGATGGTAACCGCTTTCCATCAAGTGGGCCGTCTGCTTGTTTGCTGAACTCCTGCAATAAAAAAAAAATTAAATGAAATATTGCTAAAATTATATACATGGATAATAAAGTGACATAGATTATATCCAACCAACTTTTTCGGGACAATAGCTTTTCTCATTAAATCGGACTCAATAATTGAAGGAGGGATTCCGGCTCAATCCGGATCCGGAACGAAATAGGGTACCGTTGTGTCCGGATTATTGATGATGATGTCCTATTGTAGGGTTTCTTGTGATTCCCCGGACAATACCGCCCGTGAGTTGTCCGGGGGAAATAATTAATTTTGTTTTGTATGTGTTTTTGTGATTTAAAAACGTACGAACAATTCATCGTGTAAAGAATTTCAATATTAGAAAGAAAGAAAATCATTTTATATGGAAAACAATTATATTAAACTGTCTTTCAAGACCACGGGCCATAACAATGGCCCGGACATTTGGAGGACTTGCGTGGTCAAATGCAATAATCTGAATGCATGGCTTCCTTTGGCCATGGGAAGGCAAACACGTAGAGGCCCCTTGACAAATTTAATGTAAATGTGGTGTGACACTGATCGGCGATTATCCCTGTCTACACCATATAATAATGCACCCAAGAACAAGCCCCGGCCAGTGTAGGACTATTGTGGGAAATGAGGACAAAAAGTACCGGGCTATTGTGGTAAACTAATAGTGGTACTAGGGGTCTGGGAATATGGGAATTATGGCGTCTGCCCGTCTCAATGTTCAGAGAACATGAAAAACGGGCAGACGGTGACTCGCCACACCCTGCATGAGCCCCAAAAATTCCATAGCATACAGGGGCAACATGGGTGTGAGTGGCTAAGAGGTGTAGAGAGGTGGGCTGCAGGTTCATCGAAGCTACTTCTGACATAATGCCATTTATCACTTCCACCCCTGGAGCTTGAGTCTTAGCTCTAGCGATCTCCACTCCGTACCGGCTGGCTAAGGCAAGCACGGAGGCGAGGGCTTTGCCTAAGCCCCCGGAGACAGGTACGAGGTGTCGCTACTCACCTAAGGCTTCGCCACAAAGCCCCCCTGCGGGTATATCAAACTAATTGTTACATTTGTTGTAAGAGATGACAAAGTAACCCGCAGCCATTAAGATATTTGTGTTTGTATTTGATGGCTACTACACCTAGACTAGAGTATGCCGCCATAACAACCTTGAGTTGTGTTTCGGCAGTAGTGGCCAGGTTCCAGTCTCCCTGTAGATAGCGGAGGCATATTGGTAGCACTTTTGATATTACAAATATCCATAGGCGATGATAACTGCTTGCCATCAGGTGGGTCGTTTGCCTGTCTTCTGAATTCATGCAATAAAAAAAAAGTTAATTTTTAACAAACTTAAAAGGAGGCTTAATTATGGGACTCATAATTATGTTATTTGTAATTTTCATTATTATAAGTTATTTATTAATTAGTTTATTTTTAATATATAATTGTATTTTTTTTCTAGTATAATTTCATAGTTTAAAAGAGGATTTATCTTTATTATTAAAAAATATTTTTTAATATATATCAAAAGAGTCTCCTTTGTGTACGAAAAATTGAATGTATATTCGAGTGCCCTAAAACACTAGTGGTCTGAGTTAGAGTAAGTTTGTAGCCTTCTTTAAGGTTCTTATAGAAGCCTACAGACTTACCTATACTTACGTATGAAACTTGTTGCTTGCTTTAATATTATTGCCCAATTTTGTGGTATTTTTTGAAATAACAACTTCTCTTGGAAGGGTAAACTGCTTCGTTACGTAACGCGTTACGGCGCCAGTCTGTCTGGCTTCCCTTTCTCTCACACATACGACAGCGGTAGGCAGGCTCCTTCTCTCTCACTCTAACCCACGCGCTATATTTTAAGTAATAACCTAAGCTTTTCTCAAGTTAAACAATTTCAGTATTAAATAGTTCAACTTAGATTAATTTAAGTTATCACCTCTGTCGGGCGTCCCGAGACGCATGTTCTTTTTTTATATATTTTTATAAAATCTTATGGTATATAGTAGTTTATTACTCCTTTGATAAATAAAATAAAATAAAACTGCCGAAACCTTTCTAAAGAAATCGCCGAGGCTTAAACTGTTAGAAGGTAACAAACACTTTACAGCTTCATATACCTCAAAGTCGTCCTCAAACTTAAGGGTCAGGTCGGAGTCTCAATCATCTCTAAAGGGACCCTTTTTAATGAACGCTCCAAGCGGCAAACATAAAAGCCTGAGACTTATATCTTCCCCTAAAGATAAGAGGTCCATAATTATTTGCCGGTTATGACACGAGTTCGGCGTCTGGAAGGTTTTCACTGGAGCAAACTCTTTTGATTCGCAACTTTTCGGCAGATATATGGACCCTCTTTGACATTGGCCATTCTCGTAAAACTTTATGAGGTATATAGTAAAAGATTAGCCAAGGGCAGATCAGTCGACGGACTGAAAAATTTGCGTACAGCTGACTAAAGTACTGTTTAATTGAAATTACTGCATATAGATAAAAATAAAAAAACCAAAAACGTGGTTGAATTTTTGACATAAATTTCGAGGTTATGTGAAATAAGCTTTTTTTAAAAAGGTTTTTAATATAAGCTTTTTAGATCCTGGATATCATGTAGCAGCAGAGTCCTAGCCAAGACAAGTATAACGAGCCCAAACAAGACGGGTCTATCTTGTTTAGTACAGGAGTTCCTATGGTCACTTTCCGACTTCATCATCAGATCAGCTCCATAGTACCGTATTATTGCATTGTCACGCGATATACATATGCGTGCAAAATTTCAGCTTAATCGGAAACCGGGAAGTTGGTTAAATTTAAGTTGCAAGACTCCACCCGAACTTACATACATACATACATCCATTGTAAGTTAAATAAAAACTTGTAAAAAGTGTAAATACAAAAGTTATAGATCTTTTTTTACCTACAAGTTTGCCATTTAACTTTTGTCCATAGGACTTATAGTTTTGCCGGAAATCGAGATAAACCGTTTTTACCCTTAAAAACTCACCCCCTTCCACTTCCCGACCTCAGATTTCCCCTAAATAATTTTTCCTTTCATATTTGTTATATTCTCTTCCTTTTCCAATGGGTTTCATCCTACTATATTTTTTCCACTTACCATTTTCAAAGGCACTGGTCTAATATATTTAAATTTGGTCTGCAGAACTGGATACAGGCTGTGACATAATTAGAATAACAGTAATGTACTGTATTAATACTATATTCCATACAGGTCTACGTATATGTGGGATTGTGATTATTTCTGAATGTATGAGTGGTTTTGCATAGAGTAGTTGAGTGTTTCCAAACAGTGTGTACGTTGTGTGAGCGAGAAGGGCAGATGATGAATGAAAAAAAGATTTGAAAAGATAAACAATAGGTGATGGAACAAGACAAGTGACGGCTGAATGGGAGCGTGAGTTGAAAGCTAGTACTGGACGAGAGACAATGGTATAATTTTATAATTATGAGAATATAATTAGTAAAGATGTTTTAATCGAAGATTTAAGATGTAATAAGAAGATTAAAGTTTTATTTAAAAAGTGAAACACAAAAAACTGATTTCAACACCATATATTTCAAAAACTTAAAGTCATAATAAAACTACGTTTTAACGGTTTTAAGCGCGGTAATTTAAAACAACGGAACACTAACCAACTTGACGGATAATTTCTTTTATTTTTAACCGACTTAGAAAAAAGGAGGAGGTTCTCAATTCGTCGAGATCTTTTTTTTTGTACTTTTTTTTTGATTTACGTGATTCTTTTTTTGTTCGACGCGGAAAAGCTTTCAATTGGTCCCCTAAAAATTTTACATAGTTTGATCCAGTAGTTTTCATTTTATGAACATTTTTCATGGAAATATTTTCACTTCGTTCCATATGTACGCCGATTACTCCGTGATTTACGATCCGATTTACGTGATTCTTTTTTTGTTCGACGCGGAATAGCTTCTAATTGGTTCCCTAAAAGAAAAGTTTTACATAGTTTGGCCCAGTAGTTTTCATTTTACGTACATTTTTTTTTTCCCAGTTCTTGGAACCTATATTTTTTAAGAAGCGCCGCACCATTCGTATGTCCTCCTATATACATAGCTATACACTAAAAAGTAACAAATAAAAAATAAAACTTCGTTTAAAAAAACCGACTTCAAAAACTAAAAAACTAAAATGTATAAAATAACTTATTTCTAAAGCTATTATTATTAATATATATTACCTAAAACATCTTGAAGTCGGTGCAAAGTAAAACATAAAAATTACTATATTTTGAAAATTACTAAGCACCGACTTTAAGATGTCTTAGATAACATATATTAATAACATATAATAATAATAATAGCTTTAGAAATAAGTTATTTTATACATTTTAGTTTTTTAGTTTTTGAAGTCGGTTTTTTAAACGAAGTTTTATTTTTCCTTTCACCCATTTTAATATTATATAATTTTTTTAGAGCTAGGCATGTTTTCTGAAGATTTTCTTGTGCCGCTTCTTCTCTTCAAGCCACAACATGTTGTGAAGCGGTGATTAGATTAGGCTCCTATAGAGTAAATAATAACCATAAACAAAATTAAAACTAAATAATTAAAATGAACAAGTTGGCGGTAGGCTAAATAAAACTTTAACAATGCCCGTTAGACAATTATCATCTTTGTCGTCCGTGACCACGGCCACTGAAAAGCGGCCGAAACGTCGGAATAACTAAAATCAAATAAATTACTGCGCTTAAAACCGTTAAAACGTAGTTTAATTATGTATACAAGTCGCGAAAACTTAAGAAAATATTAACATAATACTTTCTTCTTACTAGACATGTTTGAACCAATTGTCACTGAAAGTATTTTTTAAACTCTACCTTACATTATTCAAGACTATTAAACTCATAAATACAGGTTGAAGTCAGTCAGAGGGGGATTGGGATTAGAGATGGTGAGATAAGAAAAACCGCATGGAGAAGGGTGAAATAAGGCATTGGAACTCTCACACATCGTACGGACCCCGATTAGCTCAAGGCTCATTTCACGGAAATATTATTTAAAAACTCAGTAGCTATCTGCGCACAAAAACTGAATCAGAAGTGGCAGTCACAGTAGTGTGGGCATCAAAAAAAATGGCAGCTAATATGTATTTATAGGAGATGTCATGAAATTACAGTTGTAGTAATTACTCATATAATAATACCATATTTTATTAGATTATATGAGGCTTTGTAAGTAATTGTATACGACGTAGAACTTTGACAGTTGTGCAAATAAATATTCGTACTGTTATGAAAACGTAGTTCCCGCGACATTTGCTGTTTAAAGATTGCACCACATGAGATATCGACCGTTTATGGAAGCCGGTGGGTGATGTTGTTTTCTAACGAAAAATATGAAAAGTTTAAAGAGTAGTCTAGTCATCGCAGTGGACAACGTACTACTGGCTAGCGCAACGCGGGAGCGTACATATTAATAGTTGCTCTATCACGCTCGTACATCATCCGTCCAGCTCACACATTGTGCTATATATTGAATTATAGTAGAATTATTTTCTCCGTGCAGTTTGGGTCATAATCGGAGCAGTGAAGCGAGTATTTCGCTCTCTCTTCCACTCACGGGCCTTATGGGCAGGCATAGTGATACGCATTATTGTTGTCGATAAGCGTTATCGATAGTGTATTTAGTTTGTCATTTTGTGTGTTAGTGATATAAATGAAAGAAGAAAATAGATAAAACAACGTTTATTAAAATAAGAATAATAATGACTTAAAATAAATTATTAATTAGGTATCTATGTATTAAAAACTATAAGTACAAAAGTTTAGAATGTAACAAGTTATATTAAAAATAAATTTTAATATAAATACAAATATATCTAAGTTTAAAATTAACAGCAAAAAAGTTAATAATGATTTTTATAATAATGATAATCTTTCTTTGATAAGAATGAGTTTTTATCGTTAATGGCGTTGGGCCCGCGCAACATGCTCACCGCCCTAGCCGGGCTGAGGCCAAGTTTGAATTATAACCCAAACTGCACGGAGAAAATAATTCTACTATAGCTGTACGAATTGTTAATATTTATACTTAAGGTTACCATTTTCAAAATAAATTAGTTCACTTTAGTTCACATTGAGTGTCATTTAACTTCTACTTCTCGCTGCTACAAATTTATAATTGAAATTAAGTTTAGAGGTTGAAAGTGAAATAAAAATGTTGATATCGTGCATTGTATTTTTCTGAAGTTCGTCGTCCCACAGTAGTAACATTGAAAGTTCCTATTCGTACGTATACCAGAACGTTGTCCCAAATTTCACTTAACCTTCAAGCGTCAGGTCACGCGGCCCATCGAACCCTTTTTCAGTGAATCCCTGAATAATACATGCTCCCAAACTGGGCGTGACCATAGATGGCACGTGAAATGCTTCATTGGCCCTCCGTCTCATGTATGAGCAGGTAAACACCTGTGCAAATGGGTCAAGGCCCAAGGATGTTACACGAATCCTTTTTGTCTTGGCGCAAGTGATAAAATGTAAGAGGTGTAATGATTGATAGCAGTTCATAATAAAGTAAGAAATAAATAAGAAGAACATAACATCCAACACCTTTAAAAAAGTGAAACGGAATTAAAATAGATACTTGAAAAGTAATTAAGTAAATTGTATCTATGATATTTAAAATTATAAAAATGCCGCTGTACATTGAAACTATTTAAAAAAAAAGTGGAATAAACACGATGCATTTTTATTTAAATTTCTCGTATGTTTGTTCGGGATTCATGTAAAAACTACAGGTCCAATTTTAATGCGGTTTTCACTGATCGACAGCAAATTCTTAGACTTCAGTTCTGCGCTACTTTTTATCCCGGAAATAATTTAATAAGGTCAAATAAAATAAAAAAACAAATTGCAATGTAATGATGATTTCTGTTCAATAGGACATTTTATTCAATAAAGTTTGTGATATTTTTTATCTCGCGATTTCCACGAAGATTCCCCAAGAGCAATTCGTACTTGTTCGGGTGCACAAAAATTAGCTTATTCTGACATTGTTTTCACTAAAAAGAGAGCTTACATTATTTTTCAAAAGCTGTGGTACTTTGTATCCCGGAAATTTCAAGTCAAGCGTGGACAAAGTCGCGGGCATATCCTATTATTATATATACCAATACATGGTTTTAATTTAAGTTCTTATATCTCAAGTCACGAATTCATCAAACTTGCAATTTATCGCTAGTTTTTATAAATTGCACCCCAACGCGTGACGAGTACTCGCCCTGAGAGTACATCCATGTTTTATCTCATGAATATTTAATCTATGACCAGGTAAGAGTTTTGATTCAATACTCTATGAAAACCATGACCCTGGATTAGGATATACCGGTCCTTTAAAGGTCTATCAGGCTCACAAAGATACAATACGGCCACTGTGGTTAAGTGGGTTAAGCCTTTACCGGCCTTATTGCGACTTAGAAACTCCGTGCTAGATTCCTGGCGTTGGGACTTAGGAACATGACCTTTCCGTTAGTTGCTATGGTCTGGGTGTCTGTGAGCGGCTCCGTTGTATATTACCCATAAGCGCATCTTGCTTAGCTTGAGGATATTATGCAACGTATGTCTTTGTTTCCCGATCTTCTTCTTTCTTTGTTTGATAAATATAGTGCAAAAGGTAGGACTGACTTTGCAATTCGGTAAAAAATTCGTAGACATTAACAAGGCTGCAAACGAAGTTTTGATGGCTAAGCTATTTGATAAATAAGACTCTTGAATAACAATCCGTATAAAAGATGGGATCCTTTCATCAATTACTGATCGCAATCCCCAACCCAAGGGACATCGTTAGTTAAACCCCACTCGAATATGAAAACCGAATTATAGTTTTTCGGCACATTAATAGGACGTCCCTTGAGAGCGTGTGATGTAGGGTTGAGCCATTTCGGTATATCGATAAAAATACCCTAAGTTCAAAACTTAAAATATATAGAGATATTTATCTATAGACTTAACAATTAAATTATAAAAATTTTGAATAATTATACGCACCTTGCTGCCAATCTTTTTAATTTTCTGTTGTGCATGAGTTTAGTAGACAGGCACACAGCCCACCTGATGGAAAGATTTTACAATCGCCTTTGGACATTTGTAATACCAAAAGTGCTACTAATGTGCTGCCGCTGTCTGAACGGAGACTGGACTTGGCCACAAATGTCGGAATACAACTCAAGGTTGTTATGGCGGCATACACTAGACCAGGGGTGGTAGCCATCCAGATAGGTAAAAAATTCCCTACCTGTGGATTCTTAGTCTTACGTCTTTTCTGTTCCTGCACGGATAAAGCATTAATATATAAGGATAAAGCGATCGCATCGATCACGTAGGTTGATCTAATCAGAGTGCTGGAAGGAGGTCACGAAGATTACAAAGCGTCTACCAGGTCCCTAGAAGCCACAGAAGGCCAACTAAAGCCCGAGATGGCCATCGAACGCCAACGAATGGCCAAATAAGCCGCAGACTAAACCAACGCAAAGACCGCCATGGCCATCCGACACCGCAGACCAACAAAGAGCTTTTGAGAGACTACCGTTTTGGAGAAAGGCCTCAACGATTACTAACTCCACCACCGATGGATTTTCACCCGCAAGGTAGATGTTGGGACAAAGATATTTTTCTCAATTCCAACCTCCTCGCTGCCTCTAATAAGGCCAAAGAGGAAGAAGAACACGTGAAAGAAGAAAGTACATGAGATGTGTATATAAGATTAATGAAGAAAATTATAAAATGCAAATTTATTGTTACGGGTTGCAGGACTCGAAATAGAAAGCCGTTGGAATTATTAAAGAGTTTATTAGAACTATACAAACACGTATAACACGGGTACAAATATAACCGAACACAGAAACTCCAAACGTAATGCAGAAGATCGTAATGCAATAGCATGCGCAAAGACCGTGACTAAATAGATTACCGAATGTACACAAGTCTTGCTTCGCGCGTGGTTATCACTCGACTGCCTCATCTCTCCATTGGGGCTTTATACTGCACAGATGCAATACGTATGCCCGGCCGCGTGGACCGAATTTTCTAGAATCAGTTAGTACTTTAAATCCAAGACACTTGGCAGTGATAGTGATCACAATTCAACAATAGGCTGTAAAAGATTACAAAACACAATAAGCTGTTTTTAATCACAAATTTTAAACACAAAGTAAACAAAACAAGTCCAAGTGCCGAAATGTGGTTCTACAGGTATGCAGGCGTGAATTTGTCTGTGCCGGCGTCTAGGACGTAACATTATATATTTTGTATATTTTCCAATATATAAGGGTTTTTTATTATGGTTTTACTGCCATAAAACTTGTTTCTGTATCTCGTAAGAACTTTCTCATTCGTGGAGTAATATTTACGATTTTAATACACAGTTTTATTTAATTATTATGGACCAAAACATCATAATTATTCACTCATTTAAGTTATAATCTAAATTAAATTCCTAGTAAATATACTAACAATAACTATAGTATTTTCATTAGCTATAATAGATCACAGTTCAGCCGTGTTTTGCAAACAATCAAATGTCTAAAATAAATAATAAAATAAATTGTATATTTATATTTATGTAATTCTGTACTACGGATCCCGCACAGTTGGTCCGCTGTTGGAGTAATTTTGGTTAAGTGGACAGTAATATTGTTTTGCAGAATTTATGGGAGTGAGATGTATGACAAATCCTGTACAAAAGCCAATGGGGTAATAAGCACCACTAACCTCGAATCGACCTTCAATGGGGCAGCTAGGAAAGCTCCTGAAAGTGCACGTCACTAACGAGTCTTCGGGTGGCACTTTAGATCTTCGATTTACGGCCCACCTCACACCAAAATCAATCACGGCTTGTATTTGAGTATAATGTGATAGATAAATTAGAAGTGAAACGTTCACTTAGTCTTATCAAGGAGAAAAGTCTGGACTGAATTTTTTTAAAGTTATTAAGCTTGCCAACAACTGATACCTTGATATACTTAAATTAAATATACATGTTAATGGTCTTATACTAAATGTACAGTATCTTACAGGCAATCATAGCTGGCTTAATATAAGGAAAATATCCAAAAAACATGTTAAACCCTAGACTTAGGTTTTTTAAATTAATACTGAGTGAATGTATTTTTTAAATTTGTACAAGGGATCATGATGTATGTCTATACTGTTCATTTTATTATATAACTTACATATACGAGGAATAGGCGAGTTAAAACCAAGAACTGTTTTGAGCAATGGCGCTACAAAGGGTTTGATATGTTTACGCGGAAACCAAGTTTTATCCGTGCAGGAATGGAGAAAGAATACAATTTCTTGCGGCCGGGCGGCCTGTCGTAAGAGGCGACAAAACAACCCACACATTTGCCCGCCTGGATGGCTACCACCCCTTGTCTAAAGTATGTCGCCATAACAACCTTGGGTTGTGTTCCGGCATTAGTGACAAGGTTCCAGTCTGCCTAAAGAGAGCAGCAGCGCATTTGTAGCACCTTCGGTTTTGCAAATGTCCATAGGCGACGGTAACCGCTTTCCATCAAGTGGGCTGTCTGCCTGACTGCTGAACTCCTGCAATAAAAAAGTGGGGGCAGCGAATTCGCGTGCGTTGCACACCGCTTTCGCCACGCAATGGCGACGAAAAACAGCAGCAACAGGCATTTATAAAACTACCCACATCAGCATAAAATGTGAGGATGCAACAGTATTTTAGTATGTCATTTTTATCGACATTACAGTTTAAATATGGAACAACTCGCGAATAGAGCAATCCTCAACTTTTGTCGATAATTGCTCACGTGGTCAAACGATGTAAGCGCGAAGGGGCTTGAATCGTGAGTGGACAATTTCGTGATGGTTACTCGCAAGAGTTGATTCGATTGTGCTGCTTGATTTGAGGGGTGGCTTACTCTGCTTTTTAAGCCGAATTTAATCGTATACCCATGCTTATGTAAACACGAACATTGGGCGTTTCTGTGACTCTAATGCCTCGTTTACATTATGTTTACTTCCAAAGCAGCAAACATTCTGTACCTGGAATGTTAGCGACACAACCGTTTGCCGTGAACTGTATAGTTACCCTCATGTTGCTTGCCCACTATTGGGCAATGGTGAAATCCCGAATCTATCTTCTGGATATGTCTTCTGTGAAAATACACTTTCAGTTGAATTATTCATGAATAATTCAACTGGAAGTGTATTTTTTATTATTTACCTCATTTTACGACAATAGGGCTTTTAATGTGGTAGGACCATCAAGAAATAATTGGACCGATTTAAGCAAAAATGTTCCAAACCACACAAACCTCATTTCGAGATAATTGACTTTAAAGTTTATTGCTGTCTTTCTCTGGCTTTGTAATAGAATAGAATAGAATAGAATATACTTTATTGTACAAAGATGCTACATAAATTCAAGAACATTAAATAAAAGTACAATCGGCGGTCTTATCGCCCATGGCGATTTCTTCCAGACAACCTTTGAATGGAGTATAGGAAGGACAACAAAAGTCGGTAGTTGCTAAACTAGCACTCGTACAATAATTTAATTTATTAATTAAAATAATAATAATAATAAATAACGTAATACTTAACGTTGTGTTTTTTTTAAATGTAATTCTAAGTGTACTAAACTAATATACATGCATGTATTTAGTGAATAAATTGTAATACTTTAGTAGATATTCAAGAAACTTGCACCTGGATCATTTTAACCAAATAAATTTTATATGGGTATGAGTTTTCTGTGTAGGCTGCGGAAAGAAAAATGCAAAAATGTTTCAAAAATGTCAAAAATAGAAACTCAAAAATGTTTATCATTCTAGTTTTATTTAAAAAAATACCAAAGTGACCCTACTCCTCATCCAAATCAAAGTCAAGTTTATCACATTAACCATCTATATCATCTATTATTGCATCGTCTCCCTTCAGTTTCTTATAGTAGTCAATGCAATCATTTGGTTTAAGATGAAATAATGATTTCAAATCGTGTAACTTCTTTTTGTCAACCCGTTTTCCTGACAGCTATAATAATTCTTTTAAATCTTCTACGACACCCAAATCAACACCTTTTTGAACCGACTGCCAAAAGGAGGAGGTTCTCAACTTGGCCGGTATTTTTGTTTTAATGTATGTACACCAATTACTCTGAGATTTATCATCCGATTTACGTGATTCTTTTTTAGTTCGATGCGCAATAGTTGCCATTTGGTCCCCTAAAGTTTAACATAGTTTGGCCCAGTAGTTATCATTTTATGAACATTTTTTATGAAAAAATTTCCATTCTGGTTCATATGTACACCGATTACTCTGAGATTTATGATCCAATTTACGTGATTCTTTTTTAGTTCGATGCAGAATAGTAGCCATTTGGTCCCCTAAAAATTTGTCATTTTTTGGCCCAGTAGTTTTCATTTTATGAAAAAAAAAATTCATTCCGTTCCATATGTACACTGATTATGCTGAGATTTATAATCCGATTTACGTAAGTCCTCTTTAGTTTGATGCCGAATAGTTGCCATTTGGTCCTCTAAAAAATTGACATAGTTTGGCACAGTAGTTTTCTTTTGGAACATTTAAGCAGAATGATTTTTGTTATATTTTCCATATTGTATAAAAGCATGATTTTTCCAAGTAGTTTGAATCATTATAGCAAAAAAAAATATTAACACATGTCAGGGCAATCAAGAAAATGCAAAAATGATTCTAACAGCTTGAAACACTTATTCATTTTAAAAAAAGGTCTTCGACATTTCAGCTGTGGGTTGGACCATACGGATTTTCGCCAATTATCGACATAGAGTTATGAGTATATGTTAAAATATACCTTATTTGGAGTACATAGGTCACAAAAACTCGAAATTGTCGAGGTTGTGGGTTGGAACATTTTTGCTTAATACGGTCCAATTATCGTATCAATTTTGTGTTATATATTAAAGAATATTACTAACTGTATGTTTCCCAAACAAATTAAATAAATAAATAAATCCCAAAAGTGCCCAACGTACCTAAAATTTTCACTTCAAAAAATGATCTTTATGCACTGCTTTACACCGTGAACTGAGAGAGAGAGAATTTTGGAACTTTTCAACATTTTAGGGAGTCTGGGTCGTTTAATTACTAGAATTAGTTAAAATAACCGCTTTTGCAAATACAAATTGTAGTAAAAACATACGGATGGACCCTTTTTTGATTAATCAGCGCTTGGATTTGAAGTCTGGTAAGGGCTTACACAGATGACGAACAAATCAAATGGATATTTGTGTGTTAGTATCCATACTAATTTATGTCATAAAATAGACAACATTGTATTAAATATTACATATATATAGTCTCGCTAAAACTCGAGAACGGCTGGGATGATTTGGCTAATTTTGGTTTTGTATTATTTGTGGAAGTCCAGGGAAGGTTTAAAAGGTTAGTAAATATGACAAAAAATGCTTGGAATATAGTAAAAATAACAATTTCGCTTGCCCGTAGAAACTATTCCTATCTGTCAAACATTAGATGTTCGTACCGTCGTTCAGAAATCAACGTTTTATATTTATCGATTCTGATGCGGTACGAAGTTTGCCGCGTCAGATACATTATATATCATAAACACAATGTATATAAGATGTTATAGCTTAATAGTTAATGCTGCTTAATGCTTCTTCCGATGACATGGGATCGAATTATAGTAAGAGAGTATAAACCGTTGAACCGGTTCTTCTGATCTACACATATAGACAATAGGAAAGGACAAATAAATCATAATTAATATATAATTTTATACAATCGTACAAATCTATGACGTCATAGGTTTTTACAAGTGAAAGCAATCTCATA
Source organism: Dendrolimus pini (assembly GCA_949752895.1). Taxonomy (NCBI): domain Eukaryota; kingdom Metazoa; phylum Arthropoda; class Insecta; order Lepidoptera; family Lasiocampidae; genus Dendrolimus; species Dendrolimus pini. Next base: position 3,261,630 of record OX457136.1, read on the forward strand.
ACGTATTAACTATTGTTTTAACAGCAATGAAAATTATATCTGTCATTATACTTTTAAGTCCATTCTTGTTTTTACATGAAATTTCAATTAAAACTTGAATAAATGTATTTATATTAAAATCTATAATGTTTTATGTTTAGTAAGATGTATATATAGTTATATTTAGATCATAATTAGTTATCTTTAATTTCTCAATTAGAGGATTTAAAGAAATTATTACTAACCACCAAACTTCTTTGAAAACGTTGTGATTTGAAACTCGATGAAACGAAACTAAAATGAAATATTCAATTATTTAAACACTATGGTCATAAAAATAGACTTACAAGTATTTTGAAGTTTTATGGTTCATAAATCAACTTGAAATTAGAGTATTTGTTCCTAATTTAGTTATCATAAGCCTCTGGTGTCATTTCTTAGAAGTGAAAACATGGAATTTGAATAATGTGTTGCAATATGTCTTACATATGTTATATACAAAATGTAATACTTTGCTTTAAAATATAATAAAAATAATAAACCTTATAATTATTTTTTTTATTTTTTATTTTACAATACTGCTGATAATCCTAATACTCCAGATACTCTATATTTATTTCATTCTGTTGTAGGTCATTTTTCTGAAGTTTCACTTCTATCATGTATGAATGGCATACACACAATTTTTTCTAACTAAATTCAGTCCCACATTAAAGTCTGTCTAGGCTTCTCCCTGGCTGTGGTGTAGGGTTCTTATAGTAGTCAGTGGACTGTTATTATATGTTGAGCTTTATTTCGACCACTGTACAAGTATTATACCAGACAAAGGTAAACAATGTGCGGTTTATTATATGCGTAAGCGTCGCCGGACGATGTAAGGCGGAACGGCTGTGTGATTGCAGTATTAGCAGCTTCCCTCCTAGCAAAGTAGGACCGGTTAAGCTCCAACATATTTCCGACGTGGTTAATTTGATTTGATTCGTTTCAAATTTCGAAAATGTATTGACATTGCAAAGCAGCTTATTAAATAAAGGCCATTGGTATCTCTAAAATATATTTGGGCGCAGCAAATGTGTCTAATAACCTATGACGTCACACTAACAAAAAGTACGCGTTATTCGACAGCCCTAAACCACTTTCTATTTATCCCAGCCCACGGCAAAGGGTTTACAGTTCTCCCTTTACGAATCAAAGTTACTCTAATTGCCGCCACAATTACGCAGAACGTATGTAAGTTTATTTTGGGGCCTGATTATTCCGGGCCCGTAGTTAAGCGTCCTTATGTTATCTAACCGCTGGTAACTGGTTATAACCGGCTGTAACCGCCGCTAACCGGTTATAAACCGGTATAATGTAATGTTTGTTGATTATACGTGTATCTTACTGTTTCAATTTGGGTTACACCACTTAGGATATTAGGTTGTGCCATTATTTTAAAGGTTTTATGTTTTGGGTTATAGGAGACCGAAACCTATCCAATTAGAACATGTTAATATAGAGTCTATTTATACCATTTATTGTATAAACTGTCACAAACATAAAGTTACAGAGGTGTAGTGTTCTTTGTTGGACAATTTGTCCTTTCAGACGCAAAATGTAGGCAATTTGTAGTGGTGCCTGGCCATTATGTTTGTAGTGACACAGAATCGCTTTGTCAGCAGTTTTTGCGATCGGGAAAATACGACGTGTGTTCGTCAGTCTTACCCGATAATTGCAACAGATCGGTTTTGTCCTGAGTAACACCTCCGCCCATACGGTGACATTACGTGTGTAATGTACATTTATGTGTGGACAATATACCGTGTAAATAGTTAAAATCTAAAACCTGGTTTAATTTCTCTCACACCTCAAGAACACCTTCTGACAAGCAACCTTCTGATTACTCAATACCGCAGTGGTAATACATATAAGGAATCACATACTATCCCACAGTGGGTGACATCATCATTTGCGCCACATAAGTGCAAAACAATGTCACATATTTCTAAATCATTTTTTAGCGTCAGTCAAGCAATTTCAAAATATTACCATTATACATTATGTAAGTAGTCATTAATTGTAATATAATTATTTCAAATTAAGTTTAAATATATTAACACTAGCTTCTGCACGCGACTTCGTCCGCGTAGAATAGTCTAAAAAAGTTAGCTTAACAAACCCCCTCATTTTGAAACATTCTTCATTAGTGCTCCGCTCCTTTAGATCTTAGTGTAATGATATATAGCCTTATAGCCTTTTTCGATAAATGGGCTATCTAACACTGGAACATTTTTTCAAATCAGACTAGTAGTTCCTGAGATGCTCTCTTAAGGGAGACTGTAACCTGGCCACTAATGCCGGAAACCCAACTTGTGGGGCGCTGTGATGATAAGCTGGTTCAATTGGTGATGGACTGTATGATAGAGATATGAGCTAAATCCTTGTACCAGAAAAGCAGAAGCTCCACCAACCTTGAGATCCGCTCTCTCCTGGCTCGTTTCAGGTTGCATGCACACAGGAACAGCACACGGCACTATATTGCACTTTGGAGCTAACACTTGTAGGTACAAAGTTTTACGGATATCAAATGTTCTTGGCACGGCCAGTAATCACACCAAGATGATAAGTTTTAGAAAAGTATCAGCGAACGGCGCGATGTAGTTCTCGTCAAACGCTGACTCAGAGTGATCAAAAATGGCTGCCCCGACCCTGCTGTGCATTGGCCGTCACCTTACACACAAAGAGGGTAGACAGCAATAAAAAAATAAATTAATGGAGCGATGTTCTACCTACTTCACTAGGCAAGGACCGAACGCAACTCAAGGTTGTTATGGCAGCATACTCTAGATTAGCGCGTTCAAGCAAACAAAAAAACAATCTCTTCAGCGTTGTATATTAGTATAAGATATGCTTTTTTGTAGTAAATTTTCCTAACTTTACGTTTAAGTATATTAATATTTGTTATATTCAAACACTCATCTGGTAGTCGGTTGTATAATTTTGATTCCAAACAAAATAGCCTTTATTTAAATCATAACTCAGTGACACTTGACATCTTTGTCTTCCATGATCGCGGCTACTGAAAAATGGCCAAAACGTCGTAATAATAAAAATCAAATATCGCGCTTAAAACCGTTAAAACGTAGTCGCGGAAACTTAAGAAAATTCTTTCTCTATTTAATTTTATTTACTTTCAGAATTTCATAACATAACACAAAATAACGATATTCATCCAATATCAACAAAGCTAGTGAAACAAAACCTGCGCATTTTTTTAAAAATTTTCTTTACTTAATTTTCCACGTAAATAATAAAAGAAATTAATGATATTGTTTCATGTTATTATGAAAGGGAGTACACCAAATTGTGTAGCATTTGTTAGGGAGATTACCTGCTCATTTGCTCACAGGAAAATGTAGGAAAAAAGCCCTTTAAGACAGGGTGACCATAATTTTAGAAATTAAGCAAACTATGTTTAATATTCTATGATACCATTTGTAATGAATTAAATTAATATATTATCAGATTTATTATAATTTAATCGACGACATGCTCATTTCGTGTATCTCTTTCATAACATACTGTACAATCCTAGCACCTTGTCACGCTTCCGGTTCTTTCACAGTGACTCAAGATCCCTGACCTCGTCAGATAATTTGCTTTTCAGAAGTACTAATTTATATTGTGTTTGTTATTTTTGTATGTACATATACATATGCTTTTGTAGTCTGTGTATATATAATATATATATATGTATATATATATATATATATATATATATATATATATATATATATATATACACACACAGACTACAAAAGTATATGTATATGCAACCATGACTTCTTATTTTTTAAACTATAACTTTATTGTACGATATGTACTAAATTCTAGGGGAAAAATATTGTAATTAAAATTTGTCCCAGAAAATCTATAATTTTTGGTCACACGGCATTAAAATAACAAATTTTCGTGTTAACAAAGCAAGTCTTTTTACTGCTCACCGCTCCTAAACACATTCATTCGTTTAAGTAAATTAACCTTGTTGCAAAAAATACCCAGTTCATTTTGGGCGAAATTACACGTCAGAAGTGGTGACTAGTTGAGGGTTATTTAGTTAATTTTCACCTGAGATGTGCTTGTACGTTGAGTTTGTATTGCATTAAGGACAGTTAATTTTTTTATTGTAGTTGCATTATTAAATAATAATTTTCACAAAACACCGAGACCGCCTCAATTTTGTACGAGAATAGCAATCTATGACGTCATATTTTTTACAATTCAAATAGCTTATAAACAATATTTAAACAGTAATTATAATTGTTTCTATGATTAACTAGATGTACCCGCAGACTTTGTCTTTGACTCTTAAAAAAAATCTAGAAACTGAATGCAGCGCCATCAACCGGGACCAATTGTTAATCTAAAAACCATTTGCGAATCTACTCGAAAAATCACAAAAAAACATCAAATCGGTCCCATCTTTACAGAGGTGTTCAGTGGCGCAACCTACCGGGTCCAATCATGAATCTGAACCATTCCGGGACCTAAATCAGACAAATGAAAACGAGTTGAAATGCAGTCACCATTGCCAAAATCGGCCGGGAAAGATCATAACAAATGAATTGCTGACAGGTGTTATAACAGATGTTTTGATGGATGAATATCATATTATATATATATATTTATTTATATACTTATTATCCGCACGACGAAAATTCCATAACACGAAAATATTAAAACTTGCTCCAGCTGTTCTTGAGTTATAAATGGTGTAAGTAACACGATTTTGTTTTACGAGTATAGATCTTCCTTCTAGATCTTCCTTCCTTACATTAAAGGTCTCCTGGAGGGGGCAAGCGCTTTTTCCTTACGTGACGATTTCTGCCAGTGCCACTCTGCTGTAAAACACGTTAAAGAACTAAGTTTCAAAACATCGTTCCAAAACCAGCAACTGGCATAAGAAAAAACGTATAAAATATAAAATAACTTATTTCTAAAATAATTTTCAATTGTAATATCTTATTAACCGACTTCCAAAATGAGGAGGTTCTCAACTTGGCCGGTATTTTTTTTTATATATATTATCTAAAACATCTCGAAGTCGGTGCTTAGTAATTTTCAAAATATAGTAATTTTTATGTTTTACTTTGCACCGACTTCAAGATGTTTTAGATAATATATGTTAATAATAAGATTAATAAAATTAAAAATAGCTTTAGAAATAATTTATTTTATACTTTTTAGTGTCTAGCTATGGGTAGTAGGCCTTCGAAAGGTGCCGCGCTCCTTAAAAAATATATGTCCCAAAAAACGGGAACGGAAAAAATGTTATAAAATGAAAACTACTAGGCCAAACTATATTAAATTTTTAGGGGACCAAATGACAACTATTCCGCATCAAACAAAAAAAGAATCAACTACTGGGCCAAAATATATTAAATTTTTAGGGGATCAAGTGGCAACTATTCCACATCGAACAAAAAAAGAATCACGTAAATCGGATCATAAATCTCAGATTAATCGGTGTACATACATAAAAAAATAACAAGTTGAGAACCTCCACCTTTTGGAAGTCGGTTAAGAACAACATGCGTTCAGCTCAAAATTGCCGTGGTTACTTCACGTAATTTTAATTTCAGCATCACACGAAGAAAAATGAGCAGCACTAATGACGAACAAGTAGATGAATGAACAAATCGGTCACAAATGAACGGTTAATGCTCTCTGACAGTGAATGATTTGGGAACGTTAATCACTCAGAAGGGTTGTTTCGAAAAAAGACCGAATGAGTTATGTTACGAGCTACGTAACTTATTTGCAAATTTGATTTAACGCTTTGTTTGGTTTTAATTAATATTTGTTTTTCGAAAGTTTATCTTTCCTTTGATTGGCTGATTTAGATTGATATTGTTACTAGTTACAGGAATCGAATTAAAATGACATTGGAATGACTATAGAGTTTATTAAAACTATACAAACACGTATAACACTGGTGCAAATATATCTGGATGCAACCAGTACAAACTGCACGATTCAATAACATGCGCAAAATCCGTCACTATATCGCTTATCGAATGTACGTCTTGCTTTGATCGTGGTTCTCGCTAGACTGCCTCACCCCTCCCTTCAGGCAATCCTTTTATTTTGTACAAATACAATATACCTCGACGCAAAATAACAATAACTAGAATTAGTTCAACACACCCTAATGACGGCCGTAAAACAGGTACAATAAAAATAGAATGATTTTCTTAATTACAAATTTACCAAATTACCATACCATAGAACTTACCAAATTTAACATATGGAATGTTAAGCAGGTAGAAAAGGTCCCCCGTTTTCCCCGTCACCTATGAGGTAGAGTCCGTAGGCGCGTTTTTTTATGTATGTTCTGGCGAAACATGCAGCAACATTATGAAGATATCAAAGTTAATGGAAGAAAATAAATTTGAAGATGAACTTCCGACTATGACTCAAATTTTAACTCCTGTCATTCCTCAAACTTTCACATTTGACGTTGATTTAGATTCTGAGCCACAGCCTGGACTATCGAAGAAAAGTCTATTAGAGTAGCTAGCTAATAAGTGATTAAAAATATTATGATGTCGAGGATTGCCTTATAAGCAAGATGTCCGTGGAGTAGGCCTACTGGGGATACCACGTAAAAAAACGCGCATACGGAGTCTACCTCATAGGTGGTGGGGAAAACGGGGACCTTTTCTACCTGCTTAACATTCCATAAGTTAAATTTGGTAAGTTCTATGGTAAAGAAAAGAGTTAGAAATTAATAAAAAAAAACTCACGTTTTTGCTTATAACTTCTTTAATTTTTAATTTAGGGCAAAAAGTTATGTAAATATATTTGTAGGCAAAATAATTTGCTACAAATTATGACTACAATTTTTTTGTAAGACGCTTAGTTTCCGAGATTTCGCGAAAAAAGTGTTTTCACCCCTTTTTCCAAGATGGCGGCCGGGGGACAAGGGTGGTGACCCCACAAACTTGAGGTTAAGCTTCTATTGACCCCCCCACATGTCCCAAAAACAAAATTGCGTCCTCTAACAAATGCAAAGCTCATGTAACATTTCAATGGAGGAACCTGTAGACCCGATTTAAAATAAACACACTGAATAAAGTTTATAAAATTATTAATAAATATATAATTCTAAATCATTTGCACTTCTTGGCACTCCTCAGCTTCTTTCAAAGGTAGCTTTAAATATGCTGCTTCAAAATATTGGAACAACATTACCCCGCCAATAAGGAACCTGCAGTCAGTTCAAGGGTTTAGGGTCAAACTTAAGAAGTTTCTTATTGACCACCAAAAATTCACCAAAAAAATAAAAAAAATATACATATATATATATATATAATTTATTGTTAATTATAATATGTGTTGTACTTGAATTTTATGTTATAAATATTTGGAAATTTATTGAGCTATTTGTTTTTGTTACCAAAATTATATAATTATTTATTAGTATAGTGCAAATATAATGTATAGTTTGCCGTGAAGTCGCTCTAGGTTCAAGCGGAATATCAGCGTTGATCTAACAAATCGACATTTTGGCTGAGCTTGACCCAATTTTTAGGACTTAATATGTATATCTCCTGATACTTTGTAGTTGTGTTCTGTTTTTTTTATTTTTATTATGCTTTGTTTGTTACTCTTAATATATATTTTTAGTTTACTTGTGTATATTCTCAAAATAAACCTGTTTTCTTTCTTCTTTCTTTCTTTTATTATTTCTTGAAAGAACTCAAAGCGTTCACTCAAATATCGTCACAAAGCTAATCTTAAAAGTATTCAATGTAAGAATACATACAATATCACGATAGCAAGTGAGGCAATCAACACGAATTATATACATGCAAATTGTGCCCTTCATAAGCTCTACGATATATCAATCTTTACTCAGCTTTGACAAGTTAACGTGACAAGTAATTCTCGCCGTTTTAACGTGACACCAGTTGGCACTCACGTGACGCACGCGATGTATTAACCTAAAGGGTAAATGGGTAAATACATACGTGATTAAAAGCCATGTAAATCAACTTAAGTTTCGAAGTAGTTCGAATCAAATTAGATTGCTGGTTCGACGTCATGTTGTAATTTAACTATAGTGACTTGTTTAGCCAACTCTCAAGTCACTCAAACGCACTTTGCTTAAATAATTAATATTTAATTTATTTTTCCTATCTTGGGCTTGCTTACGTAATCATTTCGGGATGTTATGTACAGTCGCGGTATGAAAAGGTTCACCAGTTTTCAAATTGATTCATTTCACGTTCCGCGTGTACACACAAAACAGATTGTTTCACAAAAAAATTATGTATAACTGTTTAACGATAAAGTTTAAAATTACTTCGATCTAAGTTGTTCGATTTTTATCTATTTTAAAAAGATTGTTTAGAGATGTAAAACGTTTTTATTGGTTTTTCTATTTATTATAAGCGTAGCGATTATATCCTATTTGTTTTTTGTATATGCAAGTGGAGATCCATCGTCTCTGCCTACCCCAATGGGAAACAGGCGTGACAATATGTATGTATGTTTATGAAGATTAAAACTATTGTTAATCGCAGTGTCAGTCATTGTCAACATCGCAACTTTCTTTTTTTACGTTTCTTAATTTCATAAATTAGGTACTGTTACTTGTACTCGTGGAAGCAAAATTCTACTTTAAGATGACGAACCTTTTCATACCGCGACTGTATATCCATCTATTCGTCTGGCTATATGTCCATCTGTGCATATTTCTTTTTTCCGTCTTTCTTTGTATGTCACAATCATTCACTCAGGAATTACCGGGTCTTTATGAATATTTAGTAGAAGAATATAACCTACAGGTCGTTTTGCAATATTGTCGAAAAATCGTGAAGCAAGTAAACATTGGTAGTTGCCACTATACATGTAACTATTTCGGGGTAGATATCACTAAAGTGTCATTTGTTAGATCCGTAATTAATTTTTCCTTTTTATGTTCTGAAAGTACGCTGAAGTTGCCTAATGAAAACATCACTTTTCGTCACTAGGAAACGATTCTCCCAGCTGTCAAAATTTTTTGAAAACTGCAAACTATGATAAGTGATGTGAACATGAGGCGCATGTCCCAGCGCCTCATGTTCATGGCTGAAACGCCGCAAATATGTGTCCATTGGTAATGGGTAATATTTATGGCTTTCGGGGTTAAAACCCTCGGGCCGTGAGGGCCTGGAGCTCATGACCTCTATCGAGACCTCGTCACGTCTAATTGAGATCTCGCATGACCAAAAGTGGAAATCGGTTATCATCGCCTATGGACATTTGCAACACCAAAGGTGCTACAAATGCGCTGCTGCTCTCTTAAGGGAGACTGGAACCTGGTCACTAATGCCGGAACACAACTCAAGGTTGTTATGGCGGCATACTCTAGTCCAGAGGCGGTAGCCATCTAGTCGGGCAAATGCCCTACCACCTGGCTGTGGGTTGTTTTGTCGCCTCTTACGACAGGCTGCCCGGCCGCAGGGATAAGTATTCTTTCTCCTGCACGGATAAAATGTATTTAAAAAATTTATTTAGAACTTGATTTATTTTTAATTGCTATTGTATATTTGTATCATTTTACTCATAATATTATACCAGTGAAAGATTTAATATTATTCGAACATAACACAAAAAAATTTAGAATAGTTTTCTAGTTTCGGGCCACTGAACAACAAATAGAAATCGCCTCTCAAAAGCGCAAACTTTGTTTAATAACTGTCATTGCATTTCAAACTTTAACTTCAAAGGTATTCAAAGTAATAAAAACTAAGCATCCTGCAGCCCAGTCTATTGCAATATCTAGACTCGTTCTAGACTAATAAAAGTTTCTAACTCTTTAGAAGGTTTTCCGAGAAAATTTTAATGTTCGCAAAGTTCTGCTGCACTTATTTGTGGAACATAGAAGACCGGGTGCGAACTTTCCACTATTTACTATGGTCTGGGTGTTTGGGATTGTACAGTGGTCCGTTCCGTTTCGTTTGTAAGTATCATGATTATTTGAATTGCATATAATAATAATTTGATCCTGATGTGTGAGATAATTTTGTACCGACAAAAAAATATTTTATCGACTAATAAATCCAATATTTTCATACTCTTTTGTTCGAATATACATTTAGCAGTAATTACTAACAGAAATATAAAAATATGCTACTTTATATAATATTAGCTGACCGGTGCCTACTTCGCTGAGCGTGATAAAAAATTCTCATGCACGAACGCGCCCAAATCAAATTATAGCCCATATCCATTAATAATAATGTGACTTTTTGCTGGTGAAAGAATTTTCAAAATCGGTTCAGTAGTTCAAGAGATTAATTCCTAGGGGACGTCCATTAATTACGTGATTTTTTTCTCAATAATCCAACACGTTTACCACCAAAACATACACTTTGAAGAATCTTGCGTGAGATTATCGGAGGGGGGAGGGAGTTGAGGGAAATTTTACGAAATCTCACCAAGGGGGAAGGGGCGTCGAAAAACGCCCCCCTCCCCCTACAACTAAAACAAATTCAAAACATTACCTCTTTATGATATCAATATAGAAAAGCTAGAATAAAATTTATTTTTAAAATCCGTTTCACGCTTGGCCATTTTTTTATATTTCAACTTCTGCATAGTGCAAACATTTCCTGGATAAAGTTGCGTTGAATGTAATTTGTTCTATGTTTTTATTTGAAACTCGAAGTGCATTGCAATATGCAACAAAGTTGCCAAGTCCACGAAACTATTTGCTTTTTTATTGTTCTGCTAGTTTGTCCCGCGGCTACGCGTGTAAATAAAATAAATCTACGGACCAGGCAGAGTGGTAGCTTTTTTTTACACAAACACTTAAGACGGTTACATAAACATGTATCGATGGGTGAAAGGCTATTTGTTTTAAACGACTATTTTTAAAAATTGTCGGGAGAAATGTTTGAAGTTTCAAATGTCCCAAAAACCACATCACTAACGAACTATGTCCCATACTCAAAATAAGAACATCTATAGATTGAAACTAGACATCAGGTTTTTCATATTTCTTTAAGTTGAGATTAGGATAAAAAGAAACCACCATGATAAGTGTCACACAAAATGTCGCCTAAAACAAATAGCCTTTTAACCCGAGATTTGAAAGGGTATTTGTACATATATAAGAAATAAGAAAGAAACTAAGTCCGTATAGTCTAGACAACTGCACAGCTAAACATAGAGGCGAATTTTAGGCAGCCTGATTTGAAGTAATACTTTTAGACCAGTGCTAAATAAAACCTTCGAAAATGATAAAAATTGTATAAAACATAGTAGGATGGACCCTTTGGAAATAGAAGAGAATATAACAAAAATGAAAGGCACAATAATTGACGGGCGATCTGAGGTCGGGAAGTGGAAGGAGGTGAGTTTTTAAGAGTAAAAAACGGTTTATCTCGATTTCCGACAAAACTACAAGTCCTATGGAAAAAAAAGTTAAATGGCAAAGTTGTAGGTAATTTACATGTTTTTCACATAACCTCAAAATTTATGTGAAAAATTCAAATAACCAAGTTTTTGGTTTTTTTATCTTATACAAAGAAAGAACACGAAATTCGGTGAAAACTTACCCTTTTATTTTGACTTAATATCGCAAAACCACCCTAATTTTCAATCGAAAATTATCGCGTCAGAATATCAGCTTTAAAAAAAAGTCGGTGGACTTTTTGAACCTATGAGGTTTGCGTGTGATGCAACACACCCTCGCATTTACAGGAAAACTTCTTCTATTAAATACAAGATTTGTAATCATACATTATATCGTGTTCTCCATCGTGTCTATAGTGACGCATATGTATACATATACATACATATATACATACCTATACATATATAACTGAATATATTAATATTTTATTAGAAAAGCTTAATGAATCCCCTCAATAACTTTATTTATTAAATCCATCAATTTAAATCATAAACTTGTAATAATAAAACGAATTGCCTTCATTTGTAAAATACAGTCTTTATGACTTAATTTTCATAGGAATTTCATCTTCACGTCTTAGAAAACTAAGACTACTAGATAATCCTTTACATTAATATTCCTGAGTGATCACTTTATATACCGTTTTACTACATTTTAAGTAATCAAAATGTTCGTTAACCATTGAGTAATACTTAATAGCTATTATATTCTACTGAGTAAAGTTATTTCGCCTAACAAAGATATTGTTTAATTATTTTACTAATTTATCTAACTACTAGCTACCCGCGACTTCATCCGCGTGGATTTGTTTTCGTTGAACCCTAAATAAAAAGTATAAAAACTAGACTAAGTTACTCCTTTTAACATCAGCTATCTGCAAGTGAAAGTCCCATCAAAATCGGTCCAGCCGTTTCAAAGATTTGCCGAAACATCCACTTACCTCTCCTCCCGTGAGGCGCGTTACAGATCGCCCCACACAATGAGAGGTGGAAAGACGCAGGCAATGGGTGAGGCCACCACCACCACCTTCTAAGGCTCGCGAAGAAACTAGACCATGTATCCATGGCCCTGGCATAAAGGTGAAGGTAGGAGTTTTAGTGGATATTCCCAACCGTAACAATGGTACTTTTGCTTGCGGTGCTTGTGTAACCCCGACGTGTTGAATCCCACACACCAGCCGTGACTCCCCGCGCAGGTGATGGACTTCCATCGGATTTACCCTCCTACAAAAAGAGTGACGCACCACCGGCGGGAGCCTATTGCTCAATCCATTCCTGCTTATAGTTATCGGTTGTCTCAATACCTTTCCTATCTCTCATATACCCTTTTATTAGAAAGTATATCTAAACACATGCATGATCTTGTAGTTTGTTCGCACGGCCCAATAACCCCACATCGGGATACAGTAATGATCTATATCCTTTATGTGACGGATGCTCCTATTGAGATATACTGAGGTGATTTAAATTTGACTTGCTTTATTAATACACTGTAACCTTGATATAATAAATGTAAAGATTTGTACCTCTACCCCTTTCGTGAGTAAAAAAAGAGATGCCTTCTTTTCTTCTTCTGTTTATTCTTTCAAATTACTATATAGCTACTACATCATTTTTTCTTATTATCTATACATACATATTGTCACGCCTGTTTCACATTGGGGTATGCAGAAACGATGGATCTCCACCTGCTACGATCCTGACAAGCGCTTTTTGCTTCATCAACTTTTATTAATCTTTTCATACATACAGACTTATTTAAACTACTTTTTATCTGACCTTTCTTCAAAATATCTTCAATTTGATCAAGGTGAGTACCTCTCGGTCTACCGGCAACGACTCTACGAGTCACATTGCTGTCATATATTTGTTTTGTGATTCTGTTTCCTACATTCTCTCTACGAACCCAAACCATCTTAATATTCCTTTTTCAGGTCTTGTCACTACATCTGCTTTCAATCTACAATGGTCCTTTATGACACTGTTCCTTATCATATCACTTACATTAAACCTTACATATAGTTCTCAAAGCTCTCATTTCAACTGCATTTATATAATATTACATTAAATACTCTTGTATACATATCTTAAATACGGTCAAGTTAAGGAACTCCGTCAATGGGGTAAGTTCATACAGCTCTCGTTTATTAACTTTTTAAACGGAATTTTAAGCCAACTACTTACTATTCGAAGACAGATTTAAATGGTGTTTTAGCTTCACTGACTGATTTGATGTTGTGGTAACTATTAAAACACAGAAATAATTAAAGGTGTATGAAGTTCCCCCACAGATGGACTTCGCCACCGTGACTATATATATAATCCAATTTTTACTTCTTACTGTCGAGTTTATACAGTTATTTTCTTTTATTAACTATTTATATCGGCTAACTTTAGACTTAACATTTTAATTTCTAATTACATCTAACACTCGCGGCCGCATATCACGCGATATGCTTGCAGCGTTTTTGCTTGCCTGAGTTTTTAATGACCACCTTTGTTCAAATGTTGATCGCGAATCTCAGAAAGTCTTGTCAGAGCTTCTTACCAATGATCGCGAAATTCAGAAAGTCTTGTCGGAGCTTCTTCACAATGTTCGCGAATCTCAGAAAGTTTTGTTGGAGCTTCTTCCCAATGATCGCGAATCTCAGAAAGTCTTGTCGAATCTTCTTCACAATGATCGCGAATATAAGAAAGTTTTGTTGGAGCTTCTTCCCAATGATCGCGAATCTCAGAAAGTCTTGTCGAAGCTTCTTTCCAATGATTGCGAACCACAGAGAGTCTTGTCGGAGCTTCTTCCCAATGATCGCGAATCTCAGAATAAAATTATTTATTATCCATATCTATAGTTAGATCCAAAATTTCATATCTGTAACATCGTTAATTTGTACACAGTATAAGATATTGTCAGCTCGTTTAAAAAGTGACGTCCTCAGTAAACCTTCACGAAAAATATCCGCTAAAAATATCCGAAAATAAATCACAATCAGCGATAAATCAAACTTAAACACCATGCCAAGGGTTGCCCTGTTGCCATGGCAACCAGTCAACAACCCGAATAATTCCAATGGGTAGATTAATCGATCCGACATCTGCGAAAAGCGGATTGAGTGCTCCAAGATTAGTCATTTGGGATTAATACACAACAACGCGTTATGCGCTTTATACGCATAACTTAGAGTCGTTTTTCTAATGGATAGAGATTACAAGGCAAGGAATAAATAGATCAGTTGTTCGAGCCTAATTTATGTGGTCGGTGTATTTGTATGAAATCTTTACGTCATAAACAGACGTCGAATATTGTAACGTCCTCGATATGTTGTGGATAATAAAGGAAACTGGTATATTAATAACGGATAGAATTCTCTCGTTAATGTGTCTGTGAAATATGTCGGGGCTTTGTTTCGGGTTGTTGCGAACTTCCTACAAGATATTCTATTTCATACACGATAAATAATTTGAGCATTCAATTACTTTGATACTTACATTTATCGTTGTGGCTTAATATTTCTGATTGTACTCTTAATACGACAATTTGTAGATGTGTGCGTTAGTAATTCAAATTAAGGTTCAAAACAGTAGAATATTTTGTCTTTGATATTATTACTATAAGGTTTCATTAAAACATACCAGACATAGACAAAACGAGACCGAGAATCTCCTCGAGGATTCTAGCTTAAGCTCTGCCGGAGATCCGCTTTATTTCACACTGTTTGAATATTTATCTCGAATAGGCTCCGAAATATTTCAACGGATTCAATTTAAAATTTTAGATACTACAACAACAGAAATGTTAACAACAAAAATACAAAGAGTATTGTTTTTTGTGTTGATTGTACACCAACATAAGAAAAGTAATACATTGTCTTAACTATAAGGTAAATACAATGGGCGGCCATATTACTTAAAGTAATCTATTCCAGGCAACCTTTGGATGGACAAGAACTTATTAAAAGTTATTTGTTGGCGGGCAGTACAATAATATACTATAAATAAACTTAACTTAAATTTACATATATGTTTCATTTCATTTCAGAAGATATGAATGTAAATTTCAAGGCCTGCACGAAAGTCGTGACTTCCACATCTAGTATAAAATAAGAGAGAGTGTATTTTATTACCAAAAAATATTTCGATATACGGATATTCGGATATCCGCAATAATCTATCGCTCACGCGTTATTTATACGCTTGGGGATATTCGAGTTATGATTTTAGACCGTCCGATAATGTTTCATACGAAGCAGTAATACACTTAAGGTTTGACTTGATCCGTGTATAAACTTCTTTATTGGGTACAAGATTCCAGTTAAGTCCAAATCCACTTCGGGAAAGAGGGGAACTAACGGAGAGTTCGTTTACATAATCATAGACGATGGCACTGTCCATCAGGTGGATCATCTACCTGTTTATCTGCTTTAGGCAAGAAAAATAGGCCTCGAGTCCCGGGTTCGATTCCTGCGATGGTAAACCTTTGTTTTACAATCGCAACACGCTTGGCTTGGGTGTGTGTGTGTGTTTTTCTGCCAATTAAATATCTTTATATAATACTAGCTGTATATATATATTTTACGTGTCGGGAATGGGCGTGTTTAATTACTGCATCGGCATCTACTGACTTCTAAGTATTCCGATACAAATAATGATTATAAAATAGATCTGCACATCACGTAGTCGATAAGATTTTTGTATATATCGTCGTCAGCCAATCACCGTCCACTGCTAGACGTAGGCCTCTCCAAGTCAGAGCCACGCATCACGGTCCTCTGCCGTTTTGTATATATAGTCTAAGTAAATTAAGAACACATAAATATACAACAAGAGTAACAACTCTGTCTTATTTTATACTCGCCCCGTGGCTATTAAGCCATGGGCTCTCGCCAGTGGTTGATCACTATATCCATTGGAGTGGATAACCATTATAGACGGAGCATTCAATGTATTACCCTTACAATATGAATAAATTTAAATACACGACGATTACTAACACTGTAAGAATAAGTCTGTATTTATAAACTCCAAAAATAAAAGAGCGTGAAAGTCTCTTAGCACAATAATCAATACTTATATTTATAAACAGGAAAAAATTGTGAGTGATTGAATTGTGAGTGTAAGTGATTTTGAAAATTATTTCACTAGTAGAAAACTAGATTATTCCTGAGTGATAAAGATTATATTTTATTATAATTAATATTATTTTTAATTCTTTAATGACGCCCAACGAAGCAAGCACAGATCAGCTAGTAAATAGTATGTTGAAATATCACTAGTTGTGAGCTTGTTAACCCCGAGACGTAAAAAATCAAGTGATATACGTATCAAATTTGTGACTTTTCTGTCTGTATTCCGTCTTCTTGTCTTTCATACTTTCTACGAATAAATAGAGTGTATAGTTTTCGCGTATTTTATTTCTTGTCTGTATTTAGTTAATTCTAATATCAAAATAAAGTTATTATTATCATAAACTAAAAGGTACGGACCTCGAGGACAATAAAAAGTCACATACAAAGACAACCAAAATCATTTAATTTTCAAATGTCATTCAAGAGAACGGAAGCATTGAAATGAAACGAAATAATTTCCGCCACTCCATCGAAGAATATTGAATTAAAATACCCTTCCAAATATACTTTAGCAATAATTCCAGTTACAGAATACGATCCCCACTGGATATGAAAACATTAAATGGATACTGAATGTGTATAATGAAGAGGGGAGAATGGGGAATCCGTGCTACGAGGGAATTGACCTCAACTATAAAAATAATTAAACGTAGTTATACCTTTAGGTGAGTAATAAATGTTCTTATTTATAGAGAGTAACTTTGAACGCTTCTTTAAGAACCACAAAGAAACATTCAAACTTACTCTAACTCTCTATACCTGCCAGAAAATGCACTGTGGTCTTAATTAAAGTGGGTGATCAAAGAGTATTTCTATACTGTAGATGAATTTCTCAAAAGTGTTTGTAGTTATTATGTCCCGTATACATAATAACTACGCTAAAATATATAAAGCTTAGAAATTTTTATTTAAATTTTTATTTTTAAATTATTTTTTATAGAAATTATAAATGTTCATTCTTTATTTATTACTAAAGATTAGTTGACATGTTTCTGAATTAGAAGATTGATGTGAATTTTATTTTAGTATTCAATAATAATAATAACGATGAGGACGCCATGGTCCCCATAGTCCCCGATCTATAACTCCACTAGCAGTTCATTCCAATAGCCCGGTACCTTTTGTTCACAATCTCTACGATAGTCCTACACTTAGTGGGGCTTGCCCTTGGGTGCATTTTTATATGGTGTGCACAGAGACAATCCTTGATCAGTATCACGCCACATTTAGATTAAATTTGTCGAGAGGCCTCTACGTGTTAACGTTTGCGTGGGCAACGCTCCCGTTGCCCACGCAAACCCTCCAAAAGTCCGGACCATTTTTATGGCCCGAGGTCTTCAAAGACGTGCAATAAATAATAAGTCGGCAATAAAATACCCATATAAAATTACAATACAGTCAAAAGCTATTAAATTAAATAAAAATAAAAATCATGTCAATTCAATTCACACGTGTATTATTCATTTGCGTTACGGTGCACAGAATGCCAGCTCCTAAAAATAGGGTTGTCAAGGCCATCTAGAAACATGTGGAGAATCCCATTGCCTGAAGCACGGAGGCGAGCCCAGAAAAGCCCCGCGATGCTGCGTGACCTCCTTATCACAAAGACATCTGCAACACTCTGTTTGGCGAACAAGCCCGAAGCGCTACAGAATCGAGGCAGATTCATTAGGATACGATATGCCACAGTATTTAAACTATTTTGTATACCAATATGTGGTAGATTGTACTGTTCATCTACAATTGTATAACACCTGTATTCACTAAATTTTTGCAAATAAAGACAAAGATATTGATAATTAAATACATATTATCTTTGCTTTATTAAGTATCTATGGAAAAGAATTTTCGCTATTTTCTTATTGAATTATGGACTCCGCGATAAATCAGTCTTACCTATAATATGTAGGCAGATAAGACGATGAAAATCAAAAGCAAATAACTAAGTACTTATTATTGAAATTTCAACCTTGTTGAGGCAATATTAAAGTTCATTCAAAATTCTAATTAATTCATGACATTCCACCAATATTGCGCCGCTTGGGAAAATGTCCGCCCGCTCATTCTTTAATAATATAGAAGATTTAGTTCGTATATTTATTCATAGAGCTCCATTAAATCGGTATTTGGAATTTTAAGGGACTGTTTGACGACGCGAAAACGTAGGAGTTTACTGCCCACTCAGAGATAGCAATTATGAAAGGAAATAAATGATTTATTTTAAGAATAAACAGAATCCAACACGACGAAAGGTTGCTAGAAGTGACTAAGGCCCAGTGCTTTGTCATCTCGCTAAATAATGTTAACCCAAAATACTCAATAGCTCCTAAGGTGTTACTCAATATTCAAATCATATTATGGTTATGTTAAAATTATTTTATTGTTTAAAAGATTTTTGAAGCTACTCCTATTAAGATGAATACGTACAAATTGGTCAAATCAAATCAAATTATTTATTTGCTCAAAAATATGGTAAATAAACATTACATGACAGTATGTTATTTTATGTTTCACATGTGTTTCTACTTTCAGGCATACAAATGGTAACTATAACACCATAAAAAATCAACAGAGTCTAGTACAATAATTATTTTTATATTCATATATGACTATATTAGTTTGGCTTAGGACAGAAATCCTACTATTGTAGTTTGTCATAATACATCAAAAATCGTTCTCAGATTAAATTCGTAAACTCATAGCAAAAAAAGGAAAAACTCTCAATAACAATTAGGATACATATAAATCAAATGTAGTAATGTAGAATATGTGACATATATATAAAATATAAATAAATGACTATTGTAATAATGATAACTTTATTAATATAAATATGACGAATCCAAATAAATGAATATTGTAATCTTCCATTTAATAATTATGAAGTCAATAAATATTGTAGTCGGTGTCGATAATAATTATATAGGGTAGACTGGGGGAAATCCGCTCGACAAGACCACTCATTGTACTTTATGTGCAACAAAGTTTGGTATCGCCAAGTAACCTTCTTTCGGCATATATAAACTTTTCTTCTATTAATTAAAAATTTTCCTTTAAATCTGACGGCGCGTTTCCTTTTTCGCACGTCACGTCAATCATTCATGTCATATCATTAAATTAAATAAATTGCTCCGCTTTATAAATAAATAAAATAACTTAAAATATACCACGCCCGCTCTACATAAATATAAGTAATCTCTCCGCACCATTAATGCAAAGTAAATGAACATAAAATAAATATACAGCAATAAAATTAAATAATATAAAGTACCCTAAAGTGTGTGAAGTGCATAGTGGACAAGGGGAGCAGCTGTTTTCACGTTCATTTCATTTTTCATTCATCACCTGATGGTGAGTGCGTGTTCCGATTCCCACTTCAAAATTGACCCAATCTTATTTTCTTACTTTGAAGCAGTTCACTTCCCGCTAAATCCAGCGCCGCCGCAACAACGTTATTCATTCATTCAGTCTTCAACTATATTTAAAGAAAGAAGTAAAAATATGAATACATACATACATAACTTCAAGCCAGGTCCTCTGCGGGGTAGACACGAACAACAGAGCGCCATACAGGCTTATTCTTACACACCTCACTTGCTTCTTTGACATTCATAGCTCTTGTCATGCACGCTCGTCTGTTCTTAAGGCTCCTGACATCACCTAATACACGATCAAATATTATAAATAAAAATATTAATATGCGAGAAAATAAAGCTTGTTGGCAACACCAACAAACAATTAATTTTTGACTTTGTCACACACATACAATGGTGCAAATAGTCTAATAATTAAATATCTCTCGTCATGCAATTTCTACCTTTTCCTTAATAGTTTGAATTAATCAATGCTTATTCTATATATCCTTATAAATATATTCAAAAACATCCAACTGTCTTTCATTACACTTTTTACATCAAAGCAATCTAACTAAAGTACTTAATTCTAAGAAAAACTTTTAAAATTTACCCCAACTGTATCATTTATACCCATAGTCCAATTTTCACCTTCTTATCACTGGCAAATATTATTCTCTTAATTTCACATTATTATTATTTATGATGATAATAAAAGCGACAGCCCTAGTGGCAACAAGCCAAAATTGCTTTAATAAAACACCTGAATAAATTCACCTAGTTTGCGTAATTGAGTCTTAAACTTAAACTACTTAAAATTATCTTAAAATACTACTGTTTTTTTAGCGTTCTTTAATTATTTTTGCTCAGTCGGAACACTTACAAATTTATCATTTTCGTTCGTATATCTGTGTAAAAAAAACTACTAGATGATAAAATTTGGTAGAAAAGTGGTTTCTGTAAAAAATCACACAAACCTCGTAGCGACTATATTTAAAACGACAATTTAAATAACATACAATCATAAAAGCAATTCCTGTCCATATTCAAGAAACATTTGTTTTTCTTTCATTACAGTTTTTACACCAAACTAATCAAGTTAAAATGCTTTATTCTTACACAAACTTTTCAAATTTTCCTCGGCTTTGTGATACATATATCACCCAAGTCAAATTTTCACCTTCTTTTCACTGGCAAATATTTTTCACTCAATTTAACATTAGTATGATTTACGACAATAATAAAAGTGACAGCCCTAGTAGCAACAAGCCAAAATTGCTTTAATAAAATACCTGAATAAATTCCCTGATCGCGTTCTGAGCTTATTAATATCACTTTGAACGTATAATATATGTTATTATATATAATGTTAGTCATTAAACTCAAGTACTACATTAATATACTATAAAATACTTACTCCCATTCTAAGAGTATTATAACAATTTTGGGTAAAATGGAAACCCTATGTTCTACAAGAGTATCACAACGACCAAGTTCACGATAGCGATTTTTCCCATTCCACTTGACTGCGGGCGTTAGAATCATAAACTCCGGTGGAATGGATTATGGGGCGTTGGTGTTATTGTTACGAGTTGCAGGACTCGAATTACAATATCGTTAGAGTTGCTATAGAATTTATTAGAACTATGCAAACACGTATAACACAGGTACAAATATAACTGAACACAACCAGTGCAAACATAATTCACGATTCAATAACACGCGCAAAGTCCGTCACTAACGTCTTGCTTCGCTTGTGGCTATCGCTAGACTGCCTCAACCCTTCGTTGGGGCATTGCTTTATACTGTACAAACACAACATGTCTGTGGGCTGAATTTCTAAAAATCACACCTGGCTAATGACTAATAAAGATTACAATCCACAATGGGCTGTTTTTCCAATCACAAATTTTAAACACAAAGTAAAAAAAGAAGACGGTTATAAAAGCGTTTCAATGTTATTAGCTCAAACACCGACGGGTAATAAATGTGCTTTGTTTACAGATATACAGGTGGCCCTAATTGTAACATTATTACCAAGGAAATACACAAATGACATTTGGTTGATTTGAAAACCGCGACTTTTTCAATGTCAAAGGAGATAATTAATGCTCTATAGTCAGCGCTGTGTGTTTGAAAATGATAACGTCATTAGTGACGTTTTCACCACGACCATAACGACCGCGTACGCCCTGTGGAACGGCAGACGGAGCATTTTAGGCGTGAGATACTAAACGCGCCCTACATATTCTTGTGCTTCGTCCGTTCGTCTGTTTCTTTGTCTTTGTTCGTCCAATTATGTTTAATATATATATATATATATATACTAGAGTTTACCCCGCGGCTGCGCCGCGGGTTAACCTCTAGTGCGTGTCTCTTGTTTATAGAGCAAGTGCTACAGGTTATATTATATTACATTTTTATGTATTTGCCCACCGAAGATTCACTTTATTTTATATCGCTAATTATACCATCCCCCGTCTATCTGTCAACAAAATAAATTAAAAAACTTGACCAAAAAGGCCAAATAGTCCAAAATGACCAAATAGGCCAAAATGACCAAAAAGGTCAAAATGATCAAAAAGGCCAAAATGACCAAATAGGCCAAAATGACCAAAAAGGCCAAAATGACCAAATAGGCCAAAATTACCAAAAAGGCCAAAATGAAAATTATCCCTTGTCCATCCTCAGTATTTAATGTACATACGTACCGAATTTCAGCCAAATCGGTCCAGTAGTTTTTCCGTAAAAGCATAACAAACAAACAGACAAATATCATTTTATCCCGGAAACTATCCCATTTTTCGGGATAAAAAGTATCCTATGTTCATCCTCGGTATCGAAAATATATATATACTGAGTTTCAGCCAAATCGGTCCAGTAGTTTTTACGTGAAAACGGAACAGACAGACAGACAGACAGACAGACAGACAGAGATACTTTCGCATTTATAATATTAATAGGGAAGGGATAATAGGGATAAAAGAAAGTCGTGTTAGTTATACTATTAACTCAAGAATGGCTGTACCAATTTGACTGAAAATTGGTGGAGAGGTAGCTTAGAAACAGGAGACGGACATAGGATACTTTTTATCCCGTTGAAACCGGTAGGTGGCGCTGAGATCGGGTTCTAGAATCCTCCTAATCACCTGGACCGATTTTAGTGATTTTGTGTGTTTGAGTGGGTTCCCTGATGATTTATATCCACAATTGGAACCGGTAGGTTGTAACACCCCCCCAAATAAGATTAATAAAGTTGTGTCTCTACCCCATAAAGATCCAGAAGATGTATATAAATACATCTATGAGCGATGAGTATATAGATACTCTTAAATTTTTCGCCCTTATAAT
The DNA here is from genome assembly GCA_949752895.1 of Dendrolimus pini. Lineage (NCBI taxonomy): Eukaryota > Metazoa > Arthropoda > Insecta > Lepidoptera > Lasiocampidae > Dendrolimus > Dendrolimus pini. The sequence goes on from OX457136.1 coordinate 3,284,881, forward strand.
TATTATAAGGAAATCTAATATAGAATTTCCTTTATTTAAGTTGGCTGTGATAATATGTCTAGAGATAGGTATCCTACGTTGTGTGTATACATATTGTAGTAACTCAGTTCTATGGTAATTTGTCTGGACAAGTAATTCATCTAAAACTAAGAAGTTGATTTGTACCCGGTATAAATAACGGATTGTGATTACCTATAGATTTACCAAACTACTTGCCTACCTTTAACGAAACTAGGGTGAGAGAATAGTCCGCTTCCGTAGAGAATACATTCCTATACCAAGTTATTTAAATATATAACTATAATACATTATTTATAATAATTTGATTTATTAGATTTGTATATCAAAATATGTGTATATAATACATATAGGTATTATATGTATAAGATGTTTGTAAGATCTTAGTGATTATAAACTATGAGTTTAATGAGTATATATAAATGATATAATAAATTATGGAATTTGGAGAGGGATTTATTTAATGAAGATTTAATAAAAAGGTATAATAAAACCCAAAATGCCTTCCACCCGGGTCAAGAAGTGATCCCTCAAAATCACTTTTTATTATACCTTCAGGATAGAAAGGAACTGGTCGATAAACCAATCGCAATAATTATATTCTTTAAATATTATGTGAGTCATTTAGGCCGATAATCCAGTTCGGTTATAGTGTGTGTGTGAGGCCAGAATAGGGTTTTGAGAGTGCCAAAGCAACTCACAAAAATACATAGCGTCCTTTCGGTACTTAGTATCGTAATACTGCCCCCTGAGGCTATCAAGTATAAATAGGCTGTCTTTCTGTATATAGAATTTAGACGCCGAGTGATTGGTAATATAGCACTCAGGTGGGAAGCACTTACTAGTCACGCATGTATTGATTTGAGATATAGGCCACGAAGACGAGCGTTTCACCAAACGTTTCATATCAGCATTTAAATGACTAACAATAATTTGTTGAAAGTGCCAATATGCAGCTTTCAAAAATACCTACATTGTGTACAAATCAGACGGTTCGGATATTTCGAACGTGCACTGCGAGTTACTGTGTCTAGGCCAACAATCTATTATAGAATTATCGACCATAGATAGACAAGTAAAGCTGTATTAGCGCTCAAGCAGATACACCGCTGACGAACATAAGTATTATATAATTTAATTATGATATAAAATATTGGCTCACTTCCCAGTATGAGGATAGGAAAGGCATGATATGATACCATTGGCATAGTCTTACCTTTTAAGTGTATTAATTTAAGGAAATTAACTATCAACTGAAACAATCATTTGGATCAGAGTTAATTCCAGTGATAATCAACACAGAAAGGCAGGCATCTAGTGCCGACTGAATTTAACAGTTCATTGGTGAGTCACATCTACCTCAATACAGTCCAAGTCAAACTAGACCAGACAACAAGAGCCGTTTACTTAAGCAGACAAGACAGTTAGAGCACTGACTCGAAGCACTACCGGGTAACAACCCATTCCGCCGCATTTGTCTAATTGACATTTGCGAACGACCTATGTGTAAAACACAAACTGTGAATGAGGATGTTACGATAATAAATATCGTACCCACATGTAGGCAAGAATCATGTACCATAGCTACGAAGTACAATTCTCAAGAACTAATCGAGCTATCTGTCCATTTTGCCAAGCACTGCCTTGCATAGAAATGACTAAACAAGAACTTGTATGTCAAAAATAGGATAAGTATGTGTAGGGCCTTTAACCCTGATCCAAGTTAAACTGGTATGGATTTTGCTAAAATTATTATAAAAGATAATACTTGTACACGTATATAGTATCTTGTATGGAACTAAAGATATCTGTGTACAGTACAAGGATTGTAATGTGAACTTCATTAATATAATCGTTGATATTATAAGTATTGAACATTTATATAATGTTTCGTGCTATGAAATTATGTATTATATATTATCATCATCAATTAGGCGTTAATTCCAGTTGCATTCGCTATCCTTGCCTTAAAGCCAGGGGACTCGCTATCAGAATAAGTATTATATACACGCTACTATAATACGTATGATATCAAATAGTTTCGATAGAAGACTAAAACTTATAACTCCATATTTATCGCTTTATTAATGGCGCCCCATAGACTTATTTAGAGTTAGTGAACCAATATTATATAGTGCGATCAAAGATATTGAAAATACGTATACCTGATCTTAGTGCTTCAAATAAATAGTCAAAGTTATTTACCGCTGTGTAAATCATTATAGAATATATTTTTAATACACCTAATACAATTAATATTATAAAAAAAACAGGAATTATAGTATGAAAATTACGTACATCAAATAAATTCGTGGATTTCAGTCGAACTCTATTCAGCCACCTATATAAAAACAAACAACTATAAGCACTATGACTAACATGCAAGTCCTCGTCATTAAACGGGGACTCTATTACTCACGGAACCGCTACTAATATTTCAGGACCTCGAAGGTTGGAATGCGCCTAACTAGAACCACTTCTAATCTATCGATCTCCGCACAGATCGGACTATCAGTTCGGAATACTAATTTCTAACACTTTGACACCTACACAATTTTATTACGCAAAATGATTTATTACGTTATTATTAATTAACCTGCCGAATTGAATCAGAACTGCTACTAATCTAGTGCTAATTAGATATCAAAATTTTAATAATAATGACTACACTACAACTTCGTTCGCGTAGCTCAACGACATACCTGGAGCTATATTTCGACCGCGTGATCCAGTATTAAAAGCCCGATGGATCTCAGATTTGACAGCGAGGCTTCGACCTCTGAACGACAGATGATACAACTGCCAAATCTTCAAGCAAAACCCGCGAATTCACGTTTTGAAAGACTGTCTTAAATTCTTCACGAGAGTCCCTGTGCAAGTCTGTCTGAAAACCAGTCAGAGTCACCCCAAAAGTCTGTGTAAAAGTCTATAAAGGAACCTTCGTGAATCCTCGTAGAGTCTCTCAAAATTATTCGAATGATCTCCGAGCGACCACGATTCGAATCCCGATTATATTATGATATTCCGACTATTACCGATTCTTTTCAGATCTCTCTGAAATCTACTTCCGAACCGACCTCGAATGGACTCCCGAAACGACTCTGTCCCAGGCTTTTATTCTCCAAAATCCTGCCACCACCACTTCCAATAAAGGGGTGTTCTTTTATTATTTAGACCGCCCCATTCAGCGATCTTTGATTGCTTACACATTGTTTGTAAAATGGACCTAATTAGCTTTAGTTTAAGGGTGTTCATTAAATATGATGAGAAATTATCTATCAATCGATCTATACTGCATATGCAATTATGTGTCTTAACTGTGTTACGATAAGATTCAGCTCAGATTATCGTCAGTAAAGATCAATTCCTTAGAACCAGTAGATTCCTCTCGTCATTTCTCTATGCGTTAACTGTGTTTTAAAATATTTTAATTTTAATCTAATTTTCAATCTAATCATACAGATCATTAGTTTTGATTTTTAAACCTGTAATGTTTCTTAGGTGTTTTCTTCAGAGTACAAAAGTACGTAAATAAATTATAATTTAAATATAAAAATCATAAGCATAGTGGATCCGTTACAAGGTGGCGCTCAGATTGGGTCCTAGATTTTATTTTTTCAGAGCAGGACAACGTCTGTTGGGGCCGCTAGTAATCAATAAAACTAATTGTACTTATGTTATATTAAAATTATTAAAACTACTAAATTCATAATCCAATTGTGTTGAGTGCGATTAGGAATTCTACAATAATATCCCTAAAGCAAACATGAAATTGCTGAGCCTGGATTAATAAACCTACCTACATAAACTATTTTTATATAAGAGGAAATTAAATAAATGAACCCAGTAATACTATCTAGCTTGTTAGCCATGTAATTTTGTTCCTACGGCAAGCATTAGTGTTCGATCGGAAACATGGATGATATAAATTATAGTACAGCTATAATGGAGAAGGCATCTCTGACGCTTGTATTCTAAAACTCATTCCCAAATTGAAACTGGTGGAATTAAATAGTGTCTTCAATGCATCACAAGTGGTCACATTGATGTGTAATGTTTTAACTTATCTAATTATGTCTATTTAAATGCTTACAGTTTAATTTGATATAATTGTACAACAACAAATGAATAGTTAGTGTAGCATAATAATTTGTTTTTTGCTGTTACGATTTTATGTCATGTTAATGACATCTGACGTCATGGGTTGAATCGGAAATAACCCAACAAAACAAATTAAAGCCTTTTTTTCTGTCAAAGATCATAAGTAATGTTATTACAAATTAATACTCATTCAATTAATTATAAAATAATAAATAAAAACTATTTGTAATTAGCTTTTACCCTTAACAGGGGCCAGATTTAATATTATTTTTGACCATAATCTCCCAGCTCCCATCAATTGTCGCACCAAAACCAAGAGAATTATGTCGACTCTTTTACTCTAATACAAATTCTATGTAGTTAGAGGAAGAAAGCATCAGTTCAACGTTAGTTTAAATTATTTAAATTATCTGTATTTCACCACAAATGTGTGTTGCTTCCCAATTAGCCGTGTGTAATAGTTTGGCAAGAAATTTGTAGTGGTTCCCTCTTAAAAGGTTAAATAATTGTAGATTTTTTTAAGCATATAGGAGCTAAAATAGCTTGCCTTAATCTGACTTATGCCTGGTTCTATATTTTATAAACCGTTTATTTCTTTTTTATCGGTTAGAATTTGATATATAGTCCGTACAAGTAATGTCAAAATTTAACCAATGATACCACCATCATACCATCATAAATTAAATACTAATATATAGGAATAACTTCATGGTAGCGTTATGGCTAGCGTACGTGTCCCAAACTCAAGGGGTAAGTGTTCGAACCCTGTCAGGAACGTATGTACCACATAGGCGGTTCTCTGAACTAATGTGTATATTGTTACAATTACCATGTGCTAACAACGGCGAAGGAAAACATTGTAATGAAACTTGCACATCGATTAATCGATGTGTCAAACTTGCCAAACTGCCTTCTACAAGCGTGGCGGGTATATTGTCCGTTCCCCTATAGTGGGAAGCCCGAGGCCGGCAGTGGAATCTGTCTTTATTTAGTGGAATTCACACTAAAAATCTTTCTGATAGGTTAGAATAGATACGTCATATCTTACTACAACCGTACAAAATCTAGTAGACAGACAAAGAAATGGTACGACAAGCATGAAAATTTCACAAGAGTCCCGATTTTGGCAAAATCGCGCAGTATAATATATTTTAGTATTCTGTAATCCAAAAAATATCGTTAAAACGTAAAAGCTCCATCTCATTTGCCTTATCCGAACATATTTTACATCCTAGTACCATCGTGTACGAATTGTGTTCTTTACAACGAATAAAAGTTGTTCTTAGCAATCAGCTGATTAAATCGACTTCGCAAATGGATTTCGACTTACAAACCAAGGCAATAAAGACGAAATTACACTGGATATTACAGCGTAGACAGTTTTAGTGCCTATATGAATTCAGTAGATAAAATTAGATTACCCCGCCATTTCATTAAAGTTATCGTGTTGTAAAATTTGTGAATGAAGATTGTATGAAACGTTGAGTGCTTAATCAAGTCTTAAAGCGAGATTAATGTATGTAATAACTTAGACGGAATATATTTGTTATTCTTATATAAGAACATACTGAAAGGAGTTGGGGACTTTCGAGCCATAGAAATGCTGAGATATGGCTTAAAAATATCGTTATATTTTTCTAGAATATGCCCGTGACTTCGTCCACGCTTGACTGGATATTCCCGCGGAATTCCCGGGACACAGAATACAGCTGATTTTAAAAAGAACGTAAGCTATCGTTTTAGTGGAAACTGGATCGAAATAAGTTAATTTTACGTACCCGAACAACTACAAATCGCTTACGGGAAAATTCCCGCGGGATTCCCGGGATAAAAAGTAGCAAAGTTAAGTTGCTGTCGATCTTCAAGAACCGCATCGAAATTGGCCCTGTAGTTTGTACATGACTCCCGAACAAACTAACAAGAAATCTAAAAAAAATTGCATCGTTTTCTCTATCGTCTATATAGATTATTAATTTTTTTTCATAATATTATAAAATACAAAATAGAAAATATTAGCACTATATTCTATCTAGAAGACGAGAAATCCTTACAATAGGGTCACAAATAAAACAAGCTATTGATTACCACAATCGATTTAAAAATGTGAATGAATTTCAACAATTAATATTAGGAAAACACGACACACGATTAATTCGTTCAAAATAAATCTACTACTATTATAAAAAAATAACAATATAATAAAAAAAAATCTTAAAATTACTGTCATTTTTTACAATCTGGAATATTTAAAGGTGTATCCGTCTCCTTTGGTTCTAACTGTGGAAACTACTAGTATGGCGACCAATATAAACGTAACTTTAATAATCTCCGAAACCATGTGGGACTAAATGGCGTTGCAAGTGTTTCTTTTCCGCTTTGTAACATTTTACTTATTAAAAAATATTTTAGACCAAATGAGTCTAAAATTGATTTTAATAATAGCTTTAGAAATAAGTTATTTTATACATTTTAGTTTTTGAAGTCGGTTTTTTTAAACGAAGTTTTCGTTGCACCAATACATATAACCTCAACTTTATCGACATAGATATATTTAACATACCTTTAAATAGACTTAAAATTAAACTAAATGAAATATTGTAGTAATTAACCTTCAAAATGCTTCGTTTTTTTCGAAATTTAAAGTTGTGTAACGTACATTTTCACTGTTTTTCTGTCTCACTTTTAGAAATTATATTTTTTAAAGAAGTCACTTTTAGACTATAAAAACAAATTTAATGTAACTGATAATTTAAGTTGAAATGTATATATCTGTTTGATGATAAAAAATACTGAAAGGATTAGCAAAAGCTAATCCTTTCAGTGGCGCTGCGATCACGTTTTTCAATTCACTAACAAATACCTACCTTGTCATAAACAACATGTCATTCATTGTATTACTTCAAATCAGGTTGGCTTCGAATCACCTCTCTCACCTCTGTTTTTGTGGTACTAAAATAAAGAGCTATGAATGACAGAGAAGCAAGTGAGGTGTGTAAGATTAAGCCTGAATGGCCCTCTGTTGTTCGTGCCTACCCCGCAAGGGACCTGGCGTGAAGTTATGTATGTAGGTATGTATGTAAAATAAAGCTACTGCCCAGGGTTTGACACGTGGCTAGCTGCGGGGCAAACTCTAGTATCAACTGTGTACGTACTGTTCAAATTTCTTAACCGTGAATTCTCGTTTCGCCTGTCAAAGGTTTAAAGTGACACCGAGTTGGAGAGTTCTTGAACCGCGAGGACACTTCGCGCTACGTCTTTAGTTTGACTTCGTTGAAAACTTTATTAGAGCGCTTTTAGCACTGCTGCGGTATTTCATAAAGGCTAATTTACACTTTAATAACTAGCTGCAGCAGGCAATAGGTGTATTTTTTCTATTTTATTCATGGAATACAGCAGAAAATACAATGTCCTGTACCAACTATACTAAATCCAACACATAGGGATCATTCTGAAACTATGATGAATCGAATGCAAAAAGAATGACCAAAATCAGTTCAGATACAAAATAATTATGGCTGTAAAACCGCAAAATTTCAAAAAATTAAGCCTGATTTCAAGGATTCTTCTGTTATATCTTCGAAACCCAAATTCTGATAGCAATTTATATAGGACTATTTTGAAACTTTTTTTAATAGAACGCAAAAATAATCATCAAAATCGGTTTAGACACCACAAAGTTATGGCTGAACATACATAATTTTTTTTTAAATTACTCAACGAAATGAGAACCTCCTCCTTTTTTGAGTCGGTAAATTCGCATTCTACTAAATCCACAATATGTTCTCGGTATTGTCGCATCAGAGCAATAGAAGACAAAATTGGTATTCATTAGCAGAAAAGTCGTTAGCCGAAATTGATGTAAGCTATAAAATTGTTATTTTATAGCTTACATTAATTAACTAACATTTATTTCTTATAAATATTGTTACGAGCGTGGGACTCGAATTAAAATGCCATTGGAATTACTATAGAGTTTATTAGAAATATACAAACACGTGTAACACAGGTACAACAAATATAACTGGACGCAACCAGTACAAACTGAGAGATTCAATAACACGCGCAAAATCCGTTACTATATCGCTTATCGAAGGTTCGAAGGCTTATCGTTTTGATCGTATCGTAATCCTCGCTTGAGTGCTTTACCCCTCCGTTCGGGCATTGTTTTATACTAACTATACAATACAACACTCGAACGCGTGGACTGGATTTTTCCAAGAAAACGTAATCCGCACACGTGCGGTCATAAACAAATACAATAACAATAGGTAATTGTCTAATTGCATATTTTAAACACAAAGTAAACAAAAGAAGTCCAACTGCGAGAAAGGTAATAAACCAGGTGTGCATTCACTTTGTCGGCATGTAACAATAAAATACTGAAATCAGGCAAACCTACGATTGAGACCATAGTATCCGGCGATTTTTACGAGATATTAATAGCAGCATTGGGCCCCAGATGAGCAAATGCCCTACCACCTGGCTGTGACCGCAGGAATCAGTATTCTTTCTCCGTTCGTTAATTAATTATTAAGTTATTTAATTGAATAATAATTAAGTTTAAACGCTGTCCTTTAGTGTTTCAATTTATATTCCTTCACTGAAATCCATTCCTAGAGGTAAAATCATGGGCTGGCGTGTTGTTATATATTGTACTACTGGTCCAGGCAGACTTTGAAAAAATAATATTTTAGTTTATTCTCAGAAACGGTTTTATCCGTGCAGGCATGGAGAAAGAATACAATTTCCTGCGTTGGGGCGGCCTGTCGTAAGAGGCGACAAAACAACCCACAGCCAGGTGGTAGGGCATGTGCCCGACTGGATGGCTACCACCCCTGGTCTACAGTATGTCGCCATAACAAACTTCAGTTGTGTTCCGGCATTAGTGACCAGGTGCCAGTATCCCTTAAGAGAGCAGCAGCACATTTGTAGCACCTTTGGTGTTGCAAATGTCCAGTCCATAGGCGATGGTAACCGCTTTCCATGTAGTGGGCCGTCTGCCTATCTGCTGAACTCTTGCAATAAAAAAAAGGTTATAAGTCCGTCAAAGTAGATTGTTTAAAATATTACACTCGTTCCATATAAAGTGGAGTTGCAAAGGACAGCATTGCTTCAAAAGCGTGAATATCTCATTTTGATTATTTCTACTGCGGTAACGCGGCTATGCGGCGGAACGATTGCGGTGCTTTTGCAACGGTACTCTTAATAATATCATTGCAGAAAAATTAAAAAAATACGTACACATCCTCTTTGTTTATAAATTTTCAAAAAGGTTCATCATCAAAGTACATTCACCAGTCACTCAGTCAGCATCAAAGTTTTATGACCAAAGAAATGGTGTCGTTTTCTTGACATATCTGATGTGTTCTCCTACGGAACGATTTTGGAAATGTTACTTTTTGGGTGGTTGATGATCGATATTGTTAAGATTTTTTTGAGGCCCCGTAGATAGATAGATAACAGAAAGAAAGAAAAAATATTTATTTGGGATAAGACACAAAAAGTCATACATTATAATAGATGTAACAATTACAATCAATCAGAGTAACTTAAGCTTTCCGTTTAACATTAGCCCACTTACTCACTTTTTACATATCTATTCTAATTATAATAAATAAAGACTAATAATAATAAATAGAAGATAAATAAGTTCCTATAAACAGAGGTCCTTTTCAAACACATATTGAATTTTACTGGCAGCCCTAAATTTAAAGCTTATTTTTTTGGTAAACAGCTGTCATAAAATGGCAACCTAATTTATTTATTTATAAAAGAAGAGTCAATGTTGTCATGTAAAAATACACTTTATTAATTAAATAAGCTTTAAATGTAAAAATACATCAAAATTGTATTGCCAGTTCTTATACTGGCAAAGTTGCCCCGCTCTTAATATACATTGGGCCACAATTTTTTTGTCAATTTTGTGAGATTTGCACTCTATGCTCATGCAAAATCATTTAAATTTTAATTGTAAACGTTTATAACCCACGTAAAATCCATATTTTTTATTAATATCCAGTAAAACTGACATAATGATTGATAATGCTAGTTTCACAACAAGAACTGCACAATCAATGCTGAAAGCGTTGAATCCATAATCCCAAACAAAGAAGAAAACTTCATTTGCGTTATTACCGCGACCAAAAAATAGCGGGTAACAGCCGCTGTTTGGTTATATTCGTCTATCCCACGAAAACGACGCTAAATATTCGAGATAACAATTATCCTAAGTTTCAACCCAGGATGTAAGCTCTATGTAGAGGTTCATTTAAATCCGTGTAGTAGTCTTCACGTGATGCTCCGACAGAATAGACAAAAATTCTATAAGTTCGACCAAATTAGAATTTAAACTCATTTTTAAATACATTTTACAAACTCGACACGCCCCACAAATTGTTATGATAGGTCTTATGATAGTGAGAACATGTTTCGCCATTTACTGGCATACAAATTTTGTATGCCAGTAGTATGGTTTATAAACATTTTGTATTTTTTTACAGGACAACTGTACCATTACAATTTGTTGCACAATTTTGTCACCTTTGTGTCAAAGTTATAATATATAAGTATTATAGTAATATTTTTCTTTACTTTTATTGTGTCTCTGTCTCATTGAATATGCACAGTTTGCTACAACTCCGTTAATTCTTCAAAAGTCATTCTGTAACATACTTCTGTATATAACTTATAAAACAAAAAAGAACTTAAGATATAAATAATAATAATAATCCCGCAGGGGGGCTTTGTGCCGAAGCCTTAGGTGAGTGGCGACACCTCGTACCTGACTCCGGGGGCCAAGACAAGGCCCCCGCCTCCGTGCTTGCCTTAACCAGCCGGCACGGAGTGGAGATCGCTAGAGCTAAGACTCAAGCTCCAGGGGTGGAAGTGATAAATGGCCTAATATCGGAAGTAGCTTCGGTGAACCTGCAGCCCACCTCTCTACACCCCTTAGCCACTCATACCCATGTTGCCCCTGCCTTTAATGGCATTTTTAGGGGCCCATGCAGGGAGTGGCGAGTCACCGTCTGCCCATTTTTCCATGTTCCCCGAACATTGCGACGGGCAGACGCCATAGTCCCCATATTCCCAGACCGCTAGTACCACTAACAGTTCACCCCAATAGACCGGTACTTTTTGTCCTCATTTCCCACAATAGTCCTACACTGGCCGGGGCTTGTCCTTGGGTGCATTATTTTATGGTGTAGACAGGGATAATCGCCGGTCAGTGTCACGCCACATATTTACATTAAATTTGTCAAGGGGCCTCTACGTGTTGGCCTCCCCATGGCCCCACGCAAGCCCTCCAAAAGTTCGGGCCATTTGTATGGCCCGTGGTCTTCCAAGACATACATGTATAATAATAAAAACTTTATTTCGGACCGGGGTCCATATTTAGTTAGTGTGTTAGTTACAAATTATCTTATAAAATAATGATTAGTAGTGTTAGTAATATTATATTTTACACAAATTTTAAACGTATAGCCACTTATTTTAAGCCTATGACTACCCCTATCCAATGTTCTTGGAAGGGGCAGTCAAATCTAGCTGCAATAGCCTTCAGAAGACTGTTGGTGCTGCCGCGCAAACGCTGCATCAGTGAAGCGGATTTTTTGCGGATAATCGCCTTAAAACCGTCTGTGCGGACCTCCGCAAACATCCCAGACGCACTACAGTGTCGCCGCAACCCAAACAGCATTCTGAATACATTATTATATTGTACTTGTAGGGCGTTGATGGCTCGTTGCGTATAGTCCACCCACAGGCCGCTCGAGTAAAATGACTGACAGTAAGCTTTGAACAGAGTAGTCTTTACTTCAACTGTGCTTCGAGCAAACCTGCGAGCCAACATGTTGCCCCGAACCGCCAACGCCCTACGTTCCCTTTCTATATCCTCGTCGTCCCTAAGGTCACTCGTTACAATATGCCCCAAGTACTTGGACCTATCAACCATCTCAAGAGCTACGCCATTGAGAAATACAGGAGGGACATGGGTAGGTATACGCTTCTGTGTTTTTTGTGTTTTAAACACTAAGATTTCACTATAAATAGAATAAGACAAATATAAAGAAAAACAATTTTTAGCTAGATGTGTTGCTGGGGAGTTTCTTCCCGCTTCTTCTCCTTAACAGCAATAACACGTTGCGAAGCGGTGTACATAGACTTGGAAGTAAAATTAAATTTTAACCTATACGTATGACCTTCAAAAAGCGTTCTCCAGTGGAACTTATTTTGAATAAAAACTTTTGAATTTGAATCACGACTGTTGCAATGAATGCCATTAAATAGCATAGCCCTTTTATGCCCTTTTATCATAACCACATGTAACATATCAAATTGAACTGCGACCACAAATTAACGCGTGGCGGTAGTTTGCGCGACCACTCTCTGCGGTTGCAGTACAACTTTCTGTTCGACCCATTTTGGCGATACACAGGGGAAAGCGGTTGTTTTGTGCAATAAATATTGAGTTGTGCCAATATTTTGGGCAAATTCAGCATTTATACCCGGTACACGTATTTATATGTACTAACTACTAAATCGTCGAAAGTCGACCATAATTCGTAAAATATTAGAAACTTGTTTGCACTGACAATGTTTGCGTTTTATTAATGATATGATGACTGATTTCATGAATAAGAAAAGAGGATATATATTCTTTTCCTCTTGTTTTCTATTTTTTTTATTACTAGTGACCACCCAGTGGTCGCAATTCGACCATAATTACTTTAAATTATAAGTTTGAACATTATTAAGGTTCTGTTGTCAAAGACTATTTACTTCTATAATCACAGATTTCACCAAGACTACACAGTTATTTTGACTTTAACAATAAATAAAAGAGTATATGCGTGTGAGTGTCAAATACATGTTAGTAGACCAGGGTAGATCAATTTTGAAACAAAAAAAATATACAGGGTGCGCCAGAGAAACTTACTTATTTGAAAAAATTCCCGCGCGGTGAGTTGGGCGGGTAGAGGGGCAAGAGGGGGCGCATCTGGAGGGGGAAGTTCCCAAGTTTGTTTCTCCCTCCAGTCAGTTGCCATCATGCTCTGGTCTAGAGAGCAGCGGGCCTTCGCAGTTGAGAGCTTCTTTTCTAACGGTCGCTCACTTGTTGCTACGCAACGTGCCTTCCGCGCTCGCTTTGAAATTCCTCCTCACAGACTCGTTCCTGGCCGTAATTCGATTCTGTCGTGGGTTAACTCATTTCGGGAGTGTGGAAGTGTCGCTAAACCCAGAAATGGACTTCAACGGACCATCAGAACTCCGGAAAATATCGAAAGAGTGAGGCAGTCAGATGTGCGTTCTCCCCGGCGTTCGGCTCGCAAACACGCAGCTGCTATGGGAATTTCTGATACCACTGTTCGAGGAATTCTCCATGAAGACCTTCAATTTCATCCCTATAAATTGGCTGTTGTGCAAGAATTAAATATAAATATTAATATAAATTTTGTTTTTACTAGCGCATACGTTCCAAATTCAAAGGGCGCGGGTTCTAATCCTTGCCGGAACACTTGCAGCACTTAGGCAGTTTTCAGATCTAATATGCATATTGTTACAATTACCACGTAGTAACGGCGAAAGAAAACATCGTGATGGAACCTACACATCGATATGACCGTTGTGACAAACCTGCCAAGCCGCCTTGGACAAGCGAGGCGGGTATACTGCCCGTTCCTCAATAGTGGAAGGCCCGAACCAAGCACTAGGGTGTTTATGGGCTGTAATTATTATGATGGAGTTATAATACTGTTACACGCCAACAAAAGTGAATGCAAACCGGCAGTTTATTGCCTTTCGACATTTGGACTTCTTTTGTTTACTTTGTGTTTTAAATTTGTAATTAGAAAAACAACCTGTTGTGTATTGTAATCCTTTATGATAGTCATTTGCGAGGTGTGATTTTTAGAAACTATTGTTATGCGGTCGGGTATGGTGTCGAGACATATTGTATATTTTAGTATAAAGGACGAAGAGGTGAGCCAGTCAAGCGACGATTACGATACGAGCAAGACGTAGGTATATTCGATAAGCTATATAGTGACGGACTTTGCGCACGTCATTGAATCGTACCTACATCACGTTTGTACTGTTATATTTGTACCGGTGCTATACGTGTTTGTATAGTTCCAATAAATTCTATAGTAATTCCGACGGCATTTTAATTCGAGTCCCGTAACTAATTTTTACAACCGCACCGCTCGCCATCGACGGAATGTTCAGCTCCCACGGTCAACTACGCACCGGTTCTCTAGAACGTTTATACCGCGTACAACAATGATCTGGAGAGAACTTCCCGCCGAGGTTTTCCCTCTGCGCTACGACATGGGGTCGTTTAAGAAGGGCGTTATAAAATTTCTTAGAGACCGGCAACGCGTTGCCAACGCCCCTGGTGTTGCAAACATCCATAGGCGACGGTAACCACCTTCCAACAAGTGGGCCTTCCGCTTGTTTGCCTGCTTCAGGCAATAAATAAAATAAAATAAACTCGTAACAATACATTAAACCAGGCTATATGGATCAAATTCGTTTGTCGTTGTGGCGAGTTGAACAACTACTAACCGCTAAAACATTGGACACTTGGACATTGTGTAAACGACCAAGGGGAAGTACATATCATAATGCTATCATAAGTTAGCGTCGCTGTTTCGCGTGATGTATAGCCTCGCGCCTCGGAGGCAAAAGTTTGCGCCGGCCAAATCCCAACGGAGAGAACTACTGGACCGAAAAACTATTGTTGGTTTTATACTCGCTCTTTGTATTAAGTAACTATGTGTTATATTGCAATACATTATTGCTATTGTAATTGGTTTTTTTGGAGGCTGGAGGACCTTTCTTTTTTTGAGGCGGGGGACACTATATTGCACACTATCGGGTCCTTTGCTAAGAATTAGACCAAAGCGATGAGAGCTAGCCACTAAAGATAGCGTAGCTAAAAAAGTCAATCTCTGGCATCTGTGGACACTCAGCAAGGTACCTCCCTCTATGAGGAGAGGTAACCCATGGGCCAATACTCCATGTCTTGCCAATACACCTCTCAGTGCTTAAAAATGCCCCGGCAAGCAGAACAGACTCACTTCGTCAACAGAGGGATGAATCATCCTAACCTATGCTAAGTTAACGATCCATGGAAGGTGATTATCGTCGCCCCTGGACCAATGCCCATAGATGACAATAACCACGAGAACAATTTGCAATCAAAACCAGAGGTACTGCTAATGTACCTACTGGTAATCTCATAGAGTGACTGGAATTTGGCCACGTTTATGCGAGAATGCCTTTTATACGACCAAAGATTTTTAGACGACCACACGACATGGGAATAACAAGATCGCTACCAAGCTCTTTAAATAAATTATTCATACAAATTACTTTGTTAAACCTTGTATAAATATAAACTAGTATAAACAGACAAAAAAAATGTTTTTCTTAAGTTTTCGCGACTTGTATACATAATAAAACTACGTTTTAACGGTTTTAAGCGCGGTAATCGCGCGCGCCTCACCACCATCCTAGTCGGTTAGCTACCGTGGGCAAATCTTTGTTTCAGAGAGCTCATAAAATCTGTGACGGGAACCACGTGGCTGGAGAGCTTCAGCACGTCAAGCGAGTCTTACAACGCAATCAGCTGAAGACTCCACACCAACGTCACAAAGGCCCCAAACCACCTTCAGTTGAGCGGTGCCCTATTACCCTACCCTACATCAAGGGGGTCACAGACAGAATTGGTCACATCCTCAGGCGAGCTTCTATCAAAACATATTTCAAGCCGCATAAAAAGATAACCTAATTTTTGAGACCTGTGAAATGCAATATCCCACTCCAGGATGCAGGTGTTTACAAGCTCAATTGTGAGTGTGGATTATCATACATTAGGCAAACAAAGAGGAGCATAAAAACTAGGGTAAAAGAACACATAGCTGACATGAAACACACAAGGTCTACGAAGTGTGCGATCAGTGAACACACGCTGGATAAACCCAACCATTACATCAGATTCGATAATAACCCACAAATCCTCGCGAAAGAGAATCGTTTCATACCAAGAATGATGCGTGAGGCTATTGAAATAAAAAAACACCCAAATTTCAATAGAGAAGATGGTTGGCAGGTACCACCTGTTTGGGATCCGATCATCAAAACTATTAAGACCCAAACCCAGCAAAAACCAACTGCCAGGCCTCAAGACACTGTGAGCTCTTTCTGCGTGCAACGAAACACAAACCAACTCGACTGATAATTTCTTTTATTTTTCCTTCCACCCATTTAAATATTATATAATTTTTTTTAAACTAGGCATGTTTGCTGAAGAGTTTCTTGCGCCGCTTCTTCTCTTCAAGCCACAACATGTTGTGAAGCGGTGGTAAATTAGATTAGGCTCCCATAGAGTAAATAGTATCCATAAACAAAATTAAAACTAAATAATTAAAATGAACAAGTTGGCGGTAGGCTAAATAAAACTTTGACAATACACGTTAGACAAATGTCATCTTTGTCGTCCGTGACAACGGCCACTGAAAAGCGGCCGAAACGTCGGATAAACCAAAATCAAATAAATTACCGCGCTTAAAACCGTTAAAACGTAGTTTTAATAAATAATAAATTAGTGGGTAGTAGGAGTGGTGAAACACCATCTGTCAATTTTTCCATGTTCCCCGAACATTGCGACGTCAGACGCCTAGTCCCCATAGCCCAGATCCACGTTCCACTAACTGTTCCACTGAATAGACCTGTACCATTTGTTTTCATATCCTACAATAGTCCTATACTGACCGGGGCTTGTCCTTGAGTGCACTTTTATATGGTGTCAACGGGGAAAGTCACCAGTCTATGTCACGCCACATTTACATTAAATTTGTCAACAGGCCTCTACGTGTTGGCCTTCCCATAGCCCCACGCAAGCCTCCCAAAAGTCCGGGGAATTTTTATTGCCCGTGGTCTTCAGAGACATCTTTCTTCTACTTATATATAAAAAATGAATATATTTTGTCTGTATGTCCTTTATAGAATCGTAAACTATCCATTTAATCATATGATGATCAATAGCAAATAGCAAATTTGTTGTGCATGAGCCAGAAAAGGTTTCTGAGTTCGTTCACAATTGGACCCGGTACGTGGCGCTGTTGTCGGCATATCGATTGAAGCTTTTCCGGGCAGGACGACGTCTACCGGGACAGCTAGTACATTATAAAGTAAAGATATGTTGCATGGAAGTTTGTTGCACAGCTTCTTCTCCTTTAACAGAAACTAAAATTGCTTTGGAAGCGATGATAGTCTCACGACTTTTAATAATCTCTAAGATACCTTCCTTTTTTTTTTTATTGCAGGAGATCAGCAGACAGGCAGACGGCCCACTTGATGGAAAGCGGTTACCATCGCCTATGGACATTTGCGACACCAAAGGTGCTACAAATGCGCTACTGCTCTCTTAAGAGGGACTGGATCCTGGTCACTAATGCCGGAACACAACACAAGGTTGTTATGACGGCATACTCTAGACCAGGGGTGGTCGCCATCCAGTCGAGCATATATATAATACCCTACCACCTGGCTGTGGGTTGTTTTGTCGCCTCTTACGACAGGCCGCCCGGCCGCAGGAAATTGTATTCTTTCTCCGTTCCTGCACGGATATAAATATATTAATTTTCATTCATGAAGTTTTGTACATTTGTTATATAGTCTCTGGTTGATTGGCCTAATCCTTTGCCGGCAGAACTCACTGGAATCCAGGGATTCCGGGTTCGATTCCCGACAAACAGACTAGATAGATTTAGAGACCTGATAGATTCCGCAAGCGAACATTCCATTACCTACTATGGTATGGGATCGGCTTCAGAGAGTCCATTGTACACATCGTAAACGTAGCTTGCTTCCCTTAGGAATAATTATGTCTTGTTACCGCAAACAGCGGTTTATTATATATATAAAATATTTTCGTCAATTTTCATGTATGTTGTTAATTTTGATAGATATCTTATACTTACATCGCCTGATTCAAATTTGTTTTTGATTTAGGTTGCCTGGAAGAGATCGCTTTGAGCGATAAGGCCGCCTTTTGTATCGCCTAGAAAATATTGTAAATATGGTCTGTTTTTGTAATTGTATGCTTTGGTGTGCAATAAAGAGTTATCTCCCTCTCTTTCTATCTTGCTAGGTTCAGGATATAAGAATATAAAGTGCATTTATTTTTCTTAATTACCCCCAAAAAACTTAAAACATTCACTAAAGGTATTAGGAACTTAAATAACCCATCAATGTTCTAAAACTTTAATATAAACTTGAGACGGCAGTTTTGCGATTAATTATAATCATAACTTGACAAATGACAGCTCTTCTAAAGTCTAGACCTTTATTAAGTTACCGAACGCACCTGATACTAAATAAATGTCATTTTGTGAAAGATGGCTTTAAACTATAATGCCAGTTAAAATAGTCATAGTTAATATTTTAGATCATAATTAAATTAAATTAGAATATTTATAAAGTAAAATAGGTTTTGGAAACTTTGTATATAATAATATAAATCTAAAGAAATTATTATAGGTAATATACCACCTTTACATCTAGTTATAATGCGTCCTACTTAGTGTCGGTAAAACAGACTCTGCTTGCTCATAACTACAGCACTGCTTGTCCAAAACTGTTGGTAAAGTAGTCTCTGGTAGAATTATATGGTAGAAAATTTGTAATAATATCGAAGTGAATAAAAAAATCAAAACATTATAAAAATAATTGACAAGACAAAAAAGAGAAAAAATTTCGTTTATTTGTTTTCAGACAGGATAGAATTTCGATAGTTTTAAGTAAATAATGTGTAAATACAAATTAATCTCATAAATCTTAATTAAATTTATTACAAAATTAACAGGCTATTTAATACAATTTAGGTAATTACTAAATTTTTGTCGCTTTCTATGCAGTGTCAGATCTATCTGAACTATGTACGTGACATTTGCGTTGAAAGTGTTAAATAATACATCCTGGGTTCGGATATACAATTATTTTTACCTCGGTTAAACAGAACCCGCAGAAAAATACAATGTAATCTATATAAAATAAGTTGCGGGCGGCACACGCGTCATAATAAAAGAACTTTTAAAATCCTTTCGAATTTCTCTATCCGATAAAAGCGCTCGTAACTCATTCGGTGGTTGGCCCTAACTCATCCGACATGGCGGCGATGACGTTTCAGTCTCTATAGATAATATATTTCATGTTACTCACGTTCGTTGAGCCGTTTCGGAACCTATTTATTCGAGAAAAATTTTGAGACTAGTTTACACACAAACATTACACATGACGGCCCAAATACAACAATTAACGTATTACAAAAACAATAATCATTTATTTAATTACTATGAGTTTATTGTAATGTGAAATTAACGTAAAACAACAAGATTTTATTGCAATCTCAATACTTAACCTAAAAGTTTGTGATCACGTGCACGTGCACCGAGCCCTATAAATACGGCCGCACTGTCGTCAAGCCTAGGCTCTCGTGCGACGACCGCGTAATGTTCTCACAGACAAGGTCGACGTTATTACAAAACGCCTGGTCCGGATCTGCCCGCCCGCGGTTAGGACGGCAGGCTGGCAGCCACCGACAGACAGACACAGACGCCGCTCCCAGCCATAACACGTTGCGAAACGGCAGTAAGATAGTGTAGGCCGCGAACCGCCGATCCCGCTCCGCCGAGATCCTTCCCCTCGGGCTTTATATATTACCCGTCGCCCGTTCTCAATTATTTCATTGTGTCGCCCTATGGTGGGCATCATCAGATTCATCCCCCTCTCATGGCAGTCATCAACAGTCCAGCCGAGGTAAAACTCCCTAGGGAGCTCCCTCGAGCAACTTGTCCCCGGGCCCGAGCGCCTTCGCCTTGCGACAGCACTCGCCCCGAATACCCCGGTAAAGTTGTGAGGTCTTCGGACCAACAACATAAAGTCAAGTCAAACAAAAAAAAAACTCAAATCATTATTGCTCGAGCCGCCGAACGGGACGGACCTCTCTGGGAAGTCGTAACGCTCTTAGAATAAACGATACCGAGTACTATTGAAATTCTATTTCGAGGACTCAAATATGGGTCGTACCAAGAAGCCAACAATCGTGACGTCGGCATTGCTGGCGTCACACTCCTTACAAACACGGAGGTGTTCCTCCTCTGACATATATTATATGAGTAATTACTACAACTATAGTTTCATGATATCTCCTATTAATATACAATAGTGGTCGCCCGTGGTCGAAATTTGACCATAATAATTAATTTAAATTATAAGTTTGAACATTATTAAGGTTCTGTTGTCAAAGACTTCTATAATCACATATTTCGCCTTAATTTGATTTTGACAATAAACAAAAGAGTATATATGCGTGTGTGTGTCAAATACATGGTAGTGCGTGTAATGTTTTTTTATTGATTTAATGTAAGATTTATGCATAATTAAAAAAAAATATTGCCATTCTGCACTCCTTCTCTATATAAACTATGAGTGTGCGAAATTTCATACTCCTCCATCTTTCTTTTGCTGTGTTTTTGCTTCACGTATTAATATATTGTTACAACTTAGGCTTCGACAAAGTCAAATTCCACGTACATTCTGTAAAAGCACATTTTATTACCTGTCGGCATTTCAACTAATTGTAGTCCTTTTATGATCGTCTTCTTTTGTTTACTTATTTATCGGAATACGTTTCTAGTATTGTGAATAACATAATAAATAACATTGTCTATTGTTCTATTGTACTCGTTTATGGCCACTTGCAGGCTGCATCAGTAGCCAGTTGTTACGGATTATAAAGTACAAGCTGATTCTAGGGAATTCGGTCGACGTTGCCGGGCGGGCACATCTACATTTGTGCAGTATAAAACCATGGCCTGATTGAGAGAGGGGTCAGTTGAGCAAGAATCACGGTCAAGGCGTGATGTGTGTACAATCGGGAATCTAATAGTAACGGACTTTGCGCGTTTTATTGAGTTACGACCTTCTGCATTACGTTTGGATTTGTTGTGGTCGGTTATAGTTGTACCTGTGTTATACGTGTTTGTATAGTTCTAATAAACTCTATAATAACTCCAACAGCATTTTAATTCGAGTCCCGCAACTCGTAACAATATAGATAATATGTGTGTAGACTAATAGATATTTATATTTTTGTCCCCAGATTCCAAACGTGATCACTGCAACAAGACAGTGGAAATATACGAAGACGTGTCATCGCCCCCTGTAACTCCTGAAAACTTTGGAAGACCACTTACATGTCAATATAGGTAAGTTTGAATTTATCTCTTCACCCAAAATTTGTAGTAGGATATAAATTTGAAAATGCCCTTGGTTTTATTACAAAGTTTTTTAGAAGTACACACACGTAACTCACAGTTCTTACAAGTCTAGCCGAATAGAACAAAACCAAACCGTAGGGCAGGAAATCGTTATCACATAAATCGTGCAAAGTTCGTCGTTACAAGATACTCGCTCCGAAAGTGAACTAGGTAACGCCTCGTTCGCAATCAGAACACGACTGGCGCATTTCTCGATAGACTGACCCTCATCCATTTTGTAAATGAGAAATAATTCTTGAAATAGATTAATGGCTTCCAAGAATTCGCATGAAACACCAACAGAGGAAAGAAGGTTTTATGACATCTTACATCGGCGTGAATAATGAGATTAGCCCGAACAATAGATCACTCAAATTCAAAGGGTTAATAAGACCCCTGCAAAGGATTAGGAGTATCGGCTTGCAACAATAGTCTACATATAATATATAGCTGACCCGTGTCCACTTTGCTGGGTGTCATCAAAAATACACATGTACACAAGCACGCACGCATGTATCAAGATTTGTAACTTTTAATTAATTTATAAACGCATAAAGCACGCACGCATAATTTATAAACAATTCTTGCATGGAATGTAATTAGACAGGCGTTGCTGTGGACAATTCGCTGGGCGTAAAAAAAACCTTTTTGATTCATTAATCACAATAAAATATACCCTATGCCACTCTGGAATAATGTGTCTTTCTACTGGTGAAAGAGTATTTAAAATCAGATCTGTAGTACCGGAAATTACACCCAACATCCAAGCCCAACATAGATATATAAAAACTCTTAAAACAACTAGAAAATACATCTGAGCTATTTTCACTTATATACTTATAGACCAGTGCTTTGAAAATGGTAAAAAATGGAAAAAAATAATAGTAGAATGAAACCCATTGGAAAAGAAAGAGAATATAACACAGATGAAAGAAAAATAATTTACGGGCGATCTGAGGTCGGGAAGTACTAGGGGGTGAGTTTTTAAGGGTAAAAACGGTTTTTCTCGATTTCCGGCAAAACTACAAGTCCTATGGAAAAAGTTAAATTGCAAAGTTGTAGGTAATAAAAAGATCTACATCTACATCGCATTGAAACCTTGGACATCGAGGTAACTGGTGTATGAAACCCGCGAACCCGCCTTGGCGGGTATACTGTCCGTTCCCCTATAAATGAGAGGGCCGAGCCCAGCAGTGGGACGTTAATAGGCTGTAATTTGTATTTTGAATTTGATCGTGGTAAGTACGCCGATTTTTAATCTCCTTACATCCATCATCTCTACAGGCTCAAACAACCTTAATATCCCTTTTATGATATTATAATTAACAAGATGTATGTCTGTATGTATATTTTATGTAATAATTTTAATATATAATACATGTAACATTTTTTAAAAAATGTACAACTAGACCCTGCCCTAGCATTTGTGCCATATTTCTCTCTCCATCCCAAGGTTGTATGTAAGAGACCGCTGTCAGCGATAAGACCGTCATTTGTACCTAATTCTAAGCTGTTTTTGTGTATTATTTGATTAATTTTATTGTACAATAAAGTACATTCTATTCTATTCTAAATATTTATATATATATATTGTTTCAGGTTTAGAGCCTTTAGAGGATCACCAAAAGACTGGATATTAAGGATAAGATTTAAGAAATTCAAAGTCGGCACTTTGATCAACGGAACTACGTGTCACAAAGGATATATGCAGGTATGTATATTAGATGATTTTAGAAATATTTTAGTATGAAAAACGAAATTAAAACGGCTAATTGTCTAAAGCCGAGAGAACGGTTAAAGTAACAAATGTATTGTTACGAGTTGCGGGACTCGAATTAAAATGCAGTTAGAATTATTATAGAGTTTATTAGCACTATACAAACACGTATAACACAGGTACAAATATAACCGAACACAACAAATCCAAATCCAAACGTAAGGCCGAAGGTCATAATTCAATAAAACGTATCGTTGTTGACGTAATCCGCAACACCTGGCAAATGATCCAGTCGTAAGCAGCCGCAAACGAGTACAATAGAACAATAGGCTGTTTTCTAGAATCGTATGCCAATAAATAAGTAAACAAATAAGACGATCATAAAAGAATTACAATTAGTTCAAATGCCGACAGATAATAAAATGTGTTTTTACAGATTAGGAGTGGAATTTGTTTTTTTCGGAACCTAAGTTGTAACATCATCATCATCCGAGCATTAAATCCCGGTTGCGTTCGGAGCGTTCACTCCGACGCCCAGAGTCCGCTTTCCTACTTTATTCTACTCCACTTCGCGCGGTCTTCAGCATCCCCCGTTTTGAGAACATTGGCACGTCATCCTTCACGACGTCAAGCAACCATTTCTTGGGCCTTCCCCTTCGACCAGGACCTGGCGGAGGCGGCATGGCTAGACATTTGTTCACGTAATTAGCCGGTCTGCGTAAAACGTGGCCGTACCAGCGTAAGCGACACTCTTGCAGTTTGTCTGCTATGTCCCGGACATGAGGACTGCCGCGGATGCGGGAGTTCCTGACCCGGTCTTTCCGCGTCACTCCACACATCCATCGCAGCATATTCATCTCCGTGACACGCAGTTCTTGCTTGTGTCGCTTAAGTACTGGCCACGTTTCACTGCCATACAAAAAGACAGGTAGGCTAATGATGGATTTATAGACCTGTCCTTTTAATTTGTAACATGTCTTGTAATTTAGCGAAACCCAAAAAATGCATATAATAAATAAAGCGTCGTCTTAATTGGCAAGAATTATCATGACACGATGCGTTCTCGTCCCACAAGAACGCGTCGTGTCATCACAATCCACAGAAACGCACGTTCAAACACACAGATTTCTTCACTGTCCTAATTGAAGCTTCAAAGCCATCGCGCGAGCACAGGCTGTGTTTAATAATGACAGTACGATGGGTTTGATCATCTGATCATATAATCACATATACCGATCTCTTTTGAGTGACCTAATTGGTCACGCGTCATCGCACGAACACGGCAACGCGTGGGGCATGGGACGAGCAGGGCGAAGGTTTGACATGGACTTCGTTATTTCGTACATCAAAATAATGGTTGGAAAATTTACCACACTGATTTATAGATTTGAAAAGTGTATTATGTACGTATGTGATCTACGTATCTTTTTTTCAATGTCTTTGCAATATTCGCGAAATATCGTCGCGACAGCAAAAACTGTGCATCTCTGTAAAAAGCTATTGTTTAAAACGCGCTGTATAGTTTATGACCGTACAACAGCATCGGACGATGATCATCGCGCGATCTATTACGACACCCCTATTGATGATTCAACAGGGGTCGTAATAAATTGCGTACGACCATGTTCATCGCATGACAAGAACGCATTGTGTCATAGTACGATCCTTACCAATTAGGACGACACATTTTTTTTTTGCTAACGCAGGGGGAATATGTTTCATGCCATACCTTTCGTGGGGGTTAGATCTTACGGGTCTAGATTAAGCGCCGCACAGCGCATGTGGAGACTCAGGTACATTCGTTCCCAAATATTCCACTAAATCTGAACACACGTCCCAAGTGTCCGCGCTTGAGTTGGAAGAAAATGAGATTGTTCACCCATGTTCATCTTCATCACTCCGGGAAGCAGAGTGATGAAGTCCAAGTTCCCCCTTCACCAGCAGAGGTTAGGTCCACCACATCCCTAAATGCTTATAGACACCTGTATTGGAATCACGGGAGGATATTTTGCACATATCTACACCTCCAAACACTGGACTGACGTCGGCACCTCTCTCCTCCCATCGTTCAGTGGCTTCCTTACAAAACATTTCTGACTCGCAGAAAGCCAATGTCGCCCCTCAGTGACGACATCGGCTCGACGTGAGAGTCTTCGCTGTCTACCATGGCCTTAATCAAGTTACCGCCTTGGACAAGCGTGGCGGGTATACAATCCGTGCCCCTTATGATGGGAGACTCGAGCCCAGCAGTGGGACATTTATGGGCTGATATTATTATATGGGACGCAGTTTTTAGTGCGCCACATTCGCGACCCTGAGGGGAAGGTAGACATTCCACAATCTGATACAGATACTTATCGAAGCACCCCTGCCCGGTAAGTATTTGTATCATCCTGAAGGTCAGTGCCACGTTTTCTCGTGACCCATCGCAGCAAATGTGGGCGCTTGGCCTTTGCTGTATCAGTGCCTGCCTTTGGTGACTCTACCTTTCTTGAGCAGGCTTGGATTATGGTCGAAGTTTCCCGCGACCGGACCGCCTCTAACTCTGCTCCGCAATAAACCAAGCCGTAGTCAATAGCAGAAAGTAATGCACACACAGCACATTCACTTCCTCATAACACCAGCATGTAACAGATATACTCTACATTAGTATAAGTTTAGTATTAAAATTAGAATAAATTAATATAAAAAGTTATTCGTAAGGTAAACCACAAAACAGAAATCACTAAAATAATCAATAAGCGTGTTTAAACTCTAAAAATTACATCCAGAAATTAAGTCGTAAAAAGGGTACGGAACTCGAGTCCGTAGAGTTGTTAAAAAAAATAGCAGAAAATTAATTTCCAAAATTTACCAAGCCAGGAAGCGATCCCGGAACCTCTGCATTCCAGCGAGTTCGGCCGTCTAAAAATTAATCCGCTCAACCACAGAAGCCGTGAATAACATTTTATACTATTCAATATTAACTCAAAAATATCCTTAATATCTTACAGTAGCTTAATATATTAAAACTATTAGTATGCGTCTACCCTTAAGTCGTCAAACAACGTTCATTCATGGAAGTTATAAAAGTTCTCATTAATCCTCTAACCGGAACGTCAGATGAAAGTACCGACCGGAAGCAAGCAAACAAACAAAAAGCTCCTACCGTATATTAAAGTAGTGAAAATTGTACAGAAAGTAGTACGTACTAATTGAGTACCGCGCTTCGGCAATTCCACTAATTAATTTTTGAATTTGTCTCGGTTAGGGAAGGGAAGTTTGGATAACGAGAAAAATTATTATGAATAAAATTAAACAAAGTTTTAACGAGGTATAACGAATACTTTACGTAAATAATAAGGGTTAAAAGAAATAAGGGTTGACTTATGAAAATATTTAAAAAAAAAACTTTGCACATTTTTCATTCACATTGCAGGCTGTAAGGTTGTGGAATGCATTACCAATCAGTATCAGAAGTGCAAAGTCACTAACATCTTTTAATAAACTCCTCGAAGATCACTATCTAAATTTGTAAACAGTAATTTATGTATATGTATGAAACTTTAATAATTATGCCGAATAATTATAATCTTATACTATAGACTATTTAATATATATTGTGCATATATATTTATATTTGGATGTATTTAATTTATAAAATATGTAGTTTAAGTATGTTTATTTATGATATATCTAATAATCTGCACCTACATCGCCAGATTAGATTAAACTATTCCTTAAGTTAGGTTGCCTGGAAGAGATTGCTTTAAGCGATAAGGCCACCTATTGGGACCATGACAATATTGTAATGTTGTATTTTTGATATTGTATATTTGGTGAGCAATAAAGTGTTATCTATCTTTATGTTCATATATTTCTATATAAATATGTATGTGTATTTTATTAACTATTAATATATGTATATATGATTGCATATATTTTAAACTATGCGCAATAAATACCGACCCATTTTATACATTTGCAATTATCTCCAGAAGGTTGTCTGTAAGGAATGGCTGTTAGCGATAAGACCGCCGATTGTACTAGTTATACGATTATTAACTCATGTGTATGTATTATTTTCTTGTGTGCAATAAAGAATATTCTATGTATTAAAAAGAACTACTAAATATACAAGTGAAATAGTACTAATGTATAATATTAAGTGTTAATTTACAATACCATGCTATACAACATTAATCATTGAATAAATGAATGGAATAAATTGAATTGAACTCTTGCTAGTAAAAGTATATTGCAAATATTTTTTTCTGGATGTTACTAAGTGGCTTGACAACACTAGCTTCAATGAAAGACTTCACCGAGCTAAAAGAGGGTGAGCCCCCGTTTCCATGAGTAATTATTGGATCATTCGACTTAGGTAGTAGGCGCAATTTGTTTGGCAAGGTTCATTAAAATTCCAATACGATTAGCTGTATTGAAATGTAGCATTTCAAAGGTTTGTAAAGCCGTCTGCAAAGTTTAAAAGACGTTTCAGTGAATTCATTCTCTCAATAGGTTAGTTGACAGTCAAATATACACAGGGATAGAGGGGATCGAGGGGATCGAGGGGATCGAGGGGATCGAGGGGATCGAGGGGTCGGAATAGGAGGATGGGATAGGCCGTGAGCCCACGTCAGGGTGCCATCAAATGTGTCCCGCTTAGACAGAGCAGCGGCAAGATCTCGTGCCATGTTCGAGCGCCCTCCTGAATGGGACGCCGTCTCCTCCTTTTGGGAGTGAGTTATGCTTGCTAAGGAGGAGGCGTAGCAGGAGCGCAAGCGTACATCCTTGTTCCGCTCCCGCCAAATGAGGACGCGTCAGCGACACAGGGCAAGCCTAAACCTTCGGCCACTTCGAAAAGGGTGCCCTCATGCCGTCGAGATAGGGATGTACTATGTTACGCGCACGCTCACCTCTCCTCTCATGAGGTACATTATATGGCATATGGCATGCCAGGGCCCGCGGAGGGGTTAGACCGTGGCCGTTAAAGCCTGGGTTTTAGTGGGTATCCCTTACCGTGGTGTGGCAATAGCACTTCCGCTTCCAGTACGGTTAGAGATTTATAGCCTAAGGAATGCAAGTTGTTTTTTAACCGACTTCGAAAAAAGGAGGAGGTTCTCAATTCGTCGGGAACTTTTTTTTTTTTTGCTTTTTTTATGTATGTTCACCGATTACTCCGTCATTTATGATCCGATTTACGTGATTCTTTTTTTGTTCGACGCGGAATAGCTTCCAATTGGTCCCCTAAAAATTTTACATAGTTTGGCCCAGTAGTTTTCATTTTATGAACATTTTTCATGAAAATAATTTTCACTCCGTTCCATATGTACACCGATTACTCTGAGATTTATGATTCAATTTACGTGATTCTTGTTTTATCAAGTAAGTATTCTATATTTACAATTCAAATTTACGCTTCCATACAAATAATAAATGAGTTCTAAATCACCATCATTTGGGAACGTCGCTAAAACCCTGGCCACGTTATTAAGTTGTATGGCAACGCTTATGCGTTACCCAAAATACAGGCCAGCCTATTGGTCGCGTCAGGCATCTATTTTATTTATTTAGTGAAAAAAACCAACAGCGCTAATTACAATAATACAAACAAACAAAAAAATACTGCAAATGTAGGGCTAATAACAGGTTTTTCCATAAAGTTAAATTGCGATCAAACGAGCGAACTAAATTTATGTAAAAATACAATCAATATATCAATATCATATATATAAGTTAATAAGTGCAATAATTATATACTTACATCCGTACATAATAACAGATACATATGCATACAGAGATATATAAATAAAATACATTGATAGATACATGTTAAAATATACATAATATACAATAACATTTAAATATATATAAAAATATTAATTTTAATTAAACATAATGTAGACAGGAACGGAGGATATCCAAAATGAATAGGTTTTTTCTCGTATAAAATCGTTTAATTCGTTTTTACAATAATTCGTTACGCTGGTAAAATTTGAACGTATAGTATGAGGTAATGAAGTGACTTGAAGTTCGTAAAAGTGACATTTTATCTGTCATTATTCATGTGTCGTTGTTGTTGTCGATGGCAACAATCCAAAAGGCCAAAGGTGTTGGAGCGAGATCCAGAATGGGCGCATTGTGTCTGAATATATATTACTTACATATATTCTTATTTTTTATATGATATGGCTATCAAGGATTGTAGGTTTTAAATTAAATTCTTGTAAGTCCTGCTTCAGTTCCACATAAAGTTTAAATCCCATGCGAACGATGCGTACAGCCAGAGCAAGTTCACAGTAAAATAACTTATAACTTTTGTTACAGATAGTAGATGGCAACGCGAAAACCGATGTGTCCAATAGAAAAGAGCCGGGGTTATTCTGTGGGGAAATCGAACAACCCCAGACTTTCATATCTGAGACTAACTTCGTGAAGATTGTGTTCCATGCCGACAACTTCACTGACCAAACTTACTTCAGCTTCGACTCTAGGTAAGTCGACTTCTGGCGGAAGCCAGAAGTGGAAACTTGTTAATGCTGATACTGAATTACGAAACTATTTCGCTTAAATATCGAATTGTAATATATTAAAAATTAAATAACTTTAATTTATTATAAGAGTATATCCGTGCAGGAACGGAGAAAGAATACAATTTCTTGCGGCCGGGCGGTTTGTCGTAAGAGGCGACAAAACAACCCACAGCCAGGTGGTAGGGCATTCGCCGGACTGGATAGCTACCACCCCTGGTCTAAAATATGTCGCCATAACAACCTTGAGTTGTGTTTCGTCATTAGGAACCAGACTCCAGTCTCCCTTAAGAGAGCAGCAGCGCATTTGTGGCACCTTTGGTGTTTGCAAATGTTCATAGGCGATGGTAACCGCTTTCCACCAAGTGGGCCGTCTGCCTGTTTGCTGAACTCCTGCAATAAAAAAAAACAAAGTAAACCCTCGCACAGTGTATGTTGTATTAACGAATAGGCGCTATTCGGCCCCGAAAAATTTATTTAATTTTATTTAAGAATCTATCCCATTCTCTGGGATAAAAAGTGTCCCTCGTATGTTCATTATTACTATTAGATATATTATGTACTAGCTATCCCGGTAGACGTCGTCCTGCACGGAAAGGCTTCAATCGCTATGCCGACAGCAGCGCCACCTACCGGGTTCAATTGTGAACCAACTCAGAAAACTTCTCTGGCTTATGCACAACACCTTTGCTAAAGATCATCACATGATCAAATATATAGTTTAAGATTCTATAAAAGACATACAGACAAACATTCATTTTTATATATAAGACTAGCTTTCGCCCGCGACTTCGTCCGCGTGGAAAGTATTTTTTAACTATCCCACGGGAACTCTTTAATTTTTTGGGATCAAAAGTATCCTAATGTTGACCAGGGATATAAGCTACCACCATACAAAATTTCGTTTAAATCGGTCCAGTCGTTTCGGAGATTAGCCCGTACAAACAGAAACAAATAATAATAAAAACTTCGTTTAAAAAAACAGACTTCGAATATTTTTTTTATTATTTGTTACTTTTTAGGGAACTAAATGGCCACTATTCCGCATCGAACTTAAAATGAATCACGTAAATTGGATCATAAATTTCAGAGTAATCGGTGTACATATGGAACGGGATGGAAATTTTTTCATAAAAAATGTTCATAAAATGAAAACTACGGGGCCAAAGTATGTTAAATTTTAAGGGGACCAAATGGCAACTATTCCACATCGAACTAAAAAAGAATCACGTAAATCAGATCATAAATCTCGGAGTAATCGGTGAACGTACATAAAAAAAACCGACGAATTGAGAACCTCCTCCTTTTTTTAAAGTCGGTTAAAAATAAAAATAAAAAGGTTCTATTTCACTTTTTACATCCCCTGACTCGGTTTTTAGCATTTTTCATTGTACAGAAATTAGACCTCTACAATTTTATTATATGTAATAGATATTGACTTTAAGTGTCGTTTACTATCAGTAGTGCTTATTATTTTCTATCTTTATATAAAGAAAAAACGGGTATTTCATTGAGTACACAAACAGCACCGTACGAGTGTACATGGTATAAGAGGGATGAGACAGGGGATCGGGCAGGCAGTGTGGAATGGGATAGATGTATGAGATAGGGGAGATAGGGGTGGATGTGGAGGGGAAAATGGGACACCGGAACTCTCATTCATCGCACGAATCGCAATCAACTTACGGCTACCCGTTTCACGCCGATAATGTGTGAGAGCGTGGTATATCACCGATCGAACCCGCCCAGGCAGCTGTAGTCAAGATAATTCCAGCTTGGCTCTACCACATAATGTTATTACATTCCTATAGGCGTATACCTAGCGCCGTAATTTTTTACACTGTTATTGATACTGGTAACTGACGGTACATACAGGGTGGCGCAATAGAACGTGCATATTTAAAATATTGATTAAAAAATAAATACAAAAGGTATAGTTAAAATAAAACTGAGGTATTATTAAGAAATAACTGAAGTTTATTTTTTAAAAATAACATCGTCTAAATGATGACCCTCTCTACGACGACACTCCTCTAATCGCAAACGGAAGTTATTGAAAACTTTCTTCAGTAATGCTGGTGTAATTGCTGCCATTTCACCACGGATATTCTCCTTGAGCTGATCGATGTTTTTCGGATTATTGCTGTAGACTTTGTTCTTGAGGTATCCCCACAAAAAAAAGTCAGGAGGCGTCACGTCTGGACTACGTGGGGGCCATGGGATATCACCTCTTTTCGAAATCAGTCTGCCAGGGAACATCTGTTTCACAACCGCCATGGAGTCATTTGATGTATGACAGGTAGCTCCGTCTTGTTGAAACCAAGTCCTAGAATTCACTATTCTTGAATTTTCAAGCTCTGGAGCCAAAAAACCTTCCAACATCGCAACATAGCGTTCGGTATTAACAGTGACGTTTTGCCCCCGTGCGTTTTCAAAGAAAAACGGTCCAATTATTCCTCTACCAGAGATTGCTGCCCATATTGTCACTTTAGGACTATGCAGTGGTTTCTGGTGCTTGAGTTTGGGATTCTCACTGTTCCAGTAACGACAATTTTGACGGTTTACGAACCCATTGATATGGAAGTGGGCCTCATCTGAGAAAAGGATATTGTCAAAATTGGAAAATCGATTAAGCATTTCATTAGCAAATGCGAGCCTTGCTCCGAAGTCAGACTCTTTCAATTCTTGTGTTAACTGCTGCTTGTAAGGATGCAGTTTAAGATCCAAGTTTAAAATTCGTTGCAAACTTCGTCGCGATAAGTGTAAGACAGACGATCTCTTGCGAGTAGACATTTGTGGATCTCCTCGTACAGACTGCATAACTCTCTCAATATTGTCGTCGGTCCTAGATGTTCTTGGACGACCTTTTGCTTGTGGTTTAAACGTTGAACCAGTCTCTTCAAAACGCTGTACCCATATTTCAATTAAATTAGCACTCGGAACTTCACTAATTTGCCGTAGTCCATATTCAGAACAATATAAACGCCTAGTAACGATGTATGAACGAGAGTTCTCGTAAAATGCGCGACGCTTCCCGTCGAAGTGACTCTTAGTGACTAAAACTCCATGAGCCCGCATACCCAACGATGCAGGCTCCCCCCGCCCGCGCACTTTCTACCCCGCGAAAAAAGATGATGCAATATGCACGTTCTATTGCGCCACCCTGTACTTAGCTCATTATTGAAGTGAACTTCTTTATCGGCGTTGGAAAAAAAATTACCGTCACGTTTTCCGGTTACGCATCACGTCACTTTTTTCTTGCATTTCAACAATTCGTTGCTACGCAACGAGTTGTTCATAGATGGATTGTGAGACGAGCATTGTAATATTTCTTTACTTTATTGTGTTTTAATTAATATACGAGTTTGATGATTTATAAATCATTTATTTAGTATCATACATATATATATATATATATATATATATATATATATGTATATAATAAAATAAGGTCATAAAGAAGTTTCATTTCTTACGTGTGTACAATTAGTACACGCACACATTTTTTTTTCTTATGTATAACTAAATTACAAATAGGTTTACGAATTAAAATTTGTATATTTTTTCAGAGCCGAACAACAATTTGAGGTATATTTACGCTATGGACAACATCCAGAATTATACCCAAACAGAAGAGGCGAAGTCGTCGCAGGGTAAGTCAGTTATACATTATCATAACAGATCAAATCGTAGTATCGTCACTTGTGGTCGAAATTTGACCATAATAATTAATTTAAATTTTAAATTTGAACATTATCAATCAGAACTCAAAGACTATATATACTTCTATAATCACAGATTTCACCAAGGCTATTAATTGGACTTAACAATAAACAAAAGAGTATATATACGTGTGTATGTCAAATACATGGTAGTGTGTGTAGAGTTTTTTTTATTGATTTAATGGATTATTTATGCATAATTTGAAAAAATATTAGCATTCTACACTCCTTCTTTATATGGACTATAAGTGCGCGACCTTTAATACTCCTCCGTCCGCGCAATTTTCGTAGAAAGGGTACAAAGTTTTTGCTGTGTTTTTGCTTCACGTATTAATATATAGAGATTTCTACAAATAAAGATTCA
Organism: Dendrolimus pini; assembly: GCA_949752895.1. NCBI lineage: Eukaryota > Metazoa > Arthropoda > Insecta > Lepidoptera > Lasiocampidae > Dendrolimus > Dendrolimus pini. The sequence goes on from OX457136.1 coordinate 3,318,636, forward strand.
TTCATTCATTCAATACGTATAGTAAAATTGTGAATGCGGTTTTTTCTTAAACTATACAGATTTTACATCTAAAACTTGAACAATTATCAGAAACTTGCAAGGATAAAATCATAATAGGGAATAGTAGACATAACAAAATTCAAATCACGATAAACTATCAAACAACCGTCGTTTTACCAAAAGACGTCATAACCGACTATATAAATCAAATTCTACCCCACAATTACTTATAAGACATTGAATGTAGCAAACGGTCGCGCCACTATTTGGTCCTTCGAGCCGGAGTCATTCGCTGAATGGCACCACTTTGCTCGCTACGTGACCGAAATGGCTTATAAATCGTGTCCAACGGTCGTCTCAGGCTCACCCGCCTATTATTGGTGGCTCGAGCTGATTTATGCCACGTAATCAACTGCTCGAATTAGAGGCCACATGTAAAGGTGCCGTAAAAGGTAACCCAATTTAAATCGGTGGGACTAGCAAAGGTGATTGCTATCATATTCGTGAAGCAGTGTTTAGGAATATTATAATGATCTCTCTTTATTAACGATAGGGAAAGTTTATTAGTAGTTTTATTTAATTAAATACTGGATATAAATTATAAAGAATTTAATATAAAATATTTAACAACTTGCTGCCAAAAGAAGTGTGCCAAGCAGGCTGTCTACATTGCCACTCTGTGTAGCAATGCTGATTCTTTGCACGAAATATAAGCCGATCTTCTAATCACGGGTAGTGTTAAAGAGTTTCTAACAAATATCTTTAAAGAAACTCTTTGCTAATAGAGAATTGTAGGTACATATTACAATATTCAAATCACGAGAGACTATCAAACAGTTGTCGTTTCCCTAACTGCCTATATAAATAAAATTCTACCCCACAATTATTTATAAGACATTGAATGTAACAAACAGTCGCGCCAGTATATGGTCCTTCGGTCGGAATCATTCGCTAAATGACTCCGGCTGGAAACCGAAATGGCTTATAAATCGTGTCCAACGGGCGTCTCAGGCTCACCCGCCTATTATTGGTGGCTCGAGCTGATTTATGCCACGTAATCAACTGCTCGAATTAAAGGTGCCATGAAAGGTAATCAAATTTGAGTTGGTGTAAAAGGTTGCTAACACGTCCATGAAATGTTGTTTTTACAATTTTTTCACTAACGTCCTTCTTTAATTATGTCGTTTAAGGTTAATTGCATCGAGCTTTAAAAGTTAAGTTTGAAAACACCGTCAATTATATACTCATTTCTCACCTTATCCATTCTTGTAATATCACACATTTATTTCAACATTCTCATCTCATCTGACTGTTGGTGTTTTATTACTATATTGGCCCAATATTCGGACCCGCCCATGACTGGGCATATGACAGATTTGTATATTTGACTTTTTAGTTTCAGTGGTATTAGTTTTCGCACCTAGTACACATAAGAAAACTACGTTTTAACCCTTTTATGTAATTTTTATTATTCCGACGTTTCGGGCACTTTTCAGTAGCCGTGATCACGGACAACTTGACCACAAAGATACTTGACATTTTTGTCTTCTGTGATCACGGCTATTGAAAACGAATGTCCCTAAACGATGGTAACCGCTTTCCTTCAGGTGGGCCCATTTGCTTTTCTGCTGAACTCATGCAAGAGAAAAAATACTTTTGTAGACATGACGATAAACGCTTGCAAGAAAACAAGACTTTTTTACCGCATAAATAACACCGTACTAAATATCTCCTCACGTCTATAAAATAATTTCATTAAGAAAAAACCATTTGGTACATAAGATGTCTATTTTCGATCTGCATTAAGAACGGAGTGTAATTACGCATCTACCTCTGCTCTCCCTTCTATAGTTCCCTGTTGCCTGAAACATTCCAGGAGAAAATTTCACTGTAAAAACAGCATAGCTCAATCAAGTCGAGTCCCATTATCCAATCGTCCTTTGTAAATCAGTCGCAGTCGAAAGTCGGGAAATCCAAAGTCATTCCGCCCGATTTGACTTAAACCGTACACTTTGAAGTCTGATAATTTAAATAGGAAATGTGTAGGGGTAACCACCCTTTGTTTGTTCCTCTATGAATGTGTTTTATCTGTTGCGTTGTTATTTGATTAGGTAATGTTCATAACATTGGAAGCTTTTATTTATTTTGTATTAAGATATTAGGCTCATTCTGTAATCCCGAATCTCAGGATTGCTATTGAAGCAACGCTGATTGGCGGACTTTTGCAAATATTGTACGAAAAGTTAGTAAGTTAGTTGAGAAGAGCATATCGGACGAAAATCAACTAACCTTGCGAAGCGGGTGTCGATGGTCAGCGCCGATAGGTTTAGCTGAGGGCACAATTTAAGAGTTCTATGATGAGCAAAATTTCCATAGCACTTACGATAAGGGTGCGGCACTGAGAGTAGATGTCGAACGTTGCAACTATTTCCACAAAAACGAAGTGCGACTCTTTTTCCATGAATTTTCGAGACGAAATCGTATCGGACACGGCAGCGGGCGATGAACGTCGCGAATCTACCCTCACTCGTACAAAAAAAAAAACTTCAAAGGACAAGTTGAAAAACGAATCGCAACGGAAAAGTGGAAAAACGAATGGCAACGGATAAGTGGAAAAATGAATCGCAGCGGACAATGGAAAAACGAATCGCAACGTACAAGTGGAAAAACTTCAACTGACAAGTGTCTAAATGAATCGCAACAAAATAATTTTACCTTGAAGTTTTACGGGCTTGAAGTTTTTCAAATTGGACAAGTACATTAACAATCTACCAGTATAACTTCAAGTTAAAATTTTGTTGCGATTCTATTTGTCACTTGTCAGTTGAAGTTTTTCCACTTGTACGTTGCGATTCGTTTTTCCACTTGTCCGTTGCGATTCATTTTTCCACTTATCCGTTGCCATTCGTTTTCCCACTTGTCCGTTGAAGTTTCACTTCTAATATGTGTCCCAGCACACATTTCGATTTTTCGCAGGTTTACTGCAAATTATGATTTGGTTAGGTTAGGTACATTTTAATGAATGCATTTTTTATATTAAACATATTTTATTTAATCAAACAAAAAACTAAATTCGATCCGGAACCAAAAAAACATTCATAGTCTACTCTAAAATTATACACATACAACGGAACATTAACAAATGCGCACCTTTCGTCATCAACTTCATTCGGACATCAAATTATGTTAACAGAAAAATATTTCCAAAAAAAAATACCTCAATAAAATTTCGTTTGCTCATGTTTTGATGAAGAGGCTCCGAAACTACTGAACCGATTTGAAAAATTCTTTCACTGTTGGCAAGCCACACTATTCCCGGGTGACATAGGGTATATTAATTATATTTACAAATAAATTAGGGGTCCTTACTAAAAGTCCAATAATGTAACCCAAGGTGTAAAAAAATACCTAAAATCGCGTGGGCTGCAAAAACTATTGATGATAGAATAAAATAATGTACTACGACTTTGCAGAACACTTCATTATTTACAAAAAGTGTCGCGACACTATATATCTAACTATTATAGTTATGCCACAATAAGTGTTCTTTTATTTTAAAATTTTATTTAAAATGCCATCGCTAGAAAAGGCTCTTTATTTGTATCTTGGTATTAATCCTTATCAAAATAAGTTACTTCATATTCAAGACTGCTTAAATACCTTTATATAACTTTTTGAATTATTCAATTTGGACATTCCATTCGAAAGATATCACTAGTTTAAAAATGTAAGTATTAAGACCACGTGACTGTGACGCTTTTTCGTGAGCGAAAAATCGTAAGACCCCCTCTATATAGAAGTTTCACTTCAAAAACTAATCTAACTCGAGAACGAAACTGTCGCTAATTAAATGAATCTTAGGGCCGCTTGAATAACGATCGAAAATTAGTTAATCATATTAAACTGCCTATATATGTTTTACACAAACCGTATTGACAGTTCTTTAAACATATTTAGCGGCAAATTTTGCGTTGTGCAAGACCCTAATTGTATTTAAGAGAGTTAAATGCGTTGTCTATTTACCTTAAATAAATTTAAGCAACCTCATGCAAGCGGCCCCTTAATCTTACTACAATAAAGTATGCCGATTTGTACAGGGTTCAACACAAAATTGATTTGATATTTGAAATATGTAACAGACAAGACTAGAGTATCAAACTAGCTAAAATATTTTGGAGTACTTATTGAAAATTTGGAATCTGAAAGAGAAAATTGAAATTTAAAGTCCAATATCATTGAGATATGTATCAAATGAGATAACTTTCTTTGTATATTTTTAATAATATTTCTTTATTTTTCAAGCTAAAATCAAAAACGTACATAAATAACCTCTCTTATCTATAAATTGTAATCACTTTAGCTCTGTACTCCCTAAATCTATATTTAAAAAAAATTGTTGATCCAGCGAGGAAACGTAGCCAGCCTTCTGGGCACCTTACCCATAGAAGACGGTGATCTAGACTCAGTATCAGTAAGGCAATATAAATAAGTTAAGTTTTTTTTATATTCTTTTAGATTGTTTGTTGTTAAATAATATTCATTTACATAATTATAAAGTTTATAAAAAAAATCACATTACGATAGATAACTCTTTATTGTACACCAATACAAAAATAAACTTTCAAAAACGGTGTTATTCATACTGAATTAGAGTAAGTTTGTAGTCTTCTTTAAGGATCTTAAAGAAGCGAACTAACTTACTCTATTTCAGTATGAATATGACCGTCAAACTATCTCATTGTGCAGCAATTGCGTGCGGTCGCTAAATTAGCTAAAAAGTGTCCTCTTTCAAATAGCACCAGCATTATAGCAAATAGCATTATTTTATCCGTGCCGGAACGGAGAAAGAATACAATTTCCTGCGGCCGCCCGGCCGTCGTAAGAGGCGATAAAACAACCCACAGCCAGGTGGTAGGGCATATGCCCGACTGGATGGCTACCACCCCTGGTCTAAAGTATGGCGCCATAACAATCTTGAGTTGTGTTCCGGCATTAGTGACCAGGTTCCAGTCTCCCTTAAAAGAACAGCAGCGCATTTGTAGTACCTTTGATGTTGCAAATGTCCATAGGCGATGGTAACCGCTTTCCATCAAGTGGGCCGTCTACCTGTTTGCTGAACTCCTGCAATAAAAAATAATAAAAAAAGCACCAGGAATTAATTTAGATGAAAATAATATACTCGTAATAATAAAATTATAATATACATATATATACATTATACATATATATAAAAATAATATACATATACTCGTAGTATGACTACTTACATTTTGTAAATAAAATTTAATTGTTTAAAACGTGGTTACAAAGTCGATTGTTTTGTGCTATGGTACCTACACATGTTTTGCTCTCATAGGAGCATATAAATTATGAACCAAAATATTTATTAATTTGAAGTAAATGACGCAATTGTGATTAATGTTTATACCATTTTGAAATAACTTACTATATTCTCTCTATTGTCGATTGTACGACCGTAGTACACTCACAATTTTTATAAAATATTGTAAAAATTTAAAAAATGTTTTAAAAACAGTTGAAAATAGAACTCAGGTGTCAGGGAATTTCTTTATTATATCTCGCGTCAACTATTGAAACGTGTACGTATCAGAGGATATACTACATTAATTTACAGGCCTTATATGGGCGTGAACTAGATATAAGTACAATTTGACTCCCTTTTATTTATTACACCACACCGATTTGGAAAAAGGGTCCGAAACTCAGCGTAGTGTAATAACCGTTTAAGTTTAAAAAAATAACAAGTGCTGCAAGTAATATTCTATACATTCTGAATACCAATTAAATTCTTGGCTTTCTTACGTGCAATCTAGCAATACTTTTCACAAAGTGCCACTTGCAAATGATTGAGTGGCATTTCTTATGCCAAATTGTGTTGGCAATACAAACGTTAATGCTTTTGGGAAACCAGTGAACCATTTAATTTGCAGCTTAGTAAAAGGTCCAGAAAGAAGAAACAGGATTTCAATCCATAAATCACTTTATTGTATTATTCTTCCGAATTACACGGAACACTTGCACAGAACTTATCGTCCCCACACTTGACTGTCACAGCATTACACTGACTTGTGTGCGCTACTCCCGCCAAGTTTTATAGTTCAAGAACTAGAGAAAAAAAACAAGCACTGGAGATCGTCGTCAGCCGTTTGCAGTCCACTGCTGGACGTAGGCCTCCCCAAGACGGCGCCACTCATCCCTGTTCTCCGATTTCCTCATCCAGTGCCTACCGGAGACCTTGCATAGGTCGTCGGTCCATAGGGCTGGGCTGCAGGGCGTCCGACACTACGTTTACCAAGACGCGGTCTCCACTCCAGAACTCGTTTACTCCATCGGCCATCGGTCCTGCGGCAGACATGACTCACTGCCACTTTAACTTGCTAATTTTGCGAGCCATGTCGGTTACCTTGGTTCTCCTACGGATATCGGATATCATTTCTAATTTTATCCATAAAAGAAACACCCAACATAGCTCGCTCCATAGCCCGTGGTGTGTCTTGGAACTTGTGGACCAATATCGCCGTCAGTATCCATGTCTTGGCCCCGTAGGTCAGGACGGGGAGGACGCACTGCTCGAAGACTTTTGTCCTCAAGCATTGCGGAATGGTCGACGAGAAGACTTTGTACTTTGAGAACGAGAAAAAAAATAAGCAATGGACATAGTTAACAGGAAATGTCACTCACATCAATATTTTAATAAACAGTTCTCATAATTTGATTTTATCAACGGAAACGACAAGGTATCTGGTTGACGGGAAGCACCGGCCACATCAGTACTTCACTATTAGTCCTCGTGTCTAATCCCTCCATCTCATTTTCTTCATCCCCTCCTAAAGGCTGGCACCGAAGGAAACCTCCTTCGCTCCAGATATTCTAAACGTCTTTAAATCTTTTATGTCATTTATTTTATTATTTATTTATCAAAGAACTATATAGTTCACTTGAAGAAAATATATTTATAGATATCATGAAACAGTATTAGAGTTAATGTTTGTGTGTCTGTCAGATGGTGTTTAAATAAGGTTTCTTACATATTTTTAAGACTTTTTGAAAATATTTATTAGTGAAGATACTCCTATGTCTAAACGTAAATCATTATACACCTTGAAATGTTACTTCTTGTGCCGTATTTGGTTCTTGATGCTGGTAATATCAGCTCTTTTATTTTTAGTCCAGGTGCTATATTTGGGTGTTTTATGTTTACGTATTATTTGAGAATGTGTAGTATTAGACAAAAATGTAATAAAAATGGATGTGTGATATATAAATAATTGCTTTATATTTTAAATTAGTATAAGCGTCGGTGATATATATTATTATTTATATTATAAATTAGTACAGGCATCGGTAAACACATTCTATTAGCTGGGTTGTCGGCCTGTTTGCCAGCTTTGCAATAAAATGCTTCCTGGCCAGGATTCGAAGCCACATCGCTTTTGACACGCGTGTTTGACTCGACCGTTACTCACTAAGCTACAACGGTTTTGACACCCTAAAAATGATCAAGCGAAACTGCTTAATTGGTGCAGAAGCGCCGCGCTATAAAAACTGTCGGCGTTAATTGCTCAGTTGTCAAGCGTTCAGAAAATTAATTTTAACTGCTGCTAGGTATATTTTTATTGTTTAAATATTTTCATAGCCGCTCTACGTCTGTTGTGGCTGTAAATGACATTTGAAGTTTATTACAGGCTTTTATTTAACTTGCAATGGATGTACCTTAACTACTACTCCTCGCATGTGTGTAAGTTTGGGTGGAATCTTGCAAGTTAAATTTGACCAACTTCCCAGTTTCCAATTGAGATGAAATTTTGCACACATATGTATTCCGCGTGACGATGCAATAATATGGTACCATGAAGCTGATGTAATGATGGAGTCGGAAGGTGGCCATAGGAGCTCCTGTACTAAACAAGATAGACCCGTCGTGTTTGGGCTCGTTTTACTTGTCTTGGCTAGCACTCTGCTGCTACGTGATATCTAGGATCTCAAAAGATTGTATTTAAAAACTTTTTTAAAAACCAAGTTATGATAAAATGTGAAGATGAATAAATTTTATCACTATAAATGTTTACACTAAAATCATTAATCTAAGACATTCTAACGACCTCCGTAAGACGGAGTCTAATGACACACATTCGGCGGCGGAAACTTCAGCAAAATGCGCTCGTAATGTTTTTAAATAATCTATGTCACTATTAGATTCCCGATTGTAGTACGCACGTCTCGCTTTGATCGTGGTTCTCGCTCGACTGCCCCTCCCTACATAAGCTCAACGTTTTATACTGCACAAATGCAATTTGCCCGTACCGTAGTCGACCTAATCCGCCACACCTGGCTAATGACTCGGCTACAAACGGCCACAAAAGAGTACAATAAAACAACGGGATGTTTTCTAGAAACGTATGACAATCAATAAGTAAACAAAAGAAAACGATCAAAAAAGAATTACAATAGTTTCAATGTTATTAGTTCAAATGCCTACGGGTAATAAATGTGCTTCTACACTGTACGTGGAATTTGCCTTTGTCGGCGCCTAGGTTGTAACAATATATTTTTACTTTCAGATCGTACTGTGAACGAGTTTTTCGAGACTGCAGGCTTCAAACGTGTTACGTCCAATCCGCCGCCTATCCTGGCGTATATCCAAGAAATTTACATTGCAGGTTGGTTGGTTTTTCAATTAAGAACCGATTTTTCAATCATCAAATAAAAAATATTAACCGAATAAATTATAACCTGACTAAATTCAAAAGTGAAATAATTTAACTGTTTTATTCATGCCACTGTCATTTTAAATTCTCCAATGTTATACATACATACATACATACATAACTTCACGCCAGGTCCCTTGCGGGGTAGGCACGAACAACAGAGCGCCATACAGGCTTATTCATACACACCTCACTTGCTTCTTTTACATTCATAGTTCTTGTCATGCACGCTCGTCTGTTCTTAAGGCTCCTGACATCACCTTCTGCTAATACACGATCAATTTGATCATGGAAGGTGTGTCGTGGCCTTCCGCGACTTCTGCATCCATCCACTTTTGCATTGTATATCTGTTTAGTCATTCTTTCATCATACATTCTTTCCACATGCTCGAACCACCGGAGCATTCCTTTCCTTACCTTCACCCCGACACTCTCTTTCAGATCAACTCTCTTACTTCGGTATTACGAACGTGGTCCGCGAGCGTCACTCCGCAGATTTTGCGCAGTGCTCGGATCTCGACTGCGTTTACTCTACTTTCATGCTCTCTGTTCCATACCCAACTCTCGCTTCTATACGTGAGCGTAGGTACCAGCACCGCGTTGTGTATGGCAAGCTGGGCCTTCTGGCTGAGGTTTTTAGCGCCTAGAAGCTTATGTTATGTTTTATTTTATAGAATAACTTTTAACTGATGATTGAAAATCAAAAAAATTTATATATTTTTAAATATTATATATACATAAAGTCTTAGAATTAATAAAATTTTAATATTATAAACTCACCTTTTAAACCTTCCCTGGATTTCCACAAATAATTCAAAATCAAAATTAGCTAAATCAGTTGTTTTTTAGATTTTTTGTGTTTGGCTGTTCGTTCGGGGTTCACGTAAAAACCACTTGACCAATTACCATGTGGTTTTCGCCGGTCGTAGCAACTTCAGGAACTAAAAATATACCACACTTTATATCCCGGGAGTCCCACGGGAATTTTATTGAGAGTGGTTTAAAGTTGTTGGGACACGAAAAATTATCTTATTTTGCCTAACGTGGACGATGACGCAGGTGAATCCTAGTTCATTATATAATCATTCTACACAATGTATATATAAACTTAAAAGACGAACCGCGGGAATATTAAAACATTGAAGGCACTCCAACAAATCTTTTACTTTGATACCTACTATGAAATGTCACCACAGAATACTGTCTGTCGTTTTAATAACTGTAAAAGCTTACATCCCAAAACGTAAGTGTTTCCATTGGACAGTCTCGTCACAGTATGAGTGTTACTTATAGTACAACCATGCCTTAGTGTTGAGTATAAACTGAAAGTGTCTCGACATTATCTTAAATTATTGTTATCGTGTTACTTTGTACATCTTTATTATACGAAATATTTGTTTAAAATCACATGAATTTGTGTAAAACTAACAATAGTTGCATGGTATTGTCAAAATAATATTAACAATTACATAACTTCATAGATAATATTAATAAATTATAAAATACTTCCATCAACGTATGGACGTATATCCTAGTTGATAAGCGATTGGCAGCCATTGAAGATATGAAGTTTTTTTAATTTATTTCATGGCCATAAAATAATATGTTTATCATTGTATTTATTACCTGGTTCGTTAAAGAAACGAATCCAAAATGGTGGCGCTGAACATGATCTCTCGCTGGCATACTAGTGCCGTTTATACTCACTCACACTTGAATATAACGAAAGCAAAAAAAATAATCAGTCTTGATTTTATATATTTATACTAAGATATGCCCGCGACTTCAGCTACACTTACCTTGAAATTCCCGGGACACAAAGTATCGCAGAGTTTAAAAAAGAAGATGAATAGTTATAATAGAAACTGTGTCGGAATAAGTTATATTTAATGCATCCGAACAATTTCAAACTGCACTCGGGAAAATTCCCGCGGGGTCGTCGGGATTAAAAATATCACACATTTTATTACAATAAATTTTCTATCACTGAATAAAAAAATCATATTTGAATCGATTGTTTTTTAATCTGGCCATTTTAAATAATTCCCAGAAAAATTCAAAAAAAGTAACGCAGAGTTTAATTCTAAAAATTAGCTGTTGATCACCGAAAACCACATAGAAATCGGCCCAGTAGTTTTTACGTGAGTCCCGAAATAACAGAGAAATCGACTAACCAACAAGAAATCTAAAAAAAATGCATCGTGTATATAGTCTATTCCAGATGATTTGTTTTTAATAACTTTAATGGCATGTTTGGAATTTTATAATATTATAGATTTTTAACCAACATAAGGAATGTATATGTTGTATGAAAACCTTGATGGATCTGACAAGACTTGCAGTCTAATTGGACGCTTCTAAACCAAGTTAAATACGTCCACACTATGCTACATTAGGCAATTTTACAATTTAGACCTCTAATGTAGTCCAGGGTTGTTACTATTGCAAACTGTGAGTAAAGTTTGTTTCTAAGTAAGTACTTACATTATACAATTTAAAAAAAAAATAGATTTAGGAGTTTATTCCGCTAAATACGTAATACATCGTACGTATTTTGAAAAATTTGAAATAATATGGACCTGGTCTTGCATTTCATATTAATTTGAAAAAAGTTAACCAGACACTTTTTTGCTGACTGTACTGTCTGTCAACGCAAGTACTCGTACAAGCCGCCATTTTAGATTTGTATCTCTAATAAATCTACTTGTTTTGCTACAAAATAAAGAAAAATATTAAAATTGCTTAATGTTTATAATAAATTAATAGGGTGCAATGGTATAGTATACCCCTATATCCAAAGACATTACAAGATCCTTGTGTATATCGTATATTAGCGAAAGGAAATAGCAGGAAAATGAATTTACAAGAGTGATTTTTTCCAAGTAATAACTAATAATTGCGTGATTTACAAGTTTTATGTTTGTCAGATAGTTTCCTTAAGTCAATGCTTTTCAATCTTTTGACTACGCGACCCCTTTACAGGTTGAAAAATAGTAGTAATTTTAATGACTGCGTTTATGTTTTTCCCTATTTTGTTACCTATATTCATTATTACGGCCTATACTCTGCGAAAAGCTGCTGAGTTGAGAAAGTACCTAAGTACGAGGTAGTTTAAATTGCCTATTTTTTTGGCGAACCCCCGAGCAAGGCTCTGCGACCCCTAGGGTGGTCGCGACCTACCGTTTGAAAAACACTCCCTTAAGTATTGTAGCAATTTGCCCACCCTCAAACGCTTCGGACTGTAGTTGCCACTATGTTACTACTACTAGTCGTATATATTTTACTTTGTTAAAAAATATTCATGGAATTTTGCATGAGCTTTTAATACCTCTAAAAGCGTACTCGTTCATTTAAAATAATAAGGATTGTTATCCACCGAAGCGGAGTTGAGAAAACAAGAGCAGAGAAAAGAAGATTTTGCTATTTTTATTTGTCAGTGTCATGTCATAGCATCTGACATCTATCTATTAATATAATAAATATTTTCGAGGTTTTCCGTTTGTACAGTGTATATGAATAAGAAAAAATCAGGAGAGTTAATTTAGACCCACAGATTTTGAAATTACAACTCGAATTCTTGTCTGTCTGTTAGAGCATCACGTAGAAACTCTTGAAAGGATTTAAATGGAAGTCAACACAGAGCTTCTTTATATCTCGTTTCAATACTTACTTTTAATTACTTGAATATAGTTATAAAGATGACTCTACACTCGAGTTGCTTTTTTGGTGGTATCGCTGCAATTCATAATAAACACATCACCATGGCGACGCGAACGACTTTTTGCTACTACTACTAGTTTTATATTAAAATTTACTGTACTAAAACCGTTATAGTGATCGAAAAAGAGAGAACTAAATATAGCAAAGCTATTAGTAGCTTAAAACCTATGTCTTCTCCGCTTTGGTGGACAGCAAGCCTAAGCATTTCCCAGAGGCAAAGTGATTCCCAGAGACTGTGTCGTGTCTCGAACAAACACATTTGTCTTTCGAGCTGGACCCTTGTCAAAATTGTTTGCATCTTTGTTATATATTCACGAGTTTATGGAAGATTTATTGCATTGGAATTTGGGATTACATAATCCAAATATTGATATTAAAACACAAATTTAGTTATGAAACATTCCTTTTTTATCGGATATTTTATCTTTCCGAAATATAATTTTGCTTTTTGCTTTTAGTCCATTGAAATTTTACATGAGCTTTGCATTTCTTAGAGGACGCAATTTTATTTTTGGGACATGTGTCAATAGAAACTTAACCTCAAGTTTGTGGGGTCGCCACCCTTGTCCCCCAGCCACCTTCTTGGAAAAAGTGGTGAAAACACTTTTTTCGCGATATCTCGGAAACTATGCGTCTTACAAAACAATTGTAGTCATAATTTGTAGCAAATTGTTTTGCCTACAAATAATTAAATAATTTCTAATTTAGGGCAAAAAGTTATATAAACAATATAACTTTTTTCCCTAAATTAGAAATCAAAGAAGTTATAAGCAAAAAAGTGAGATTTTTTTTATTCATTCCTAACTCTTTTCTTTACCATAGAACTTACCAAATTTAACTTATCGAATGTTAAGCAGGTAGAAAAGTTCCCCCATTTTCCCCGCCACCTATGAGGTAGAGTCCGTAGGCGCGTTTTTTTATGTATGTTCTGGCGAAACATGCGGCAACATTATGGAGATATCAAAGTTAATGGAAGAAAATGAATTTGAAGATGAACTTCCAACCATGACTCCAATTTAAACTCCTGTCATTCCTCAAACTTTCACATTTGACGTTGATTTAGATTCTGAGCCACAGCCTGGACCATTGAAGAAAAGTCGATTAGAGTAGCTAGCTAATAAGTGATTAAAAATATTATGATGTCGAGGATTACCTTATAAGCAAGGTGTCCGTGGAGTAGGCCTACTGGGGATACCACGTAAAAAAAACGTGCCTACGGACTCTACCTCATAGGTGGCAGGGAAAAGGTCCCCCCTTTTCTACCTGCTTAACATTCGATAAGTTAAATTTGGTAAGTTCTATGGTAAAGAAAAGAGTTAGGAATGAATAAAAAAAAACTCCCTTTTTTGCTTATAACTTCTTTAATTTCTAATTTAGGGCAAAAAGTTATGTAAACATATTTGTAGGCAAAACAATTTGCTACAAATTATGACTTCGCAAATTTTTAGTAAGACGCGATATCGCGAAAAAAGTATTTTCACCACTTTTTCCAAGATGGCGGCCGGGGGACAAGGGTGGCGACCCCACAAAGTTTAGGTTAAGCTTCTATTGACCCCCCACACATGTCCCAAAAATAAAATTGCGTCCTCTAAAAAATGCAATATTCGGTCCGATTTCAATGGATTACTTTCACTAATAAATATGTAGTCATGGCAATACGAACGAAGTTTTGCTAGCACAATTACAGTTCGTCCATTCTATAAAACCAAATTTGGCATCTGTCAAACTGATTTTAGAGCCTATTAAAAATAGCAATTAATATAGGAAGTCACACATTACTTAATTAAATTTAAACGATTAATTATTTTAAATAATTTTTATTAATAATATTTTTATTTACTCTCCAGCAACACGTGTAGCTTAAAATTGTTTTTGTTTATATTTCTTATTTTATTTATATCTCAACTTTTAAGAAACATATAGCAACCCCCAAGAAAGAAGACAATACTTTTTGTAAGTGATAGCAATATCAGTCAATTACAATATCTGGTGTTGAAATTCTCATGTTGTGATTAAGTTAGTTAGTCAATAGGTAATATGATACTTCAAATGGATATTCTTAGAGCGAGTCAACTATCGTTTGTAATAGTCTAAGCGATGCTAAAGATCGACGACCTTCAGCCATCTGATAACCAAATATCGGACATATTTTTATCAAATAATATTGATTTTTAAACACCTATGATAGCTTGACAGTCGAAAAGTATTTATGGCAAGTCTATACTGTTATTTTTGTCAGTTAATTATCTTTCTAATGATACCAATTTTTGTTGATTAACAGAACAGTGTAGTTACCTATATTGACTTACCTGTTCATTCCTGTTTGCCAGATAGCCATCAACAGAAATAAGTAGGCAAGCCTATCAAGGTTCTCCACATTAAAAACTATCAGTCGAAACTAAATTTATCGTTATCAAAAGAGTTGAAAGTTATGAAATAAATGGATAAAATTAATTTAATTAAAAATAACCAGTGATAGCTTACCAATCGAAAAGTGTTCACACTTTTCGATTGGCAAGCTATCACTTGCGTGTTTTTAAATCAACTAGATAACACCTGCCCACTTCGCTGCGCATCAGAAAAATTATTAATCACAAAGAAATATACCCTATGTCACTCAGAAATAATGTAGCTTTCCACTGGTGTTAGAATTTTCAAAATCGGTTTAATAGATTCAGAGATTACCCCTACAACGTCACAAACTTTTGTGAGTTTGTTTGTTTACCACTCTATAATATTAGTATAAATGTAACGATATAATTTGTTAAAAAATATATCTCGTTTTATCTTTACCGTTTCCTCTACTATATATATTTTTTTATTGTGTAGAAAAGTATGTACATGTTGAATTATTCTCACAGGTACCACTTGAACACAAGGCTACCTTACATAAAGCTGTACATAGAAAATGAGGAGTTCAACATAGACGGCCAGCGCTGCGAGAACATCATGACCTGCCCCATGAGACCTATAACTTCTGGTGAGAACCTTTACATTTTAGGTCAACCAACGATGGAGCTCGACTGCGTAAATAAGTAATATGTGAGAGAAATATTTGAAACAGACCTTAAGTAATCGCATGTACTCTATGTATATTGTATACTTTTTGAGTCATTCACGCAAAACTAGAAATTTTTACTCACATCCTCTGAACAAAAGAATCCACAACCCGGTGGATAGCTATCACCACTGATCTAGAGCATGCCACCATAACAACCTTAAATTGTATTCCAGCATTAGTAGCCATGTTCCAGTATTCCTTAAGAGAGCAGCGGCGTATTTGTAGCAGCACATTTGGTAATCTAGGCCGTCGTCTTAAAAACCCTTCGATGAGGTCGGACTATCAAGCACTAACCATAGTTACTAGGCAATTATCAATCCCAGTATTCTTCATCTATCTTACAAGTGACTTCACCCAGCAGTGTATTCGAATAACCAATTCAAATAGAACTAATCCCAGATTGTTTTCTTACGGTCCCATCGCGTAAATTAAGAAGCCCATTGATCACCGAGAATTTTCCCCTACTTGAGCACCAACAAATAGGTGCCTTCAACGTTTTCATTTGTATATATCTGCATCAGCAAAAAGGTTACATGTGACACTGGCCATGTTCGCTATGTGTGCCGAACTGTATAAACATTATAATTATAATATGTGCAACGTCACGTAATAGAATAATTTATTGCTTGACAATTAGCAAGGTTGAAACTGAGTCGCTCATTTACGTGCCACAATCTGTAAATATAGAAAACAGACAAAACCTTCGGAGATGCTTGTTTAGATTTTACATATTTTCATGTAGGAGTTAAAATTTCTGGTATAGTCTTAATAAAGTTAAGATTTTTTTTCTTAAGTTTTCGCGACTTGTATACATAATAAAACTACGTTTTAACGGTTTTAAGCGCGGTAATTTATTTGATTTTGGTTTATCCGATGTTTCGGCCGCTTTTCAGTGGCCGTGGTCACGGACGACAAGGATGACATTTGTCTGTCCTTCCTTCTTGGACTATTGTCCTTCTTTCTTCATTCTTGTCGGAGCACATACTTATGACGTCATAGTATGTAAGCTCGTACAAAACCTATCAGGCCAAGACTTTTGTAAATGATAAAAAGTAGTTCAGTTGATTTGATAGTAATTTGATTCTTCTGAAATTTTCAGCCTAGGTTATTAACGTCAGAATGAGGAGGGCATATTTTTACTATCGGCGTCGTTATCGTCAGCCAGTCGCAGTCCACTGCTAGTCGGCGCCACACATCCCGATCCTTCGCCTTCCTCATCCAGCGTCCACCGGCGACCTTACGCAGGTCGCCAGTTTATCGAGCTGGAGGACGTGCGTTACTACATTTACAGGGACGCGGTGTCCATTATAGGACTCGTCTGGTCCATCGGCCATTAGTCCTGCGACATACAATATGACCCATTGCAACTTCAACTTGCTAATTTTTCGAGATATATCGGTTACTTTGGTTCTTTAATGGATATCTTCATTTCTAAATCTATCTACTAGACAAACACCCACCACAGCTTGATCCATAGCCCGTTGAGCGACTTGATATTTGTACACTCATTAACGCGCAAGAAAATAGTTTTGCAACGTCAACATATCGCTTTATACCCTCGAATAGATTGTTGAAGATCGCCTCACTAACAAGGGTACAAGGGCACTTTGGGCGACAATCGTCAGGAATGTAATATCGGCAAGTTCCCTAGGCGTCCAGATTTAATGGCCATTATTGGACTCCGGTTATTTACTGCGCCGATAAATCCTACCCTCACCTTTGGGGAGTAAAAAATATTATTAGTCCTACGTGTTACCCGCATAGTGCTATGAAGGTACTCCAATACCTGTATTCTATGTACAGGTACAATTATACATCAAGTGTTCGTAAATGGTCGTTAACTTACTAAACTATACTATTAAATCTAAAGGTATCTCCCTTACTTAGGTTCAGAAAACTGTCCCTATGACTACATCAGGATATACGACGGCAAAGACGAATCGGCTTCTGTGATTGGCACATTTTGTGGAATGGGCAAGTTTCCCTATTCTATCATTGGAACTTCTCAAGACTTATTTGTGGAATTCGTCAGCTCTCCTGCTGGTAAGTTTGCAACAACATTATTAAGTCAATCGTTGAATTAGAGGCTTACATTATTAAATAGCAGTTGGGTATAAACAAATTAAAATTTTAATCTATCTACAATATGATAAATCTGTTAGAGGAGGAATCTGCGTCTTTGTACAATGAATTAAAAAATGAGAAATAAATCAAGGAGACTAATTCGGATCAGCAGATTCCAAAACTTAAACCTTTATAATTTTTTTAAGTTTGCTCTTAGAGCATCACTTGGAAACTACCAAAGGATTTAAATGCGATGATGAAACTCGATGCAGAGGTAGCTTATATCCCGCGACTACACTTAGGGTTCCTATTATCGCTAGTCTAGTCTATCTAGTATAGTCAAAACGATGGCCACATTTTTTAGTACCGTCGGCGTCGTTACAATTAACTTACAAAAACGTCACCATGAGAACTAGATGTCATAGATGGATAGGTATGCTAGAGTAAAATATTATCAAAAAATAATTTTTTATAAAAATTACATAATATGTTCTTACTGAGGCAAAAATTCTCGCTTGAATATTTAAAAACAGCTTTGGGGAATATAGGGCCTAACGATTTATTTATTGATGATTTAAGAGTAATATACAATAAACAATTCTGTAGCTTCTGTAGCCAATCTATCCAAATAAATAACAGAAAGTTTTATCATGAAGTTTACTCTGTCAGGAGTCCCGGGAGATTTACATTCGAGTGAACTAATTAGGCCAATAATTAGACCGTTAGAACACACAGGTCGTCTTTTCATTCTAATGTATACGGTGTCTATATCTGCGCCTATACTAAGTAAGGGGACTAAATCGGTTGGGAATAAACTGAGCTGCTTTAAAACCAACATTAAAAAACTACTACTTAACTGTAAAATATGAATGGTATAATTTTATTGAATCATTTGACGATAGAAACTCTAAAAATTAAAATCATTAAAACTTCCCTAATAGGTCCTCTTCTCAACACCGGTTTCCATTTCAACGTGGGCAACTGGCCTGGTCACGTAGAAGCACCAGGTTCAAGAGTGGGCACTTGTGACTGGCTCCTCACAGCTGAATCATTAAAGAAGTCGGGAGACACTGAAGGCATTTTTCTATCAGTAGCCCATTGGTACCCACCACATACGTCTTGCACTTATCTAATGCAAGGATTTTCAGGACAAGTTGTTAGGCTATACTTTCCAAGGTGAGTCTTTGCCCAGTACGTTTTATCGCGATTTGAGTAGTAATTGAAACACTGTGCTTACACTTGACATCGCACAATCATCAAAGAACATTTACGTCTACAGATGGGGAATAATAAATAAAATTAGAGTGTCTATGATTACAATATGAATGCCAAAATTTAGATGAAATCTATAAGAAGGCTACTTATACGATGCTAAATTGATAAATCATCGTTTTTAAGACATTTCTCTCAATCGGTCTGAAATATAGTCTGGTTAAGTTCCGGAACGGCTTAATCGATTTTAATAAAAACTTTCGGGACAAAAACAGGCGGTATTATTTAATAAATATTAATAATTTTAATTCTTTATTATTTCTTGTCACCAGCTTCAGAATCAACCGTATCGAATCTCCTATAGTACCTTGGACAGGAGATTGTGGGGAGTCCCTTACACTTTATGATGCTCCAAGACCGGATGATGCTCGTATCATCAAGACTTTCTGCGATACTTTCAGTAAACCTATGGAGAAACACGATTTCGTATCAACTGGAAACTCTATGTTTGTTAGATTTGAAAGCAAAACTGGAAGTTATAGTGGGTAAGTTAAGTCAATGCGTATTATCAATATTACGTATGATACCTTTAGATATAGTCATAAAACAATAGATAATGGATTTCCAATTATTATGTCTCGAAGCATTTGTTCCAACTATTTATATGTTTATCCCAAAGAAGTAAAGAGTGAAACAGATAAAAACCCAAGTTTAAATAAGATCTCTGCCCCGAATAGAGACAGATGTTGTCGAGAATTCAATTAAAAAAGTATTAATATGATAATTTGGTTAGCAAAGCCAAATTTAATATTTTCATATTATCTGAATTGTCATGAAAATTTTAATATCGTATCCATGGATATTACAAATATAAATTAATAATGAAAAGCCACGTATTTACCAGAACATCGTCTAAATTACAATTTGCTCAGTCAAAACCGCAGCTGTAAATTTTTTGAATATTATATTAACTGGTTAAAATTACGTAAGCGGTAGGCGTTTTTTTTTATCACAGCGAATCGAATTTTTAAACTTAATAACAAGTTTACTGATTGCGTCAAGATGCTTCAAGCGTTGTCACTTTATTAAAACCAAATTTATTTTTGAACAGGTCGTCCCTATATTATTGGGCACATTACGACTTCTTCAATAACACACGGTTTGGTGAGCCAGTACAAGGCACTGCTTGTGATGAAGTTATAGCTTCGTGGAAACAAAGAGCTGGGAGATTAAGATCGCCTCTCAACACGTTGGTATACAAGCAAGCACCTCCTGGTGAAGACGTACATTGCCTATACAGATTTGTCACTGACAAAAGAATTTATGCAAGAGTCATTCTTACTATACTGAGTGTCAATTTCAAGGCAAGTACACTATAGATACGAAAATTAATAGTATTATCCTTACTATCCAATGTATATAATATACCAAGTTTATGATTAGTAATACAACATAACAGTTTTGAAAATGAACATCTTTCTACTTTCAAACACATTAATTCTTACCTAATTACCCTTTTAGTATAAATCCGTAAAAGTTCCACTACTGGGCACGGGAAACTCCCAGAATAAGGAATGATATAATTGTGACAATAGTTCAAAGTAGATAGATAGACGTATATAAGATATCAATCATCTTGATGTGTAAATCAGTATTTAGAAGTAATGTTATATTAGGCTAGAAAAACTGAACTATACATGTTTTGTGTCAAAATCAGAAACCATGTATTTTTAATGTGATACAGAAACCTTAGCCTTGAACTATACTCACTGAGATATATTAATTGCAGGAACATCCATATACTCCAGTGTCCTGTCAAAATTGTTACGAAGATCGTGCTGATAAATTAATCATCTGGGAACCTCTACCAGCTACTACTGTTAACAGCTCTTCAACTGCCAGCACAACTCCTTTACCTCTACATTTAGCTGTACAACGTTCTGTAGGTTCATGTCTTTGTGCGAAACATGCTAATACAGTCTCCAGAGCACGACCTTACAGAGTAGTTTCTTCTGGAGAAACTCTTAATCTTCAACTAATAGTTGATAACGCACACGCTGCAGCATCATATTTCAAAAATCCATCTCCTCTTTTTGAGGCCAGGTACGAATTTGTTCATGGTCCTTTATGTGGGCCTGCTGTTTTGGCAGCAGCTTCCGATGGTGAAATTGTTTATCCACATTTAGAGGCTTTAGGTTATACGGAACCTCCAAAACGTATACAGTGTATTTGGGATTTGGAGATAGAAGAAAAGAGAGATATCTGGCTGCACTTTGACAGTATCAAATTCGCATCCCGTCATTGCGAAGATGGAAATATTCAAATTTACTTGCCTGGCAGAGTTGAACCCTATTTATCTGTTTGTGGTGGCAATGTAACAGAAACTGAGAAATTGCCAATCTTATCAGCTGGGGAACTAGGTTTTGAATCCTTAGATGATCCGTTAGTCATAGAAAAAGAAAAGACTAGGTCTATACGTATTGTATTCATTGGTAGCGCGTCTCCAGCTCGGGCAGCTTTTAAAATCGCTTGGACTGGCTTGTACCACTTACCGAAAAACACTGACGGCACTCTAATGACATCAAAATTAACTGAGGGTGGAATGAAATCTGACTTGAATCAAGGCTGTGACTTCATCTGTCCAGGAGACGAGGCGTTATGTATACCCGCGAGGCTAATTTGCAATGGTGTAGTTAATTGTCCAAATTTCACTTCTGGTGAAAAGAAATTCTCGACTGCTGAAGACAAGAGAGCGAGAGAAGCATATTCTGAGGATAACTTGAGACGATTGGGTTATTTGGATGCTTTGGGTGGTTTGACTATTGGGAAGTTTAATGATGAGGCACCTGAACTGTGCGCTAAGGCTAGAAGTGCGGGTGGGAATGAATGGACAGCACCGGCTTTGGGAGCTGGGTTAGCTGTTGCTTTAGCTGTTTGTGCTCTTGGTGCTGCTTGGCGTCTATGCTGCCGCAAGCGCTCACCTGATGAGGAGTCCTTGGATTACTGACATGCGGCCCGCGGTGCACCGCACGCGCCGCCCTCTCTCCACTCCAGGTCTACGTCCAGGGATTTACCCATGGACTGGAGTCTCCATTGACAGACGCTATACTGAGCGCCTGAGCCCTCCTTTGTTGATTACTAAGTTTAAATAGTTCAATAAAACTTAATTTACACTACTAACTACAGCAGTTAACATTGTGCTTTTTCCTATTGATGAATTTATTTATTAATTTTAACACTTGTGCACTACAATCATTTAAATATTTTGTTATTAAGGAGGGCAAAATAAAGGATTTAAATCGAGGCGCTCATTTTAACGAAAGCATCGTTTTGTAATTACTGTATATAAAACTATAATTATATATCCTAATCAGAATCGTGTCGTCAAACATAACGCGAAGAAATTAAATAATATGTTTAAGTGAATTATTCTGACAATATTGCTAAGTAATAATTCCTTAAGGATTACTATTTATACATTGGAGCTCCCTGGAGTTTGGAGAATAGCAAATAAAGGTATTCCTTTAGCAATATTAGTAATTCTAAGAAGAGAGTAAACTATACGTGGAGCTGTTAAGTTTGATAAAAGGCTGAAAGTAAAAGAAATCTTAAAAGGAACATGTATTACCCACAACGTAAAGATCACGTTATAAGTTGTGGGAGTTTATTTCGGTATAAATAAGAAATGAACTTAGTAGTACTCGCGTTCTTTGTTTGACGACAAGCTTTTAGGACGCTTCAAAACGAATCATAGGTTAGAACGAGGTGATAATAGCCAAAATGTTAAGTCATTATCAAATTATGTAACTTAATATAAGTATGTAATGATGTGATTTTATTTTACACGCTGTTTTGCCAGATCCATGTCATCGTCTTGTTGTTCCCATTTATAATTAATTTTCATATATTGGGATATATAAAACTGCTTTCGATTAATGTATAAATTAAAATTAGCATTTTCTTTAATGACATTGACAATGACAGTGACAATGATATTTTTAATTTGATTTCGAACTAAACGAAATATAAATGTCGATACTATAAAATAAAAGCGGCTGGATGTTTCTTGTAATTTTTAAATTGATGGAATACAGCAGACACATGAACACTCATCTATTGATAGATAGATGCTTATTGCTACCTCCAACAAACATCTCATTTGTAAAAACACTAACTTTATGTATAATCATTTTGAACAAATTAAATGTTTTATTAATATGTTCCTTAAAATCCAGTATTATTTTACGAAGTGTTTCCTTGTTTACTTTAAGTCCCCAAATTTCAATGACATCGAATTAGTCCATGCCAAACATAAATTATATATCTTATCATACATATTCTTACATTTATACTTTTGCACACGTACGATAAAAGTATTTGTATTTGAAATATTATATGAACAAATTGAGTCTACAAAGCAAATCCATTGAATAGACTTTTCGTAATTAAAAATGTTTCGAAGTATTCGGATATACATCACAATTGTGTCACCAAAGGAATTCTAACTATTCTATGGAACTAAGTAATAATTTGTGTATGAAATGAAATAAATTGACTGACAAAATCACCCTTCAAAATTACAATGTAAATAGTTCTATGTAGAGTTAGGAATGTTATTAGTAATAATTTTGGCTAATTTCAAAGATTTCTTTTAACATTATTCTAAGAAATATAACTCTTTATTAACGTCGCTTAGTTTGTTATTATGTGTATATTATTTAGGACCCCGACACACTAGGTATCAAGTACTACGATGTCCAGCAATAATTTAATAAGTGACGCTTTTGGTGAATCCGCTATTGCTAATGTCGTTCTTTCACCTTCTCCCAATTATTTGGGATCTGCACAATATGTCTTATCCTTCCATACTCCTCTATTTTGACACACGTCCTCGCTCACACCATAAATCATCATTTCGTCCTTCATACAATTCATCCATCTCTTTATGGTCTACCCTTACATTGACACACCTTTACAAACATCACAATCCAGTCAATTTTCCAGTTCAACTATGTAAAAGTTCCGACAGCGTCATATCCTGAATATATTATCCCCGAAAATAGCTATTGCGCCTGGCCGCCGCCATTTTGGTGACGTAACCGTAGCCGAACACTCAGTACTGTTAGCATCACTGGCCGGCGAGTACGCGTACATATTGAATTACGGATGACGTCACGTGAATGTTAATTGACAAGGTTCCAGCGCATTAGCAATTTGCAAGGAAAATACTCATAATACTAGACCCGACTTGATAGAATCTAAGCTCAACATGTAAATAACCAGTCTCTTGAGATGCATAAAGAGAGCAATAGTCTTTTTCAACGGGTTAACTGGCATCTACCGCGCATTGTGCAATCAATTTATGCAAATTGAACTCAAGTCATATCGCGAAATAGTTGTTACTCTTTCTTAAGAAGCTTTGATCTGGGCCAGGTTTCTATTGACCAAACGCTAATATGAGATCGCTTTAAGCGAAAAGGCCACCTATCGTACTGCCTACAAAATATGGTTTGTTTTCGTAATTATAATATATATTTGATATATGTTTCATACTGTTTAAAGCTTTCCTGTATTTATATTCTGGCTATAAAGTCTGTTGCGTATTTGTCAAGTGCCAGATTAATTGACGCATCCAAGTAAACTAGTGTGCTAGGGCCTTTAATGAAATCTTTGATATTAACCGCGAAATTACACACGAGGACTAGTTTATATTTAAATTAGTTAAAACTTTTAAATGTGAACTGACTTACATACATTTTTGATTTTCCTTTAAGCTTTTAGCATGTTCGCTAAAATATATTCTACACGGACTTAAAATAAGAAAGAAAGAAAGAAAGAATGAATTTATTTGAAGAAATAGCGAAGTACTTACATTGCTAACATGTATTAAAAATAACATATATTGAGAATTTGTACCCCGCATCTTCCACAAACAAGGTTTGCACTCAGCTTGTTGCTGTGCCGGCATAATATCCGACACAACGCTGATTTTCAGTGCAAACCTACTTTTGGCTCAATACTAATAATAATAATAATACGACCCGAATAATTTAAATTAACTTAAAAACTATTTACTTTGTAAATTATAATATATACATACATAAAAAAAATTGTATAAATAATAAATATTTGTTAATTTTATGATTTAAATAATAAAAAAACAAATATATATATCTAAATAAATGAATTAAAGTAATATTATACTTTAATTTATTTCTTTATTTCACTACAATTTTCTCTCAATAAATCAAACATTTTACTCACATACGATAAGCAATTACACGTTTTAAATTGATTTAGAAAGAGCATTTATTCTGTTTGTATATAATGAACAGAATTATTTATTCAATTTGACTCGAGTAAGTTAGTTCACATGTGTATTATTAAGTTAATACTTTGCACAATTAGTTGTTAGATTGGTTCGATTAACACTGCCCCTAATAATAATGCTTTTAATATGCCATAGACAAAAAACATCTCTTTACTGAGCATTACAATTTATTGCTGTATACTTGTTAGATTTTGTAAATATTTTATAATTTGTGCAATTGTGAATTGTGTTTTTTTTAAATAAAATAAATAAATGTGTTTATTTTTAACATGTAATATGACATGTGACTAAAGAGCTGGCTTGTATTTAGGGCAACGTATTAACGTTGCCATACGAATACGAGGCAATGCTGCCAGTGCTTTGGGAACGCTCTCAACTGACGGCGATTTGAGACTAAATATATTGTTTGTAATTTTCATCAAATACCTTAATTTATTTATAAGTTACTTTATTTTTATTATTTAATTACATTTTTTTAAAGTTACTATCCGCAAGAGTTAACTTGAGGCCTGAGCGGTATGCGCGCTACCCTCCCGACCCCCGCCTTCTTACCGGTCTCGCCATCGACGCGTCAGTACCTCGCGTTTACTTCATCCAACTCTCAAGTTAACTCTTGCGGGTTGTACTGTAGTCCAAGTCAAATAAATAACTTTAATACATGTAATATAATATATGAACGATGCATCACGATGAGTAATATAAAGTTAGTAATTAAGTTTAAATGTTTAGTTTCGTGTTCTCATTGTGTAAACACCGCAAATAAGTTTGTTCTAGAATAATTTAGACATAAAAATGTTAAAAAATAAAGATATATTTTTTATAAAAATGAGCTGCTGTTTTATTTTGTGTCACCTCGGAATCAGTGTTGGTTTAATCAAAAACGTCATTATGGGTTTTCAAAACCTGTACTAACGATAACCTCGATTATGAGCACTGAAAAAGTTTTTTGACTCTCAGTTACATAAATTGTGGCGGCCACAACAAATCGTTATTTTTTTGTGGTTTAACTACATAGCTTTGAACCGTTGTATAGATTACACCTTTTTATATAATTTCGTACATATAGATTCATTTCTGAGAACCGATGTGTCAAACCTGCCAAGCTGCCTTGGACAAGCGTGGCGCATATACCGTCCATTCCCCTACCGTGGGAGGCTCGAGCCCAGCAGTGGGACAGTTATGGGCTGTTGTTATTATTGTTGTTATATTAGTTTTATTATTATTAAATAGGTAGGAACAAAAAACTGCCACATTCCAAATCTTTTTGACAGAACGAAGTCTGTCGGGTCCGCTAGATAAAACGGTTTTTTAATTTAAAAAATGTTTGTCCGTCTGTTTGTTTCGGTTAATCTCTAAAACGGCTGAACCGATTTTGATGAGTTTTTCACTGGCAGATAGCTGTTTTTTTAACAATTCCACGGCCTCGAGTTCCGTACCCTTTTTTACAAATTAATTTCTAGATTAAATTTTTAGACTTTATACACGCTTATTGGTTATTTTGGTTCTTGTGTGTGACATTAATTTAGTAATTTTTGTGTTGTGGTGTAACTTACGAATAACTTATTATACTAATTATAGCTGATGTTATAAGAAGTAACTTAGACTACTTTTGAAAATACGGTGCCGCGAAAAAATCTACGCGGACGAAGTCGCGGATAACAGCTAGTTTATAATATTAGTCAGAATTAAGTAGTTTTTGACTCTCAAACTAGGTAAACTGCAATACCTTATTTCTTATATTTTATATGAAAATGTTAACGTAAATAGAAACATGCGCTCCGTAGATGGATGTCAGCAGCAATATTTACAAATAAATCCAATACGAGTCAGGTCATGGGAATAAACGGGAACGTGATATATGTCTCATATATTTCAAACGTATAAATTGAAGCGATCTCTGAATTTCCAAGATTCGAATATGAATCTGAGTATTTTTAGGCCCAGCTGATGGAAAGTGGTTACTGTCGCCTATGGACGTCTGCAACACCAGGGGTGTCGCCAACGTTGCCGACCTCTAAGAAATTTTATAATACGCTAAAGGAATACACGAAAAAAAACAGAAAACAATAATAGCATAATTTAAAAAAAAACAGGCAGATGGCCCAATTGATGGAAAGCGTATACCATCGCCTATGGACATTTGCAACACCAAAGGTGCTACAAATGCGCTGCTGCTCTCTTAAGTGAGACTGGAACCTGGTCACTAATGCCGGAACACAACACAAGGTTGTTATGGCGATATACTTAATACCAGGGGTGGTAGCCATCCAGTCGGGCAAAGGCCCTACCACCTGGAAAAATATATATTTTCTACAAAAAAATACAACAAGAAATTTGCAAAATAAATATAGACATTTTGATGTTTTACTTCGCACCGATTTCATGATGTATGTATGAATTATTTATTTTTTGCTTTATTTGTTACAAGATAGTAGACAACTTACGCGTTATAAGCTGCCAGCAACGGCATTACGATTTCCTAAGAAATCTGGGCCAGCTAAAGTCGAGACTAAAACTAAAAGAACATTACTATTCCACGATTCCCTAAACAAACAGAACCTTCAAAGTAAATCAAAGAAACTTTTCCAAGAACTTAATCTGTGGGAACGTCGGAAAGTCAATTAAAGGCCTATAGGGGCCTTAGTAAGCGGGTTCTGTTTTCTGAAGCTTGGAAATATTCTAATATGTACCTATAGATTTACTAACCGCCATCAAAATAGATAAATAATTAGATAAATCTTTATTGCACAGCGTTATACAGCGTTTACAAACTACTACTATTTATTCTATATGCGTTATAAAGGGCGATTTTATTGCTAAACAGCGATCTCTTCGAGGCAAATCAGTGACGGGAATATATAATGATTTATAGATTATGGACCAATAAATTAGCAACTATTAAAATTTTTAAAATATTTTATTAGCTATTACGGGCACGTACAACAACAGAGCATTTTAAGAAAAATAACAGTGACTTACATAGAGTAAAGAATGGCTACATTAAGAAAATAATAATATAAGACGCAGAGTGGCTGAAACGCATGGCATTCTATACGATTGATGAATATTTTAATTTTAAACAAACGACTAATAAGAACGTAATATAATGAATTAACTAAATTACATAAAATTGTTCATGACATTACCTTAATTTAAACGTCTGTAAAGCTAGAAAGGTCAAGTCGGCAGAATCACTCGTTTTATATATCAAAATTTAGTGCTCATTTAGTGCTAATTTAGTGCTGATAACAGATATTTGGTGCTGTGATAGGTGGACTAAAAATGAGAACACTGCTACCTTTTAATTAAGCTAGCAGTGTACTATTCGTGACCGCGCTATAATACAGTTGGAGCGAGAGGCACATCAGCTAATAATTTAGTGCTCAATTAGTGCTAATTTAGTGCTGATAACAGATATTTGGTGCTGTGATAGGTGGACTAAAAATGAGAACACTGCTAGCTTTTAATTAAGCTAGCAGTGTACTATTCGTGACCGCGCTATAATACAGTTGGAGCGAGAGGCACATCAGCTAATAATTTAGTGCTCAATTAGTGCTAATTTAGTGCTGATAACAGATATTTGGTGCTGTGATAGGTGGACTAAAAATGAGAACACTGCAGCTTTTAATTAAGCTAGCAGTGTACTATTCGTGACCGCGCTATAATACAGTTGGAGCGAGAGGCACATCAGCTAATTATTTAGTGCTCAATTAGTGCTAATTTAGTGCTGATAACAGATACTTGGTGCTGTGATAGGTGGACTAAAAATGAGAACACTGCTAGCTTTTAATTAAGCTAGCAGTGTACTATTCGTGACCGCGCTATAATACAGTTGGAGCGAGAGGCACATCAGCTAATAATTTAGTGCTCAATTAGTGCTAATTTAGTGCTGATAACAGATATTTGGTGCTGTGATAGGTGGACTAAAAATGAGAACACTGCTAGCTTTTAATTAAGCTAGCAGTGTACTATTCGTGACCGCGCTATAATACAGTTGGAGCGAGAGGCACATCAGCTAATAATTTAGTGCTCAATTAGTGCTAATTTAGTGCTGATAACAGATATTTGGTGCTGTGATAGGTGGACTAAAAATGAGAACACTGCTAGCTTTTAATTAAGCTAGCAGTGTACTATTCGTGACCGCGCTATAATACAGTTGGAGCGAGAGGCACATCAGCTAATAATTTAGTGCTCAATTAGTGCTAATTTAGTGCTGATAACAGATATTTGGTGCTGTGATAGGTGGACTAAAAATTAGAATACTGCTAGCCTTTAATTAAGCTAGCAGTGTACTATTCGTGACCGAGCTATGATACAGTTGGAGCGAGAGGCACATCAGCTAATAATTTAGTGCTCAATTAGTGCTAATTTAGTGCTGATAACAGATATTTGGTGCTGTGATAGGTGGACTAAAAATTAGAATACTGCTAGCTTTTAATTAAGCTAGCAGTGTACTATTCGCGACCGAGCTATGATACAATTGGAGCGAGAGGCACATCAGCTAATAATTTAGTGCTCAATTAGTGCTAATTTAGTGCTGATAACAGATATTTGGTGCTGTGATAGGTGGACTAAAAATGAGAACACTGCTAGCTTTTAATTAAGCTAGCAGTGTACTATTCGTGACCGCGCTATAATACAGTTGGAGCGAGAGGCACATCAGCTAATAATTTAGTGCTCAATTAGTGCTAATTTAGTGCTGATAACAGATATTTGGTGCTGTGATAGGTGGACTAAAAATTAGAATACTGCTAGCTTTTAATTAAGCTAGCAGTGTACTATTCGTGACCGAGCTATGATACAATTGGAGCGAGAGGCACATCAGCTAATAATTTAGTGCTCAATTAGTGCTAATTTAGTGCTGATAACAGATATTTGGTGCTGTGATAGGTGGACTAAAAATTAGAATACGGCTAGCTTTTAATTAAGCTAGCAGTGTACTATTCGTGACCGCGCTATGATAGTGCTCAATTATTGCTGCCAGTACAGCAGAAGATTTTTGAAAAATATTTTTTTTTCAAATCAACTACTGCTAGTATAACGACGCCAGCAGTCGTAAAAGCTAGAAGAAGGCTTTAAAACGGAAACTAATGAAATTGAAAGACGTCACTATTCAGTGCTCAATTAGTGCTGTCATTGTAGCAAAGGATTAAAAAAAATTAACTTCTCGCTAAGAAACTCGAAGATTTTCGAAAATCGTAAAGTTATTGATTTTAGTGCGTTTTGCAAAAATCGAGTTTTCATCAGATCTTGACGTTTTGAGGTCATAAGAAGCTTCCCTGACTACTCCCGCGATGTTGTCACTATGTCTGTATGTGTGTGTATGTGTGTATGTGAACTGCTTATTACTTTTGAACGGTTTAATCGATTTTATCGCGTTTGGTGGCATTCGAATGGGCTCGGCCAAAATTAGATTTTCTGTGAATTTGAGCCGATTCGGACCGACAGATTTTGAGAAATCTCAAAAAAACTCGCCGATCAAAAAACTTCGTCGAACGCCGCCAGCCGCGTGAAAATCGGTTTATTCATTCAAAAGTAATTGCGGTTTGAAAATTCAAAAAATAAATGTTTTGCTGTACTGGCAGAACTAATTGAGCACTAAATGGTGTCGTCTTTTAAATCCATTAGTTTCAGTTTTAGAATCTTCTCCTCGCTCTTGAGACTGCTGGAGTCGTTATACTAGCAGTAGTTGATTTGAAAAAAAAAAATTTTTTCAAAAATCTTCTGCTGTACTGGCAGCATTAGAATAGAATAGAATAGAATAGAATATACTTTATTGTACAAAAATGCTACATAAAATCAAGAACATTAAATACAAGTACAATCGGCGGTCTTATCGCCCATGGCGATTTCTTCCAGACAACCTTTGGATGGAGTATAGGAAGGACAACAAAAGTCGGTAGTTGCTAAACCAGCATTCTTACAATAATTTCGTTTATTAATAAAAAAAATATAAAAAAATAGTAATTTATATGATAATATATATACTAAAATATATACACATATTATATTATATACATACAAAAGTAAACAATAACACTATAGCTTAAGGTAGTAATCTTTAACTAATCTGTTAAAAGAAGGTAATGATCGTGTCTGCTTGATGTTTAATGGTAATGCATTCCATAGTTGAATGGCCTGGATGGTAAAAGACTTGTTGTAAAAACTTGTTCTGTTTACAGGCGTTTTCAGTTTCAAATTCTCTGACAATCTTAAGAATCTTGAATGACTGTAATTAAGGAACTGAAAGCGTTCCTTAAGATAAGCTGGGGACTTAGGATTAAACAAAATGTTGTGAAGAAGAGATAGGATATGTGCATTCCGGCGAAGGCGGATGGGAAGCCACTTGAGTTTAATGCGAAATTCAGATATATGATCATATTTGCGTAGCCCAAATATGAAACGTATGCAAAAGTTTTGAAGCCGCTCAAGTTTATCAAGTTGATATTCTGCGAGATCAAGATAGCTGACATCAGCATAGTCGAGGATGGGAAGGAGAAGAGACTGAGCAAGTGAGATCTTGGTGGTACACGGTAAAAAGTTCCGTAAGCGCCGCAAACTAGCAGCCGACGCAAACACTTACAAGCATTAATTGAGCACTAATTAGTAACTCTTTTCAATTTCACTAATACCGATTTTAAAGTCATCTTTTAGCTCTATGATTGCTCGTGTCGTTATGTCAGCAGGAATCTATACTTAAAAATTGAAAATTTTTTTATCGATGAATCTGTTTGCTTGTACGGGCAGCACTAATTGAGCACTAAATTATTAGCTGATGTGCCTCTCGCTCCAACTGTATCATAGCTCGGTCACGAATAGTACACTGCTAGCTTAATTAAAAGCTAGCAGTATTCTAATTTTTAGTCCACCTATCACAGCACCAAATATCTGTTATCAGCACTAAATTAGCACTAAATGAGCACTAAATTTTGATATATAAAACGAGTGATTCTGCCGACTTGACCTTTCTAGCTTTACAGACGTTTAATTTAATTGTTTTATGAATAATACATAACTGTAAGAGACATAACGAATTGAATATTAAATATTTATTTAAATTATAATAGCATCGTAATCAATAATATAATCATAAAAATATGTATATGTAGTCATAAGGACTACAAATGGCTTGTAACTAAATCTTTAAAAAAATGTATATATGCCAATCAAAGGCATGTGACTTTTATTTCTTAGCATATCATCAGAAATAAGCATTTTTAAAAAGGTTTTTAAATACAAACTTTTGAGATCCTGTCTATCGTAGCCGCAGAGTGCTAGCCAAGAGAAGTAAAACGAGCCCAAACACGACGGGTCTATCTTGTTTAGTACAGGAGTTCCTATGGCCACCTTCCAACTCCATCATCAGATCAGCTCCATGGTACCATATTATTGCATTGTCACGCGATATACATATGCATGCAATATTTCAGCTCAATCGGAAACCGAGAAGTTGGTCAATTTTAACTTGCAAGATTCCACCCGAACTTACATACATGCATACATCCATTGCAAGTTAAAGAAAAGCTTGTAAAAATGACCATGTTTCAAACAAATAAATTGCTTTGTCTTTGACTTCGAAAAATTAGCTACGAAACCTAAATAGACAATATAAGAAATAAAAGAAACTCAGACAAAACCCTATAAACAGACTGTAAAAGAACCAAATAGAAACTTAACAAATTAAACTGAAACTACGTTAATACTCTACGTGCAGTGCAATTAAAACGTTCTGCCGTATTAACCATATAACATCAACAGAGCAGGAAAAAGAACTTAAGAAAAGTTCTTTCCAACCAGTCAAAGGATAATTAAGTTCCAGAGAATACTACTTGACTAGGAAGTATATTGGCGGGATAAAATAGTCAAACTACTTATAGAAGTATACAAAATATTATATGTATTAGGGTGGCGCAAAAAAACGGACTTTATTTGCGTCTCGAGTGACAAATGGTATTTTTGATGTTTTGAGAACTCCCTTAGAAGGACAGATCAAAAAAAATATTAATGGTAGCTCCAAATTTTTTTTAATATCAAGAATCGCCAAACACCGATTTTATTATTCAAATGTTTTGTCTCGTTACGGTCTAATTTTATAGACCAAAAAATAACAAGTTTCTGAAAGTTTCATTTCAAAATTGGAATTTTAAAAGGTCGCTCAATTTTTTTTTTATTTACTTGTGCATTACTTTACATTTTTTTCGAGCGACCTTTTGATATTCATAATATTAATATACCACCTTTCTTTAGTCACATAATCGATAATAAAAAAAACACCACGACATGAATTAAAAATCAAACACCAATACATTTTTTTAACGCGATAATTTTATTAAATCATCTACAATATTTTAACAATTTTTAAACGATCCTGACAAACAACTTTCGCTTCATCTACTTTCACTTTTTTATTAGTGTTCCTCTTTTATTGTCTTTATTTGTTTGTTTTTTTACTACTATTATACAAGTATTTTTATTAGTCGCAAATCTTCTCACCAGCATGTTTATTTATCATTCGTCATTATTTGTTAACTGCATCACCGTCTGTATTAAAAATCTATCACTCCCTGCCAAGTTGCCTGGAAGAGATTGCTTCCCAGCGATAAGACCACCGTTGTACTATCTTTTCCTACTTCTACATAGCATACAGACAAAAGTGCAGTTTTACACAAGGGACAAAATTGTGAATAGAGCCAAACTAGTTGATTGTATAAGGCTGAAATTTGGAACACCTAGGTAGGTAAAGAAGTTTAAGGTACAACTTGCATACTGGTTAGACTTTCTAAATTGTAGTACGGATAGTTTTTAGTAACCAACAAAAAAAATGAATTTTTGCGTATACGCCTATATGTTATGAAGCGCTCGATATGCTTTTGTACAATAAAGAATTGTCTATCTATCTATCATTTCAGTCACGTACAACCATGAAATTGTACAAACGCAATCACCAGTCTAAACTGGAGCGATCGAGTTAAAAAGCGAGAATTAGTCTCCGGGACAAAACGAGACCTATAAAAAGAGAACTAACGCCATGAATGGAAATCGACGTAATTGGACTTTACAACCGAATCGTAAGGAGTTTAACGAGACTTCCTCGCTTGCTAGTTTACTTCGATTTCCGAAGCTATTTACAAGTTACGTTTATAGCTTAAAAGAAACATAGCCTCGGTTATTTACGCAGTGAATTATTGCCATTCGTTGCGGGTTGTGGCGTGATATTATAGCCTGCTTGCACATTCCACGCGGATTGGTTTACATAAATGCGTAGAGTAATGTTACGAGTTTAGGGGGACTCGAATTAAAATGCCGTTGGAATTATTATAGAGTTTATTAGAACTATACAAACACGTATAACACAGGTACAAATATAACCTAACACGTAAATCCAAACGTAATGCAGAAGGTCGTTATTCAATAAAACGCGCAAAGTCCGTCACTAATAGATTACCGAATGTACACACGTCTCGCATTGATCGTGGTTCTCGCTCAACTGCCCCTCCCTCAATCAGGCCATCATTTTATACTGTACAAATGTAATGTGCCCGTATCGTAATCCAAAACACCTGGCTAATGAGTTATAAATGGTTACAATGAAACAATAGGCTGTTCTATAGAAATGTATCCCAATAAATAAGTAAACAAAAGAAGACGATCATAAAAGAATTACAATTAGTTCAAATGTCGACAGGTAATAATATGTGTTTTTTTTTCAGATATGCAGGTAGATTTTGTTTTTGTCGAGACCTGAGTTGAAATGAAATGAAATGAAATTTATTAGCATGTAAGTAACAGTAAGTTGTAACAGTAACAATACCTATAGTAGAATTATTTTCTCCGTGCAGTTTGGGTCATAAATAATCGGAGCGGTGAAGCGAGTATTTCGCTCTCTCTTCCACTCACGGGCCTTATGGGCAGGCATAGTGATACGCATTATTGTTGTCGATAAGCGTTATCGATAGTGTATTTAGTTTTGTCATTTTGTGGGTTAGTGATATAAATGAAAGAAAAAAATAGATAAAACAACGTATTTATTAAAATAAGAAATATAATGATTTAAAATAAATTATTAATTAGGTATCTATGTATTAAAAAACTATAAGTACAAAAGTTTAGAATGTAACAAGTTATATTAAAAATAAATATAAATACTTATATCTAAGTTTAAAATTAACAGAAAAAATGATAATAATGATTTTTATAAGAATGAGTTTTTATCGATAATGGCGCTGCGCCCGCGCAACATGCTCACCGCCTTGGCCAGGCTGAGGCCGAGCTTTGATTTATGACCCAAACTGCACTGAGAAAATAATTCTACTATAGGCAGAGAGTTCCCTACAATTTACAAATTACATTTAAAGTTGGTGGGCGCGATGCGATGGCCCGGAGAGAGCAAAGTGACGTGGAAGAAGAAGCAAGGGAAGAGTAACTTACCTCACCACAAGTCCAGCGCCACACTGCAATCGTTCCCGGGGGTTCACACACTCACTAGGATTTGTTTATGTTATGAGCATTAAATTATAATGGTTTATTTTCTATTTGTGTTTCAATAATGTCACTATCTTTCTTTGTTGCTATGACAGTACTGACACGAAGTTGAATGCTTTGTCTTGTTTTGCGCATTCTTCATTAAAAGTTTATTCTTTTCTTGATTGCATGGATGAGGAGGAAGATTTATAAGAAGGTGTTCCTCGGCGCAACCAGAGTTGAAGCATAAAACCAATCGTTGTGTGCGTGAGGGCCATGTAGTTATATTGCGCTGATACTCAAAGGAAGGCACAAATAATGTTGCAAGTAAATGGAGTCTTTCTAAAAGCTAGGTGAATGGGAACTACTGGAGCTAGCTTGTCTAGCGGACTGACAGGACCGACGCGTCAAGAAACGGACTGAGACTTTCAGGTCCTACTTAAAGCACTTCGACTTCGCTACTAAAACGACCCGAATATTTTATGTATTTAATTTGTAAATAATAATATATACCTCTAGTTGTGGTAGAGTAATGGCTGACGCACGTATCCCAGACCCAAAGGGCGAGAGCTTGAATCATGGCCGGAACGCATGCAGTTAGGCAGTTTTCTGTCCTGATGCGCATATTGTTATAATTACCACGTGCTAACAACGGTGAAGGAAAACATCGTGATGAAACCAAACCGAGATAACCGACGTGCCAAAACTGCCAAGCCACTTTGGACAAACGTGGCGGGTACACTGTCCGTTCTCCTCTACTTCGATGCCCGAGCCCAGCAGTGGGAATTTTATGGGCTGTTATTATATTATTATATACCTTGAGTTGTGTTCCGGCATTAGTGTCCAGGTTCCAGTCTCCTTTTAGAGAGCAGCAGCGCATTTATAGCACCTTTAGTGTTGCAAATATCCATAGGCGATGGTAACCGTTTTCCATTAAGTGGGCCGTCTGCCTGTCTGCTGAACTCCTGCAATAAAAAAAGGTAATTATATACTTACAATAAGAGAAACAATCAGCTAAAATTTGCCACTAAATTTAATGTTCCGATATATCATTGATATTACTGTCCAAATGTGGAGTGCAAATGAGAGGCGCTCGGAGATTTTCGAAAAAGTTCACATTATGCTATATAAAGTGGGATGAAGGGCCTTACTTATAATAATCTTGTTGAGAAAGTATTAGCCATCACGTAAGCAAGCAAGTGAGGTGTGTAAGAATAAGCCCGAATGGCGCTCTGTTGTTGACCTGGCGTGAAGTTATGTATGTATGTATTTTCACTAATCAGTTGCTTAGCAGTTTCCTAAAATTTAACAAACGATTATAAGTAAGGCCAGAAATGTTTAGTTTTTGAAGTGAAACTTTTTTCAGTCACTGAAGTTAATTTTTGTGATGGGAACGAAAAAGGGTGACACCATGAATTTAATAATTTAAGTACTATGCTCATAGAGATACAGTCGGAAATATTTTGAAGTTCATAAATCAAATGGAAACTAAAGCATTAGTTTCTTATTTTAGTTATCACAAAGTCGCTTCTTGCGTCTGTCTGTCTGGATCCCGCTAACACCCCCTAAGCCACACAACGGATTTTAAGCGGTTTGCATCATCAGTTACTGTAATGCAATGGTTATGTATTGAAATCTACTAGTCCCCCAATGCTCGAAGTTCAACCATAAGGTTCTGTTGTCAAAGACTATATACGTCTATAATCTTGTACGTTAATAATATTTTATGTTAAACCTATATGTTTATGTATATACAATATTGTATATATGTTTATGAATTATAAACACTAGTGGTCACCCAGTGGTCGAAATGCGACCATAATTAATTTAAATAATAAGTTTGAACATTATTAAGGTTCTTGTCAAAGACTATACTTCTATATCACATATTTCGCCACGGCTACACTGTTAATTTGACTTGAACAATAAACAAAAGAGTATATATGTGTGTGTATCAAATAGATGGTAGTATGTGTAATGTTTCTTTTATTGATTTAATGTATGTTTATGCATATTTTTTTTAAAGATTAGCATTCTGCACTTCTTCTCTATATAAAGTATATGTGTGCGAAATTTCATACTCCTCCATCCGCGCAATATTCTTAAAAAGGGGTATAAAGGTTTTGCTTCACGTATGAATATAATGATTACAGATTAGCTAAAAAAATCTTTGGAAGCTAGGCTTTTTTCTAGTATAATAATATATGCATAAAGTTACTGCAAATATGAATATATAAATAGCAGCTATAACAAGTTAACCCCTCAAAAATGTACTAACTTGTACTCCACCGGAGCAATACCGTTTTGCTCGTAAAAATGCCCCTAAACATCGCAACTCAGCTCGTAAACGTGAAAATAAACATCTAAGTTGTAAAGATCTCTGTAGAATAGCGCTCTGGAGGCTTGCTCCATGGGCAAATACGATTTCTTGTCTGTAGAGGGAAAATTTGCTGGATTTAATAAAGCCTCTATTGAATTTACTAGTAACTGTTTTGTAGTTGAGAATATTAGCATCGTAGGTAATATTGAATAGAGTACCCTCTCTTGATCACTGAATTATGATGAAACGGAAAGTCTGCTACGTATAACAATTTAATACGTCTATTTATACATGTCTTGCTCCATTAGAATTATTACAAACACACACATGCACGCACGCCAACTCCCACGCACTCAGACACCCTTACACGCACTCACTCACTGGTTATCTTATAATTGATATGTAGTTTGTTATTCGCCATGGAGTGGAGCACTGGTGACCTGTGTAATACAGATCTGCACAGATCTACAATGGTCACCAGTCTCACACAACAGGTCCTTTATCACTTGTAAATTGTTGTGTGAGAAAATAAATAAAGTTTCATTTCATTTCATCTAATCTAGCTAATATCTTAAATACGAATGTACTTGCGTTTCCTAATGTTGCAAGATATCCACCACAGGTTCATAAGAACCATAGTGTTACCAGTTGCAGGATTCGAATTAAAATGCACAAGTCTTGCTTCGCTCGTGATTATCGCTCGACTGCCTCGTCCCTCAATCGATGCATTGATTTATACTGCACAAATGCAATATGTCTGCCGCGTGGACCGAATTTCCTAGAATCAGTTTGTACTTTAAATCCGACACACCTGGCTAATGACTGCCATAAAAGATTACAATACACAATGGGCTGTTTTCTTATCACGAATTTTAAACACAACGTAAACAAAAGAAGTCCAAATGCCAAAAATGTATTTATACAGACGCAGGTGTGAATTTGCCTTTGTCAGCACCTCGGTCGTGACAAAAGTGTACATTAATATCATATAGACGACGGTGATCATAGATATTTTTAATCGATTTAACAGTTGATTAAATTTATAATTAAATTACCATTTTCTGCCGATTAGTCTGTCTGAATCTCAACGGTTGTATTTCACTCTCTCTGGTATTTCATAAATTTAAAAAATTAACCTGATAGTTAGTTTTTTGCATGAGTTCAGCAGACAGGCAGATGGCCCACCTGATGGAAAGTGGTTACCATCGCCTATAGATATATGTAACACCAAAAGTGCTAGCAATGTGCTGCCGATGTTTAAAGGGAGACAGGAACCTGGGCACTAATGCCTGAACACAACTAAATGTTTTTATGGCGGCATACTTTGGACCAGGGGTGTTAGCCAGCCAGACGGGCAAATACCCTACCACCTGGCTGTGGGTTAATTTGTCGCCCCTTACGACAGGCCGCCCGGCCGCAGGAAATTTTATTCTTTCTCCGTTCCTGCACGGATGAAAGTTAATAGGTTAATAATAATGTTAGACATTAATGGTATTACAAGTCACGAGACTCGAATTAAATGCCGTTAAAATTACTATAGAGTAGAGTAGAACTATACAAACACGTATAACACAGGTACAAATATAACCAAACACAACAAGTCCAAACGTAATGCAGAAGGTCGTAATTGAATAAAACGCGCAAACTTATTATAGATTCCCGAACACACGTCTCAATCGGGCCATTGCTTTATACTGCACGAATGCAATATGTCGGCAGCGTGGACTGAATACCCTAGAATCAGTTTGTACTTTAAATCCGTAACACGTGGCAAACAATTATAATACAATAATAGGCCGTATTGTTGGCCCACCGACGGGGATTTTGTTTTTGTCGGGACCTGAGTCATAACAATAAGATTTATTAGGTGTTAATAGTTATAAAAGATGGATTCAACTTATAAAACGGGTCTCCTTAGACTGTGCAAGTGAACTCGAGTATTATAAACTTGTTTTTACGATGTCGCCAGGTGTTCACAATGTCTTGAATATTTATACAGTTTGATGTTTACAGTAAAATTTGTTGTGTCTTTCACAACAATGTGACATTTTATGATACCTGTGTACCTGTTGCTTCAAAGTGAATAATTATTTCAGACAACCGATTTCGCTTAAGGTTTATTGAAATAAAGAGCGTAATTTTTTAATGATAATAATTAAGAGATAACACTTTATTGTACACCATTACAGAAAGCACAGAAAAACTTAAAGCCTAAAAATATTCTAAATGTGCACATGGGCGGTCTTATCGCTAAGAAGGGATCTCTTCCAGACAACCCGTGGCAGGAATAAAACAGATTATATTTGTCAAAGGTGGTATACATAAATATTATATGATATGATTTATGGATTTTCTCTCCGTACAGGAACGGAGAAATAATACAATTTCCTGCGGCCGGGCGGCCTGTCGTAAGAGGCGACAAAACAACCCACAGCCAGGTGGTAGGGTATTTGCCCGACTGGATCGCTACCACCCCGGGTATAGAGTATGCCAGCATAACAACCTTAACTTGTGATCCGGCATTAGTAACCAGGTTCCAGTCTCCCTTAAGAGAGCAGCCTGTAGCTTTTAGAGTTGCAAATGTCCATAGGCGATGGTAACCGCTTTCCATCAAGTGGCCCGTCTGCCTGTCTGCTGAACTCATGCAATAAAATAAAATAAAAAATTATGCAATTACTTACATTTTAATTTATTTATTAATAAACATATAAGTATATAAACTAATATATAAGTAAGAATAATAGTTAATAGACATATATAAATATACGTAAAAATATCAAACATTACTATGTTGCAGGTAGTGCTTTTTGTCATGTTATTAAATATTGTTAGTGATTTAGCTTGTCTAACAATTAATGTATCACTATTAAGAAAACTTAATTTATATTTTATTCTACTTATAATTCCTTAAGACTATGAGCAGCATCCTTGAGCATAGGTCATCGAAGGTTCCCAGAAAGCTACGTTACCCGGGAGCAGTTCGAGAGGCACAGTAAGCACCTGTCTACGGCGAAAACATTTACAGGCGATAAGCGACACAAAATGCCTACAAAAATGTCTGCAATAACGCTTGAACCACTTAAAGCCCATTTTTTATTAATAAATATGTTTTTTTTTACATCAAAATATATACTATATATATATTTTTTGGTTAACAAAGTTTTCTTAAGCTTCGGTGGGTGAGGCATTTTCTGTGATTGCCTACGGCGGCAGAAAAGCTAAGGCGGGCCTTGCTTTTATAATCCCTTAAGACTATAAGCGGAATACTGAGCGTAGGTCATTGAAGTCAAATTTAATTTAAATCCATATTTTGATAAATTTATATTTCTTAGATATAATAACACTTTATTGTATGCCACTACAGAAAACACAGAAAATATTATATATATTCTAAATATGAATGGGCGGTCTTATCGCTAAGAAGCGATCTCTTGCACACAAATCGTGGCAGGAATAAAACAGATTCAATTTGTCAAAGGTGGTATACATAAATACTATAAGATAAGCAGTTACTTACATTATATTTTATACAATAATAAACATATAAGTATGTATAATATTGTGTAAGTATTTTTATTTTATTTTATTTTTTACATAAGTTCAGCAGACAGGCAGGTGGCTCACGTAATGGACACTGGTTACCATCGCCTATGGATATTTGCAACACCAAAGGTGCTACAAATGCGCTGCTGCTCTCTAAAGAAAGATTGGACCATGGCCACTAATACCGGAACACAACTCAAGTTTGTTATGATGGCATAATCTATACCAGAGGTCGTAGCCGGGCAAATGCCCTACCATCTAGCTGTGGGTTGTTTTGTCGTCTCTTACGACAGGCCGCCCGGCCGCAGGAAATTGTATTCTTTCTCCGTTCCTGCACGGATCATGACTTTACACACATAAATCATTATTTACATGTTTGACAAATAAACATATAAATAAGTAGCTCTTGTCTGTGGTTTCACTGGCGTTAATGTAGATTTTATAAACAGAGTGGAGGACCAGCCGTTGGGAATCCTACAAGCATTCACTCGCCCTCCTTAGAAATGTCAAACGTTGTTTCTAATTCAGAATACTACTTATTACGACATCTCGTCACATTTCCTCTTGCACCTACGTTCGGCCGGTTCTAAGCAGAGGGCGCTGCGCACACACATACGTCTTATTGGCCGAGCCAAATCTTTAATGGGCTGCCTAGTGACGGAGAGGACATGAAGTTACATTAGAGCTTCGTTTTATAGAAAATCACTACGGAACCCTCAAAAAGCAGTCATGACTTTTTCTCTTATATTTCCTCGCTTTGTTTTTAATATTGGAACAGTTAATTACAGCCCCTTCGCATTATTTGGCTGAATTTCAGCATCTTTAGATAAATCAAGAGGATATTTTCGGTTTGCCGTCAGACTCCATACAATAAATTTAATTTATCACCAATATAAAATGAAAAATCTTCGAAAAATGGTAAATCGACGTAAACCTCTTGTATGGTCCAAAATGACTTCTTGCATTTTGGACCACATTTGATTTAATGTTAGTGTTTCTGTGCCAAATAAGATTTTAAGCTAAAAGCTTAGGTGGCTTATTGTATTGCCAAAAGCTAGCGAACCGGCAAATGGCCTGATGGAAAGTGGTCACCGCAGCCTATTAACATTGCCAACGCGGGAAGAAATTTTATAACATCCTTCGTAAATGAACTCGTGTTGTAGCGCAGAGGATTATTTTTGTTTGCGTATAGGCAAACTGGCAGACGGGTCCACACGATGGATTTTTCGCCAGCGGAAGGACAGCCTCCCAAGCCAGGATAACAAGTGTTCGGTCCTCTACAACCAACGGGAGGCCAGCGGTGCACCGTTTCATCGGGTGATTCACCGTTTCATCAACGTGACACGCCCTACCATTCAGAACCGACTCATAAAGGCGTATGGACCAGCAGTTTTCGAAGCCAACAAAATTCAAGGGAAGGATAAGGGTGGGAGGGGACAGTGGGCCATCGGAACTCTCACTCATCGTACGAAAAAAGATTAGATAACCGTTTCACGCAGATATCTTGTGAGAGTTGTTAATAAAATATATCCGTCTTGTATTTTTCTACCAGAATCTTCTACCTTTTTCCAAAAGTCTTGAGACCGGCTTACGCTGCCAAAAAGTTCGAACCTCGGTCGCCACAATATTGTAAATAAGGTATATTTTTGTAATTGTATATTTTGCTGTGCAATAAGTGTTATATCTCTCTCTCTCTCTCTCTCTAACATTATAAAGCTAGTAAAAAATAGTGATGAGATGTGATGATCTACAAGCTAAAAAATTTGGAGACCCATATTCTAGACAACTAAGCAGATCAATGCTTACGCCACTACATTACAAACCTTAAAATAACCAAAAACGTGTAATTAAATTAATAAACAAATAATGCCTGTTTAGAATTAATTTCTTCATAACGATGTACATTAAATTTATATTGATCATGTTTAAACGTACAATGATTGATGTAAATTACGAAATTTAATTATATCAGCCAGCGTTACTAAATGCCTATAACACGGCTGGGGAGTAGGGTGGAGTGTCAGTATTAGCGAGGAGATAATTTCTCAGGTGGTAGGGTATTCGCCCGTCTGAATGGCTACCACTCCTGGTCTAGAGAATGCCGCCATAACCTTGAATTGTGTTCCGGCATTAATAATCAAGCACCTCTTCAAGACTAGCACATAGTAATAGCACCTCTCGTATTGCAAATTTTCATAAGCGACGGTAACTAGTAACTACTTTCCATGAGGTGAGCCTTCTTCTTGGCTGCTGTTGCCAAGCATTTAAAAAAATCTGACTAATAATATATTATGCTAACGTATCATTTGCTAAATAAGTTGACTCCATAATATTGTCACAAATCATTTAGAAATTCATAAGAAAATCATTAAAAATTTTGTTTCAATTTAAAAATGTTTTAAATAATAAGACGTCAAAAAATCGATACAAAATTGATCTTAACCGCCATGCCACGTTTACATTATGCCCATATACACAGCAACGAGCAGAAAAGCGATGAAAAAAATGGGCAACACGAGTATGTAAAAATAACAGCCTATAAACGTTCCACTACTGAGCTTGGGCTTCACAGATATAGGGAACAGATAGACTATATCTGCGCTTGTCTAAGGCGGCTTCGACATACCACTTATTACGATGTGCAGATTTCATCATGATTTTTTCTATCATGGTTAGCCTATGGTAATAGTAACAAAAACTAATGAGTTGTCTTTGGGAGATCCGGTTGGAACAAAGTTTTGAAGACCATCGAGACCACTGAAGGCCATCGAAGACATCTACCAAATTGTATAGTAATAAAGGCAATTACAAGACCTTCTATTTTCAAGACAGGGTATATTACACTAATGGATATTGTT
Organism: Dendrolimus pini; assembly: GCA_949752895.1. Taxonomy (NCBI): domain Eukaryota; kingdom Metazoa; phylum Arthropoda; class Insecta; order Lepidoptera; family Lasiocampidae; genus Dendrolimus; species Dendrolimus pini. The sequence goes on from OX457136.1 coordinate 3,362,935, forward strand.
GTAGATCTTAATTCATTGCATTAAAGTTCAAATCTGTCTAATAATGTAGAGTGGTCTGCATTTTTTTCAGTTATTTATTCGCTTATGAGCTTAGTCTATAGCTGAGGACTATTCTTCAATACCCTTGTTGCGAATTTTCATAAAGGATATATGTGATATCTAGTTCTAAATTATCTTCGAAAATCTGGTTCAATAAGCGAAGAGCTCTAGTAAAAAAAAGATTATTTTGAAAGCACATTAGGTTTACTGGCCGGCACTGCAAACAACTTGTGTTGTCTACCGTTGGTATAATTGTCCGGCATGCTGAACGAAAAAGGGAGAGCGGTACACGTGTGTCCCGTGGATATTGACGTCAGTCCGGGCCTCCGAGAAGCAAGTATGCGCAAGATCTCCTCCCGTAATACCGCTCCAGCAACTGAAGTATAGAGGATCCAACCTCTGCTGACGAAGTGAGTTTGCCCTGCTTCCCGGGGCATTCTTATGCACTGATGCACAGAATCAGCGTGGGCGTAACTACGTTCTAAGTCTCACGCTCTTCCTACCATAAGCGCGGGGAATATGGGATGGTGAAGTTAGTGGGGTATTATATTATATATATTAACACATGGGTTACCTCTCCACATGCCGGCAATCTACTCTATTATCTGCGCTATCTTCAGTGGATAACTCTCATTACTTTGTTCCAATCCCAGTAACAATCGGTAGTGTAAGAAAAGTATATCCCCTGCCTAAAAAAAAAAGTTTTCCGGCATGTAAAGTTAATACCCATCAAACTGTTGGTATTACAAATCAATCCCCGTAAATTCTTTCGAAAACCCGCTTCCACTGCGTCCATGTCCGTCCTATCCGAATCTGCGCGGCGCCAATTAGCGGGGCTTAGTAATAATCCGGACGGAACAAGCTGCGAATAACTACGACACGTGAATACGCAACGTGGCCCCCAGATCAGCCGACATGCGATGCTAATTTGTTTTAATTATACCGCATTACAGCTTTGTTTGCGCCTTTTGTTAGAGGGCTTAATCTGGTGTTAACTGAGAGCTTGCCGTCTTAACGATTTTTGCGTTATACTGGAACCAAGTTCCTTATCGCACGTTACTCAGACGCTCTGCGGGTGGGCGACGGATAAAAGTGTAACCGCAATGAAAAATGCTGACCGCTGTGTAGTGTGTACCGCTTTATACCATCTGTGTATTCTGCGCGACACTATTGTACTTTAATATTGATTGTATACTAAATATTATATAGTTCGGGCAACTTTTACAGATGTTTCAACTTTAATTTTGAGTTTTTACAATATTAACTAACTGTATTTTAATACAATTTGTTTTGTTATGTAGAATGATGTTTTGTGCTAAATTTTTATATATATTTACATAAATAGCGACCATGTTTCCCAAAGACACCTTACGTGTTTTCTTTTTTATATGAAACCAGCTTTGGGAGACGATACCTATTTTTCGGATTATTTAAAGTCCACCTTTTGAAACATGACTCGATCGCAGCTGAGACTCAACTAGAGTTTTAACTGACACCGAAGCATCATTAAGGGTAAAACGAGTATCCCATATCGACATTTAATTCAGATCCCGCCAATTCGAAACAATATAATAAAAAAATATGCTTGATACAATAATAAATAACTTAAGAAATATTCCTTGATCGATACAAACAAATAAATAACAAGGTCTAATGATAGGGGATACGATAATTTAAAACCCATTAAATGCATGCTATACCCTCATTAGAATGTCATCAGGACAACATCAGCTCATTAAAATGTAATATAGATGTCGCCGATATCGTTCTTGTGTACCAAATGATAAACAATATGAATACTACTGTAATGATTATGATATTTTATATACGTAGACATGATGGAAATGCTCAGTGTAAGGAGGTACCCAAATTTAATTATCTGGGTTACAAAGCCACCTATACGAAAACCCAAGAGGATGAAATACACTACGTATTAAACTCCCTGAGGTTCTGCGCAACCTTACACAAGGTAATGTTGTCTCCCGGCTTCTAAGCAGGAAAACCAAAATCAGAATTTATAAAACCGTCATACGGCCCATCCTGATGTACGGTTGCGAAGCCTGGACGCTTACCCTAAAGGAAGAGAACCAGCTGTTAGTGGCTGAAAGCAAGGTTCTCCGTAAGATTTTGGGCCCAACAAGGAGAGAAGATGAAGAGTCCGAAACAACGTCAAAATTGAAAATCTCGTGGCCGAGCCTAATATAATAGGAGAAATAAAATCTCACCGCCTTCGTTGGCTCGGTTACGTGGAATGGATGGGATAGGATCGAAGCGTGAAGAGGGCCTATTTGGGACGATCGGATGGGCGACGTCCGATCGGTCGCCCCAAGTACCAGTGGAGGGACAGAGTGGAGACTGACCTGTGTGAGCTTCAAGCCCTTCACTGGCAAGAAATCGCACAGGACAGAGATATGTGGCGTGTTCTCGTTTCGGAGGCCAAGACACATTTTGCACCGCTAAGCCAACGGAGTTAGTTAGTTAGACTTTTAGGTATAGATACGAAGTTGATGAAATCGGAATATTCGTCCGTTTGTCCGGCCATCCAAGTGTTTGTATTTGAATCTGTCATTTTTCTCTTACGCTACCATGGGTACTTATTCTATATAAATAAAATTTTATATGAATATATTTTAATATAATATTATAAAGAGGAAATATTTATATTTTTATATATTTGTAACGAATAAACTCAATCACTACCGGACCGATTTCAAACAGTCTTTCACCATTCGAGTGTTACATTATTCCCAAGTAATATAGGCTATATTAATTACTAGAAAAAATTTGGGATCTCTACTAAAACTTCCATAATGTAACCCAAGGTGTAAAAAATTGGCTATAAAATGTCTTTTATGGCATGCATTGCGAAATCTATTGATGATGAATTCAAAAAAATGTTTTACAATATTAAATAACATAACAATATCTAAAATAAACTTCGTGATACCATATGTCCAACTATTGTAGTTATGTCACCATACTTACTACCATACTTTTTTACATTTTAGAAGTTTATAGAAATGCCGACCAAATCAGACCATGTTTTCCATACTATTAATTATTAATGAATATAATATGTATTTCGAAACAAAAACCTTATCCAAATAAATAATTTCGTATTCAAGATTGTTTCGGTTTCCACATGACGGAAGAGAGATGATTTAAAAAAACACCTTATGTAAGGCATGACAAGGCAATTATTTAATTTTATCTCTCTTCATTATATGCCTATACTAACTTAAGTCTCCTTCCTCTCAGTATATAGTCACAGGTGTAACATTTGTGGTAAGATAAAAAACATACTGCAAATACATATTAGCATTTCAATTACATTATTTGACTATCATCTACATATATATGTGTACGGTTCAACGTATAGCGTTTTGCTGAGGCTGCAGTTTACTTTAGGCTACTTTAATATAATAACATCAGTATAAATAATGCTCACAAATACTTTGTGATTGAGCTGCTATCAAGTCGCTATGAGGTACTATTAGTCGTGACATACGAATTCAACTACCACTAAGTTGAACCCAGGGATCAGCATCCAAGACCTAATAACTAGATTTAACCTTAGAACAGCTTAACAAGCTTGAGCGGCTTCAAAATTTTTGTATCAGGTTAATATTTGGTTTGCGAAAATATGACCATGTTTCCGAATATCGTAAAAGACTCAAGTGGCTTCCTATTCATTTTCGCCGGAATACTCACATTCTCACTCTCCTTTATAACATATTATATACTCCTAATAGTCCCCAGTACCTTAAGGAACGTTTTAATTTCCTTCGCCTATCCACTGCCCACAATTTGCGCCATGATACGTATCGAAAACTCTTGACGCCTGCACACACTTCATCCTATTTTGATAATTCTTTTACGGTGCAAGCTGTCAAACTTTCTGTTGTCCACAAATAGCTATTTCTGATTTACTAATATAATCATGCTAAGACATTTACTTATTTATTATAATAACTTATGTGTTATTGTATATATATGACTATGTATATATGTATGTATGTATTTGTATATTTATTTCTTAAATTAGTTGAGTATTTTTGTATTGTGTATCTATTGCCTTTTTCCTGCACCACCTATTTCGCCTGATTCAATCTCTGTTATTTAGGTTGCCTGGAAGAGATCGCTTTGAGCGATAAGGCCGCCTGTTGTATTGCCTAGAAAATATTGTAAACATGGTCTGTTTTTGTAATTGTATATTTTGGTGTGCAATAAAGTGTTATCTATCTATCTATCTATCTAATAGTACAAGAATAAATCCCTGAAAGCAACAAGGTGCATTTTATTTACTGTACTATAAGAAAGCACCAGCACTCCACCAACTACTACCGGCATCCACCACTACTGCTCTTGGAGAGCAAGTGTACAAACTGTACAATATATTGTTACATGCCGACAAAAGCAAAGGCACACCTGCCCGCCATAAACCTGGTTTATTACCTTTCCCGCAGTTGGACTTCCTTTGTTTATTTTGTGTTTAAAATTTGCAATTATACAATAGCCTATTGTTATTGTACTTATTTTATGGCAGTCATTAGGCAACGGTGTCGAACTAATTCTTGTTGTTATTGTTTTGCGTCGAGGCACATCGTATTTGTATAGAATAAAGGGAATGCCCTAACGGAGGGGTGAAGCAGTCTAGCGAGAACCACGATCAAAGCAAGACGTACATTCGATAAGCGATATAGTGACGGACTTTGCGCATGTTATCGAATCGTGCAGTTTGTACTGGTTGCATCCAGTTATATTTGTACCCGTTTTATACGTGTTTGTACATTTCTATAGTAATTCCTACGGCATTTTAATTCGAATCCTGTAGCCCGTAACAATATGTATTTACCTCACCCTTTAAAGGGCTATTCCAAGAGTCTATGGCGTTTCGCTTAGTTCGTATCTGTTCAATAATTCAACTTAATTTACCTTATACAGGTTAAAATATGAAGCTGAAAGGAACAGTGGAGCAGTTATTGGATACTTAATATTTATGTCCTCGTAAATCTCAGCATGCCTTCGAAATTTACCACGGAAACTAATATTTTGATGTCATACCGAATTCAACTCTTGAAAACATTTATTCTCGATTCATTACACATTTTTAGTTATATTTTAACTAATATTATATATGTATATCTTTCATCCACAAAAAGTTTTATTCCCGATAGAATATAAAGCCAAATACATAGCGCTGCAGTCATGCCTTTAGTCTTCCTGATGCAATTCACTAAAAACTGTTGTTAGTTGGAATTTAATGTAGATAATAATTAGTAATATTGATCATTTTCCAAGTATAATTTTTTAGAACAAAATTTGGTTTAAATATATAGTAAAGAAAACAAAATACAGCAACTGTCATTACTGAAAGACATGTGACTCATAAGTAATACAAGAGGGGAAAGACCGTAGGGAAAGCTATACTTTATTAAACGTAAATTCTTATGTAGCAATATTCGTCGCAAACGTAATGATATTTACTTGACATCGTACTGATAACACAACACTGAATATGAATGCAAAACAGCTGCAATTTTAATTATTCCATAAAAACAAATGATGTTGATAATTTATTTAAATGAAATGTAGTTTAATTTGTTTATATGACGAAGAATATGAATTTATCATTTCACTTGGATAGTCTGAATCGCGTTATACACAACATGCAAAATAAAGTTGCTGTTATTACTGGTGCAGCTAATGGTATTGGCTTAGCTATTACCAAGAAATTCCTTAAAGATGGTATTAAAAGCGCTATATTACTTGACATTGATGAAGAAAAGGGATATCAAGTCGCTGCCAAACTAAATCAAGATTATGCAAATTCCAAAGTTAAATTTATCAAATGTGATATAACTAAAAACCTTAATGTAGTTGATGAAATTATCAAACACTACAGTATAGATGTTCTTGTTAATGCTGCTGGAAAATGCATCATTGCTGATCGTAAGAAAGTAATTGAGACAAATGTCACTGCTACAATTGAATGGGCGTATAAGTTTCATGATCATATGAGAACTGATAGAGGTGGTAAAGGAGGTACTATTATCAACTTAGCTTCTATTTATGGATTCAGGATTAATCGGTAAGTTGATTACTGTTCTCATAAACGCTAATTTGAACTTTATCAAGTAATTAGTTGTTTACAGTGGTTTCATTACTGCTGCAGATTTATCTAGAGTTATATATTTTGAATCTCCGATATCTAATCATGGAAGGAGACTGTTATGCGCGCGTTTCACATGTTAGGATCTACACGACATAAAATTTGGTACACATAATAAACTGTCATCTATGTAGACGATTTTACACAATAATGTAATTGTGTAAAATGTGAGAAAATATTGCTGTGTATTGAAAATAACAGAGAAGAGAATTATTTTTCATGCTTGACCATTTAACTAATAAAATGGATCTTTTAGAATATTTTTTAATGATATAGTGTTTATAATATTCGAGTTGCCAAAAAGTTAAAAAAATAGAAATATTTTAACACGCAAAAAGTAAATACAACATTTAAATCCACTATAACGTACATTTAGTCAAGATACTGACATTTTTAAAATATGTTTTACAGATATCTGCCTACATATCAAGCTTCGAAATTCGCTGTGATGGGATTCACAAGATCCTTAGGCCACATTAAGAATTTCGAAAATAATGGAGTAAAGGTGATTGCTCTATGCCCAGGATACACTCGTACGACGATGACTGAGAATTTGAAACGAGATAGTCAAGTCAATAATATATTACCAATGGAATTCATTGACAGTATGAGAGGTACTGTCCCTCAAGAAGCAGATGTTGTTGGTGATGCTGCAGTGGAAATTTATAAGAATGCTGCTAGTGGAACAGCTTGGCTTATTGAAGATGCTGGACCTGTTAAAGAAATTCTTTACAATATTAAATAAAGGATTTATTGACAGTTTTATTGATGCCTAACGAAACTTTGTTTTTAATTTAAAATTCTCATATCTGTGTATTTGTATGTTCGTCTGTCTTTGTGTGTCATAGTCATTTTCTAATAAAATGGTAAAATGTAAAAATTACAGGTAGTCGCCATATAGGTCTATAGGTACTTGTAATTGAAGTTTGAAAACATTATCTAATCATCATAGGTCGATCCGGGGTGCCCAATGCGTTAGCTACTTTTGCGGCTTAGTTTGCCATTCATTGGTGTCCGTGGCCATCTGTAGCTTCTCGTGGCCTGTCAGCGGCTTAATAGGTTTCACCATCTTACAGCACCACCCTGGTTAGGATTCATTCGGCAACCGGGTGCGTTGATGGTATGGTATAGTGGGGCAATCCCGTGTAGGCACGTGTGGCAGCCGTTGTTGGCGCGGTCAAACATTCAACGCGTTAGTAGTATTATCCCCGCAAATTGCTAATACACTGGAACCTTGTCAAATTAACATTCACGTGACGTCATCAGGAACTCGATATGTACACGTACTCGCCGGCCAGTGATGCTTACGGTACTGAGTGTTCGGCTACGATTACGTCACCAAAATGGCGGCCAAGCGTATTACCAATTTGCGGGGATAATAGAAAGATGTAGTATAGATATAAAATAAGTGGTAATAACGTTGCAATAAATATAATATTGTTACGAGTTGCAGGACGCGAATTAAAATAACGTTGGAATTGTTATAGAATTTATTAGAACTGTACAAACACGTGTAACAATGTACAAATATAACTGTACACAATCAGTCTAAACGTAATGCACGATTCAATCACATGCGCAAAGTCCATCACTATCGTCTTGCTTCGCTTGTGGCTATCGCTAGACTGACTCATTCCTCTATTGGGGCATTGCTTTATAAAATTTATAAATTTATTTAATTTACAAATATAATATGGCTGCTCGACCGCGTGGACTGAATTTCCTAGAATCACAGCTGGCTAATGACTACCATAAAAACTTACAATACACAATGGGCTGTATTTCTAAACACAAAGTAAACAAAAGAAGTCCAAATGCCGCAAAGGTAATAAAACGTCTACAGGTGTGAATTTGTCTTTTGTTGTCGCTCAGGTCGTAACAATATTTTCAATTAGAAGAGAAAAGTGGTAAAGATAAATAAAGGAAACCAATCAAAAGAAACCTCTGCTTTGTATCAATGTTCAGTAATGACGGGGTCTAGAATGAAGAAGCACGCTTACCTAGAAGATACCTATTCACTCGTGAGTGAAAGACTTCAAAAAGAAAGTTTTTTTCTTCAAATAAAGATTGTATTCCTCAGGAAACATAGGCTCTGGTAAATTATTCCACTCTGCGGCAGTGTGCACCATAAAACATGATGAAAAGCGCTTCATCCTCACTGGTGGTGTTTCCACTACGTAACGGTGATGAACAACAATGCGTCTGCTTGTTCGATGGTAAAATGGAGATGAAAAAGTGTGTGTGTACTTATGTACACGCGTTAGAAGTTATAGTTCTTTGGCTTAACAAGATAAAAATCTTTTCAAAGATTTTATCTCTCGCCTTATTCTACGTTTGTAGAAAAAACGACACTAACAATAGAAAAACTAAAATGTTGATTATAGCTAACTTCAGGGTGTCGGTTTTTCGTGACGGCGCTTCGTAAAAATTTACTCTCTTCATTTTTCCCTAACGCGCCAAAAGAAGTATAACTTAAAAAATCATCCTCAAAATCATCAACACTAGGTACGTTCACGTCGCAGGCAACAACGTCATTCTTAACATACCGATCCCATGCGAGTGTGCATAGCGTTATAATTTAGCAACAGGTAAACAATGTTTTAATTAAAACAAACCGACTAATTGAAAACACAATTAAGCAGTGCATAAACATAGTCCCTCATTAACTCCACTAATTGTGTTAATTGCAAACGTTATTAACAAAAATGAAATAATAAATATTGTTGAAATAGGATTTGTAACGTAATAAATATATTATTTACCTAGGATAGTATAATAGAAACTCGACTAATAGAATACTATTCAATAATGTATTAAAAATGTCTGGTCTTAGGGCCGCTTGCATAACGTTCCTTAAATTTATTCAAGAAACACAAAACGTATTTAACACCCCTTAAATACAATTAGCGTCTTGCACAACACAAAATTTGCCGCTAAATATGTTAAAAGAACTGTCAATACGTTTTCTGTAAAACGTATTTAGGCAGTTTAATATGATTAACTAATTTTATTTAAAGGCGATCGTTATGCAAGCGGCTCTTAGTATCTTATAAATGTCTACTATCTATTATTTATATCTGTCATTATATTGTTAATATAATGACAGATATAATTGTAATTACTTACTTTATTAGTCCAAATGCAAATCTGGCTTTAATATGGTTTTAATTATTCATCGACTTAAAATATATTCAAATTTAATGTCCCATTAATTAACTCTGAGTATGGCAAGTAAGGTAAAGATTATAAAGCTTTTTAACATCCAAAGATAGCGAATCAAACCTTCACTGAAATTGGAAAACCAAAAAAGTATTTTTCCAAATTGTAATTACAAAACGTGCCGGCTAATTTGTATTCCTGTGACGTGTACCGGATTCGATTCTCGTGTTAAGCAAACTTCCCGCTACGCCCCAATACTCAAGTTTATTGTGCTTTTTGCCTTTTCCACTTTTCGCTCTAGAGATACACTTTTTGTTCGCTTCTATTTGAAAAAGCCAGTTTGTTGAGTAAATTGAACACTTTTTTCTTGTGTTTATTCCGTTGGCTTGATAATATTGTTACAACTCAAGTCCCGACAAAAACAATATACACCTGCATATCTGAAAAAACCCACATTTATTACCCGTCGGCATTTGAATTAATTGTTATCCCTTTATGATCATCTTGTTTTGTTCACTTATTTATTGGCACGTTTCTAGAGAACAGCCCATTGTCGTATTGTAGGCATTAGCATCATTAGCCAGGTGTTACAAGCTGATTCTAGGAAATTCATTTCATTAATTTGTGCAGTATAAAACGATGACCTGATTGAGGGAGGGGGCAGTCGAGCGAAAACCACGACCAAGACGAGACGTGTGTATATTCGGTAATCTATTAGGGACGGACTTAGCGCGTTTTATTGCATTACGACCTTCTGCATTACGTTTAGATTTGTTGTATTCGGTTATATTTGTATCTGTGTTATACGTGTTTGTATAGTTCTAATAAACTTTATAATAATTTGATTCGTCCCGCTAAACTCGTAACAATATTTATACCTAACAAGATTGATACTAACAAATATGTATCTTAAGGTCTATGGTCTATGGCCTGCCCATATCAAAATTTACCCATAAATCTAAAGTCACAGAAGCTATGGGACGGCCGACGACGACGACGACGGGACCTATTTGCTCATTGTATACGTGTGCCAGTGAGTCTCCTAGCTGTCTCGCGTTGGGAGTCTGGCTTGTGGCTACAGGCATTCCCCTCGGCGAATTTAGGCACTTATCTAGACGATAACACGTTTAGAATAAGTGCTTGCATTCGCCTAGGGGCGGCCTGTGTTGTCTCACACCGCTGTCAGTGCGGAGATAACGTCGAGCGCCTCGGTCACCATAGGTTATCGTGCATCAGGAGTGCTGGTAGAATTTCGCGTCATGCAACACTTAATGACATAATCCGTCGGGCTCTTGTCACCGCCGGGGTACCTGCCGTCCTAGAACCGAACGGCCTGTGCCGCGACGATGGCAAGAGACCCGGTGGTATGTCATTGGTGCCCTCGAAGATGGGTCGCCCCTTAGTATGGGACGCGTCTTGCGTTGATACTTTGGCAGCGTCTCATCTTCCAGCTACTAGCATGTCTGCCGGTACAGCTGCTGCACAACAGGAGGCCCTAAAACGCCGCAAATACTCAGCCATCGGAAATGGCTACATATTTGCGGCTTTTGGGGTCGAGACCCTGGGACCATGGAGGCCTGAGGCGCACAAGCTTTATCGAGACATAGCCAAACGTCTGGTGGATGTCTCACGTGACCAAAAGACTGGTTCATACCTAGGGCAGCGCATCAGCATTGCCATTCAGCGAGGCAATGTTGATGAAAAGGCCAGTCTTTTGGGCACGTTTCCGACTGACAGCAGTCTGGAACTAGATTTTATGGTTTAATTTTAGTTTAATTTATTTATAATTTAGATTATTACTCTGTTAATTACTTTATTTTTCACGAAAATAAACAATGACAGAATTCTAACTAAAGCTATGCCGTGTAAGTGCGACTAGTTTTACTATATTTAATGTATAAAGTAGTTTAATGTGTGTTTTATGTAAGTATTTAATTTATAAAAGAGTATATATTACTCTTTACTGCCAATTAATCGTAAAAGACTTTGGATTATTTTAAGACTTTCAGTTTTAGTTAGGGTCTATCCCTACTAAATCAAAAAGTAAAAGTCTTGATACAAAATAATATTTTAAAATACCTTTTGCAACAAAAAACATAATTATGTTAAGCGACATTTGAACTTAAGTATAATTTTTAATGTTAAATTTATTTTAAACCATTATTTTGTTTCAATATATTTTTGATTACAATCTAACTAAAACTGTAAATCTTAAAACAAAAAATATATTTTAAAATACTTTTTAGGTCCAAATGTTGCTTACGATATAAAATTTAAAAACTTCGTTTAAAAAAACCGACTTCAAAAACGAAAAAACTAAAATGTATAAAATAACTTATTTCTTAAGCTATTATTATTAATATATATTATCTAAAACATCTTAAAGTCGGTGCTTAGTTAATTTTTATGTTTTACTTTGCACCGACTTCAAGATGTTTTAGATAATATATATTAATAATAATAGCTTAAGAAATAAGTTATTTTATACATTTTAGTTTTTTCGTTTTTGAAGTCGGTTTTTTTAAACGAAGTTTTTAAATTTTATTTGTTACTTTTTAGTGTCTAGCTATGTATGGGTGGACCTACGAATGGTGCCGCGCTTCTTAAAAAATATAGGTCCCAAGAACCGGGAACAAAAAAATGTTCGTAAAATGAAAACTACTAGGCCAAACTATGTCAAATTTTTAGGGAACCACATGGCAGCTATTCCGCGTCGAACAAAAAAAGAATCACGTAAATCGAATCATAAATCTCAGAGTAATCGGTGTACATATGGAACGGAGTGAAAATTATTTCCATAAAAATGTTCATAAAATGAAAACTACTGGGCCAAACTATGTTAAATTTTTAGGGGACCAATTGGAAGCTATTCCGCGTCGAACATAAAAAGAATCACGTAAATCGGATCAAAAAAAGATCCCGACGAATTGAGAACCTCCTCCTTTTTTCGAAGTCGGTTAAAAATGACTGTAAAGGCTCGAATAGTTTAAAATTCCTTTGGAACAAAAAACATACTTACGTAAGCGACATTTGGTCCTAAGTATGTTTTTTTGTTGCAAAAGGTATTTGAAATCATTATTTTGTTTTAAGATTTTTTTGCTTAATATTAAACCTAAAACTATAAGTCTTAAAACAAGATACCTTTTACAACAAACAAAAACTACTTAGCTCCAATGTCGCTTACGATAAAATGGCTGTAAAATTAATTCGAGCTTAAATATTATTTAAGTATATATATTTAAGTTATGTCCTATGTAATGCTCTGCACCAGCGACACCGCCAGATTAGGTTAAATTATTCCTTAAGTTAGGTTGCCTGGAAGCGATTGCTTTAAGCGATAAGGCTGCCTATTGTTTCTACCATGACAATATTGTAATTGTGCATTTTTGCAATTGTTTATTTGGCGAGCAATATATGGCGGCTGCTTAAATTTATTTAACACAAAACGTATTTAACACCCTTAAACACAAGTAGTATCTTGCAAACGCAAAATTTGCTGCTAAATATGTTTAAAGAAGTTTAAAACGTATTTAGGCAGTTTAATATGATTAACTAATTTTATTTAAAAGCGATCATCATGCCGTGTATGCATAAACAGAATATAAAGTTAAGCTATGAAACAGTTTAGTCAATATATAAAAAAAGCTATGTTTATAATCTATATTCAATTTTGCAGACCAATAAAAATAATCTACATATACATACGTATAAAAAAGTTTTCAATATACGTTTGAACACAAATAAGGAGATATACATAACAATCTGTAGATATGGACCGACAGTCTTACAGCAAAGTTGAAATAAACCAAAACAAAACCATTTCACACAAAGCAGTCACGTAGACGTAACGTACGTACACTTTTACAAGGAAAAAGTTTTCTAACATAATGTACTAACTTACTATGATTTTGTTTCGGTTAACGATATCAAAAAAGGAAAACTTCGCCGCCCTCAGGGCCAGTCCCTTTGTAACTTTCATATTGTTTTATCTCCTTGCCCTACGGTATATTCGACACGTACTTTTGTAAGTTAAGCAAAGAAACTCCTTCAAGCGAAGTCTGTGTTTTTTATGAACGAGAGAAATATTCTCGAGGACTAACAATAAATAAAAACTAAAGAAAAATAGGTCCAGTGCGTGAGAGTGACACGCGCAATGAAAAGTTCCTTACATGTAAGCACTTGTATGGGAGCCCAAGATGCTAAATGAGGTGTTTCTCGATCGTCGAGGGGACCTGTTGGACTGCGAAGATTAGATGCTAAAAAGAAAAATGTTATATATGATGTATGCCCTTTCACTGGTGGGTGGGAGCGTGTGCAGGTTTTTTTTTAAACAGTCGCACAGAAATACTCAAGCGCGTCAAATATTCAAATGGGATGTTAAGTAAACCCTAAAGGAACTCCTATTCAAAAGACTGACGATTTGGACGCAACCAAAAACCATGGCCCATTTTTAAAATTTAAAAAAAAAGTTACATTGAAGTACTCGAGCGCGTCAGATTAATATGCAGACGGTTCAGCTTGTTATCCTTGTCGTGCTGATCCATAATCTGACAATTATGTGGAAGAATTTCCTTAATCTGATGGTTTAAAAAAAAATTTGAAGCATAAAAAATACCACCACCTGTATGAAGGGTTTATATATGGTGGGGATATATAATAGGGTACAAGGTTTCTCCCCTTATGTTATTCTGCCACGCTCGAGTAAATCCCAAAATCCCCGCTTGGCCTCCCCTACTACAATATGCACTATAAATAGAATAGAATAGAAAACATTTTATTGTTCGCCACATACACAAAAAATAAACTGTTTACAAAAGTCACATTAAACAGTAAAAGCAGGAGTAATAGGGGCCTTATAGCGATCTCTTCGAGCTATTTTATGAACGGGAGATTCGCAAGTGTGTCATACACTGGTGACTGGTGGTGTGCAAATTAATAGATATAGAAATATCACACAATATATATACCTAAAAAATTAAACTTCGTTTAAAAAAACCGACTTCTAAAACTAAAAAACTAAAATGTATAAAATAACTTATTTCTAAAGCTATTATTATAAATATATATTATCTAAGACATCTTAAAGTCGGTGCTTAGTAATTTTCAAAATATAGTAATTTTTATGTTTTACTTTGCACCGACTTCAAGATGTTTTAGATAATATATATTAATAATAATAGCTTTAGAAATAAGTTATTTTATACATTTTAGTTTTTGAAGTCGGTTTTTTTAAACGAAGTTTAATTTTTTATTTGTTACTTTTTAGTGTCTAGCTATGTATGGGAGGACATACGAATGGTGCCGCGCTTCTTAAAAAATATAGGTTCCAAGAACTGGGAACAAAAAAATGTACATAAAATGAAAACTACTGGGCCAAACTATGTCAAATTTTTAGGGCACCACATGGCAGCTATTCCGCGTCGAACAAAAAAAGAATCACGGAAATCGAATCATAAATCTCAGAGTAATCGGTGTACATATGGAACGGAGTGAAAATTATTTTCATGAAAAATGTTCATAAAATGAAAACTACTGGGCCAAACTATGTAAAATTTTTAGGGAACCAATTAGAAGCTATTCCGCGTCGAACAAAAAAAGAATCACGTAAATCGTATCATAAATCACGGAGTAATCGGTGTACATATGGAACGAAGTGAAAATTATTTCCACGAAAAATGTTCATAAAATGAAAACTACTGGACCAAACTATGTAAAATTTTTAGGTGACCAATTGGAAGCTATTCCGCGTCGAACAAAAAAGAATAACGTAAATCAGATCATAAATCACGGAGTAATCGGCGAACATACATAAAAAAAAGCAACAAAAAAAACAAAAAAAAAGATCCCGACGAATTGAGAACCTCCTCCTTTTTTCGAAGTCGGTTAAAAATGAATAAAAAATAGAGAATATGTAATAACATATAGATCTTAACTATTATTTTTTATTGCGTGAAAATATTTAAAAATAGAGTGAGTTAATGGTAATGTTATACTTAAGTTTATTTAATATATTAAAAAATGTAAATTTGCCATCACCTATGAGGCTGATATCGTCACTAGTGACGAAAAGTCTCAATAAAAACTTAAATTAAAAAAATTAGACAAGCAGACGGCCCATCTGATTGAAAGCGGTTACAATCGCCTATGGAAATTTGTAATACCAGAGGTACCTAGCAATGTGCTGCCGCTATCTAAACGGAGACTAGAACCTGGCTACTGATGCCGGAACACAACGCAAGGTTGTTATAGCGCCGCACTCTAGACCAGAGGTGGTAGCCATCCAGTCGGGCAAATACTCTACCACCTAGCTGTGGGTTGTTTTGTGGCCTTTTACAATAGCTCGCACGACCGCAGGAAATTGTATTCTTACTCCTTTCCTGCACAGATAAAATAAATTTCCGGACTTAAAATCTGTTATACTTTATATCCCGAAAATCCTACGGGAATTTTCTTAGGAGAGGTTTAAAGTGGTCACCAGGTCGAAAGAAAATCTTTAGTAAAATAATTGTAGTTGGGTATGCCTTTAGTAAAATATCTTGTCCCAAATTTTTTGAGAATTTTCGGGAGTCACGTATTTTCATACTAAAAAAATCCATTGCGCTACTGAAAATAACCTTTGATTTTACTACCTATATTAAGCAAAATAACTTTAATCTTTGTTACCTTTCCAACGTGGACACAGTCGCGGACAAATGCTAGTTCTCAATAAATCTCTAGTTCACTGCTCAAAACAAACTCCTTCTTATATATCTACTTGAAAAGTAAGGCAATAAATAACTAGAAATACTCAAGAAATATATTCTCCAAACTACCAAACTGATTTCAACGGAACATTGTTACCCAAATAATTATAAATTAGAATTCATAACACAATTGTACGCTGGAATTCGTTGAAACTCGACAACTTCGCTGAACTTCAGAGATTTGTCTTTCTTTCAATTCCAAAGAAATGCCATCGAGCATTAAGAAGAGGATTTACCACGGCGTTTCAAGTAAACAGAAGGGTCTATGTATGAATATTTGTTGACTTATATAAAAAAATAAGACGCTCTTACACAGTACGAGCAATAGATTTTTTAAGTATTTTTATGTTTTTGCATCTTCTATGTCACAGTTATAAAGTAGCATAGTTATTGTTCTTGTCGTGTTTCCTATTAAAGTTAATAATTAAGTTTGTTATGTACCCTCTTATTTCTAAACGACACAATCGGCCACTTCCTTAATTAAATAATTTTATTTATTCGGTGATTAGCGCTTGTTTTGTATAGAGTTCTCTATAATTTAATATAATTTTAGGTAAGAGTGTTTTTCTCTAATATGTAGTGATTGCGTACAAATTATAATTCAAAATCTCTCAATTGTATATAGACGGTATTCACTACATTTTATTTTGATGTTGGCAGACGCGATAGATTTATACTGTGTTCGGTTTATTTTATTACATGTAAAACTTTAAGTACAATATTTTATATAAAATACTATCTCAAATTTCCAATTCATAACGCTTTAATTAAAATAGTTTATCAATGACTTCAATCCGCTATCGGTTATAAATATATAAGTAATAAAAATGCTTGTAAACCGTAAGGTTCTCTGTTTATAAATATGTGACCAGTTGCTGTTCTTTTATTACCATAAACCTTTTTAAGTTGTTGCAAGTATTTTAGTATTTTTGAAATGGTTGGAATATCAGACTAGCACAAGAAAATAATTTCAGACTCGCTACAGGCCGGTAAAACTTAGTTTTGTTTTCGGGCAATATATTATACTGACTACTTGTCTATTTTAACACATAATAAGCAATAATAATAAATTATAACTAATAGTAGAAAAATGTAATTATTGGTATAGTTTTTATGTTAAATTTTCATTAATAGTAAGAGAACTGAATGAATAGGAAGAAATCAGAGTAGACCATAAGTAGGCTGGTATTGTTATTGTTTAGAAAACCTTAAGGTTATTAGAAAGTATTACACAAATATAAATTGCGCTTAAAATACTTACACACCCAGCCTAACCACTTAGCTTAAGCAAATAGGTAAGTAAAGTAACTACGAAAACAACGTCATTTTCATCATTCAAAAAGGCCTTTTTGAAATCTTTTCAAATCTATCTATCCGTGCAGGGACGGAGAAAGAATACAATTTCCTGCGGCCGCCTCTTGCGGCCTGTCGCAAGAGGTGACAAAACAACCCACAGCCAGGTGGTAGGGCATTTGCTCGACTGAATGGATACCACCCCTGGTCCAGAGTATGTCGCCATAACTTCGAGTTGTGTTCCAGCATTAGTGACAAGGTTTCAGTCTCCCTTAAGAGAGCAGCAGCGCATTTGTAGCACCTTTGGTGTTGCAAATGTCCATAGGCGATGGTAACCGCTTTCCGTCAAGTGGGCCGTCTGCCTGTCTGCTGAACTACTGCCAAAAAAATCTAACATCCCCTTTTCCAAAGTAGGTAAATATAAGGGATAACAATTGCCGCCTCCCTTTTGAGTTACTCTACGCAGGCCCATTCGAAGTTTGTGCGCATTAATTGCCTATTCTTCAACTTGTACTTATTAATATGAATAGGAGAAATTAAAAAAGTTTTTTCGTGATGAAGGTAGAACTTGTTAAGGGAACTTGATTTCGCGGATTTTAGTAATTCGCCAAGTTTAGGAAATTGATTGGATTTGTGAAATTGAATTCTTTGTAATGCAATACCAATCCTTACAGATCATACTGCTGGGTTTGAATTTCACCATAGGAGAATAGACAGTACAGCTGTCAGTTTTGTCAAATACGGATTAGCGGGTATCACACATCAGTTGTATTGATGTGTAGGTTAAGATATTTCCTATGCCGTTAATGTGAACCTCACTTCTAACGTAATCTGTGGCCTTACCACATCGCTTCTATTGTTGAGTGAGCTAAGCTTTTTGCTGTCCAAGCTCCCTGGAACGCAGAGGCCTTGGGTTCGATTTCTGGCATTTCGTAAATGAACTTTCGTTATTTACGATGGGTGTTTTGGATCGGCCCCAGTCTAGTTCGTTGTACTATTTATTTATTTTGTTGCAGGAGTTCAGGAGACAGGCAGACGGCCCACTTGATGGAAAGCGGTTACCATCGCCTATGGACATTTGCAACACCAAGGGTGCTACAAATGCGCTACTGCTCTCTTAAGGGAGACTGGAACCTGGTCACTAATGCCGGAACACAACTGAAGGTTGTTATGGCGACATACTTTAGATCAGGGGTGGTAGCCATCCAGTCGGGCAAATGCCCTACCACCTGGCTGTGGGTTGTTTTGTCGCCTCTTACACCAGGCCGCCCGGCCGCAGGAAGTTGTATTCTTTCTCCGTTCCTGCACGGAAAAATTAATTAATAGTAAATAACATCCTAACGTTGGTTAATAACTTAACATGTTGTTACGTGCGAGCGGGGGTACGTACTTATGGATTGGAAGAAAACAACAGTTTTTGTCTAAAAGCTTTTATTGACTTACACAGCCGCACGCAATACCTCTCTGCAGGGTTGCCTCTATTCGCACGACTAACGATGCACAGTCCCGACGACAAGGTGTCTCGCTCACAATACCGTCGCCGATATTGCGTAGACCACCTCCTGCTACTGCGGTGCTCACTTCCGATATTACCGCGTATAGCTCGCTTCTGGTTCGTCTCTCTAACTACGCTCCACTCCTTCTTCACTTACTGTCCACTAAACTTTTCACTAAATTCACCACTAAACTCGTCCGTGTCTTCTATTAAACTCTTCTTCCAACTCTTTCGTATCGCACTTGTCGCTTCACTGTCTTGAACTGAACTCAACTCTAAACTGCCCGGTAGGCGCGCCTTACGCTGTTTTTAAAAAACAGGGAAGAATTTCCTGGAACCCATAATTTCGTTATTCTTTTATTAACTATCTGTCCCTTTCTAAACATCTATCTATCTCTTTCTTTTCCTTCCAGAACCTTCTGTTCGGGAACTGTCGTTTATACGTCTATCCCTTTCTAACATCTATCTATCACTGTCTTTCGTTCATCGTCTATCCCTTTCTTAGTTTAGTTTCTTGTTTTCTTAGCGCATTCTTCATTTGAAAGTTTATTCTTTTCTTGATGTCGAGGATGAAGAGGAAGAATTTAAAAGGTGTTCTTCAGCGCAAACAAGTAGCTTCTGGGATATAACAGACGGAAAGGTAGACACTGGAATGGATACCATGTAAGTGGTTCTTTGTACTTTTAGGTGTAAAAACTCCACAGTCTCTGACAACCATCCTCCGCCCCAAGGAGAGTCTCACTCACAGTCGGGGGTGTGCCCACGTCACCCAAAGCTGCAGCGTAGACTATGGCCAGTGTTCCAATGACCCCAGCACATGACAACGGGAGGAGCATACAAAAAAAATATGAAAAAACCCCAAAAAATATATTACTCGTATAATGTGATTATATACAAAACAAGAAGGGCTGCCCCTATCCGCCAGTACTAAGTATAAGAATTAAGTGGATCGATATTGACGTTATATCAAAGTTGAAGACCCCCAATATAACCCCAAAGCGTTCGTAATAAATTCCCAGTATTGAACTTGTGAATTAGTTGCTCAAATTGCTCTACAACTTTTGTCTTTAATTGTATTAGAAGAACCAATCTATATTTGACGATACTATTGGTATAATAATAAAAGTAGGTAAACCCGTATATCGTCATGTATAATCGTCACGACCACCCGCCGGCTGTTCGCAGGTCATATGTACATAATAAGTCACACTATCGTCACTGAACTTTATCAAATTTTATTCGTACAAACATTCAACAAAAATGCATATGACGGAAAAAACCGTGGGCTTAAATAGGTCCCTTTTGTAGAATTGCAATGTGAAATAGATGTGTCGAGATATACTGGTGGAGTAAGACTTGCCATATTATTTTGACAATTGTCATATACGTACCTAGTATGAATGTGCGAAAATGACTATTATAACGCGGCTGTAATGAATATACTATCCACGTATTTATAAAAGTAACGAATATATAGATAAAGTTACTTATTCGTTTGTAATAAGGTACAAAATTGTCCAACAGGAACAAAAGTAACGAATACAACGCACACATTGATTCAAATTTGAAATTCGAATTGATTAGAATCCAAACGGACGGGAGCGAATTCCGTGACTCGAATGCATAATGCTGTATCGAATGATTTAATCGAGTGCTAGTATCGATTTAAAATGAATCGCTTGGGGATACGCCCAAAAGGTTACAGATTAAAAACTCAGTAAAATGACAACAGTGTTAAATTCCTGATGAGATAGACGATCATAGACACTATTTTATGATATAATTCTTATTTTTTATATATAGGTTCAAGTAGTCTGTGAATCAAACCAGTGTGAAATATTCATAAATATGCAAAGTTAAAAATCTTCAGACGGAATTCCGCCCTTTATACATTTTTTATTTTTTTATTGCAGGAGTTCAGCAGACAGGCAGATGGTCCACTTTATGGAAAACGGTTATACTCTAGAGCAGGGGTGGTCGCCATCCACTCTAGCAAATACCTTACCACCTGGAAAAATATACAGGTATTTTATTTGTTTTTCTGAAAATTTCAATGTAAATCATACATCCGCTTTAAAATCCCAAAATCTGCGTTCTTACTTTTTTCTAAAATTCGTGTCAATACAAAAAACCTTAAATGAACCTGAATGTATGTGACAATTATATAATCAATACTTATTCACTAAGAATCTTAATAAAACCTTTACACAGTCAAGGTTCTTTAATAATGCAAATTCAACTGTTACAATAGCCAATAGTGATTCATTTGGTACCAGATCGCCTTAGGTGTAAGTTGACTTAGTAAAGTCAATAGTCCCCTTTCAGGCGACAGCTTTCCTTGCAATTGGAATAAGAGTTTACATAATCAAATCGATTGGATGAAAACACTGATGATATGACATCTCGTGAGTTAGCATCTAGAGTGGAGTGTTAATATACCTTTGTTGTGTTAAAAATAATAAAGTCAAATCGGTTGGTTTTATTTATTTCAATCGTTACTTCCTTCGTCATTATATGAAGAAAATTATAAACATTTATAAGATAAGATGAATTTCTGGTATCAGCATCAGAAATGTGTCCAATACGAATGTACCTAACACGATCGTGTACAATCATAACGTTTATATGAGGTTTTATAAATATTTTTCCTTTCCATAGGCAATACGTTATTTTATAAATTAAAAGTAAACTTACTTAATACATTGAAGTATCTAAATCGATATCATCATTTACATTAATGACAAGTTTCGTTTTTATTCAAGATTTTTTTTAAATTGGTTCAAAATCCGGGAACGTATCTGAGAACTTTAATCTCATAACAAATTTTATTTTTTAATAGAGTTGTTGTGTTGAAAACGTAGATAATTATATTTTGTTTTATTTTTGTACACATTACACTAATATCTATATTTTTATTTTTGGGACATCTTAACAATCACTTTTTTAAATTTTAAGGTTATCGCGGAAATGTTAAAAACTTTCAAATGGGGTACACAGAAGTACACTCAAGATTAGATAATTTGCTAAATTAGTCATACAGATGAGGGTATAACCCCATTTGATTGATTATAATCAATGGCAGGTGATTGGCTGTTTTATGAATTTTGAAATACAATGAATATCAATCAGTCCCGTCCCCTAATTACTTATGGTTCATGTCACATTTATTTCTAAGCTGACATTGAATTTATTACCTTCCAATTATTAAAACCAATTCACAAATCAAACAGAGATCAACGAAGCTATTGCGTCAGTTACAATATAAATTTTTCTATCAATCGTCAAATTGGATTGATGGTCTAAATCTTTCAATTAAAACTACGCTTTCCTAAGCACCTATTCGATTGTGAAGATATACCAGACTCTAGCTTTTGCTTACAAAGCTTTGTGTTCTACACGATTTGACTATCAAATACCACTTTTAATGAAGAATCAGACATGGTCCTAAGTATTCTGTAGTTAGAATGTAGATGGTTTTATCCTGGAATTACACAACTTCTTTGTACCTTTTTCTTAAAGTAGGGACATTATTATGAGGATTATCCCCCGCGAGGAAACCGCGGCGGATAGTGTGGAATTCGCCATGTTGAAATGGCACCAGCATCGCAAGGAATAAAAGCTATTTCCACGCCACGGTCGGGAATACCCAGTAAAACCCCTAGGTGTTCCACCCTTCCCTTTTATACCACGAACAGAAATATTGTCCAATGCTGAATCACGGATCCGTACAGTGGACTATGAGTTTATTTAGTGGATATATGAGAATAAGAGGTATACCAAATCCTGCACAAAAACCAATGGGGTAATAAGCACCACTAACCTTGGAATCCACCTCCAATGGGGCAGCCAGGCAGCTCCTGAAAGTACACTGCACTAACAAGCACTTAGGTCTTCGAAATATCATCATCATCATTTTTGGAGCGTAAATCCCGGTTGCGATCAGAGCATTCACCCCGACACCCCGTGTTCGCCTAACTACTTTTTCTACTCCACTTCACGTCTTCAGCATACCCAGCTTTGGCCATTGTTACGCATGTCATCCTTCACAACGTCAAGCCAGCATTTCTTGGTATCCCGTTCGACCGGTACCTGGCGGAGGCGGCATGGCTAGACATTTGTTCCCCACAACATTAGCTGTTCTCCGTAAAACGTGGCCGTACCAGCGTAAGCGACTCTCTTGCAGTTTGTCTGCTATGTCACGGACATGAAGACTGCCTAGGAAACGTGGAACACACTCACACCAAAAGGCAAGCACGGCTTGTTGTTAGAGTTCAATCAGTTATTGAAGAATGGGATTTGAATTGGAACCTTCACTTGGTCGTACGGAGAAAAAGGAACGTTCGGACTGACCCCGCGTGAATTGGAGACTACTTTTGCCACAACAGTGACACTTATAAAACTACCCACATTAACATAAATTGTGAGCATTCTACAAAATATAGGGCCTAGCCATTTCGCAGGAGCTGGCAGGCGACGGCCTAACTTCTTTGTTCCTTTAGGCAAGTAGGTGGACACTTACATATACAAATTAGCTGTGTGCATAGAGTAGGAATTATACTTAATTTTTATCATATTTTGCCTTTGCCCACAACTTTGTCCACCATAGACAGACAGGTAATAAAGATTACAGTTATTTTGCTAAATATAAAATCAAAGTTTATTTTCAGCAGAGTAATGGATTCAGTATCAAAATACATGAATTCCGAAACACTACCATTGTTTTACAATTTCGCATCGGAATCAATTTTTTTCGACTTGACCACTTTAAACTTCTCCCAAGAAAATTCCCGTAGGATTCCCGGGATATAAAGTACCGCAGATTTATATTCCGGAAATTAATTCACTATTGATCAATAAAAACCATATCGAAATCGGCCCAGTAGTTTTTAAGTGAATCCGGAACAAACAGACAAAAAATAAATAAAAAATATAGTCTATTCCAGTTAGTTTTTTATAGCGTCAATATACACATATACACGGCATGTTTAGTATTTTATGATACTATAGATAGATAAACTGAAATATTATTGTACCAGTGCTGACTTAGCAACTATTGACGTATGCGTGCGCACGCGCATTGTATGTTGTCTAGTGTGTAAAACGTAGCTGTATCAACTTTTCTGAATGAAGATGGATTTTGTTTTATGACAATTGAGAATATATCTTCTATATAGATATGACCATACTAATATCATAAAACAAAATCCATATATATAAAAGAAAGTCGTGTTAGTTACACTATTTATAACTCAAGAACGGCGGTTGTAGCTGAGAACCAGGAGACAGATATAGGATACTTTCATCCCGTTGGAACCGATAGGTGGCGCTGAAATCGGGTTCTAGAATCCTCCTAATCACCTGGAGCGATTTTGGTGATTTTGTTTTTGTGTGTTAGAGTGGGTTCCCGGATGGTTTAAATCCACAATTGGAACCGGTAGATGGCGCTGGGATCGGGTCCTAGATTTTTATTTTTTCAGAGCAGGACACGTAGCCGGGGCCACTGGTTGTATTAGTATACTCGATGATGGGTCGATGCATTTTTAAGAACTTAATTATTTATTAAACAAACATACGACTAAACATTCGAATAACTATTACATAATACAATCTAATGTACTTAACTATTTCTCTTTGTAATGATGACATTTAGATGTTATAGATAACACAAAACTAATCGAGCTGAAAGCCATAGCTGATGGAATCGTAATACTAATGGATTACATTTTTGTATTATTTGCTTAGCAATAAATACAATGATATAAATAATAAAAGAGGGTCAAATAAGGGATACAATTATATATAGGCAACTTTAACGTCACAAGTTAAGGATATGAAAGGAGACGGGACTTTTGGCCCAAAAAAATCATTGAGTTGAGATACGGCTATATTCGCTGATGATGAAATTAAATAATTAAAAAAAGTGTTAAATATTTTTTTTAACAAATAACATTAAATAATTTAAAACAACTAAACGTACACACACCAACGCGCACTACCACCGCATTGCATTACACGCACACTTCACAAATAAACCAAGACACACAAAGAGCCTAAAAATTAATAACCCAGACACAGAAAGGAAAAAACAATATACATGGCACTATTTAGGATAATATACATAGGTATAGACATAAGGCACACACTGCACATGCACTTCCTCACAACACCAGCATGTAACAGATACAATACATTAGTATAAGTTTAGTATTAAAATTAGAATAAATTAATATAATAAGTTATTCGTAAGGTACACCACGACACAAATATCACTGAATGAATGTCACACACAATAACAAAAATAACCAATAAGCGTGTATAAATTCTAAAAACTTTCTTAGAAATTAAGTTGTAAAAAAGGGTACGGAACTCGAGTCCATAGAGTTGTTAAAAAAAATATTTAGAGTGAAGTTCATAGACTGGAGAAAAACGTTGAATCAACTAAACAGGTGATTAGAACTTAACAGTCGACATAATTGAGGAGCGTTTTTTTAGTGTTCACCAACATTTTTTGCTTTTCGGTTACGTAAAAGAGCGGTATTGGGCGTTTTAAAATGAATGGCGAATGAAAAGAGTGATTATGTAATTAGACTAAATGAAAAAGTCAATTGACGTCTGCAAAATCCGTCAAAGCTAAATGACATTACGAATTTGTTGCTTAAAAAGTAATAATACAAAGTTTAGAAGTTACTGCGTTAGTATGGTATGTTATGACAGAGGCGTCTTATTTAATTTGACGAGTTATGTGCAATATTTTATGTCAATTTACATATGTCATTCGTTTCGTAGTACTTACGTAACCTGGTAGATTTCGGTTAACGTATCAAATTTTAAACAAATTAAAGTATTACAAACTTTGATTATAAAGATTACAAACATGGGAGAAAAGAAAAAGGGTACAGCAAATTTGTGTAACAGTGAAAAGCAAATTTTGACTGATCTGTTTATGAAATATAAATAAGTCATTGAAAACAAACGGACAGGTGCATACATGCATGCATGCATGCAAATCTAGTTACGAACAACACTTTTTCATATTCTTCAAAGAAATTCCGACGCTCTTGAATAATACGAGGCCTCCTTGTAACTATGTCTATATTATGTAGATATCTACATAATTCTAGCGAATTTATAATGTCATCTTCCATTATGAAATTTAAAGCAGGAAGCATTTTACTCAACGCTAAAATTATTAAATAATAACTTTTTCGTTTAAAATAACAGTGGAACATAAGTAAACACCGGCACCAGAAGCAAGGCTATTACGCAAACTGCATAAAAAATTCCCTTCGAAAGTCCGATTAAAGTTTACCGGTGTTTAAACGGCTCAGAATTGCTCGTTTAAGTTAACCAACTCATTTTCGTCGATAACCATGGAATATTTTGTGGTGAACACTAAAAGTTGCCTAAACAGTGGTTATTTTATTTTAACAGTCGGTCAAATATCTATGCACACCACGCTTAGAAAAGGATTAAGATTATGACATTTAGTTATAGTAATAATTATAATTTACATTTAGCTGACTTATTATATATTGACACAATATCAAACTTGTTAACTGTAAAAAAAATCTTAAGACTCTACTATATAGATAATAAATTAACTTAGAAATTCCATACAGACAAAGTTTGTGCAAGGTTGAGCAAATTTTCATATGCTCTCTACGTGATGTCAAAGTTGTAAATTTAAATTCTCTATTAATATCATTTCATGTATATGTTGCATCTATTTTAAGATAAAGAATTATATTTTAGGGAAATTTCACAGAGAGAGAGAGAATATTTAAAGCAGAAAAGAAATATTTCACTTAAAACAAACGGATACATGTGAACCATCTTTTACAGATTTTAAGATATTGACATTTTCTTGTTTCTATATTTTTTAAATAATCATGTTAATTAAACACAATACAAAATTAATTGGAAATTATAAAGTTCTCTACATATTAATATATCTCTTTTTTACCATATCCCATATCCCAATTAATTAGGGTCGGCACAATATGTATTTTCCTTCCACACTCTTCTTTTCTGACATACATCTTCTGTCACACCACATATCATCCTTGACACAATCCATCCATCATCTCGACATATTAATATATAAATAATAATATAGAATGATCTTCCTTAAACATACAAAGAATAGGCAATAAACTTTTTCGATGCCGTCTTCCCCAAATTAAGTTAATCTCAATGTGCCGTAAGACGTAGTACCGCTTGATTGAAAAAGTTCTTTTTAGGGTTCCTTGGGTTTATACAGTGACCGAAAAACTTCAATGCGCTTCGAGTGAAGGTAGCTCTGTGAGTTTTTGCAGGTCTAGTCAAATGATAACGCTTATCACATACACCATTGTGTGAAAAAGATGGCATGAAAATCGAATAGCAGCCAAGCAAGAGTACGCCACTCTCCCCTCTTTCTTCTAAATGTTATTTAATTATTTATTTGGCACTCAAAATATGAAACTGTTTCATATTATATATCTATTACTAGGTTTAAGCCGTAACGCAAAACATACTAGCACATAATGTACCAATCATTGATAACATATTTAGGGGTTAGTATTATTAGTTCCTTTACGCTAGTTAGGTAACAAAATTATTATAATATAATTATGCCAGAGATATTGTTGCAAATAATAGCCGAATTCTACGTTTAAATTTAAAGAAAGAGGAATTAAAAATATCAATGGATCTATTTGTAGTTACAATCTCATTATGTAACCTGCACATTCTTGTGACGGGATTATAAAATGATGAGTTGTTTTTAAAAACATAAAGGGGGAAGAGCCTAGGTGAAGGATTACGAATTTTGTATCCAGTATTAAAATTAATAAAAGAAAGTATGTCTGGACAGTGAATAGAACTATTTAGAGGCTTAAATGTTAACGTTATAACTGTAGTCAGTTCTTCAGCTTCTTTAGGAGGAGTTGGTTATGATGTTGAGTTAAGCGTCTTTGCCCTGTCAACTGTTCAACTGGGAGGGCAACGACCCTCCGGTGACGTGGTCTAGGTGCCGCTAGAAGATTTCTAACTGATGCCTGCACAGCAACTCTCGATGGTTGATTTGTGGCTTCCGCTGCCTACAGCCTTCGCGTAAGCTGCCTTCGGGACCTCTCTGCATCAATTTTCTCTGAGCGTATGACATCAGGGAGGGTCTATCGCCAGAGGCATAGTCCGGAGACCGAGCGTGGAGAGGGGCAATTCCATAAATGTGTGTGTCGGCATAGCCAAAAGTTTATCGAGTCAGGGGACATGTCACAAATTTTTTCAGACTAGTAATGCCCATGTCGCGGGCGATAACGTGGTTCCATGTAACTGTGTACTGCGTAATGATTCGTACAAACTTCAAGAACCCACTTAAATTTTACTCGTACTGTAAAACATTAGAAACGAATACTAATTAATACCTTTCTATTAAATATTCAAACATATAAGAGTTTAAAATACATTTAACTGAGATATAAAAAATAAATTGAGAGCATATAAGTGAATACAGTGTTTATAGTCACATTTTTAAAAATCACATAAATAAAAATGTATTTCTCAAGCTCCAGGGAGGGAATGGCGAGTCACTGTCTGTCCATTTATCCATGTTCCCCGAACATTGCGACGGTTAGACGCCATAGTCCACATATTCCCAGACCCCTAGTACCACTAGCAGTTCACCCCAATAGCCCGGTACTTTTTGTCCTCATTTCCCACAATAGTCCTACACTGGCCGGGGGTTGTCCTTGGGTGCATTATTATATGGTGTAGACAGGGATAATCGCGGGTAAGTGTCACGCCACATTTACATTACATTTGTCAAGGGGCCTCTACGTGTTGGCCTTTCCATGGCCCCGCGCAAGCCCTCCAAATGTCCGGGCCATTTTCATGGCCCGTGGTCGTCAAAGACATACAATAAAATGTCTTTAATAAATGTTCCTCTCAGAAATTACGGTAGTTTCTTCGCAAGCATACACTACATAATCAGTATGTAGTCGTATAAGCGCTAAGAAGCAAACTTTTCTTGACTAAGATTTGCACCAATTGGTGCAATGAAATCAATCTTAAATGAAGTCTGAATGAATCTTAGCCACTTAATCTTAATTAATATTTCTGTATATAATAATGGTATAACACGGTTCTAAGAAATTTAATTAACTTAGTTGAAAGGAGCAGAAGTGAAAAGAAACAACATTCAATCACATGAATGATTGAATTTTATGTTTACATGAATCACTTGGGTTGCTTCATTCAAATTGAAAGAGGCCATATCACCTTTACGTACTTAATAATACACTCATATAACCTTAAATCAAAAGCGGTACAAAATTTAAAGAAGACCAAGAAGAGATGGTTGGATTATGATTGTAGTGTAACAGAGAACGTATACCAGAATAGAGGTGTAAGGAAAGAAAAAACCTATTGTGACCACCCTAAACAATTAGGAGGAAGAACCGAGACATAAAGGTAAAACATAAGCCCTACCTACACGTATGTACTTTTATACACATAAAAGAACACGCATATGCTCGTAACGCAGACAATAAAAGAGGCTCTCTGCCCTCCGGCAATCGATTTCAAGCAGCGTTATACCGTTATATACAGAACCTTATATTTTTTGTCTACAATTCGCACTATCGAAAACTTTTTCTTTCAATACATTCGTTCCCCTAAAAGCAGGCTTAGAGGACCTCCAAAACAATCAATTAGGGAAGTTTGAATTGTAAATGTGTAACATCTCGCCTCCTTTGTTTATACATTTTTTTTTAGGCATACTTTTTGAATAGAAAATACCACGCGGTTTGGTTATAAATTAAATAACGAAATGGTATATTTTTT
The DNA here is from genome assembly GCA_949752895.1 of Dendrolimus pini. Taxonomy (NCBI): domain Eukaryota; kingdom Metazoa; phylum Arthropoda; class Insecta; order Lepidoptera; family Lasiocampidae; genus Dendrolimus; species Dendrolimus pini. Next base: position 3,392,660 of record OX457136.1, read on the forward strand.
TATTGCATAAGTTCACCACAGAGGCTGACGTCCCACCTGGTGGAAAGCGGTTACAGTCACCTATGGACATCTTTAACACCAAAGGTGCTAACAATGTGCTGCCGCTCTGTATAGAGAGACTGGAACCTGGCCACTAATTCCGGAACACAACTTAAGGTTATTATAGTGGCAAACGCTAGACCAAGGGTGGTAGCTATTCAGACGGGCAAATACCCTACCACCTGGCTGTGGGTTGTTTTGTCGCTTCTAACGACGGGAAGCCCAGCTGCAGGAAATTGTATTATTTCTCCGTACCTGCACGGATAAATACGATACTGCACGATTTTCGAAACACCATGTATGGATATAGCGTCTTGTCTTGTATAGATTATCTTTTAAATTACTGTTGCTGCTTTAATTCAGTCTATTTCGCACCCATGTCCTGTGAGAGCATGGTACCATACCGATCGAGCCCCAAGAGCAGTAACCAAGATAATAATTCTAGTGTAGTGGAACACTTAGAAGCCAATAGATAGCGCTGTGCAATAATTGAGGTCACAAACGTTTCCTGACACACAAGGAATATATACAAATTTCCAACAGTAACGGACTGTCCTAGGCATGTGGAGAATAACAGTAGCCTCGCTGAAACATCTTACCTTGATAGACTTGATACGGACGAGCATTCCATCTTGCTCCACCACCCTATACGGGACACTCTCCTCAAATTCACTCACATAAATCCATTAACGCAACCGATAACTTATATTATCCTACTCCTAGGTGGAGGAGCATCCCTAAACCAGCATGGCTCTACCACGATTTATCATATCTGGAAAATAGTACAAATATTCTATTCCTATTGGGAAATAATAAGCAGGCACCCACTATCATCATTACGCAAATTGCACTGTCAAATTACATTGCATTCACACTCAAGACAATGAGAGTTTCTGTTAAAATTATTTTAGATATGAATAGAAACTGCACTTTAGTAAAACGTGAGATATTACAGCCACTACTATTTGTCATCTTTGTTATTTGCTTAATTTTCTTAAACCAAGCTACATGTCGTTAGTCAATCACTGGCCACTACTGGACGTAGGTCTTCTCAAGTTTGTGCCACGTATCCCAGTCTTTCGTTTTCCTTTTTATTGATATCGTTGAGGTAATTCGTTTACGTATTCTTTTGGACCCCAGAATATTCAACAAGAGATGTTTGGAGCTCCTGAGGCCATAATCTGCGCACAACTTCCATCAGGAAGGAGTTGTATGATGCCTGCTGCCAGACTACTTACTAAACTTATCCGCATCTCTGTGAGGCACCATGAGTCCCACCATAATTATCTTGCCCTGATGTTTCGATGAGTGAAAATGAGTGTCCTTTGGACTAGGGCAACCACGTTCTTAGTAGGTATGGCTAGACGAGGAGTTCCCCGACCTCAACCTGATTCCTCTAAATCATTGAGAAGAGGACAGCCTCGACGAGTTGGTGAGCGAATGTTCTGAACGTATATTTTATTTATTTGTTCGCATCGACGTTTTTTTAAGCTTGTGCATTGTTCATATTTTGCAACATTAGCACCGCTATACTGGCTCTAATTATTGTTGGTTGGTTCCAATATTCATTATTGTTGTCAACAAGGCATTTGAAATACAAAATTCATAAGATATAGGATTTTAAAAAAATGTGTGTGTGTGCAGTTCACACGCAGAAGTGAAACTTCAGAGAATATACTCAGATAATTCTTCTTTAATTTTTATTAATATAAATATAATTCCTTGAGCCTACATCCGTCAACATATTATAATTCAAAAAACTTCTTAAGTATACTTAAAATTATAATTTTCACTTTTTCTCTGTTTTAGGGCGGCTTGCATGACGTTCCTTAATTTTATTTCAAAAACACTAAACGCATTTAACACCCTTAATACGATAAGCGTCTTGCACAACGCAAAGTTTATCGGTAAATACGTTTAAAGAATTGTCAAAGTTAATCACCCGAAAATGGGTATTTAACTGCCTGTATTTAACGCGTTTAAGGATTGTCACTCGTGTGTCTTTATGAAATTGTCACTTATAAAAAGTCAATTACAGATTATCACTCGTATATTATTTGCTTTAATTATTTATCTCAATTCTAAATACCTATTATTCGTACAAACTAACATGGTAGCAGAGTAATAAAGTTAAGGCATTGGATCCAGTAAAGATATTTTAACTAGGAAAGAATAAATACAATATTCTAGCATTGTACTCGACCTGACGTTCACAATGGATAAGGCGATCGCAGAGGCTTCAAGGTAAAAAAAATGCACCTAGATGGTAAAAATTATAAGCCTTGGCGGTATTGTATTGAGACAGCGTGCAGGGCAATACCCGGCGCTGAAGAAATTTTGCAAGGAAAACTTCAAAAGCTCGATGAGCCTGCAGCATCTGATGATCCAGTTTCTAAAGCAAAATATGATATAAATTTAGAACAATTTCTAAGAATTAACTGTGTCTTTTTAACTCTGATGAAAACAAACATGACGGGTGAGATTCTAGAACAAGAACGCCTATATAATGGAAGCAGCGAAGACTTATGATCTTTGTCTCAAATTATTTGATTATAAAAAGGACCCTGAACATGAGATGGGAAGGGAAATCTGCATTAAAAAACGTTTCAACAACTGTTTTCATAAATTAATGTTTATTATTCTTTATGAAATTGTAAGTTATTAAAAAGTCAATTATAGATTGTCACTCGTATTATTTGCTTTATTTATCTCAATGCTAAATACCTATAAAATCGAAAATAAAACCGCACAGCAAAAGATTAATCTTCAGGTTACCGCCAAAAATTCCGAAGTAAACTTAACCAAACGAACAAAATTTCAAATGTCAATTTGAGATTGGCCAAGTAAAATCCTTTTTACGCAGGAAATAACTAACATTTAAGCTTAATTTCGTATGTTTGTTCGATAAAATCTACCGCCATGTGAAACGGAACACATCTGGCTGTTTTACCGATGGCATAAATACATTTTACTAAATGACATGGGATAGTGCCTCATGCAAGACAACATAAATGCATTTACTATTAAACGCGTTTAGAGAGTAAAATAAAATTAACTAATTTTATTTAAAGACGATCGTTATGCAAGCGGGCCTTAGTCTTAAAAATGTTAAATTCCATTTTATTTCGGTCTAAATTGGACCTATGTTTAATCATCGGTCTTATTGACTCTCTAATCTGTGCTGCACAATGTAAAAACTCGTATCTCATTCTCTCACATAGTCTCTCACATAGGCTTAGTCCTATAGATTTATATGACCATCTCTTTTTAGTGTCCAAAACTAATCCAAAACGCGGGGGAGCATGTCACACTTCGTGCCCTAAGACGCGATCTTTACTCCAAGCATCAAAAAATGAGATGAAATGTTCGAGAATCTGTAGTACCTAAGGGTTGTCTTAAGATCCGTTAAAGGCGTATAGGTACCAATATAAAACAGCGCGCGCTTGTTCGCAGAAAATGTTTCTACGTCTTCTTTTAACTTTTTCTTACTTTTAAAGAAACTGGTCTCGCCTTTGTCTTTGTCTAATAAAACAAGTAGTCTACGAACCTTTTTCGAGAATTCGATCTTTTTGTAAAGAAGCTTTCGTTTGTTAATGTACTGTAATTGGCGTATATAGTAACTTTAATAAGATAGGTTCTTCAGTGGATTCACTTTTGCTGCTTTTACAGATGTCTAGAATATGTTTTAATATATTAGAACTTCTAACTTCTATTAGCTTAATACAATAGGCGAATGTAAGTTGACGGCCTGTCAAAGTCAAATCTGTCAATTCGTAGCAGTATAAGTATTGACAGTGACAGGCGCGTTTCGTGTCTATTAAAATGTACCTAGGTCTGAAACAATCTCAGGGTTCTGTAGTGTTCGGTCCTAGTGAAGTAGGTAAAACATCGCTCCATGAATTTTGCTGTCTACCCTCTTTCTGTGTGAGGCGAAGACCTATGCATAGCAGCCATTTTTGACACTCACTGTCAACGTTTGACGAGAACCACACCGCTCTGACACTTTTTCTGAATATTATCAACTTATTATGATTATTGGCCGTACCAAGAACATTTGCTGTCCTTAAAACTTTTTATCTCAAGGTTGGTAGAGCTTCTACTTTTCTAGTGCAAGGATCTAGGTCATATCTCTCTCATACAGTCCATCCAAACCAGCTGATCTACACGTAGTTTTAGTAGCAAAACGGAATTCTCAGGGATTTATCAAGTCTGGAGGAGCGAGTGGATTGCACCTCCGTTTCAAAGGAAGATCCTTCAGCGAGTCTACTGTTATGTCCCGCAGGCCGAGCCCATCTGTTATTGTTGGAAATTTGTATTTATTCTTTGTAAGTTTCGGGAATTGTTTGCTACCTCAATTATTGCACAGCGCCATGTATTATTGGCTTGTAAGTGTTCCACTATAAATGTCTTTGTACAATATAATATTTTTTCTTAAAACCTGATGAGTCTATATGTACGATATTTACTTGATATAACAACATTACCACACAACGTTCAATTAGAATATGAGATGCAGTAAATATCCTACTTTCATCCAGTATTCAGTCTACCCTCTTTCTAAAAAGATCTACCTTTTTTGCATTCGCATTTAGCATTACACTCATTTTTAAAAATAACCTATATAGATTTTTTATAACAATCTTTTCAGGACATTTAATTCTATTTACAAATATTGCAACTTTATATGCCTAACTGGCCAAACGCGATGCACGTTTACTTTTATACCATCATGCATACCATAATATCTAAATAAATGTTTAATAAATAAATATTTTTTATCTTTGTCTTTATATGTATAAGTTTTGATAGGTCTGTTTTGTTAATATTTTTTTGGTAAGAGAGCTTAGGGTCTTAAGTATTTTTTGGTGCTCAGAGTTTTTGCTGCCTTTAAATAGACATGAATCAATAGGCAGACGGTGTAATCAAAGATATTCATAGTGGCATCACGTTGAAATGTTAGTTACTGTTTTATTACGAGAAGATTTTCAACGAGGACAGCTCCGGGGATTGGAAGTCATTGGAGCTGAGATCCTCGACGCATATCCTAGTGACTTTAACGCAATGAATAGACACTCTGCAGAAAGGTCTTTACATATTTATTTACTGGAAGACTAAAAGCACGTAACATCAACAATGAGCAGTTATTAGTTATTTTTGACGGGACACATATTCCTCTGAGCGACACTGTTAAAAATCTCGGCATAATCATCGATAGAGAGCTGTCTTGGCGGCCTCACATCACCGATTTAAGTCGTAGAGTCTTCTTATCTTCTAGATCCCTCAGAAGATTAAGAAACTTTCTGCCCACTGCTACCAAGATTACGCTTGCTGAGTCTCTCTTGCTTCCCATACTTGATTACGCTGACGCCTGGTATCTAGATTTAACCTTAGAACAGCTGAACAAGCTTGAGCGGCGTCAGAATTTTTGTATCAGGTTCATATTTGGTTTGCGAAAATATGACCATGTTTCCGAATATCGTAAAAGACTCAAGTGGCTTCCTATTCATTTTCGCCGGAATACTCACATTCTCACTCTCCTTTATAACATATTATATACTCCTAATAGTCCCCAGTACCTTAAGGAACGTTTTAAATTCCTTCGCCTATCCACTGCCCACAATTTGCGCCATGATACGTATCGAAAACTTATGACGCCTGCACACACTTCATCCTATTATGATAATTCTTTTACTGTGCAGGCTGTCAAACTTTGGAATATGCTGCCACTTACTGTCAGAGAGGCCAAATCCTTACCAACATTTAGAAATTTACTCAGAAAACACTATTTGTCCATAATTAGCTATTTCTGATTTACCTAATATAATCATGCTAAGACATTTATTTATTATAATAACTTATGTGCTATTGTATATATATGACTATGTATATATGTATTTATTTGCATATTTATTTTTTAAATTAGTTTGAGTATTTGTGTATTGTGTAACTATTGCCTTTTTCCTGAACCACCTATTTCGCCTGATTCAATCCCTGTTATTTGGGTTGCCTGGAAGAGATCGCTTTGAGCGATAAGGCCGCCTGTTGTATTGCCTAGAAAATATTGTAAACATGGTCTGTTTTTGTAATTGTATATTTTGGTGTGCAATAAAGTGTTATCTATTTATCTATCTATCTATCTACCTAGATAGAAGGCCAATTATAGGGAATTGCTTGCTAATAAGAAGTAATCAATTCTGATTAGAAGACGTAATATGTTACAATAATTACTATCTATGTATTTTCACCTTCTCCCGATTGTTTCGGGTCAGCACAATGTCACAGTGCACATTTTTTCAATTTGTTTTTTTTTTTCTATACTCCCGTACTCTAACGTATATTTTCTGTCCTACCACACTTCATCATGTCATCCTTTATTCAATCTGTGGGGGATATGATATACTTATGTTTTTGTACCCACCTCACATTTATTCGTGCGCCGGCTTGTTGATGCACAGTCAAGAAGAAAACAACCGTCCACAATCACTCGTATATTATGATCGTATATATTCAGGTTTTACAACAATTTGGTACTTTTAAACGTTTGAAAAAGGTAATATTTTTTTAGCGTAGTCGTTGGTATGTTGTTTTTACAAAAGTCACCTCGCAGTGAACTACTAACTTCATTGGATAAAAAGTTTTGCGTGCGAGCCACTCGCGGCGCTAGTGCGCCTGCGCAGTTGTTCTGCGCATGCGCGGGCAGAGATTGTTGCCGCCTTTATACGACACGACCGCTGACGCCTTACGACCAACGATATTGATCATAAGGTTGGGTCGTGTCGATATATACTTATATTTAATATTGATAGAATTACATATATAATATAATTGTGTGTATGTGTATGATGTAAAATAAATGTAATAATATATATATGATATATGGGTGAGTATTGCGCATGAAAATGTGTTATGTTATATACCCATAAATCTATCCATGTCTTTTTAACCGACTTCAAAAAGGAGGAGGTTCTCACTTCGTCTATATGTTTCTTTTGCATGTTCGTTACTCAATTTCTCCACCAATTGTGAACCGATTTTCAATTTTTTTCTTTTAATCTAAAGTTTATATATAATCCCGAATTGATCCTATTGTCACCATGTCAGTATCTGATGAGTGGATTCCAAGGAATTAGAGAAAAAAAACGAACATTGATAACCGTCTTCTTCGTAACACGATATCTCCGTCAATTCTGATTTCTAAAGCTATTGAAGTATTTGAGCAAGTAAAAAATAAGTTTTTTAACAAAAACAAAACCGACTTCAACTAGAAGAAGAAGAACAAGACGTTGTAGAAAAAAGTCGGTTAAATATTTAATTTTTGATTTTTAGTGTTACGTCTGTTTGGGTTAGGTTAAAAAAAAAATTGGTCTATGTTTACATTTGTACCCATCAATCTATGGTATACCATTCTTTTTGTCACTTTTAACATATGATTGTAGAAGTAATCGTAAATACTGTTCAAACAATAAAATTAATGCGCTATTTGACTCATTTTCGTAGTAAATTATGACGTCTTAATTTTATACTTCATACAAATTCCATGCCGCCGCGATGTTTGTAAGATGATCAATTGAGCCTCAATTTATTTGACTGTCAACTACCCTATTGTAGTAGCGTAGTGGATGATGACTTGTTTCATTTCTAAGCTTGCTTTTATAAGAAACACAAATAGACTGACACGAAGAACCTTCGATTCAAAGAGCAATCATTATAGTCTATCGAGTTATTAGTTTAAATACTGTGGTGAAAGCAATTAGCACAATTACTGAACGTGTTCCAGAAATAGCAATTACCGTAAACTACTGCTAACAAGCTATTCAAACCGATTGATGCTTTGACTGTTATTGATTACATTAGATCAAACTACAATCACACATATATGTATGTTTCAGTTGTTTGATTATAATAATCAATCATGTGAGAATAATATAAGATTCGACACTTGCTCAGTAAAAACGTAACTTTGATAAGATTCGAAATCCCACTTGACTAGATGGCACCACAGCACTACATTCCTTTATCTAATTAAAACAAACTTTATATTTCCGTCAAAAATGTAGATTTAAGTCGTGGTAGAGTATGAGATGGCTAGCTATAAACTCAATGGGCGCAAGTTACAATGCTGGCTGAAACGTATTCACCACTCAGGCAGTTTTCTGACCTAATATGATTCTAACTCCTCCGCCATGCAGGCTATTTTATTTTGGAACTCTTTGCCCACTGACGTCAGAAAAGATAAGTTTTTTGCCATATTTAAAAATTCACTCAGAAACCATTATGTCTTACGCAATAATGTATATGCTAGTTTACAATACCTTAGATTGTAATCTGCTGTCTATGTATGTCATTTTTATCTGTACATTTTTTTCCAGGTTGCCTGGAAGGGATCGCTTTTAGCGATAAGGCCACCTTTTATTTTACCAAGTAACTATTGTCTTGTTGTGCATTTTTGTAATTTTTGTTTTGGTGAACAATAAAGTGTTATATATGTCTATGTATGTCATGATGAAATCTGTACATCGCCTTGGACAAGCGTGGCGGGTGTACTGTCTGATCCTCTATAGTGGGAGGTCCGAGCCCAGCAATAGGATGTTTATGGGCTGTTGTCTATAAGTTCTAATGTAGTCATACTATTTATAAATATATTATTATCACCATTGTAATCTCAATTCGTTCCTGGGGTTGTCTGGAAGAGATCGCTTTTTAGTGATAAGACTGCCCTTTGTGGCCAGTTAGATATAATATTAGTCTGCAAGTTTGGTGTACAATAAACAGTTATCTATCTATGTATAATATATATTATGTATAATAATATGTATAAAAATTGGATGAATTACTTAATATTCATCTTAAAATATATCATTTAAAGACGTATATAAAAAAATCGCCATCTATCCATAGAATTTAACGAGTTTTCTGAGTTAAGTTTGTTAGTAACAGTTAGTATACAAAATGTATAGCAAAATAAAATTTGAGGTGGATTATACACGAACGAATGGAATAAAGTACAAGACATGTTATATTCTAAAATGACCATTCTGTAATTTTTTAATCTTATTCTTTGTATATAAAACGTTGTTTTCTGGGAATTAGTGAGAGCCCCGTTGCCCGCGGCGGATTGCTTATTTGCATACAGAGTGGAATGCTTAGAAGAACGCTCCTGATTATTTCTGTTATTCCTACACAAGCAAAGGTCACCAGCCCGAGACGGTATTGCTAAACGATTTTTTGTTAGCGTATACAGATTCTATAAATTAAAAATATATCGGTCAAGAGAATGTTGAACCACAGACTTTGCAGGCCGAGCTCACTGGAACGGAGAGGCATTGGATTCGATTCCTTATGTACACCACCAAATAAAACAAGGAGAATAATTTCACCGAAAGAAGAAGTGGCACGCGGATGTTCGTAGAGACAAAAATTAGATGCATTTTTGTCGACCCGACTGAAGTAGAGCCGTGTGGTTCCGGATCTTAATAGTTCCAGGAACTATGTTCACCAGTGGAAAGATGTCGATCCAAACCGACATATCAAATGAAATTGTTGCACATGTCCGAGAGACAACGACCGAGTCCTTCCAAACCGATCAAATACGATAAAACGAATACAGTTGTATCCGTCTTTTGTTATGCAAATGTTGCACAATGCTCCTGCCAAGAGTAATCATTTCTTTTATAATAAATCATTATAAAAGAAACTTACTATAACTAGTGGGCGCCCAGTGGTTGAAATTCGACCATAATTAATTTCAATTATAAGATTGAACATTATCAAGGTTCTATTGTCAAAGACTGCTTTTAAAATCACAGATTTCGCCAAGGCTACACCGTTAATTTGACTTTAACAATAAACAAAAGAGTATATATGCGTGTGTGTGTCAATTACATGGTAGTGTGTGTAATGTTTTTAATTAATTGAATGTATTTTTTATGCATAATTGAAAAATAAATAGCATTATGCACTATGTAAACTATAAGTGTGCGAGATTTCATACTTGGTCCACGCAATTTTAAAAGGGGTAAAAAAATTTTGCTTTACGTATTAATATAATGATAATGTTGTAGCCTATTCTACTGCCCTGTTAAATTTAATTTTAACTTTGGTCTCTTAGTTGACAGTCTGCAAAGTATGAAGGTAAATCAGCTGACGGTTTTAGTTTTAATAATGTATAAATTGCCTACTTGGCTATGCATTTCAATTAAACCGAGGAGCTGTAGGGACCTATTTAATTATGGACACTGATTGCAAGTCATGGACCTAAACCAAATATCTGAACTAGTGGAACTATTTATACATTAGATACTAGAGTGTACCCCGCGGCTGCGCCGCAGGCCAATATAATAATAGGTAGTGCTTGCCTCTTGTTTAAAAAGCAGACGCTAATACAGGTGTCATTGTACTACATTTTTTATGTTAGTGGTATTTGGCCCCGAAAGATTCACTTTTTTTATATAGCAAACTATTCCATGGCCGAAATTACTGAAATTACCGATATGACCAAAATGACGAAAATGGAAATCACAAATTTTTATTTTTATTTTTTATTGCATGAGTTCAGAAGACAGGCAGACGGCCCACTTAATGGAAAGAGGTTATCATCGCCTATGGACATTTGCATTTTAATAAACAGAGAGGCAAATATATTTTTATCCCGGAAACTATAACATTATTCGGCGTAAAAAGTATCCTATGTTCATTCTCGGCATCGAAAAAATATATATAATGAGTTTCAGCCGAATCAGTCCACTAGTTTTTCGGTGAAATCAGAACAGACAGACAGACAGAGTAACTCTCTCATTTATAATATTAATGGATGGTATGTGGCATGGGATGGTACTTAATTCTACCGCCGCGCTCCAGCGTGTTGACAACACCAACAAATTTGACTTTGTCACAGAATTGATTCCTTCTGACATGTAATGGTGCAAATTTAATAAATTAATTATATATCTCTCGTGGTGCAATTTCTTCCCTTTCCTTACTAGATTTGAGTTATTCATAATTCTACCACCTGGCTGTCGGTTATTTGTCGCCTCTTTCGACAGGTCGCCCGGCCGCAGGAAATAGTATACTTTCTTCGTTCCTGCACGAAAAAAATGGCCACAAAACTACAAAAACCACATATGTTTTGCAGTTGTAGGCCTGATTATCGTTTAATAGAAAGATGGAGATACTCTTAATATCCCTAGGCAACATTCTGTAAATAGCTGGCTATCCTCCAACAAGTTCATTTGTTGTACATTAAGTAAAAACTAGACTCCTAGTGCTACTTGCTCACGTTTTGAGAAACACTTCGGAAACGGCTATAACTCAATTCCACACCTCTCTTGTTCTTATTTAACTTTTCCGAAGCCAAGAAAAGTATGTTAACATTCTGTATTTTATCTTGTTCCTACTGTTTTGGTCTGCATGTATTTTGGTTATCTCATTCAAAATAGCAATGAAAATCTGTTCTTTTACTTGTTACTACTGTTACATTCCGGCAAAGCTGAAGGCACACCTGCCTGTCATAAAACGCAATTTATTACCTTTGTCTCAATTGGACTTGTTTTGTTTACTTTGTGTTTAAAATTTGCAATTAGACAATAGCCTATTGTTATTGTTTTCGACTTTGTTGGCCGTTCGCAGGAATAATTAACCAGGTGTGCAGATTACGGTTTCCCGGAAACCTCAGTCCACGTGGTATTTTTTCTGTATTGTATAGTTAGTATAAAACAATGCCGATCGGAGGGGTAAGGCAGTCAAGCGAGGATTACGATACGAGCATGACGTACATTCGCTCACATAGTGACGGACTCTGCGCGTGTTATTGAATCGGGCAGTTTGTACTAGTAGTGTCTAGTTCTATTTGTACTTATGTTATACTTGTTTGTATAGTTCTAATCAATAGTATAGTAATTCCAACGGCATTTCAATTCGAGTCCTGCACTCGTAACACAACTTTAGTATAAAATTAAATACAAGTATACTATTGGTAATAAATAACATTGAAGTGTGTACAAATGGTTGCGCCAAGGAACACCTCCTTATAAATTCTTCCTCCCCACTCTTGCCATCAACTTTTAAATGAAGAATGCGCAAAACAAGACATATTCAGTTAGTGTCAGTGTTGTCACCGCAATATACCGTAACGTTCGTTGGAACTAAATAAAGAAAATAAATTGTTGTAACTGAATTTAATGCACATTAAACCATATCCTAGTGTGTGTGTGAACCCCAGGGGGCGAATGCAGTGTAGCGGCGGACTGGTGGCGAGGTAAGTCCTTCCTTGCTTCTTCTTCCACGCCCCTTTCTTTACCTTCTCCAGGCCATCGCATCGCGCCCGAGAGAAACGATATCAAAATCTATCTAACTATCTATAATATTATAACATTCTAAACATGTTATGTTTGTACATTGCAGTTATTTAAAAAACATCTGGACTATAGACTATATAAACGATGGAGAATACGATGCTTTTTTTTTCTTGTCTGTTTGTCTCTTTGTTCGGGATCCACATAAAAACTACTGGCCCAATTTCGATGCAGTTTTCGCTGATCTAGAGCAAATTCTTAGAATTTAAAACTGCGCTACTATTAAGAATGAATAAAAAGGACCAGACTAAAAATTCAAATTCGAATGTAATTTTCTTCATCGATCGATAGGAAATTTTAAGTAACAAAATGTATGATATTTTAATCCCGGAACCCGCGGGAATTTCCCGGGAGCGGTTTGCAGCTTTAAAAGTAAATTTAACACAATGTAACCTGTAGTTAACACCTGCTCTTTAAACAAGAGGTACGGACCAGCGTTTGACCCGCAGCGTAGCTACGGGCTAAAAACTATCAAATCAATTTTATTTGTTCAAAACATGGTTAAACAGTTGGTATATATGTTATAGTGTACACGTGTTTTTCTCACATGGGAGCATACAAATATTTATGATAAATTTTGTTAAATGATATAATGTTAAATTAAGAAAACTGATAAATGTCAAAAAATAATAGTAATAAATAATAACATTCATAAGTCAAGGAATTTGTGGTCATAAAATCAAAGTCAAGGAGGGTATTTATTTACAATTGAGGAATTCGTCCACCGTGTAAAACATTCTATTTAAGATCCATTCCTTTAACTGAATTTTAAATTTATTTATTCTAAACTCTTTTATATGGGTTAGAATTTTATTACCTATATATTTGAATGTCTCTAGTCTTCTTTTTATATATACAAATTAATGTTTGTCTGTATGTCCTTTATAGAATCGTAAACTATACATTTGATCATGTGATTATCTTTAGCAAAGTTGTTGTGCATGAGTCAGAGAAGGTTTCCGAGTTGGTTCACAATTGAACCCAGTAGGTGGCGTTGCTGTCGGCATATCAATTGAAGTAGGCAGGACGCCGTCTGCCGGGACAGCTAATCTTGATATATAAAAATGAATGTTTTTCTGTATGTCCTTTATAGAATCTTAAACTATACATTTGATCATGTGATTATCTTTAGCAAAGTTGTTGTGCATGAGTCTAAGAAGCTTTCTGAGTTGGTTTGAAGCTTTTCCGGGCAGGACGACGTCTGCCGGGACAGCTAGATACATATAAAAATGATGTGGAAGTAATAAGTCCAGTCCATATATTATTATAATGCTTTAAACCCATCGATACATCTGCGTGGAACGGTCACTAAAACTAACATCATCCCAAATATAGCAGTAACATAAAAAAAAATGTCTACACTTTTATATATTAGTGAATATGTATTAACAACAACGCGCAGGAACGGAGAAAGAATACAATTTCCTTCGGCCGGGCGGCCTGTTGTGAGAGGCGTCAAAACAACCCACAGCCAGGTAGGGCATTTACCCGACTGGATGAATACCACCCCTGCTCTAAGTATGTCGCCATAACAACCTTGAGTTGTGTTCCGGCATTAGTGACCAGGTTCCAGTCTGCCTTAAGAAAGCAGCAGCGCATTTGAAGCACCTTTGCAATTGCAACACGCAAATGTCCATAGGCGATGGTAACCGCTTTCCATCAGCTAGGCCGTCTGCCTGTCTGCTGAACTCATGCAATAAAGAAAATAAAAAAACTCACTAATAAATTTATATTATTTTCTTTTCTTTAATACAAATAGATCACAACGCAATGTTTATGATAATACAGGATTTATAATTCAAGTCTTAATCTCGCTCTAGAGACCTTTTTGCGCTTATTTCGAGCCCCAAAGTTCGAAACTTCACTTAAAGTTATTAAAAGAAAAAGTTTTCAGTTCCCTTAGGACATATTTCAGTTTACAACGTTACTGTACTGATATTATTATAAAAACCGTATCGGTTCTCTCTTGAGGTTTTATCGGTATAAACTCCGATTTCAAATCCTGCAGGAAGAGGAATTTTTGGACATATAATATCCAATGTTCATCAGATTCATCAATCATCGCTGGCGAAGAGCCAAGAAGTTTATAGGCAATGACCAGTTAGCTATTCAATGAATAGAAATAGAAATAGAAATCTTACCGCATAATTTAAAACAAAAGCCGGTGCCTCGGGTTATGAGTTACTATTTTATCCAATATATTTGAAAAGTAGAGGAGTGTGAGAGATATTATACAGTAGTCAGTAATAATTTTTTTATTATATTTATGGCTTGGCAACTAGGCCTTTAAGCCAGATCTTAGTTTATAATATACATTTAGTTTCTTCATTTTCTTAAGCCTATGTGTAGCACAGCTGAACTGTAGGTAATCAGCTAGTGCCATTCAACGGAGTTCTTGTGACAACTCAAAAGGCCACATTTGACTATACAGTTCACATTTTTCACAAAACACATAATCACTACTCAAAAACTATCAATATCCTACAACTATTGTTCATTTTAGAGTAATTTTACACATTTTTAGAAAATAAAACTGCACAGCACAACATCTCCTTTCAGTTCCCGCCAAAAACTCAGTCAGTAATAATAGTATACGCTCGAATAAGAAACGTACGTTCCAATAAATTAATGACGTTTTCGATCTCTTGATCGCTAGTCGCTAGTTTTTTAAAGGAGACTATAGGGAATCGAGTTGTAAATCCACGCCACTGCTACTTATAATTTGCATGGTTAGACTTTGCTTCCGGATTACGATTCAAAGGAGGTTTCTCTATGCAAGAGAGTATGAGGGTAGCGTGATTCACAAGAATGTGCAGTTTTTAAAACTCTATAGCCTTTGTAATGATGAGTCAATAATGTGCTTACGGTCTGTTCTTGTATCTTACTAACGGTTAATGCTCATCATCGTTATTGAAAAGGCACTTGAATCGAAGAAATTCTCAAGAAGATATAAGACAACAAAAAAACCTAATTGCTGACAATGATGCACTCGGGAGATTCACCAGGTACGTTCACGTTTTACGGAAACCAGCTATTTATGTAAATAAATATATACACCGCCTCCCGCAGGTTCTGGTAGAAGGGGTAGGCTCATGAAATGCTGAATACAAGGGATTCTAATAACCGCGCAAGATAGAGAAGAAATGGTAAGAAAGCAGACCTCAAAGAAAGAAACCGTTTTTACAATACAATTTCCTGCAGCCGGGCAGTCTGTTGTAAGAGGCGACAAAACAACCCACAGTCAGGTATGGCATTTGCCCGTCTAGATGGCTGATAACAGCCCTGAATTGTGTTCCGGCATTAGTTGGCAGGTTCCAGTCTTCCTGAATAGTTCTATTCTCTAACAGCGCAGTTGTAGCACTTTTGGTTTGCAAATATCCATAGGCTACGGTAATCGCTTTGCATCAGGTAAGCCGTCTGCCTGTCTGCTGAACTCATGCAAAAAATAAAAGCCGGCGAGGATCAGAACCGTCGATTGGATTTTATTTTTATTCAAAAGTAGAACTGAAAATGACTTTTAACATCTGCATTGTATTTATGAAGGAAAGTCAATCTCGTACATATTCCACTTTTTTTGGACGGAAGTTTATGAAAAAGGTGTGATGTGTCGTAGATTCTGTTAGATATTAATCTGGCATCCATGCCATAAACTAAAAAGTAAAAGACAATGTCAATGGTCGGTCTATGTTTTCTATGTGTTGTGAAGTTACCGCTGTCTCGCTGTGTCTATCTTAAAAAGTGTTTCCAATAATAAGTGTTAAACCGCGAATTAAATACCCACTGTGCAGTACAAAAACTTGTCTTAGTCTGCCAGCCCACAACCCAAAAGATTCGTTGTAAAAGTACATCTTGTTGTATCGATGACTGATATATTTATTTACTTTCCTTTTTACATTTAAACCCTGATATATAATCACCGGTTTATGATATTAATTGACATAATTTTAGTGCGCTGGTTACTCTATACTGTTCGGGATTCATCTAAGATGATGTTATAGTTATAGATTGTGGCTAAATGCGCCTTATTTATAACGTCAAAAGTAAGGACGTTAACGCATAGGTACATTAGTGTATAAACTAATAACATTCGTATATACGTTGACTGTTAATACATGTGAAACGTCATTCACAATTAATAACAATTGTAGGATTTGCTATTAAGCGCTTGTATTTAAATTCCCGTGATTAGACAATGCTCGTCTAAAGGTCACTGTAAATCCGCGAGTGTCAATCAAATCGACATTTCAACACATCTACGAGTGACGCCACCGTCTATAGGATACATTTTATTTTCTTCAAATCAAAAATCATCACCGAGCTATCGTTGAGTCGAATCAAGTATTAACAAGCGTATTTTTCAAAAATATCAAACATTCAATCGAACAACAATAGGACCTTCTTATGCAAAACAGAACCAATCCACAAACATGCCAAAATGCACCTTCTATCAACTCAATAAAAATCATAACGATCTGACAATGTTGTACCAAGAGTATAATAAACTAACAAGATCCATGACCCATGGTAATCCAAAAACTCAAAAGGTTTACTTGAATATATAGGACAAAATATAATATACATTTTTTTTCCAAAATGTAGATGCTTTTTTGTATGCAAAATTTTAATAAAAACGGCTTTTTGTCGAAACTGTCTGTATGTGCGTTGGTTCCATTTTTCATAAGTAGGTCCAATAATGCATCACAAATTACACATTAACCTACCGCCACGTCTGTTTGAAATGGCCTATAACTATAACTTTGTCCCAGATGAAGCAGTGAGGTATAAATACAAAATATGCTTTAAAAAAAGATCGCAAAATCTCAATGCTTGTAACATTTATCACTTTTCCGAGCAACTCTCAAAACACAATGACCTTATGCTTTGCGGGGCCTGCTTGAGATTGCAGCAGACTGGATGCTAACAATGAGCGGTAAAACTGAAGAAGGAATTATGTTTATACAAAGAAAGCGAAGTAAACTGTTCATCCATATGTAAGTTACATTATACTATATATATATCATTACTACTGAAGTTTGCCTGGCAGCTGCGCCACGTATTAAACCCTGGGCATTAGCATTACTTTACTTAAACAAAAACTTAATTCGGTTTTTGCATACAATAATAACAAAACATCATTACAGGTCATGTCCTGGATTTATCAATACGATCCAGAAACGAAGCGCCAGTCGATGATTTGAGTGTTTCAAAACGAATCAAAGCCTACCAAAGTATAGCGATCTAGAAGCCGGGGGAACATTTTTATCGCAAGTTTTTTCAATTTCACTGGCTACTGGCTATGGTCAAAGTAAAATCAACGTCGAATGATACAGTAAACTAATGTTTGACAGAAGTTTTCTCTGTGGTGAGCAACAAGCGACCAAACACAGGGCTGCGCGGGCTACTGCTCCACCACGACAACGCGCCCGCCCATACCGCACTCAAAACGAGGGACTTCCTGGATAGCACGCCGGTTAAACTTCTGGGTCAACCTCCTTACAGCCCTGACCTAGCACCGTGTGACTTATTTTTATTCCCGAAAATAAAAAATCAGCTCAAAGAGACACTTTCATCGCCGGAAGACACGCTGTCAGCGTTCGAGCAAGCTGTAAAGGTTGTCTGCGGCGAACTGGAAAAAGTGTTTCGAAAACTGGTTCAGACGCACGAAACTTTGTACAGAGGCTGGTGGAGTGTACTTTGAAAAGATTTAATAAAAAAATATTTTAGATCATTTTTTACGAGAACTTTTTGAGTGTCCCGCGTACACAGACATTTGTAGGAAGAAATGATTATTCTATTCTATTCTACGATACGAAATATTTTGAAATTTCAACCAATATTTGCGATACATTTCCTAAACTCTCTAACAATTTCGATATGGGTTAGGAAAGTTTAATATTGGATTATATGGAACATCACCAAAATAAACAGTGTAGCGTTCTGTTGCAGCGCCGAGCAATTGTTTGAACAATATATTATGTTTTCTAACTGAGCGAAATAGAATGTTTGCGGAATTTCACGCTCCAGCGAAGTTTAAGAGCGGCCTCTCCATAATAAACAGAGCTTATTGCAAGTTGCTCTAAAGAAATTCCTGTCGTTATTTTTCTACCGCTGCACCGTTTGCAGTGACTTGCAGCCGATTCCTGTGCGCGCAGCTCGTCGCACATATAATATTCGGTTTCGCTGGCGGAATTAATAACTCGTCCCCATTTATATCACTTTAGCCTGTTGGCTTAGCTCATTCATTCCTCACGGCTTAATCCGAAGTAGTCATTCCCCCCGCAGCGATCGAGGTCGAACCTCACAGGAGGTGCCTCCTCGATAACGCTGCTTCTGAGCTAAACGCCTCCACTCTCCGCTCTTATGGAGTTGATAACGAAACAGTTGGGAAGCCCACCAAGCCCGGTATCGCTGAAATAGCCATCTGCGACTATTCAGCTGGATCCGATGCACATGTCACAGTAGCTATAGCGCTACTGTGACATGTGCATCGGATGGCTAATTATTGTTCAAGAAGTGAGACCTAATTAAATCGGCTAACTGTATCTATGGTTTTTTTAACGATATAGTATAATTACGCTCGCCAACAAAAAAAACAACTTTTGACCCAACCCATATATTCTTATGTATTGTGATGCACCGAATCCGAATTTGTTTAATCCAACAGACGAGATCAGCATAGAGTCTGTATTTGCTCTTCCAAAGCGACCATGATGCGCAAAAATATCTTTTGTATGGCTCCTAACATATTCAGCCTTTAAATTTCTTTAAAAAGTCACTTAAGAAAATTTTAATGGAAAAAGTTTATTATACCGTAAATGATTATGAAAATGATAAGGACATGACTAATGATATTTTGTAACATATAATTTTGTATAATTGTAAAATTTATATATATTATTTAATGTAAATGTATTAGTATAATTAGTATGATATGTATTTGGACATTGCATGCCTAATAAGGCAAAATGTATTGAAATAATGCATATTCTAACATCTTGTGTACATACATTTTGGCAATAAATGATTCATTCATTCATCCAAATCCTTAAAATTTTGAGGGTGTATGGACTAAACTGACCCCAGATTCGTATTCAGCGCATAAAAATACATAAGAATATATGGGTCTGGTCAAAAGTCCAGACCACTTTTTTTGTAGGCCGGTGTCATCACGTGGGCCTTGGTTTCAGTGTTCACTTACTTATCCACCAGTATGGTATCTTCATCTGATTATTCAAATCGTATCATATTGCCCACCCAAACCGGCTCTGAATACAGTCATCTGAATGTACGTCTATGCACAACACAATTGATAATGCATCATGTATACTTTGGTGAAATATTTATACCTTTTCATCCTTCAAAAAACAAAAACAAATCCACGAATAAATAGCGTGAGTAAAAAAGTTTCGCACGAAACAGTTTGTTAAACCCGCCATATACTTTCGAACTTGCTAAAACCCCTACAAAGTTACAGAATGAAAGTTCAAACAGTTTTTCAACTGAAAACGGGAGCAATGACCTGTTTCCGTTTGCCGCATTTCAAATGAAACTTCAAAGGAACAAAGGGCTTACGAGACACGGCGAGTCACGACAAGCAATGACAAGCCACGACAACGTATAACAAAAGTTCTTTGCTGTGGCTGGCTGTATGTCACAGAATGACACTTCCCATTTCGTACAATTCCCTTCATCTGCGTTAGTATTAAAGATTTAGGCAGTTTTACGCAAATATGGTGATAGTATTAATACGTTATTTAACTAGCTAAACCGGCGAACTTCAAACCGCCTATTTTCTGAATTCCTAAAACACTTTGTTCCATGACACAAAAACAAAATCACCAAAATTGGTCTAAGTGATCAGGAGGATTCTAGAATCCGATCTTAGCGCCACCTAGCGGTTCTAATTGTGGCTTTAAACCATCCCGGGACCCACTCAAATACACACACAAAATTTCATCAAAATCGGATGTATAGTTTACGATCCTATAAAGGACATACAGACAGACATTTTTTTATATATATCAAGATGCGATATTGTTTATGACATTAAATATTGACAGATAACATATCTATAAACACTAATGTGACTTTCGTTTCGGCGTTAACGGCGTTATTTCACAACATAAATCTTTAACACTAACACACGTGAAGCCTGTGTATAAAAAACCAAGCAAGTTTGGGCCTGACAAAAATTAAAATATAATATAATCGAAGCCCCGATTAAATGCTGTTCAAACCAACAAGGGAGTTTTAATTTATAGGATAACAACTTTATTTACCTATTATTTGAAAAAATGTTTATGTACATCCCGTTAACGGACTAGACACAATAACAAACTAAACTAAAAACTAGACACTATTCTATATAAAAATACTTATAGCTCTTAAACAGCTTCTAGATGTATTAGGAAACTTGGAATGGAGTTTACACGCAATATAAGGCTTATTAATTAAGTAAATAATTACGCCTAACGTTACAAAAAAAAAATCTTTTGTTTACATTTTTTTTAATGGTTTTTTTACTACATTCAAAATCAAATATGAATGAGACCAAAATGGTCCTTACATGAAGTGTAAAACCCAGTAGTTAATTTACTTTAATATACCCGTTTAAACCTGAATAATGACATTAAAAGTAGTGCATACCTCACGGTTTTTCAAATCTCCAAAGACTTATGAATCTTATGAATCAGGCTTTCTACTGTAAAAATAATTTTGAACCGTATCGAGGATGTGTACACTAACATGTGGGTATAACATACTCCAATATATCTGAAATTTGAACCTATTTTACCTAATAAAACAACGTTTTAACGGTTTTATGCGCGGTAATTTATTTTACCTCTTTAGTTTCGCGTGTCATACCCCATGTATATAGTTATAATACCAATTACCTAATACAACTATTTTTGGAAATCATTTCTTCTTAAAACAAATTCACTTCATATATTTTTACAGTATTAATTCCGAATTGAGAAAACTCCTTTTCATACAGGAGTATTCTGAGCTGGTTTTCAACGAGTCCGCATTACTGTGCGCATATTCTTTCCGTGATGTAACACTGAAAAATAACAGGGGCATTATTTTTCAAAACTGACGTTTCAAAAGCGTTACTTTATTTAAAATATTTAATCGCATGTTAGGTCTTTTTTAACCAAGGCCTATCCGCTGAGGACTGCTCATGGCGGGAGAGGTGCGCTGGGGAAATATGGGATTCGCCACAAATATAAATAAACGTTTATAAATTTAAATTAACTTGTTCAACATAGTCACACGTGAATAAAGAAAGGAAATCATTTTATTCCAGAAAATACCAAGAACAATTTATTCTTGAAATTCGATATCCGTTTGCTATAAAATTTACGAGAATTCCCTAGAAAAAGAATAGTATACATATAGATCATTGTTCTCACGAAAGTAGCCGACACTAGCCATCTGCGGAGGAGAGTGGAAACATTTAAAGATGCCTCGAATATTCATGCCCATTGTTACACCGTATCGTAACAAAAATACAACGATAATTTTCTTTATTGGGTTTTACAATATGGAATAATGACGTATATTAAACCATGCCTAAGTTATTGAATCAATTAAATATAAAGAAGAAGCAGTATGAAATAATTTAGTGAAAATGTTTTTGCGATAAGTAGTGTAAACGTTAAAATTAATGACAATTTTGAATGGGATTTCTAAAACTACAATATCAAGTACTTATCATATAATTGCTAAAGGCGCCTTATTTAAATGACGGCTATCTACTGCGTCAGGAAATATAGAACAATTATTATTTTATATCGAATACCAATATAATACTATTAGCCCAAAATTATTATTATTTTCATAAATGTTGTATTTGAAACTACCACATTAATATTACAAAAAATTCAGTTAATCCGACGGTTATTCACCAATACTAATTTTATAATTCTTATCTCCTAAGTAATCTAGATTGACAAATTGTCTCGAATAAGCTCTAAAACTGTAAACTATATTATGGACGAGTACGTGAAACAAAAATACTTTATTTTCTACTTCTGTTCTAACTCCGGCGCCTTTAGCATAAATTATGATTATATTACACGATATATGGCAGGTAATAATAATTATCGATAAAATAGTTTACTTGGACCATAATCTGAATTTTAGGTCGCGGATAAAACTGAGGAGTAACTATCAAACAAAAATATTCGCTTAGGTGCAAATAAACCCAGCATACCGCCCATCTCTTTGCGATGCAAAGTTGTATTGTTGCAAACGTGGAATGGAATAGTCGTGGAGGCTTTACATTCCCGTCACTACTCATATTTTGCAATTTTCCCCCCAGCTGAAACAGAAAAGATTTCGCGTATAAAATCCTGTAAATAATATTTGATGTTCGACTTTTGCTATTGGATTGTAGCAGGTTAAATATCCATGTATATATTACGGACAATTCGATTAATCGGGCAGTATTAATATGGAGCGATTATTACGAATAATGACAAAGAGTGTCGGTCAATTTTATAAATTTATTACTTTGGCCGGCCTATATTGATAAGGCATAACGGCCCGTGGTTCATTTAAAAAATCATTAATGAATGAAAACACTTTATTGTTCACGAAAAATTAAAACTACATTCTTAACATTAAGCACAGTAAATGAATAAAGGGCGGCCTTATCGCTTAAAGCGATTTTTTCCAGGCAACCCCTAAACTAAGGAACATAGTAAGACAACAGTGGTGGTGAAGACAATAAATAATAAAACACATTCCAAGAATAAGTAAAAGTAAATAACATAAATAATAATTTACTTTATATACTATACAAAAATAAGATATATCATAGGTACATCTTCTCTTTTGCTTCTTCTTCTTCTTGTATATAAAAATGAATGTTTGTCTGTATGTCGTTTATAGAACCGTAAACTATACATTTGATGATGTGATGATCTGTAGCAAACTGGTGGTACATGAGCCAAAGACGGTTTCTGAGTTGGTTCACAATTGGACCCGGTAGGTGGCGCTGCTGTCGGCATATCGATTGAAGCTTTTCCAAGCAAGACGACGTCTGCCAGAACAGCTAGTACTATATATAAAATGAGCAACATGTTTTAGACTTGTGAGGAGATATTTAGTAACCATCAGTTTAAAAGACAATATGGATTTAGCCTGTCTGATGTTGAGTGGCAGGGAGTTCCATAAACGGACAGCATATACCGTGAAAGATTTATCAACGAAGAAAGAACTGTGTACAGGTGTCATTAGGGAGAGATTATTACTAGAGCGCAAATAACGGGATTAAGTAAGATGTAGGAAATCATTGTTTGAGATAATTTGAATTTATCACTTGGGCCGGTCAGTACGAATACTTCCCTTCAAGCCGGACAATGGGATAAATTCGGTTATCTCTCCACAAGAATTATGTAAGTATAATTCATTTCAGGGTGAGGGACCGGAAAAAGTGATACTATTTAAATGTGTTTGGTAAACTGATGGTTACGGGTTAGAATGTACGAGGCGATGTTGAAACTCCAATATTATTCGATGCTCCCCAACAGCGTGACATAATGAAAGTTGCCCCGGGAAAATGATTGGTTGTCATCCTGTTGATTGAATTTCCGGGACCAATACATGTAGGAAAATAAATGTCATGGTGCAGACATGCAATTTTAAAACCTAAGAACTTTTTTATGAGTTAGGCTTAGCACGCACTGCAAGTAGACGCGAGTGGGTTTACACCGTAGAAACATGTGACATATAGCTATCTATCTATACAAGCGTGTTAGCGATTTTTCAATTGCTGATTTTAAAAACATTTGGCTAGTGGTTAGAAAACGCGTGATTTTTTGTGTCTCATAACCGCATTAACCGCGTTCGGTTTGATATTCATTAAGGACCGGGCGAATACACAAGATAGCCTCAACATACGCTTCTTTTATAGCTGGAGTACATCGGACAGGTTGAGAGCCCACCTGATGGGAAGCGGTTACAGTTACCTTTAGATTTTTGCGACACAAGAGATGTAACCAACGCGCTGCCGGCCTCGAAGAAATTTTATGACATTCCAAATCCCCACGGTACGCAAGAGAAAGTTCTGGAGAAAAGTTGCGAACGTGAGCGAAGTGGCTCGGGGAAATGCGGATGAATACTCAGTCGATGCCGAGCTGTGCGGTGGTAGAACGAAGGAGAAGGCACCGTTCTAAACAGTTCCTCGGAATACTCTCCGTTATACAGTCGGTAAAATACGCAGACAGAGACGAAACCTCTCCAAATGCCAAGCGTATCTTTTTTTATAGCTGGAGTACGGCAGACAGGCAAACGGCCCACCTGATGGAAAGCGGTTACCGTCGCCTATGAACGTTTGTAACAACAGAGATGTCACCAACGCGCTGCCGGCCTCGAAGAAATTTTTTAAAGAACCGCATATTGTAACGCTGTCGGAAAACCACGGCTGGGAGCTCATTCCAAACCCCCACGATGCGCAAGAGAAACGTTCTAGAGAATCGTTGCGTACAAGAGCGAAGCGGCTCTAAAAAGTGGGGATGAACGCCCAGCCGATGGCGTCCGGTGCGGTGGTAAAAAGAAGACGAAAGCACTAATCTGAACAGTTCCTCGGAACACTTCCCACTGTACAGTCGGTAGAATTTGCAGAGAGACGCGAAGTCTCTTCGAAGGCCAAGCGTATCTAAACCGTCTGTGAGTATGGGATCATCGACAACACCAATAACTCGCCGTTGATGACACTCCTAGATATTAAGCTAGTAGACTGGAATTCAGCCCACAGATGTAAAAAGTATGCGGCCTCGCCTGTGCCTTATAAAGCACAAGGCGTTGCCGCTGCTAGCCAGAAAACCATTGTAGTTGATAAATAAAATGAAGCAATAACGCCAACCCCTGTGCGTATTCCTAAATCACTCGCTTTTATACGCAGTGTCTTCTAAGCCTAATAGACGGCTAAGTAATATTACCCATATGCAGGTGGTAGGGTATTCGTCCATTTACTACCATACGTGGCTTAAGTTATGCCACTATAACAAGCTTGAGTTGTGTTCAGGCATCAATAGCCAGGTGCTAGTTATTACAAGATCAGCAACATATTGGCAGTACCTCTGGTGTTGCAAATGTACATCACCACTTTCCATCAGGTCGGCCTTCCGTCTCTTTACCTGATTCAGGCAATAGGAACACCATAAGATACTTTATCTTAAGAAACCTAATATTTTTTATGGGATAAGGATAATAAGTTAATAACGTGAACAAAGCCGCGTGAATGACTTCTAGTATATAAACTAAAACTCAAACCAATATCCAATCGAAATTCGTACTAGAGACGCGTTGAACAGTTTATAGCTTGGGAGTTGCAATGGGGGTAAAAGGAGGGTAAAAAGGGGGTGGTCTTAGGCATGTGCATAACAGAAGTGGGGGATAAGGCACTTTCGTGTTTTGAGAGGCTAGGCCGAGAGCTAAGAGATTGAGACAGAAAAAATATATTATTAATATGTCTAGCGGCTTATAATTTAGTATTTCCCAATGGTCAAAAAGCAAAGTTAATTTATTTAAAATTAGACTAAAGCGACTTTGAGAGTTTAGAAATACATTTATTTTAATTTAGGTCATTTTCAATCAAATCTATAAATATACTATTAATTGCTTTGCCCTAACTGACATATCAACGCACAGCCCAAACTACTAAGGCTAGGATTCTAAAAATTTGCACGCGCGTTCTTTCTATAGTGTAAGCATTAAGAAAGAATTTTTGAAAATTTAACCCCTAAGTGGATAAAAAAGGGGGTAAAAGTTTATATGAAAATCCGAGATTCTTAAAGTAAGAAATACGAAATTTTACATACCTGCTTCTAATTAGAAATAAATGTACACATATAACTTAGGGGGTAAAAATGCGGATGAAAGTGTAATGGCTAGCGACAGTTGAAATTCAGAAAAAATTGTAATGAGTGAATATTCGTGACAGTGTCGTTAGTCGCCCCACGTCACCTTTCCGAGTCGAGTCGTACTTACTAAATTAAAGAAAAGACAGTTATATAATATAATCATTATTTCATATTATCTTCGACTGCCCGATACGCCATAATTGGAGTCAGAAGAGAAATCATTCTTAAAAACACAGCAGTGATTCACTTATATTCCACAGGGTAACCTATTTACCATCACAGAAAGTTTGCTTAAATTTTTAATCTATGAAAACGAGGCCGCGAGCAACAGCTAATAAAGAAATTAATATCGTAATACTTAGTATAAGATTATTGTGTAAATAGTGTAAGAATTAAATGTACTTTTCTAAAATTAAAATCAATATCTATTTTGTAGTAAAATTTACAATAACGCTGCAAATTACGCTGTATGCATGTGTCAGCCATGCCGTCCTATTAAATGACTTTTATACATGAATATTAGGTGTTTATTTGAGACACTATCTCTCGGCCTACACGAGCTTTGAGAACTGAGTTAGTCCAAGAACTGCAGTCCGGGACATCTGTCGAAGTACAATACGACTCTGTCTAGACTTAGGCCAGACTAAGTTTAGCCAAGTTCATTAGTATGTATCGCTGCGCTAACCGCTATTTCAGATAAAGGTAAGCTTCGCATTTGCATCGAATTTTGAAGTCAACCGAAGCTTCCATTTTCATATATTACAATTTTCATCTTAGCAATATATTAGTAATTAATTCACTATTTCAGTATTAACAAAACTGGCCACGTGCCTATCAGTCAATACATAAAAAGGCTTATTATTGTTTAAAATAATATACGTGTTCCAAATTCAAAAAAACCAAAAAGTTGAAAAAAAAAGTTTTTATGTAACAGTATTTATGGCTAGACTAGTTATATAAAAGATAGATTAAGCTGTAATGAGTATTTTGACCTATATTAAACTTTTTGAAGTAGAAAAGGTGGTTCAAAATGGTAGGAAGAGGTACTTTTTCTGGCTTAAAAAGAGATACTCCACGCCTCAGTAGTAGTATTCGCCACACTGTAACAAAGGGAATCTTAGTCCATACAGCCGGTTCTGATATTAAGCATTCGTATTGCTCAGCTGAATTTCAATTTCTACTTCCTGTCTGGCCGCAGGAAATTATATTCTTTCTCCGTTCCGGCATGGATAGCTTTATTATAGTCTTTAATTTGCTGCTAAGTATTTATTTTGCTTTTGACAGCTCGATGACAGATCAATTAGTAATGTCCTAACACGTTATTATCGACTCAATTTGTTATAAAAAACCGACTTCATTTATAAATAAGTTTAAATCAATTTAACTTATCTTTATATTTTTGCTAAAACTACTATATCAGGTTATAAATATACCCACATTTAATTGAACATATTGTACATATAGGTACTTGTAATACGGTGACCTCTGTGGTTGAGCGGGCTTTGCTAGGCTATGGTCTGGGTGTCTGGAATCAAACCCAGAGTGTTTCATTGTGTATTACCCATAACACAAGCGTAACTTGCTTAGCTTGGGGATATACAGTGTGTGTTTGTCTACCGATTATTTAAAAAAACCGTTTTTTTTTTCGTTTTCTTCATTTTTTATAGTGTAAAGTGTCGATGGCTCAGTAGTCTGTGCGTTACATGACTCATATGAAATGACGATTACGTCACCTACAACAACAAAGTACGACAATTATGACATTTATTTCATGTGGGCTTTACTGTCAAGAAATACGTAACTTGATAGACGTGCAAACGTCAAAGTAAAATAAGCGCTTGGAAACAGTACAACTAACAAATACTTTGAAATAAAACATGTCATTATGCAAACGTTTAGTGTACTTTGACATAGACTGAAGTCGACTGCCTTGGTTGTTCGTTTCCGATACTCCTTAACCCCCAGATATTGAAAAGTACCTTTGTGAAAAGTTTGCCATTTAATATTTTCTTACCTCTTCGCTATCTTATTTTATACTAAGTTTTGAACTTCTAGAAAAGTTAAAGATCACATTTCACTCGAATTTTAGCTCTTTTACTTTTAGGGTTTCGTAGTTATTTTTGAGTGGAAACGTACAATCTATATGTCGTTACACAATATGAGAAAATACAGTCAAATGAATTCAGTTAGTTTTTATGATGATCAAATGAGTAAAAAAAAAGTTAAAAACCACGTCAAACGAAATATTTGTTTTTAATACATATAAATAATTAAAGCTAATTGATTTACATGTCACACTTACACAGTGTCGCCCTTTTTATATTTTAATCTGTGATGGCGACATTGGATGTCAAAAAATGTTAAAGGTTTTTTTTTTTCAAAATATAAAGAGATAATAAGTATTTTATCATTTCGTTACCAACATTGATAAACGAAATTTAAAAAATAGACTACCCAATTACTGTCTTGTGGATTGTTGTAGTCTCGTTTGTGAAGTTTCGCCTTCATGAAAAAAGCGATTTATAACGTTTCGTGTGATTTTTTAAATTCAAAATTACGATGACGTCACATCATCTGGTAATTGCAATTACGGGGGATCGGAGCTAATGGCTGCCGAGTGTGCGTAACTGGTCTTCTAATGCATTTGAATTTAGAACACGTTTGGGAAATTACAAAATTGGAATATGTCATCGATTTTATTTTAGAGATTTTTCTAATGTGTTTTCGATATCTCTAAATGGGATCTGGACCTTTTGATCCAAATAAAAGGCTGCTAGCATTTTTGTTATTTTAAAAATATATTTTTCGAGTACTTACAGGGTCGATTATGTAATGGAGTTTTATTCATTTATACGTATACTATTGGTTGAAAGTAAATAATAGTTTTAGAATATTGATAAATCTTACCGAATAAGAATTTAAATTTCAACTATTTAGTACTTTCAAGGAATAAGAATACTGTTACAACCTAGACCCCGACAAAGACAAATTCCATGTACAAATCTATAAAAGCACATTTTATTACCTGACGGCATTTGTACTGATTGTGATCCTTTTATGATCGTTTTCTTTTGTTCACTTATTTATTCGCATACGTTTCCAGTGGAGAACAGCCTATTGTCCTATTGTGCTCGCTCATTAGCATCATTAGCCAGGTGTTACAAGCTAATTCTAGGCAACTGTGCCGACGCGGGCGGGCACATTTGCATTTGTGAAGTATAAAACGACGGCCTGATGGAGAGTGGAGTCAGTTGAGCGACGACTACGATACGGGCGTGACGTGGCAATCTAATAGTGACGGACTTTGCGCGATTTATTAAATTACGACCTTCTGTATTACGTTTGGACTTGTTGTGTTCGGTTATATTTGTACCTGTGTTATACGTGTTTGTGTAGTTCTAATAAAATCTATAATCATTCGCGAATTCGTAAGCATACTATTTTTTTCCGTGGTGCTATGGTATATTTTTCAAGTTCCACAAGAACTCTCATCTGGCAACTCAGCTCAAGCTTTCGTCTAAATAATTATTCTAAACTAGAATATTCATGGATACTTGACATTGGCTTGGTGCACAAATCGTGTAGACCCAAATTTAAAAGAAATTAAAAAGAAAGCAAAGTTTCGTATATTAAAATCAAAGAACTTGCTAAAAAGCTATTTTGCCGTTAAAGTTAATTCTAGTATCTAAACACAATAACTTTTGCGGACTTTTTGCTTATATACCTTTATAAGTTTATCTCTGATACCCTTAGAATTAAAACTTTGCAATCTCAATCCCTTGTCACGCTTAAATCGGGCCAGACATCCAATTTGGCCCCGACAAGGATAGGGTTACCAATTACTCTTTTGATAAATTGAAATTCAAATATTGCAATTCATAAATTAATTTAACTTGTTACAACTATTGGTAGGAGCTACAGGACTCGAATTAAAATGCCGTTGGAATTACTATAGATATATTTATTTTGTTCAAACTCCATCTCTATATTTATATACTTCAATCTGACAAAAATATAGTGCTATAATTATATTGAAGAGTTTATAGAGGGTAGTGCTACGGCCTCAAGTTTCTCCATCTTAATGATAATGGACGATAAACTCGCTATGTCTTAGGGCAATAAAGAAGCTTTACATATCGGTAATATTGTATTGTTACGAGTTGCAGGACTCAAAATGCCGTTGGAATTATTATAGAATTTATTATAA
This sequence comes from Dendrolimus pini, assembly GCA_949752895.1. Taxonomy (NCBI): domain Eukaryota; kingdom Metazoa; phylum Arthropoda; class Insecta; order Lepidoptera; family Lasiocampidae; genus Dendrolimus; species Dendrolimus pini. The sequence goes on from OX457136.1 coordinate 3,423,127, forward strand.
CTATACAAACAGGTACAAATATAACTGGATACAACCAGTACAAACTGCACGATTCAATAACACGCGCAAAATCCGTCACTATATCGCTTATCGAATGTGCACGCCTTGCTTTGATCGTGGTTCTTGCTAGACTGCCGGTCTCTCCATTAGGCCAGTCCGCATAGATCGGATTTCATAGAATCAGTTCAACACACCTGCCTAATGACTGCCATAAAAGATGACAATACACAATGGACTGTTTTTCTAATTACAAATTTTACAAACACAAAGTAAACACAAGAAGTCCAAATGCTGGAAGGTAATAAACTGCGCTTTATGACAGGCAGGTGTGCATTCATCTTTGTCGGCACACGAGAATCACGAGACCAATTATTATTTATTTTTATCGGTGAAGAAACGGAGAAAGAATACAACTTCCTGCTGTCGTATAAGGCGACAAAACAACCCACAGCCAGGGGATAGGGTATTTGCAGGTCTGGATGGCTACCACCCCTGGGCTAGAATATGCCGACATAACAGCCTTGAGTTGTGTTCCAGCATTAGTGTCCGGTTCTCCCTTTAAAGCCTAACCGCTTTCCATCAGGTGGGCCTTCGGCCTATCTGCTGAACTTATGTACCTAATTTAAAAAAAACACAGCCAGTGAATTTGAAGTTGAATTTACCTGATTTATATTTTTTTTGTTTTGAAATGAATTATTTAATTAATGAAAACTCTTTACTGTTCACCATAAACTATAATCTAATTGATATGGATAGATATAGAGATATTAGAATAATGGGCGGCCTTATCGCTTATAGCGATCTCTTCCAGGCAACCCAGTGTCAGAAGATTTAACACGGAATCTAAATATAAGATTTTTGGTGGTGTATTATAAAAAATAAAATAAAATATAAATAAAGTACTATATACTTATATATATAGTTAAACATATATACATATATTATGATATTATAAATATATATACATTCAAACAATAGATACACTAATTTAATGCAACTATTTTTATTTAATGGACCAGTAATGATCAGTGACCATACTTTTAAATGTAGTAATTGATTTAGCTTTTTAACTGACTTCGAAAAAAGGAGGAGGTTCTCAATTCGTCGGGATCTTTTTTTTTGTGTTGCTTTTTTTATGTATGTTCGCCGATTACTCCGTGATTTATGATCCGATTTACGTGATTCTTTTTTTGTTCGACGCGGAATAGCTTCCAATTGGTCCCCTAAAAATTTTACATAGTTTGGTCCAGTAGTTTTCATTTTATGAACATTTTTAATGGAAATAATTTTCACTTCGTTCCATATGTACACCGATTACTCCGTGATTTATGATCCGATTTACGTAATTCTTTTTTTGTTCGACGCGGAATAGCTTATAATTGGTCCCCTAAAAATTTTACACAGTTTGGCCTAGTAGTTTTCATTTTATGAACATTTTTCATGAAAATAATTTTCACTCCGTTCCATATGTACACCGATTACTCTGAGATTTATGATTCGATTTACGTGATTCTTTTTTTGTTCGACGCGGAATAGCTGCCATGTGGTCCCCTAAAAATTTGACATAGTTTGGCCCAGTAGTTTTCATTTTACGTACATTTTTTTGTTCCCGGTTCTTGGAACCTATATTTTTTAAGAAGCGCGGCACCATTCGTAGGTCCTCCCATACATAGCTAGACACTAAAAATTAACAAATAAAAAATAAAACTTCGTTTAAAAAAACCGACTTCAAAAACTAAAATGTATAAAATAACTTATTTCTAAAGCTATTATTATTAATATATATTATCTAAAACATCTTGAAGTCGGTGCAAAGTAAAACATAAAAATTACTATATTTTGAAAATTACTAAGCACCGACTTTAAGATGTCTTAGATAATATATATTAATAATAATAGCTTTAGAAATAAGTTATTTTATACATTTTAGTTTTTTAGTTTTTGAAGTCGGATTTTTTAAACGAAGTTTTATTTTTTATCTGATTTCTATTTACTTGGTTTATTATTTTTCCTTTTTTAGAGTTTTTAAACTTAAAGAGAAACCATTATATTCTGATTCATAAAATAAGCTTTTTTAATACAAAAAGGGGAGTCCAAACCACCAACGTAACTTTTAAAACTTCAACATAAGCCTGACGACACACCTGCGGAACGTTTAGCGGCGAAATGTTCAGCTAAATAAGCTCGGAATGTTTTTTAAATAACTTATGATATATCAGCGAAATTTCCAAGGCATTACGCTGCGTTCAGATTAGCGCCGACCCTTCCGACGCCGAACTTTCCACAGGTATTTCGCCATATTCTAAATAACATCAAAGGAGATATCAAACAAAAATACTTTATTATTGCATTTCATAAATATTTAATTCATTTAAATTTCCTTAAAATGTAGTATTAAATATTAATCTTTATTATTTTAATATCGTTTAATATTATTAGTTTCATATTAAGTAACTGCCTATAAAAAGTATTAGTTTATTTATTTATATGCTAACTAAACAGCACACGACTACAAACGCAAAAACATCTCGCAACTAATTTATCTGTAACTATTTATAAAAAAAACTTATCATTGTCACTGTCAATTTGTGAATTACTGTTTTATACCCCTTTACACAAGGTGATAAGCGTTGTGTGAATACATGATGGGATAATTGATAAAAACAAAGTAATAACAAAAAATCTATTATAATATAACTCGGCTAATATTAAACAATCACTAATCTGAAATTAATAAATAAAAAATATTTTAATATTGGATGTTAATGTAAAAAATAGTCTCTTTTTACTTTATTTTTTATTTTAATCTAATATTTGTAAAGACAACTCTTTATTAATTAAGGAATTTATGGAATAAAATGATGAGTTTCTATGAAAAGATAGTTTTATTCACGTTAGTACCTACATACAATTAGGTGCTTAAATATACGATAAATACCCAACATTCAAATGACATTCAAATTCAATTCACATAAAGTCCTATTTAAATAATAAAAACTATAAAAACTGTTTTTTAACACTAATCACTATGCAAAAAAAAGATTCCGATGAATTGAGAACCTCCTCCTTTTTTCAAGCCAGTTAAAAATATTTTTGTATCCACCGTCATTCGTGGATTTAACTATGTGTCACTTAGGCCGCAAATTCGGAACAGCAGGGCGTGCAGCGGAGCGTTCCAGCGTGTATTGTCGCGTGTAGCGTCGCGTTCAGCGTGCACGCAACTAGAGTTATTTTGTCCGTGCAGTTTGGGTCATCAAATAATCGGAGCGGTGAAGCGAGTATTTCGCTCTCTCTTCCACTCACGGGCCTTATGGGCGGGCATAGTGATGCGCATTATTGTTATCGATAAGCGTTATCGATAGTGTACTTAGTTTTGTCATTTTGTGGGTTAGTGATAAAAATGAAAGAAAAAAAATAGATAAAACAACGTATTTATTAAAATAGGAATAATTATTATTTAAAATAATAAAAGGTACCTATGTATTAAAAAACTATAAGTACAAAAGTTTAGAATCTAACAAGTTATATTAAAAATAAATATAAATACTTGTATCTAAGTTTAAAATTAACAGCAAAAAATATGATAATGATTTTTATAGGAATGATAATCTTTCTTTGATAAGAATGAGTTTTTATCGATAATGGCGTTGCGTCCGCGCAACATGCTCACCGCCTTAGCCGGGCTAAGGCCGAGCTATGATTTATGACCCAAACTGCACGGACAAAATAATTCTACTATAGTTTTCGCTAGAGCGTGCGTGCGAGCGGCGCGTCCAAATACGTTGACCAATCGGAGGCCGCCATTCAAGGGCAAGTGTCATCACGTCAAAGGAACGATATTACGAGACATTCGTGTATAATTGTTGTTGTTTGTTTTGTTTAATCTACGAATGCGATCCTTCCAGGATAGTATTAATGTCAACATACGCAATGATAATTAGCGAAGTGCAATCACGGCCGGAGTTATGGCTTTCAAGTCATCCATTCTTCAAAAATAGGATTGCGTCAAAGAAGAAATGGAATGAAATAGCTACGAACCCACCACTTCTTTTACTGGCAAATCTTGACACACTGAACAAAATATCACCTGTAAACGCTCGTTAAAACGCCAAAACACTGACCACGCCGCTTAACTACACGCTAAAAACGTTGCTACGAATACACCAAGAGAGAAATCCATACGTTCAGTAGTCGAGCGTGCACGCTCAAAACAACGCGCCGGTCCACGCGCCGCCGTTCCGAATTTGCGGCCTTAGGTCGCGTCGTAGTTAAATTGTCACATCCTATTTTTAACCGAATTCGAAAAAAGGAGGAGGTTCTCAATTCGTCGGGATCTTTTTTTTTTTTTGCTTTTTTTTTATGTATGTTCGCCGATAACTCCGTGATTTATGATCCGATTTACGTGATTCTTCTTTTGTTCGACGCGGAATAGCTTCCAATTGGTCCCCTAAAATTTTTACATAGTTTGGCCCAGCAGTTTTCATTTTATGAACATTTTTCATGGAAATAATTTTCACTCCGTTCCATATGTTCGCCGATAACTCCGTGATTTATGATCCGATTTACGTGATTCTTTTTTTGTTCGACGCGGAATAGCTGCCATGTGGTCCCCTAAAAATTTGACATAGTTTGGCCCAGTAGTTTTCATTTTACGAACATATTTTTGTTCCCGCTTCTTGGGACCTATATTTTTTAAGAAGCGTGGCACCATTCGTGGTTCCACCCATACATAGCTAGACACTAAAAAGTAACAAATAAAATTTAAAAACTTCGTTTAAAAAAACCGACTTCAAAAACTAAAAAACTAAAATGTATAAAATAACTTATTTCTTAAGCTATTATTATTAATATATATTATCTAAAACATCTTGAAGTCGGTGCAAAGTAAAACATAAAAATTACTATATTTTGAAAATTACTAAGCACCGACTTTAAGATGTTTTAGATAATATATATTAATAATAATAGCTTAAGAAATAAGTTATTTTATACATTTTAGTTTTTTAGTTTTTGAAGTCGGTTTTTTTAAACGAAGTTTTTAATATTGAACATTTACAAGTATATATGCGATCCCTGGGTAACAATTTCTAATTGTATATTTAATTTCATTACATAGATTCATGTCACACGCCTCACGGACCAAGAATCGAAAAAATATTAAGACTTTTTATGTTGGCAATAAATCCTGCATACATTGTAGACACCTTTATCACGGCACTGTACAGGGGTGATAAAAATTGAAAATAAATTGATCGGTCTGCGACAAGCTGTGCGTGAAGTGAACGCAATCGTTTGGAAATGACGCGATTACATATTTACATAGCATGTGTATTGAAAAATACTGTCTTATCAAGGTTCTGTAGGCATCAAACTTCATAAAGTCTTCGAAACGTAATTGTATAACATGCTTCTGTAGTTATAAACACTAGTGGTCGAAATTTGAACATAATTAATTTAAATTCAGGAGCCTCAAGAACAGACGAGCATGCATGACAAGAGCTATGAATGTCAAAGAAGCAAGTGAGGTGTGTAAGAATAAGCCTGAATGGCGCTCTGTTGTTCGTGCCTACCCCGCAAGGGACCTGGCGTGATGTTATGTATGTATGTATTAATTTAAATTATAAGTTGGCTACACTGTTCATTTAAAAATAAACAAAAGAATATATATGCGTGTGTGTGTCAAATACATGGTAGTGTGGGAGTTTTTGGCGGGAACTGAAAGGAGATGTTGTGCTGTGCACTTTTATTTTCTAAAAATGTGTAAAATTACTCCGATATTGATACTTTTTGAATAGTAATTATGCGTTTTGTGATAAATGTGTACTGTATAGTCAAATGTGGCCTTTGGAGTTGTCACAAGAACTCCGTTGAATGGCACTAGCTGATTACCTACAGTTCAGCAGTGCAACCCATAGACTTAAGAAAATAAAGAAACTATATCGTAAACGATCTGGCTTAAAGGCCTGGCTGATAAGCCATAAACCTAAATAAAATAATAAAATTTTAATTTAATTTAAAAGATTTAATGTATGTTTTTTTGATGTTTTTTTTTATATTTATCTTAATCTTAAGCCAACATTTCTATAGCTGTAATTTGTATTAGATATACTACATATATGTTTACACATTTCTACTTCTTTGCACTATATATAGTATTGTGCTGGGTATAATTACATAGATATTGAAAAATCATAACAATTTTCAATAATAACTTTTTAAAGTCAGTTCGGTGGGGAAAAATATTTCACTTTATGATTTTTTCGAAGCATACAAATTATCTTTTTATCTTTTGAATTAAAAAGTGGAAATTTCTAAAATAGAAGAGAGGATTTAAACTTAAAAATATATTTCGCTAAGATACGCGGAGTCGTTTTTGAGACATGGAATAAAATCGGATAACAAACAAATTAAGTGTATTTAAAAGTTCTATCATTTATTTTTACTAAACAGACAACGAATCCTTAGTAAAAATTCATCAAATATTATTTAAGTAAGACTAAATTTATTAAATGTAAAGTAAAAAGTAGAGATAATATTTGAATAGTAAATAAACTTGAATATAAAGTGTGTTTTTTCCACTACGCTTTTTATGTCAAATAATTATTTTAACGAAGCTACACTCTGTATAATCAAAGGGCCCTTATGTAAATTATTTAAAGCAAGAAACATCTCGCATAAAAAAATAAAAAACGCAATTGACTGAAGCGTAACATTCGAAGCGTACATTTCGGTGACGGACTTTGTGGTCTCATATATTTTATGCTCTAATAATTTGAATTAATCTAGTTATAGAATATACTTGTAAAATTAAAATTGTTAAAATTTACATAATATTAAATAATTGAAAATAATATTATGTACTTATTAAATTACATATTGTTACATACTGACACAAATGCGCACCTGGTTTATTACCCTTCCCGCGGTTGGAATTCTTTTGTTTACTTTGTGTTTAAAATTTGCCTATTGTTATTGTTTTCGACTTATTGGCCGTTCGCAGGAATAATTAACCAGGTGTGCAGATTACGTTTTCTTGGAAAAACCCAGTCCACGCAGTCGATTGTGTATTGTACAGTTTACTATAAAACAATGCCCGAAGGGAGGGGTGGGGCATTCAAGCGAGGATTACGATACGACTTTGTACTAGTAGTGTCTAGTTATATTTGTACCTATGTTATACGTGTTTGTATAGTTCCAATAAATTCTATAGTAATTCCAACGGCATTTTAATTCGAGTCCTGCGTAGCTCGTAGCAATATAATCGAATACAATGCAAGAAAACTTAACTTATTTGTATTGTATTTTACCCATAGTCCCTCAAGACTATAAGTAGAATACTGAGCCCAGATCACCGTCTTGTATGGGTAAAGTGCCCAGAAGGCTAGCTTCATTACGTCGCTGGATCGCCATACTGATCCGTTGGCCGAGGTAAGCACCAGCCCTCTGAATTATTTTAGGACATTTATTCCACCTTTTTTTTAACTTAAATAAAAATGTGGTTACTGATCATGTCTATGACTTTTCAAAATTTGACTGGCAGTACCCCACACGAGTATTTTTTCAATCAGTAGAATACATAATAAAACTACGTTTTAACAGTTTTAAGCGCGGTATTTTACTTGAGTTTTGTTATTTCGACGTTTCGTCTTCCGTGACCACGACCACTGAAAAGTGGCCGAAACGTCGGAATAACAAAAATCAAATAAATTACTGCGCTTAAAACTGTTAAAACGTAGTTTTATTATGTATACAAGTCGCGAAAACCTAAGAAAACAGTAGACTCATGTAAGGCAGCTACTTATCATTTTTAGTTTCGTACTTTCATTATAATTATGAAACTTATTAATATACTTTCATATACAATATTATACATCATATCAGTATTAAAATTGTTCGGACCAAGTCAGTTTTATCCTATAAGTGTACTTGGGATATTAATTAAAAACCACTCACAAAAAGGTTGTTTCTTAAGGACTTTTTCTAAGAAATTAAATATTTATAAAAAACAGATTAATAGGTAATATGCTCGACGGCCTCGACTTTCTGTCTACATCTAATGAAAATAATAATTTTAGCCCAATGGAAAATATTGCGTGATATTTTTTTTCTTTAATGGGACTTTGCATGACTTGCTTATTTCAATATTATTCAAGAAAAAAAAATTGCTGAAATTATTAACGGTTTAACGTGTTTAGTGCTAAACGGGGTCTAAGTCGCCCCGAAAGTGTCTCACTTGCGGTGCAGCTAAGAAAAACAGAATTTTATTATGTATGCAAGTCGCGAAAACTTAAGAAAATATTATATGCTATTAGACAAGTTTCGTGGTATACCTACCTTAATACGAGTTCACCTTGACCTAGTACTGCACGACACTAAACAAAATCCATAAATTTTATATATAATCCAAAAAGGATTTTTGTTTTTAAAACGTTACGGGGCTCAATAGGCCTCGTGCCGCCACCGTGATAGTTTTAGTACAAGGTCTAAAACGCCCCTTACCGCAATTATACATAGTACAGATAAATCAGGGATACTGTTAAAGTGTTAAACCGTTATTAGACTGTTTGAGGGACTACATGGGGTGGATATGTATAGCTAAACATTCCGATTCTCTTTCATCACCCTTTATCACTCTACATATTGTATTCGAATAGATGATTCGATACAAGTTGTTACATGGATATATACTTACACAAGGATATCCCAATAGATTTAAGTAATTATATGCTTATGTGTTAATTTAAATTTCAAAGTAACAGAGTATTTTAAAGTTATTTATTTGTTTACTAATTAAATATTACAAACGTAGAATTAGTTTAACAAATTTGGGTCGTTTTGGTCTTACGTCAAAAGGAAGGTTTGCACTGAAAATCAGCGTATATAATTTCGGCACAGCAATATGCTGAGTGCAAACCTTCTTTCTCAAATTCTCAAAATATGCTCTGTGTATAAAAATGTATATGGAATGTAATTACGTCGCTATTTCTGCAAATAAAGTCTTTCTTTCTTGTATATTACAGCACCCCGATTAAAAGAATAGGGCCCTAAATCAGCATAGTGTATTATTAACATCTTTATTTCCTTTTAAATACCATGGACACATATTATACACTGCTACGAAAGACGTTAACAAATTGGATGCCCCATCTTTATGACACAAACGCGCCTTCCTTTTGTAGAGAGCCTTGCTGCATTAACTATGACACAAGTGCAGTCTGGGATTTTCTTTGTTATTTCATACATCAACAACGAGATGAAAGTAAAAAAAATTATCCGTGCAGGAACGGAGAAAAAATACAATTTCCTGCGGCTGGGCGGCCTGTCGTAAGAGGCGACAAAACAATCCACAGCCAGGTGGTAGGGCATTTGCCCGACTGGTTGGCTACCACCCCTGGTATAAAGTATGTCGCCATAACAGCCTTGAGTTGTGTTCCGGCATTAGTGACCAGGTTCCAGTTTCCCTTAAGAGAGCAGCAGCGCATTTGTAGCACCTTTGGTGTTGCAAATGTCCATAGGCGATGGTAACCGTATGCCATCAAGTGGGCCGTCTGCCTGTCTGCTGAGCTCCTGCAAAAATAAAAAAATAAATAAATAAGTTGATAACTTTAATGTATCTGTGATAAAGTTATTGCTGTTGGTGGTGCCAAGGGTAAATTTTTTAGGTCCTTCCCCCACCTCCCCTATAGCACACCATGTGGCGGCGGTTGTAATTTAATTGCCCTACCTCCTGGACTGGTGCGGCCTTTGACAATATAGCTCAAGAGCAGTGGACGGCAGGACAATCAGATCAATCGTTGCATCCGATTGTTTATATGGGAAGGAAAATCAAGCCATTAACCTTAACCTACCGAAACTGCACTTCTCCCAATTCGGCAAGCCTGGAAGACGTCTGGCAGCGGTCGTCGAGGTTCAGTTTGTTTGTTGCACACAGCGGTTTTATAACGTCTTTTTGTGACACACAAATTCACAATATCAATAGCTGTTAAATTATTAACAGGTAGCTCATATGGCTACGGAGCGGGTCGTTCATGCGCGCGCGATCGGGTAGACGATTTTCGACTTATTTTGAAATTGGGGCGATGGTGCGGATTTGTCCCTACAGTCGCATTGCGTGGCGACATTACGTCGTTGGCCAATGAGCCTCCTTAGCAGAGCACACATCGGAAGATGTCGGCGCGACTAACTTCATTCCGATCATATAATCAAAGAAACGAACTAATCGAAATATTTGGCCTAAACAGCTGTTGTTTTTTTTTATTTAGACCCAAGCGCCTCTGTCATTGGTCACGACAGAGATTCTCATTATCTTTTTTTTATTTTTACTTACTGAAAAATTTACATTTTACTACTGCTAATTTTTGTTTTCTGTTGGTGAATAAGTATTACAAAGGTAGGTTGGGTAAGTGGAAGGATGGAGTGGTGGGTGACAGTGTGATTGAATAAGTGGATAGATTGCATATTTATGTGGATGGTTGGTAAGATGTGGGAATGTATGGAAAGATGGACGAGTGGATAGAAGGGTTGGTGAGAGGATAGTTATGGGTGAATGGTGAAGAAGTTGTAGTTGCAGGGGAAGGATGTTATACTTTATTTACTTATTTCTAATTTTGCAATTCTCTTAGGAATGTCTATTTATGTCCTTATGTGTGTATTACGGTTTCTTACAAATTCTATTGCCAAATTGTTTCTATAAATTACTTTCTACTATTGAATTGTATCATATTTGTTGCATTTTATTATATATATATGATTTTATTTATTTCAGAAGGTTGCTGCAGTATTATATTTATAAACCAAACAAATTTTCCTGATCTTATTGCCGTTGTTAGATTATTGTACTATTATAGCGAATTTATTTACTGACAGAATAATAAAAGAGGGTAGTTTGTATCCATTACCTTACTACTCGGCTCGTTCCGTCATCGCTCGAATATAAAAGCGTGCAGACGGAACGAGGAGAGAACATTCCCACTTCGACTTTGGTTCGATGCAAAATCTTACTCCGGCTTCAGTCCGATGCACATATCGTAGTAGCGCTCTAGGGTGGCTAATTATTGTACGAGAAGTGAAATTTTGTTAAATCGGCTATTACTGTGTAACAAAACACTTTTTCATTTCTCATGTTCTGAAAGGAAGCTCGGAGGTGCCTGATCACAGGGATGAAAACAGTACTTTTCGTCCCTGGGAAACGATTTTCCCTGCTGTCAAAAAATTTAAAACTACGCGAACCATAGATAATACATGCGACTCATAACCCAACTTTTTACAGCCACTGTTCAATCACGTCATATATTGTAATAAAACATTATGAACAATTTTGTAACATCATGCTATGTATACCTATAAATTACTTTTTACTAAATAATTATTTAATTTACATAAATTTAAGCTTAGTAGTTGAGATACAGGCGTTACTCCGTAACAATCGCATTTTCGGTATCAAAAATTAATATTATATACCGAGTGTCATCCAAATCGGTCCAGTAGTTTTTATGTGAATGTGTAACAAACAAACAGAGTTACTCTTTCTACTAGCATTTATAAAAATATAGTAAATATATATTCTTAAAACGCGAAATTAAAAACATACAGTTGAATTGAGAACCTATTTCTTTTGTAAGTCGGTTAAAAATAGTAAATTATATAAAAACATGTACACATGAACGGCGACAGCGCCCAAATGCGGCCGAATAACAACAATGGCCACAAAACCTTCTGATTTCAAAACAGCGTATATTATACTAACGAATAATAATTTAAATCTTATCTAATTGCGTTAAGTTCAAAATTGTATAATAATATACAGCGGTCATCACTTCTCATTACTGTTTCAATTTTTTTCGTCCAGCTCCCATCCGCCGAGTAACATGCGATAAGGAACTTCGTTGCAGTAAAATATGAAACAATAACTTTTAATAAATATAATGAAAAGTTTAACCAGTAGTTTAATGTGCGGGCCGTGAAATTGCCACCGCAGCGCCGGGTAATAAACTGGACCTATTAATTCAATTAAAACCAACTATGAACGATACTGCATTGCGAAAGTCGTGTTTTAAGCTCATGTTAGGAATAAAAAACTATCCACCAAGTCATCAATCATCAGGATATTTTTTTTAGGAATGAAAACAGGATTTACAGACCTATGTACGATTTAACTTTATTACATTTTAATAGAGCCATACTGAAATGCCGGCTCGATCGGTGTGATACCACGCTCTCACAGAATAGCGGTGTAAATGATTAGCCTTGAGCTAATCGTGTTTTGTACGCTAAGAGAGGAATTCAATAGCCCAATTCTTCTACCCTCTATCCCATCCTTCTTTTCTTAGATTTAAATAGTTGTAAATAAAGAAAATAATAAAAGAAAAAAAGAATAAAGTACCCTGCCATGTCTGCTTTGTCACGAAGAAGAAAAGAAGTTTAATAAACCTTCTTATTTTAATTCTAACATAAAATTGTAAAATACTTAAGTTGTTGTAAATAAATAAAGTTAAAAAGAAAAAACAAATGGACAAACGTCCATATCAGTCCGTGAAGACAAAAACTTACATGCACATAAAATAATAATAATAAATAAATAAATAAGCATAAAATAAGTCATTTTGCATGCATGTACATGCATAATCACTTATTTTCTGCTTTTAACAATGAAGACTAAAATATAATGAAAAATTCCAAAGTCCAGCAAGTCTAATCTCTCATTCCACAAGAAAAAAATAGGGACCCCTACTAAAACTTTAATAATGTAACTCAAGGAGTAAAAAAACGTGTTTGAGTGGGTCCAGGGATTCTTGGAGTTTTGTTAGGGATCCCAATTTTTTCTAGTAATAAATATAGCTTATTATAGCTATAGCTTATTATTAATTTGGGATAATATAGCATTCTAATACTGAATGAATTTCTAAAATCGGTCCAGTACTTTGGAATTTATTCGTTGCAAACATAAAATAAGTCAAAAACACAAATCTTTCCTCGTTATGATATTGTTACGAGTGCGGAACTCGAATTAAAATGCCGTCGGAATTACTATAGAATTTATTAGAACTATACAAACACGTATAACAGGTACAAATATAACTGGACACAACCAGTACAAACTGCACGATTCAATAACACGCGCAAAGTCCGTCACTATATAGCTTATCGAATGTACACGTCTTGCTCGTATCGTAATCCTCGCTTGACTGCCTCACCTCTCCCTTCGGGCATTGTTTATTACTACACTATACAATACAACAATCTTCTCCGTGGACTCAATTTTCCAAGAAAACGTAATCTGCACATCTGCGGCCATAAACGAGTACAGTAACAATAGGATGTTTTTCTTAATTAAATTTTTTAAACATAAAGTAAACAAAAGAAGTCCAAATGCTGAGAGGTGTGCATTCTTTGTCAAATTCTTTTTTCTTTGTCGGCATTTGGTCGTAACTATATTATGTTCGATTTTTGAATAAATAAATAAAATGAAAATTTTTCTTGCCTCATCAAAGTTCATGGTCCATTATCAGACTCCATAAGAGGCATTAACTTAAAAAGGCAGCACACGGACGAAGTTACTTTCCCATTTATTATATTAGAGGATTCTGAGTCAAAGCCTTTACATTTTCACCCCATTTACGTGTTCAATAAGGTACTTTATTTGCCCGTATAGGTGTTGGAGGTACAACAGCCGCAGCGGTTATTTCAGTCACGACTTTACGTTTTACGAGAAAAAGACAAACGGCACTTTGCGTTTATTGCAAGCAAATTTCGCTCTTTGTATAGAAACTAGGGGTGTCGATATAGGTCTCTACGAGGTTCCGTGTCAAGGTTAGTAGTTAACACTCTCTGCGCAAACTACTTAGGTAACCAAATCATAAATTAAAAACTGAGACATCAGATGTCAATCTGACAGTTAAGCAGTATCCCACATTTTTAGCCATTGTAATTTTGCTCTCAGCGTAGCCATCACCAAACAAGAATACAATTATGCTTTCGTTTCGCAATATTGTGAAGACAATTGGGTATTTGACACATTATACAATCAATTCTATAACAATATACATATATAAAGAGAGCGTGCGTTTTTAATATCATGCTATCAAATCACTTTTAAAATTTCGTGATATGAATAATTTTGATTACCATTTGTAATCCTGCTTTACAAAGATTTACAGAGGATGTGCGGAACGTATATTTAATGTTTTACATAGCTGTTACCCTGGTACAAATTTACTACCTGTGCGCAGAAGATTTGTCGATAGCCTCATGATGTCACGCGTCAATGGTAAGTAGAATTGACAAACAAGGTCACATAAATGACTGTTGCAAAAAATGTATTATTGTAACTTATTGTATTATCATTATAGCATATACTTTACATAAGCATATATAATAATAGTAAGTTTTTTTTAAATTTATCATTCAATATACTTTCATTCATATACATTAGAAAACACAATTGAACTGTAGCACAGAAATCTCATGGGTTTATTCGTGCCGCAGGGAGTCGTGTACACAATATTGTTATATTAATAAATAGGAGCAGAGGCGAGTACCTGATGGTTATCATCATTCTAGTGTTTAATTCTGATTTGATAATAAAGCGGGGGCATCATCATTCTAGTATATAGTTCTCATTTTAGTCCCAGGTCTGCACATGTGCGCATGATGATCCGCTTTGGGAATCAGTATAGAATCTTTTCAAATTATACTTGATTAATTTGTTGTTATTTTTGTACTTGGATTGTAGGTCCTCTGGGAGATCATTTATAATGTTTGGTATTATATATTCCTCGTGCCTTGTCCCATACACATTATTATATTTAGGTATAATGTATTTACATGAGTCCGATCTTAGTCGCATGTAATTAGGTCTAGTCTTGTCTTCTGAACTAAGAGTTCAGGTTTGTTACATTCAGTTAGTATTGAAAATTTAACCTTGTCAAATATACTCATAACTTTACAATATTTAAATAATTATTTATAATTATCTTTGTTTTATTTTAATATTCTTGGGTACTATTGTAAGCAATTGTAATTTAAGTAATACAATACAATAATAGTAAGTAGTCATCGGCAAACCTGCGTGCGGCTTCTTCCATGTTTGGGGTTATAAATTGCGGCACACCTTTTCATTGGTATTGTTACGACCAAATACCGACAAACGTATGAACTCACACCTCGTCTGAAGAAACACATATTATATTAACCTTCCCGCATAAGGACTTCTTTTGTTTACTTTGTGTTTAAAATTTGTAATTAGAAAAACAGTTTATTGTATATCGTAATCCTTTATGCTAGGCATTATTAACCAGGTGTGCGGTCGAGTATTGTGACGAGACTTATTGTATTTGTACAGGATAAAAGGAATGCCTTAACGGAGGGGTGAGGCAGCCAAGCGATGATTACGATATGAGTAAGACGTGTGTACCTTCGATAAGCTATAGGTATAGTGACGGACTTTGCGCGTGTTATTGAATTGTGCATCATGTTCGTACTGGTTGCGTCCAGTTATATTTGTACGTAACTATACGTGTTTGTATAGTTCTAATAAATTCTATAGTAATTCTGACGGCATTTTAATTCCTGTCCCGTAATTCGTAACAATATTGTTATTATTGTAAATTATTGCTAAGTGTCGCATTTTTTAGAAATTGATATTTTCTTTCTTTATTTACGGTCCATGAGTCCGAAATTTGCGCAAGCGAATCCACAGCGATAGCCCTAGTGTCGTATAAACAGGAGATTCAGCTTGAAAATCTTTTACGCCGACGTGTTCTCAATCATCTGCCCAGAAATATTTTCGCTGACATCTTTTGAGGGCGCGTTTTGAATTCGCAACGCGGCACGTACGCATTATACAAAGTTATTCTATGTATACGCAATTTACGAAATACCCATATAAAAATTTATCGTTCTAACCCAATTTTAACACCCTATTCATAATAGATATATGAGGTTTACAGGCTCGTTAAAAAACAGTCCTTTTTTTAGTACGAAGCTGACAAACAGATGATCCACTTATAGCCAGTTCCTATATCCTACAATTCATTCACTTGCCTTACCATAGCTTGAATTTTGACATTACTTACTAACGATCCGAGGTAGTTCATTAGAGAGTAGCTTTGAAAATATGTCTTTTTCTATATATATACATATATATATATATATATATATATATATATATATATATATATATATATATATACATATATATATAAAATCTCGTGTCGCGGTGTTTGTAGTTAAACTCCTCTGAAACGGCTTGACCGATTCTCATGAAATTTTGTGTGCATATTGGGTAGGTCTGAGAATCAGGCAGCATCTATTTTTCATCCCCCTAAATCTTAAGGGTAGTCCACCCCTATTTTTTTTATGATATGATACAGCATTAAGAAATACATTCAACCCTAAATTTTCAACCCTCTACGATCAACCCCTATTTTTGCGGGCAGGATGACGTCTGCCGGGACAGCTAATATATATGTCGGAGAAGGCCTCGTTCTCATTACATCTTCTTTAGTTATTGCAGGTTTAGTGGGCGTCATCAGGGTAAAATGCGAGCATAAAACACGATGGCCACGGTTTTATATACTTTTAATTTAGATTTAAAACGCATTTTAACATAGTATAGACCGAGCAGCGGGTTCAGAGCACCGCTCATACTTCCAACTTCAATACTTTCTTTAAAATTCTCAAAGGTCCATCTCGACCTGTTGCCACCAACCTGTGCCACAAAAACTCCTCCGTCTACCGAAACAGACACTACCAAAGTATAGAGGGCGTCTGACCCCGCTCGGAGCCATATGCTCTGCTCTGATTGGTCGTTTATTAAATTACAATATTCATAACTTTTATTAGGTTAGAACGATCTTTAAGTTATAGAAACATTTAAGAAATCAAATTAAATTAAATTAATAATTTTAGATAGATAGATAGATAGATAACACTTTATTGTACACCATTACAGAAAAACTTACGAACTAGTATTATTATAGTAGGGTACAAAGGGCGGTCTTATCGCTAAAAAGCGATCTCTTACAGACAACCCGTGGCAAGAATATTCCGATTAGAAGTGGCGATGGTGGTATACATAATTATTATACGATTACTTCAATTTTATTAATAAATATATAACTATACTATATATACAAATATACACATAAGTTATATACATATATAATATATGGCGATAATATGCAGCTATTTAAACATAATAAACATATAGCTATATGCAATATAATTTTAGAAGTAATTAAAATGTAAACAAATGATATTATGCGTTATACATCCAAACAACAATCCATCCAATTATAGCTTCCCTCCGACATATACATAAACTTCGATATGTATAAAAAAATTATATGGATACTTAATTCCATAGTGTTTTTCTTCTGTACTATGACTATAAAAAGGTGAAAAATACAAGCGTACGGACATGTACAATTTTAGGGATGAGTAGTTTAAATTGAAGCCTGAATCTGCAGAACATTGAAACATTGTTAAAAAAATTATGCATCTAAATTATTTCAACATGGAGCGAACAATGAATCTGGGCAGCTTTAAATGTTTTAAAATCCAGCAGAAATTCAATTGTCATGCCCGTCATGCTAGCCTGGGGGGATACAAAGTATTTTGTGACATAAAAGAAAAATAATCACACGAACGTTTATTAAACGCACCTTTGTATTAAGAGTTGCAAAAACAACCCGTAGCCAGGTGATAGAGCATTTTCTCGACTGAATGGTTACCATCCCTAGCCTAGAGTATCCCGTCATAGCAATCCTGGGTTGTATTCCGGCATTAGTGGCCAGATTGCAGTCTCCTTTCAAAACCGGCATCTCTGATGTTGCAATGGCCATTTGCATTATCGCGACGATAACCACATTCTATCAGGTGGACCGTCATCCTGTCTGCTGTACAGTACACTAGTAATACAAAAAAACGCTGGATGATTTATACATACAGAGATCGGATTCTTGTAACAGTTTACTACACTTATGTGCATACATACATAATATTATCACGCCTGTTTCCGACGAGGGTAGACAGAGACTAAAGATCTCCGCTTTGTGACTATCCTGACAAACAACTCTCGCTTCATCTATTTTCATTAACCTCTTCATACATGCACGTTTATTATGTACAGTCAAGTTCATTAATATATATGCATTCACAAGGATTCAAAATATTGTATGCACTAGAATGTTAAAAAATATCTTTACAGTCTGTAGTTCATTAATATGTCATCATGTAATTGGTTCAATAATATATGCCTGGACACTTTACAATAATTTGTGACCAGCCATATGATCAAATATAACTCAATAGCATAGGATTCAAAAATATCTGACTAGACAAATATTCATAAATATCTTATAGATATGAGAATTTCACCCAAATTGTCTTTTTCCTAGAATTCATTTTGCGGTACCTTATATGCAAGTAATAATGCATCGTTGCCAATACGTGCAACTGCCCATTGGGCAACGTCGCGTAACTAGCTAGCGTTTTTAGGATTCTGATTAACAATGATCTTATAACTGATTAATATCAAAATCAATGTGTTCTCGTTGTATTACTTAACTCGGTACTTGTCGAATAAAGTATACGAATTAAAAAAAATAAGATTTTGGAAAACTTATTTATTTTTCTGTAACTACGAAACTAAAAAAGAACTAACTTCTCTTAAAATTATTAACCAAAAATTGAAAGGCACATCAACAAAATAAAAACAATTCAATGAACTTTAATACATTTTTATATATAAAAAATAGCTTCTTCTTTCAAATTGTTCCTTCATTGCTGACTTTGATAGCAGTGAGAACATTAACTCTGTTCCACGGAGATCGGTACTGTACATAGTGGCTGGCCAAGTTTATTGAAATGTTTATGTCACAATCTAGTCAAGCCACCTATTTGGAGATCTACCACAATGTCTCTTGCTTTCAACTTTTCCAGTGACCACAAGTCTCTGCATGTTGCCTGGGTTCCTTCGCGGTATGTGGTCAAAGTACTTCAGTAGTACGTTGTCGGCACCCTGCTGATAACATCTGGTGAACTCGGATCTCAAGCTCTTCCAGTATAGAAACATTGTTCTGTGAGCTGTCCACAGAATTCTGACAATCCGACTCCAGCACTACAATTCAAAGGCGTCGATTTTATGTCTGTTAGATACCTTTATAGTCTAGGTACATAAATATGAAAAGACAAGTGGCTGCACAAAGCGCTTTTTTGTCCGCTTTAAAATATGGCTTAGCCAGCGAATATTAATTTTAAATCTTGTGTACGCTCCATTTACGTCAATTACATTTTGCAAGCGAGTCCTCATTGATTTAATCATTTTGTAGCAGTAATCCCGATTTCTAAAACTATCCCAGATGGAATGGAACGTGAGCCTTTAAATTTTCTTGTGTACGAGTTTCACTATTATCCCAATTTTGGATCATTAACCCCCATAGATTCACTATGGAGTTAAGATCTAGGCTACGTGGTGGGATTTTTCCACCAATTGCATATCTTTTTTGTAAGTTGTTTTTCTGGGTCGACCAAACGACACATGTCTTTTTACATCACCCTCTTCCAGCCACCTTCTACACCATAAAGAAATAGTATTTCTTGATATTCCCAATTACCCAAATACCTTCCTCACACATACATACATACATCAGTTCTATACCTTTTTAATAATAAATAAAGAAGATGAAATTTTAATTTATCTTTTAAAAATATTAGGTAAACGTCAAACACTTTATCTTTGAAAAAAAACAAATGTATCTTTTCGACCAGTAACTAATGTTACCAATCGCAAACTTTGACTAAAGAGTTTGAAAGGTTTCATAAAATCTAATGTTTGACAAGTTTAAACGTAAACCGTATTCAAAATATTTATGAATCCATCACTGCACACATAATTATGATCGTAATGCATACATATTATTGAACGGAGTCTGTCACATATAAATGAATCTAAAAGTTGACCACAAATTATTGATTTATTTGATTGTAAAGATATTTTTAACATTCTACTGCATACAATATTTTGAATCCTTGTCAATGCATATATATTAATGAACTTGACTGTACATACCTATATAAAAATGATGAGAAGTGAAAATTAACGTCATTATATAAATTAATTTTTATACAAAAAAGTAAGCATCTCACTCAAAATGAAGCTGAAGTTAACACGCTAAATTCCTATTAACTGACTCCTTTATTCATAATACTTACACCACGTTTACCGACTTGTTAGAAAAATGTGTTTTTCTTAATCGCATTATTCATCTCATTGTGAAAACACTTTTTTATCTTCATTTTAACTAGCTACAAAACCTCGTATATTTATTATGCACTAGCTGTGCCCGCGACTTCGCCCGCGTAGAATTTTTTAACAGTATAGATAGGGAATAACAAATATTTGAAACGTTTCTTTGCGTACAAAACGCCCGTCTGCGGACCTTTTAAATTTGGCCTGCCATCCCCATGGGACGTAGTCAAAAAAAGCGCGCGTGATAAAAATATTAACAAGGACAAGGATTGATATTCACGGATGATATCGTATTTCACGAGCATCGAATCTCTGTTACAAATATTTTGATAAGGAATATAAATTGCAAACCGAAAATATCAAAACAAGGGTCATCCTAATGACGTTGACATTTATTTTTTTTTAAATTAAAAATATTGTCTGACACGGTTTTGGTTAATACCTAACCAGTTGACCCGTGACCGCGGTGTGGGGCGGGTGTGAAAACAAACTGGAGCACGTTTGTCCATATTATTTCTTGGAATTAGGGAAAATTACGTGTGGCTCAAACAGGGCGTATTAGTAAACAAAATCCACGTTATTCTTATTTTAAGATTGATCTCAGCTAAAATCCAGTAAAGTGACTAAATACCTAGAACAATACTAAGATTCACACAAGCAGTGATTTTTAAAGTTTACCAAAGATATTTAACGTAATTGAAAGCAAACATAATTTTGTTATAATTTACCGAAGAACCGTCGACATAATGGTTATTTTGCTTTTTAAATAGAATAATTCCTTTATTAATTATCACCACAGGGTGTTAAAGCTCTTGCTTACAAAATTATACTCATTATTATTAAACTAAAGTTTTATATAAACATAAAAACTTTGTTAGGTGTTTTACATACATAAACCTTCAGTACATTAGTTACTTGTTTAATTAATTACATTATTATTTATTTAGGTTTATGGCTTGGCAGCTAGGCCTTTAAGCTTGATCTTAGATTACAATAGAGTTTCTTCATTTTGTTAAGCCTATATACAGCTCTGCTGAACTGTAGGTTATCAACTGAAGCCATTCAACGGAGTTCTTGTGACAACTCAAAACTCCACATTTGACTATACAGTTCACATTTCTCACAAAAACACATAATAACTACTCAAAAACTATCAATATCCTACAACTATGTTCTATTTAGAGTAATTTTATACATTTTTAGAAAATAAAACTGCACAGCACATCATCTCCTTTCAGTTCCCGCCAAAAACTTCAATTAATAACAGTTACAACGATTCCAGAGACTACTAAAGAAACTAAGTTAATATAGTGTAGAGAACTGCAGAGCAAAACATAAAGAAAAGTCGCAACCAACCTGATTTGAAGTACCTAATACACAATGAATGACATGTGGGAAACCTGACAACAGACTGACAACGAGCGATGATTGTCTACATCGCAATTGCAGCGCCATCTATTTTGATAATCTGTCTATTTAAAAAAACTACGTAATTTGTCGGGATGAAATGCATCCTATGTTAACTCTACATATAAGCCAGCACTATCACAATCATATACGTTTAGTAATTTCGAAAAAGGATGCGATCGCAGCGCCGTCTTTTTCGTTATTTTTGTCTGTTTCACGGAAAGGACGTTTACCGGGATAAAAAATATCCTAAGTTACACCCCGGGACATAAGATAGCTCTATGTCGAATCTCATTTAAATCCATTCAGTAGTTTTAAAGCGATACTCTAACAGACAAACAGATAGACAGACAGACAGAAAGACAGATAGATATACAGACAAAAAATCATCCTGATTTTTCATATCTTTAAATGCATTGTAAAAACTCGACCTATATAATTTGTATAGTTTAAAAATTAATGAACCAACCAAAACTTCATACTGAAATAGCCCGCATAGTTTATTGACGAACCCAACTCGAACTAACAACCATTGTTGTTCTTTACATAGTGACCTTCTATAAATAAACGACTGAACAATGTTATACGGTTCTATACTTACATGACTCTATTATAATAGTGTTGGGAACAACAGAAGTTCTTAAACCCCTCTACTCCACTCATAGGCTCGAGTGGACTCGAAAAAAATATTTGAATCTTTATTTCGAAGCTGGCTGGCAAAATAATTACCGTCATGATAGAGGATACTGGATACAAGGTAGAGGTGGAATACATTTTATCCGTGCTGGAAAAGAGAAATAATACAATATCGAATACAAATTCGTCCTTCTGTATCGAGTTGCTAAATCAATGTCGGGTAAAGTTTAAAAATATTTTTAAGCTTTGGCGAGATACACGTTGGCAACCCTCCTGGTGTATACGCATCAAGGACCACTTTTCATCAGAGTGGCTGTTAACCTGTCTTCCTGCTTCAGTAAAAGAGCGACACGGTTACGACGGGCACGCGGTTCGGTGCTATTAAAGTTGTTATCTATTTAACCGTGCAGGAATGGAGAAAGAATACAATTTCCTGCAACCGGGCGGCCTGTCGTAAAAGGCGACAAAACATCCCACAGCCAGGTGGTAGGGCATTTGCCCGACTGGATGGCTACCACCCCTGGTCTAAAGTATGTCGCAATAACAACCTTGAGTTGTGTTCCGGCATTAGTGACCAGGTTCCAGTCTCCCTTAAGAGAGCAGCAGCGCATTTGTAGCACGTTTGGTGTTGCAAATGTCCATAGGCGATGGTAACCGCTTTCCATCAAGTGGACCGTCTGCTTATCTGCTGAACTCCTGCAATAAAAAAAATATCTATATCAAAATCCAAATAAACTCGGATGAAACCGCAAGATATAACTAATATTATAACTAGTATTGACGGCCAGGCCGCACCTGAAGCGGTTTTGCTTGCGGCTGGTAAAAGAGGCTGTAAAGCGCAACAGCACGAGGTGACGGAGGGTTGCGTCACCTCTGACGTCATATATGTAATAAAGAATATATACAATTATGTGTGTGTGTGTATATTATGTATGATGTATTATAGAAAGGTCTGACTTGGAAAAGAATACCTAATATTAAAATAGCTGTATAAAGGCCCTGACTATGTTAAGGGTGAAGAAGGGTCTGAAGGGCCCTTATATATATTAAAAAAATTGACGGCCTCTGTGATTGAGCGGGTTAAACCTTTGCCGGCTTACCTTACTGCAACGCAGAGGCTCCGGGTACGATTCCTGGCATGGTAAAATTCGGAAACGAATTTTCTCCGTTATTTACTATGGTTTGGATGTCTGGGATCGGCCCCAGAGTGGTCCATTGTATATTACCCATAACACAAGCGTAACTTGCTTAGCTTCGGGATATACAATATGTGTTTTCATCTGCCGAATAATTATTTATTTATTACTTTATAGAATAGAATATACTTTATTGCACAGCATTCAGATACAATTCAAGAAGATTAAACCAAGAAGACAATATTCGGTCCTATCACTAAAAGCAATTTCTTCCAGACAACCTTAGTATGGGTTAGAACATGTGGGTTTTGCAATATAAATAGAATAAAATTGCTATGTCAAAATCTATATATATATATATATATATATATATATATATATATATATATATATATATATATATATAAGATTTTGACATAGCAAGTATAATAGACATTATTTATGGCTTCATGGCTTTATATGAAGTTTTTTATTTACAACCACCAGCTCTAAAATCTTCAGTCTTATAAATTGGATTTAAAAGATTCAAATATATTACAACACTATATTTAACTGATTTTCCGTACCACATTGAACCAACTAGCTTCGCATATAACTGCTTCATTCTGCTTATAACCGGATTTTACAGCTGAGCTTGTGAGAATTCTAAATTTTGATTAACTTTTAATAAGGTTTCAAGCGCACTCAGAGTTTCTTGTGAACTTTATTACTGAACTTATCAGGCTATAAAACGTATGGGTTAAAGTTATTATGGATAATAATATTAATGTATCTTCTTATGAGAGGGTAAACCGCTTCATTACGTAACGCGTTACGGCGTCAGTCTGTCTGGCTTCCCTTTCACTCACGCATACGGCAGCGGTACGCTAGCCGTATTTCGGTAATTAGATTAAATAATTATACTAATAATGTACATGCACAAAATTCTAATGTATATCCCCAAGCTAAGCAAGTTACGCTTGTTATGAGTGATATACAACGGACCATTCTGGGGCCGATCCCAGACACCCAGACCATAGTACATAGCAGAAAGTTCGTTTAAGAAAATTTACGATGCCAGGAATCAAACCAGGAGCCTCTGCGTTCCAGCGAGTTCGACCGGCTAAGACTTAGCCCGCTCAACCACAGAAGCCGCCATAATGAAATTGACACTGGCTAGATACACACATTGTGCAAAGTAATATATAAAAATAAAAAGAATAATGTTGCACATTTGTGACAAATGTCAAATTTGTTTGGGGCATTTTTCGGCGGGAAATAAAAGGTGATGTTATGTTGCGCAGTTTTAGTTTCTAAAAATATATAATATTATTTTTGAATGAACAATAGTTGTAGTATATTTATATTTTTTCAGTTATAATGAATAAATATGTATTTTTGTAAGAAATGTAAACTGTGTAGTAAAATCTCTGTTTTTAAGCTGTCTCAAGAACTCCGTTAATAGGCGTCAGTTGAAAACTCTCAATTTGGTTTAGCTATATGTAAACTTAATACTTCGGACAAGGCTGTATCGACTAAGCATCTTTGCCTGCAATTGAAGCGAATAAAACAACAGTCTAGTTTTTGCAATTTAGCACATATCAATAGAGTTGTATAATCAAAAATATCAAAATGTCTCAAAAAACTAATCGACGCATCATTCTCAAGTTAATTTTGGCTGAAATATTTTTTGAAAATCTAACACTGCGATTTTTTCTAGAAGTATGGTGGAAACTATGTTCTCCCCTCTTTTTAGCAATTTGATTACGGAATCTAAAAAAAAGGAATATTATTATATCGTATCCCATCATTCTTCTTTTTTCTAAATATGGCTTCGCTTGAATCGTATATCTAGCCTGTATCAAGCATTCATACATAAAACCCATAACCATGATTTACAAGAAAAAAATATCGCCTCCGTTCCAAATACAAATATATGTCATTCCCGTTTGTTGTTTCAATACAGATCCGTCATTGTTATGACAAATTTCAAAATTGGAATATAAACATGGCGTCCAATTTATTTCAAACTTGACGAATGCTTTCATATTTGATGCTTTCGATTTGATTTATCTCTGTTTATATTTATGTATTTTTTTTGGCATCTAAAAGAAATTAATAAAGATGTAATGGAATTGTTACCAAAGGAACGGAAAGGAAGGAATCTAAATGCTCGGCTAAACATTGAATCAATCTTGATGTGAACAGACTGATATAATGTAACGGAGAAAGAATACAATTTCCTGCGACCGGAAGGCCTGTCGTAAGAGGCGACAAAACAACTCACAGCTTGGTGGTAGGGCATATGCCCGACTGCAAGGCTACCACCTCTGGTCTAAAATATGTCGCCATAACAACCTTGAGTTGTGTTCCGACATTAGTGACCAGGTTCCAGTCTCCCTTAAGAGAGCAGCAGCGCATTTGTAGCACCTTTGGTGTTGCAAATGTCCATAGGCGATGGTAACCGCTTTCCATCTAGTGGGCCGTCTGCCTGTCTGCTGAACTCCTACAATAAAAACAATAAAAAATGTGTATTTTAGAGACTATGGATATTTTACAATCTGTCCGTCGTATGGATCTTAACTTGTACGGGTATCGGTTTTTTTGTGAAATCTACGTACATGGGAGCCTAGTGCTACGAACGTCTATAGGAGACGGTGACCGCTTTCCATCATCTGAAATGTCAGCCTGTTTACCCGATTTGGTTATTAGAATTAAGGAATTCAATGGTCTTTTTTTATTGCCTGAGTTCAGCAGTGGTCTATGGACATGTAACACCAACGGTGCTCTCTAAAGTGATACTGGAACCTATCCACTAATACCAGAACACAACCCAAGGTTGTTATGGCTGCATAATCTACACCTGAGGTGTTAGACGTCCAGACGGGTAAACACCCTACCACTTGGCTGTGGGTTGTTTTGTTACCTCTTACGACAGGCCGGCCGGCCGCAATAATTAATATTATTTTTCCACATACTTCAGTGTGACACGACAAAACTCCATTTTAGTAAATATGCTGTTTCAAATTGAATTATTTCAAAAATCGATAAGTATAGAAATAAACATAAAATTTTAACACTACGATTTGGACTACGACCAATAAAAATAGGGATTCGCAATAAAATTTCACTTAAACACGAAATTTTAAATTTTCACGTTACATGGCCCTTTGTAATGGAGTAAAACGACCTAACTCGTCCCAAACATACAATGTGAATTCGACTTTAACCATTAAATATTAGAATTGAATTCAGCTTGTCTCATCAGTGATATAGGTTAGGTTATAATTGGACGACAAAAATTGGAAGTCAGTGTCGGCAAGTAATGGCCGATCGTGCCGAGAATGCTGTTTGACTTTCGATGGATACAGTTTATATACTGGGTAGTAGAAAAATTTAACGTTTGGTAGTATAAAGGGCGGGGGTTGGATCGCCCTTAATTTTCTTTGTGGTAACATTTACGTGCTTGCAATACTTATTCTCGTGTTTATACAAAACTGGCCGATTTTAAAGCGGAGCCAGGTAAGGAATTAAGGCTGCTACAGGCTGGCTAAATAGAGTAAAGTGTAATAGGGGCGCCACATTCGCAAAGCAGACGGAGACTTTTGGGTCAAAAATGAGTTGAGATATGTCTTAAAAAGAGCGTTTTATTTTTCTATTACAAAATGGTAAACATCAGTCCTGAATTCTATCTAGGAGACAAGTAATTTTAAAAATACTTTTTTTAGCAAAATTAATTTATGAGAATGAATTTCAACAATTAATCGAATAAATTATAAGAAAACACGAATTAATCGTGTCGTGTAAGATATTACACGATAAATTTGTTCAAAATAACTAAAACCAATCCAATTGTAACATATATCAACACAATAAAAAGAAATATTTTTTTACAATCTAGGCCCAAGAATGTATGACAGCGTAGAAAGCGTCCGTCTTTTTTCTGTAAGCTTAATCTAATTACCGAAATACGGCTAGCGCTGTGGGTTAGAGTGAGAGAGGAGGAGCCTGCCTACGGCTGCCGTATGCGTGAGAGAAAGGGTAGCCAGACAGACTAGCGTCGTAACGCGTCATAGCGCTGTTTACCCTCCCATAAGAAGTAATCACTTCAAAAAAAATAGTTCATGTTCTAGACGTTATGGCCAAGTTATAGATATATTCGTAAAATGTTCAACCGAAACCGAAACCTTAATGATGGGTAAATATTTCGAAACTTTCGACGTTTGATGTCATAAATTTTCATACACAGTTTTCAGCTTTTACTTAGATAGTATAACCTTTTAAATATGTTATAAAGCTTTCAGCCCGATTTTGGACGTGATTATGCAAACAGGAATTAGGCCACAAGTTGTGCAAAACTGAAATACAGCCCCAGTCCGTGTTGTATATGACATTTTATTGTTACAACTCTGGTCCCGAAAGAAACAAAATCCACCTGCATATCTGAAACACATTTATTACCCGTCGGCATTTGAACTAATAACATTAAATTCTTTCATGGTCGTCTTCTTCTGTTTACTTTGTGTTTAAAATCTGTGATTAGAAAACAGCCCATTGTTGTATTGTCATCTTTAATGGCAGTCAGCATTTAGCCAGGTGTGTCGGATCAGGTCGACTTAGATACTGGGACATTGCAGTTGCGCAGTATAAAACGATGACGTGATGGAGGGCGAAGGTAGTTGATCGAAAACCACGAGCGAAGCGAGACGTGTGTACTAGAATCGGGAATCTAATAAGTGAAAGACTTTACGCGTCTTATTGAATTACGAGCCTCTGCATTACGTTTTAACTTGTTGTGTGCGGTTATATTTGTACCTGTGTTAACGTGTTTGTATAGTTCTAATAAACTCTATAGTAATTCTAACGGCATTTTAATTCGAGTCTCAAGGCTCGTAACAATATCATAATGATTTAAGATACAATTATTATCTTTCATATTTTCTATCCTACATATTTTTAAGTAGAAACATACAAATTATGGCTCAAACTCAGTACATATTATATATATTTTCGATGAACATAGGATACTTTTTATCCCAAAAAATGGGATAGTTTCCGGGATAAAAATATATTTGTCTCTCTATTTGTTATGCTTTTACGGAAAAGTACTGGACTGATTTGGCTGAAATTCGGTACATGTGTTATTTTAATTCTGAGGGTGGACAAGATATACTTTTCATACCGGATAATTGGATAAGTTTGGGGATAGATTAATGTAAAGGTTACCCCAGAAAGTAGGACAGGTTTTTATTTTGTGATTTGTCATTTTGGTTAATTTGGTCGATGTGGTCGAAGTGGTCGATTTGGTCGATGTGGTCGATGTGATTGATGTGGTCGATGTGTTCGATTTAGTCGGTGTGGTCGATGTGCTCATTTTGGTGTACATATTTAGTTTAATACCAAAAATTGGCATAGATACTTTTCATCCGGGAGACGTGATAGTTTGCGATATAAAATGAAGTGAATCTACTGGGGCAAATAGCAGTAACATAAAAATTTAATACAATGTAACCTCTTTATTATTTTTTGAAGTTGGTTAACAATGGATCCTGAATAACGCGAAGCAGAGAAGAAAAAGCACGACAGCAGACTCTAGGCTTCAAACGCAAATGGAATTTATGCTCGTATGATAATAGATACATGATAGTAGCCAGAAAGAATAAAATAAAAACATTTAAAGAAAGTTCTTATTTAAAAATATTCTAGAAAACCTAGAACAAAAAACAAGTACTCCAAAGTTTTAAAAAGAACCAATATTAATATGCAAAAGTTCCTAAACAAACAAAAAACTTTACCGCATAAAAGGCTTTCAAAAAATTGTATATTTTGGAATAATTTTCCATTTAAAATATTAACAAACTAGGCCTAAACACATATTAAGTTACTCCTGAATAAATCAGCCAAGTGCGTGTCCTACAACATAAAGTGCAGTGTTCTGTAAATGCGACGGATTTGCCTATATCTAACTGAAAAACTCCAAATTAATCTTGCTAAGGTCAATTTTTTACAGCATATTAAAAACACCAAGAAAGACCAAGAAGCGACGAACGCTAATATTTTTTTAAAACTATGCATAAAATATATTAAATCAATTAAAAAACAATACACACTGTACCATGTATTTAACACACACGCGTGCAAGTGCGCTTCCATGGCAAATCCGAAACTATAATATATAGCGACATATGCTGGAAAGAATTTTGGGGCCGATTTTTATGAAAAGCAAGCACGGTATCATAAAATTTTTCAAAAAATTCTTTTCTTTTTAATAATCGGCAAACATAATATTGTATATCCCCCAAAATTAAGCAAGGTACACTTGTGTTTTAGGTATACAACCAACTACTCTAGGGCCGACCCCAGACACCCAGACCGTAGTAAATAACGGAGAAAATTCGATTCCGAAATTTACCATGCCTCGAATCGAACCCGTCACCTCTGCATTGCTGTGAAGCAGGCTTGTAGTGGCTTAGCCCGCTCAACCACAGAGGCTGTCAATTACCCTGCTCAAGAATCGAATCGGGTCAATTTTCAAAATCGAATCAAAATAAAAAAATATATACATAGTATACTACTATAGTATATAGTATAGTATAGTATAAGGATTTGGCTTTAAATTTCATCCATAAAAAATCAGTAGTTTTTAAGACGTATATATATAAATATATAATGTGCTATTAATATATCAATAAAAAATTAATTATAAACAATTAGTTGGTATAGTAATTATTATTAATTGTTTGTTTTTAATGTAATTTTTTGAGTTATTATGACATTGTTTCTAGGGCATTTGATTATATTTATTAGTTTAATTTTTCTATGCCTAACTGGCCAAACATGATGCACATTTACTTTTGTACCATCATGCATACTCTGATATATAAATAGCCATGTTTAAGAAATACATAAACTTTGACTTTGACTATGACGTATAAAAAAACATAACGATTTCATAAAACTTCGTTTTTCTCACATCAGTTACGGAACCCTAAAAATACACTTTACTGAATAGACCTCTTTTTAATTTCCAGACCGGGCCGTAGCCAGCAAAAAGGTCGCCATATTGGAGTTTTTTGGAGGCAAAAAAATCGAATAAGGGACAATAGGAAGGTCGGTCCGCGTCATAATCATATTTTTCTCAACACAAAAGACTTCCGTTAATGTCGGCTATAATAAATGAAAGTCAGCCAGTATGCAGGCTGGTACACTAGGTAGACAATAGCAGCGATACTTTAATATACGGTGCGATAATTCACGTTGAGATTAATTTGATTTGTAAATTGTTGTATAAATCCCTATTTGATAATATAAATGCGAAAGTAGCTGTCGCTCTGTTTGGCTATCTGATTTGTCATCCGTGCAAGAACGGAGAAAGAATACAAATGCCTGCAGCTGGGCGGCCTCTCGTAAAAGGCGACAATACAAACACAAACAACCTACAGCCAGGGATAGTAGGTAGTAGCCATCCTGCTACCCCTGGTCTAGAGTACGCCGCCAGAATAACCTTGAGATGTGTTCCGGCATTAGTGACCAGGTTCCAGTTTCCCTTAAAAGAGCAGCAGCGCATTTGTAACACCTTTGATGTTGCAAATGTCCAGAGGCGATGGTAATCGCTTTCCATCAAGTAGGCCTGCCTAGCCTAGTAGCCTGTCTGCTGAACTCATGCAATAAAAAAAAATGGCTGAAATTTAGTATATATAAATTTTCGATAACTATTTTCGATGATTGAAGTCGTGTTTAGATGTAGAAAGGGAAATAAATCGTGCATTGTATTTTCTGAAGTTCGGTGTCATGCACAAGGGATCTTACAATATTCGCCACTTTATTGGGAGAAGACCAACTTTATTATCCTCTTTGAACACTTCAAGATATAGATATGTCATCATAAAAATATAATTCCTGTTAATAATCTTGTAAGGAATGACCATATATTTTCATTGAAAGCCGTTGAGGTGCTTAAGAGCTAATTAGAAACAAACTTACAGACAGACTAAGAATTTAAAATTCTAAAAGCAATTGTGGTGAGCAGTAGCCCACGAGTAATTTGCTGGTTCAATATTGTGGGCTGTATGGGAGAGATATGACCTATATGCAATAGAAAAGCAGAAGCTCCACCAACCTTGAGATCTGCCCTCTCCTGGCTCTGTTCAGGCTGCACACAGGAACAGCACACAGCACTAAACTCCACTTTAGAACTAACACTTTATACAAGGTTTTCAGTGTACTTTTCAGTAGTAGTTCTTAGCAAGCCCAGTAAGTACAATAAGTTGATGGATTTTACAAAAAGGATAAGCGCACAGCGCGGTGTCTTTCATCGTCAAACGTTGACTCTGAATAATTGTTTAATGGCTACCTAACCCGGCTGCGTTAGCCATTGCACAACACAGAAAGAGGGTAGACAGTAAAATTGATGAAGCGATGTTTTACCCACTTCATACTAGGCAAGGATCGAACAGCAATTATTTATGATAAGTTATGGTAAAAATTACAGTTTTCAGTTAAAATATTATTAGCTATTTGCTCACAAATAACTAATATTTGTATAAATATACCTCTGTATATACTTATTAACCGACTTCGAAAAAAGAAGGAGGTTCTCAATTCGTCGGGTTTTTTTTTTGTTGCTTTTTTTTATGTATGTTCACCGATTACTCCGTGATTTATGATCCGATTTACGTGATATTTTTGTTTTTTTTGTTCGACGCGGAATAGCTGCCATGTGGTCCCCTAAAAATTTGACATAGTTTGGCCCAGTAGTTTTCATTTTACGATCATTTTTTTGTTCCTGGTTCTTGGGACTTATATTTTTTAAGAAGCGCGGCACCATTCGTAGGTCCATAGCTACACTCTAAAAACACTCTATACATAGCTAGACTCTAAAAAGTAACAAATAAAAAATAAAAACTTTGTTTAAAAAAACCGACTTCAAAAACTAAAATGTATAAAATAACTTATTTCTAAAGCTATTATTATTAATATATATTATCTAAAACATCTTGAAGTCGGTGCAAAGTAAAACATAAAAATTACTATATTTTGAAAATTACTAAGCACCGACTTTAAGATGTTTTAGATAATATATATTAATAATAATAGCTTTAGAAATAAGTTATTTTATACATTTTAGTTTTTGAAGTCGGTTTTTTTAAACGAAGTTTTTATTTTTCCATCTCAAATAATCTTAATCTAAATATCTTGTTTCTAAAAATATTGAAAGTATCGCTTCTGCTAACGTGGAACAGAAGCCGCTAACGGACATCAGTAAGCTTGTAAGAAGGCTTTTTGCAGTTTTTTTTGCAGTCATCCCTAAAATGGTGCTTTTAACCTTTTTAGAGGATTTTTAGGAGTCACCCTCATCGTTTTGTTGATTTAGTAGGTTAATGCTTGGTGAATTGCAAGCTGTGTATTTTATTCAATAATAATTGTACTTTAAGCTCTGACAGTAAAGCTCTGGAGTTCGTTCTTCTTATTGCTTGATTTTATTAAAAAGTGACGCGATTGGTGACGCGTTACAGGATAATAGTAATTGTTAACGCCATCTGTTAGTTAATAGCTTATTCTATGTACACTGCACATTTAATCTATCACACAACTCATTCCCGATACTATCCTTTCCATTCATTGTCGCACTGCATCTCTCCCCCGGCGTTATCTAACCTCTCATCGAACGTGTCGTTGTGGCGTGAAATCGTGTAAATTATTAAAAGTACCAATTAAACTCTGTACTAACGTGTTATAAAAAGTTTTTGAAAAACCCAGCTACCTAAAATCTACAGTCCAGCGACCTACACCTAAGTAATCAGGTTAGTCCTCTATATTGTAAAGTGATTATTTTTTCATTACAATTTATCCTTCATTGCCCAGATTCGATATAGATATGACCTAATAATGAGTTTATGTAGAGTGTAAGTGTAATTTTGTATGGATATATTAATAAATATATACACAAGATATCAATATCGTATCAATGTATCCGCGAATTTATTTCTTTATTAGTAACCAATATGGAACTTGACTGTTCAAGTCATAGGTATCATTTAGCTCACAATATATGAATGATCTTTGAATCATTCTTCTTTTATGACTTATATTAATAAGTCCCTTTGAATGATCTCTCTTTACCTCTCCTGCAGTCCTTCCCCATCCACCGAGTCTGACAATAGTAGTATTGTTTTTGTTCCTCTGTTAACTTCTTAGAACTAAGCAAATTCCTCGTCACGCCACTATCCTATTCGTTCAGAAATGTATTAACCTTTTCGCATTTCGTGACAGCCTATCTTTCCTTACTTTATCCTACAGTAATAACATGGAACATTCACTTGTTTATTGGGGTTGCTGGTCCGTTTTTGAATTTCATATTTTTTCATTACACGTTAATCTACTTCAAGTGGTAGCGTTGCAAGACTGTATGACACTTGCCAACTACGGAAGCGCAGCGCCATAGACTGTGTTTCTTTTCATTATGCATCTCAATCGCGGGAGTGTTGTGGCCGATAGGACAGACAGACACAACATGTTGCCCCTTTCCAATCTTGTATGACATTTTGAGGGGCCCATGTAGTGGTAAGTCACCATCAAAAGAAAGGTTTGCACTTAAAATCAGCGTTGTGTCGGATATAATTCCGGCATAGCAATATGCTGAGTGCAAACCATGTTTGCTGAAAATGCGGCGTACAAATTTTCAAAATATGCTCTGTGTATAAAAATGTATAATTAATAATAAATAAATCGGGAGACAAACACACATATTGTATATCCCCAAATTAAGCAAGTTACGCTTGTTTTATAGGTAATATACAATGGACTACTCTGGGGCCGATCCCAGACACCCAGACCATAGTAAATAACGAAGACAATACGTTTCCAAAATTTACCACACCAGGAATCGAACCCGGAGCCTCTGTGTTGCAGTCAGGTAGGCCGCCAAAGGCTTAGCCCGCTCAACCACAGAGACCGTCGCCGTATAAGGAATGTAATTACGTCACTATTTCTGCAAATAAAGTTTTTTCTTTCTTTCTTTCTTTTTTTGCTCATTTTACATGTTCCTCGAACATTGCGACGGGCAGACGCCATAGTCCTCGTAACCCAAATCCCTAGTTCCACTAACAGTTCATCCCAATAGCCCGGTACCTTTTGTTCTCATTTCCTATAATAGTCCTACACTAACCGGGGCTTGTCCTTGGGTGCATTTTTATATGACGTAGACAGGGATAATCGTCAGTCAGTGTCACAGCACAATTATATTAAACTTGTCAAAGGGCCTCTATGTCTTGGCCTTCTCATGGTCCCGCGCAAGCCCTCCAAAGTTATAATAATATTATAAAGAAGAAAAATTTGTATAGTTGTATGTTTATGACCGATTGCACAAATTTTTTCACCATTAGAATACTACATTATCCGAGATTAATATAGGCAATATTATTGATAGAAAAATTTTGGTATCCCTACTAAAACTTCAATAATGTAACCCAAGGTGTAAAAAAAATTGTGTTTGAGTGGGTCCGGGGATGGTTTAGATTTACAAGTAGACCCAGTAGGTGGAGCTGGAATCGGATTCTACATTTTCATTTTTTACAAATATAGCGTGGC
Source organism: Dendrolimus pini (assembly GCA_949752895.1). Classification (NCBI taxonomy): domain Eukaryota; kingdom Metazoa; phylum Arthropoda; class Insecta; order Lepidoptera; family Lasiocampidae; genus Dendrolimus; species Dendrolimus pini. The sequence continues at coordinate 3,458,125 of OX457136.1, forward strand.
GTTCCTCTAAAAGGCCTTGGCTTTCCATAAACCAATATGCACAAGCGGCGCGGCGGCTGCGGCCGCCGAGTGTCAGAACCGACTATACATTTATTCATTAACCAATATGTACTAGCGAAACTTTTTTTGCGGTACCAAGATAACCAAAAAATGAAAAAAGTTGTAGTATTAGTATTCGCCACAATGGCAAGCATAGGAACTTTATCCATACATTTTGCGACGGAAGCGATCCGATGCTGAACAGGGAACCACAAAACATAATTAAAATATGGTGTTACACGCTGTCCACCACAGTAGTCATGAGAACCATAGGGTATATTTATATCACAAACGCAATCGCCATAGATAATAATTTTTTTTATAGATTTGTCAGATAATTCGACTTATAATGAAATTACTATTTCTACCGGCTAGTTAATTTTATAAGCCCACTAAATTATCGTCTGGATAATTTAGTGCATCAGTAACTAATGATTATAATTGTATTTATGATCCTGGCAACACTATAATGGAATTGCTATTTTTAGCAATGATGTAATATTATTGTTTTGTAGGGTAGCATTTTCATAGAAAAGGCGGAGTGGCGTGTAGACGGTGTTCATTGCTCACTGTGCGGTGTGAATAGTCACACCAAAGGCTGAACAATAAAGGGGAAACCTTGCCCAAATAATTAATATTTGGTATATTTGTTACTTTCTAACCCAAATCTCTGCAAGGCTGTTACAATGGATATTTAGAAATTGACGATTTTAATTTAATAAAAAGAAACATTTTGCTTATAAATATTTATTTTGTTTCACCCTCTTCTTTGAGGAGTTGGAAGACGAATGAGAAGTCCTTTTGGCCGTAGCCCCTCGACTGGACTATGCGGTACAGCTGGGTGGCCACGGCGCCCAGGGGGATGGGAGAGCGGATTCCCAGCGCCATTCCGCTCGCAAGTTCCAAGTCCTGTTAAAGAACATACATAAATAATTCAGCTTCCATCTGTTTGTGGCGCGTAACTCTAATAACTCTAAAAAGTATAGAATAAATTGATTTTTTTGCATAATGTATGAAATTATTATTACATGTACGTATGAAATTACTTCTAGGCTGGCAGCGCGTTGATAACAATGTTGAAAATGTCTATACTCGAGGGTAACTACTTTCCATGGTGTGGGCTGGCTGATCGCCTGTATACCGTGCTCCAGGTATATAAAACATATTTTTTATTGCAGGAGTTCAGCAGACACTCAGACGGTCCACTTGATGGAAAGCGGTTACCATTGCCTATGGACATTTGCAACACCAAAGGTGCTACAAATGCGCTGCTGCTCTCTTAAGGAGGGCACATGCCCTACCACCTGGCGCAATTGCTTGAAAGAGATCGCTATGAGCGATAAGGCTGCCTATTGTATTGCCTAGAAAATGTTGTAAATATGGTTTGTTTTTGTAATTGTATATTTTGGTGTGCAATAAAGTGTTACCTCTTTCTCTCAGTACTCTGGATTTTGAAACCTTAGAAAAAGTGAACAACGTACCTTAACCATAAGTTCATTTTTGAAGCCTCCGTCGTAGTTTCTGCTGGATGGTGCCGTGGGCACTAATCCAGGGACTGGGCAGTACACCTCTGTAGACCAGGAACGCGCGGATGAATTGTTCAAAACGTCGAGGAGAACTTTGGGATCAAGACCCATTCTGTAATCATAATTGTCGTTATAAAGATTACAATTATACAAATTAGAAGCATTATAAAAATTACTACTGTCGTTTATACTTCTTGAACGGATAAAATGTGGAATTAGAAATGGCGGCTCATGGTGCTTGTAGGTATGTGAAAAATTGTGTTTACTTAAAAAGTTGTTATGTTATTTGCAAGTTGAAAATATTTTGTTAATGTCATACAGACAATTAAATTCGTGGAGTGGCGAGTGATGGTGGAACAATTTAGCTGATTTAAAAAGTTTTAGAACAAGGCAGAAGATTCTGGAAGGAAAAGACCAGGACAGATATGTTAGAAAGGGATAGATGATAAACAAAAATTCTAGAATAGAAGGTTCGAGAAGGAAAAGACAGAGATAGATACATGTTTAGAAAGGGACAGATAGTAAATAAAAGAATAACGAAAAGACGATCGAAATTATGGGTTTCAGAAGATTCTTCTGGGTATATGTATATATCTAAGCAGTGTAAGGCGCGCCTAGCTATTGAGTTCAGTTCAAGATAGCGAAGCGATAAGTGCGATACGAAAGAGAGTTTAATAGAAGTCAGTGACCGCATTAGTGGTCTGATCCCAGTCTCCCTTTAGAAAGCGGCAGCGCACTAGTACCGCCATAGGAGATCATCACATACAAACCTAGATAGGCGATGGTAACCACATCTATCAGGTTGGCCGTCTGCCTGTCTGCTGAACGCTTTGAAATTTACCCTATTATTCATAATATATCATAACATGTGGATTGTCACACATAGTTGCCTGATATTCTTTTGTTTTTAAAATAGATGAATTATTAATTCATAGGATTTTTGGGATACAGTGTACTTACTTGATGCCCATATTCATACATTCAGCTGTAGCCATGCCAGTGATACCCATCAGCATGTTATTGGTCAGCTTGGCCACTTGACCAGCGCCAACCTCTCCGCAATGGAACTGCTTGGCCCCCATCGCCTTGAGCAGTGGCAGCGACCTGTCGAAGTCTTCTTTACGACCACCCGCCATGAACGCTAGAGTTGCGTTTTGGGCACCCATAACACCTGGAAAATATTTTCCATTATATATTAAGTTTTTTTTATTCCTTCGGGTGCTTAAAAAATAGCTACCGAAACAATTTTTCACTAAAACGATAGCTTACATTATTTTTTAAATGTCCCAGGAATCCCGCGGGAATTTCAAGACAAGCGAAACGAAGTCGCGCGCACAATCTAGTGAACATGTACATACCTAGTATATATGGAAGTCGCTAGTCGGTTAGAAAAGTGATTGCGTAAACCAAATAGCACTGGTGTCCCAAACTCAAAGGGTGCGGATTCAAATCCTAGCTGGAAAGCATGCACTTATAATACATAGATAGTTTTCTGACTTACACGTAATGTGCACACTATTATAATTAGGTACCACTTACTGACGGTGAAGGAAAAACATTTTGATGAAACCCGCACATCGAGATAATTTTCTCTTAAATATGTTCCAAATAGAGTATAAAATAAAAAAATTTTTAAATGTCTATTATTTTTTATTGCATGAGTTCAGCAGATAAAGAGACGGCTCACCTAATGGAGCGCGGTTACCACCGCCTATGGACATTTGCAACACCAAAGGTGCTACAAATGCACTGCTGCTCTCTTAAGGGAGACTGGAACCTGGTCACTATTAAACACAACTCAAGGTTGTTATGGCGGCATACTATAGACCAGGGGTGATAGCCAACTAGTCGGGCACATGCCCTACCACCTGGCTGTGGGTTATTTTGTCGCCTCTTAAGACAGGCCGCCCGGCCGCAGGAAATTGTTTTCTTTCTCCGCTCCTGCACGGATCTCAGTTTTTGTCTCATAATTTTTCGTTTGATAAAACTTTTTATCTCGTCATTACCTCCATCGAAGTTATAAAGAGATTACACAATCATTACATCAACACGCAACGAGTATTAACAATTTCAATGACAAACAAACTTGATGCTTTTGATTACATACTCATATTTATCGTTTGATAAGATGTTTTCGAAATGTTGTTTAATCTGTTACCGTATTCACTATATTTTATTTATACCATTCTTTAACATGCTGTTCTCAATTTTATTATTAGTTTCATTTGAAGACTCTAGGGAAAAAGAAGAACTTGTCAAGCAACATTGGATTATGAGATATCGCATTTTTTTATTTGGAACCTTGCTCTTCGGAAACTCATAAGTTTCACAATAAGAAAATATATAAGTTGAATCACTTAAATATCAAAAATGTTTCAAGCATAAAAATACTAAAAAACTATCTTAAATCAGATTTAACAGGGAACTGTGACATATTATGTCACTGCAAACCTCCTTATAAATTATTCCTCCCCATGCTGGCAATCAAGAGAAGAATAAATTTTCAAAGAAAGAATGCGCAAAACAACACAAAACATTCAACTTAGTGTCAGTGCTGTCACAACAAAAATAGAAAATAAAGCATTATAATTTAATTTAATGCTCATAAACAAATCCTAGTGCGTGTGTGAACCCCCGGGGGACGATTGCAGTGTGGCGCTGGACTTGTGGCGAGGTAAGTTACTCTTCCCTTGCTTCTTCATCCACGTCTCTTTAGGCGGAGTTTCCGGAACTTTCATCCCTCCTCATTATATATCCATACCTTAATCTTCTTCCTCCCAAATTTCAATCACGGGTGCAACGTTTCCTTCCACCAGAGTTATCACGTGGTAATTATATAATAAGCACATTAGGTAAGAAAATTGTCTAAGTTGTTGCAGCGATGATTCGAACATGCGCCCTTTGAGTTTGGGACACGAGCACGCTGACCAGTTAGTTAAGGCTTGATAAACTACTCGACCAAACGGGTTTAAACTATATTACGCAAGTATTATTATGAAATTAATGTTTTAACTTCCATTTGCAAGTAGTATATTTATGTCTCAGGCATAAGAGACCTTATCAATTATACACGCTAAATATTTTGGTTACATCACATTATTGCTATCAGTTTGATAGGACTTGATTTCTTGACCTTGGTTTCATTAATATATTAAACGAATTCATTTTAGTCATGTGTATGTAAAACTAGTATTGTCAGTTGTAATAATTATGATATAAAAATTAATACCAGTAAAAAATGTAGGTAATTCTGGAATTTGAAATGAAATGAATACTCCTAGATCTCAAAAGAATATATGAGCCATTAGTCTCTTGGTTTGCAAGTTTCATGTTTTGATTGATTTGTTCAAAAAGTTATATCTATTTATAGTACACCAAATCTGTAGACGGATTGAATTTGTATTGTTACATGTCGACATAAGTAAATGCACACCTGCCTGCCATAAAGCACAGATTATTACCTTCCTGCATTTGGACCTCTTTTGTTTACTTAGAAAAACATCCTATTGTTATTGTTCTCCTTTATGGTCGCAGGTGTGCAGATTATGTTTTCTTGAAAAATTCAATCCACGCGGTCGAGTGTTGTATTGTATAGTTAGTATAAAACAATGCCCGAACGGAGGGGTGAGGCAGTGAAGCGACGATTACGATACGGGCAAGACGTGTACATTCGATAAGCTATATAGTGACGGACTTTGCGCGTGTTATAGAATCGTGCGGTTTGTACTGGTTGTGTCCAGTTATATTTGTACCTTTGTTATACGTGTTTGTATAGTTCTAATAAATTCTATAGTAATTCCAACGGCATTTTAATTCGAGTCCCGCACTCGTAACAGTATAATTAATTTAAAAATTATGGCACACGAATTTCATGATTTTTGACCCCTCTCCAGTCCTTGTCACATTCGCGAAACTCCTCCCTTCCTTGTGTGACATCACATATATTGCATTTATTCATCAAGAAGGTATTAAATTAAAACAGCAGTTCCGCAATTAGCTTAAATATATTATGATATTATATGATTTGAAATTTGACGTCACAAAATTTAGGATCCCTCCCACCCCCTTGTCACACAATGTCACACTTCGTCGACCCCCTCCCCATTAACGTGTGAGTATTTTATGGCTGGCCCGTTTCTAAAATGGAACTTTAGAAATGGTTTTAAGCGCGGCAATTTATTTGATTTTTATAATTCCGACGTTTCGTCCACTTTTCAGTAGCCGTGATCACAGCCGAAACGTCGGAATAATAAAAATCAAATCAATTACCGAGCTTAAAACTTTTATTATATATACTAGTCGCGAAACCTTAAGAAAATATTATGGAACTATAGAATTTTTATCTGTCTATACAATATACTGCCGGAAATGAGAATAAAATATTAAAATGAGTACATCATGATGTGTAAAATATATGACTAGCCTTTGCTTTATGAAATTATTTTTCATGTACCAATATGAAATCTATAAGAGAAACAGTATACAAATGACGAGGCTGTATGGTCTTGATCTGCTGTCTGATCTTTAACTGTTCTTCAAATAATGAAAACACTACCACTACTACTTTTGTATGTCTATCTGCTACAGCATCATGTGGAAACTATGCATTTAAATGGTACACGAAACAAAGTTAGCTTATAGCCTGGTTCAACATTTAATATCCATTTTATAAATGATGTCCTTTCTGTTATTATGATATACGTTTAATTGCCTACCTCCAGAAACTGGTGCATCTGTGAATCCTACGCCCTTATTTATAGCAACAGGAAAGATCTGTTTGGGTACATTTGGATCTACTGTACTCGAATCGATGAGTAAGGCTCCTTTGCGCACCTGAAAAATATTCATTTCTTCTGTTTATAAACTTATATAGACATCGAAAACATCATAAATATTTAAGAAAACAGAAAAGAGACAAGTCATAGATTAAATTATTTAGTGTGCTGAATATCCTCTTATTTTCTGCGCTCTTGTTAAAACTAGGTACTTATGTTATGACCGTAAATTAACAACACTGGATCACATAATATGTCTAGTTGATTTAAAATTTGGAAGTTACACTTAAGAAGAATTTAAACCTCAAGTTGTTAACAAATAACTATTCGTACCTATGCATCTTCAAGAAGTATTATTAGATAGTCGTCTTCAAGCCATTAGATTTAACAACCATCAACTGAACTTACACTATTTACAACGCCATCTTTGCCTAGATAAGCATCTAGCACGACTTTGTTGCTTGGTAGGATGGAAACTACGGCATCTACGCCATCAACAGCTTCTGCAATGGAATTCGCTCCTTTGACTCCATCTTTGGCTGCTGCTGTCAAGGCCTCCTTTGATGGATCGTAACCTCTTACGTTGAATCCCTGAAAAAAACGTTTCTTTGAAGATTTGACTTTAACTAACTAACTTAACATAGGTTATTACTCTGACAGATATTATGAAGAGTAAAATGATTCATGCTCTCTCTTTTCTTTCACCTTTTTCGAATTATTTAGGGTTGACATTATATATGTCTTCCCTCAATGCTTCTTCTTCTCTGTTCTGACATCCTTCTTCTGTCATGCTATTGTCATCTTTCACACAATCCATCAATCTCTTTTTTGGTCTACCAATACATTTTTACCTGTCAATTTCTATGAATGATATAAAACAAGGCCTTGTTATGTTCAGTAGATATTGTGATGTATTTTTAAGGCATGTGGAATTTGATTAAAGCAGTGGAAGCTAATTGACGTATACAAGATATTCTTGTTAAGGCAGCAGTAGGCTTTAACATACGTCGGCCGTTGTTATTGAACCCTCAGTCCCCTTGCTCATTTTTATTTTATGGTTCAGTTTTTCGAATGCTTGTCGCGATATTCTTCTTCTTATAACATCAATTCTTCCGCCATTGTTTAAATTAATTCCCAATTAGGTTGTAGTTTTCATAAATGTAGATGAGTATGATTTAAAATATACTATTAGTTAATTCTAAACGGGCCAAAAGCGACTTTTTTATTTATAAGTATAACGTGTATATGATGTGCTTGCGTGTATTAAGCCTCATTTGTATTATGCTTAATCCACCGCAGGGAGCAGGAAAGTGAATGAATGAAAACTCTTTATTGTTCATTATAACTTAAACCTAGAAATTAATATACTTAAATACATTTCCATTAGAACAATGGGCGGCCTTATCGCTTATAGCGATCTCTTCCAGGCAACCCGGTGTCTAAGGAGACATTACAATTTTTAGATAATATTTGGTGGTTTAACACAATAAAACTAATTCAATCGTAATAAAAAATAAAAGTAAAAAACACAATAATAAACTAATATAAATATACATAATGAAATCAATTATAATAATATATACATATTACATATACTTATATGCGAAACAATAATAGAATACCATATACTGCAACAAATTATATTGCATGGACAAATAGTGGTCAGTGATCAAGTGTTTGAATGTACAAATGGATGTAGCTTGTCTGATTTCAAAGGGGAGGGAGTTCCACAGGCGAACAGCCTGTACGTCAAAAGAGTTTCCTACAAAGGACGAAGTGTGTTTAGGTATTGTTAGTAGAAGATTTTCATTTGAGCGCAAATTACGGGAATGAGATTGATAGAGGAAACTAAAAAGTTCCTTTAAATATGGGGGAGTACAGGGATTGAAAAGGATATTGTGCAGGAGTGAGAGTAAGTGAACATTCCGGCGAAGGAGAATTGGCAACCATTTAAGCTTATTACGAAATTCGGAGATATGGTCATATTTACGCAACCCAAATATGAACCGGATACAAACATTTTGAAGGCGTTCAAGCTTATCTAATTGTTCTTGGGTGATGTGGAAAAGGAAAGTGATGAGAAAAATGGGCAGTGTGAGTATGTAAACACAGCATAATAATATGTCGAACATGGGATACGTAGGCTGCCTAATTTCCTCGCCATTTCGCTGCTTACTTCCGTGGAATTCGATCAATAAAAATACCTAAAAGATTTTTTCTAAATTACAAGATTTAACAAAAAGTTTACCCAAAATTACATCAGTTAACCCAGAACACTGTCCTCGAATACATTTTGAAAACGCCAAAAATCCCTCTTCCTAACCGAGATTTTAATGTGAGTTATTTGTGAATAAAGCTTCGTCCACACGTAGGTACAGATATCTTGTACATAAAACTCCAGCTTACAATAAACAGTGGAAATCTTGTAACAAACCAAAAGGTTATGCCTCAAACGGAAAATTGGCGAGGAAAGTGGACAGCGCGAGAATGTAAACACAACGTATTGATAATTCTTTTACAGTGCAGGCTATCAAACTTTAGAATATTCTGCCTATTACTGCCAAAGAGGCGAAATACTTACCAACATTTAGAAACTTACTCAGAATACACTATTTTTCCACAAACAGTTATCTCTGAATAACACAATATAATCATGCTAATACGTTTATTATAATAACTTATGTATATTATTTTGGAAAATATTATTGTATATGTGTAATTTAATATATACATAGATATATGACTACGTATATATGTATGTATTTGTATATTTAATTCTAAAGTTAGTTTGAATATTTATGTTTCTACTGCTCTTTTCCTGCACCACCTACACCGCCTGATTCAAATTTTTTTATAATATAATAGGCCGCCTATTGCATTCCCTAGAAAATATTGTAAATATTGGTCTGTTTTGTAGTTGTATATTTTGGTGCGCAATAAAGTGTCTATCTCTCTCTCTCTCTCTAATTTGAACATTTGATAAGGACAATATTGCGACAAGATTTTATCTAAAATAATAAAGCTATATGGGGTTCGAGTTTATACAATGCATTTAAAAATAGTAAAATATCAAGGAGCTAACCAGGACTAATAGATTCCGAAAATGTAATAATAAGATTTTTCTCTTTCTGCTAGAGCATCACGTGAAAACTGCTGAACGGGTTTTAATGAACGACACGGAGCTAGCCTACAAACTGAGTCAGTACATAGAATACTTATATCCCGATAAATGGCGTAACTTTCATGGTAACGACGCCAACGAAGTTTCGCTGACACACACTATAATCTATCTATAATTTTATAAAATTCTAAACATGCATCGTCTGTATATTAAAACTATAAAAAAAAACTACTGAAATAGACTATACTATAAGCGGTGGAGAGAACATTATGCAATAATATTTAGATTTCTTGTCTATTTGCTCGGAATTCTTCTAAAAACTACTGGGTCGATTTCGAGCCAAATTTGTTGATCGAGAGTTAACTCTTAGACTTAAAGTCTGCGCTACTTTTAACTATGGGAATCCCGCGGGAATATTCCCGAGAGCGTTTTTAATTTGTTCCTAAGCATAAACATTAGCTTATTCTTACAGTTTCCACTGAGACGATAGCTTACATTCTTCTTTAATTGCTGCGATACTTTGTGTCCCGGGAATTGAAGTAAAACGCGGACGAAGTACGTAATGACTAGCGCACGTGTCCCAAACTCAAAGCGTGCGGGTTCAAATCCTGGCCGGAACGTGTGCACCACTTAGGCAGTTTTCTGACCTAATGCGCATATTGTTACAATTACCACCTGCTAACAACGGTGAAGGAGAACATCGCGATGAAACTTGCACATCGAGATAACCGATGTTTTATAACTTGACAATCCGCCTTGGAAAAGCGTGGCGGGTATACTGTCCGTTCCCCAATAGTGGGAAGCCCCGGCACACTGCTGTGCCGTAGTCATTAATTGTACACCAATTAATGACCTCGAAAAAAAAGTTATGCTGCAATTTAAACTTTAGGTTTGTTGATTAATGATAAATATTGTTTCGATGATTAATAAATAAATCTTGATTAACGTTACTTAAACAATGATTTTTGTGTGTACCTCCAAAAATTTTCGGTTTCCTAAATGTGCCTTGAACACAAAAAGTTCGCAGGATAGTACGATAGTAGACCGTTTGTACACTCCGTAATCACTTGACCTAACACTGTTTCGCTTAAAGCGTCCATCTGCATAACTTACCATAACCTTTGAATGAACAAAAATGGATTTTAATTTTAAATTAGCTTAAAAGTAGCATTACGGCGGCTTGGTGCACTTTGCCATGGAATTAATGAATTTTTATTCCAATTACTTTTTGTTTTCCAGCAAGGTAGGGCATTTGCCCGATTGGATGGCTACCACCCCTGATTTATTTATTTATTTATTTATTTATTAGAATCTCCAACAAAGGATACACATAACAATTTGTAAATATAAATAACCTTACACTTTAAATCAACGTGCTCCTTCAGTTACTGGAGACCACAACATGCGTAAAAACTAGTCATATAAATAAAATGTGTAATATATAATACAATACTTATATAAAAAGCCAAACAATATAATATAATATTATATATTTGATAGAATATACAATTACATATATAGATAAATTAGTTATTAATTAATTAATTAAAAATAAGAATTTTGTATATGTCATAGGTACACAGATATCATCAGCCTTTATTAAGCAGACTCTGTAATACCTTTCTCAAGAATATAGTCTTTGTTCCCACAAAAGGATCAATATCTTTGAAATTACGATTATAGGTATCGCCAATTCTGGAGAAAACTGAGTTCTGACCGTAGTTAGTGCTGTGGCATGCAGTATGCAGCAATTGTGTGTGTCTTGTCCGACGCATTGGGGCACAATATGACATTCTTTGCGTTATTGCAGGACAATCGAAACGACTATGCATAATGTCATACAGCAAACCCATGTCAAGCAAAACTCGGCGTTGTTCCAAGTTAAGAAGCCTATATGACAAACACCTCTGTTCATAAGTGTTATGACCGCCTTGTAGTTTATAGTCCAAATGTCTTAGAAACTTCTGCTGAATTCTCTCAATACGATTAGAATATATGCGATAGTGCGGATTCCAGATGGGACTGCAGTATTCTAAAATGCTACGCACGTAAGCAAAGTACACTACTTTCATGCACAATAAAGAAGTGAACGGCTTACAAGTACGCATGATAAAACCAAGATTTCGAAATGCTTTGTTAGTTATAGTGTTGACATGGTGCGCCATAACCATTTTGGAGTCAAAATAAACTCCAAGATCTCTCACTACATCAGTTCTATCAATTTTACATCCATTAAAATGATATGGATATAAAACAGGGCTTTTTCTACGAGTGAAAGTTATAGTTTGACACTTTTTTACATTTACATTGATTCTATTCATTTCATAGTATTCATATAAAGTATTAAGATCTTTTTGTATAAGATTACAATCATCGACATTGTTAATACGCATATAAATTTTCTTATCATCAGCATATAATAAATGAAGAGAACTATCAAAACAATAATTAATGTCGAAAATATATGCATTATAGAAAAGAGGACCTAAATGTGATCCTTGAGGTACACCTGATGGAACCCAAGCACAATCAGATTTAAAGCCACCCATAACAACTATTTGGGAACGATTTGTCAAATAGGATTCCACCCATCTTAGCAAGTCTCCTTGGATACCAAGGTACTCCAGCTTATGAAGTAAGATAAAGTGATCGACACGGTCAAAAGCTTTTTCAAAATCTGTATAGATCACGTCTACCTGTCCACCGTTCTCCATATTATTATGAATGTAGTCTGAAAAAATAGCAAGGTTAGACGTGGTAGAGCGACCTTTGTAGAAACCATGTTGCGTGTCAGGAATGTTCCGAGCGATTATTGGGTAAATATGTGTATATATAACTTTTTCAAACAATTTTGCAATGGTACTAAGTATCGAAATAGGGCGGTAATTATCGATTGAGGATCGTGAACCCTTTTTATGTATCGGAATGATTTGTGCTTTCTTCCATAAGGTTGGGAACACACATTCTTTTAAAGACAGGCGAAACAGCATAGAGATAGGTACACTAAGACTCTTAGCACAGGACACGAGAAACATGGGAGGAATTCCATCGGCTCCTGGGCCCTTATTTTTATCGAGTGCCATTAGTAGTTGGAGTACCAATTCTTCGTTTACGTTTAGGTTTGAAATTGATTCAAAGTTATAATTATTTGCGTTCCTTCCCTGAATGTGCGGCTTAAAGTTCGAGTTAGGGACTGTTGGATGGATAAATACACTCTTAAAAAATCTATTGAATGCACTACATATCGACTGACCATCCGAAAAGTTTTCCTTCCCCAAATTAAAGTTATTAGGATAATTAGACCCACCCCTTTTTGATTTTACATATTTCCAAAAATATTTTGGTGAATGTTGTATTAACTTACTAGAATTATTTATGTAATTATTGTAACATTTCTTAATTATATGTTTTTGTCTATCTCTTAACATAGAATACTCATAATAATCGCGAGGATTACCAAACCTTTTCCACCTACTGTGTAATTTGTATTTTTCACGTATGAGTTTTATAAGTCCAGTACTATACCAAACGGGGTATTTGGGATTGGGCTTGACAACGGAAATAGGAACATGGAGAAGAATACATTCATGAAGCTTATCATAGAAAGTCTCAACTGCGTCGTCAGTAGATTTACCTAATAATAAATCGCTCCAGCTGGTCTTACATAGGTAGGAGTTAATAGCATTATAATCACATTTGTAAAAATTAAAGCGGCTTTGAGTACATTCTTTGAGTAGATGAATGCCTAAATCAAGCACACTTACAACAAGGGCGGGATGATAGAGATCCTCCTTAATAACAGGGTTATCGCAGTTTGCAATATTTAATGGTAAGTTACTGAAACAGAGGTCCAAAGTGTTATGGGCGTGGTTCTTAATATAGTTGTACTGATAAAAACCTGTATAACTTAAGAATTCTAAGAAAGCTGTTGACGACTCAGACAGTGCAGAACTAGACGCATGTAATAAAGAACTGTAAGTATTACTATTCCATTTTACAAATGGTAAGTTAAAATCCCCAACTATAACAAAATGATCTGTAGGATACAAACAAGTGTACTGAGTAATGCACTCTCTAACATGATCGAGCCTAATTGGTAAATCTCGAGAGTCAGGGGGTATGTAAACAAGAATAATGTGTAAATTAACTGTTGAGTGTAAGGCTCGTGCTGGCAGCGTAATGCACAAAGACTCGTAATCATGTGAATAAGTCCAGTCGCTACTAAGAGACGCGGCTAGTTGTCGCTGTGCACATATCATGACTCCCCCACCAGTTTTCTTACCCGTATGAGACAGGTCACGGTCACATCTGAACACCTCGTATCTGTCATCGCATAGTTCATTATTAAAAATATCATCTTGTAACCATGTTTCAGTAAATAATAAAATGTCATAGTCATTCGACAGCATATTGTTGAACAAAATTAAACTTTTCGTGCGAAGTCCTCGTACATTTTGATAATAAATATCTAAGTTGGTATTTTGATTAATCTGATTAGACATTGTTTAAATGGAGAGTAATCTCGTATACATAAAAAAATGTACATCTGAGTATGCTCAAGTAACATTAGAGAATAAATGTACGAATACTCAAGAGAACATTTCCGTTTAAAAGCATATTTACATACTTGTGAACGAATGAGACTATGACATAATATCAGGGTACTAATATAACATGACAAATATATAGAAATCGTTGGTATAAGATAAGACTTCTTAGTTGGAGAGGAATAACAAGTAAGGTGGGTGCACTGTACTTCTTGATAAAATGGTTGTACTGTACTATCGCACACGCTCATTCGGACCAGATAAGAATGTTCACTCCAGTAGGGATTATCACGTAATTTAACGGGTAGTTTTGAAAACAAAAATAATATAAATAATAGTAGTTTTATAATGTGGAATATATTTATATAGTAATAATGATGGTATAAATATATAATAATGTACAAATATAAGATATGATTAAATAAGTGTGAAGATATAAATATAGTAGAACTTATTACGTAATTAATGTTAGCCATAGTTAGTTTATACAAAAAACAAATATATATTCTAGTACTGATTAACAAATATTAAATGAATCCTATATTATCTTATCTAAATTAGAGGTGTCCTTGATCCACAGAAATTGAGATTCTTCATTTTTGCGTACGAATATGCGGCCGTTCCTAACCCAGACAAACTTATACTTATGCTGCTTAGCTTTCATCCTGGCAGCAGCGTGTAACGCCTTATTTGTTGGCGATAAATGTTCACATATGTAGATAGGTACGGGGTTTCCAGAAATGCCAATTATTGTGCTGTTCAGTTTTTGTCCAGAGTTAAGTTTGTTATACTTTAGTGCACAAGTAAGGAACTCATCTCGGTATCTTGGTGTGCTCAGTTCCACGATTATGGATCTGGGACGGTTCCCCTCGCGGCGCATCTTGGCTACACGAGTGCAGTTTAATATGTGCGACTCGTTGATCTCCGACCCAATCGCACCAGTTAGTTGTAGAACCATATTCAATAAATTTTCATTTTTATTTTCCGGTACACATTGTATTTCAATATTTTTATTACGGCTATATTGTTCCATATGATCTATTCTGTTAGTGAGGTCAGACACCATAGTCTTCAGGTGTTCGTTTTCCTTCGCAAGAATAGCATATATTGTGATATGTACAGCATATCACAATAACAACCTTGAAATGTTTTCCGGAATTAGTGACCAGGTTCCAGTCTTCCTTAAGAGAGCAGCGGCGCATTTGTAGCACCTTTGGTCTTGCAAATGTTCATAGGCGATGGTAACCGCTTTACATCAAGTGGACCGTCTGCCTGTCTGCTGAACTCCTGCAATAAAAAAATCTTTCCGAAGCGACTTTTTTCGTGGGGGGGGGACAAAACCTAAAAAATGGCACCCCCGCTCACGTATATTTTTACCTTAATATCATTATTTCAGCCATCAGACTCCCACTGATGGATTTTAACCTATGCCTACGCGCCCTGAGTTAAGTGGGTGGCGACGCGAAGAAGCTTTTAAAAAAGAGAACTGGATTCGTTCAATTGAACTGAGGATTAGATGATTTTCTTACAGACTATATTGAAAAATTACACTATAGGTTCAGTCTACGTAACTCCCGCGAAAAGTAATTTATGTGCTTGCGTTAATCAAGTTAAGTCTTGTATAACTTGTATTTGTCTGCGTTGTTTAAATTAGCCGCCCTCTCAATTGGCCGCTATCAAGCTATCTTGCTCGCGTATTATTACATTTTTGAATATATAAATTGACATAAATTTCTTACGACACATCCGTATTACACAAATATTAACAAGAAAATTACGAATGTTTTTGTAACGAGCAGAAGTTATAGTCCCCATAGTCCTAGATTCCTAGTTCCACTAACAGGTCATCCCAATAGCCCGGTACCTTTTGTTTCTTACACTGACTGGGGTTTGCATACTGTGCATTTTTATATTGTGTAGACAGGGATAATCGTCGGTCAGTGTCACGCCACAATTACATTTTTGTCAACGGGCCTCTACATGTTGGCTTTCCTATGGCCCCACGCAAGCCCTTTAAATTCCGGGCCATTTTTATGGCCTCTGGTAGAGAAAAGAAAGAGACATACAGTAAATTACGAATGTTTCACAAGGTATAATTTTGATTTAGACGAGATTTCATTCATAAACACTGTTAAAACTTTTCTTTTTTTTCAACTTTAATTATTTTGAGTTTGGAACGAGTTTACTGTGTAAAAACTTATTTTGATTTCCCGATAACTGCTTTCCATGAGATCTTCAGCTTTTATCCTGTACTTATGCAATAAAAAAGTATTACATTGTCGATAGAGACTCTACTTGGTGACCATCCCACGGCCTCACGAAGGCCTCCAAAACTCCAGGCAATTTTTATAGTCCGTTTCTTATCAAGGCAACGATTAAGATAATTAATTAATTTTTACATATAAAATCACTCTTAAAATTTCTTATAAGTGTTTAAATTTTACATGCCGTAGGTATTTAACAACTGCGCCAAATACAATGCAGTCCATTATGAAATGTCAAACCCAAAGAGAGTGATAGAGTAGGAATAATAATAACTGTGAGTGTAAAAGAGATGCCATATAGGTGCTACTCGGTCACTACAGTTTTATTATTTAGGTCAATGGCGTATGTTTATTATTAGAGTCAAATAGCAGATTATTGATCGAATGATTGTATTGATGTCATTATCAATATTATTTATCGGACTTTTGGTATTTATGTTTAGACGCTAGTCCACTTAGCGCACTAGTAAGTAAGATGTCCAAGGTTCGATAAATAAAAAAATCGGAAATTTGCATATCTGACCAAGCACATTGAAGGATACCGAACGGCAAAAACTAATTATACTGTTGTTAATGTTTAGGTATGAATAGCTATAAAAATATTTCCTACATTTTTTTTTATAATAATAAAATAGTTAATTAGGTACCAGAACATTGTTACTACTATAACATGCTATAAAGTTCTATTACAACAGAATAGGTTAAATGTAATTAATAAAAGAAAACTAAATACTAATTAATAAAATTAGTGAATACTAACACCTTAACTAGGCAAAGCCTGTAGTATAGTTAGTTCTTTCCTATAATGCATAACTTGAATGTTTCACTTGTATTCAAATGTGCGTAGAAGTGTTACAAAATTTGTGAGGTATTAGTACTGCCATTAAACTTGTATAGACAGATGTTAAATCGAGTATATAAAGTAGGAACTTAGGTAAATGTTTAATGCGAGTATGTAAAACAATGAAACTTGTGTCAATTTTAATTTTAACGAGTGTTGACGTGTATTCGCGTGTGCATGTGCCTGTATGTAACTAGTTGTATGTGGATAACTCCCAGACACTCACCACCAAAAACATGAAAGACTTCATATATATATGAAGTCCAGTTAAGGTTTAAAAGGTGAGTAATTATGAAAAAAGTACTTGGAATATAGTAAAAACAACAATTTCGCTTTCTCTTAGAAACTACTCCTACCTGTCAAATATTTGATGTTCGTCCTGTCGTTTAGAAATAAATTAAATTTAAAAGTCGTTCAGATATTAAATGAAATTTAAAAGTCAAGTTTTTGTTTCATTATTTTGGTAGTTTAAAGTATTTTTGATTCTCTAATGCCTTCATCTTTTACGGAATCCATACATAATAATTCATACACTATTTATGATTTTTGAAAGCGAATATTTCCCCAATTGACTTTGTTAATAAAGTCATAGATTTGAAAATGACTGTCACAAAGACAAAAGCGCAGACATGAACATTATATGCGTTTTTAAGAAAATAACTACGGAACACTAAAAAACATGAAATTTTAATTTCATCTATACATAAGAAAGCGTACAGCGTTGTTCAGTATGTCTTTAAGGAGCCAAACATATTCATTGACACGCGTCCCGTTCAGAACCCTGTTTTAATTAATGAGCCTACACGTACAATACATACATATGTATGTATATATATTATACATACTACTTATATTAGTTAATAAGGAAGCATAATCATTATAATATAAAGGTATTATAAGGAACAAGGAAGCAGCCTAATGTTCTTGTATTTAAAGCTTATAATCTCATTAGAGCGTTCCACCCGACTTCTCTTCTTTTTATCAAAAGGGAAACACTTATGTTATCGTCACGTCTTGCTATCCGTCTATCCGGGTTCCGTGTACTATTTGCTGGTTACCTGGTAATTCTTTGCGTGTGTTAAACCACTAACCATTAGCTACAAAACACTCACCTTCTTCACGAGGTTGGCAGCCATGAAACCACCCATATTCCCAAGTCCAAGAAACGCCACATTCTTGTCAACATTGGAGCTATATGACCTCCTTGCTATAGAGAATAAACACTGGGTTGTGAGAACCGATCGCGACGCCATCTTGAATTCTAAATACGTCTGACCGCGGCGTGTGCGCAGGGCAACTGGCGTGTGGCGGAGTTGTGAGTTGTGACATTTGTGACGTTTCGATTTTCTTATCAGTGGTGTTGTATATACGAGGATAGCGGTGTATTTAGTGTTTAAGCCAGTAGGTTGGTAATTTAGCAAGTACAATATTAATACATAATACAATGTCCGAGGACTGATTGGCGGCTTTTGGGGTCGAGGTCCTGGAACCAACAGGCCTTGAAGCGCACAAGCTGTATCGAGAGATAGCCAAATGCCTCAGGAAAAATATTGCACGTGATCAAAAAAGCTGACATGTAAATATAAAAGCTAATTTGAATATTTGTTTCTTCTTTCTTCCCGACCCCGGAAGTGAAGTAATAATATTCATGACTATCTGCGCTCGCGGTTTCACCCGCTTGGTGATGGTAAATCGTTATATTTTGGATCATTCACATTATATCTTTATAAATTATAGCCTATTTGTTATTCTGATGTATAAGCTATATAGCTATGTAATTTTAAAGTTTCATAAAAATCCATTCAGTAGATTTGCGTGAAAGAATAACAAACAAACATCCATACATTCTTACAAACTTTCACGTTTATAATATTTATTTCATGACATTAATTATCTTTTAGTTTTAATTTTTAAAAGTTTAAGATAAGAATGGGACAATACGTTAAGCAAAGCTATATCAACTTATCATGAGGTGCTAAAGGTGCGTAAATGCTCAAAGACAATTACACTTTTCAATTTACTTACCCAGTTTAAATCGGTTTAAGTCATTTTGATTTAAAAAATACATACATATATTTAAAATGCATTGTTAATTTTTCTTCATAAGGATTTAGTTACTAACGACTTGTCGCATATGTAGTAAGCCTAATATAGGACAAGACAAATGTCATGTCATGTATACAGTATTATAATGTGCTAATGTTATCACATTTAAAGATAAAAAATCGGTGTTTGATTTTATTTATTCTTTTAATATTATATTAAACATAATAATTAAGCAAACAGCTTTTGTTAAAAATAAAATTTTTATAACGTCTGACTACTAAACTCAACAGAACATAATATACATGTACTATATTATCACGCCTGTATTCCATAGTGGTACCCAAAGACAATGAATCTCCACTTACTACGAGCTTGACTTATATCTTTTGCTTCATCTACTTCCATTAATATCTTGATATATACACGTTTTTATAACCCCTTTTTAGGTGACAATTCTTCAACATCTACGATTTGATCGTTGTAAGTACGTCACGGACTACCAGTACTGACTGTACCACTGCTGTCAAGCACTTGTTTTATCAATCTCTATTTGAAAATATCTATAAATATAAAAATCAATTCCTGTTTATTGATTAGTCTGGCTAAAGCTTATAAACGGTATGACCGATATTGATGAAATTTTGTGTGTTTCAGTGTTCTAGATTTATTTATTTTTATTCTCCCCTCTCTCTGGACGAACTGGATTGTCCGAGCTTATTACTTTTTTATGTTTATTTTTCTTTTTTATATTTCTTATCTTTTTTTCAAAGATATTGAGTCCTTACAACTATACAACAACTTTTTGAGCTTTTTCTATATGTATGTGTATTCTATATTATACAGATTTTTTTTATCATTTAAAGATCTACTGTACGATTTTTATAAATTTAGGGCATGATAACGTTTACCCGGCTCACTATTTGTTAAATAAATGTTGGGCCCCACCAATTTAAATTGAAATCATTCTAAGACTCTTACTAAAAAATCAAATTATTATTAAAATTTATCTGATGTATGTAGATAACTAGATATCATTTAAATAACAACTTATTTATTCTACTTTGGTTGTTAAGGTCACGTCGTACTATGTTTCGGTGGAATGAGGAAGTATTCTATGTTAAATTTAATTTTGTTTTTGTTTACTAGTATTATAAACCTAATATGTCTACGTTATGTAAAATCCATACTAAAACATTATTTTAACAGGTTTCCTTAAGTTGCAAATGGTTGTTGTAATAAACCTCTTCATTTCAACAAGAACGTATTTGTAGGGCGTCTTGTATATTTAAATTATATTAGAATATAGCATGCCCTTGCATCTATTGTTACCGCCATGTAAACATCCTTTCGACCTATTCATACTTTTCTTCGACTTATAAATATGACGGCGCCGTCTTTTTTCGCACGCACGTCAATCATTCATTGTCATGTCATCATATTAAAATATTATTGCTCCACTAAATGTAAATATATATCATATAATAAAATAAATTAAATCGCCCCTCAAATACAAATGTATTATAAAGTAATATTCCTCAATAATGTAATAGAAATATAATACGCACCGCAAATGTAAATATATAACAATATAAATAAATATAAAATATACTATACATTACACCACATACATTACATTAATAAACAAATATCAAGTACAATAATGACCAGTGGAGTACATTGTGGAGAAGAGGAGCTTTATTTCATGCCCATTAATCAGGTGAGTGCGTGTTTATTCTCCGATTCCCATTCAAAACTGTCCCAATCTCCTATTTTCTTACTTTGAAGCAGTCCGCTTATCATCAAATCCAGCGCTGCCGTAACATCTATTGTTATTAGATTTCCAAATACTTGTAATCCGTCACGCGTAAGAATATGAATGTGAGAATAAAATTCTTCTAGTATTCATAATGTGGATGTATTATTTCCCGGTCCATAACCAACAGGTTATGGGCTCAGGACGGATCACGCGCAGGCAATAAATACGCATAAAGAAAGCGAAAATATAATATTTGAAGTTTCGCGTCGAAATGACTGCGTACGAAACAATTACCAGCAGCTGTGGAGTCGCGTCAATTCCTATGGAAACACTGAGTGGTATCAACGAGTACCACAACTGGAAGTTTGCGATGCGCATGATACTGTTACGACCGACAATGACCAATTCACAACTGCAGGTTATTACCTTTTCGGCATTTGAACTTCTTTTGTTTACTTTGTGTTAAACATTTGTAATGAGAAAAACAGCCCATTGTGTATTGTAATATTTTATGGTAGTCATTAGCCAGGTATGATTCTAAGAAATTCAGTCTGCGCGGCCGACAGACATATTGTAATTGTGCAGTATAAAGCAATGCCCCAAGGGAGAGGTTGACAATCGAGCGATAAGCACAAGCGAAGCAAGACGTGTGAACTACATTCAGTAATATTTAGTGACGGACTTTGTGCGTGTTATACGTGTTTGTATAGTTCTAATAAATTCTATAGTAATTCTAACGGCATTTTAATTCGAGTAATATGTACTGTAAGTATCATCGGTTCATCGGTAGCTCGCAGATGCTGTGTAAAGTTGACTGGACCTGCATAAATCAAAATGACGGAGAGTTATCAGTGATAATGTCAAAAACCTTGTAGTTATATTTTATGTGATATTGAGCTGTCCTGGGAACCCCATATATCTGATTAGCCACGCTGCGTTCTCGAAGATAGTCATCGACCAAACATCTTAAATTGCAGTAGCTGTCGAAATTCATTAGCCAATCCATGTCCAACGAGAAGCATGAGATTCTAAATGATGCGCTTTATGATCTCATGATTCACACCAACTCTGTGCTACGTTGAGGGACAAGCCGTACTGCCTCTCATAGATCTTCGGTAAGAGGTACCATTGTATTCTGCCAACCATCATTTTCTTTAATATATTACCTTTACCTAAAACTAATGAAAGACGAATTAGGCCGTACAAGTTCGGATGACTATAATCTTTCTTTGTGGGTTTACTCACACTACACAAATGCACGCACCACAACAAAGGCCTTCCTTCCAAGATGATGGAAAGTTTAAGATTAAAAAATCCACACGCATATGTAGAATAATATATATATATCTCTCGTGATCTTATTCATATTGAGTTAGAATTAGTTTGAATGCTTCTTTAAGGCTCAATCTTACTGTAACTTAATATGAATAAGATCGTAAGAGATTTTTTTTTATTGTAAGTACAATAGAACCAACTGAATTATCACCCACTTTGCTAAAAATTCCTTTAAACCCGTCAAAATAGTATAGTTTATCGTGTGTGTTGCACTTAGGACGTTTTAAACATTAATAATAATGCGTCACGGGGATCGGAGAAACACAATTTTAAACTTTGTTATCATTTTACTAGATATGTTTTAGATAAAACAATAATTATTTGAAATAATTTGAATCTCGAACTGAAATCTGTCTTGTTACAGACGAGTATAGTCGAGTCTCTCTGATCTGAAATCTATGTTCAGCCGAATTTCAACCTAATTGTATTTCACAACTGTAGCAAAATGACTCTATGGTGGGTCATGTTTCAATTGGTTCCATTGTACATAGCGTTTAAACTTACTCTAACTCAATATGAATTGCACCCTTAACTTTTAGTTTTTTTCCTATTTATACTAATCATAATACAGCGGCAAATAAAATATATATTTCTGTCTTTCAGTCACACATACAATAGTTTCAAGAAAAATTACTGTGCAATGAAAATCGTACAAGGGTTCTTTGCACTTTGATCTTCGAGTTCTTAACTATATATTTAAAAATGATAAAAGTACGTTCATATTTCCAACAAAACAACGATGAAACAAAAAATGACATAATAAACTTACTCTCTCTATTTACAGATTATTCATATTGTTACAACTTAGGCTCCGACAAAGACAAATCCCACGTACGGGTCTATAGAAGTACATTTTATTATCTGTCGGCATTCTTTTGTTTACTTATTTATTGGCATACGTTTCTAGAGAACATTCCATTGTTTCATTGCACTGGTTTATGGCCGCTTGCGGCTGAATTTTTATCTGTGAGGTACAATACGACGGCTTGATGAAGAGAGAGGGCAGTTCAGCGACAACTACGACCAAGGCGTGACGTGTGTACAATCGTTTGGATTTGTTGTGTTCGTTTATATTGTACCAGTGTTATACGTGTTTGTATAGTTCTAATAAACTGTAATAATTCCAACGGCATTTTAATTCTAGTCCCGCTAAACTCGTAACAATATTTACAATAGGTATGCTACGAAGTTTTTTTAATTTTATATTTAAATGCGCTCAGACCCATTACGAGACTTCTCCACTAAACTTATAGTCATATAAATCAAACTTTTAATATCAGAAATTTATAACTCAATTCTTATATTTTCGTGACCACAAACCATATCTCCGACGAAAAGAATAAAAACTTCTAGCGCCTTTCGAAATAAATGAGCAATAATCTTGCTATTTGCGTTCGAATAAGATTTTTATCGCAGTTATTTAATTTCATGCAATAATTTTTAGAATTGAAAACACTATTTTATTTAATGTTGTAAAAACTATGTTACTATAATAGAAGCAATAGGAATATGACCAAGGTTATTACAGCCCTTTTATAATGAAAACCATACTGGTGTTAAATAATAACCTAATAAAACAATAATCATGAATAAATAACAGTAATTAAGTAGTGGTAGCTTGTGCTTATACGATTCAAATCCTGTAGAGTTGAACCTAGCCAGGAAGTATGTACCACTTAGACAGGTTTCTGACCTAACGGGTGTATTGTTGCAAACGTCATGTGCTCAAGAATAATATCGTGAGGATATCTGCACATTTAGATAATCTTTGTATAACTTGCCAAACAGACAGACCGGCCTACCTGACGGTAAGTGGTTTTCGTCACCTATAGAAGTTTGCAACACCTGGTGCCAGCCAGCATGTTGCCAGACTTTTGGATGAAATCAAGGGAATGAGATAGGAGATATTGGATAAAAGGGGATGAAATAGAGGGATTGGATAGTGAGATCAGAAAAGAGCAATGGGATAGAGGCGAAGAGATAGGAGATTGGAATAAAGAGATGAGATAGGGCACATGCGATAAAGAGAGAGGGAAGTGGACCATCGTAACTCTCATTTATTGTACGAAACACGATTATTTAGAGGCTAACGGATAAAGGTCTGGTCAAACAGCTGACGGCACGGGACGGCGACGCGACGCTAGCGGGACGTGAAGAGTTGTAATATATTAGTTAATGTAGAATATGTCACATACAGCTGTCGCGCTCGGCGCTCGACTAGCGGTCGCGTTACGTCGCCGCCGCATTCGGCGGAAATGCAATACGAAAGCGTCGGGACGGAGCGCGATCGCGACGTGAGCGCGATGTTCTTTTTGTGTTTTATGGATATTCATTTGAGTAGTCAAATAGAGAGTGCGACGGGAGCACGTCGCGTTCAGCGTGCCGCCAATTTTATATCTATTTACAAAATGAACGTGGAGAAAGTGGAAAAATTAATCGAAATTGTTCGAGTTCGTTCGAATGCGACGGGTAGGCTGACGGGTCTGCCGACGCGATGCTAGCGCGATCATCACGCTTCGCCGTCCCGTCCCGTCCGCTGTTTGACCAGACCTTAAGCAATGGAGGATTATCGAACATGTACGCAACATGTTCAATAATTTTGTTCAGTGAAAGAAATCTGTGAATAGTGTTAGACAACCTTCAAGCGTGCCTCTTACGGTTGCGGCGAAGCCCAAGATCTGTGATTAGGATAACGGATTCCAGCAAGAGTCTAATTCTACGTCAGAACTAAAAACCCAGTAGTTTTCAAACAAAATTAGTGTGACATATTATAGACAAATGAACATGACTTCTTCGTAAAGGGCCATTTACATGAAGAGAGTTTCTTGCCTCGTAAATACGATTATTGAAAGCAAGAAAAAAATATTTCATGTCAACTAAACATTCGATATCATACGTGGATGGGCGATAATTGGTCATTGAATATTCACGTCTCTGGTTAAATAAAATACCGTGCTAATCACCAAACTCGAAAGGCAAGTGTCGCACTCAAATCGGTTCTAACTGATTTGTACGATATTCGCATGAAAATGAAAAAGTCATACGAGTTCTAGTTTAGACAAGTCGAGAAATCGTAGAGAAATATCTCAATGTGATTTGTGTCGTAGTGTAAACAAAATCCTTGGTGATATATGATATACTCGTATATCATATATATGACATACTCGTAGGTGATTTTTTGTTTTTTATCCAGTTATATTTTTACCTGTTTTATACGTGTTTGTGCAGTTCTAATAAATTCTATGGTAATTCCAACAGCATTTTAATTTGAGTCCTGCGTAACTCGTAACGATACATTTCCTCGCCCCAAAACGAGAGATAAACTGTCTCCATCTAAATGGCCCTTAAGGGTTCTATTTTTTGCCAAAATACCTATAGAATCCTGTAAAATATTACTATAACAGCCAAGCCATAAAGCATTTAGATGTATATTCCAATATTAAAGGCCCATTTCCATTGATTAATACCTAATTCCCATTCGCTATTGTAAATCAAACTCGATATTGCTCATGACTCCTATATGATATCCATACTGGAGGTATATTGCTGTTATGGGCTTAGCATTGACTAACGAGATTTGTATTCGTGATATCTACCTACAAATATCATCCAAAGGAAAATGAGATCTCTATAATATTGTTACGAGATGGAATTTAAAACGACGTTAGAATCATTATAGAGTTTATAAGAACCATACAAACACGTATAATACAAGTACAAATATAACCGAACACAACAAATCCAAACATAATGCAGAAGGTCGTAATTCAATAAAACGCGCAGTCTCCCTTAAGAGAGCAGCAGCGCATTTGTAGCCCCTTTGGTGATGCAAATTTCCATAGGCGACGATAACCTCTTTCCATCAAGTGGGCTGTCTGCCTGTCTGCTGAACTCCTGCGATAAAAAAAACAGGCAAACCTGCGATTGAGACGATAGTGTCTGGCGATTTTGACGAGATGGTAATAGCAGAATTGGGCCCTAGCGTTGATCCAGCCCATTCTGTTGTATTATATAGAAAACGAACTTCGTTTATCAAATACTTAGTCATTTATCAGTCATAAGTTATGGTAACCGTTTTCCATCCCGTGGGCCGTCTGCCTGCCTGCTGAATTCCTGCAATAAAATTAAAATAAAAAAGGCCGCCCGGCTGCAGGGAATTGTATTCATTCTCCAGTGGCATAGCTTGTCTTAGACGGGCCTATATCAAAATGTGCTAGGGAGCCCAAAGGAAGGGTTTTTATAAAAGAACCAAAAATGATCGAATTTAATTAAAATAATTATACACAGATTATAAATTATCACTATACTTAAAGCTCCTAGGAGCTAAGCTAGACAAAAAATTCAAATCAAAAATACACTTTTCTCGCCTTTTGCCATTTATTCAGCAAACTTATTTATCAAATCATCCATAGCTGGAGACGATTTCAGATTTTCTGTCTACAGCGGACAATAATGACAAGTCTAATAGCCGTTTCTGTTGGCCCAACTGTTATTCTCAAAAAATTTATTAATCTATAAAAGATTGTGAATATTTTAAGAAGTTTTGCTTGCACACCTTTGGGGATCCTGAAGTCGAGGGGCCCCATATTGATACGGCTGATACGGCGGTAGCTTCGCCCTTGTCTTTCTTTATTCCCGCACAGATACGTATATACAATGTGTATGTTTCTTTATTTCACTTCTGTCGAAATTAATGGACATAATTGAACCCGTGTAAGCTGTGTCAAGTGAAACCGCCGAGTTAAAATTCATATGCTTCAATATTATGCTAATGTTTTTTAACATATTTTCAAAAGAATATTTGTGTCCACAATTTGCTTGACGTAAACAAGTATATCATTTTGCAGCCATTTAATTTGCATGCAGACAGCTTTATTGGCGTAAACGATGCTGATGACACGCTCCATGCCAGAATGCAACCAAATAACACGAATTATTGTCAACAAGGGTAGAAATATAGCTTATTTTATTCATGAAAAAATTAATAATACAAAGGGATTACTCTTAAACTTCTCGTCATTTGTCGTCGTTTTAGACCTTTCATTCCCTATTTTTGAAGTGAAACGTTTTTTATCGTCGTTGGAAAAAAGTCACTTTTTCGGTTACGCGCCATCTTGTTTTCTTGCCCCTACCACGATTCACGGTCGACTCGACAGGCTTTATTTATTTAACCAATTTCTGTAAAGTTGCATATAGTAGATCATTTTTCGAAAAATAAGGGCATTAAGAAGTTTCACTTCTTACGTGTGTACAGTAGTACAACCACACATTTTTTTTTATATTTACGAGAATTACATTTTTTATTGTATGTTCAATTGATTTTTGTGAAATATATACTACTAGCTTCTGCCCGCGACTTTGTCCGCGTGGAATAGTGAAAAATAATGACCCCGATTTTGAAACATTCTTCATTAGTGCTCCGATCCTATTGCTCTTATTGACTATTTAACACTGAAAGAATTTTTCAAATCAGACCAGTAGTTCCTGAGATTAGCGCGTTCAAGCAAACAAACAAACTAACTCTTCAGCTTTATATAATAGTATAATATATTATTGCAGTTTTAAAGAAATCTTTTTTCTGTCTTTCTTCTATCTAAAATTTAACTTTTTCGGGTTTATCGGACGGACAACGTGAGGCGTTTTTTTTTTATTGCAGGAGTTCAGCAGACAGGCGGACGGCCCACTTGATGGAAAGCGGTTACCATTGCCTATGGAAATTTGCAACAACAAAGGTACTGCAAATGCTCTCTTAAAGGAGACTGGAACCTGGCTAATGCCGGAACACAACTGAAGGTTGTTATGGCGGCAAACCATACACCAGGGGTGATAACCATCCACTCGGGCAAACACCGTACCACCTAGCTGTGGGTTGTTTTGTCGCCTCTTACGACAGGCTGCCCGGCCGCAGGAAATTGTATTCTTTCTCCGTTCCTGCATGGATAAAGCGTGGCATTATAGACAGTATAATTGATTGCATGAATCATCTGTGTGTTGTACCACGATGGTCTTCTATCTTAATTCTTGTGACACTCTCTAATAATTTCGTATTTAGGTCGTTTTCTAAAGTTAAATTTTTTAACTGCTCCATTAATCAATCCTAGTATCATTATTCCATAGTATTTATTACCAAATGCTTAATACAAACAATAGCCAAGCAATTTACCACAAAATATTGTGTTCAATAAGAGACAAGGAGTGCAAAGTTGCGTGATTTATTGCCGGGATTATGGGAGAGGTTCGTTTTAATGTGTTATGATTTATTAGGTGTCTCGGTGGGGTACGGTAACTTAGGATAATGTAGGCCCCGCGGATAGAAATTGCGGAATATCGGAATGGATGGCCTTAAGCTGGCGAATATTATCTATAAATAATATCTTCAGCGTAATATGGGTCCAATACGACTCTTTGATGGTAATCAATGATTGTAGTTCAAAATTCATTTCAAAATGCTACAGTTATTTAACTTGCAATGGATGTACCTATGTATGTATCTAAGTTCGGGTGGAATCTTGCAAGTTAAATTTAACCAGCTTCCCGAGCTGAAATTTTGCAAGCATAATGTATATCGCGTGACAATGCAATAATATGGCACCATGGAGTTGCTCTGATGATGAAGTCGGAAGGTGTCCATTAGGAACTCCTGTACTAAACAAGATAAACCCGTCGTATTTGGGCTCGTTTTACTTGTCTTGGCTAGCACTCTGCTGCTACATGATATCCAGGATCTTGCTTGTATTTCAAAATCTTTTAAAAAAAGATTATTATTGCGTGAGGCAGACGGCCCGCCTGATGGAAATTTTCCCCAATGCGTTACCGACCTCTAAGAAATTTTATAACACCCTTCTTAAAGAAGCCTAAGTCTACTCCAGATCATGGTTTTACGCAGAATAAATGTTTTAGAGAACTGTTGCGTAGTTGAGCGTGGTAGCTCAAGGAAATGGGGGTGAACACCCCCTCACTGGCGAGCGGTGCGGTTGTAAAAGTGAGGCGTTGGCACCAGATCAAACAGTTCCTCAGAACACTCCCTGTTGTACAGGCGGTAAAATATGCAGAAGGACGCAGTTATCTCGATGTGCAGGTTTCATCACAATGTTTTCCTTCACCGTTAGCACGTGATAATCGTAACAGTATATACAACAAGTGAGAAAACTACCTAAGTGGTGCATGCGGTCCGGCCAGGATTCGAACCCGCGCCCCTTAAGTTTAAAACACGTACGCTAGTTATTATGCTACCACGACTTTTTGGCCCATAGGTACTCATAAATCCCAGTTAACAGTTAGATAATAAAAGGTTAATTTATAGCGTATTATTTTATACTAGTGGTCACGCTGTGGTCGAAATTCGACTATAATAATTAATTTAAATTATAAGTTTCAACATTATTAAGGTTCTGTTCTCAAAGTCTATATACTTCTATTATCACAGAATTCACCAAGGCTACACTGTTAATTTGACTTTAACAATAAACAAAAGAGTATATGCGTGTGTCAAATTACATGGTTGTGTGTGTAATGTTTTTTATTGATTTAATGTATTTTTTATGCATGATTATTATTTCTTCACTCCTTCTCTATATGAACTATAAGTATGCGAAATTTCATACTCCGACCGCTTAATTTTCTTAAAAAAGGATACACAGTTTTTGCTTCGCTTATTAATATACAGATTCTAAGCATAAAATAACAGTTTTAAAATATATTCTAACATGTGTTTGTATCCCAATTATTGCACTAAATGTATTTACCCCTTTTTAAAATTGTAATTTTTCAATAAATTTTAATGATATTTAGCTAATAATTCAAATGTTAGTACCCGGAGATGCATGGTATGGTTTTATCTTAATTATCGGCCTCATTGTGTGTAACAAAGACTGCTGACCCCCTGTCAGCCGTTATGGATGGCCGGCCTTTCTGCTTAATACATTACAAACTTTGGTAGATAAAAAGTGATTACGGATGCACCCTTTTCAGTATAGAAGAATAATGTAGGTGTGAATATTGTAAGGTCATTTTCTTCTCTATGCCATGATATTATAGCAGTGTGGTAATAATATGGTCCCAGAGTTGTATGTTGTATATATAATACAACTAGGGTTTACCCAAACTATATTCTTTATTCTTTATTGTACACAAAAAGTTACATACACAATTATAAAACAGTGGTGATGTACAAAGGCGAGCTAAACCCTTAAAGAGTTTTCTTCCAGCAAACCTATGAGTCTAGTGAGAAGGGGTGAAGCAAAACGCAGGGTTGTGTACGCTAAAGATATTTTACGTTATAACATATAATATAAATAAATTATATACAATATACTTATAAGATATATACATACATATATAATTTAAAATATAGACATATAATGATAATTTAACATAGATTCTTTGACTTTTTTTTTGAAACTCCTCTCCGATGAGCTATATCGGATCGTATGTGGCAGGGCGTTCCATAATCTAACCGCGTGGACGGAGAAAGAACCACTATAACATGCCGAAGAGTGTGTGGGCGCTTTGAGAAGAAGGGATTTAGAAGTTCTACTATAGTTCGTGCCTCTTGTTTAAATAGCAGGCGTTAATGTATTAACCTGTAGGTTACATTGTATTAAATTTTTATGTTAGTGCGATTTGCCCCCGGACGATTTACTTCATATTGTATCGCATATTCTCCGTTTTTGTACGAATGTGTAAGATAATTTTTGAAAACGACAGTGACCAGTTTCCGTCCCAAGTTACTAACGCTAATTATTTTATTTTAATCACGTTATTAGAAAAAGCTTCTTTACGAAAATTGATATTTTTCAGCAACTCTGAAAATGTCAAAGAAGCAAGTGATGTGTGTAAGAATAAGTCTAAATGGCGCTCTGTTATTCGTGCCTACCCCGCAAAGGACCTGGCGTGAAGTTATGTATGTATATAACTCTGAAAATAAGAACAAATGATATATAAAGCTGATGAGTTTGTTTGTTTAATTGAACGCGCTAATTTCAGGAACTACTGGTCTGATTTGAAAAATTATATCAGTGTCAGATAGCCCATCTATTGAGGAAGGCTATAGGCTATATATCATCACACTAAAGCCAATAGGAGCGGAACATTAACGAAGAACGTTTCAAAGTCGGCGGGTTTTGAAAACAAATTCCACGCGGACGACATCGCGAGCACAGTTAGTAATACTATATTCACAGACATTAATTATTAGACCATAGTGAACATTCCTAGACAAATTAATAATAACTGATATGAGAATTTAATATACCTTTGGCAACACTCGGAGCAGGATAGCTTTGAGCTAACTTAGAAACTAATATGAGGCAAACTTAATAGATGTTAACGCTCCAGCTGATGTTAGTCCAATAACGAATATTGATTCACTTGAACTGCGGGGCTTGGAACATAGCTATTTATGAAGACATGACTTCTCTGTAACATCATCACCACTTAACTGAACATAGGTGAATAAACGGTATAAAGACCATGAGGTGATAAGTTTTATATAAAAATAATTAAGTCAATTCATTTGCTTAACAACATGGTACACATTAGATGTGACGACTAGTCCGGTAAAGCCGGTTATCCGGCCACTACCGTAGTCGGCTCTATTCGGCAAAGAGCGCCGACTATCCGGCTTCTTACTTTATAGTTTACTAGCTGTGCCCGCGACGTCGTCCGCTTGGAATTTGTTTTTTAAAACCCCCGATTTTTAAACATTCTTAATTTTTTCGGGTCATTGTTTTACACCTTGGGTCACATTATTGGACTTTTAGTAAGGATCCCTATTTTTTTGAAAATAAAATATAGCCTATAACGTTCAAACAAACAAACTCTTCAGCTTTATTAGTATAGATAATCTATACTTTACTAATACATTGTAATCGATACAGGAGACTTTATTTTTGATATGAATACATTTTAATTGAGCTCTTTCAATGTAATGAACAATAACAGTATCTTTAAACAAAAATATTTTAATATTTTACACTAAATATCAAAAAACCCACACGGTGGTTGCGGCTTGCGCGCGAATCAGCTGTAAACGAAGCGTCACGGAAATCCCCGAAACCGTAATCGGCTTGGTCGGTTAGTCGACCTCTTTATAATCGACTAATTGTGTTGTCTAGTTGTTGCTGAAACAGCAAGCCCGATCTCATCCTCCCAGCGCTTGCTCTGCCTTCCCCTACTCCTGTTACCAACCCTTGAATGCCAGTGGGTCACTTGTTTGCTCCACTTTGGAAACTTGCTCCTGAGCATATGCTCTGTCCATCTCCATTTCTGAGAAACAATTTTTGACAGTATATCTGTTAGTTTTGTTTTAGCTCGTATGGTTTCGCTGTTTACTTTATCTAACAGTTTGATGCTCAGGATCTACGTCCCATGGCTCGTTGGCAAGTTCTTCGTTGGTCTCTGTGACTTTTGATCAGAGACTATGTTTCGCATCCATGTTATACATAGCAGAATGCAAGTTTTAAATACGCATCTTTTTAATTGCCCTGCTTAGGTCAATAAGTTGTTAAAAGTTAAATAAAACTCAAATACTAGTGTAAATAATTTAATTATTTTTAATAGCACTCCATAACATTCACTATCACAATCTTACATAACTTAGAGCCGGCTTCAATCGCCAGATAAAAGTTATTCATAGAATAAAGTATAAATGTCCATGCATGTGTAAAACAGTTGAACGGTTTAACTTTTTGAATTCACTCAGGTTATAATTTATTTGACTGATAACTTTTATCTGACCATCAAAAAACCAGCCCTTACTGTGATAACATTAATATTAATTTACCAAATTTTTTAATGTAATTTGACATAGATACATAGTCTCACTAATCCGGCACTAGTAAAAACTAGGGGTCCCGGATTGTTGGATTGTATAGAAAAATTAATAATATTGTTACCGACAAAGAAATGCGCACCTGTTTTATTACCCTTCCCGCATTCGGAGTTATTTTGTTTACTTCGTGCTTAAAATTTGCAATTAGACAATAGCCTATTGTTATTGTTTTCGACTTTGCTGGCCATTCACAGGAATAATTAACCAGGTGTGCAGATTACGGTTTCTCGGAAACCTCAGTCTACGCGGCCCTTTGTTGTATTGTATAGTTAGTATAAAACAATGCCCGAAGGGAGGGGTAAGGTAGTCAAGCGACGATTACGATATTAGCAAGACGTATGTAGTACATTCGATAAGCGATATAGTGACAGACTTTGCGCGTGTTATTGGATCGTGTAGTTTGCACTGGTAGTGTCTAGTTATATTTGTACTTATGTTATACGTGTTTGTATAGTTCTAATAAATTGTTGCATGCATGTTGCCGTGTACTTGAAATATTTAGCTACATTATTTTCAACTTGAAAATAACAAGTAAGTATGTACGTAGTATTGTAACAATTTTTGGGGTTATATTGATGCCGGTGCGTCAAGTGCGGAACGAGAGTAGGAGACGTGAGCGGAGGCTGTTGGATTATTGGACGTACCGAACTAATTAAGTGACGGATTAGTGAGACTCTAATGTATATACATATAACATAAAATACTGAAATAAATTGCAATTAACAATTTGAGACCGCATTAAGAATGACACTGCGTTGCTTCAAATATTTCAGATAGTCCTAAATTTTAATTGAAATACGAACTCATGCCCCTGCTATACCTAGGTTAATGTTGGAGTTAGTGACTATGTCCAAAGGCGACTTAATAGCATTAAAACTGGCATCGTTAATTAACTACATTAGTGATACCTAATATTTTCTTAAGTTTTCGCAACTTGTACAAGTAATAAAACTACGTTTTAACGGTTTAATGCGCGGTAATTTAATTAAGACCCAAATCCAGCAAAAACCAACTACCAGACCGCAAGACATTGTGAGCTCTTATTTCTATTTCTTCTTATTATTATTCAAGTTGAGCATACATACTTGAATTGTTTAACTTCAACATAAACATTACTTTTGCAAGAAGCGAAAGTAGAAATTCAATTACGTAAAAGTCACAAGATTCTTTCATATTATATTAAAGTGATTATTGTTGAAATTACTTCAATCGTCATGTAATATACGCACCCCTTAGCAAATAAACTATCAAGAAAACAATAACCTAATTAGGAACTACGGTTAAACTTAAAATTAATTTTGAAACTTCTAAAAAATAACGAATAACGTTAAGGGTTTCTACAACTACAAACTTAATCAAAATTAGTTATAATTCAAAATCTAATAGACATGTGCTTAAAAGTACTCCTTGTCCTGTATGTAATAAATCAGACACTTTCTCATCCAGATTTGAAACTATTCGAATATATTTTATCTCTTTCAGACCTCTATCATCTTAACCCAATTTTACATCAGTATAAATTATTATTATTTATATTAGTGGCGTAAATAACACCTCCAATACGTTCATCCTCCAACAAGTCCCTCAATAAAAATAATTGCAGTACATTGTCTTAAAATTTTATCAGGTATTACAATAGATATTAATTTAAATTACTTCTAGTAAAAATACTCTTGCAAGTGACATTTTTCACCATAATATAAATAGTAAATATCCATGTGTATGTGTAGTATCCAATAGATGTGTGTAAAACCGCTAAACATTTTTATAACTCTATGAGAGAGCACACACACTCTTGTTTATATCTATGTTCTAATCAAGAAAACCTTTATCTTCTCAACTAATCTTAACAAGGCAACCAGAAACAAACTCTTATACTACAAATATGTGTAAAAAAGTCACACGGAGCAATGCAATAAAACCCCTAATAAATGGGGTCGAAGGACTGGGCTGGAAATGTTTTTAATCAAAACTTCCATACCTTAGAGAGTAAATCGATAAAGGATCTTAATGCTAAACTTGATGTCCAAATCTCGACCCGGTGCCATAATTTCCTAGTATCTCGACTACAAAATCCATATTTAATCTTATAAATATGAAAGTCATTCTGTATATATGTGACACTTTTAATGCAAAATCATATTGATTTTGTTGAAATTTTGTATTATGTATAGTTTCATAACCGAGAATAGCCATGAATAGTTTTTGGAATAAAATCTTCCGTGAACGAATAGGGTCTAGGTAAAAATGTAATGCACTATAACCTATATGTAAATCCTGAGTAATCACAAACGCTTACTCTTAAAATAAACTAGAGTTCTTCGTGAACCATATGCCAGCAAAACGATCTCTTGTTATCTCAGAAACGTGTATTCACATATCGCGGAGCATATTGTATACTCTTAAGCGTGGCTTACCAATTTGAAATGGACTATCAGGCAAGATTATTATATACCGTAACATAAATTTCGCCCATATTAATATTGAAAATTTCCATTATTAGAACCATCACTTTGTCATACACCAGGAGTAAAATTCTCAAGGCTACAATTCTCATACTGTAAAACGGCGTCTACTATAACCACAATAGGTTTGAAGAGTATATTCTTGATTGCAAAGCCATCACATTCTATAGAATAATTGTTGGCAGCGTGAATAATTTCTTATAAATGGGTTGTCTCCCCAAGTCTGAATGAAGGATAAACCAAATCAAGACCTTCAAGTCTTGATATCAGAAATTCTTCTGCTTCCAATACCATCTCTTGATCGAAATGCGACTTCCAGCCACCTGCTTCTCCTAGAAATAAAAAAAAATAACTCTCAGATTACACTCTCAACGTCGTATTCTTGCTTTCTGCTTCAAGTTTTCTACGAAATAAATACTTTATTAACTTGTTTATAAACTTAATATAAGTGGTACCTGAATAACTAAGGCACCTAAAAGCAAAAAAGCTATTTCAACTACATGATAAGGTAATAAGATAAGAGCTATTCCAATGAAGTCATGGGAATAGGTCACAGAAACCATGTTTATTTATCGCTACCACTTACCTAGTAGCGATAAAGAAAACATTGATACCCGGACATTACATAGTAATATAATACATATCAAACCAATCAGTAAAATATTGTTCCTTCATACCTTTTCTAATGAACTGGATTTCGTTTTTGCCATTCCCAGTAGTGTTGTTAACGTTTTCGTTCTTCCTTAAGCTGTTGAAACTAAGATACTCTGCGAGTTCTTTGATTTTTTCATCTGAATAAGTTTTGCCCAGGAAATGGCTTATACGAGAGATTTCTTTAGGCAAATCCTATGAAAAGAGTATTATTTTTGTGAATTATAACATATAATTTCCAGAAGTATTATATTTTTAAATAAAATATTAGAGTAGGTACAGCTGTCACTCTGACCCCGAAACTATTTTTCATTCCATGATTAAAAATATTTATCGTTGCTAATGAAAATTAGCAACATCAGAAGTGTTGAGGAATATAATGGGCTAGTTGTTTCAGCCATAAGAAAACCAGAAACTCTTAAGACGTTACAGGTTATATTGAAGTTTCTACCGACACAAGCGTTTTATTTTATCTTCAACGTTATTTTGATTACTTTTATCATTTCTACACACACATACAACGTATGAGTCTATGCACGATTGTCTAAATAATGAAGTTCTAGTTTGCATGTTATTGTAATAATGTAAAATATAAACCTATCTAATACATGTATGAACTCTCAGCTATTATCAAAAAATTTCATTGTAATTATGATTAAACTATACCTTGATCAGATCTTCATAGAAAACTAAGTGCAAGTTGGGATTATGCCGTTGTATCCATGCTTCATTTGTGTGCGCGATTATCGGTGTCCATGGCACTGAAAATAAGATTATGTATTACGAATACTACATTTCTTTAGCCGTCTATAGGTTGCTCTGTTTCTACTTTTGTGGCTTTTATCTCTTTCAACAATACCCGAGCAAGGAGATTAAATTTGCCGCACCACTAAGCATGCCACGTTGTCCTGAATACGCTCTCTTCAATCAAATTCGACCACATATTTTGATATTGTTAATGCCAAAAGGCGAGCAAAGCTATTCCAATAAAATGCAATACTCACATAAGTCTCGTTTGAAGGCCTCCCAGTAATGATTGAAATTGGCTCTCATAAGGGTTTTCGCGACCATCTTATGGAGATAATAATAAGATACTGCAACGTCTCTGGGATCCCTTGCTACATATACAACTTTTGCAGTATTAAGCAAGTTTGGTGGTAACATGGATAGTGGTAAATGTGTTTTTATAAACCGCGGTGATAGGGTCTCCTCGATTCGCTTCCAACTTGGCGTCTTGACTGCATCTGCCAGGCCTTGGAAATTGGCTAAGTTCATGAAGTTCGTCTTTATCAGTTCATGTGCAATATCAGGGATCATCGATGTGATTCTGTAACCGATGTGTCTTTTTAGCGGTAATAAAAATTTGACAGCGCGGTAATTTTGATGGTCATCTTGTGGAAAAAAATAATATCAATTTTTTACGGCCGAATGTGTTAAGTGTTCGACGACAATCTCTTATAAAATCATAATGTGTTCTTCTGTGTTTTACTGCTATTTTTCTTAAAAATTAGTTTTTACATTTCTACCAACAAAGTTGTGTACAATTGTGTAATGGTAGAGCTACTATAAATATTAAGGTATCCATACAATAAAATGGGGAAAAAAACGGACAAGTGGAAAAACGAATCGCAACGGACAAGTAGAAAAACGAATAGCAACGGATAAGTGGCAAAACGAATCGCAACGGACAAGTGGAAAAACGAATGGCAACGGATAAGTGGAAAAACGAATCGCAACGGACAAGTGGAAAAACGAATCGCAACGTACAAGTGGAAAACGATTCGCAACGGACAAGTGGAAAATCTTCAACTGACAAGTGATAAAATGAATCGCAACAAAATTTTAACTTGAAGTTTTACGGGCAGATTGTTAATGTACTTGTCCAATTTTTTTTTTTGTTTGAGGCGAGGAAAAATGCTGACCGATTTACGCACTCTCAGGGCCGTCACTAGGAAACGGCGCGCATCCATCGGGGGCGTCCCGTCGACCCTGCGAACTGTTGGCAAGCTACGCTATCCCCGGGTGACATAGGGTATATTATATTTACAAAAAAATTAGGGATCATTACTAAAACTCCAATAATGTAGTCCAAGGTATAAAAAAATACCTAAAATCGCGTGCGCTGCGAAAACTATTGATGATAAAATAAAATAATGTACTACGACTTTGTAGAACACATCATTATTTACAAAAAGTATCGCGACAACATATATCTAACTATTATAGTTATGCCACAATAAGCGTTTTTTTATTATAAAAAATTAATTAAAATGCCGCCGCTAGAAAAGGCTTTTTATTTGTATCTTGATATTAATCCTTATCAAAATAAATTACTTCATATTCAAGACTGCTTCAATACCTTTATATAACTTTTTGAATTATTCAATTCGGACATTCCATTCGAAAGATATCACGAGTTTAAAAATGTAAGAATTAGTGACGGTGATCACGTGACTGTGACATCTTTTCGTGAGTCAAAACTCCATAAGACCCCCTCTATATAGAAGTTTCACTTCAAAAACAGTGTAAATAGGAGTACAAGACACAATTAGACTGCATTTACGCCTGACTTCGGGCGCAATGTCATACATACATACATAACTTCACGCCTGGTCCCTTGCGGGATAGGGTTTGACTGACATTGCGGGCGCAATGTCAGTCAAACGCAGACCTATTCATTATAAAAAAAAACAATAATATAATAGACCAGAATATGCCCGCGACTTCGTCCATGCTTGATTTGTAATTCCCGCGGGATTCCTGGGACCCAAAGCACCGTAGCATAGAAAAAGAATGTAAGCTATCGCTTTAGTGAAAACGGTGTTGGAATAAGCTAATTTTCGTGCACCCGAACAACAAAAAACCACTCTCGGGAAAATTCCCGCGGAATTCCCAGGATAAAAAGTAGCGCAGATTTTACGTGTAAGAATTTGCTTTCGCTCAGTGAAAACCGCATCGCAATCGGCCCAGTAGTTATTAATTATTAAGTAATCTAAAAAACTGCATCGTGTTTTCCGTTGTTTATATGGACTATTCCAGTTGTTTATTTTATTAAATAGATAACTATTAAATAATCTCTCTTTAATGACGTACAGGTGTCATTAGAGAGAGATTATTTAATACACTTCTTCCTTCGTTGACAACTCCTTCACAGTACAGGCTATCCGTCTATGGAACTCACTGCCACTCAATATCAGACAAGCTATGTAAGTATCCTCTTTTAAAATCATGGTTTTTAATTATTTTTGGTCCTCTCAGGTATAATAGTGCTGATTATTCTATTATTATGTATCTATTATGATGTGTACTATATTTATATTGCATAAAATAAAGATTTTTATTTACTTATTTTATATATTTTGAATGTTTTATATTATTTATTGTCTACACCGCCTCTGTTATATTTCAATATTTTCCTTACTTTAGGGGGTAGCCTGGAAAAGATCGCTTTAAGCGATAAGGCCGCCCTTTGTTCAACATTTATTGAATCTAGTTTTTAAGAACCTAGTTTTAATTTTGGTGAACAATAAAGTGTTTTCATTCATTCATTCATAGCTTCAATCTACAGACACGGCATGTTGAGAATTTTGTAATATTATAGATTTAATCGATATTTAGATGAATCAGCCTAAGGCGTCGTACAGACGAGCAGCACTTTGCTGTCGTCAGAGGCAACTGCAGCTGTCGGCGTTTGCCGTCGACACGTGGACAGCAAACGCCGGGTCACCGACCATTGGCGGCAGCTCCAGTATGAGCACAGCGCGCGCGCTGCCTTGTCAGTCGACTTCAAATACAATGAACGATTTCGTCTTTTTTTAAGTTTAAATCTACGGAGCAGAAGAAGCAACAGTATTTCTTCCTCGAAATTCATTTTGTTACTGTCTGTGTCTGTCTCCATACTACAATAACGTTCACGGCACACTACAACAATGCTGTCGATATGGTGGCCAGCAGTCGGCGTGTCGAATACTGCAGCAGTTGCTTTTGTCGACAGCTGAAGTTGGTTCTGTTGACAGCAAAGTGCTGCTCGTCTGTTTGACGCCTAAGATATTTGTCAGTAATTAATACTTACTCTAGCATAGGGAATCGGTCATAAAGCGGAGTTTCTTTAGATGCGTTGAAATTTAAGTGATTTTTTAAAAGCCATATCATTTCTTGTGTCCACGTAGTTCCTGTAACAACATTATAAGTATTTTAATAAAATGTAATTTAATGTAATGCGTTTTAATTGATGTATGGTTTGCTTATATAATTGTGTTATTAAGTCGTCGTACCATAATGGCTAGCGTAGGCTTCCCAGACTCAAAGAACGCGGGTTCGACCTGGCCGAAACGCATGCACCACCTAGGCAGTTTTCTGAACGAATGTGCATATTGTTACAATGACCAAGTGCTAACAACAGTGAAAGAAAACATCGTGACCCAATCTGCACATCGAGATAATTGATGTGTCAAACATGCCAAGCCGCCTTGAACAAGCGTGACGGGTATACTGTCCATTCGACAATAATCGGAGGCCCGAGACCAGCACTGGGATATTTATGGGCTGTTATTACGTTTAATACATTATGTGTTATTAATTATAATATTTTTATATGAATCTTGAATATGATCCTGAATTTATAGTATCACTGGAACATTTTTATACTTTAGAATGCAACATAACGTAACTTTGTAAGTATGTGTG
Organism: Dendrolimus pini; assembly: GCA_949752895.1. Taxonomy (NCBI): domain Eukaryota; kingdom Metazoa; phylum Arthropoda; class Insecta; order Lepidoptera; family Lasiocampidae; genus Dendrolimus; species Dendrolimus pini. Next base: position 3,499,008 of record OX457136.1, read on the forward strand.
TAGTATTATCTGCAAGAGTTAACTTGAGACCTGAGCGAAATGCGCGCTCCCCTCCCGACCCCCGCCTTCTTATCTCTCTCGCCATCTACGCGTCAGTACCTCGCGCTTACGTCATCCGAGCGAAGTCTCAAGTTAACTCTTGTGGGTTGTAGATCAATAAAGTTTTTATGGCTCTGCTACACCTGCATCGTAATACTTTAACTAACGCACTAATAACGTCATGATGCAGAAATAGCCAAAGTTTTGATGCGTTATTCAAGATGCGACATTATTAATGACGTTAAACATTAACTGATAACTCAGATGGTGGTGGTGAACTTCACCAATGTACATAGTTAATCGTTAGAGCGATTTGTTAACGCTATATATAAGACGCATTTGGACAGAGTCACTAACGTTAATGTAGGTGAAGCAGAGGCTTTAAAGATATTAGGAATTAATTGTAAAATTGTATTATAATTATATTAAGGACGCGTTCCGTTAGTAGCTCACAACGACCAAAATGCTCCATCGGCGTTCCACATGGCGACCACGATCGTTACGGTCGTGGCGAAAACGTCACTAATGACGTCATAACTTTTGATCACATAGCGCTCACAACGACTCATGTCAAGAGGTGAGTCGAAGTGGGCGTTGACCACAGATCATCAATTCTCTCTATCTCTTGACAGTGAAAAAGGCGCGATTTTCAAATCAATATTTGTGTATTTCGTCGTTTATGACATCAACGCTCCATAATCCACTAGGGTTTATGATAGTAAAGTCCGCAAGCAAGTGGAACGGGAAAAATCGCGATCGTGAACGAGCTCGTTGTGAGCCTCATCTAGAACGTAGCCTAAATGTATTAAAATTGTTTTATATTAAAATCTATAGACACATTATATTAGAATATACAGAATAAAACTTCGTTTGGCTTAACGAAGGTATCGACCGAGGTTGATACCTTTAATATTTTGAAAACTTTCATATCTATATATAAAACAAAATCATGTTTTTACGCCATTTTATAACTCAAGAACGGCTAGAACATTTTTTATTATTTTTGGTCTTCGTCTGGAATATATTATAAAAATGAGTAAAATATGATATTTATCAAAAAAAAATATCATTAAAAAACATCAGTCTGGCCATTCCTTTGTTATGAGTAGGTGTAAATTGGTGGTTATGGCTCACACATGAAAAAGTGTATTCTCCATACAAAATGTATGGGGAAATGAGTTTACCAACAGCAAAAATCTATATTGCTATGTATTATGTTTGCATGTTAATAATATTTTTTCCTATATAATTTAGTCTTTCAGGTTTCATAGCCTGGCAATGTTTTTTAGGTTGGCATCTTATTTATTAATTATGAATTATTATTCCTATTGGTTCGCTAATTTTTGCACTAAGGTAAGTTGTGACAGCTTGTCACAACTCTCCTAATTAACGGATTTTTTTTGTTTGTTTTTCTGGCAGTTTGTTATAAAAAAACTTGTTGTAAATATTCCAATACTATGCAACTGGCTTAGTCAACTAGATTATATCATGCCAACCGATGACATAGTGCCTCTAGATAGCTTATCGAACACCGCGTGATAATACTATACTATAAAAGTATGACATTACGTTTTTTGAGTATCACTTATCCTTCTAACGTCATAATTTTGAAGATCCAGCATTAAGATTAATAATATAATTTTTTTATCACGTTTTAACATCGGTACCGCAAAAACGTGATCTAAAGAGTTCAGTTTATTCGCTCTTCGACCCTAAAGAGCGAACAAACTGGCCACCGAATTGGAATTAAGAAGAAAGAAAGAAAAAAAATTTGAACTACATACAAACCAAAACATACTTATACTAGTAAATAAAACAATACAACTGTGAAATTAAGTTCTAAATTGGTCCTAATCAGCATGATACTGGTTGACTCAACCAGCGCTATAGTAGAATTATTTTCTCCGTGCAGTTTGGGTCATAGATAATCTGAGCGGTGAAGCGAGTATTTCGCTCTCTCTTCCACTCACGGGCCTTATGGGCAGGCATAGTGATACGCATTATTGTTGTCGATAAGCGTTATCGATAGTGTATTTAGTTTACACGTAGGTACAACGTATTTATTAAAATAAGAATAATAATGATTTAAAATAAATTATTAATTAGATATCTATGTATTAAAAAACAGTACAAAAGTTTAGAATGTAACAAGTTATAATAAAAATAAATATAAATAATTATATCTAAGTTTAAAATTAACAGCAAAAAAGATAATAATGATTTTTATAAGAATAATAATCTTTCTTTGATAATAATGAGTTTTTATCGATAATGGCGTTGCGCCCGTGCAACATGCTCACCGCCTTAGCCGGGCTGATTTATGACCCAAACTGCACGGAGAAAATAATTCTACTATAGTCTTCCGCAAGCACCGTTACAGTGACTCACGAATAGACAAAACGAAACAAACAAAAAAAATATGGCGAGTAATATTGGAAAACAAATACTAATATAAAAATTAATGCTACGAAGCTAATTTATAAACAAAACATAGTAGAATAAAGAAGGTAAAGCTTAAAAACTATAACAATATCGATACTAATTACGAATCTCCAAAGTCTCAAGCCCTCAGGTCTCTGGATTTGAACCGATTTTTATTTACCTCCTTAGTATATCAACCCTCAAACGTCTCACTGCTGGGCTGGCACCTTTAGAGAAAGTCGGGCGATATGCCTATTTACCACGCTTATTCAAAGCGGATTATATTAATCACAAAATAATAAGCCCGAATTGAGAATGTATATAGAACGTAACTTTGAATGCAATCAACAAAACTGAAACAGTTTATTTAATTGTAATATAGATATTTTTCTGGTGCGTTATATAATGTTATAAAACATATTTCAATCATTATTTTCCTCCAAATAACGAAATAAGATTCAAACTTGATTTATTCTGTTATGTTGTATTAATCTATGAAGAAGTTCCAAAAACAGTTACGTTCTAAGGCGTCTTATTTTTAATTTTAATGTTGCTACCAAAGGGTTTGTTGATTACTGCAAGTGAAATTAGTAGGGCAAAGTTATTCCATAGAATAATGGGAAAATTAAAAATTATAGAGAGAGAGAGATAACTCTTAATTGCACACCAAAACATACAATTACAAAAACAGACCATATTTTCTAGGCGATACAATAGGTGGCCTTATCGCTCAAAGCGATCTCTTCCAGGCAACCTAAATCAAAAACAAAATAGAATCAGGCGATGTAGGTGATGTAGGAAAAACTAATGGACAAATAAATACTCAAACTAATTTAACAAATAAATGTACAAATACATACATATATACATAGTCATAAATATACAATAATATATTCCAAAATACATATGTTATTATAATAAATGTATTGCCATGATTATATTGTGTTAATCAGACATAGCTATTTATGGACAAATAGTGTTTTCTGAGTAAATTTCTAAATGTTGGTATGGATTTGGCCTCACTGTAAAAGAATTATCATAATAGGATGAAGTGTGTGCAGGTGTCATAGCTTTTCGATACGTATCAGAGCGCAAATTGTGGGCAGTGGATAGGCGAAGGCATTTAAAACGTTCCTTAAGGTACTGGGGACTATTAGGAGTAAATAATATATTATACAGGAGAGTAAATGTATATTATATAGTTGCATTAATAAAGTAATTGAAATGATTTACTTGTAAATTTAGGTCAGGTTATAATTTATTCGACTGACAACTTTTATCTGATGATTGAAAACGCGGTCCTTGGTATTGCAATGCGCTAGTAATCACTTTGAAGCTTGTCAGCCTGTATCCAGCAATAAAACAAATATTTTATTAAGAGAGGGCGCGTTCCCACTATGTCGTAACGATTAATTTATCGTTGGACGACTGTCGTCTCTAGCTGTTCCCATTATAACGATTGTTTTTCGTCAAAATTTTATATTGTTTAACGACTATCGTATCTGACTGTTCCCATTGGATCCCGACGACGTGGCTACGATTGATTTGCCGTCACGATTTAGTCGTAACGATCTTATATCGTTTTACGACTGTCGTGCTAGCCGTTCCCACTGTCATGACAATCTGTCGTCACTGCAAAAAATGTCGTAGACGACAGTAAGTCGTGTCGTTCTATATGTGAACACCTCCATTTAAACATATAAGCCACAACACTTAAAACAACACGATTATCTGCCGTCACGACATAGTGGGAACGCGCCCTAAGCAAACTAGCAGATAATCTACCTGAGCGGTTACCACCGATCTACATTCCTAAGGGAGCAGATTTTTTTCCCAGTTCCTCGGGACTTTAATTGTTTATAACAGTTTTGAATAGCTTCATATTATAGCACACTAATGCTCACTCCCTCATACCAATGAGGGAGCTAAATGTAAAGAAAGTGTGGATAAACTCCCGTCTTATTTATTATAAGAATAGGCAGGTTTTATAAATGCTGGCTTGACTTTCAAGTGATGACATGGATACCAATGATCTCAAAATAAGGGATGCTGAAGGAAACGTGAAGTAGAAAAGAAAAAGTAAGAAAGCAGACTCCAAGGCTCCGAAGCCAACGCCACTGTGGATTAACACTCGAATGATGATGATGATGATGCATAAGAGGTTAAAGAAGAATTAAAGAATTTATCCGAAACAATCAACATATTATACAGAAACAATTTGATATCGCAAACAACTGCTGTAGTATAATACTGTGTTGCAGTTGTTAGCGTCTTCCAGACAACTCGTTTGTTATATAATTTAACAAAGAAAATTTGGAAATTTTCATTTTAATATTTCTTATGGATAGACGTGAGAATAGGCGTGTATATGTATGTGGTGTGTATGTGTGTACAAGTGAACGAGTGAGTGTGTGGTTACAGACTTATTAGACTAGAGTAGTCAGTTTAGTAAATTTTCTCTCTCTGTCTATCTCTCTCTCTCTCTCTCTCTCTCTCTCTGTCTGTCTGTGTGTGTGTGTGTGTGTATGTTGTTAGAAAAAGTGTCTTAAACTTAAGTCACAAGAAAAAAACGCGTGTGTTAGCTATTTTAAGGTTAAAAACTAACCCGATCTTGGAAATGTGATAACCCAAATATCATCAGGCCGGACTTCCATGTTGTATATCGCTTGTGCATGATTCTTAAATGAACCTGGCATCACATAACCACTTTTCCCGCATTTCACGAAGGTTCTGGTGTGTCCTGAAAATTTAAAAAAACAAAATATTTAATTTTATATAGCTGAATGCTTAATTTCCAAATATGTCATATAGAAATATGACGTAGATTTAAAGGTGGGTAAATGAAACTGTGCGGACTATATTGTTGGCGTGTGCATTAAGTCTAACTTTGAGAATAGTTAGCGTGGATGTGTTTCCTGGAGATCAGTGGACTGTTTTAAATAATTAAAATGTTGAAAAAAGACAAAGGCGACTATTTATTACGCAACTACGAACAGAAATGAACCCAAAAACAAAAGAAAATACAAATACTTAATCATAACTTAAATGCTGGTGTTGCCAACACTAATAAATAAATAAATGTTTTTTTAATAAACTCTAGGAGGCCTTGCACCTCCCATGACGTGGCTAAGATCTATTTTTTTAAATTTGTTAGTCGGTTTTTCTTTTCCAAATTGTCAAACATCAAACATGTAATGTTTGATGTTTTATCACGAATGTTTGTTTCGTATTTTTATGATGGTTCTTTTCCACCTTTCGTTTTTTTAGTTTCTGTTATATTTATAGTATATACACGTAACTACATGTCTTATCTATGTTTAAATTTATTGAAGTACTTTTTTGTGTCTAAAATATTTTTGACTTTATTAATTAATCTACAAATACCAAATACATGCATTCATTATGCTGAACTTAATAGTTCATTTCTTGCAATCCTACGAGTATTTATTTAAGTATTTTATAGTTGACAGATACATTGCTCTACAGACAAGGCAATGATTCAATTTTTTATATTATATTATTTTAGCTGAAGTCCAGCAAACAGGCTAACGACCCACGTGATGGAAAGTGGTAATCATCGCACCACTGCCGCCCTCAAAGAAATTTTATGACACCCTTTTTGAAAAACTCAATATCGTAGCGCTGTGGGAAGACTTCAGCTGGGAGCTTATTCCAAATCCCCATAGTACGCAAGAGAACGTTCTAGAGAAAGATTACAATAATAAGTAAAGTTATTGTTTCGAAGATTCGATGACAACTACTAAACGCAGTTAATAGTTAACAATAGTTAAAATTAGCTACTATTTTACAGTAAGATTACGAGAAGATCGCAATTAATTCGAGTGTGAAGGATAGAGGAATTCGAAAATGTCCTTATAATAAGAAGTAGTACGCTGTACAGTAGATAATACTAATTAATTTAAGTGTCAAACAACAAGTACTGTTACAAATTTCCGTCCTTTGCAATGCTAAAAGCACTCGAACTTTCAGTGCAAACTTTCAGTTCATATGCACTAATAAGTGTTATCACAAGCGTCGGTCTATATTTAATTGTTGTTTATTGGCTCATCAATGAAATAAGATTAAGTGGCAAGTAATTATCAAATATTCATGATAAAGAAGTACTGGATTACTCATCAGTTGTATTAGCAATAGCTTATGCTGGTGACATCTACTTCGTAGGTGATGTTCGCGCCATGCCACAGATGGTAGCAACAAAGGTTCCGGGTAAGGCCGATTTCTCTGTTAAGGATAATAGAAGAGCGAGGTGGATCGGCCGCCATCCCAAGACGGCGTAGGCACGCTAACCCATTCGTCATTCCTTGTTTCTTCTTGCAACAATCTAACATCTAAACGCGCCACAAACCAAGTCGCACTTTTTTATATCAAAAACTAATTGTAATTATATAAATTAATAATTAATTATATATTAAACTGTGTTTATATGAACCACCCGTTCAGGTGACATTTGGGATTGCCGCATTCCCCCAATTTTTACATAAATGAATAAAAAAATACATACGATAAGCAAGTTACGTAAAATACGTTAAGAAAAATATAGGTAATATTGTAGAGTTATAAATTCCACTATCGTATCAAATTGTTTTATAATTTACAAAGTATGTTAGTTCATGTGTACTTAAAGTAATAGATAATATGAATTACCTATTTATTGTCATGATTAACGCTTATTATAATAAATTCGATAGGTAGCGTACATGTATTCTACGACAATATTTTATTACATAGCAACTTGTGCCAGATTCCTATATTTAGCCACTCTCGCCTCTGTATCTTTATAAATATTTAAAATTACGACCGACTCCCTCCCCCCTTAACGTGTGATATATTTTGTGGATGGTCCCTAACCGGAGTCGGTTGAAAGAAATCTAATGATGCAACCAATTCTTCTTACTCACAAAACGTATCTTGATGTACATCTAGGAAATCACAAAGATATGTAAGTAGGTCGGCTTTATATCATTATCATATTATCTCAGTATTAAACAAACATTTCATATTACACAATGTTATATAATTATGCATAACACATGGTTATGAAATAAGTTTTTGGTAACGGGTAATATTTTGAAGTAACCTGAGGCATTAGTAGGCCCTTAACATGTTCTGAATGGATAACTTTGAATGGTTGAGAAGGTAACAAGATATTTAATTTTGGTAAGTCAACTATACCTACTCTGTTCAATGCTGATAGCTAAAGAGCAAAAACTATAAAGAATTGGAAGAACTTTTTATATTTTGAAATTATTATTTTAAACTCACAGTTATACACGTACACAAAGCAAATCTATACGTGAAGCAAAAACACAGATAAAACTTTGTACCCCTTTTTATCAATAATCATTATTATTAATAAAGTGACATTCATAAATTGTATATTTGTATTTAACTTTGAAACAAAGGTGACAAAATTGTGCAACAAAATGATATATGACAATTAAATGTTTAAAAACCTTACTAGGATATTAGAAAATTTGTATGCCAGTAAATGGCGAAACATGTTCCACTAGCATAAGATCTTGATTTTCATGTTTCATACAAATAAAGATTTCATTTCATTTCAAATGAAAATTGCGCGGAGGAAGGAGTATGAAATTTCGCACGCATAGTTTATGTAGAAAAGGATTGTAGGTGATAATACTTTTTAAAAATTATGCACAAAAATACATTAAATCAATAAAGAAACATTACACACATTAACATGTATTTGACACACACACATATACTCTTTTGTTTATTGTTAAAGTCAAACGAACAGTGTAGCCTTGGCTAAATCTGTGATTATAGAAGTATAGTCTTTGACATTAATTATTATGGTCGAATTTCGACCACGGGCGACCGCTAATTCTGTTAAATACACATCACGCACGAATGCTCAGGCACACATATTAAGGCACACTCGCAAGTACACGCTTTTACACTCGTTGAAATTAACATTTTTATTTTACATGACGCCTGCCTGGGTTGGTTTGCCTGGAAGAGATCGCTTTAAGCGATAAAGCCGCCCTTGTTCAACATTTATTGTACCTAGTTTAAAAGAACGCAGTTTTAATATGTGAACAATAAAGTGTTTTTATTCATTCATTCATAACGCGTTTAAATAATTTACCTAAGTTGCTACTTTATGTTCTGGCTTAAAATCTGTTTATACAAGTTTATATAGCAGTATTACCTCAGAAATTTTGTAACATCTCTACCCAAATGTGAAGAAAATAAACACTTGATTAGGCATGTAGGAAGAAATTAAATATAAAATATTTAATTGCCTTGTTTGGTTAGTTTTCACTAATTTCATTAATTACATTTAGTTTTACCTAATTATTACTTATTTTTAACTTTTAATAACACTTTATTTATAAATTATGTCCGGTTATGACAATAATAGCAATTTTTAAAAAAGTATTGTGTTTAAAATCATCAATTGCCTTGATTCTAATCAAAATAATTTTAATGTATTACAAATTATCAATGGACACACATGGAGGGTAACAAAGAGGGCAAAACACCACGGGTCCCAGCCCGAGAGGCCGTAAGCACGGAAGAAACCTTACACTTATTACAAAATTCAATTAACAATATTAATTTTGTATTTAGTTAATTTGTGCTTCTTACTAACTCAAGAACATACAAGAATTATACAAATAGAACGGAAAGCTTGTTACTGAAAACTCCTACGCAACTTTTATGACTTAATCCTTCACAGTCCAAGTAGTACACACACACACACATACATCTTCATTAATTAATGAGCAAGTCTATATGCTAAGGCTTGTAATTAGCAATACTTTTTATTTATGTTGTTAATTTATGGTGTTATTTGACTGTAAGGCTTACTAAAATAAATAAATAAATAATCACTCTTCTTATCAAACTTCTTGTCCATCCAAAGGTTGTCTGAAAGAAATCGCTAATAGCGATAAGACCGCCTTTTGTATTGTAAATTTTATTTCTGTTAATCATTTAACATATAATAACGAATATTCATTTATTCATTCATTAGAGTATCAAGACTTGAACACATTCATAAGGAATATATATCGTTTAGTTTTAAACGCATCTATTTCGATATGGACCGTTTAATGTCGCGGCACTTCTTTGGACCTCTCCGATGTATTTTGCATCAGATGATATGTATATTATAGTATGTACGCAATTCATAAATACTCATAGACTAGGTAAACTCGATATTTTAGAAACACCTATAGTCCATTGGAATCTTACAATTTAAGGACCTAATATTGCATTTATTAGAGGACGCAATTTTATTTTTGAGACATGTGTGGGGGGGTCAATAGAAGCTTAACCTCAAGTTTGTGGGGTCGCCACCCTTGTCCCCCGGGCGCCATCTTGGAAAAAGGGGTGAAAACACTTTTTTCGCAATATCTCGGAAACTATGCGTCTTACAAAAAATTTGTAAAGTCATAATTTGTAGCAAATTGTTTTGCCTACAAATATGTTTATATAACTTTTTGCCCTAAATTAAAAATTAAAGATAATAATATTTTTAATCACTTATTAGCTAGCTACTAATCGACTTTTCTTCGATGGTCCAGGCTGTGGCTCAGAATCTAAACAACGTCAAATGTGAAAGTTTGAGGAATGACAGGAGTTTAAATTGGAGTCATTATGATGTCAAGGATTACCTTATAAAAAAGATGTCCGTGGAGTAGGCCTACTGAGGATACCACGTAAAAAAACCGCGCCTACGGACTCTACCTCATAAGTGGCGGGGAAAACGGAGGACCTTTTCTACCTGCTTAACATTCGATAAGTTAAATTTGGTAAGTTCTAAGGTAAAGAAAAGAGTTGGAAATGAATTAAAAAAATCTCACTTTTTTGCTTATAACATCTTTAATTTTAATTTAGGGCAAAAAGTTAGATAAACATATTTGTAGGCAAAACAATTTGCTACAAATTATGACTTTACAAATTTTTAATAAGACGCATAGTTTCTGAGATATCGCGAAAAAAGTGTTTTTACCCCTTTTTCCAAGATGGTGGCCGGGGGACAAGGGTGGCGACCCCACAAACTTGAGGTTAAGCTTCTATTGACCCCCCACATATGTCCCAAAAATAAAATGGCGTCCACTAAAAAAATTCAAAGCTCATGTAACATTTCAATGAACTACTACTTTACCTAAAGCATCCGAGATATGCACCTATGTGTGTATCTGGATGTTTATATGTGTCATTGTTTACCGTTTCCTTTTTCAATATTTTGATTTATTATTAGATAAGAAGTCAGTTAATCTACGAAACTGTCGAGTTAAGCCCTTATCATCGCTTGGAAGACATCTACTTTATTATTTAACTTGTAAATTTCTGTTCAAACGATGATAGTGGTGTGACTCGTTAGTTTCCCAAATTAACTAGCGTCTTAACTAATGCCAAAGCAAACCAGATCTTATCATTATTTAGAAAACATTACTATTTTCGAGTTGATTTTCAACACTATGGACATCTTGATCATAAATCATGGAATGTACCTACGTATTTCTGATAACCTTGATGAATATCGATGAATGTGGCCTCTGTGGTTGAGCTGGTTAAGTCTTAGCCGGCCGAACTGGCTAGAAAAAACTCCGGGTTCAATTTTTGACATGGTAATTTTCGGAAACGACCTTTCTGTTAGTTACTATGGTTTGGGTGTCTGGGACGGCCCCAGATTGGTCCGTTGTATCCTTAACACAAGCGTAACTAGCTTAGCTTGAGCAATATACAATAGGTGTACTTAGCTGCCAATTATATTATTAATTATTATGATATACGTATTGAGTTAACGTTACTTTTATTCAGGAAAATTTATTACTTTCCGCAGAATACGGAACCGAAGTTTTCGCAAGCAAAGTTGCGTGGAAAGTAATATTTAATGGTATAATGTTGTATTCGTATACGTCATCTACATTTCGGGCACTAAAGTAACAATAAATTACGTTAATAATAATAAGCATGTAATAAAATACTTTTAACGGATTAATCGCATATATTTTTTACGTAATGGAGTATGATTTTGTCTATCGGGTGACGCAAGCGATAAATAGGATATAATCATATTTACATTGAAATCGATGTTAGGAAAATAGCTAGTGCATGGCAGCCCAGTCACAATAAAGTTCCCTAGATTCAGGTAACAAGCGTTCGTTATTTATTTGGCTACAGAATCAATAAAATAGTAATTGTAGATACATCATATCTCCCGGAAGAGTTAACTTGAGACTTCGCTCGGATGACGTAAGCGCGAGGTACTGACGCGTCGATGGCGAGAGCGATAAGAAGGCGGGGGTCGGGAGGGGAGCGCGCATTCCGCTCAGGTCTCAAGTTAACTCTTGCGGATTATATTTGACTAATGTTGTTTTATCTAATTTTTCATTTCATAGCTTTGACAACTACGGAGATTTATATCTCGCTACGTATCGACTTCAAACGACATCTGACTAATGATACACCCACCCGATTTTTTTAATTGCACGAGTTAAGCATACAGGCAATCGGCCCATCTGATTGGAAAATGGTTCGCCTGTCCCCGTCGCCTGTGGACATTTGTAACTAAGGCTTTCTTTTTATTTTATAAAAGAAAACAATGAATACTAAATTAGGTACTAAGGCTGTTGAATATGGCACCGCGCCGCACGCCCTTTGACTATTGTTGTTATCTCTCTACACAAAAATCGCGTAATAGCACGGTGACTACAAAGAATTCAGTCATTTTGAGAACAGTGCGATGCTTAATGACTTTTTTTATTGCAGAAATTCAGCAGACAGGTAGACGGCCCACTTTATGGAAAGCGGTTACCATCGCCTATGGACATTTACAACACCAAAGGTGCTACAAATGCGCTGCCGCTCTCGTAAGGGAGACTGGACCTGGCCACTAATGCCGGGAACACAACCCAAAGTTGTTGTGGCAGCATACTCTAGACCAGGGGTGGTAGCCATCTAGGAAGGCAAATACCCGACCACCTGGCTGGGGGTCGTTTTATCGTTTCTTATAACAGGCCACGCAAGAAAGACGTCTTTATTTTTAACCAACTTCGAAAAAAGGAGGAGGTTTCTCAATTCGACGGGATCTTTTTTTTTCCTTTTTTTTATGTATGTTCGCCGACATACTCCGTAATTTATGATCCGATTTACGTGATTCTTTTTTTGTTCGACGCGGAATAGCTTCCAATTGGTCCCCTAAAAATTTTACATAGTTTGGCCCAGTAGTTTTCATTTTATGAACATTTTTTATGAAAAAAATTCCTTTTCGTTCCATATGTACACCGATTACTCTGAGATTTATGATTACGTGATTCTTTTTTTGTTCGACGCGGAATAGCTTCCAATTGGTCCCCTAAAAATTTGACATAGTTTGGCCCAGTAGTTTTCATTTTACGAACATTTTTTTTCTTCCCGGTTCTTGGGACCTATATTTTTTAAGAAGCGCGGCACCATTCGTAGGTCCACCCATACATAGCTAGACACTAAAAAGTAACAAATAAAAAATAAAAACTTCGTTTAAAAAAACCGACTTCAAAAACTAAAATGTATAAAATAACTTATTTCTAAAGCTATTATTATTAATATATATTATCTAAAACAACTTAAAGTCGGTGCTTAGTAATTTGCAAAATATAGTAATTTTTATTATGTTTTACTTTTAGTTTTTTAGTTTTTGAAGTCTGTTTTTTTATGTCTTTCCAAGACGTTTTAAATTAGCCAAAGGGTTTAAATAAACCTATAAAAATATTATTTACAATTAATCAGTAATTATTAATTAATTAATGTTATTTAATTAATTATTAATAATAAACCTGTATTCATGTTTTGTTTATCATCAATCTAAATATGAATGTCCTGAAATTCTCTGCATTCTTTACATTAATACGGAGTTTCGGTACATTTAAATTTTAAACTGACACTCGGGCCGCTTGCATAACGATCGCCTTTAAATAAAATTTGTTAATCATATTAAACTGCCTAAATACGTTTAACACAAAACGTATTGACAGTTCTTTAAACATATTTAGCGGCAAATTTTGCGTTGTTCAAGACGCTAATTGTATTTACGGGTGCTAAATAAGTTTTGTTTCTTAAATAAATTTAAGCAACCTTATGCAAGCGGCCCCCAGTATATTGCTGTGCCGAAAGTTAATTCGATACAGCACTGATTTTCAGTGCCTAACATTTTCTTAGTATATACACATTACATTGAGACCTATATAAGAAATCTAGTCTGTTACTTATTAGTTTTAGATATGTATTTATTACTCAAAATAAGAAGAAAGTTATATACATTTATTAAATATTAACAATAATAAATAAAAAATGGTATATATGGTAATAATAAAATCGTTTAGTACACACAGTAGTTTTTATATATATCTGTACATAAATAATTAAAGTTACCGAGTTGGAAGTGAGCTAAATAATAACCTTATATTTAACCTACCGGCTACCCGGCTACTGAATAATGTCCGAAACGTCGCAATACAACTCAAATAAAATTCCACGCTTAAATCCGTTAAAAGGTAGTTTTAATCAGTCCTTTTTAGTAGAGTTAGTTCGTGGACACACATTCGCAAAATGGTAAATTAAAGGCTTAACGTTATCGGTACTTCGCGATACATGGTTTTAGTTTTTAGCGGAAACTAGAAGAGTGATGTTTCCTAGCACAGCTGCAGTTTCATTTTTCAAATAAGCAAATAGTTGTAGAAAATTCATTGACTTTATACGAAAAAAATGTTTATAAGTGAAAATTGTTTAGTGAAATAAATATCATTTGTGATAACGGCAAGTACTTCATTGTATTGCGTCAGTCATATACTTTAAATTTAGTTGTATCCGGTTAAAAAAAATATTAGCATTTCCCAGTCAGATAATAGCTATCTGTTACTTGGCTATCTTATATTATTTCAAACAAAACTCGAAACTAACAAAACAAGAAGTAATTATAAAAACAACAAAACAAAACTTACCTCTTTTTGTTTACATTAAAACACAAAAGTACAAAACAACACAACACGCAGAAAATTCAAAAGACGCACCCATCACACATTTTTTTATCAACTTATCCTCTTCTGATGTTACATTCTTGATTTCATACGGCAAATCTATCCAACTAGGCATTTTGATTATTATTTTATAGTAAGCTTTAAATAAAATACAATAATTCAAATAAAGAACATAAAAATTCCCGGGTATTCTTTTTTAAATGTCAATATTTGAAATGATTATTTTTAATCTACTAACTATTCAAATAGCTTTAATTAAAAAATAAAAACAGACGAAGGAAACACGAAACAATGTGTCTATAATCGCGCGTTTGACGTACTGTGATAATTTTTGGCGAACGTGCTCTTTTCAATAAATGGATACATCGATTTGTAAAGATATCGATTCATCTGTTATTCTGATAACGATAGTTAACGACAGATAACAAAAACACCTGATTCTGAACAGTTCAGTTGAATGTTTGGTAAAATAAAGAATTTTGTAGTTAAAGGTTAACTCTTTCCGTGCATGCGGGACTGCCTAATGTCATATTAGGGGCAGTATTCACAGGAGTAACCACTAAATTGAAGTCGAAAATATTAGTTGATATTTTTTGTCTTTGATATTTTTTAAATGCCGAAGACGCCAAAGAACTGATTTCCTATGACAAACCACAAAAGAAACATTCCAATCATTTTTCAGTAAACAGTTTAAATTTAGAATGAATACACTGCAATTACAGTTTTTAGAAATAAAACAAAGTAAAACATCCCCCTTCATGTTCCAATTAATAACAGTTTAAAAAGATATTGTAGTTAATTTGTTCTAGTGGAAGAAAAATTCTCTGAAAGCAGTTTATGTTTGTATATTATGTTGGTCCAACTCCACCCTTATAAGTATATACTTCAATCTGACAAAAATATAATTTTATGATTATATTGAAGAGTTTATAGAGGGTAGTGCTACGGCCTCAGGCTTCTCCATTATAATGATAACGCACGATAAACTTGCCATGTCTTAGGACAATTAAGAAGCTTCATACATCGGTGATATTGTATTATAGGTTATATTCAGACATTTCTGTCCATTTATCGTGATTATCGTAGCAATATGTGTACTAGGTCAGATAAACTGCTGAAACAACGCAATCTCCGATGGTTAGGAGGCTGGAAAACCGCGATTTAGTTAGACTAATAACGGCTTGTGCTTTATAAAGCCCAGGTGAGGCCGCATATGGAGTACTGCTCACACGTGTGGGCCGGGGAACTCACCTACCAGCGAAATCCCCTAGACAATATTCGTCGTCGAGCCGTTCGTATTGTCGACGATGCCATATTCACAGACGGTTTAGATACGCTTGTCCTTCGGAGAGACTTCGCGTCTCTCTGCGTATTCTACCGAATATATAACGGGGAGTGTTCCGAGGAACTGTTCAAAATGGTGCCTTCGTCTTCTTTTTACCACCGCACCGCACGCCATCGGCTGAGAGTTCATCCTCACTTCCTTGAGCCGCTTCGCTCTTGTACGCAACGGTTCTCTAGAACGTTTCTCTTGCGCATCATGGGGATTTGGATTAAAAAAGGGGTTTTAAAAGGGTGTCATAAAATTTCTTCGAGTCCGGCAGCGCGTTGTTGACACCTCTGGTGTTGCAAGTGTCCATAAGCGACGGTCACCGCTTTCCATTAGGTGGGCCGTCTGCCTGTCTGCTGTACTCCAGCGATAAAAAAAATGAGACTACATTTAAAGAAATCATGTAGACTAACCCTTATTACATATCGAGTAAACATCAGAAAATTATAGCAAACACAAATACTATAGTTCAATAACAATCATTACTAATTTTTTTTCGATCGTGTGTAATCAGCTTTGATCATAAGGTGATTACTGTATACTTTATAGTGAGGCTAGTTTTTGATACTTTAAGGTCAAGGTTGAGGCCGTCAGACGATTGTTGGCAATGATAAGTGTCTTAATTAGGCAACAGTAACTAATAAACAATTATTTCTATTAATGAGCCTGTGTTCGATTTGGCTATTTTTAGCATATTTATGGCAGAGCTAGTTGTTGGCCGCGGCCTTACTCGGATATATTTAAAATAAGCATACCTCAGTAGTTAAAAAAGTTAAAATGTAGCCTTTTTTTAAGGATTAAGAAACTTCTTGCCCACTGTTACCAAGATTATGCTAGCTGAGTCTCTCTTACTTTCCATACTTGATTACGCTGACGCCTGGTATCTAGGTTTAACCTTAGAACAGCTGAATAAGCTTGGGCGGCTTCAGAATTTTTGTATCAGGTTCATATTTGGATTGCGAAAATATGACCATGTTTCCGAATATCGTAAAAGTCTCAAGTAGCTTCCTATTCATTTTCGCCGGAATACTCACATTCTCTCCTTTATAATATATTATTTACTCCTAACAGTCCCCAGTACCTTAAGGAACGTTTTAAATTCCTTCGCCTATCCACTGCCCACAAATTGCGCTCTGATACGTATCGAAAACTTATGATACCTGCACACACTTCATCCTATTATGATAATTCTTTTACAGTGCAGGCTGTCAAACTTCGGAATATGCTGCCACTTACTGTCAGAGAGGCCAAATCCTTACCAACATTTAGAAATTTACTTAGAAAACACTATTTGTCCATAAATAGCCATGTCTGATTGACACAATTTAATCATGCTAATACATTTATTATAATAACATATGTATTTTGTAATATATTATTGTATACGTATATTATTATATATTATATTTATGACTATGTATATATGTATACACTTGTATACAATGAACACATAAATACTCACACTAATTAGTTTGAGTATTTATGTGTTCATTGCCTTTTTCCTGCACCACTTAAATCGCCTGATTTAAATTTGTTTTTGATTTAGGTTGCCTGGAAGAGATCGCTTTGAGCGATAAGACTGCCTATTGTATCGCCTAGAAAATATTGTAAATATGGTCTGTTTTTGTAATTGTATGTTTTGGTGCGCAATAAAGAGTTATTTCTCTCTCTCTCTTTCTCTCTTTTCAATCAAAAAGGTAGAATTTCCAAAAACGCCGATATTCGTGTTCATTTATTCCAAACTAGAAGCAGGTGTATAAAAATTCGTACTTAATTTGAAAATGACGGATTTTCATACGAACTTTCATCCCCTTTTTCACCCCCTTAGACGTTGAATTTTCGAAAATACTTGGCATTAAGAGAAGTGGTAAGTGTGCCCTTAGTACGCAACTTTAAAACATTAATAAAATTTTACATGAAAATTACGCAAATAAAGACAAAAATATCGTGAATTTAACTACTATTTATTTTTTATTTATTTTTATAATTGAAACTGTAAAATAACATTCTAATTTTTTTAAATTAAATGTAACTACGGTATTTATGGATTTAGCCAGTGCAAAATATTCACAAATATTGTACTAAATATAATAACAACGCATAAGCGTCCCACGGCTGGGCTCGGACCTCCCAGTATAGAGGGACAGTTAGTATACCCGCCACGCTTGTGTAAGGCGGCTTGGCAGGTTTGACACATCCGTTTTCTCGATGTGCAGGTATCATCATGATGTAATATACACATATAGTTAGAAAACTGCCAAGCGGTACACGCGTTCCGGTCAGGATTCGAACCCGCGCCCTTTTAGTGTCAAACGCGTGTGTTAACCATTACGCTACCACGACTTCTTACTTCACAAATATTATACTTTTAGTAATAAGCTTTAAGTAAAACACTATAAGGGAGTGGCAGACCCTAATCCTAACACCTTATAACCTTAAACTATAATTAATTTTATTTTTTTACAGTTAAGAATATTTATTAGTATTGTTACACGCCGACAAAAGTGAATGCACGCCTGCAGTTTATTATCTTTTCGGCTTTTGTACTTCTTTTGTTTACTTCGTGTTTATAATTTGTAATTAGAAAAGCTTCCTATTGTGTATTATAATCCTTTATGATGGTCGTTAGCCAGGTGTGATTCTTGGAAAATTTAGTCCACGCGGTCAAGTATTGTATTGTATAGTTTAGTATAAAACAACACCCGAACGGAGGGGTGAGGCAGTCAAGCGACCATTACGATACGAGCAAGACGTGTTTACATTCGATAAGCTATATAATGACGGACTTTGCGCTTGTTATTGTATCGTGCAGTTTGTACTGGTTGTGTCCAGTTATATTTGTACCTGTGTTATACGTGTTTGTATAATTCTAATAAATTCTATAGTAATTCCAACGGCATTTTAATTCGAGTCCTGGAACTCGTAACAGTATTATACTGGCTATAACCAAATCTATACGTAGTCATATTTAGACAAGACAAAATTACTTATCTATAAAACTGAGAGAAACTGAAAACCGGCCTGAAATAATATTATTTCATTTATCTAATATTTGAATGAGATAAATTGTAAGATTACCTTATCTTGCATATCTGAATTGAGTGTTGTAGAATGAAGATAAGTGCGAGTCATATAAGATAGGCAGTGTTTCTTCCTTGTTAACTAAATTGTTTATTTACTGTTTAAATTAATCTACATACCTTACATAATCTTTGTTATTTCAAATTCAAAAGATTCTATCAAAACTAAATTTTATGAAGAACAGTTTGTGAAAGTCATACAAAGTCCTACGAAAAATAAAAGAAGTAAAAGTGGCGACTCCACTATTTAATAGAGTTTTGATTGTAAATCAGCCAATAAATAAACGTACAGCTTTAATGATGGAATATTTTGTATTTATTAATCAGTAATTACCCACCTCGATTTATTTTTAATATGCTTTTATTAGCTTCATACGTGTTAGTATGTAACGGAATCTTTCAAGTTAAATTTGATCGACTTCCCGGTTTCCGATTGTGCTGAAATTTTGCACGTATGTGCATATCGCGTGACAACGCAATAATATGGTAGCATGGAGCTGATCTGATGATGGAGTCGGAAGGTGGCCATAGGAACTCCTGTACTAAACAAGATAGACCCGTCGTGATTGGGCTCGTTTTACTTGTCTTGGCTAGCACTCTGCTGCTACATGATATGCAAGATCTCTAAAGCTTGCATTTAAAAACCTTTTGAAAAAATAATAGTTAAAAAAACTAAAAAATACGCTTTTATAGAAAATTCAACTAAAAAATGAAAAATAAATAATAATTTAAAAAAACTAAAAAAATACGCTTTTATAGAAAACCCAACTAAAAAATAGAAAATAATTTTTAATAAATTTGAATTAAAAATATTTTAAGAAAACATGATTTTATTGTAAAAAAAGCGTGGGATGCTTTTCAGGATTTTTTATTAAAATAATGAATAGGTTCGCGTTTGACCGACATTCCGCCTTATCTCAGGCGGAAATGCAGTCTAAGGTGGAGCACGCTTACCTAGAAGATACCTGTTCACGCGAGACTTTTTCTTATTTCTTATTCTATTTTTTTGTTGGGTTTTCTATAAAAGCGTGTTTTTTTAGTTTTTTTTTTAATTATTATATTTA
This sequence comes from Dendrolimus pini, assembly GCA_949752895.1. Lineage (NCBI taxonomy): Eukaryota > Metazoa > Arthropoda > Insecta > Lepidoptera > Lasiocampidae > Dendrolimus > Dendrolimus pini. The sequence goes on from OX457136.1 coordinate 3,518,956, forward strand.
ATGCACGAGTTCAGCAGACTCCGTCTATACTTTTATCCGTTTGTCTGTGTTCCCAATAATTAATTGAAGTTAATAAGAGTGGTAAAATCGTATCATATCGTAGTTACCTGTAAGATTAAGTCGTCAATACGTACTCGAGAGTCGAAAGTTGTAAGACACTGTGTAATTAGTAATTAAACTTCTAGGAGTTTTCCAACTAACTTTTAGATGAGGGAACTTACCAACTTACACCTGCAGCATTACTCAACCTTATTTGAAGTGTACAGAGTTGGTTTTAGAATGATGAGTAATTAAGCATAACATTGCATGGTTTAAGGTAAGTTTGAGTGACCTGAGAAAATCGGATGAGCGCTTTCAAATTAGTTAGAGACTTGACGAATAAGAATGCACGGAATGTACCGTTTAATAAAGTCCTTACTGAGTGTTTTGGGAGGGTTTGGAAGTTTTAGATCTGTTTATTAATAAGCTGTTGTTATCGCGAATTTTTAACGCTCTAAAACAGACGAAGTATGTTGGACACATGTCTACTGTATGATATAATGGGAATGTAATGGGAAGTTACATTGTCCAGATATATCAGTATATTAATACGTAAAGCAAAAATTTTGTACACCTTTTTACGCTCTGACGGAGGAATATACAATTTCGCACACTTTAGTTTTTATAGAGAAGGAGTGCAGAATGCTATTTTTTTTTAAATATGCATAAAAAATACATTAAATCAATAAAAAAAACCATACACACACTGCCATGTATTTGACACACACCCGCATATATGCTCTTTTGATTATTGTTAACAGTGTAGCCTTGGCGTAAACTCACTCATTTACTCATCATAGAAAAGTCTTTGACAACAGAAACAATAATGTTGAAACTTACAATTTAAACTAAGTATGGCCGAATTTCAACCACTGGGCGACCACTAGGTATCTAGAACTGATTTAACACGCCGATTCGGGGACACGTTACACTCCTCTCCTGCACATACCTTCTCATGGAGCAAATTATTCCAGCAGTAGCATATTGTTACGACCTACAGGACTCGAATTAAAATAAATGCCGTTGGAATAACAACAGAGTTTATTAGAACTGTACAAACACGTATAAAACAGGTACAAATAAAACTGAATGCAACCAGTCCCCACTGTATAAAGTGCACGATTTATTTAAACGCGAAAAGTCCGTCACTATATATATCGTAGTCGTCGCTTGACTGCCCCACCCCTCCGTTTGGGCATTATTTTATACTAAACTGTATATACGGAACAAAGGGGCCGCGTTATGAGTTAATCCGCCATCTGGCAAGCTTCGACGCAATGCAATAAAAATAAAAGGATTAGTTCGACTCTAATTACAGCCATAAAATAAGTACGATAACAATAGATGTTTTTAAAGTTTAAACACGAAGTGAACAAAAGAACTCCGAATGCAGGAAAGGCAATAAACGACGTTTTACGACATGCAGGTGTGCGTACTTTGTCGGTATGTAACAATATATACTCAAATTGCTATAAGACTTGCTACACTAATTAAGTGATATTGACTTGGATTGGTACTCTAAGCCTGTATTTAAAAGTTTAATCTTCAAATCAATTATTGGAAAAGATATTACATCATATAAAAAATAAGAATATATGGAAGTAATATAATGACGTTGATTTATAACAACATCAAACCGTAAACTCATAATATATTTATTTAGGTTTATGGCTTGGCAGCTGGGCCTTTAGACCAGATCTTAGATTACAATATAGTTTCTTTATTTTTTCAAGCCTATGTATTGCTCAGCTGACATGTAGGTTATCAATTGAAGCCATTCAACGGAGTTCTTGTGACAACTCGAAAGGCCACATTTGACTAGAGTTCACATTTCTCACAAAGACATAATTACTTCTCATAAACTATCAATATCCTACAACTATTGTTTATAGAGTAATTTTACACATTTTTAGAAAATAAAACTGCACAGCACAACATCTCCTTTTCGTTCCCGCCAAAAACTCCCGTAAACTCATTTATTTTAATTCGAGCCCTGTAGCTCGTAACAATATTATACAAAGATTTTCCCCGACCGGTCAATGTGGACTGTCTTCTTACCCTAGCTGATAGTAGGCATGTACATATATTATCAAAGTTTTTAACAATAAATAACATTAATCTATAATGTGGTTAGTCTAACATTCCATGTTTTGTGTTGCCTCGGGATCCCAGAATTTGGAAGATCACCGGCCAAATTTTTCTTTTTGTGTTTATATTCTTATATCCACCTGACATTATACCACCTACTGTGACATTGGCCAAATCAATGCAAACTGCGTTAGAGCCGTAACCCCTTAAAACACATCTTACCGCCCAACAGTAATATAACACTTTGTTAGTAATAGACACTTTGTTACATCTTAATTGTCCATTAAACTCAAAGACAATGGCTACACGATGTATTGTAGTGCAAATACTACACCACACGTGAAAATTCGTTAGATGTATGTATTCGCGAAAACAGAGTGTACTTTTGGAGATAAACAAAAAATGGATACGGTATTTATAATCTTGTATAATTAGTCCGACAAAAATAATGATATGTATGTGGTATTGAAATTAGTACAGCTGTTTTAATTTCGAATCAAATCTTTAATCTTCCTTTAGTTTACCATCTTAACAGCGTCTTCGATTAATACATCTTACTATTTATATAATACCATCGTCCTTCATCCAGCACGAGCTCTCAACCTACGCTACCATTCGATCGTCACTTTCTTTTTTCCATCACCGTCTATTGTTGATCTTCTCAAATCTATTCTTTCATTCATCATCTATCTTTTTTGCTCGCACATCATACACATCGTTCGAAAACACTCTCAACTACTCAAAACCACTATTAAGTTCAGAAATATTCACAACCCTACATGTATGGTGGATATATGGTGGATGTTCCACCTTTATAGACGATACAAACCAAGCGCTTTATAACGTATGAATTAATCGTGTTTCCGTATAATTAATTGTTAAAAATAATTCTCATAAAATTTATTTATTTTTGACATTATATGGAAGATTTCTCGTCTTCCATATAAGACTTGGGGCTGATGTTTTTCATTTGGTAATAGAAAAACACCACGCTTTTTTAAATCATCAATCAATCAATTAAACCTGCAATCAACGTCTTAATTTAAATAATATTTTAATCAGCCAAAAATGTGTTCCTTTTCAATTTTATATAAAAACTAGCTGCGCCCCGCGGCTGCACCCGCATGGTGATAGAAATTCGTTATATTTTGGATAATTCACACTATTCTACTTATATACATAAATACACTACATACTTTATAAATTATCGCCTTTGTATTATTCTGGTATGTAAGGTATATTATTGTAAAATTTCATCAAAATCCATGCAACTAATTCTACTGTATATCCGGCTCGTTATCAATCTGAAGATTTTAACATCGATAATTAAATTATGACTGATAAATGACTGTATTTGATAAACGAAGTTCGTTTTGTGTGTAATGCAACAGAACGTGCCGGAGCAAAGCTAGGGCCCAATTCCGCTATTACTATCTCGTCAAAATCGCTGGGCAATGTCTTCTCAATCGCAGGTTTGCCTGATTTCGCTAAACTGCTAATTCTAATGGCATGGCCGTGGCACCACTCTACCTTTATAAGTACAGTGTAAACTCAATATAACGACACTAAAGGCATTTCGTTTTATGACGTTATAGAGAGTTGTCGTTAAATGGAGAGAAGCCTGTTATTTTTATCTGAGGTCTTTTGCTGCATCAGTAATTTTGTTGTATTTTTTACTTATTTTATTTATACCTTGCGATATTGAGGCATCTTGGTAATAAAGGAAATACTTAGAAATTTCGGAATTTCTTAGAAATTTCGGAATTTCTTAGAAATTTCGTTATGCATGATACCGACAGTCGAGTTTATTACGGGTTAGAATAATAAAGCGATAGAACGTACACAGCTGCTCAGTTTTTACTAAATTTGGCAATTTAAAAGGTACTTTTTATTACTTAATTGTTGTCGTTTTTGAGAGTGGGTGTAATGCTATATATTAGATTGTATCATTGTATGGAAGACAAGCTGAAGCAACCAAAACTAAGTGATTTCGACGCTTAAAGGAGTTGGTAGTTAAATCGAGTGACGTTACATGGAGTTTACACTGTATTTATGAACGAAACCACGCGAAATAAATGTTAAATTTTTGCTAGCTTTTCAATATTCGTTTCGGCTGACGCCATTTCTTCTAGTGGTATTACCAAACTTTTTCTACGATTATTCTACTGCGACGATATCCAGAAGTCATTGTGGATTTAGGAGGTACGTAGGTAGGTATACGTTATAAATAAACTACTATATACCCATACTGGCTGACCAGTGCCCACTTCGCTGGGCATCAGAAAAAAATTAAATAATACTTATCATTAATCACAATCAAATATATCCTATGTCACAAAGGAATAATGTAGCTTTCCACTGGTGAAAGAATTTTCAAAACCGGTTTAGTAGATCCAGAGATTACCCCATACAACGTCACAAACTCACAAACCTTAGCACTTCATTTTTTTTTCGAGTTACCTACCTACCTTAGTTACCTACTAAGCGTATCCAAAATATTTCCCCTCCCGTACTGCCCGTACCCCAGTGACGCCTACATCGCATAAGCCTATCTAGCCGATTAGGGTACGCGGCGACCACGCAACTTTTTTCTAATACTTACATTTTTAAACTCGTGATATCTTTCGAATGAAATGTCCGAATTGAATAATTCAAAAACTTGTATAAAGGTGAAGGTGAAGCAGTCTTGAATATGAAGTAATTTATTTTGATAAGGATGAATACCAATATACAGATAAAGAGCCTTTTCTAGCGGTGGCATTTTTTTTTTTTAATAACAGAACACATATGTGGCATAACTATAGACATATGCTGTCGCGACACTTTTTGTAAGTGTGTTCTGCAAAGTCGTAGTACATTATTTTATGCTATCATATTGAGCTACGCTACGCAAACTATTGAGTTTGCGTAGCGCACGTGATTTTAGGTATTTTTTTTTTACACCTTGGGTTACACTATTGGAGTTTTAGTAAGGATCCCTAATATTTTTATAAATATAATATAGCCTATGTCAACCGGGGATAGTGTAGCTTGCCAAAAGTCCCTGGACTCGACTCCGTCCAGGAAGCGGTACAAGAGGATGCGTCCCCCTGGCCCTGAGCGGCCACTGTCAAAGTCAAAGTAATTTATTTTGTGTATGCAGGTTTGAATATGATGTCCATAATGATAACAAATAGGTATCACTGTATCCTGCCTGCTGTAGCTTACAAAATAATATAATTTAAAACTAATAATGTCTAGATTAATATACAATTTATAGTAATAATGCTGAATAATAATTAGGATTCCTCATGTCACAAAATCAGACTCCTGTATCAGTATTTGGGTCAGAAAGATACTCATGTATTGTCTAATATGCTTTTTTTATTAGTAATTGTCTTAATTTTAATTTAAAGCTTTTGATGTCGAGTTCCTTAATTTTCAGTGGTAGTTTATTATAAATTTTGACTGTTTTGAAACAAAGTGGTTTTCGAAGGAAGTGAAAGAAGGCTGTTATGGCGTTTACTGTTGCATTTCGTGTATAAATGTAGATTATTTTTAAGAAACAAAGCAACTTCATAAATGTATAATGATGGTAATGTCAGTAGTTTTAGGGATATAAAATATGGTTTACAAGAATCTGTTTTCATTATATGACATATAGCGTTTTTGCGCTATAAACACGCGTTCTTTACCAGTGCTATTGCCCCAAAATATAAGACCGTATCTTAATAAAGAAACAACATAGCCATTATAAGCCGTTATAACTGCTTTTTGGTCGACAACTTTACTTAAGTTATACAGGGCACAAGAAAATCGAGATATCCTGTTGCTTAAGTCGTTAATATGAGTATTATATTTTAAATCACTATCAATCAATATGAATACCTAAAAATTTAGTGCTACTTGCTTCTTCAATTTTTTGTCTACAATACGTTACAATAGGATTGGATATATATTTATTAACTCTTTGTCTAAAGTGCATAATTTTTGTTTTTGTCAAATTGATTTGTAAATTATTATTATTTAACCATGATATTATGTTATGGAAGGCACGATTTATGTCGTGTTCGTAATTATCAGTATTAATTCCTTCAAATATAATCGTACTGTCGTCAGCGAATAATATCATTTTTTGTGTCACTGCCTTATGCATGTCATTTAAATAAATTAAAAATAAAAGAAGTCCTAGGACTGAGCCTTGTGGCACTCCACATAAAATTTTACGGGGCTCGGAAGTATAAATATTGTTGCATATAATGTACTTGCATCTACTTTTTTAATATGCGTTACTCTTGTTGACGATCAGATAAGTAAGATTTTAAGAGGTTAAATGCATTGCCCCTGACTCCATATGCATATAATTTATTTAATAGAATTGTATGATCTACAAAATCAAACGCCTTTGTTAAGTCCATATATATGGCTGAAACTGGCACTCTTTTGTCAACATTACTCATGATTAAGGTGAGGAATTCATAAATAGCTAAATTAATATTTTTGTTTTTACGAAATCCATATTGTTCGTCACCAATAATATTGTATGTCTCAAAATAATTATATAGAGAATTGTAAATTATTTTTTCAAATATTTTTGAAAGTATTGTTATAATGGCTATTGGTCTAGAATTACTCATATCTAATTTATTATCTTTTTTTATGTACACATTGCACTTTCACTCCGTGACAGTGGTGTCCCACCTATCCGGTCCAAATCCTTGTATTCCTTCCCCATCCTCCCAAACCTCCTCCCCAAACACCCCTCCCTTCCGACGACAACCGCCAGCGTCGAGCTCTGCTCCGCTGGCCCTCGAGGAGAGGGCAATAATCTTGGTCGGTAGAGTTGGAAAACCCAGTGGCCGGCTCTCGCGGAAACGCGGGACTCTGACCTTCAGATTGCGGGCTGTCAGCCTTCACCCCAATGCCACCAGTGTGGCGCACTTGACACGGCGTTTCATACGCTAGTCGAGTGCGCAGCCTGGGCACCACAGAGGTTTGAACTCGAGACAATAGTAGGTCCGATTGATTCGCTCGGCAGTCTGGTGCAAGCCATGCTGCATAGCGATGATCATTGGGTGGTTTTAAAGGGAGAGAAATAGAATTGCGCGTATTCATGCGCCTCCACATGGGCGCCGGCGTCAGCCGGAAGCTCGGAGGCGCAGATATGCGCATGATTTCCCTCCCTGAATATTACCGCTTCAGGGCCCTTTCACATCAAGGGAGCAGAGGAGTCTTCACCCCTGTCGTCGAAGTGAGTTAGCTCTTCCAGGGGCTTCTTCAGGCACTTTTGCGCTAGGATCGGCGTAGGCGTAACTACGTTCTAAGTCTCATGCCTTTCCTACCATAAGCTCGGGGCATCGGAGGAGGGTGGTTTTAGTGGGGTATTAGCCCTTGGGCATTTGTCTATTGGTTCGAGTCTCCACACAAGCCGGTCGATTACTGTTTGGATTGCCTTTAATGTATTGCCTCCATGATCGACAACGGTCTAATCCCTTGCAAAGGACCCGGTATGTGCGAAATGCATATCCTCTGCCTGAAAAAAAAATCTTGCCAAAAGTGAAAAAAAAATTTGTAATTGCTTCAGTAGTTTCGGAGATTACCCCCTACAACGTCACAAACTTTATCTCTTTATCTAATGTTAGTATTAATATGGATGTGTGTTCTTTGTATGTGTTGGAAATGTTTTGCATCTTCAATTACTGCACAGCACTATCGATTAGCTTGTAAGTGTTCCACTACTGGGCGATTGTTATTTTCTTCATCCGTAGCATTACAAGGAACTATTTCGTAACTTCATGTTAACAGTCAGGTTACACATGTCTAGTGATGAATGGCGTCACAATGGGCCTTCATTAGCGTCCCGAGACACATTAATTAATCTCCCGTCACGGACGCTCCTCGCACCAGCTTGTTGCAGACAAATTTCGCTACATTATGCTTATTAAATTGCCCATTAATTTTATACATAATCATTTTAAATTTATTACTCAATTCATTTTAAACTGATCAGCTGTGCAACCTTCTAATAGCATTTGACGTAGTAACATGTGAGAAAATCCGTTTCATCCTTGATTTAATAAATATTACAATTATTTTTAACGGACTTCGTTAATCTATACAGACAAATAAAATAAATTGTCTATTTGTAATGTCAAAATAATACCTTTTTACTAAATGCGTATGAAATTATATACGATACTTGGAGAGAGAGAGAGAGAGAGAGAGATAACACTTTACTGCACACCAAAATATTCAATTCAATTTTCTCAAACAAAACTAAAATATAGCACCGATATCAAATTAATAGCTCATGATCACAAATGCCTGCATCAGAAACCGGCTCAGTGTTTTTGTAAATCTATTGAGCAAGTTAACCAAGTGACATATCTCGGACTAATAATAGATCATCGCTTTAACTGGGAGAAACATATTGATAGTGTTTGTAATAAATTAAGAGCCATCCTAGCAAAATTATATATAATTAAATTTAAAATTCCCTATACAATAATGATAAATATTTATAAATCTCTAGCAGAAAGCATTATATTATACGGACTTAGCAGCTACGGCCGAACATTCAAAACTTTATCTAGATCGAATATTGAACCTACAAATAAGAATACTAAAAACTATAGTGCCAAAAAACATACGAGCGAAATACAAAACAGACCTAGATGGCTTATTTAAATTCTGTAATGTGACCCCTATCAATAGTGAAGTTAATATACAGCTTCTAATTGAAAACTACTTTGCCTACGAAAACGAAATAGCACACGGTAAATTTACGCGACACGTCAAACATAAAAAATTAATAACTAATAACGCTACAAATTTTTATGGAACAAGAACAACAGATTATCTTGTCCCAAGACTAAAAAACCAGATACCAGTTGAAATAAGAAATAAAATAAACTCCAATAATATGAAAACTATAATTAAATCTCTAGAAGATAATTTTACTTAAAATAAACGTAGACTTAAATATCTATTTTATCCAATATTCATTCAGCTATACATATAATATTATAATACACATCTAATAACATATATCTATATCTATATATATATATATATATATATATATATATATATATATATATACTTATTCTCAATTAATTTATTCTAATAGCCACTAGATACTCATCCTGTATATACATCCCAATAACAGAGTACAAGGTCATGTGTTAATGTTTACTGTCCTCTCTCACTTAGTACTAAGAATGCAGAAAGGGTAGATGTAATAATTCTAACTACCTCATATTTATTAATTTTACATAAAGCGCGGACTTTTATCATCTTCGTCAAACCCTTTCGGGTTTTAAGATGTATATAATGTGAAAAATATGTATGTTTTTTGTTTGAATAAATAAAAAAAAATACAAAAACAATGATCTATTTTACAATATTTTCTAAGCAATATTATAGGTGGCCTTATCGCTCAAAGCGATCTCTTCCAGGCAATCCAAATCAAACAAATTTGAATCAGGCGATGTAGGTGGTGCAGGGAAAAGGCAATAGATACATAAATACTCAAACTAGTTTAAGAGATAATTAAAGTGATAACTTCTTATCTGAGGGTAAACCGCTTCGTTACGTAACGCGTTACGGAGCCTGTCTGCCAGGCTTCCCTTTCTCTCGCGCAAGTTATCACTTCTGTCGGGCGTCCCGAGTCGCACACTTTTATACGATACGTACATATATACAAAAAGATATTTCAAAATACATAAGTTATTATAATAAATGTATTAGGATGATTATTGATTATATTGTGTTAATCAGACATAGATATTCGTGGTTAGTGTTTTTTGAGTAAATTTCTACATATTGGTAAGGATTTGGCCTCTCTGATAGTAAGAGGCAGCCTATTCCAAAGTTTGACAGCCTGCAATGTAAAAGAGTTATCATAATAGGATGAAGAGTGTGCAGGTTTCATAAGTTTTCGATAGGTATCAGAACGCAATTTGTGGGCAGTGGATAAGCGAAGGAATTTAAACTTTACTTTTTTATTATTCTTATTTTTGATTATATATTTTATTATTATTATTTACCATCGATCAATTTTAGTGATCGATGTTATTTACTTAATAGTTTGTCTGTCTGTCTGGATTCCGGCTGATTTCTGAAACGTCTGGACGATTTAGACGGGACTTTCACTGACAGATAGCTGATGTTATAAGGCGTAACTTAATCAATTTTTTTTAGGTTTTCGAAAAAAAATATACCTAATATTCGTGTTTTAAGAATAGTCTTCAGGCAATACATTTCTAAGTACTTGACTGACGCCAAACTAAGGTTTATTGTGGCATTTTTTTAAAGTAAATTTCACTAAGCACTGTGAGATTCAAACAACAGACAATTCATCTTTAAACTTAATAAAGCTATTAATTTTTAACCCATACTTTTTTAAACCTATCCCCTTTTAAAATTAACTCACAACATGCGGCGTACGATTTGCTTCGGATAATCGTTCTCCTTGAAAGAGATAGTAAGTACAACATGTCAAACTGGCATTACTTTAGCACTTAATTTCAAAGAAAGATGGAAGAAGCAAAGAAAAACAGAGAATTATAAAATCTGACATCCAAAATTGCTTAAGCAATTATCTGCGCTGATTCGACAGATGGCTTTAAGTAACAAAATAAGATAGATAAAATTTGTAATTTTGGAATCGTGACCCTTTGAGCAACAAGACTATATTTCAAGGGAGTCGCCTTTGTTTAATACATATTACTTTCATATTCATACGAGCTAGATTTCTAAATCAACTAAATCCCAACTGTAACTCTGAAATACATATTAATCAAAAGGCTAAAATTAATTTTTATATTACTGATACTGATTGAATATAGTGTTGTCTATATATCTATCTGATTTGAAATGTTATGAGTTATGTGTATGAATTTTATTCCAATATGTTTCTCTATATGTTTCTCCACAGGTTATAGTCTACCTCTTTGCCAAATTAAATCAAATTCGGTTCAGCTGTTTATTCGTGAAAAGGTAAAAAGTACAAAGAGTTGCTTTCGTTTGCAAAACTTTATAAATTATTGCCCAATCCTACATTTGCCGAAAGGAGGTATCCACTCCAGGACTCGTCTGCTGCATCAGCCATCAGTCCTGCAACAAATAGACCGGCTATTTCGTCTTGTTAATTTTGTGAGCTATGTCGGTAACTTTGGTGCTCTTACGGATATCCGGTCTTATTGAGTTAGAGTTTGAACGATTTTTTATGGTTCTTAAAGAAGCCTCCAAACTTACTCTAACTCTGTAATAAGACCGTTAGGTTATACCGTAGGACATTTATGGAGTAACTATTTTATTTATTTTTACTTATATAGAATTGTATTTCAGGAAAACATATCCCATAGTACTAATACATATTACATTACATTATTCAAATTATACATTATACAGATTAAAATTAATACACAGTTTAAAAAGTTAGTCATACATACCTACATATTCACATTCGCATTTATTCACATATATACCACAAGTTATGCTTTGACTATACTATTATGCATAGCGTAGCAGTGCCTAACGTAGGTGCAGTCTACCCTATCAGCAATCATTTGGCTTGAATGGTGGCAAATCTATTCTGTTTAGCCCAACGGTTACAGCCATCTGCTACGTATTCTATATTAAATAACCAATGCTTCATATAACTTGTTTTAGAATTAAATTAAATTATTAATCTATGGATTATGATAATGAAATATTAATTTTTGATTAAATAAGTTTCAAAGTGAAGCCAGGCGTAACATCAAATATGTATTTAGTTAGAAATTTACAAACATATTTTTAGATCACTTGTCTGTGTAAGTTGTTTATGAGTTTATTTTGATGCAAGTTTGAAAATAGAATATTCTATAAAGGAGACTTTTTTAATATTCTTCGCCACAATGGCTGACAAAGGATATTAGTCCATACAGCCTTGTCATATAAACTCTTCAATATAGCTCAGGCAAATTGTAGGTCGTCGACTGACGCCTGTCAATGAAGTTCTTGTGACAACTCGAAAGACCACATTTGACTGCCACTGTTTACATTTCTCACAAAAACCCGCCAGAAACTCTTATAGGTTTATTATCTTTTACTACTTGTTTTTTTTAAATATAGCTCGCACAATTTGTGGATCTTGCCAATATTTAGTATTCCAGTTTTTTTTTAATTATTTCCAGAAGAAAGGATTAAATAAAAGTCGGACTCTTATAATACATATAGCCTTAGCCAATTTGTAGGTTTTTGACAACCACCAAACAACTGAATTATTGAAGCAATTGCAAAATTGAAAATTTCGGACATATCCTTGCTCAAAAATTTTCAATATCCTACGCCTATTATTCACTTTTAACCATATTCACACTTTATTGATCTATTGCAGTTTTAGAAAAAAAATGTGTGCGTGTACTAGTGTACACACGTAAGAAGTGAAACTTTTTTACTATATGCAACTTTTCGTCTCACAATCCATCTATCTGGGTAGATGTCGTGACGTGTGGCGCGTAACCGAAAAATGGACCGTAATTTTTTTTCCAACGCCGATAAAAAAAATCACTTCAAAAATGAAATGCTTGTTAAACCTGTATTATGTGACTTAAAAGAAATCATGGTTTCCATACTCTTTAAGTAAAAACTTTCAATAAATGTGTAAAGAGAGAATGCTTTCGATACTAGTATCTCGATTAAATTTATGTAAACAGCACTATTTTTTATTTATTTATAGCTTTTACGCTTTTACGTTTTTAGGCCTTTACGGCAGGCGCAGTTGTATTGTAGGCTACAATCGACGCCATTCAACTGAGTTCTTGTGAAAACTCGAAAGGCCACATTTGGCTATACAGTTTACATTTCTCACAAAACACATAATTACTACTCGAAAACTATCATTATCCTACAACTATTGTTCATTTTAGAGTAATTTAAAAAAAAAATTTAAACTGCACATCACAACGTCCCCTTTCAGTTCCCGCCAAAAACTGTAAGCACGAAAATCTCCATAGTAGACTCTATATAATAAAATACAAGATGGCCGCCAATCCAACAACATCGATGCAAATCATAACCAAGTAGGTACTTAATTTTATTTTAAAACATTCTTAAAACAAAAATTATGTTTTCCACAAGATTATGCTAATTCGCACGGGACTCATTCATACACAATTGACACTTGACTGACTCACGGCGAGCGAGTTACATTTTTACCAACTAATCTGTACACACATATATCATTAATATCATCCTTAAAGACATAGGAATAAGGGTGATGGCGACTGTAAATCAAATGTATTGGGGATAATCCGTGAAAGGGTGGATTAACGCAAAATGGCCGGAGCGGCATGGCCAACCAAACGGAAATATTAGATTATCTATGAATCAATAAGGGTACACGCTCAGTGGGTTGCGATAGAAGTTTTCAGCTTCGTTTGGCGGCTTCAAGCGTTTTTATTGGCTTGTTTAACAGGTTATTTTTAGATTAACACCTTTAGGGGTATATCAGTAGACTTATTGACAAAATAATCATACGGTGTTTAATAAAACTACGTTTTAACGGTTTCACACGCGACAATTTGTTTGATTTTTATTATTCCGACATTTACAGCCACTTTTCAGGAAGAAAAAGATGTCAAGTGTCAACGAGTATTGTTAAAGTTTTACTTAGCGGCCAACTTGTTCGTTTTAATTATTTAGTTTTAATTTTGTTTATGTTTATTATTGACTCTATAGGATCTTAATCTAATTTACCAGCGCTTCGCAAAACGTTGTGGCTTGAAGAGAAGAAGCGGCGCAAGAAAATCTTCAGCAAACAGGCCTAACACTAATTTTGTATAATATTAAAATGGGTGGAAGGAAAAATAAAGGAAGTCAAACTGGTTTGTGTTCCGTTGTGTGTATGTGTACCAATCGGGAAAACTTAAAAAAATATCATACGGTATTTGTTGTTTACTAAGGTTTTATTCTTTAGGAGTAATTGAACTTTTTCATTCGGCAAGGCTACGTTCTACTAGGGACTCAGAACGACCACGTTCACGATCGCGATTTGTCCCGTTCCACTTACCGGTGTTACAATCGTAAACCCAAGTGAAACGGCTATTCAACCCACCTGTTGACATGGGTCGTTGTGAGCGTGGTGTGATTGAAAATGATGACGTCATTAGTGAAGTTTTCGCCACGACCACAACGACGTTGTGAGCTACTAGTGGAACGCCCTGATAGTGGCTTCGTGTCAGCTCATTTCTATATAAAGCAAAAAATTCATAATAATAATAATAATATTTTTTTATTGACACCAAATAATAATAATAATATTTTATTGACACCAAATATAGATACATAGTTTTACATTAAGATGAAAAATGTATAATTTCGAGTCTATTAATAATGAGTTATAAAATCGTTAACTAACACCTAAACTAGGCCGAGCCTGTTTTTTAGGTGTTAGTCCCTTCCAGTGTCTTAAAGAGAATTAATTCAAAAGAAAATGTAAAATTTAAATGTTGTTTTTTTAAAAATAAGATTAAGACTAAGACTTGCTTTCGTAACTAGCTATTATAAAGCATTTCTCATTACTACAGCAAATATAGGAATTGTATTAAAAAAGCATATAACTATTTACATTTATATCGTCAAAAATGTGTTGAAAAGTAGTATGTATCTAGGATGGTGGTTACGTAGCAACTAGTTGTTGATAGATGGATTGTCAAACGAGCATTGTAATATTTCTTTAATTTATTGTATTTTAATAATTAAAAAAATAATTGCGTGGTAGCAGCAACAGCATCCTGAAGGGAATAGTTGATAAATTTGACTGCCCACTAATTTGGTCCTTCGTTAAGAGGACTAAATCAGTGCTAGTCATTAATTACTAACGTAGACATAAGGTAAAAAAAAAACTAATTACTAACAACATTATTGTGTGTATCTTTGTGTAAATTCATACTGGATTGTTTTTTCGTGTTTGTGTATTAGTGGACTGTGTTGTCTTTAAATAAATAAATAATAATTATTATTAAGTATCGACGGCCTCTGTGGTTGAGCGGGCTAAGCCTTTGCCGGCCTACCTCACGGCAACGCAGAGGTCCCGGGTTCGATTCCTGGTATAGTAAATTTCGGAAACGTATTTTCTCCGTTATTTACTATGGTTTAGATCTCTGGAATCGGTCCCAGAGTAGTCCGTTGTATATTACCCATAACACAAGCGTAACTTACTTAATTTGGGGATATACAATAGGTGTGTTTGTCTGCCAATTATTATTATTATAATTAATATACGAGTTCGAAGATTTGAAAATCATTTATTTAGTGTCCCACATGTATGCAACCTTACATTCGTCATATATTATACACTATCTAAGCCGGGTCATTCTTTGCTGTGGTTCAGTCCGTAAGCCCTTAAAGCGTGATTTCCTGTTTTGAATTTTGAAAAATCTTTTATATAAATGTAGTCAGACGTTTTGTAAAAAAGAAATAATAAAATCCTAGTAATAATAATTTTGAGTTTTTATTTACGAAAAAGTTATATGCTGTTAGCTACAACATGCATTTTGGGGATAATCAATTCATTGTTCATTTAGAAATAAATTTGCAGACAAACACATATAGAAGCTGAACTTTATAGGTCAGAAATAATATAATTATGTAATGTGTATTAACATTATTTAATCAACATTATTCGTTTATACATCTATAAATCATACGAAACTAAACTATACGGAAAGAATTCGCGCGGGCGCCGGAGTCGGGATGCGCGAACGCTCTGAACCGCGTCGTAACTATGACTGTCTTGCGGTTCGCGAATCAGTTATGTTTTTGGGAGCGCGGGCCCCTGTGCTCCAGATGGGAGCGGCAAGAGACGCGGCGGGGACGAGGCAAGCGGTGATACTTGTGCACGCTAGAGCGTGTGGTAATATTGCTACGTTACATCCTCCCCCTACAACTCGGATAAGGTGTCCTCGCGTCCGAGTTTTATTTAACTTTACGTGGTCTACCTCTCTTACGTTTCTGGTGGACTGGCGTACAGTCAGGATGCCCTACAAACGCGGTCAACTGGGAAACGTGGTAGCGCCCTAATATTTCACCGTCATCGATTCTTTCCAAGATATAAGTGGTAGGGCTCGCAGCTTCTCTGATCTTATAGGGGCCGTCACGCTTTGGTATAAACTTGGGTGTTTGTCCTCTACCTGCGTCGTTAGCTCCTTGAGTTTTGAGTAACACTAAGTCACCGACGGTGTAGTCCGACCCGGGTCTACGGTTGTTATCAGCCTGACGTTTTTGATCCCTTTGGGCTTTTTCGTGTACATCTCGAGCATTCGAGAGTACAACAGAAAGTTTTTTTAGATATGGAGTAAGAGCTGTTACTGTATTCTCGCTCTGAACTATCGTTCTCATATCGGAGAGTACATCTGCTGGGGCTCGCATCTCCCGTCCAAATGTTAGGAAGGCGGGAGAGTATCCTGTACTCTTAGTCACTGCTGTATTCATTGCAAACCTCACAGCCGGTAAGTAAATGTCCCAATCCGTATGGTCTTGTCCGACAAGGATAGCGATCTGCGACTTCAAATCGCGGTTCTTTCGTTCCACCGGATTGGCCTCTGGGTGATATTTCGGGGTAAGCGATTGAGTTATACCGAACATGTGACACACCTGTTGTATAACATCAGCTACAAACTGCACCCCATTGTCACTGAGTATTCGTCTGGGTACTCCATAACGCAGAAATATCTCAGTAATCAATTTCTTGGTACATTCAGCGCTGGTCGCATTCGGTAAGGGCAACAATTCCACCCATCGGCTGCATATATCTTCGACTACGAGGATCCATTTATTGCCATCGGGTGTCATAGGAAGTGGGCCAAAGAGGTCTACAGCTATGACCTCGAAACGCCGAGCTGTTGCTGGGCTTTGCAGTAATCCAGCTGGTTTCCGATTATCTATCTTATACCGTTGGCAAGGTACGCATTTTTTTATATATTCTGCGATAAATTGTCTCATGTGTGGCCAATAATACTTAGAGCTTATTCGACTCAATGTGCGTTCTACTCCTAGGTGTCCTGCTGTTGGTGCATCGTGATAATCGGCAAGAACCTTATCGCGTTCATGTGCTGGAACAACTAAGCAAGCTGTCTCTTCGTCTTCTACTTCAGGCCCATATCTGTACAATATTCCGTCGGAGATAATGAAGCCTCGGTCCGCCCAGCTCCTCCCCCTAAATGGATCGTCGGTCGCTTCCATGTCATCAACAATCTTCTTAATTTCTGGGTCTTTCAGCTGGTTCTCGCGTACGTCACGAGAACTCCTGGACGGCAAATCTACTTCAGCATAACATAGATCACAGGTCGTGTCGCCTACGCATGGTGGCCGGGAGAGTGTATCAGCCACAGCGTTACACCTACCGGGTGTGTACTCTATTTTGAGGTTATACTCTTGGAGAGAAAGAGCCCATCGAGCTAGACGACCACTTGGTGATTTGAGACTCATGAGCCAGCGGAGAGGTTGATGGTCGGATTTCACAATTACTTCAGATCCGTCGATGTAACCCCGGAATTTGTTTATGGCCCAAACAATCGAGAGGGCTTCTTTCTCAGTTGTCGTATAATTACGTTCTGCGGGATTAAGCAAGCGGCTGGCATACTCAACGGGCCTCTCATCATTACCTTCTCCTTGCATCAACACTGCTCCTAGACAGTACGCGCTGCTGTCAGTTCTCAGTACGAACGGTAATTTCTCATCCGCCTGGCGCAGGATTGGTGGAGTAGTGAGAAGTTCTTTAATTCGCTTAAATGCCTCTTGTTGTTCTGACGACCATTGCCATTTACTGGTCTTTTTGAGCAGGTCGGTCAACGGTCTGGCAACTTCAGCGTAGTTCGGTATAAAGCGCCGGAACCAGCTAGACGTTTGTAAAAATGTTTTTAGGTGTTTGGTATCCTTTGGAATCGGCATACCAGATATAGCAACTGTCTTCTTTGGGTCCGCTTGAAGACCTCCGGGGACTATGACGTGTCCCAAGAATTTAACGGAATCTCGAGCAAAATGACTCTTGTCTCGGTTAATCCGCAGATTAAACATTTCTAATCGATCGAACACTTTATCTAGGTCCTTTAGGTGTTGGGGAAAGGTATCGGACAGGACCACTAGGTCATCAAGGTAGGCTAGGATCGAGACTCCGGAGATACTCTTACCTGACTTAAATCTGTCAATGAGCCTCTGGAAAGTCGCTCCCGAGTTCCGCAATCCCATGGGCATCCTCTTAAATCTAAAGGTCCCGAGTGGTGTCACAAACGCGGTTTTATCCCGGTCTTGGGGTGCCACCGCAACTTGAAAGTATCCTGATCTGAGGTCAAGCGTCGTCATGAAGTTTGTAGTTTTGGCAGCGTGAAGTATATCCTCCATTCTTGGGAGGGGGTACCTATCAGGCTCGGTCACCGCATTCAATTTTCGATAATCAACGCAAAAGCGTACCCCTCCATCTTTTTTGTTGACTAAGACTGCGTTCGCTGCCCACGGCGATTCGCATTCCTCTATAATATCGGCATCCATGAGCTTATTGATCTCTTGTTCCAATATCATTTTCTTATTTGGGGACAGCCGATATGGCGGTGAAGCTATGGGTTCTTGTGACTCGCTTACCTTAATACGATGTTCAGCGTATTCGGTTGGCGGTCCGTTGGTAGCAAAGCAAGCGGATTTCTTTCTCAGCAACGCGTCAAGTTGCGTCCGCTGGTTAGCGGTCAGCTTTACTCCTTCATCGCTCCTGAGTGTAAGTTCTGACGCTTCGGCGTGCAGTAACTCGTAGTCAAAAGAGGGCGCTGAAATGTCAAATTCTCCTTTCCTTACAAAAGTGTGACTTACGTGGGGTTCATCTGAAAAATTCCAAGTCTCCTGTTGCAGGTTTATGATAATACCGGCCTGTTTTATAAAATCCCTACCCAGTAGAGTCTTCGTAGAACTTCCAGGGAGCGTCAAGAGGGACGTTAATATAGCACGACCATGTATGGTAACAGGTACGGTACAGTTCATTGTAGTATTAACTTGCGTTCCATCAGCGAGGGTAACGGCCTGATGTGACTCATCAAACTCAACGTTCATCTCCTCTAACATGTGGTGCACCTTGGAGCTCGCGATAGAGTGTGTGGCGCCCGTATCCAAAATGGCCAACGTCGGGGTATCTAAAATCTCAATACACACTACAGGGTCGTCGGAACACGTCACGTGTGCACTTCGAATATCAGCCCCACTGCTTGTGGAAACACCCTTACAATTCTTACACTTTGAATACACGACCCCCACCTGACCGCATCCGTAACATCGAATATTGCCACTAGAAGGTTCCCCTTTAGTGACTATATTATTAGCATTAACCCCGGTCTTTTCCGTTCGTTCGAGTTTCTGAACTTTTTTCCGGCACTCGTCCGTATTATGCCCGAACAAACGACAATATCCGCATTTCGGTCGAATACGCGTGGGTTTATAGTCGCCACGAGAGGACATCCTATCGTCAGTAGACAACGGATTTACTGCCGTAGTTGTAGGGGGGCTATTAAAATTCATAAAAAAATTCCCGTCGGCACTGGACGGGTTGTGACCGTTCGCAGGGTTAACTTTAATTTTTTTGTTTAGTTACATAATTTTGTATAAATTAGAACCACTTATTCATTTTAATTGATAATGATACATAATGATCGAATTGAAAATATTGCGACTTTTCAAAAACAATAGAAACCAAAGACGTATTTTTGTCTCACTCGCACTCATGTATATTGTGTTATTAAATAAGAATAAAACAGCTGTTACGCAGCTTTTATTTGAGCGCGTTTTCTGCAGTTTTAATAAATATTTTTATTTCGACTTGATGCAAGTCATCCTTGACATTCTATATTTCAACGTGTTATCGGAATACCTGTTTTCTGTTATCGATTTCATAAATAAAATACCAAACTTCTCAATCTTTGGGTTAAGTGCCTTTTTGTTATCAGTATACTATTGACTCATGCTTGTTAAGCGCAATACACACCAAAGCCGCCAAGCCGCCGACCCGCCGTCCCGCCGTCCCGCCGACCCGCCGACCCGCCGACCCGCCGACCCGCCGACCCGCCGACCCGCCGACCCGCCAACCCACCAGCCCACAAACTCGCCTACCCGCCGACCAGCCGAAACAACCTGGCGGCCTATATGGAAGAATCGTGTTGGCAATATGCAACGCGCAAAGTCCGTCTCTAATAGAATATCGAATTTACACACTTCTCGCCTTGATCGTGGTTCTCGCTCGACTGCCCCCGCAAGTATCAAGAATGGGTATTGAGGTTTGAACAAGAGGTGGCATAACCATGACTTGACAATGACTAGCATAAATAATAAATTTTAACTTTTATACTTAATCAAGTAATAGATGGTAAAATATTGGTCATAAAGTCGTAACAAGTATAAGAAACTTTTTCCAATAACTATTTTAACTAAAGAATTCAATAAGCGCATTTAATTGTTCAAGTTAAACGCAACACTGAACTAACTTGAGCTTAACTTTATTTAAAACACAAGTTTTAAACTTAAAGCGATCATAACCACTATTTTAAGAAAAGATTGTGTTTTTCTTTAAGTTTTCAATTCTTCTGTATGTTGTTTTCTTTTTTTTATTGTAGTATAGGTTCGCGTTTGACCACAATCTTGCCCTATGTGGCGCAAAGATGTGGTCTAGGATGTAGCACGCTTACCTAGAAGGTACCTATTCACCAAGACTTGAAGACACCCAGGTATAAGTATCGGGAAAGACAGGCTCCGGCGATGAGTTCCACTCCTTTGCGGTGCGTATGATGAACCTGGATGCGAAGCGCTTCGTTCTTATAGGTGGAATATCCACCATATATCGATGCCGCATGCCGGTGCGTCTGGTTGTCTGATGATGTAAGGGAGATGGCGGGATCGGATCGAAGAGCTCAGCTGCACACTCTCCGAAGTGAATCCGATAGAAAACCGATAAGCTGGCAACCCTGCGCCGATGTTCGAGACTTTGCGTTTTATCATCGAAAAAGCTGGTCGTTGCCAACTAGCCTCCTGGCTCTCCGCTCAATCGACTCCGGTGCCTCGAGTTGATATTTGGCTGAGCCATCCCATATCTACGCTCCACATAGGAGGAGGTCGTAGTCGAACGCGTCCCTATAATACAATATATATATATATATACATATATAATATATCTGTGTATTTGTATTGCTAAGTAGTGACACCGGCTGGCAGACTGATGCATTATATTACGGATCAAAATCAAATTTCAAATTCATTAGTTTCTTTTCAAAATAAATTCCACTGGAGAACACTTTTTGGTGGTCATACATGTATATATTTAAATTTACTTCCTATGTACACCTATTAGTCTCCGGTATAAGATAGTGGACAATCTAAAGATGCTCTTTATCATCATACAAAACGTCGCAGCCTCTTGAACAAGTATGAGTGTACAAACTTATGACGTTACAACTTTGTACTTTAAAATAAGTCAAATAAGGCAATTAGGTCATTAAAAATTTTCCAATCATGATATTGTTGCAAGCCGATACTAATCCTTTGCAGGTGTCTTATTACCCCTTTGAATTTGAATGAAATTCTCGCTGATCTCCTTGTTCACGATTCCGTAAGCCGTCATAAAAACTTCTTTCCTCTGTTGGTATTTCATGCAAATTCTTGGAAGCTGACCATTTAACGATTTAAAGAACCAGTGGGAGGCATATTGCTAGGAGGCTATGTCTAATTTACAAATGGATGAGGGTCGGTCAGTCGGGAAATGCGTCAGTCGTGTTCTGACTGCCAGCGAGGTGTTACCTAATGCACTTTCGGTGCGAGTATCTTATAACGACGAACTTTGCACGATTTATGTGATACTGATTTTCTGCCCTACGTTTTGTATTTTTTTTTTGTATTGAGATATTCTTGTAACAACTGTGAATTACGTGTGTGTACTTCTAATAAATTTTGTGATAATTCATTTATTTAAACATAATTAAATATGTCTGAATGCCTATTAAGAACGCATTTTAATGTCGAAAAACGACTGAAGTTGTTCAGTATGTATCTAGAATATTCGAGGCGTTTCTACCGCCAACTCCTTTTGCATAAGCCCGTACCAAAACCAACTATAGTAGAATTATTTTCTCCGTGCAGTTTGGGTCATAAATAATCGGAGCGGTGAAGCGAGTACTTAGCTCTCTCTTCCACTCACGGGCCTTATGGGCAGGCATAGTGATACGCATTATTGTTGTCGATAAACGTTATCGATAGTATATTTAGTTTTGTCATTTTGTGGGTTAGTGATATAAATGAAAGAAAAAATAGATAAAACAACGTATTTATTAAAATAAGAATAATAATGATTTAAATAAATCATTAATTAGGTATTTATGTATTAAAAAACTATAAGTACAAAGTTTAGAATGTAACAAGTTATATTAAAAATAAATATAAATACTTATATCTAAGTTTAAAATTAACAGCAAAAAAGATAATGATTTTTATAAGAATGATAATCTTTCTTTGATAAGAATGAGTTTTTATCGATAATAGCGTTGCGCCCGCGCAACAAGCTTACCGCCTTAGCCGGGCTGCAGCTGAGCTTTGATTTATGACCCAAACTGCACGGAGAAAATAATTCTACTATAGTCTGCTGAAAGATTTAAAGTATTCATTAAGTTAAATGTCGTGCGCTCCGAAACTAATTGTTCTAGAATTTTAATACTTGGAATAAATGTAAAATGAAAAATCAAAACTATCGCCTCTATGGTTCAGTGGGATATGCCTTTGCCACCCGACCTCACTGGAACACAGAGGACCCGAGTTCGATTCCTGGCTTCGAAATGTCGCAATCGAACCTTCCGTTAATTTCTATGGTGTCTGGGAGTGTCCCAGAATGGTCCGTTGTATATTGCCCATTACATAAGTGTAACTTGCTTAGTTTTGGGATATCCAATGTGTGTTTCTGCCGATCATTCAGTGTGTACTTTTGAAAACCCCCATCTATTTTTTTGGTTATTTATAGATTATGAAGTAAAAGTGAACTGTTGACTCATGTCAGTGACGTGGCACACATAATGTGGTAATACTCGGCAATCACGTTATCGAATTGTATTTGAATAGATGATTCGATACAAGTTGTTACACGGGTTTGTGTTATTAACATTAATGTAACAAAGAATTTTATTGTTGTTTTTATAAATTTATTTAATTTTTTAACTGAATATTACACAAGTAGAATTAGTTTTATTAATTATTATACATGTATGTCTTTCAAGACCACCGGCCATAAAAATGACCCGGACTCTTAAAGGACTTGCGTGGGGCCATGGGAAGCCCAAGACGTAGAAGCACCTTGACAAATTTAATGTAAATGTGGCGTGACTTTGACCGGCGATTATACCTGTTTACACTATATAATAATACACCTAAGGACAAGCCCCGGCCAGTGTAGGACTAATGTGTGGAATGAGGACAAAAAGTACCGGGCTATTGAGGTGCACTGCTAGTGGTACTAGGGGTCTAGGAATATGGGGACTATGGCGTCTGCCCGTCGCAATGTTCAGGGAACATGGAAAATGGGCAGACGATGACTCGCCACTCCATGCATGGGCCCCAAATAAAAAAAACGAATCGCAACGGACAAGTGGAAAAACGAATAGCAACGGATAAGTGGCAAAACGAATCGCAACGGACAAGTGGAAAAACGAATCGCAACGTACAAGTGGAAAACGAATCGCAACGGACAAGTGGAAAATCTTCAACTGACAAGTGATAAAATGAATCCCAACAACATTTTAACTTGAAGTTTTACGGGCAGGTTTTCAAATTGGACAAGTACATTAACAATCTGCCCGTAAAACTTCTAGTTAAAATTTTGTTGCGATTCATTTTATCACTTGTCAGTTGAAGATTTTCCACTTGTCCGTTGCGATTCGTTTTCCACTTGTACGTTGCGATTCGTTTTTCCACTTGTCCGTTGCGATTCGTTTTGCCACTTATCCGTTGCTATTCGTTTTTCCACTTGTCCGTTGCGATTCGTTTTTCCACTTGTCCGTTGAAGTTTCACTTCTAATATGTGTCCCAGCACACATTTCGATTTTTCGCAGGTTTACTGCAAATTATGATTTGGTTAGGTTAAGTACATTTTAATGGTGTATGTAATACGCTACCCACGCACCGACCATTTTTTACGTCAACACTTTTGTTGTTCGTTGTCGTTCACTTTTGTTATGACTTTCGAAAAACTGAACAGTTGGCAAAGTTTTCTTGTTGTTATTTTTGTTTACTCAACAAACTCTATTTATTTATTTATATTTTTTTTACACATACCACAAATAGAGGCAGTGATGCCTTGTCACGTGGAGAGCAGAGCTATAGTTCAATGCAAACTTAAGTTTGCCTCCATTAATAGCGGCTCGGAACATCGCACTTTCCGATGCGCAGAACGCAATTTTAGGTATTAGAGGGATGAGGTAGTCTGAGGACGCGGTATATCCTCGCTCGCTCTCTCGCTAGCTTTCTCGTTTACGAGACTTTCCCGGCGCTCGGCTCACCAGAGCTGCCAATTTAGCGCTTTAGGAGCTAGATATAGCGCTTTTTAGGGCAATCCAGCTCCCAATTTTATTAAACAACTTCCAGCGCAAAATCTTGCGCTTTTTATAATATGCAAATATCTAATTAATTTTATAATAAATATATATGAATATCTATACTAATATTATAAAGAGAAAAGATTAAATTCTTTGTTTGCATTGAAGAGGCTCCAAAACTGCTTAACCGATTTGAAAAATTCTTTCACTGTTGGCAAGCTTCACAATCCCCGTGTGACATAGGCTATATTATGTTTACAAAAAAATTAGGGATCCTTACTAAAACTCCAATAACGTAACCCAAGGTGTAAAAAATACCTAAAATCGCGAGCACCGCGAAAACTATTGATGATAGAATGAAATAATGTACTACGACTTTGCAGAACACATCATTATCAACAAAAAAAAATGTCGCGACAGCATATGTCTAACTATTATAGTTATGCCACAATAAGTGTCCTTTTATTTCAATAAATTAATTAAAATGCCGCCGCTAGAACAGGCACTTTATTTGTATATTGATATTCATCCTTATCAAAATAAATTACTTCATATTCAAGACTGCTTCAATACCTTTATTATAACTTTTTGAATTATTCAATTCGGACATTCCATTCGAAAGATATCACGAGTTTAAAAAGTATTAGAACACGCGGCTTTGATGATTTATATTGACAGAAAAAAAGTATTTCAAAAAATATTTCAAATATACTTACACACCGCGGAGAATACCAACAGAGCAGATGTAACTCCTATAATATATATTTTGTCTGTATAGTGTAATACACTATACACGCACCGACAATTTTTTTCTGTCAACACTTGTCGTTCACCTCGTTGTGACTTTCGAAAAACTGAACCGTTGGCAAAGTTTTCTAGTTGTTAATTTGTTTTCTTATTGGAACATCCCACTTTCCGATGCGCAGAATGCGATTTTAGGTATTAGAGGGACGAGGTCGTCGGAGAACGAGGTATATCCTCGCTCGCTCTCTCGCTCGCTTTCTCGTTTGCGGGACTTCCCCGGCGGTCGGCTCGGCTCACCAAGTCTGCCACTTTAGCGCTTTCGAAGCTAGATATAGCGCTTTTTAGGGCAACCCAGCTCCCAATTTTATTAAGCAACTTCCAGCGCAAAATCTTGAGCTTTTTATAATATGCAAATATCTAATTAATTTTATAATAAATATATTTATGAATATCTAGACTAATATTATAAAGAGGAAAGATAAGATTGGTTTTTGCTTGCATGAAGAGGCTCCGAAATTACTGAACCGATTTGAAAAATTCTTTCACTGTTGGCAAGCTACGCTATCCCCGGGTGACATAGGGTATATTATATTTACAAAAAAATTAGGGATCATTACTAAAACTCCAATAATGTAGTCCAAGGTATAAAAAAATACCTAAAATCGCGTGCGCTGCGAAAACTATTGATGATAAAATAACAAATAAAATAAATTACTGAACCGATTTGAAAAATTCTTTCACTGTTGGCAAGCTACGCTATCCCCGGGTGACATAGGCTATATTATATTTACAAAAAAATTAGGGATCATTACTAAAACTCCAAAAATTTAATCCAAGGTATAAAAAAAATACCTAAAATCGCGTGCGCTGCGAAAACTATTGATGATAAAATAAAATAATGTACTACGACTTTGTAGAACACATCATTATTTACAAAAAGTATCGCGACAACATATATCTAACTATTATAGTTATGCCACAATAAGCGTTTTTTTATTATAAAAAATTAATTAAAATGCCGCCGCTAGAAAAGGCTTTTTATTTGTATCTTGATAGATAGATAGATAGATAAATAGATAACACTTTATTGTACACCATTACAGAAAACTTACGGACTACTAGTAGGTAATAATTTAATTGTGTACAAAGGGCGGTCTTATCGCTAAAAAGCGATCTCTTCCAGACAACCCGTGGCAAGAATATTGTGATTGGGAGTGGCGATGGTGGTATACATAATTATTGTACGATTACATACATTTTAATAATAAATATATAACTATACTATATATACAAATATACACATAAGTTATATACATATACAAGATATTGTGATAATATGCAACTATTTAAACATAATAAACATATAAATATATGCAATATAATATCTATTAATTATAAAAAAAATTACATATCATTATATTGCAGATAGAATTTTCTGACCAAGTTCTTAAATGTTGTTAGGGATTTTGCTTGTCTGACAGCAACAGGCAATGAATTCCAAAGTTGGATAGCCTTAACCGTGAAAGAATTATTGAAGAATGTTGTCTTATGGATAGGAGTAATAAGTCTATGTTGACTGGAAGGGCGTAAATTGTGAGAGCAAGAAATAAATTCGAAGCGTTCTTTAAGGTACTGTGGAGTAGTAGGGATGAATAAAATACTGTAAAGCAATGAAAGAATGTGAGTATTCCGGCGAAAACGAATTGGCAACCACTTGAGTTTTTTTCGAAATTCAGAAACGTGGTCATACTTGCGTAACCCAAATATGAATCTTATGGAAAAGTTTTGGAGGCGCTCAAGTTTATTAAGTTGTTCTTGAGTTAGATCTAGATAGCTGGCGTCGGCATAATCAAGTATAGGTAAAAGTAGCGACTCTGCAAGCTTAATTTTGGTGGCGATGGGAAGGAAGTTTTTCAGCCGCCAGAGTGACCTGGAGGAGAGAAACAACCGCCTACTTAACTCCGTTATATGGGGTCTCCAGGACAACTCACTATCAAATAAAACTCCAAGGTTTTTGACCTTATCACTGATAGGGATAATCTTTCCATCAAAAAGAAAAGTTGGCATACAGGTCCAGTCAATTTTACACAGCATCCGTGAGCTACCGATGATAATTACTTGAGTTTTCTCAGGATTCACAAGAAGTCCATTCGATTTACTCCATTGCAGTATGCGGTCAAAGTCAGAGTTTATTGCTGCGACTGCTTGATTTAGTGTAGCAACCGGTGCCTGTGTGTAAATTTGTAGATCGTCTGCATAGAGGTGATAGGATGAAGTAAGTTCATTGGAAATTGAGTTTATAAAAACAGCGAATAATAAAGGAGATAGTACGCCGCCCTGTGGAACACCGGCAGAGAGATCACACCACGACGAATAGTCGTCATCAACTCGAATGCGCTGCCGGCGTGCATACAGGTAACTATGAAACCAGTCGATAACTTCAGGAGATATGTTAATAGAGCGTAGGATGCTGAGTAACACTTCAAAGTCAACATTATTAAAAGCACTACTGAAATCGAGCAGCGATAGCACAGTTAGCAAACCATTGTCCATGCCATGCCGGATGTCATCTGTAATTTTAATGAGGGCTGTGGTGGTGCTGTGGCCAGGACGAAAACCAGACTGGTAAGGATTCAAGAGGGAATTACGGTTCAGGAAAACACTTAGCTGCTGATGAACTAAGCGTTCGAGGACTTTGGAAAGGAAAGGTAGTATGGAAATAGGACGAAATTGAGAAAAGGAAGCGGGATTTGATTTTTTTGGAAGAGGAGTAACCTGGGCTTCCTTCCAGGTGGCTGGGAATACACAAGAGGTTATGGATGTATTAAGGATATGGGTAAGGGTAGGATTAATGACATCCAGTATGGGTAGGATCATGTTGCGACTAATGCTATCACTGCCGACAGCATTAGATGTGATGGATTGCACAGCTTTCTTAACATCACTGTCAGTAAATCGACTAAAAAGAAAAGGAGAATGCTTAGGTGTTGGCTTGGACGAGATTCTTTTCAAAGTTTCAGACTTTATTACTACATCAAAGTCAGAAGTGGTTGAGAAATGTTGATTTAAATCATCGATATTGAATTTTTGACTGACCGAGATTTCCGTTTGTTTGCCAATCCCCAACGAGCGTAAAAACTTCCATACTTTAGCTGGATTATCATTTTGAACTGATTCGTGGATATAACGGCGTTGAGCGTCTTTACACACTCTATTACAGCGATTACGTATGCTCACATAAGCGGCTTTGTTTGCTTCGGTTGGCTTCATTTTATATCTAGTTTTTGCTTTAGATTTCTTGTGCATCTGCGATTTAATATCATCGGTAAGCCACGGTGCAGGCAAATGTTTGACCTTTATACGACGTAAAGGTGCATGAATATCATACAGCTTCATCAAAGCCGCATGAAACACATGAACCTTCTCATCAATAGTAGTTGCACTGGCCACCCCAGACCAGTCTATTTCCTGAGCGTCCTTTAGTAGGGCATCTAGGCTCATGCCACCAAAATTGCGCTGAAGGATGATTTTAGGTTTGGCTTTCGGCGGATGTAAGTTATATGAGAGAAAAATCATGTCATGATAGGAAAAAGCATCCGTCGAACATTGACCATAATGAGAAACGTGAGGGAGCGATGAAACCATTATTAGGTCGAGAAGAGAAGGGGATGAATTAGGGAAACGATGAGTAGCACTCAGAGGAAGAATATGTATGTTAAGAGATCTTGTTAAAGTTTCTAAAGAAGAAGAACGATGGTCTTGTTTAAGGAGACAGGTGTTGAAATCACCCATTATGACACTATGCGTATATGAAGGAGAAAACTTTTCTAGTAAAGTTTCAAAGGAGGAGAAGTAATTAATGCGAACAGACGATGCGTAAAATACTCCTAGTAAAATCTTGGTATGCGCAAGTTCTACTTCTATAAACAAATACTCGCCGTTATCCGGTGTTGGGGGTTGTGAGGATGCACTTAAAATTTTATATGCAAGATGGGAGCGCAAGTATGTAGCAACGCCTCCACCACCAGTACCGATACGGTCATTTCTGAGTAGTCGATATCCTGGCAAAGTATATGAAGTAGAGGACAGGCAAGGTTTAAGCCAGGATTCCGACACTAATACAGCGTGCAAATAATCATGACTAAACGACGCCAGCATATCGGGGAAATGAGCTGGAATACTCTGAGCATTTATGTGTGCCACATTGAAATTACGGGAAAGGCCTGAAAATTGATTTTCAATTTCTTCTTGTAGTGAAGGTACATCATGGTTGCTGCCATGTGAACTGTCAGATGAAGACAAACAGGAATGAAAATCTGAGTCAGAATCACTATAACTCTCATAATTATCCATAGAATAAAATAAATACTTTATATAAATAAATTACAATTTCAAATATATAAATAATCAAATATATAATAATACACAAATATTGTTTATAAAATACAAATCAATCAGAATGTATCTGCCAGGTGTGCGGATGAGATAGCTGATACAAAGAGTATAACAACACAATTATAGCAAAAACAAAACGCAACAAAAGACACAGGGAAAAAAATTAAATTATATGAATGACATTGACAATTATGACAGAATTACAAGAAAAAGAGAGTAGAAGAAAAAAAAAAAAAGGTAAACAAACCAACATAATTAAATTAACATAAAAATTCATAAAATCAATTACGTACGTAAAGTATAAAAGAACGAAAGTTATAAAAATAATAAGATTTTTTCATAGTTTATAAATTACACAACGAGAAATGAAGTACAGAACAATTAATAAACGGAAATGTATAAAGTGGAGCGAAATAAAACAAGCAAAAGGCTCGTTTGAGAATCGCTATTTCTTAGCTCCTGCTGTTGGACGACGAGTTTTGGGAACAACTACAGGTTCTTTGGTTACAACCTGTGCTACTCCATGATCTAAATTAGACGACGCGGGGAAGCTTTCCAGGTCGATTAACTTTTCGATGCGTTGTCGTGTACCGTCGCGGGCTAACACATAGATAGTGCCCTCCCGCGTCCAGCAATTTCTGACTCCCAAGCGCTGCCTAGCCTGGATAAAGAGTTGATGTCGTCGTTTAGTCAGAAACTCCGACATGGTAATCCCGGTGCCCTTGAGCTTAGTTTTAGCAAACCAGATTTTGCTACGATCCACTGCATCACAGAGCTTGAAAAGAATAGGTCGAGGACGCTCGGCTGGAGCTGGTGCCTTACCCATTCTGTGCGACCGGCGGATGTCGGTTTCCTTGAAGCCTTCTAACTTTAGTTTTTCACAAATGATGTTAGTAACAACAGTTGTGGTATCTTCTTGCTTATTCTCGGGGACTCCGTGTAACAAAAGAATTTTTCTTCTAGACCGCATCTCCACCTGGTCAACCGACTGCTGCACAAGATCTATCTGCTCCTGTAGAGCCCGAAGAGACTTCAATATAAAAGTCTTAAAATTGTAGAAGTCAGTACTCAGAGCAGAAGTAGAAGTGTTTGATGGTGCACCCTTGTGTAGTTCACCCTCCATGGCATCCATGCGTTCAGAAAATGTTGTAGAAAGCTGATTCAAAGCTTCCTGTATAGCATCCATATTGTAGAAAAATGTACTTACAAGAAATAAAAGTGAAATAAATATGTTGTGTTGTGAATTGGTAGGAGATAACACCTGACAGATATTGTTGCTACAAACTGTAAGTAATCATATAATAATCACTCACTAATTCTTGTTTAATTAATTAAAAAAAGTTAAATAATTGCACAAGTTCTTTTCAAAGATGTTACTTTTTCCTAATCTACCCACCAAAAAAAAGATTGATCCTTGATATTAATCCTTATCAAAATAAATTACTTCATATTCAAGACTGCTTCAATACCTTTATATAACTTTTTGAATTATTCAATTCGGACATTCCATTCGAAAGATATCACGAGTTTAAAAATGTAAGAATTAGTGACGGTGATCACGTGACTGTGACATCTTTTCGTGAGTCAAAACTCCATAAGACCCCCTCTATATAGAAGTTTCACTTCAAAAAGAAGACAGGGGCAACATGGATGTGAGTGGCTAAGGGGTGTAGAGAGGTGAGCTGCAGGTTCACCGAGGCTACTTCTGACGTGATGCCATTTATCACTTCCACCTTTGGAACTCGAGTCTTAGCTCTAGCGATCTCCACTCCGTGCCGGTTTGCTAAGGCAAGCACGGAGGTGGGGGCCTTGTCCTGGCCCCCGTAGTCAGGTACGAAGTATCGCTACTCACCTAAGGCTTCGCCACAAAGCCCCCCTGCGGGTTAATTATTATTATTAGCAAAATTGGGTCGATTTGGTCTTACACACAGCAATATGCTGAGTGCAAACCTTGCTGAAAATATGGCGTACAAATTGTCAAAATATGCTCTGTGTGTATATTAATGTTAAAGGCATGTTATTACGTCGCTTTTTCTTCAAAAAAACACTTTCTTTTCTTGTTTTATTTCGATAAACACCTATTCGTATGTATGTCGAACTGACTACAGGTTCAATCTAATGGTCCAAATGTTACGGGTGTTTCGGATTCAGCTCGCAGCAGTTCGGATCAGCAGATCAAAAGAACAGACCACTTTTTTGTGGGCCAGTGAACACACACATCGTATATCCCAAAACTAAGCAAGTTACTCTGATGTTACGGGCAATATGCAACGGACCACTCTGGGGCCGATACAGTCCAAATTTTGTTATTTTCACACTTCCACAAAAGCTGAATTAGGTATTCTTATATACAAAAACCTGTAGTAAAAACCATATAACTGATGCTGCGTGGTTGTAGGAGTTAGCGGATACATGGACAGACGCGGAAAGCGACTTTATTTTATACTGTGTTAAAAGGTCACAAGGTTTTCCAAAGTCAAAATTGCATAATGCTTTTTTTGCGTCGGGAGCTTAAAACAGGATAAACAACTATATATTATAACGTATTCTACGATCAACAAAATCAACCAGTTTCGAGCATCAATATGCACAATTCAGTCTTGTGTACAACACTACTTGGAACAATTATTAATAATATTTTGGTAAGTTTTAATAATTATATCGTTTTATAAATAAACTCTTGGCATTTTTTTCCTTTGAAACAGCATCAGTAATAAAACATTTAGTAAAAGAAAAAATTGGGTATTATTGTAGGTGCTAAGGTTGTCAAATGGCCACCGCGCAGCACACCTTCTGACTATTGTTGTTATCTGTGTACGCAAAAATTACGCAATATCTCGGTGACTACAAAGAATTCAACCCGCGCTAACTTTCGATGTATAATACTCACTTGAAAAAAAACTTAAGCTATCGTTCTTGTGATATCGTGTCGAAATCAGCTAATATTTATGCAATCTAACTAATTTGTACCATATCCGGAAAAATCCCGCGGGATTCCCGGGACACAAAGTATCTAAGCCATTTTAGTGAAAACTTTGTAAGCTAATTTTTATGAAACGGAACAACTTCAAAACGCTCTCGGTAAAACACCCGCGGGATTCTTGGAATAAAATATATCACACATTTATTATATATATTTTTCTATCGATTAGTGAAAAAATCACATTAGTATTAGATTTTTTTCAATCTGGCCCATTTTAAAACATTCCCAGTAAAATACCCAGGATCAAAAGAAGCGCAGATTTTAAGTCTAATAATTAGCTGTCGATCAGCGAAAACCACATTGAAATCGGTCCAGTAGTTCTTACGTGAATCTCGAACAAACAGATAAAAAAAAATCGTTTATGTCATAGCCTGCTATACTAGTTTTTTTTTATAACTTCAATGTACACACACGGCATATACAGAATTGTATAATATTATAGATTGCGAATTTTAATGCAATAAAATAAGATTTAGATAGATAGATAGATAACACTTTATTGTACACCATTACAGAAAATACAGATGAACTTATAGCCTAAAAATATTCTAAATGTGCACAATGGGCGGTCTTATCGCTAAGAAGCGATCTCTTCCAGACAACCAGTGGCAGGAATAAAAACATATTATATTGGTCAAAGGTTATACATAAATATTAGAGGATATGTAGCTACTTACATATATTTTATACTTAATGGACATATATAAATACACCTATTGATATTACATACATAAATATATATATACACATACATAAATATACGTAGAAATATCAAACTTCACTATGTTGCAGGTAGTGCTTTTTTTCATATTCTTAAATATTGTTAGTGATTTAGCTTGTCTAATAGTATCTAAAATAACATCTATCAGTATAAGATCTGATATTTTGAAATTAGGTCTACTAGATTTTTTAATCTGGAGGAATAAACTCCAGTCGTGCGTCAGAGTTACACAAATACCTTTTTATTCGTTTTTTCTTCTTTTTTGACATGTGGCTTTGCTC
Organism: Dendrolimus pini; assembly: GCA_949752895.1. Taxonomy (NCBI): domain Eukaryota; kingdom Metazoa; phylum Arthropoda; class Insecta; order Lepidoptera; family Lasiocampidae; genus Dendrolimus; species Dendrolimus pini. Next base: position 3,552,775 of record OX457136.1, read on the forward strand.
GACTTGTGTGTTTAGCCAGTGTCCCGTACTTATGAACATTCACGATATATGTATTTAGAATAGCGTTCAAGTAAAAACTGGCTGACGTCAAACGAGGTACTTCTGTAGACGCTCGAAAAGGCATAAGTGTAAATAAACGGTTGACATTTTCAACTTAAATACATCGCGTTATTAGGACTATTTATGTCCTACACAATTTTAAACAATATTACTACACACTTTGAAAATACTTCTGCGCAGTGTAACATCACTTTACTAATTCCCGCCAATAATTCACGTTTATATAAATACTAATAATGACCTTAGTAAGCGTCTGCCCATTTTTTCATGTTCCCCAACACTGCGACGGGCAGACGCCATAGTTCCCATATTCCCAGACCCCTAGTAGCAGTTCACCCCAATAACCCGGTACTTACAATAGTCCTACACTGGCCGAGGCTTGTCCTTGGGTGCATTAGTATATAATGTAGACAGGGATAATCGCCGGTTATAGTCACGCCACATTTACATTAAATTTATCAAGGGGCCTCTACGTGTTGGTCTTCCCATGGCCCCACGCAAGCCCTCCAAATGTCCGGGCCATTTTTATGGCCCGTGGTCTTCAAAGACATTGGCGATCCAAAATGTGTCTTGGCCTTCGAAATGAGAACACGCCACGCTGTTTCTGTCCTGTGCGATTGCCAGTTGATAGTTTAGTAATAAAAATTACAAAGAATACGTTATATTATGACGGACTCTGTGGTTCAAGAGGGTTAAATGCTAGCCGGCCGAACTAGCTGGAACGCAGAGGCTCCGGGTTAGATTCCCGGCATGCTAAATTTCGGAAACAAAATTTCTGTTATTTACTATGGTCTAGGTGCCTGGGATCGTGTATCGTATATTATCCATAACACAATGTGTGTATTTGTCTGACGATTATCATTTTTAATTTCGGAACTGTCGACTAAGGCTGGTGTGCACCGAAATTTAACCGACGGTTAACCAAAAATAATCACTGTTTTTCCATACATTTTTGGCGATTATTTTATTTTAACCATCGGTTAAAAGTCGGAGCACACCAGCCTCATTCGCTATTAAACTTAATCATTCTTTAATCACTCTGAGTACAACAATCTCTTGATTATTACGAGAGTGACGATTAAAACTCGACATTAATATAGCATTGAATAGGAATCGTCCTAATGAGCGTTAATCAGTCAAAGGCTGTAGTTACACGCAATTAAGGTACGTCGTTAAAGTCGAGATTCGCCTGCATATACTCCAACGTTCATTTGAGATCTACTCGTTAATTCTGATGGCACTTCAAAGCAAACTCACCTTTAGAGATCACCCACTTTGATCTCACAGATCGATTTAATTTTAGCTTTCTTCTAATTAAAACTGAGCAAGTGACTGCGTATTTGATTGTACAATGTGGTGCAAAAAAAAGTAAAAAGTTTTTAATCGTTTTTCATGTCGATTTTGGTCCTTTCTTTCTTGTTTTTTATTGCAGGAGTTAAGCAGACATGCAGACGGCCCACTTGGTGGATAGCGATTACAATCGCCTATGGACATTTGCTACACCAAATGCGCTGCTGCACTCTTAAGAGAGACTGGAACCTGGTCACTAATGCCGAAACACAACTCAAGGTTGTTATGGCGGCTAGTCTCTACCCTGGTCGGGTATATGCCCTACCACCTGGCTGTGGGTTGTTTTATCGCCTCTTATGATGGGCCGCCCGGCCATAGGAAATTCTATTCTTTCTCCGTTCCTGCACGGATAGAACTACTTACTATTTTTCCTACTAAGAACTTAGAAGATGTTTTGTTTTGTCAAATTTTTTACACACATAAAAATAGTACTTCTAGAATTATAGAAACACGTCATTGAAATAACATAGAAGGTCCAAGTTTACATCAGTGACATTCAAGAGTCTGTGAATTTAATTAAATGCCTAAACATATTGATGACTGACTCTACAGGTCTTATTTCTCTCGCTTTTTGATGTTCTATTTATTTATGCCATACTTTCAAACCAAATCAATAAAAAATCGTAAGTCTTAATTAATAAGTTTATTTTAAGTTTTTACCAATTTTTGCTGTAAAACTGGTGACACTTAGAAAGTAAAGACGATACGTTGATTACTTTCCAGAAACATAACAGTAGTTTTCAATACTAATTTCATCATCCTTAGTTAGGAAATAGAATCAAATTATTCTTGCAGCGTCTACCCATTTCCGTGTCTCAAACTGTAATCACTTCATAGAAAATCAGTCGAGTGAATTTATGCGTAATCTATCAACAATATTCCGGTTTTAGGCTGAATTTACAGCATCTAAGGGCGAATATAAACCTACCCTCAGATTCGAATATTTTCTACATAAATTTAATATATACTATGAAATACAACATAGACAAGTATCAGATATATATATATATATGTTTTTTTTATTTTTTTTTATTTAAATCATAAAATTAACAAAATATTTATTCTATGTACATACGTTTATATTATAATTTCCAAAGTAAATAGTTTTTAAGTTAAACAGATATAAAATATTCGGGTCGTATTAGTATTAAGCCAAAAAAAGGTTTGCACTGAAAATCAGCTTTGTGTCGGATATTATGCCGGCACACATTGATATATAAAAAATACGGCACAGCAACAAGCTGAGTGCAAACCTTGTTTGCGTAAAATGCGGGGTACAAATTATCAAAATATGTTATTTTTTATACATGTTAGCAATTTAAGTACTTCGCTATTTCTTCAAAGAATTGTTTTCTTTCTTTCTTAAATATACTAAACTAACTTTAAAAAATATAAAAAATCAGATCAGAAGGCTGGTTCTTACCTCAGCAACGAATCAGTATGGCAATCCAGCGAGGAAACGCAGCCAGCCTTCTGGGCATCTTATCCATAGAAGACGGTGATCTAGGCTAGGGTTTCCATGTGTTTGACACGAACGCTGCACGCTCGAATAGAGTGGACACTCAAGCAAAACGCTTTAGATTGCTTCACTCTGATACACACGCGTCGGTAGTACACAAAAAAATATTTGACTGACTCAGGATTGAAGATACTGATTAAGTAGTGAACTATTTTGCTTGTAACGACTACATACGAAAGAAAGAAAAAGCGTTTATTTGGTCATGACATACCGAAACACATGGCGATGAATTGTAAGATGATATATACCAAAAAAAGTCTCGTCTATATATGTAATCGTCATTAAATTATCACACTTTAATTAAATGTTTTGTTCGTATCACTACAGTTTTACTTATAGTATTATATATAATTGTATTTATTTTATACCTATAAAATAAATTATTTCACCTCTAGGTATATCTTCAATTATATTGTCTTCACAATCTGGTGGGCGTTTCCACCATACAAAGTATGTGGCTTAGTCAACATAATCCTTAATAATATTTCATACCTACAAAATATTTCAAAAAAACACACCTTACTATGACGTAAGTCTTATGCCGTCGCGTCGTGGTTCTAAGTCTGTATTATGCAAGCTACAATTTTATTGATATTAAAACAAAAAAATCTTGAAATGCTACCTAAAAACCAGATTATTAGGAATTTTTCGATACTTTTTATTTTGTAAAATAACCTTGTTACGTATTACATTTTGTGATATATGTAGCGAACTCAGACGTGAATTTAAGCGGTCTCTCTCTCTATCTTCTTTAGATAATAGCAGTCTTTTTCATAGAGAATTAGAGTAAGGTAGGTACCGTCGTATTAGCAGTATCAATAAAACAGGCCCCCAGGCTACAGGGGCCTTAATTCCTAAAATGATATCAACAATATCGATTAATAATATTGTTACAAGCTACACAGGACTCGAATTAAAATGCCGTTGGAATTACTATAGAGTTTATTATAACTGTACAAACACGTATAAAACAGGCACAAATATGACTAGGACTCAGTACAAATTACACGATTCAATAACACGCGCAAAGTCCGTCACTATATCGCTCATCAAATCTACGTCTTACTCGTATCGTAGTTGTCGCTTGACTGCCCCCACCCCTCCGTTCGGGCATTGTTTTATACTAAAATGTGCAATACAACAAAGGACCGCGCTCACTGAGTTAATCCGCACATCTGGCAAGCTTCGATGCAATGCAATAACAACAAGGATTAGTTCGACACTAAAGACGGCCATAAAACAAGTACGATAACAATAGGATGTTTTTCTAAATTACAAATTCTAAATACAAAGTTAACAAAAGAATTCGTAAATGCGGGAAACAATAAACTGCGTTTTACGATAGGCAGGTGTGTGCATTTCTTTGACGGCATGTTACAATATTTTTGAGAATAACCAAACTGGGTCAGTTTTATCTAAAGAGGCAGAGAATCTAGGAAAAGTGTAATCGCCTTCAACTATGGATGATTTGATAAATAAGTTTGCCGAAAATAAGGCGAGAAAAGTGTATCTCTGATTTGAATTATTTGTTTAACTTGGCTCCTAAGAGCATTAATTATAAGTAATAACTTATAATTAATGCTCTTAGGAGCTAATAAAACGGGTTAATAAATATATTTAAAATAAAACGGGTTAATAAACACATTTACATGCAAATAATAATAATAAACAAATATACATAGATATAAGTGATTTGATTTTAATACTGCACCCGTCTAATATAAGCTACGCCACTGCTTTCAACGTTTCTTTATGACTCCTAAAGAAGCGTTCAGACTTACTCTAACTCTCTATGAATAAGACCGACGATGATTAGATATACAACAAAAACGCTTTCAGCGTCTGTCTGTATATCTGCTAACTCCTTATGCGGTTTTTACCATCAGTTAGACAGATAATTTCTCACTGAAAATTTATATATATATAAAATCTATTATTTTCTATGTTTGACTAAGATGTATAAATACATCTATTTACATCTTAGTTGAAACTAAATATTCACTTATTCGACACTGGATCTGAACTGACATTTAATACCGAAAAAGGAAAGTTCAATTCTGTCTTTTAATTTTGATAAAAATGGTACTGCCAAGGAGATTAATGAGATTACCTACCGGTTCCAATTGTGAATCTAAACCATCCACTCAACCGCACACAGAAAATTTCATCAGAATCGTTAAATTCGTTCTCAAGTTAGCGCGTACATACATTTGTACGATTTTTTTCATTTATTTATATTTGTTTTGTTTAAATAAAAATAAACTTTTATTTATTCCAGGATGTTCCATTCCTACAAAATGGCTCAGGTGACGTTTCCTCATGCTATTGGTCCTGTGACAGAAGAAGAACATCAAGTCTTACAGAAATATTATAAAAGTACGATATTATATCTTTTGATTTTAAACTGACTACCTAACGTCTTTTGTTTCCGTTTTAGAACTTCTTTTGCTTGTTTCTTTAAAATATTTAAACACATTTTACCAGGACCGTCTTTACCCGAGGGCGCAATGGGCGCATGGCACCCGGGCTCAAGGCACCCGGGCGCAAGTACCTAAGGGCCGCATAAACATCTCCATGGCGTACAGATATAGTATTAGATCATAATCTAACGGTAGTTAAAATTTGACGGTGAAATATATAAAAAAATCAACTTTTAATTACATATACTAAATCTTCCTATCCAATTATATCCACACTAGCTTCTACCCACTACTTCGTCCGCGTGGAACAGTTTAAAAAAAGTAAGTTAAAAAATACCCGCTCCGCTACCATTGGTCTTAGCGTGATGATATATAGCCTAGCTTTCCTCGATAAATGGGCTATCTAACACTGAAATAATTTCTCAAATCAGACCAGTACTTCCTGAGATTAGCGCGTTCAAGCAAACAAACAAACTCTTCAGCTTTATATGTTAGTATAAGATAAGCCTAGTATTTTGAGAAAAATATGAAATACAAATGGAGGGACAGGGGTTCCGTATTTTCCAAAATGGCTAAGAATCCTTAAAAATGAAGGTTAGAAGGCTAAGGCGGTAGCTCCGCTCTTAGCCTTCTAACCTAAGTATTAAAAAACCTTGGATCTGTCATAATAATGGCAGCCCATAAATGTCCCACGGCTGGGCTCGGGCCTCCCATTATAGGGGGAACGGACAGTATATCCGCCACGCTTGTACAAAGCGGCTTGGCAGGTTTGACACATTGGTTATCTGAATGTGCAGGTTGCATCACGATGTTTTCCTTCACCGTTGTTAGCACGTGGTAATTGTAACAATATGCACATTACATCAGAAAACTGACTGAGTGGTGCATGCGTTTCGGCCAGGATCGAACCCGCGCCTTTTGAGATGGGGACACGTGCGCTAGCCATTACGCTACCACAACTTGTTTATCTGTCATAATAGTTCATAGTAAATAATAGTGCCTTATAACTAAACCCACACCCCAAAAAATGTATGTAGTTGGCTTGTAAATAGAAGAATCGTCAAAAACTAGAGACTCGTACGATATATGGCTTTTTATTTATGCAGGGGAATCCGTTTGAAAAGCCGCGCGAGGGGGAAAGGTCGCGGCCCGCGTGTGGGATTCGCCAGGTCGGGATGGCTCTAGCACCTCACGTGTGAGACGCTATTACCACGCCGCGGTTAGGGATACCCTGTCCGATCCTCGAGTGTCCTTCGTCCGGGCTGTGGGCTCGCTCGCGCATTCACCACCAGCCCGGACAGACGACGACCGGCCCCTTGCGGGCTGGAATCATCATTAATTAGCCGGAGATCTGGGTCGCTCCAGCTCTTCGATCTCACCGCGAGGTGAGAGGGGGCACATTCCTCCTCTCTGGCCTTTATGTGCGGGCAGGACATGACGCTCACGCAGAAGGACGAGGTACTGCTCGCACCTGCGCGGCTTAACATAAACCAACTCTGTAAAACAAAAATATTTATTTATTAAGAATAGATTCCATTTTCAGCTTACGACCGACCATTCGTTCGTGTTGGACCAGAAAATTATTTAATGCCAGGCAACTATCAAGATCATGCGACAGCAATTTACAATCTGGAAGTACGGCCTGATGATGTTTGGATTGTCACTTTCACTAGAGCAGGTTAGTTTTTAGGTTCTCGGCAGATATTGTTCAAACCGATTTTAAATAAGGAGTTACTTACAAGCATATAATTGTTGTCACAAAGGTTTTTAAATGCATGCTTTTGAGATCCTGGATCATGTAGCAGCAGAGTGCTAGCCAAGACAAATAAAACGAGCCCAAACACGAAGGGTCTATCTTGTTTATTACAGGGTTCCTATGGCCACCTTACGACTCCATCATCAGATCAGCTCCATGGTTCCATATTATTGCATTGTCACGCGATATACATATGCGTGCAAAATTTCAACTCAATCGGAAACCGGGAATTGGTCAAATTTTACTTGCAAGATTCCACCCGAACTTACATACATACTTACATAGGTACATCCATTACAAGTTGAATAAAAGCTTGTAAAAATACATCAATATTTGCCCTTTTTTCAAATATCTCGCATTATTTACAATTTCTTAATGAAAGGATCCAATTTCTCTATCCCGTAGGAATTTCAGAATAAAAGGTTGTTTAATTAAATGGCAATTTTGTTTAAAAATATCAAATTAATCTTTCCATTACGTTTTTAATTTTGCGGATGGACACATACGCTAGATGAGTTATATATAAGCACCAGGATATGCCCGCGCCTTTGTTCACGATTGCTTTGAAATCCCCGGGACACAAAGTATCGCAGCATTTAAAAAAGGATGTAAGCCATCGTTTTAGTGGAAACTGGATGGGAATAAGCTAATTTTTATGCATCCGAACACCTTCAATCTGCCCCCGGGAAAATTCCCGGAATAAAGATTGCCACAAATTTTATGTCAAAATTTGCTATCGATCATTGAAAAATCACATTGAAATTAGATTTTTTTATTCAATTCGAAATTTTAAAGTATTATCGGAAAAATTCCCGCGGGATTACCAGGATAAAAAGTAGCGCAGATTGTAAGTCGAAGAATAAGCTGTGGACCAGTGAAAACCGCATTAAAATCAGCCTAGTAGTTTTTACAGGAATCCCGAACAAACAGTCAAACCGACAAACACAAGAAATCTAAAAAAATGCATCGTGTTCTCCGTCGTTTATATAGTCTATTGTAGTTATTCTTTATTAAATACCCTCAATGTATAGACACGGTATGTTCAGAATTTTGTAATACGTAGATCATTGATATATTAAAAATATTACATCAATGACATAGATATATCAATTAGGGCGAGTGAACCGAGCTCCTAACACTGTCCCACAATCCACAATGCATTTTTGTGGTACAATTTACTGATATTCTATCACACTTTTAAATGTGGACTTTGACATAGTAATTTCAATTTTTTGTTTAGATGTGTTATATGCGTTTATATGAATATTTTTCGCCTTTTGCCAAAATAAATATAAAAATATTATTATATACAAATCATAAAGCCAAAAAGACACGTCTAATGCCAACTAGGCAGTTACAACTAACGACATCTATTCGAACAGTAAAGAACTATGTAAACATAATGTTGTTTAGTTAGAAATACGTCGGATTTTTATCGTTAATCACAAATAAATAATGAGTAATTAATTCATTATTAATGTGTATACCGATTTTTGCTAGTTTTATAAGATTGTTATTATAACAAGTATCCATTTCAGGTACGACTTGGATGCAAGAATTGGCTTGGCTTGTTGCTAATAATTTGGACTACGAAACAAGCAGCGCGACACCTATATCAAAGCGATATGCTTTCGTGGAGTAAGTTTAAAATGTAAAATAAGGTATAGGCAGTCCTCGATTTATCATATCTATTTATGGTTGAGATTCGATTCTAGATTTTGGATAATGTTAGTGAATTTATCATTCAGTCGTAGCCGAGGATGTAGCATTGGTAATGAAGTAAAACATTCACAGGTAACTCATGTTTTATATTGTTACGACCAGCAACGGCCAATTCACACCTGCAGTTTATTACCTTTTCGGCATTTGGACTTCTCTTGTTTACTTTGTGTTTAAAATTTGTAATTCATGTCAATCAATGTCAAGGCGAAACATGGAACTGGAGACTTAGTATAACATCTGCAAAAATGTCCATGTTTCAAACAAATAAATTACTTTTTTTTTACTTTGACCCAACGCTGGCAAGCGGTGGCGCGGTGACGACGCAGTGGCGGTCTTGTGAAACACACGTGCTTACGTGTCGTTCATTAGGTATATTAAATGAATTCCTTTATCGAATATTTATCAAAACGTATTATGGACTTTCTACAATCTTTTATAATGATTTAAATCTCTATCATCACAAATATTATTGTTATAATCATTTGGAATACCGGTTAGTACGGTTGCACTTATAAGTATGTTTGTATATTAAGTACAAACTATATTAATAAATAATTTTATTTGATAATTATGATTAATCGCTCCCTCACGTTTCTCATTATGGTCAATGTTCGGCGGATGCTTTTTCCTATCATGACATGATTTTTCTCTCATATAACTTACATCCGCCGAAAGCCAAACCTAAAATCATCCTTCAGCGCAATTTTGGTGGCATGAGCCTAGATGCCCTACTAAAGGACGCTCAGGAAATAGACTGGTCTGGGGTGGTCAGTGCAACTACTATTGATGAGAAGGTTCATGTGTTTCATGCGGCTTTGATGAAGCTGTATGATATTCATGCACCTTTACGTCGTATAAAGGTCAAACATTTGCCTGCACCGTGGCTTACCGATGATATTAAATCGCAGATGCACAAGAAATCTAAAGCAAAAACTAGATATAAAATGAAGCCAACCGAAGCAAACAAAGCCGCTTATGTGAGCATACGTAATCGCTGTAATAGAGTGTGTAGGGACGCTCAACGCCGTTATATCCACGAATCAGTTCAAAATGATAATCCAGCTAAAGTATGGAAGTTTTTACGCTCGTTGGGGATTGGCAAACAAACGGAAATCTCGGTCAGTCAAAAATTCAATATCGATGGTTTAAATCAACATTTCTCAACCACTTCTGACTTTGATGTAGTAATAAAGTCTGAAACTTTGAAAAGAATCTCGTCCAAGCCAACACCTAAGCATTCTCCTTTTCTTTTTAGTCGATTTACTGACAGTGATGTTAAGAAAGCTGTGCAATCCATCACATCTAATGCTGTCGGCAGTGATAGCATTAGTCGCAACATGATCCTACCCATACTGGATGTCATTAATCCTACCCTTACCCATATCCTTAATACATCCATAACCTCTTGTGTATTCCCAGCCACCTGGAAGGAAGCCCAGGTTACTCCTCTTCCAAAAAAACCAAATCCCGCTTCCTTTTCTCAATTTCGTCCTATTTCCATACTACCTTTCCTTTCCAAAGTCCTCGAACGCTTAGTTCATCAGCAGCTAAGTGTTTTCCTGAACCGTAATTCCCTCTTGAATCCTTACCAGTCTGGTTTTCGTCCTGGCCACAGCACCACCACAGCCCTCATTAAAATTACAGATGTCATCCGGCATGGCATGGACAATGGTTTGCTAACTGTGCTATCGCTGCTCGATTTCAGTAGTGCTTTTAATAATGTTGACTTTGAAGTGTTACTCAGCATCCTACGCTCTATTAACATATCTCCTGAAGTTATCGACTGGTTTCATAGTTACCTGTATGCACGCCGGCAGCGCATTCGAGTTGATGACGACTATTCGTCGTGGTGTGATCTCTCTGCCGGTGTTCCACAGGGCGGCGTACTATCTCCTTTATTATTCGCTGTTTTTATAAACTCAATTTCCAATGAACTTACTTCATCCTATCACCTCTATGCAGACGATCTACAAATTTACACACAGGCACCGGTTGCTACACTAAATCAAGCAGTCGCAGCAATAAACTCTGACTTTGACCGCATACTGCAATGGAGTAAATCGAATGGACTTCTTGTGAATCCTGAGAAAACTCAAGTAATTATCATCGGTAGCTCACGGATGCTGTGTAAAATTGACTGGACCTGTATGCCAACTTTTCTTTTTGATGGAAAGATTATCCCTATCAGTGATAAGGTCAAAAACCTTGGAGTTTTATTTGATAGTGAGTTGTCCTGGAGACCCCATATAACGGAGTTAAGTAGGCGGTTGTTTCTCTCCTCCAGGTCACTCTGGCGGCTGAAAAACTTCCTTCCCATCGCCACCAAAATTAAGCTTGCAGAGTCGCTACTTTTACCTATACTTGATTATGCCGACGCCAGCTATCTAGATCTAACTCAAGAACAACTTAATAAACTTGAGCGCCTCCAAAACTTTTCCATAAGGTTCATATTTGGGTTACGCAAGTATGACCACGTTTCTGAATTTCGAAAAAAACTCAAGTGGTTGCCAATTCGTTTTCGCCGGAATACTCACATTCTTTCATTGCTTTACAGTATTTTATTCATCCCTACTACTCCACAGTACCTTAAAGAACGCTTCGAATTTATTTCTTGCTCTCACAATTTACGCCCTTCCAGTCAACATAGACTTATTACTCCTATCCATAAGACAACATTCTTCAATAATTCTTTCACGGTTAAGGCTATCCAACTTTGGAATTCATTGCCTGTTGCTGTCAGACAAGCAAAATCCCTAACAACATTTAAGAACTTGGTCAGAAAATTCTATCTGCAATATAATGATATGTAATTTTTTTTATAATTAATAGATATTATATTGCATATATTTATATGTTTATTATGTTTAAATAGTTGCATATTATCACAATATCTTGTATATGTATATAACTTATGTGTATATTTGTATATATAGTATAGTTATATATTTATTATTAAAATTTATGTAATCGTACAATAATTATGTATACCACCATCGCCACTCCCAATCACAATATTCTTGCCACGGGTTGTCTGGAAGAGATCGCTTTTTAGCGATAAGACCGCCCTTTGTACACAATTAAATTATTACCTACTAGTAGTCCGTAAGTTTTCTGTAATGGTGTACAATAAAGTGTTATCTATCTATCTATCTATCTATTAATTTCTTTAAGTGTATACGTAAGTGATTAAAATGACTCACGTAATCGATCGATTTTGAATACAGTAATCGTCATGATGAGTCTTAATATACTCAGTGTTTTGACTTGTCGCTATAGGTACGGCTTCATTTGAGATAATGTTATAGATATTGACGGCCTCTGTGCTTGAGCGGGCTAAGCCTTTGCCGGCCTACCTCACTGGAACGCAGAGGCTCCGGGTTCGATTGCTTGTATAGTAAATTTAGGAAACGTATTTTCTCCGTTATTTACCTTGGTCTGGGTGTCTGGGATCGGCCCCCGAGTGGTCCGTTGTATATTACCCATAACACAAGCGTAACTTGCTTAATTTGGGGATATACAATGTGTGTGTCTGCCGATTATTATTGTTATTATATAGGTCGTTTCACGCAGAAATGGCGAAAATGTGACATTGCTAATAATAATAAATATTGACAGATATCATATTGTTGCGAGTTGCAGGACTCGAATTAAAATGCCGTTAGAATTGTTATAGAATTTATTAGAACTATACAAACACGTATAATACAGATACAAATATAGTTATAATAACACGCGCGAAACCGTCACTAAATAGATAACCGGATGTAGTACATGCGTCTTGCCTCGCTTGTGCTCGCTCCCCTGCCTCACTCCTCAATTGGAGCATTGCTTTTTACTGCACAAATACAATATCTCTCGGCTGCGCAGACTGAATTTCTTAGAATCACACCTGGCTAATGACTACCATAAAAGATTACAACACAACGGGCTGTTTTTCTCTAATTACAAATTTTAAACATAAAGTAAACAAAAGAAGTTCAAATGCCGAAAGGGTAATAAACTGCAGGTGTGAATTTGCCTTTTGTCGACATTCAAGGTTGTAACAGTATGTATGTATACTCACTAATGTGGCTACACGTTAAGGGAATTATTTTTTTAACGCTTTAAGTAAGAGGTATTTGGCCATAGTCAAACGACCTTACTTATAATAATCTCGTTAAGAAACAATTAGGCATCTCTTAAGTAAGAGAATCAGAATCAGTCTCTAATGAATGAATATCTTTTTATCCGTGCAAGAACGGAGAAATAATAACAATTTCCTGCGGCCGGGCGGCCTGTCGTAAGAGGCGACAAAATAACCCACAGCCAGGTGGTAGGGCATTTGCCCGACTGAGTGGCTACCACCCCTGGTCTAAAGTATGTCGCCAAAGCAACCTTGAGTTGTATTTCGGCATTAGTGACCAGGTTCCAGTCTCCCTTAAGAGTGCAGCAATGCATTTGAAGCACCTTTGGTGTTGCAAATGTCCATAGGTAACCACTTTCCATCAAGTAGGCCATCTGCCGTCTGCTGAACTCCTGTAATAAAAAAATAACTTTTTTTCACTTATAAACGTGTATTACCCGTTGTGTATCTATGAGGAGCACAGATAAACGAAATATCAATGATTAACGTAGGTTGTACCCAAAATATTCCAATAAAGAGGAGTTTATGGGTGAGATTTTCATTAATCAGTTGCTGAGCAGTTTCTTTAAATTTAAGAAACGATTATAAGTAAGGCCCTAAATGTTTAACACTGACTCAGTTGTAGCCAGCCCATCAAAAATGCAATTTTACAGGAGAGTTATTTAAACAATTGTATCTAAGCGAATAACTTTTTTTCTGTCAATCTATAATTTATTCTAACAGATGTCAGTTTTTTTAGAAAAATAATGTTTGAAATGGCATTTTTTTTATTTATTGGATGAGTTCAGCAGACAGGCAGACAGACCACTTGATGGAAAACGGTTACCGTCGCCTATGGACATTTGCAACACCAAAGGTGCTACAAATGCGCTGCTGCTCTCTTAAGGGAGACTAGAACCTGGTCACTAATGCCGGAACACAAATCAAGGTTATTATGGCGGCATACTCTAGACCAGAGGTGGTAGCCATCCAGTCGGGCTAATACCCTACCACCTTATCATATAAAGACAGCCCATAAGCGTCCCACTGCTGGACTACTATAACAGACAGTATACCCGCCACGCTTGCCCAGGGAGGCTTGACAGATTTGACACATCGGTTATCTCGATGTAAAGGTTACATAACGATGTTTACCTTCACCGTTGTTACCACGCGGTAATTGTAACAATATGCACATTAGCATTAGGTCAGAAAATTTACAAGTGGTGCATGCGTTTCGGCATAGACATAGACATATGGCATCGGTGCATTATAAAGCAATGGCCCAAAGCAGAGAGGGGCAGTCAAACGACGATTACGATACGAGCAAGACGTGTACATTCGATAAGCTATATAGTGACGGACTTTGCGCGTGTAATTGAATCGTGCAGTTTGTACTGGTTGTGTCCAGTTATATTTGTACCTGTGTTATACGTGTTAATATTTCTAATAAATTCTATAGTAATTCGAACGGCATTTTAATTCGAGTCCCGCACTCGTAACAATATTAAAAAAATATTTGTCGGACTTATCACGTTATTGAAGCAATGAGGCGATATATTCTAAAACGGCCAAAGCAGCTTTTACCGCAAACCGTCCGACCGGTAAAATGGCGACTAAAAATAAAATATATAATCAAAACATGCTTGGAAAAGTTTTAGACGGAGCTTTATTAGGTATGCAAACGACCGCTTACCTACTTTGTTGACTAAAACCACAAAACATTCAGACTATTAAAACCTAAGCTAAATGCTTGCGAGGTAACAATTATAATCATGAAGGGATGAGATTCAGACAGTGAGATTACCGATGTGTCAAACCTGCCAAGCCGCCTTGGACAAGCGTGGCGGGTATACTGTCCGTTCCCCCTATAATGGGAGGCCCGAGTTCAGCAATGGGACATGAAAAAAAGCGAGTTGCACTGACTGTCCGCATAAGGGCAGCATCGGCATCGATAGCTGCTCATACGGGGTGGCGATGCATTTGCTTTAAAACAAAAAAATATTGTGTATTGATGAAATGATTGTACTAATAATACGGAATTATACATTATAAAAACAAAATTATCTTAAAAGGTTATACATTTGGAAATTACTTCGTGTTAATAAGTATTTTTAATGTATGTAGAAATGTATAGGTGTGTAAATGTATGTATGTGATGTGTTTAAAAGTGAACGAGTGAGTGTGCGGTTACAAACTTATTGAACTAGTGTTGTCAGTTAAGTAAATTCTCGGTGTCGTCTTAAGGGAGTTCTATTAGCCAGTTGAATATTTTTAATTTACATTCGCGATGAGTAAGAGAGTATATATTTAATAACTTAATAACTTGGTTGTAAATTTTACAAGCGGAATACGTTTCCTGGCCATGCTACGAACTCTCGTCATTGGAATGCAGTAAGAAAACATAAGAAGGCTTGCAAATCGAGATTGCGGATCTGTGAAATCCACCAATCCACTTTGTATTAGCATATAGTCCATCATTCAAAAAGTAAGGGAATCTCAAGGTCTAAGCTTTATGGATCGATATTGGTTTGCATATGAACCTTATATCGCAATGAGTCAGGAACATGCTATCGAAATTATGATTAGATAAATCACTAAAGTGGTATGTCCGCATTAGTCACATAGTTACCTTAGTAAATAAAGAATCGACTTTTATACCCTCTGTGCAAGTAACCTTACAAAAAAATATTGTTAGGGGTTAAATCTATATATACTGTTACGAGTTACGCAGCACTCGAATTAAAATTCCGTTGGAATAACTATAGAATTTATTAGAACTTTACAAACACGTAAAACACTGGTACAAAATAACCGAGCACAACTAGTCCGAACGTAATGCATAATCTCGTAATTCAATAACACACGCAAAGTCCGTCACTAAATAGATTACCGAATGTACAAAAGTCTTGCTGCGCTCGTGGTTATCGCTCGACTGCCTCGTCCCTCAATCGAGGCATTGCTTTAAACTGCACATATGCAAAATGTCTGCCCAGCCGCGTGGACCGTATTTCCTAGAATAAGTTTGTACCTTAAATCCAACACACCTGGCTAATGACTGCCATAAAAGATTACAATACACAATGGGCTGTTTTCTAGTCACAAATTTTAAACAAAAGAAGTTCAAATGCCGATAGGTAATAAAATGTGTTTCTACAGGTATGCAGGTGTGAATTTCTGTGTTTGTCGGTGTCTAGGTCGTATCAATATTAATATTATAAAGATTTGTATTTTTGGATGTTTGAAACGAATTAACGCAAAAACTACTGTACCGATTTCAAAAAATTTATCACCATTTGAATACTACATTATCCTTGATTAATATGGGTTATATAAAAAGTAGGGATCTCTACTTAAACTTTAATAATGCAACCCATCAATCTAGCGTTGTTGATGATCCCATACTCACAGACGGTCTAGATGCGCTTAGCCTAAGGAGATACTTCGCTTCTCTCTGCTACGGCGAGTGTTCCGAAGAACTGTTTAGAATGATGCCTTCTCTGGAATCGGGTTCTAAATTTGTATCTGTGAGGGTTTGTTTTTTGAGGCGAGGGAAAATGCTACCGATTTACGCACAGACTGGGTCGTTGCCAGGAAAACGACGCACGTCGGTCGGGGGCGGCATCACTGCAGCAATAGTATGCTCTTGGCAGTGATCCGTCCGCGATCGACTCAGCTAGTTTGGAAAGACAGCGGAAGCAACTCCAATACCCACTAAAAACCCGTCCTCCCTGTCGACCCTGCGCTTTGTTTGTGTTGGAAAGTCTGAGATGTAGAACATAGTTACGCCCAGCCGATCCAGCGCAATTGTATCTGTGAGGGTTCGACAACGTCTGCCGAGACCGCATTCAATAATTTGCCTACTGACATAAAAAGTGCTAATGTAAATTTATTTAAAATCGCTTGACCTAATTGTACTACATTTGAACTAGATTACTGAACCTACTCTCAAAGAGATATTATCAGAATATAAAACATTTTTGCAGTGACGTTGCAGATGTGTCAAATACATTGTATTGTGTTTAATGTAATTTTTATTGCTTTAATGTATTTTTATGTATATTTGTTAAATAATATTAGGATTTTGCACTCTTTCTCTATATAAAATTGTGTGCAAAATTTAATACTCCTCCGTCCGCGCAATTTTCGTTAAAAGGAGTAGAAAGCTTTTGCTTCGCGTATTAATATAGATAATTGACTTGAAATGATTCAACATTTCATTTTCGTCATCTTTATCAGATTTCCGTCATTAACTACCGAGAAGAGGAGAGGACTGTCATCAATACCACCAGAACAGCGTGCTACGTTCGACGATTTCCGTAACATGCCCAATATGCCGTCGCCAAGATTCCTGAAGAGCCACTTACCACTGTCAGGCTTACCACCCACACTGCTGGATACAGCGAAGGTAGACTATTGCATTGAAAAATAATACTTTAACGGTCCGTTCCTATATGTTACCCACCTTTTACTGGCCATTGTATTTCATTTACTATCGGTAAAATTTGACATATAAGCTCCATACCAGTAATGCCAAAATTCAACCAATGGTAAGGCAAGTGAATGGATAGTGAGATATAGAAACCGGCTGTAATTCAGGGGTCTCCAAACTACGGCCCGCGGGCCAAATATGGTCCACACTGTAATCAGTCCGGCCCGCGACAGAATCAGAAAATTTATTATTGTAGCTATTGTTTTTCTTTTAATAATGTTGTTATGTTTATGCATCCATCGTTAATGGATATGTCGGATTCACTTCCGCCGGGAGCGGATGACACTCGGAGTATAATACAATAATAATTACAATATACTATGCGCCTGTTGTTCAACAGAGCTTCCGCTCTGTTCAACCGATGAACGTAGAATGACGGTTGTAGACTCGTAGACTGTCGGTTTAAGACTGCCCTTCCTCTGCCCGAACACCGCGTATTTAAGGTCATCGTAGCGCGCCACACTGACACCATCCGGTAATGCCTTGGCGCCACTTCAATAACACCAACTTCCGCCATCCGTGTATAACTTCCAACTTCCGGTTACTCCATTTCCGATATCCGTTAGATTGATAATAAATGTTTCTACCTTGACATCCGGTTATACGACTTCCGATTACTACATTTGACTACTTCCGTCATATGGTTACTTTATAATAACAGATACTATTCCGACAGATACATATTTATGGCTTTTGGGTTTGAGATTTTGGGGCCATGAGGACGTGAGGCTTATCAACTTTATCGAGACCTTTCAAGGGGATTGAAAGAAGTCTCGCGTGACCAAAGGGCTGGCCTATGTTTAGGGGAACGAATAAGCGTTGCCATACAACAAGGGAATGCGGCCAGTATTTTGGGAACGCTCCCCGCCGACAGCGATCTTTTACTTGTAAACATGTTTATAGTAGTATTTAATTTCTATGTTTGTAGTGTAATTTATCTATAATTTAGTTTAGTTCCAATTTTTATATCTCAGTCTCTACCCCAGTTATTTTTATTATATTTCTTGTTGTTATAATTGCTGTGATAAATTGGATTAAAGAAACACAAAATGATACTAACTCGGTTTTATTTACTTGCTAGGTTAGGTAGATTAATGACAAGTATAGGCAGTGCCGTCTTTACTAGTGCAGGGTGTGCATTGCTTATGGCGTCAGCGCTCTCAAAGACCCTGCGCCCGTGTTCTGGCCGACGCCGCCCATGCGAGGTAGCAAAACAAGGCGCGCCACGAGCTGCTCTCTAACTTTATACAACAACTTTTGTTTAAGCGTGAAATCGGTCTTAAAACAGATAATCGAATATTATATTGGCGTAGTGTTGCTTTATTATTTTAACCCCTTCCATCCAAAAAGAATAATTCATACTCGTGAATCTTCAGTACACAGAATGCTCCGTTACCATATCTTTGTCTCAATTATCAGTATAGGTTAAATTGGGATCGAATGAAATAAAATATTGTATATCCCTCTCTGTTCCACAAGTAAATTTTGTGAAAATATATAAGTAAAATATATATTTTCTATAAGTGAAAATGAAACAACAGTGTCTAGGTATACTGTTGGTATATAAGAACGATATCTATGAGAATTCTTGTTCTGAATGTGTACCTACTGCTTCTTGACATCTTGACACGTTACTAGTTTATTAAGTCTTTATAATTAGTGTTACATGCCGTCAAAGATAAACGCGCAGCTGCCTGTCGTAAAGCACAGTTTATTGCCTTCTCGGATTTAGGAATTCTATTGTTTACTTTGTGTTTAGAATTTGTAATGAAGGAAAAACATGCTATTGTTTTTCTACTGGGTTTATGGCCGTCATTAGTGCCGTTCGCAGGTGAGCAAATTAGATTTTCTTGGAAGAACCCAGCCCACGCAATCGATTGTGTATTGTACAGTTTACTATAAAACAATGCCCGAACGGAGGGGTGGGGCAGTCGAACGAGGATTACGATACGAGTAAGACGTACGATTCGACAAGCGATGTAGTGACGGACTTCGCACGTGTTATTGAATCGTGCAGTTTTGTACTGGCCGTGTCCAGTTATATTTGTACCTGTTATATACGTGTTTGTACAGTTCTAATAGATTCTATAGTAATTACAACGGCATTTTTTTTAATTCGAGTCCTGTAACTCGTAACATTACATTAGTTCTGTTAGGATATTAATTATTGTATGTTTAATGATAATTATCACTTTTTTCAGGTGATATACGTAGCTCGGGATCCTCGGGACGTTGCCGTGTCTTTCCATTTTGCACATAAACTGTTCCGATATTTTGATGACGAAGTCCAGTTCAAGGAGTTTTGGGATTTATTCAAAAAAGATTTAAGTAAGTTAGGATTAGAATTCCATTGCACTGTGTTATGCTTTTGACTTTCTGATTTAAATATGTTTTGGAAGAAACCACATAAATTATTTTACCGTTGCTCTGTTGGGCTTGGACGGTGTTTATTTTTCCATGATTTCACTTTTATTTTCAATTATTGTCCAATATGAGAGAGAGAGATTGAGGGAGATAAAACTTTATAGCGATCTCTTCCAGGCTTATGCTTACATTAATATACATTTTGACTGAGGCAGAGAAACCTATCGGGTTTCTTCGTGTCGCAGAGAGTCGTCTACACATTCCCTACTAATATTATAAATGTGAATGTAAGTTCGTTTGTTACGCTTTCACGCGAAAACTACTCAACGGATCATCATGAAACTTTGTACACATATTCTTGGAGGTATTAGAAGTAATATAGGATACTTTTGATCGCAAAAAATTAAAGAGTTACGGTGGGATAGTTAAAAGAACTTTCCACGCGTACGAAGTCGCGGGCAGAAGCTAGTATTGTTATATTAAACTTAAAAATAAATAAAAAACACGCTTTCATAAAAAATCCAACTAAAAAACAGAAAATAACATTTAATAAATTTGGTTTCTGATGAATGGGGTCTTAACGTGGAGTGCAAAAAAGAAATAATTAATCAATTTGATTAAGTACAGTGTAAAAAAAATAATTACGTACATTATTGTAAAAAAGCGTGGGGTGTATTCAAAGCGCTTTTTATGATATTAAAGAAGAAGAAAGCGTGTTTTTTTAGTTTTTTTAAACTATTATTTACTTTTCATTTTTAAGTTGAATTTTTTTTTCATGTTTTTAAATAAAAGCTTTTGAGATCCTGCATATCATGTAGCAGCAGCAGAGTGCTAGCCAAGACAAGTAAAACGAGCCCAAACACGACGGGTCTATCTTGTTTAGTACAGGAGTTCCTATGGCCACCTTCCCACTCCATCATCAGATCAGCTCCATGGTACTATATTATTGCATTGTCATCGACCTTTGAAAGGTGTGCAAAGTTTGAATTAAATCTGATGTTCAAAGTAGGACAAAATCGAGCTCAAAGGGGTTGGTTACAAACATACATACATACATACAGGTGAAGCTAATAAAAGCGTGTTAAAATAGAAGTAGAGGCGAGTGATTGTTTTCATTCAAGTATATGGTTCTCTTAAAAGTCCCAGGTCTGCACACGTGGGCCTGATGGTCCGCTTTGGGAATCAATATAGAATCTTTTCAGATTATATTTGATCAATTCATTGTAAATAACCATTGTACTTTGATTGAAGGTCCTCTGGGAGATCGTTAACAATGATTGATATCATATATTCCTTGCGCCTTGTCCCATACACGTTAATATTATTACGACCTAGGTGCCGACAAAAGCAAATTCACACCTGCAGCCCTGTAGAAACACATTAGATTACTACTACTTTATTGAACTTCTTTTATTAGAATAGAATATCATTTATTGCATAAACTGTCACATACATTTAATTTAAAGGAGATCTTGTGTTCTTTGCTGGAACAACAGTTTGTCCTTTCGAACGTGCAATACAGGCAGTTTATAATGTTGCCAGGCCATTATAAATATAAATCTATTATTATCTTGTTATTAATTTTTCTGTTATTTGTCACAAAATTATCAAAAAAAAAAGAAATATATAACATTATTCAAAATACTTATAGAATTAATCGAACATTAGTCATTAGTTAATTAGTCAATAAAAAAAAAACAAATTAAAAAAAAAAAACAATAATTATACAATTATAGGTCATAAATTATGGTTTAATTATTTATCAACAGTGAATTTAGAATTTTATTGTTTATCAAAATTAAAATATTCTGCAAGGGAGTAAAAGCACCTGTTAATTTATTTACTTTGTGTTTAAAATTTGTCATTAGAAAAACAGCCCATTGTGTATTGTAATCTTTTATGGCAGTCATTAGCCAGGTGTGATTCTAGGAAATTCGGTCCACGCGGCCGAGCAGACATATTTCATTTGTACAGTATAAAGTAATGCCCCAATTGATAGATAAGGTAGTCAAGCGATAACCACAAGCGAAGCAAGACGTGTGTATATTCAGTAATTTATTTAGTGACTGACTTTGCGCGTGTAATTAAAATGTGCATTGCGTTTGGACTGGTTGTGTTCAGTTATATTTCTACCTGGGTTACCACGTGTTTGTAATGAACTCCATAATAATTCCAACGGAATTTTAATTCGAGTCTTGCTACTCGTAACAATATTTAGGAATAATGTATTTACATGCGCCAGATCTCGGTCTCATGTTGTTGGGTCGTCTTTTTTTAGTCTAGTCTACATAGAGGAATATAGACTAATTTTTTCTACCAAATATGCTAATGGATCCAGTAGTTTTTGTGAAAAAGGGTTATGATATACATGTTAACACATGTTAAAAATGGGTTGAATGTGTATCGGAATGCAAGTGTAGATATTGTTACGAGTCGCGAGACTCGAATTAAAATGCCGTTAGAATGACTATAAAGTTTATTAGAATTATACAAAGACGTATAGCACAGGTACAAATATAACCGAACACAACAATTCCAAACTTAATATCGTAATTCAATAAAACTTATTAGACTTACTCACTTATTAGATTCCCGATTGTAGTACACACGTCACGCTTCGCTAGAGGTTCTCGCTCGACTCACTTCTCCATCCATCGCGCCATTGCTTTATACTGCACAGATACAATTTGTGCGCCCGGCCGCATGGACCGAATTTCCTAGAATCAGCTTGTACTTTAAATCCGTAACACCTGGCTAATGATCACAATACAACAACAGGCTGTATGCCAATAATTATTTATTTATTGCGCTTTTGTCTTATTGAATATGCACTGTTTGCTACAACTCCATTAATTCTTCAAAAGTTATTCTGTAACATAATTCTGTATAAAATCTTTTTAAAAAAAAAGTACTTAAATATAAAAAATAGAACAACAAATATAAAGAAAATTTTTTTTAGCTAGACGTGTTGCTGGGGAGTTTCTTGCCGCTTCTTCTCCTTAACAGCAATAACACGTTGCGAAGCGGTGTACATAGACTAGGAAGTAAAATTAAATTTTAACCTATATGTATGACCTTCAAAAAGTGTTCTCCAGTGGAACTTATTTTGAATAAAAACTTTTGAATTTGAATTAAACAGAAGAAGACGACCATAAAATAATTTAAATGTTATTAGTTCAACTACCGACGGGTAATAAATGTGCTTTGTTTCAGATATGCAGGTAGGTTTTTATGTCGCGATCTGAGTTGTAACAATGTAATGAGATGAATGATGAATATTTGATTTGGGAATAAACGGTGGACAGGCTTAAGTTAAGAACGTAAGAGGACGGTTGGGTGCGTATGTTGATAAATAAAAGTGTTTATTCGAAGAATGTTTGTTTTAATTCAAGCGAGCCAATATCTAAGCAGCACCAGATGGACATACAGCCGAAAAGATATTTTATGAAGGTTCCATTTTTGCCAAAATGCCTACGCAAGCTTAAAAATACTAAAACGTCGGAGTCGAGTAAAAAAACTTACAAATGAATTATTAATAAGAGAATGACACGTAAAAATTAAACTTCTGTTTTATCCGTTAAAAAAATAATGTTCGTTGTCAACTCTTCTAGTTCTCCATTCACCAATATTCCCGCACATCGAAGAAGCATGGAAGGAACGCCAGCATCCAAACCTGTTATTCATATTTTATGAAGATATGCAAAATGTAAGTAACTGCACAGCGGTAAGTTTGCAGCTTGGTATGTAAACGCAATTTATTTGAACATTTGATAATCACGCTGCCCACTTCCCTTACCACTCGCCTACTTGCTGCCGTGGATTTAGGCATGAATAAACAATGGGTTACTCTTAATAGACGCGAAGTATTCGGGGTAGGGGTGTCCTCATAATAAATATATACAGTCAATTGTAAATACAAATATTTTTTAATGTTTATGGCTTGGTAAATAGGCCTTTAAGGTAGGCGCAGTAGTACCTATTGTAGGCTACAATCAACGCCATTCAACGGAGTTCTTGTGAAAACTCGAAAGTTTACATTTGAATAAACAGTTCACATTTCTCACAAAAACACGTAATTACTCAAAAGCTATCAATATCTTACTACTATTGTTCATTTTAAGGTAATTTTACACATTTTTATAAACTATTGGCCTTACTTATAATCGTTTGTTAAATTTTAAAAAACTGCTAAAATTTTACCCATAAACTCCTCTTAAGGATAAGAGGTGGTGGTAAAGTAAATCATAAATAACTGTCAAAAATAACCAACATCGAGGGGTAGTTTAAGCGACTGTTAAGAGGCAACATTGCAAGTTATATTTGAAACAGCCATTCATTAGGGGCTTAAGAGTCTCTTATTTAAGAGATGGCTAATCCTTTCTTAACGAGATTATTATAAGTAAGGCTCTAAAACTGCACAGTACAACGTCAAACCAAAGTCAACGCCTAAAACTCAAAAAAAAATTATCTGCTACTATAGTAGAATTATTTTCTCCGTGCAGTTTGGGTTATAAATAATCGGAGCGGTGAAGCGAGTATGGGCAGGGATAGTGATACGCATTATTGTTGTCGATAAGCGTTATTGATAGTGTATTTAGTTTTGTCATTTTGTGGGTTAGTGATATAAATGAAAGAAAAAAAATAGATAAAACAACGTATTTATTAAAATAAGAATAATAATGATTTAAAATAAATTATTAATTAGGTATCTATGTATTAAAAAACTAAAAGTACAAAAGTTTAGAATGTAACAAGTTATATTAAAAAGAAATATAAATACTTATATCTAAGTTTAAAATTAACAGCAAAAAGATAATAATGATTTTTATAAGAATGATAATCTTTCTTTGATAAGAATGAGTTTTTATCGTTAATGGCGTTGCGCCCGCGCAACATTCTCACCTCCCTAGCCGGGCTGAGGCCGAGTTTGATTTATGACCCAAACTGCACGGAGAAAATAATTCTACTATAGGCCGATTTCGATGCGATTTTCGTTGATCAACAGCAAATTCTTAGACATTTACGCTAATTCTTACCATGGGAATCCCGCAGGAATTTACTGAGAATAATTTAAAGTGCCCAGATTAACAAAAAAAGACGTATTCCAATGTGTTTGATTATGAATCGATGGTAACATTGGTATCGATTCATAAACAACTAGTATATCTATATATTTAAAGAAAGTCGTGTTTTTTACACTATTTATAACTCAAGAACAGCTGTACCGATTCGGCTGAAAATCGCTGGGGAGGTAGCTTAGAACCAGGAGATGGTCATAGGATACTTTTTATCCCGTTGGAACCGGTAGGTGAGATCGGGTTTTAGAATTCGCCTAATTACCTGGAGCGATTTTGGTGATTTTGTTTTTGTGTATTTGAGTGGGTTCCCAGATGGTTTAAATCCACAATTGGAACCGGCAGGTGGCGTTGGGATCGGGTCCTAGATTTTTATTTTTTCAGAGCAGGACAACGTCCTATAATAAAATGTGTCATTTTCTATCCTGGGAATCCAACGAAAATTTTCCTAGGAGCAGTTTGTATTTTTCGGTTTAGAAAAATTAGTTCGCACTAACACGATAGCTTACATAATTTTTTAAATGCCGCATTAGTTTGTGTCTCGATTCCCGAATTTCAAGTCTACTGTGGACGAAGTCGCGCGTATGTCCTAGTAAACAATATAAATATCGCAATCAGCTTCCTATTCCAAAAGCGGCTTCGTTTAGCCGGCTTCACTCTGGGAGCTCGGAGCTTGGTCTACTTATTTTATTGGTCTGCAATCTGCTACATCTACTTTCTTTACTGAATTAAATGTGAACCAATTTATAAAGCTTTCTAAATCGAAACTAATTTAAGCCCAATTCCAACCTTTAAAATGCAAATTTGCTCGATTGGTTTAATATTTAAAGCGGGCCCTAAATTTTCTTAAGTCTTTTATAATCCGAGTAATCCGTGTTAAGGCGAAGTAACTGGAGTTAGACTATAGTTAGCGAAGTCTTGTTAAAACGCCTTTAATCTGTTTTAGAAAGTTATATTATATAGGGGCTTTTCCCTGATGGACAGTGGACGCTAACTTGTTTAGACATTTTGATTAGGGTTACAAGTTTATTCATTTTTGGAAAAACAAGTTGACGTGCAAGTAGGTCTTAGGAGTGTATGAGAGTGTAAAGTCTGGATTATATGTATTATGTACATAATAATAAATAGATAAGTAAATAAATTTCAACTTTATACAACAATTCTTTTATGGTCAAGGCTATACAGCTTTAGACTTTGTGAAGGATGACATGCGTACCAATGTTCTCAACACGGAGGATGCTTAAGACCGCGCGACTGGCTTAAAGGCCTAGTTGCCAAGCCATAAATATTTTTTAAAAAAAGACCGCGCGAAGTGGCGTAGCAAAAGTAGGAAAGCGGACCCTGGGCGTCGGAGTGAACGCTCCGAACGCAACCGGAATTTAACGCTAGGATGATGATGATGATGATGATGCTATACAGCTTTGGGCTGCGCTGCCACTTTCTCTCAGACAAGCACAATTGCTACTGCTATTTAAAACAACTAGTGGTCGCCCGTGGTCGAAATTCGACCATAACAATTAATGTCAAAGACTATACTTCTATAATCACAGATTTCGCCAAGGCTACACTGTTAATTTGACTTTAACAATAAACAAAAGTGTATATATGCGTGTGTGTGTCAAATACGTGGTAGTGTGTGTAATGTTTTTTTATTGATTTAATGCATTTTTTATGCTTTTTTTTTTAAGTATTAGCATTCGTCGCCCCTTCTTTATATAATTAGATATGTACATAGAGTATATATCAATTCAATACTGGGGTTGTCTGGAAGAGCTTAATCGCTTTTTAGCAATAACACCGCCCTTTTTGCATAATTCAAAATACTTTTTTGTTGACGACGACGATAATAATGTATGAAACTCACCGACCCGTCTAGACAAGGGATAAGAACATTCGTATAATTTATTAAGTCTTGTAGATAACATAATGATAAAAGGCGCGTAAAAGAGACAGTATCGGAGTGAGACAGCTATAATTTATGTATAAAGTTATGTGTTATTATTTTAATTAAATTTTACTTATGTTTACTTTTGGAAGCAAGCTTGCTAAACAAAATGTTGTTCTTCAAATTCCTACCAAAACTCCTTTCAGGATTTGGCCAACGTCATTGATAGAGTGTGCAAATTCCTGGGAAAGGAGTATACAGCAGAGCAAAAGCAGGAACTGGCCGAAAATCTGAAATTCAATGTTATGAAGAAAAGCTCAACCATTAAAGTCCCGAACGAAACTGAGGAAAATGAAAAGACATTCTTTAGAAAAGGTAGGTACGATTTTTTAAATTACTGTTTAAACCATAGGTCCCCAAAGTGGTATATATGAACCCCTAGGGATCCATATCGAGTTTCAAGGGGTCCATATTAGCGAAAACAAAATCTGGGGGTCCAGGAACCCAGCAATGCCTGTGGAATATACATCTATATATAATCAAGGTGGCGAAGTTCGACAGTGGGATAACTCCATTCACCTCTCATCATTTGTTGTGTGTTTGAATAGGTACGACGACAACAAATCAGTCAATGAAGCTAAGACACCACTGAATTCTGTCTTTGAATTGTAGTTGACGTTCAATTCAGTTTAAAAAAGTTAAAATGCGAGCGGTTTATGAACTTACCCCATTGACGGACTTGGTCACCTTGACTATAAACAAAAATGAATCATAGAATTATATCGCACCATTGGTATAAAAAGGACGCAAGTGAAAAACATGAACTTTACAGGAACGTAAAAAAACTGTTTTGTGGAGAAATCATAAATCATAGATAAATGTGTTTTTAGGAGACTTCATAGACAAAATTAATCTGCAGATACCTGTCTATTTGATTTAAAATAATATTGAGTAGCTTTCGAGATAATTTAAAATTAATGCGTTACGTCTTTAATCCCCGTCATGGTATTATGGCTTTTAAGAATAAGTAAAGTAACCACTTTGTTGCTACGGTATTCACACGGATCACAGCATCGTAATTTTACTCACGTATTCTTGCCGACTGGATTAATTATTTAATATTAATTAATAATTGGGTTAATTAAAAAAAATGAAGATAAAAACTTAGTAGAAGAAATACGTAACTAGACTTGCGCGTTTATCTATTTAACAAATATCGCGACAAAAGTATGTAAGTTAGTTTATGCACGTATATTTCAATTCTATGGCGTATAAGTAAGTAAGTAATAATAAGCTTATATTACATACATACATACATAACTTCACGCCAGGTCCCTTGCGGGGTAGGCACGAACAACAGAGCGCCATACAGGCTTATTTTTACACACCTCACTTGCTTCTTTGACATTCATAGCTCTTGTCATGCACGCTCGTCTGTTCTTAAGGCTCCTGACATCACCTTCTGCTAATACACGATCAATTTGATCATGGAAGGTGTGTCGTGGCCTTCCGCGACTTCTGCATCCATCCACTTTTGCATTGTATATCTGTTTAATCATTCTTTCATCAAACATTCTTTCCACATGCCCGAACCACCGGAGCATTCCTTTCCTTACCTTCACCCCGACACTCTCTTTCAGACTTAGACAAGCTTATATTGATAGCGAAAATTTCATAAATGACCTAGTATAAACAAAACTTACGTAATTTGTACAGTGAATATTAAAAAAAAATTAAATCTTAGCAATTCGCTAAATTTGCGATATCTCCGTCATTTATTGGAATATTTTTTTCAAACTTGTTTGAGCATATGTGTCATAATGTCCTTTATCGAATAGTGAAATAAAAAAAAATTAAGTAATTTCACTTGCGACTTTCTTCTACCAACGGTGCGATATGTACGCGCATAACTTAAGAACGTCTATACCGATTTTGATTAAATGTTTTGTGTACGGTTTGAGTGAGTGATGGTTACCTGGTGAGGTTGAGGGATGGTTTACATTCACAATTGGAACCGGTAGTTGGCGCTGGGATCGGGTTCTAGAATCCTCTTAATCTCCTGGACCGATATTAATATTTTTTGTGTGTTTAAGTGAGTCCCCGGATGCTTTGGATTCAAAATTGGTACCGGTAGGTGGCACTAGAATCGAGTTCTAGATTTTTGTTTTTCTAGGGCAGGACAACGTCTGCCAGGACCACTAGCATATGATATTATTGAGTGCCGTATAATTTTAAATTTATAGGAAAATCTGGGAATTGGATACAATACTTCGACGACGAAATGAAGAAGCAAGCTGAGGAGTACGTCGCTAAGAATTTATTAAAAACCGACATGAGGTTCCCAACTGTAAATAATTAAGATAATTTGTGAACTTGCGACTTTTGCAATGAAATATATAATAGAAAACTAATAAATAATAAAAATAACATATTTTTGATGTAATGGACAGAGAAATAATAGTAGATAGAATATAAAGTAATTTATAATAATTTCCGACTACTCATACAATACACATACTCATACAAAGAAATGATACGTAAAACGTATATTTATCATAATACTAGCTGACTCGGCGAACTTCGTACCGCCTTATTCAAATAAATTAATAAATAAACAAATTGAGAAAACATGGGAAAGGGCTCATAGAATTTGAAAAATATATAGCCTATAACCATCTACGATTAATTCCGCGTCGACTGGTTGTGGTTTCATGATGATCGGTCCAGTAGTTTTCGAGTATATAGATATATATAGATAAATAGCCATAAACCATCTAGGAAAAATTTCGCATCGAATGGTGGTAGTTTCATGTCGATACGATCAGTGGTTTAAGCGTGATTGAGCCTCAAACGAACACCATTTTCATTATATATATATAAATAGAAATAGCCATAAACCATCTAGGAAAAATTTCGCATCGAATGGTGGTAGTTTCATGTCGATACGATCAGTGGTTTAAGCGTGATTGAGCCTCAAACGAACACCATTTTCATTATATATATATAAAATATAGAAATAGCCATAAACCATCTAGGAAAAATTTCTCATCGAATGGTGGTAGTTTCATGTCGATACGATCAGTGGTTTAAGCGTGATTGAGCCTCAAACGAACACCATTTTCATTATATATATATAGATATAGATAGATAAAAAACATATAAGTTAATATTGATGTAAAATGTCTCCGTCATAACGGCGGAGGAGAGTAAACAGATATACACAATATAAAAAAATCTTAATGGTTTTAAAAATCGGGCAAATACATATATTTTTTTTTAATGCGGGGAAATTCTGTTTATGAACTATACTGGGTCCTTTGCATTAAACCGGTGTCGCATGCGAGGGGATTACCGTAGTAATCCACCCGCAGTATTGACCAGCAAATGTGGTGACTCAGAGAAGCTGCACGGGCAGCAACCAATACCCGCTAAAACCACCCTCCTCCCATGTGCCCCGCGCTTTTGTGAAAGGAAAGGTCTGAGACTTAGAACGTATTTACGCCCAGTCCAATCCTAGCGCAAAACGTGCCTGAATGTGTGCCGGGAATCAGCACACACCCACTTCGACGACAGGGGTGACGAATCCTCCTTGATAGCTAGAGGCCCCCTGGGCAAACACATATCTGTCCT
The DNA here is from genome assembly GCA_949752895.1 of Dendrolimus pini. Lineage (NCBI taxonomy): Eukaryota > Metazoa > Arthropoda > Insecta > Lepidoptera > Lasiocampidae > Dendrolimus > Dendrolimus pini. The sequence continues at coordinate 3,583,150 of OX457136.1, forward strand.
AAGTCGTGGTAACGTAATGGTTAGCACACGCGTCCCGATCTCAAAAGGCGCGGGTTCTGTCCTGGCCGTAACGCATGCACCACTTAGGCAGTTTACTGACCTAATGTGCATATTGTTACAATCCCCACGTGCTAACAACGGTGAAGTAAAACATCGTGATGCAACCTACACATCGAGATAACTGATGTGTCAAACATGCCAAGCCGCTTTGGACAAGTGTGGCGGGTATACTGTCTGTTCCCCCTATAGTGGGAAGCCCGAGCTCTTGCTGGAAGAACATGAGATCAAGAGCGGAGCCACTCCCATGTTCATCTACGCTCTAAGGTTTGGTTACCCTGGGAAGCAGGGCAACCAACTTCACCAATAGAGGTTAGATCCGACATATCCCCCATAATGCACGGACCCCTGCGATGGGTAAGTTTGCCCTGGTGTGCACTGATTGTGGTGCGCTGGGTGCAGGGCAGCACCAACGCCGCCCTGATGATGATTCACCCAATATTCGAAAATTCAGTTCGGAACGAAGACGAACTATTGTACTCACAACAAAAAATAATTGTAAAATACACGAAAACGACGCAAAACATACACGCATTATTCAAGCAAAAGGTCCTTCATTGAAGACTTCCTGCGCTTCAGACGGTTTGGCATTGATTTCTACGGAACTCTAAAAAGGGCAACATTTAAACTTCGGCCTAGGGCTGTAGCCAGCCTAATTTCGCTACTGAATATTACATAAGTGCATGCGCACTAGACGAGTGTAATTAATTGTGTTACGTTTTAGATAAAACGTATAATAATAAGATTATTTAATCATGTCATAATTACACTCTTTATTGTTTAATATAAAGATAATTTCCTTGATAAGGGCGGCTTTTTAGATGGTTGATTAATGAGTTTTTACTAAAGTGCAATGTTACTTACGCACATTTAAAAGTTATATCTCGTCTAGATGCCAAGCATTTTTAGAAACTAGATGAAATTGAAATTAATAATCTCTCAGTGAAAATCTAACTTTGAAAAACTCCTAAATGCTATAATTAGATGGCGCCACAGGTTCAGAGATCCCTCGCTTTTTGAGCTTTTATTATTCAAATCTTAAAAATCAATAAAAAATGCGCTAGCCAGTAGTGTGTTATCCGCTGCGATGACAAAACGTATCCAGCTCCCATAAACTTTACTTTCCGCGAGCAATCGTTTTAGCTCTTTTGAAACAGAGCCAGCCCTTCGTTCCCTTTCAATGTCTGCATTATTCCTAAGGTCAAATATAACCACATGCTCTAAGTATTTAAATTGATCAATACAAAATAAGATAAGTATAGGATGGAAAGTCGCTCTACGGATGGTTCAAACGACGTCAACAGCGCTTCAAAAACTCGCCTGGAAAAGTCAACCCAACTCTAATGGGCAGCCGTTCAACACAAAACGAAATGCTGTTCAATAACGTTCGAGTGAGATTAACTTCTTTCTGTTTTTTGATTAAACAAACATCGAGTCACGTACGCACACTTCAATTGAATGTTAAATCTTTTTGCAAACGTTTTGTGAGGCACGAAAAGTATTTGTTTGTAAATTGGATAACTTTACGCTCTTTTGAATTTCATCGACTACATTTGAATAAATTAACTCTCTTGTATAATGTTGTTAAGTATTTTTGTCTAGCAATTTTTATAACATACCAGAGCTATACCTATATATAGATATATATTTATCCGTGCAGGAACGGAGAAAGAATATAATTTCCTGCGGCCGGGCGGCCTGTAGTAAGAGGCGACAAAACAAACCACAGCCAGATGGTAGGGCATTTGCCCGACTGGATAGCTACCACCCCTGGTCTGAATTATGTCGGCATAACAACCTTGAGTTGTGTTCCGGCATTAGTGACCAGGTTCCAGTCTCTCTTAAAACAGCAGCGCATTTGTAGCACTTTTGGTGTTGCAAATGTCTATAGACGATTGTAACCGCTTTCCATCAAGTGGACCGTCTGCCTGTCTGCTGAACTCCTGCGATAAAAAATAAGAAAAAATACCCGCGGCTTCGCCGCGTTAAATCAGTGACAAACATTTTATTACATGGTTTCTTCATATACCTAAACCTTCAGTACTTTAGTTTCTTGTTCAATTCACTACAATTATAAATAGTGTAGACAACTGCACAGCAAGACATAAAGAATAGTCGCAGCCAACCTGAATTTAAGTAACTATACGTAATGAATTGCATGTGGACAATATGACAACGTATTTGTTATTGAATTGCAGCGATGGTTGTCTATATCGCGATTTTAGTCCCATATATTTTGCTAATTCGTTCATTTTCAGGAAAAAATGACACTTATCTTATAAAATGTATCCTATGTGTTAACTCAGGTTAAAAGCCAGGTCGCCAGCAGCCAGGCTATATCGAGTTTCATTCATATACGTTCAGTAGATTCCAAAAAATGCGATTGCACCGACATGTTTTTTGATATTTTCATATATCCTACGGAAACGACGTTAATTATCGGGATAAAAAGTATCCTAAGTTATGTCCCGGGATATAAGCTAGCTCTGTTTCGAGTTTCATTTAAATCCGTTGAGTAGTTTTCACGTGATTGTCTAACAGACGGACAGAAAGACAGACAGACCAAAAATTCTAAAAACTACATATTCGGAATCCTCTTGTCCAAATATGGAACCCTAGTTACGTGTTTGTGCTGTTTGAAGTTGAACTTTATGTCCATGGATCCATCGGGTTCCAAAAGGGTTTTTTCAAAAAAAACTGTAAATATTTCACGCATCGAATCAGCATTGTCATACAGCGCAGCAATGCAGCCAACCTTCTGCCCACGCTTCCCGTTACATACTTATATTGTTGCGAGCTGATGCTAATCCTTTGCAGGTTTATTACCCCTTTTTATTTGAGTGATATATTGTTCACGCAGCAAGAAGATAAAACGTTCTTTCCTCTGTTGGTATTTGATGCGAAAACTTCGAAGCGATTGAGCTGACAAGTTAAGGATTTCAAGAACCAGTGGGCGGCATGCTGCTAGGAGGCCATGTCTAATTTACAAATGGATGACAGTCGAGTACTCAGAAAATGCGGCAGTCGTGTTCTGACTGAGAAACTTTTGGAGCGATTTATCTTAAAACAACGGGCTTAGCGAGATTTATGCGATTAAGATTTTTTGCTGTAAGGTTTGGTTTTGTTGAATTCGGCTATACTTGTAAGAACTGTGAATTACGTGTGTACTTCTAATAAATTCTGTGATAACTCCAACGATATTTTCGAATTTACAACCTACAAATTCGTTACAACTTATTTATTTAGATAAAAGAGTTTTATCTCGCTCACTAACTTTTGATCTATGAAGTGGAAAAATCAAAATGATAAAAGTACTTTAATATAAAAATGAATACTAAATACTCGTAACTAACTGCGGCGCAATCGGCTTCCTATTCCAAAATCAGCTTTCTTTGACGGCTTCACTTTAAGACCTCGGGGCTCGGTATATCTATTTTCTTCGTCTGAGATAATATAGACGTATATAACGTTTTATGAACTAATTATTTCTCTTCTAGTAATTTACGTTAAGTATGTAATAATAATTTTACAATCTAGTCTTAATCACACTTTGGAACATCTATTTATTTATTAATAAAAAAAGAAATATGTACTTGTTGGAGGGTTTCAAACCCAGGTAACCACTTCCTGTACCAGGTATCAGTTTGAGTTACCATGAAGAATTAGTTTCTCAACTCCGTTTTCAAATTATCGGGAATTTTTACTTTTGGTTCTTGAAAAGTTCCAGAAGTTTATGGTTTGTTATACTGATTATATGATTATAGAGTAACCACGGTTAATAGTTCAATTCCTATATTTTCATGAACAATTTGATTAGTAATTTTAACGTTTGCCACTTTGGACTCTACTGTAGGTAATTTTGTACATTTTGCGCAACTCTATATCATTGTCTTATATTGACAAATTGTGTTAATACAATCAAAACTCCAAAAACAGATAGACTACCATAATTTACTTAAGCGGATAATTTATAGTGCTTTCACTATGCGTGAATTGACACACACTTGGGCAATATTCAAGATTTTACGATAGCATACGCTAAACAAATTGAAAGTTGTTTTTCTCGTCATTTTCTATCGTCTCTGAAGACCACGGGCCATAAAAATCGATCGGACTTATGGAGGGGACATAGGAAGGCCAAAAGGTAGAGGTCCCTTGACAAATTTAATCTAAATATGGCGTGACTGACCAGCGATTGTCCCTGTCTACGTCACATAAATATACACCCAAAGACAAGCCCCGGTTAGTGTAGACTATCGTAAGAAATAACAGTTATTATTTTTAGAACTATGTGTTCAACCGAGATCCGGGGAGTAGATACAGACCATTTAATTCTGTCCTCAGAAATAAAACAAATATCATTTTTATTTCCATTTATTTTCATTGTAAACTCGTACACTTGTCTATCATCAACCGTTTATAATTTAAGTTATACACTTCGCGAAATGATTCTTACACACTACAACATAGTGCGTTGTAAAAGATAAACTCCAGTACGACCATTAAATTAAATATACTAATAATTCATTTTCACCCACTTGTTATTTTACACGTTATCATATCTGAATCAAACATATGAATAGATTATGCAATTAATCATATTACTCATATTTTTAATGATTGATAAGGTAATAATAGGTATGTTTCAAACTTGGTCAAAATTTCAGAATTATTTAGGTACCCAAAAGAATAAAAGATATAGCATTCAATAATCAAGCATGAAAAACTCGAGATTCAGAAACAGACCTCGGCGTAATATAATTTAAAAAAAACAGCCCGTAATCAATTAAATGCATGTTCCACTGGAGGACACGGGCCCATCAATTTTTAGGGTACGAAACAATATACCGCCATACGTTTGACTATCTCGATGTGCAGGTTTCATCACGATGTTTTCAGTCACCGTCAAGACGCAATAATTGATATGCACATTGCACGTCGCGTCAGAAAACTGCCTAAGGCCGCAAATTTGGAACGGCGGCGCGTGCAGCGGCGCGTTGTTTTGAGCGTGCACGCTCGATTACCGAACGTATGTATTTCTCTCTTGGTGTATTCGTAGAAGCGTTTTTAGCGTGTAGTTAAGCGGCGTGATCAGTGTTTTGGCGTTTTAACGAGCGTTTACAGGTGATATTTTGTTTAGTGTGTCAAGATTTGCCAGTAAAAGAAGTGGTGGGTTCGTAGCTATTTCATTCCATTTCTTCTTTGACACAATACTATTTTTGAACAATGGATGACTTGAAAGCCATAACTTCGGCCGTGATTGCACTTCGCTAATTATCATTGCGAATGACAGTATGTTGACATTAATACTATCCTGGAAGGATCGAATTCGTAGATTAAACAAAACAAACAACAACATTATACACGAATGTCTCGTAATATCGTTCCTTTGACGTGATGACACTTGCCCTTGAATGGCGGCCTCCGATTGCTCAACGTACTTGGACGCGCCGCTCGCACGCACGCTCTAGCGAAAACTAGTTGCGTGCACGCTGAACGCGACGCTACACGCGACAATACACGCTGGAACGCTCCGCTGCACGCCCTGCTGTTCCGAATTTGCGGCCTAAGATGTGCATGATCTTCTAGCCAGTAACCGAATTATTTTTAAGAATCCGATATATTTCTACTAAATACTATACGTGCATGAACGGAGAAAGAATACAATTTCCTGCGGCCTTTCGTAAGAGATTACAAAACAACGCACAACCGGTGACAGGGCATGTGCCCGTGTGGATGACTACCTCCCCTGGTCTAAAGTAAACCACCACAACAACCTTGAATAGTGTTCCTGCATTATTGGCCAGGTTCCACTCTCCGTTTAAAGAGCAGCGCATTAGTTCCTTTGATGTTATCCATAGAGGATGGTAATCGCTTTCTATCAGGTCGGCCGCCTGAATGTCTGCTGAAATTTATTTAAAAAAATTGTGTCACTTTTGTCAAATAAACTTTTTCTTTCTTTCTTTTTCGTCTTTCGAGCTCATCTCTTTCATTTATTACAATGAACGTAAAAACTTCAATTGAGCAAAAAAAATACATAACATTACGTAAAAAATACTTTTCCTGTCATAGCATAACTTAATATAACTTCATGGCTATGTTACTTATATGTGCTCACAACGACCACGGTCACGACTGCGATTTTCCTCGTTCTATTTAATTGCGGGCGTTACAATCATGAACTTAAGTGGAATGGATTATGGAGCGTTGATGTTTTTAACGACGAAATACACAAATTTTAATGTCATTGGTTGCTGTATGGTTGATTTGAAAATCATGCCTTTAACGCATTGATAGAAAGAATAAAGCTCTGTGGTCAACGCCCACTTCGACCCACCTCTTGACGTTGATCATTGTGAGCGCTGCGTGATCGAAACGATGACGTCACTAGTGACGTTTTCGCGGCGACCATAACGACAGACAGTATGTGGAACCTCTAAAGGAGCATTTTGAACTTTGTGAGCTACAAGAGGAACGCGCCCCTTATGGTACGTAAACGTCAAATTTGACAATGCACAACACTGTTGTGACATTAACGTTATTATAACTTATATCAACAGAGAAAAATACATATGAAATAATACTTACTAAATTTTTTTATTGCAGGAGTTCAGCATACAGGCAAACGGCCCACTTGATGGAAAGCGGTTACCATCGCCTATGGACATTTGCAACACCAAAGGTGCTACAAATGCGCGGCTGCTCTCTTAAGGGAGACTGGAACCTGGTCACTAATGCCGGAACACAACTCAAGGTTATTATGGCGACATACTCTAGACCAGGGGTGGTAGCCATCCGCCAGTCGGGCAAATGTCCTAACCACCTGGCATATCTACATATCTTTAAATGAACGTATTTCTGAAGTAAATAAAATAAAATTTTGAAGCAGTTTTATCTTTTACAACGCACGTGATGACAAATGCATTAATTTATATAAATACTTTTTTACTTTACATAATCATCGGACTCATTATAATTGACCTGAAAAAGCGAAAATGAATCATAAGGTGAACAGTAATGGAGTTATACTTAAACATATTTTGAGCAAAGTTATTGCGACTGAACTATGAAAGTTAACGAGAAGCGTGGTGATACAGTTTTAAATTAAGACTTATATTCATGACAGAAAAAATAATAGAAATTCCACTAAAAAAACGGTGAACGGTTACTCGATTAGATGGCGCCACGTGCTAATTATTCTTCTATCGCTTTTTGCAATTTTGTTGATTTAATAAAACTATTTTAAGAACGAAACCAATCAAAAATTAAGTTTCTTTATTCCGCCTCTCCCTATCACGTCCCTCTATCTGACCCCTCCACCGCATCCCCTTTAAATCAATTCTCATCCAAGGTATCCCATCTCTTAGCGACGCATAGATAAGGGTAATAATTATGTCTTTAATGTTTAATAAAACTACGTTTTAACGGTTTTAAGCGCGGTAATTTATTTGATTTAGGTTTATCCGACGTTTCGGCCGCTTTTCAGTGGCCGTGGTCACGGAAGACAAAGATGACATTTGTCAAACGTGTATTGTCAAAGTTTTTATTCAGCCTACCGCCAACTTGTTCATTTTAATTATTTAGTTTTAAATTTTGTTTATGGATATTATTTACTCTATGGGAGCCTAATCTAATTTACCACCGCTTCACAACATGTTGTGGCTTGAAGAGAAGAAGCGGCGCAAGAAACTCTTCAGCAAACATGCCTAGTTCTAAAATTTATTATATAATATTAAAATGAGTGGAAGGAATCTTTAATGTTTGCAAGTGTAATTTTTAAAATTTTAAATTCGTATGTATGTAAAATCAAAGACGGGCGGCAGAGGGCGCATGTAGTGACAACAGGGGGATTTAGCGGGGTGCGGGGGCTGGCTCTTGGCAGTCACCACATAGCGATGTGCTATTGTTACTATAAAATAATCGAATGAATCGACAATAGTGCAAGCGTGTATTCGATTGTCGATTCATTCGTCATAGCTAAATAACAATCGAATGTAAAGAAAATATCGAATAGATTTGCGCGCGCACGGCGCGATAGTAAAGTTGTAGCGCAGGCGCACCGCAATAGTAGTAAAACATATTTTACCAATCGTCCTGCGCAATCTTCGATTGTTGTACGGATTCGTAATCATAAAGGCCAATTGACAAGTGAGCCATGAACACAAAATAGTAACACATTAATAACAATCGACAAACAATCGAAAAACACCAAATGTTTCTCGATTGCAATCGAATAACCGGAACAATCGAATAATTCGATTGTTTTTGTAACAATCGACCATCGCTACATCACACCAAGCAGTCTTCGGTCAGCGACGCACCGTGATACACGAGTGTTCTGGTTGCCTAAGAACGTCCGCGTGCCGCTTCCTTTCGGCTAAATTATTTTCTCCTCTTTTTATTTAATGGAGTACATTATCCTAAAGGCTGCTTACGTTGCAAACGTCAATAGGAGACAGTAATTACTTCATTACGTGGCCATCTGCCTACATGCCAGTTTTTTTTTTAAACGTGATAAATAACCTGTGGCGTCATCTACTTGAATGAGTTTTAGGAACTTTTCAGAGTAAAATCCAACTAGGCTATTGCCATTCCTAACGTTCTTTTAACACGCTGCCAATTTTGCACTAAAAAAATAATATAAATAAACCAAAAACGAACAGCTTTTTAATATAAACAAATCACAGTTGTACCGTTTTTATGACAACAATGCATATGGCACAAATCTAACAAAAAATAGAACAATTCTTGGTTCATTTATGCACAAGAAAAAAAAAGATAAACCATATTTTATTTTCGAAATAGTGAATTGTTTTTTAGCAAATTCTTAGGATGCATTAATTCGAAAGTACCAAGCTCTACATGTAATTTTTTTCATTTTCAAGTTTTCAAAAACTTAAATATAATAACTTGATAACTCTTAACAATAGTACTGTTCAATATGAAGGACAGATTAGAATTTGTTGTAAAAAAAATGTATATACATTATTTAAAAAATCTTTGAAGTTTAAAAACAAATGCGTTCGAAAATTACCCAAAGCGCTCCAGAATGACATATTAAACACTTGAGTTCGTGTTATTAGTGTCACCTGTCAATTGAAGTATTATAGCACGCGCCAAAACTTCCAGATTAGATGCAGACGGGAGCGCCATATCCAATTTTGTATATAACTAAATTTATGGCGCAATTATCTGTTGCTATCTAAGAATGGTTCTAATCTGTAGCATAGAACATTGCTTAGGTATTTCAAATTTAATAAATGCACGTCTCCATAGTTTACTATGCAATAGAAAAAGACAAAACACCGACCAAAGTATACGGAACGTTTGTGAATAATGCCAAAAATAGACGGTTCATTGCTTTTTCAATATCGACAGAAAAGAGACATTGTCTACTTTAAACAAATCAAAAGAACTTATTATCCGCTTATCCGTTATTTAATGGTGTTTCTTAGATTATTAAATTATTACAAATTTGTGTTTAAAATATAAAATATTGTTGTGTATGAATAATTAATAAAAACACGAAAATTAGTTAAAAAAGTAACTCAGTAACTCATGAAACTTTTCTTAACAAACAAAATGGTATTATTTTTACGTCTCATTTCTATACCAATTAAAAAAAACAAAATTAACCAGTCTAATTTTGGCCTAACACCATATATGTACTTTTATCTAAGAATATATGAAAAACCATACATATATAATACAATAAATATTATTATTACATAAAAAAGTTGACTGACAACATTCGCACCATACAACATGCAGTACAAAACCAGTTAGCCCGTGAAAAAAGAAAATCATTAAATTTATTACAGCCGTCTAATTATTCGCTATACTTATCATATTACTATAATAATCATAATGTGCAATAATTACATTGGAAATCGTGTGTAATCCTATCACGAATATGTATTAAATTGTTTAACATTATTGCATTTATTCTGACCTTCATGTCATATGTCACAAAAATATAAAATATTTTCTTTAAGAAGAACAAAACTTTTTAAATACGCACCCTTATAAATGCTTTAATTTAAAATGAATATGAAATGAAATACAAAAACTCGTGTCGGTTTTTATGAAACTATAAATAACTATTGCAAAACGTTTTAAAATAATATCTACTACATTTTACTCGAATCACAGGGATTAAAAGAAATAACCTTACATTTCGTGGATATGAGAAAATCCCGAGTCAACTAAGTGGAAAAACGTAAATATAAAAAACTAAAAACATTTAAAAAATAAATGGAATAAAAGTATAAGAAAGAAGAATACTTAAAAAAAGGCAAATCCAACGAAAATCTATCGCTTTTTAATAAGACTAGTTTTTGAAATAATTAACGGCAAAAATATAAAATTCAAAATGTGAAAATCAATAGCGCTGTTGACAACACGGGCAAAGCTCCAAATTGTCACATTAAAAAAAAGCAGCAATAAAGTATCAAAACAAACTAGAATGCGACATAAAATTCTCGTTGGATACACCGAAGTGTTATATAGGATGTTTGTTATAAATATATGATACAGTCATCGCTTGTACAGACCCTAAAAATCCTTAAAAACTAACTATAGTGTTACTTAAGTTAAATTATGCGATATCTTTGGCGAATACACTGCTTACATTACCGTGGAACTTATTGGGAAATTAAATACATCGTTACAAAAACGTACGAACATCGTTGTAAAGTCTCACAAATTTCCATAATATATATTATTTTAGTTTTCATTAATACTGACTTACAAAAACTGTTCGATTAATTTTATTTATTGAATAAAAAGTGGTACATTTTTTCCTTATATCTATTCTTTATTCAATACGGCTAATAAGAGTAAATAATAAGAGCTGTCTTGAGAATTAACGATCCTATTGCCTCGTGGAACAAATTAATTTACAACTGTTGTTTGCATTAATGTACCTACCGTTGAAAATTAGATATTTTCATTATAAGTTCAGTCAATAACATTATATACATTAATTTATCTATGTCTGATTTGTGTTTATTTTTTCAAAAATACAATAAAAAAAATACGGCATTTGTGAGTAATTTTTATTCTTTCTCATAGGTCCAAATTTGACCGTGCAGGCACCCTTGAAATATTCACGTTTATTCTTAAGACAGCGCTTTACCAATAACAGTTACGTTTATGGTGTTATAGCGAGAGCAGTACTTATAGTAATACGGTTAAATAACTACATTAATTTATTAACACTTCTGGATATTTTTTGTTCGAATGGCAGTATTTAAATTTCACCTTATTTACATACAATTAATATTGTAAAGATTGCTTTCATAATAATTCCACTATTTTAACACACGATGGAATGCTTAATTTATTTAATATTTCATTAGCAACCAACGCAAATAGTTTTAAATAAAATGAGTTTAAAAACAGTTTCACCTTAACTTGACTTACGGTCTTAATCATATCGAGTTCGAGTAAGTTTGTAGATTTTTTTATAAACCGTAAAGAAGCCTACAAACTTGCTCTAACTCATTATGAATAAAACCGTTAATATATAACGTTTAGGTCCTCACTAATGTTTAAAAATGTTCCTCTTATATTATTTAAACTATAGAACTAATTCAGATAGAGATTCTAAAACGTAGGAAATTAAATCGAATCGATTATGTATAAATATACAAATATCGTTTTAAAAAATCAACCACACGCACATAACTATATACATACATTGCTATAGTCTTATGGCTGGTTTACACATATTAAGTACCATGTCTAAATAACGAAATTTTAAGTCGACTTTATTAATAAAATCATCATTCACATTGTGAGCCATTTAAAATTTAGTTAGTTTACTTATACTTAACACATATAAACCAGGCATTAGACACAATAGCCCTAGGTCCAGGCTCTTAGCTACATTTTTGAGTCAATTTACTTTAACATACTTTACTCGTTATCGCCAATAGCAGTTTCTTGAAACGTTTTCTATTCTCCAGTTAACCTTAAAACTAGATTGAGCGTAAACCCGAGTCCAAAAGTGTACAGCCATAGTCAGTAAACAGCCGTTATGACGTTTAATAACGAAACAAAACAGCTGTTATAATATTCTAACAGTAAATTGTTAAAATAAAATATTAAACCATTATTTATAAAACGATATTCAAGTATATTACCGGTAAGTAATTACTTAAATAGATGAGATTGTTCTTCTAAGAATTTTATTATCTGTTCAACTATTTATTTTATACTTTTGACAGGAGTTTTTGGCGGGAACTGAAAAGTGATGTTGTGCTGTGCAGTTTTATTTTCTAAAAATGTGTAAAATTACTGTAAAATGAACAATAGTTGTAGGATATTGGTAGTTTTTGAGTAGTGATTATGTGTTTTGTAAGAAATGCGAACTGTATAGTCAAATGTGGCCTTTTGAGTTGTCACAAGAACTCCGTTGAATGGCACTAGCTGATTACCTACAGTTCAGCTGTGCTACACATAGGCTTAAGAAAATGAAGAAACTAAATGTATATTATAAACTAAGATCTGGCTTAAAGGCCTAGTTGCCAAGCCATAAATATAATTAAAAAAATATACTTTTGACATATGCACACCTATCAATTTCACATGATGACAAATGTCAAAATTCTTTTATTCCAGATGACGTAATAATGAAGTTTTGTGAGTCATCTAATGATCAGACTATAAACTGTAGTCTTCTTATTTAAATGTAATCGTGATTAATCGATTTGAAATGAAAATGTTTTCATTAAAACATAATGACACGGCATTTACTTAGGTTTAAATGTAATTTTACTTTTAGTTTAAATATGGGCGTTATATAATAATTTATAAAATAATTATTACGCAATACAGTATTTTTAGAAATTGATATTTAGATGCATTAAATTGGTTAAAATTTATTCATAAATGAACTCGTTTTTTTGTGTAAGATCGAATCGGTAACGCTTTAGGACATTACTAATTGACAACTGATCGATCTGTCAAGTTTTTTATTTATTTATGGCTTGACAGCTAGGCGTTTAAGCCAGTCTGCCAAAACTAAAATAAACGGCTGGACAGAGTATAAAATGTATCTAATAGGGACAGAAAGGCTCTGGAAATTGTAGGCCGTTTTACAAATGTTGAAAAGCTGTTGTTAGTTAATAACAAAAAGTATAATAATTTCAACTACATTTCTTAGTAATTTTATAAGAAATTTTAGACCAGTATTCGTAATAAAATTATTGTTTGAGCAATATTGTTAAGATACTCCATTTGTTAGAAGTTATTGTTATTAGCACGTTGCAAAAAAACTAATTTGTCGTTTCTAATCATAGTGACTTTGTTACGTACTTATTTCGTACAATTCAATTCGTTTATTGCTCGTTAGTAGTTTATAAAATATTCGAATCGTAATATATAGTGCACTTCACAACACTATTTGAGTAAAGGAAGTTTTAAAAAATTTAATTCTAAGGCGTATTTTATTCATTCATTTTTTTAGACATGGCAACCCCATTTTGTTTGTAAAAAAAAATTATTTCAATGACAGGAAGCTATTTAAAATTGGAATGCTCGTCTATTTTACACAAAGAAATCTAGTGCGTTCGTAATTCAAAATTCTTTGACATTACCTTTTTTATTTATCGATCGGGCAAAGAATTTTTGCTTATAATGCCATGAATGGTTTTATTGATTGTTATTATTTCATTGCACATTAAATAAAAACAAGTCATTGACAATGATAAAACTTATCTCGTATTAATTTTTAATACAGTCTCACTGACTTATCTGTGACGTACCGAAAATTGAAATTACGGTTGTGGTGTCAAATGTCATTTGACTTAATATTGCCCACTTTAAACTATTAAAATCCTAGTCTTTGTTTATTTTACTTTTACACACCCAACAATTTATATGTTACTAACTTACGATACCAGAATCTTTCATTAGTATAATTTTGTTTATTATGTATGCTTAATATTTTTAACATGGCAATACCGTACTGTATAAATAATGCGGCTATACAATGCACAGATAAGTCGATAACACTATTACCGGATTATCAATCTTACTACCCGTCCTGTGACCCTACCATCGGTAGAACATTTACATTGCTCATATGGAGTATAGGACAAATTTTAACCCGTCGTAAGGCAAATGAGTTTCTTTGCATTTTGTTACACTGTAATTCACACACTTAGGTCCCAATGAGTTTTAAGCCAAGCCGGGCATGTTCATGAGCCATTTTTATAGCTCAGTTACGGCGTACAAGTCTCTCTGGTCGTGATGTTGATTTCTATCAGGCCTCCGTCGGTGCGTTGTGCCCGTGTTGTTCTGCTGCTGACGCCTTGGCCGCTGCAGGGAACGGTACTCAAGCGCAGCCGCCGATAGGGGTTGCGGTTCGGACCGGCGGGAGGGGCGCACCGTCGCGTATTTGTCGTGCGGTGGATTGGCGCTATGGGAAGTATTGGGGCCGTGGGAGGGGTTGGGGCCGTGGGAGGGATTGGGGCCGTGGGGCGCCGGCGCGGGTGAGAAGGTGGCGAGTGCGGGGGGCGGCGCGGCGGGGCGCGGGCGGGGGGCACGCGGCCCGAACGACGCGTACTTCGGGTCGAAGCGGTTCAGGCTCGCTGTGCGGCCCGATTGACCTGCGAATGCATCGATCGATTCTGTTTTATGATTGAAATGTCTTATTGACCAGTGTTACAAGACAGAAGAGAACAGTTACTCGTCTACAAAGCCATCCTTGATCCAGTATTATGGCATAGAACGCGCATATGAGAATCTTACTGATACTAGCCAGATTGTGAAACGACTGAAGCGGCATTAGAATTGCGAGCTCCAGGGCCGGACTTAGGAAATGAATTTCTTAAAAAAGAGGTCCTGTAATTTAAAGATCAACCTCTTGAGCTAAATCCATTCACATCACTTCTTCTTAAAGCCACGTACTCACCTGCCGTAACCGTTGCAGTCACTGTAACCAAAAATAGTAATGTGCACGTGGCACGTGGGCTCGAGGCGACAAAGCGAAGTTCAATGTCCGCATACACATTAGAGCACGTTACTGTATTCGCTCGGTTACAATTACGGCTCACAGATGAACGGAGCTTTAAGTGTTGCCACTGATCACAGCGGGTAAGTTGAATAAAAAAAACTTCAACGGACAAGTGGAATAACGAATGGCAACGAATAAGTGCAAAAACGAACCGCCACAAAACTTTTTACTTGAAGTTTTACGGGCAGATTGTTAATATGCTAATTGTACTTGTCCAATTTGAAAACCATGGGTTTCAGCAAACATTTCGATTTTTCGCAGGTTTACTGCAAATTATGATTTGGTTACGTTAACTACGTTCTAATGCATGCATTTTTAATTTAAACATATTTCATTTTCTCAAACAATAGAACTAAATTCGATCCGGAACCGGACCAAAAAGCACATCCATAGTGTACTCTAAAATTAGGCCGCCTCTCCGCTAACGCTTTTTCGTGAAGAAAAAATCCTAAACCTAATAGAAGTTTCAGTTGAAAATGTAATTTCATTAAGTAGTGTTATGTGCAAGGACACTGACCAGAGTTGTGTTCGGGTGGGTGCGCGCCGCCGCCGGGCCGTTCTCAGTAGAAGTCGTTGCCCTCGAGCGTCTTGCACTGCTTGCTGAGCGTCGCGTACTTGCCGTTGTGCGGCGCGCGGCCGAGCGTGTGCGCGCCGCCCGCGCCGCCCAGCGCCGCCGCGCCCAGCGACGACCCGCTCGTGCCGCGCCCCAGCGTCGCGCTGCCCGACACGCGCGATCTGCGCACGCGACCACGACGCAATCGAATCGACCGAGTGTCGACATTCAACACCGAGTGTCGACATTCAAATCGACTGAGTGTCGACATTCAAATCGACTGAGTGTCGACATACAAATCGACTGAGTGTTGACATTCAAATCGACTGAGTGTTGACATTCAAATCCACTGAGTGTCGATATTCAAGACTGAGTGTCGACATTCAAGACTGAGTGTTGACATTCAAATCAATTGAGTGTTGACATTCAAGACTGAGTGTCGACATTCAAATCCACTGAGTGTCGACATTCAAGACTGAGTGTCGACATTCAAGACTGAGTGTTGATATTCAAATCAATTGAGTGGTTTTTATGATGCTACTGAAGTGCTCGTTAAGTAACATAATAAACTTAAAACTTTTATCTAACTTTCTTCCTTCTTATCTTATCTCCTTCTCTACAGACACACACGCACACACACACGTCATTATAATGCACATGAACATGACCAACATACACATTACATGGTGATCTGAAATTTTAACACTGGCAATTGGCGTGAAGAACTTCTGATTGACTCATATTACAGGTAAATTATACCTAGTTTGAGAAACAGAGTCAACTTAACATCTTGTATAGTGTTTTTAGCCTCCAAGATGTGTTTTATTCATCCTTAATTCGTTTTTGTACTTTGTTTTTCTTAAGGCTTAATAAAGATATTTTGTAAATTTTTCATTTGTTTTGGCATGTAAAAAATATATACATTTCAAACATAAGTTAAAATTGTATTTTATTTTTAAAAAAACGTGTACGTCTCGGGACGCCCGACAGAAGTGATAAACTCGCGTGAGAGAATGGGAAGCCAGACAAACTGGCGCGGTAACGCGTTACGTAAAGAAGCCGTTTACTCTCCCATAAGAAGTTAATTCAATAAATGCTAAAAGTGCTTAGAACAGTGAGAATGCTCGTTACACAACTTTAAATTTTGTGATGACATTCAAATAGACCGAGTGTTGACATTCAAATCACTTGAGTATTGACATTCCAATCAACTGCGTATTGACATTCAGATCAATTGAATATTGACATTCAAATCGACTGAGTATTGACATTGGAATCAACTCAATGTTAACATTGAAATCAACTGAACTTCTACACTCAAATTAACTTAGTGTTCATATTAGTGTTTGTTGACATTCAAATCAATTAAGTGTTTACATTCAAATCAATTCAATGTCAACATACAAATCAACCAAGTGAAACATTTAAATGAACAGAGATACCTTCAATCTTTTTTTGCCAAAAGCTAGCATACTGAACAAACGGCCCCGTAATGGAAAGTAGATAAAACACCAATATGATGCCAGCCTCGAATAGGGGACAGGAACCTGACCACTAATACCGGAACACAACGTGAGGCTGTTATGACGGTATAACGGCCGATACCCGTAACTTACTATACCTTCCATCGCATTAAATTTTGACCTTCTCTGTGTGGAGCTTAATCCAATTTTGAAACGATAGTAAGTCAATGAGTCGGTATGATATAGGAATAGGAACTGGCAATAAGATAATAAGGGTGATGGGGTGGTGGCTCACCTCGGTCTCTCCCTGTCCCCGAGGTCCATGAGCTGCACGGCGGCGCTGTAGGAGGGCGGCTTGCCGTTGGGGAAGGGCGCGGGCCGCGGCAGCGTGCGGCTGGCCGCGCTGCTGCCGCCGCTGGACAAGAACGGCGCCTGCTCCTCGGCCATGCCGCTGCGTCTGCGATACCAACAAATAAACATTTATAAATACAAAATTAATGGATGTAGACCATGAACAGTCGAAGCGAGACATTGGGACTGTACTCACTTGGTGTTAATATAGATCCACGCGTGAGAGTCGACCAACACGATTGCAGTGAATAGGAAACCAGCCGCGATCGCCGCAACTAGTTGTAAAGACAGCGCCTGAAAACAATACATAAAATAATTAACATATAACTAGTATTTGTCCGTTTGAATTGAAATTCCCGCGGGATTTCCGGGACACAAGTACTACCGCAACATTTAAAAAATAATGTAAGCTATCATTTTAGTGAAAATGATAGGTATAAATAAATAAATACACTCACACTCACTTAATTCATTCATTCATTTGCTCACATACCCATACTAAATACAAATCACACTTCATTATGACACTCTACAATATACAAGTAATAACTTCATGTCTTCGTTTAGAGCATTTTGTAGGCGCATATAAATTTGGTATTTCTTACATTTTACCTTTCCCTCCTAAACTAAATATTACAATTTTCTGGTCCTTCGAGCCGGATGAAACCACAGACAAGTAAATAACGGGGAAAAGTCGTTCCCGAAATTTTCATACCAGGAATTAAACCCGGAGCCTCTGTGTTGTAGTGACGTAAGTCGGCAAAGGGTTAAACCGCTCTACCACAGAGGCCATCTATTTCAAAAAGAATAGTTTCCTGCGCTATTCCCGGTAAAATGTAGAGGGCCCATAAGTGTTTTACATTCTGTCAAAAGGATTACGGAGCCCGAAAAGAAAGTTTTTTGGCGGGAACTTAAAGGATATGTAATTACTAAATTACTCTAATATGAACAATAGTTGTAGGATATTGATAGTTTCTGAGTAGTAATTACGTGTTTTATGAGAAAAGAGAACTGTATAGTGAAATGTGGCCTTTTGAGTTGTCACAAGAACTCCATTGAACGGCACTAGCTGATTACCTACAGTTCAGCTGTGCTATACGTGGGCTTAAGAAAATTAAGAAACTATATTGTAAACTAAGAGCTGGCTTAAAGACCTAGCTGCCAAGCCATAAACCTAAATATGTACCTGTAAGCCGGCGTCGCACGCGGCCCTCGCGCCGGCGACGAAGTACGACCTGGCCATGCGACACTCCAGGGTCCCGCTGAGCGAGACCAAGGCCCGCTCGGCCTCGCCGGTGCCGGCGCCCAACGCGCCCAGGGCCGGCTGGAGGCCTACCACGATCATAAAAAAATAACACAATGAATGAAAACACTTTATTGTTCACCAAAATTAAAACTACGTACTTAAAAACTAGATACAATAAATGTTGAACAAAGGGCGGCCTTATCGCTTAAAGCGATCTCTTCCAGGCAACACGTATTATTACACGTAATAAATTAATATCGTATACGCAGAACGGTATCGTAAACGATAAAAACGTATCATAATCTCACGACACTTGCACTTGATTCTTTTTTTTAATATAGGGGAATGTCTTTTTTATGTAAAGGTTATCCCAGAGAGTAGGATAGGTTTTATTTTTTGCCATTTTCGGTCATTTGAGCTATTTCGGTCGTTTCAGCCATTTCAGTCAATGTGGTCATTTCTGTCCTTTCGGCCATTTCGGTATTTCCAATTTTTGTCGTTGTTGTCATTTATGTAACTTGCAGACAGATAGACGGGGGATAGATAAATAAAACTAGAACGGGTTGAAATAGAGAATTAAAGTTTGTATGTGAGACCAATCATTTCTCAAGTTTTATATATATAAAAAAATAAAAAATATATATAGTAAAAGTAAAAATATATATAGAATATAAAAAAAATATCATCTACATAAAAATACTAGGAATATCGCGGAAAAACTACTAGGAATACTGGATCAGTTTTGCTTCAATTTTGTTTAATGTAGTTCTAATATCGGACATAAATACTTTTCATGCCGGGAGATGGGATAGTTTGCAACATAAAATGAGGTGAATCTCCTGGGGACAAATACATAAAAATGTAATACAGTGTAGCCTTTATTAAAGCCAGCTCTTTGAACTAGAGGTACACAAGGTTACTACATAACTATATTCCCACCGGGATCGTTGAAGAGCTGCGGCGCGCCGCGCGCGAGCACCGCGAGCGCCTGCCGCACGGCGACGACCGCGCGCTGCGCGTTCCGCAGCTCGGCCGTGAGCACGTTCTCGCGGGACACCTTGCAAGACAAGTAGTAATGCACCATCTGCAAACAAAAAGTATCATTATATTATTATAAAGACCATTTTGCAGTATCTGATAGTATATTTCGTGAAAGTGTCACAATGACGTACATTTCCATCTTAGACAGACTTCACACATTTAATCTATTTTACCAATAATCGATACAAAAATCATCAGTATTCCCTCTGCCATATAATCTTAATAATCCACAAATAGCTATGAATGGTCAACCGAATATAATCATCAGCCTGTCTGCTGTACTCTAACAATAAAAAAAATACAAAAAAGAATTGGCTGTATGCTTACGTCAACCGGAAGGTCGTGCGGCGCGTGGTGCGCCAGGGCGGCGGCCGGCTCCTGGCAGGCGTCGGCCGCCGCCACCGCACCGGCGGACAGGACGGCGCCGGCCAGCCAGCACGCCACCAGCGCCCCCAGCGCGCCCACCTGCGCACACTCCAACGTATAAAGCATCATTGGGATCCGGCTCGAAGCACTCATGTTTAATATTTAAATTTACAGTACAGTCGCTGAGTGAAAATGTTCGTCACCTTAAAGTCGACTTTATTATTTTTATTTTTTATTTTATTTATTTAAAGGAGCAACAAACAGCTACAATATAACATACGAAATAAATAGTTACAATAAGATTGGATAATAATAATAATAATTCCCGCAGGGGGGCTTTGTGGCGAAGCCTTAGGTGAGTGATTTCCCACAATAGTCCTACACTGGCCGGGGCTTGTCCTTGGGTGCATTAGTATATAGTGTAGACAGGGATAATCGCCGGTCAGTGTCACGCCACATTTTCATTAAATTTGTCAAAGGGCCTCTACGTGTTGGCCTTTCCATGGCCCCGCGCAAGCCCACCAAATGTCCGGCCATTTTTATGGCCCGTGGTCGTCAAAGACATACATTTATAATAATAATAATAATCGGCAGACAAACACACACATTGTATATCCCCAAATTAAGCAAGTTACGCTTGTGTTATGGGTAATATACAACGGACCACTCTGGGGCCGATCCCAGACACCCAGACCATGGTAAATAAGATTATTCATTAATGACAACAGATGTAACAAAGTTAGAAAAATAAACAGTTACGTGTAAGTTAAGTGACTTTTGCTTGCACGAGTACAAGAAACAATACTGCAAATATTTTAATAAATGTTACGTTTATAAAATACAGACACGTGAAAAAAGATAATTGCAATGACAGATACTAAGAATAATATTAAGGAGCAAAGAGGATATAATCACTAGGCTTAACATAATAAATTTTAAAAACTAAATACTTCGTTTAAAAAAACCGACTTCAAAAACTAAAATGTATAAAATAACTTATTTATAAAGCTACTATTATTAATATATATTATCTAAAACATCTTAAAGTCGGTGCTTAGTATATAATATAATTTGCAAAATATAGTAATTTTTATTATGTTTTACTTTGCACCGACTTCAAGATGTTTTAGATAATATATATTAATAATAATAGCTTTAGAAATAAGTTATTTTATACATTTTAGTTTTTTAGTTTTTGAAGTCGGTTTTTTTAAACGAAGTTTTTATTTTTTATTTATTACTTTTTAGTGTCTAGCTATGTATGGGTGGACTTACGAATGGTGCCGCGCTTCTTAAAATACATACAATATAGGTCCCAAGAAACGAGAACAAAAAAAAATTCGTAAAATGAAAACTACTGGGCCAAACTATGTCAATTTTTAGGGGACCAATTGGAAGCTATTCCGCGTCGAACAAAAAAAGAATCACGTAAATCGGATCATAAATCACGGAGTAATCGGCGAACATACATAAAAACAGCAACAAAAAAAAAGATCCCGACGAATTGAGAACCTCCTCCTTTTTTCGAAGTCGGTTAAAAACCAATAAAAAGGTTTTAGATGTCTAAACAATTTTCTTGGACAATATAAATTAGAATTGCTTAGATTAAAGTTGCTTAACTTTAATCTAAGCAACTTTAACTTTCTTGTCAAATAATTAAACATAATTTTCTGTGGAACAGTCTGTTCTATGACTTAGGTTGAAAAGGTAACATATGCTCGCGGAACGTTAAATGAATCAATTTGAAAACTGGTGAACATTTTCATACCACGACTGTACCAGTCCGACTCGCATATATCCCTGTGCTCATAATAGAAAGTTTTAATGGAACACTTGCAAGCCAATAGATAACGCTGTTCAATAATTGAAAGCATCGTAGTACACTTTTCAGTCATTATTCACAGAAATTACTTTGCTAAATAGTTATTTCTAAGTTACCGCGACTAATAGGTACACATTATACATAATACCGCGTAAGAAATTCTTCAGCAACATGCCTAGCTCTAATAATACACTACTACTGAAAAGTAGCCTAAACTTAGTACGACTGGATTTTACTCGTTAAAAATTTAAAAAAAAATTGCATGTGCGCGGCGACAACGGCCGAATAAGAAATCAATTGCAGTGCGTTAGTATCGCTAAGACTGAAAAACGGCCTGACCGATTTTCTTCTTCTCTCTAATACAGGGGTGGTTTAAAAGAAAAAGGTAAAAACATAACGCTTGTATTATTTCACAAATGTGAGATGTAAGATATGTGACTGGGGAGTTTGTAGGGGAGGTGGTAGACTTACCACTAGCAATAAGTAATATGTATGACTCCATGTTCAAATAAATACATTCAATTTCATTTTCAAATACGTGTGAGGTTAACGGAGGTGTGACTTGTAATCAACTTACGCATAGCAAGAGGAGGGCGCGTCGCGAGCGGCGCGCTGCCGCCGCCAGCAGCGCGACGCAGACGGCGCCGCCGCAGCACCAGCCCGCCATGCCGCCGGCCCATCGCGCCGCCTCCCACACCCACACGCGCTGCACAAACAACACATACAGCATTATCACAATAGAACTCTCCTCATTACGGTCGTAGCATACACCTTTCACTTCAACTGCAGTATACTCCATAATTGAAGGACAGACAGATAGGTTTCAGAGACTAAGTCATCGACGTAAAGTCGCTACACTTCGGGAAGTGTGCCACGGAACTACATGAATTGGTTCCTCCCTCACCATTCTGCCACCGGACAAGCAGACGTACGCAGTCACGCCACCGATATATGGTGGAAATACCAACGAAGCGCACGAAACGCTATGCTTCCACTTTCATCATACGCACCGCTGAAGAGTGGAACTCACTAGACTGCATTTCCGTCTGACATCAGGCACAATGTCGGATAAACGCGAACCCATACATTATAAAAAAAAATTGGAGAAAGTAAATTGACAATTCCAAATGTCAAATTGCATTTGACAAGAGTTTGAATGATTGATGATACATTTTACCACCTACTGTGACATTGGCGAAATCAATGCAAACTGCGTTGGAGCCATAATCCCTTAAAAAAGAAGAAGAATGATTGACGATAAAATTATTTTTAAGTTTGACATTTGCAAACTATCATTATAGTACAGCAGATAGGCTGACATGATGATATATGATGGAAATTGGTTACCGTCGGCTATGTACCATTTGCACCATCAGAGGTGCTGCTAATGTGATACCGGCCTCGAAGTTGCTAGAACCTGGACAATAATGCCAAATAAGTTGTGAACGCATGTGGTATTTGAAATGATAATACCATAAAAAATCAGTAACACTTGTAGTATTACATGACAGCAACAATAGTTTGCTACAAACTTACGACTTTATCCGTGCAGGAACGGAGAAAGAATATAATTTCCTGCGGCCGGGCGACCTGTCATAATAGACGACAAAAACAACCCACAGCCAGGTGGTAGGACATTTGCCCGACTGGATGGCTACCACCCCTAGTCTAAAGTGTATCGCCATAACAACCTTGAGTTGTGTTCCACCATTAGTGACCAGGTTCCAGTCTCCCTTAAGAGAGCAGCAGCGCATTTGTAGCACCTTTGGTGTTGCAAATATCCATCGGCGATGTAACCGCTTTCCATCATGTGGATCGTCTGCCTGTCTGCTGAACTCCTGCATTTTTTTTAAATAGCTAATCCCAACTGTCCAAAAGAAATTGCTTCCCAATGCTGGAAATAAAGGTAAGTACAGATGCATCTACATAGAAACAAAAACGTACCTTCATGAAAGCGTCAAGATTCAGTGAAGTGAGCGGTCGTCGTAGATTGTCAGCAGCCGAAGCCGCTGCGCTCGCGTTGTTTCGTAAAGCCGACAAGGCCCGCAGCAACGTGCCCAGAGCCGTCTGGTTGGCGACCGGCGCGTCCAGAACATCCGCCAGTCTCGCCAATGGCGCACGCGCCCTTGAGCCCATTGCCTCTTCGAGGATACTTGACTGCGCAAAGCAATGAAGTAGAAGTTATAACATACGGTGTCGAGGCGTGGACACTGACAGTGAGACTGGTCCACAAATTTAAAGTCCCACAGTGGACTATGGAGCGAGCTACGTTGCCGTATTTGTCTTATGAATCGAATCAGAAATGAGGATATCCGTAAGAGAACCTCGGTATCTAACATAGCTCGCAATATTGGCATGTTGAAGTGGCAGTGGGCCGGTTATGTCTATTGCAAAACCTATAGCCGAAGGAGCAAGTGTCCTAGAGTGGAGATCGTGTCTCGGTAAACGCATTGTATGTAGGACGCCCTCCAACCGTCTATCCAGGGGCTGGACGAGTAAGGTGGGAGACCGGGATGTGTGACGGAGAATTGGGGAGGCCTACATGCAGTAGTGGAAATTGATTGGCTGAAGAAGTATCACGCGAAAAAGTGTCGTGGAGTTGCGAGAAGTACGATCTTAATGGGGCTAAAACTGATAATGTCCATTGGGGAGCATAAATAACAGTCAAAAGTCGATCCAAATGGTGCAATCGTTGTATATCGGCTAACTTCACTCCGGCTATAACCGCTATGAGATAGAGGAGAAGTGAAAAGCGCTAAGTTGTTATCTTTCTAGCTACAGTGGCAGCCCCAATTAAATGCTTTTGGACGTATTTTATCAACATGGAGACTGTACTCCTTAGCTCTTTACTCCATGGTATTAATACTGGATTGGGGCCTTTGTGTTTTAGGGAAAAGTTTGGTAAACCCTGTACAGAGAGGATTAGCTAGTTTAGCACATGCTAATTAATCTATTAATTACTCGAACAATCTGTTTTGAGTATTCAATCCGATAAATGATATACAAAATGCTGAGACTAGAACTGTATTGTATTGTGAAGCATTGAAGATTTTAATAAATTATCAATATATCATAGAGATATGCGATCAGTTACCTGTAGTTTTACAAAGAATTAAAATTTTAAAGTATAATATCCTGAAATATATTTGCATCAAAATTTTAAGTTCCTATTCAGTTTTAAAGATTAATGAATTGAGAATAATAGATTAGGATACCTGGTTTTTGACAGTATTGACTAGAGCCGCGAGCTGGTTGCCAGCTTGGATGCTTTGGAGCATTGCGTTGTGAAGGTCATCGTTGCCGAAGAGGCCCACGCCAATAGCACCGCAGCATAGCACCGAAAGGATCATTAGAGTTATCTGGAATTTTACAATGGTCTAATGAATCTGTTACATTCCTGCAATGTATTGTATTGAATAGACGCCTATTTATTCTAGACTCAAACTTATCATAATTTAAAACCGTGTTTTAATTTGTTTCTTCAAATGATTTGCACATTTCTGCTTCCAAATATTTTACATACAGGAATTGGCATATTCATTTATCACAATTAACCTTTTGTATTGAATTTAAACTATCAATAAGCAAGTCGGTTCAAGGAGAAACTTAAAGATCTGATTCGATCCTACTTGACCAATGATTTAAACTCTAAAATAGCTAGAAGACTTTAATGAATCTAAGACTTTAATGAATCTAAGACATCCGTATATAATTCATAGGATATGAGTTCAAAAGTCAATTTGTAAGAACTAATTTGTATGTCATACAACATATACCAATGATGAAGGGAAACATCGTGAAGAGAGATCGAGATCACTAGTGTATGAATCCCGGTAATCCATCTTAAAAAATCGTGACAGAAACACCATCTAGTGTGTTGTAACGTGAAGTCCATGACCATCCTGATATGAATATGACAATTGAAAAGGAATCAGCAATTTCAAATTCTTCAGTGATGTATGTAGGTCAAATTATTGAACATCCTCAAAGGTCAGTGGCACGGATCTAATTTTCATACCAGAAACAAGTGATAGCAACATGTGTGTACTGCCATATTGTTAGGACATCATAACGAGAACACATGGCGTCTTATACTGTGAGAATTATTTTGATTGTGTTCGCACTTAATTCTATTTCCAGTGCACCCCACTGAGATACTTGTAATAATTGTTTTAACACAAAGCGACATGTAAATAACATCTTTTGATACGAATGAAGTTTTATGACAGTGAAGTAGTGGTAGTACAACTAATTCTTACAGTGCGAGGTCCTTTTAGTCACTGTCTTTACACTTTACTGTTCGGGGACAAACAATCATAGTTTCCTTCTAGCGTAGTATTTATTCTATGCTAGTTTAACCAACACTAGGACCTTACTTCACCAGTAATAATAAAAGCAATGTAGGGGTCTCACAGCATTAGTCTACTTAAATAAATTACAGAAAGATGATATACCTCCACGGATGACAAAATTCATAGTTTTCAGAATGTTGATATCTTCATTATAATAACATACCTTTAATGCAGTGATACTCCTGGGTGGGCGTTGCTTTCGGTCGCAGCATCTTGTCAATAAATATATGAGCAGCACCAGTAAGGTCAATATTAACCAGGCACCAGGTATCGAACCAATTATTCCGAGGCTCTGAAAACAATCGACCAAATTTTTTAAGCAACATTTTGACATTTTTATGCCAGTTCCCGCATACCTGGACACTTAAGGTCCCGCACCATTATTGACTTGTGTGTCACCGCCGATTATCTCAGGACCTACTAGAGATATATCAAGTCTGTACGTATATTTACTCACATTAATATGAAGATATTAAAATCACCATTGTGGTATGGGAGTCTCCCAATAACCTACAATTATCCCTATTCTTCTCCAGTCCCCAAAATTTGCTTACATTCTTTTCTTCGCTCCCCTGTCTCTCTTTCTATATATATCTAGTCATGTAAATTTATAGTTCATCTTTTGTTATTTTAGCCTATTGATATAACCTACGCCCTTTCAGTTTTGGGGGGGATAGAATCCTCTTGATTAATTAAATTTGTAATTATGTAGCGAGAGGCATAATAATAAAAAATACCTCATTTTACGCAAAACTACTAGTTATGCGAGGAACAAATGCTAGACATTTGTTCCTCGCATAACTAGTAGTAGATGTCGTCTCCGTCAGATCACGGTGGAAGGACTAAGACCAATCAACGCTGGCTGGCACACGAGGCAAGGGTTTCATAATAAGGAATACCGAAGACTGTGTAAAATGGAGAGGAAAAAGTAGGAAAGTACTTAGAGTTAGGACGATGATGACGCGTGCTTGTTAAATGAACTTACCTCAAGGTAAACAGGTGAATTAGGCGCGAATGTGTCGTTGACTCGATGCAGGGTGACATTGATGTGTGGCACGGAATGTAGCAGCCGCGAGAGACGCGGCGGCGTGTACTCGTCGCTAACGCCAGACGCGCCCATCGCGACGCGACGCGATCACACCTGGAACGTAACGTGATAAATAAGTATTTGTGAAGCAAATACATTCTTCACACGAAAACACGTAGATAACGGATAGAAAACTTTATAAATTAAGCTTAAAGAACGCAAACTGTACCTGAAGACTTCTGTCAGATTTTTTATGATTATTTGTATTGCGTAGTTGGCTAAGAGGCATTCGACTCATCTAATCGAAAGTGGTTACCATCACCTATGGACTTGTGCAACGTCAGGGGTTATGCCGACGCGGGATAGGGGATCGAGATACAAGGCTGAGAAAGGAGTACAAGTTTTGCAACCACGAACATTGATTGGCAAACAGACTGAAATCTGATCCCAGACACTCTTCTTTTTAGGAGGAGAAATCCAATTGAGGACCATTAGCCGTGCGGGGAATCGCGGCCGGTATTTAGGATTTGCCAGGTTGTATTGGCAACCACAAGCGAATGTGCTGTGCACGGCCAGGGATACCCAATAACACCCCTCGATGTTCTATACTTCGTCCTTATGCCAGGGCCACGGGTACATGACCTAGCCCTTCCGCGGGCCTTGGTAGGCAGTGGCCCAACGGGCTCATTCCTTGCCGGGGAACGACTTTTAGTCCCGCGGCATCTCCAGTCTCTCATTGCGTGAGGCGGTCTGTAACGCGCCGCACGGGAGGAGAGGTGGCACGCCCCCACCTCGACGACGTAACGACGAGACCTTTTATCCCACACACCCAGGCCAAGTAAACAACTGAAAGTTCGTTAACGAAACTTACTACACCAGGAATTTAAAAAGGAGCCTCTTCTATGCAGTGAGGTAGGCCGGCAAAGACTTAGCCCACTCAACCACAGAGATGCAATGCAAGGTACATATCTGTTAGATATAGACAATGAATGGTATATAACAAGGTACAACTCTGAGAGAAAACATGGTAACACGCAATCATGAATATATTAACATCAGAACATTCCCTAGTGCTAGAGCTGATATTAAATGATTCATTTTGTTATTCAATTTGCATGAATCAACTAAGTGAATCATACATTATAATAGTAGCTTCTGCCAGCGACTTTATCCGCGTACGCACACCTGCATGTCTTAAAACGCCGTTAATTGCCTTTCCTGCATTCGGAGTTCTTTTGTTTATTTCGTGTTTAAACTTTTAAAACATCTATTGTTATCGTACTTATTTTATGGCTGTAATTAGAGTCGAACTAATCCTTTTTTATTGCATTGCGTCGAAGCTTGCCAGATGGCGGATTAACTCATAATCTCCTTTGTTCGGTATTATTATACAGTTTAGTATAAAACAATGCCCGAACGGAGGGGTGGCGCAGTCAAGCGACAACTACGATACGAGTAAGACGTATGTAGTACTTTCGATTAGCGATATAGTGACGGACTTTTCGCGAGCAATTGAATCATGCAGTTTATACAGTGTGAACTGGTTGCATCCAGTTTTATTTGTACCTGTAGTTCCTGAGATAAGCGCGTTCAATCAAACGAACAAACTCTTCAGCTTTATATATTAGTATAAGATTGATTACTGGTTGATTCATCCGAATTGATACACAGAAATGAGCCGTCTAATATTGGCTTAAGATACAATACCTTGACTTGAATATATTACCCCTTTTTCACTTTATTGAACAACTTTACGCAACACTATCTATAATAATTCATAAACAAACCACTTTTATACAAATTTGTTAAGAATCTCACTAAAAGTTTAAATTCTTATTTATTTAATAATTATATTTATATTCACCCAACAAACTACAACTATTTAACAACACAAAATAATAATTGAATTAAATGCGAGCAAATTTTATTGTTTGTTATTACGTTTTACGTATAATATACGACAATAGGAACAATAACTTTTGTAAATAATAAAACCACATAAATATTAGTCATTAAAAGGATGTGTATTTACCATAACGCAACGAGCTTTAAATAATTATAATAATTATATCGGTGACAATAACTACACCGCATTATCTTTTATCAGTTTAAATTTTCAATATTAGGCGTTTATGGACTGCCAGTGCAGGACTCGAACCTGCCCATTTTAGGGAAAGGAGGGATACAAAAAAAAATTGTATATCCGGCGGGATTCCAAAACGGATGATTTTTAAGTGGAGGTTTCTTTTTCGCGTTTTCCTTCACCGTCAGCAGATAATACAGTAAATAAAATACAGATCTAATTTGTCAATACATATCAAATGTATTTTGCCAAAATATCGAGCCTATTTTGCCAAAAAACGTATCGATCGAGTCTAATTTGCCAAAAAGTACTGAGTCTAGAGGCGAGCTCAGCACGTAGTGTTGTTTTCCTTAAGCGTGTTCAGGAAAGCTTTGAAGGATATTAAAGATCTGACAGTTCGAGCTGTCGAATTATGTCGTGCACACAAAGAGCTATTATTAACTTTTGAATCAATCCAAAGCCGCGTTTTTCAATGTGTTGCGGCGAACCTGGAACCGCCCAGGGATTATTTAATATCACAAATTATAAACAAAGCTTCATTAACATACACTCTGGTTTGCTGACTTCAGCTTCCATAGGTTTGTTTGGAAAAGAGGTGTTTTTGTGGACACGTAGCGGCATTACAAATATCAGTATACCAGCCGTGTATGCCTTATTTGCGGGGGTACGTGAGTAAGTTGAACAGTCAAGACAAAAATATGTGGAGTTATTGAATATTGCACTAAAAATTAAAAAAACCAGTTAAGTGTTGGTTAAAAAAACCTAAAATTCAAGATACGATACGAACCATCGATGTTGACAGCGCAAAACAAGAAATGTTGATCAGTTTTGTTTATGTATTTGTAAGTGCTAAGCTGAACTTAAAAGAGAATAATAAGATTTAAGAAAGATATTTACGGTAAACACTTTCCTTGAGTTAGGTCTACAGCCCGACAAACACATAGAAAGTGTAGCAGAAATAGATAATCAACTAAACATAGTATTAACGTTAATTTAAAACCACTGACCCAAATTCCCTTTCAAAGTAGATTTGAAAAGGACCAGTAAGTACCTTTACTATTTCCTATCACTCTACATCCAATTAGTTTCACGTTTCAAAGCTATTAAGCTCTTACGGGACTTCGTGGCTGATCTAATTCTAACTGACGTGAAATAGTACAGGGGAAAGTGGCCCGAGGTGATGTTTCGATGGAACTTACACCCCCGCATGAATTATGAGCTCTATCTGTGTTCACACCTCAAGGCAATTAAGCGGAGAACCAAGAAGCTTATTGGCAATGACTATCTCTTTGATCATTTTTGAATTGAAACTTCTGTAGAACCGTTGTGATTTGAAACTCGATGAAACGAAAAGCGACACTAAAAAGAGATAAACACAAAAACCTATAGGACTAAGCCTGCGCATACATATTGTCACGCCTATTTCCCATTAGGGTAGGGGTGGTAGGCAGAGAAGATGGATTTCCAGGTGCCACGGTCCTGACAAACACTTTTCGCTTTATCAACTTTAATTAAACTTTTCATACATACACGCTCATTTGAAATGCTTTTCACATGAACTTTCTCAAAATGTCTTCAATGTTTAAGATGGTTTGGGAGTTTAGAAAGAACGAGTGAAAGCATAATCACAGAACATATACAGTACGACAGTAATGTGAGTGGTAGATTCGGTGTCGGTCGACCGACCGCGACGTACTCACCGTGATCAAATATAGAAGTTTTTTTTATTGCTGGCTTAAAGCAGTCCGGCTAACGATCCACCTGGACAGTGCTTATCGTCGTCTGTGGACGGTTTTCAACACCGAAAGGCGCTACCTGTGTCCTGCTCAAAATGATGCGAGACTGAAACCTGACCACTGACGCCGAAACTCAATTCAAAGTTATTATGGCGGCATACCCTAGACTAGGGGCGGTAGCCATCCAGACGGGAAAATAACAACCAGGTGGTAGGGCCACCTGGTTGTGCGTAGTTACGTCGTCTCTTAGGACAGGCCGCTCTGCCGTAGGAATTAGTATTCTTTCTCTGTTCCTGCACGGATAAAAGTGAGGCCTACTAGAGGATGTCAATTTTGGAATATGACAACATAATATAATTGGCCACAGTGCGTCACGATTACGCAGGCGCGCCACGCAAGCTTACGCGCACAAGTCATCTATATATTATAATACGTGAAGCAAAAACTTTATACCCCTTTTTACGAACATTCCTCGGATGGAGGAGTATGAAATTTCCCACACTTATAGTTTATATAGAGAACGAATGCAGAATACTAGTATTTTATTAAAATTATGCCAAAAAAAATTAATTAAATGATTAAAAAAAACATTGCACACACTACCATGTATATGACATACACACGCATATATACTCTTTTGTTTATTGTTCAAGTCAAATTTACAATGATGCCTTGGCGAAATCTGTGATTATAGAAATTATAGTCTTTGACAACAGAACCTTAATAATGTTCAAACTTATAATTTAAATTAATTATTATACAGGCGACCACTACTAAAAAAAAGTGCTTCGCGTCATTTGGCATTCTTGTCTACGTAGGCACCGTCTATACATTAATGGTCTAAGCATAGATGATTCAAAACTCACCGTGGCGATTAAGTGTTGTTTATTATTACGACGTCATAGCGTGCGTCATTCGGCGGACCCCAGTTTCACCGACGGCGCATCTGTAACCAACAGGAAACTAACATTGTTACTTGAACTTTAAGCCATATCTAAAACTTGTTAGCGATGCTTATTCAATAAAGATTATCATTCGAGAGGACAAATTTATCCTTTGTTCATTGCCGTCTCTTCATATTCACATATAAATAGGTGTTTAATTCTGCCTTTTACGTTTTAAAGTAACTATTCACAACAAAACTTGTATTTAAGAGAATTTGTTCAGCAGTCACTTCAAAGGCCACCACTAATACACTGTTTTATCTATTTACTTACCCTCCGTTCATTTACGGTACTATCGATTAAGCTCTATACAAGTTGTGTAAAATTACATCCGATAGTAAGGCAAGTGAATGAATAGTAAGTATACGAACCGGCCATAAGACCTTCCAAGGATTTCTATCCCTAAATACTATCATCCAAGCTCATTTACACTTACATAGTTGTAGAACTGTTTAACTTATCAATAAAAAACAAATATAATTATGTATGTATATAAAGATGAAAAGATAACACTTTGCTGACGAAGCACAAGGTACGAGCATCTAAAGGAATTGAGAAAACTAAAGAAATATTTTTTTATTGCAGAAGTTCATCAGACAGGCAGACGGCCCACTTGATGGAAAGCGGTTACCATCACCTATGGAGAATTGCAATACCAAGGTTCCTACAAACGGGCTGCTGCTCTCTTAAGGGAGACTGGAACCTGGTCACTGATGACGGAACACAACACAAGGTTGTTATGGCGGCATACTCTAGACTAGGGGTGGTCGCCATCCAGTCGGGCAAATGCCCTACCACCTGGCTGTGGGTTGTTTTGTCGCCTCTTACAACAGGCCGCCCGGCCGCAGGAAATTGTATTCTTTCTCCGTTCCTGCACGGATAAAAACAATTAATAAACATACAATTTTTTATAGTCTTGTTTAATTCTATAATTGATACAAGTAAATTATTATGAAACTACTAATAACTATGCCTACCCCATACATAGTACGTGCAGTGCCGAAACAAATTAGTTCAACCACATTGAACCAACTTGGTTTTAAAGGAAATAAATGAAAACAAACTAAGTCATTCAATGACAATTGGTATATATTATATTTACATGAATCACTTCAATATAGAATAGAATAGAATATTTATGGAAATGACATATCGTTATGCTAATTATTGAAGTGAAACTTCTATATACCCCCTGTATTAGAATTTTTTCTGTCACGACAAAGTGTTAGGGCCGCGTAGAGGGAGTAGAAGATATATCGCGTGATGAGAGGGGGCATAATGCTACAGTAGACTATGGATGTTTTTTTGGTTCCGGATGGAATTCAGATTATATGTTTGATAAAATAAAATATATTTAAACAAAAAATGCATTCATTAAAATGTACCTAACCTAACCAAATCATAATTTGCAGTAAACATGCGAAATGTGTGCTGAAACACAGAGTACAAGTGAAAATTCAACAGACAAGTGGAAAAACGAATCGCAACGGACAAATGGAAAACCAATCGCAACGGAAAAGTGGAAAAACCAATCGCAACGGAAAAGTGGAAAAACGAATAGCAACAAAATTTTAACTTGACGTTTTACGGGCAGATTATTAATATACTATAGTTCAATTTGAAACCCTATGTTTAAATTTTCGTTCTATTCGTTTAGCGCTAGTGCCACTTGTTTACAGGTTCAATATGACGAAACACGCGACTGAGACTCATCCAAAAGTCGATAGTACTGTATCAACCCTATTGTACCAACACAGAGTGCATTTATCGTGCATCATTAAAATTATCTCAAACGTTTTCATTTGCATTGCTTAGATAAGTTCAGTGGCTTCTACAAAATGGTATCTTATTTATAGCATAATTATAAAAGCTGTAGACATTTTTAACTACGTGTTCAATAAGAAGATAATGAAAATCAGCCAAGTAAGATATATATAGTAAGATGTACGAACACAAACATCGAAGGGTTCCATACAGAGCGTCGACTGTTTTTGTGATTTAACAACAGTATTCTAAAAAGCCTTTAATTCAAAATATATGTCACAGAATTCACAATCATTTTTCATAAAATCAGCAAACAAACATACACATTGTATATCCCCAAGCTAAGCAAGTTACGTTTGTGTTACGGGTAATAATATACAACGGACCACTCTGGGGCTGGTTCCCAAATAGTGTAAAGTCTATATAACGACACTAGAGGAACTGTGCATTTTTTGGCGTTATAGAGAGTTGTCGTTAAATGGAGAGAATTCTGTTATTTTTGTCTGACGTATTTTGCTGCACCAGTAATTTTATTGTATCTTTTTAGTCATTTCGATATTAAGGCATCTTGGTGATAAAGGAAGTACTTAGAAATTCCAATATTTCGGAATTTCTTAGAAATTTCTATATGCATGATGCCGACAGTCGAGTTCATTATGGGCTAGGATAAATAAAGCGACAATAGAACGTACACAGCTGCGCACTTATAACTAATTTTGGCAACTTAAAAGGTACTTCTTATTACTTAATTGTTGCCGTTATTGAGAGTGGGTGTAATGCTATATAATCAGAAATCAGAAATCATTTATTCATAACAAAGTTACACGTCAATTTTTACATCAATTCACAGGTCGTAAATAAAATTAAAGTTATATCATATTATGGGATATAAACTCCTCATGATTAAAGGTGTGCTCGATTAACCATTTCCTGAGCCGTGTTTTAAATAAACGTGATTACGCTCTGTAATTTTATTGCATCGATCATTAGGGTCAATCACAAGGATGAAATCTCTCTAACACACTTGGTAAATTTAATAAAAGAAAAATCATGAAATCTGTACTCAAATTCAATGGATCAAGCTAAAACACTTACTCAAAGATCCACCTGTTTCTGTTTACTTATGTTAGTAATTAATAATTTATCATTGACGTTATTTATCAATTAAAATGATAAATTAAGTACTATCTAGATAAGACGATTGCAATAGCACATGTTGTAATGCAAACTCCTTTCTCAGATACGACATAAGTGCGTGTATGAGGTAGTTTTAAATAGGGAATGCTACATTAGAAAATAACATTTGTTATTCATTTCATTTCCCGCAGCTTGGTGGTAGGGCTTTATGCTCGCCTGGATGGCTACCACCCCTGGTTTGGAGCATGTCGCCATAACAGCCTTGCGTTGTGTTCCGGCATTAGTGACCAGGTTTCAGCTCCCCTTTTCCCCGAAGTGAGATGTTATCAGCGAAATTTGGACCAGGATCTGTGTAAAATTTACTTCATCCCTGTAGGCGTGACGAGGTGGGGCGGGGGTCAGGGAGACCCGGTGAAACGGTTGCCCGCTGGCCGCTGGATGGATGGTGGATTAATGCCACCACATTAAAATAATTGAAGATTTCATGGTTTTCATTTCATTCAATTTACCAAGTATGTTAGAGAGATTCATCCTTGGATTGACCCTAACGATCGATGCAATAAAATTTCAGGGTGTAATTTTTACAGATTTTAGTCGGTTCAATTACCGGGTGAAGCAAGAGAATTTTCGAAAATCTTTCAATGCAGTTTTATTTCTTTTCAAAAATAAAGAGTTTCTTTGGAGTAAAATTTGCTATCTCTATTATTTAGAGTACTTACCCTCCACGTGTCATTAAAAAACTCCATCCTGTAGAAACGACGGAGAACACGATGCTATTTTTTTTAGATTTCTTGTCTGTCTGTTTGGATTCGTTGTGAACGGTCGGTAAGACATAGGAACCGGCTACAAAGAGTTAGGTAACTATACCCTTTGGTATGACGTCTCATAATCTTCAATAATCCGACGCGACACGCGAGTCGAGTGGCAATTAGATTGCGCCGCGCGGTCCCGTTGTGCATTGCTTTGACCAATCATTATAATTAGCCTGGGAACAGTTAAATCAGTCCATTTAATAAAAGGGCAACTCTTTTAAAGATCGTTAACCTCGAACAAAGTGTTATACTTGCAACAACTCAGAAGGGCTTATGGTAATATATTTTTTTAAATTTTTATTGCACTTTATGGAAAGCGGTTACTATAGCCTATGGACATTTGCAATACCAAAGGTGCTACAAATGCGCTCCTGTTAAGGGAGACTGGATCCAGGTCACTAACGCCGGAACACAACTCAAGGTTGTTATGGCGACATACTTTAGACCAGAGCAGACCAGTGGTAGCCATCCAGTGGAGCAAATGCCCTACCACCTGGTCGACATACATACATTTCTAACTATATTCTTATATCTTACAGAAACGATATCAAGTATGAACATGAAAGTATCATAAGACCCGAGATATAAACTAGTGTTACAGTTATACTTAGCATAATTGTTCTTGTCATGTTTCTATTTAAAGTTAAAAATGTATACGCATTTCATTTTAAAAACTTAACTTCGTACCCTGGGCGGAATTTTCCGGCAAAAAGCATGCGCTATAACATAGTGAAGACCTTTCTAACCAAAACTGGCTGAAACAGACGTTACGTCTAATATACGAAATATGACGAATGACAACAGCCCATAAATGTCCCGCGGTATGGCAGGTTTGACATATCGGTTATCCCGATGTGCAGGTTGCATCGCGATATTTTCCTTCACCGTTGTTAGCACGTGGTGATTGTAAGAATATGCACATTAGGTCAGAAAACTGCCTAAGTGGTGCATGCACTCTGGCCAGAATCGAACCCGCGCTCTTTGAGTTTGGACGCGTGCGCTCGCCCTTACGCTACCACGACTTATAGTAGTATAATATAATAATAGTATATAGCATAGTAACACTATAGTAGATACATCTGTCTATCTACTCACCTATAGCAGTGATACTATACTGTATATCTGTCACTATTGACATACTCATGTAGCGTTTTTGTACCGTACTAAATTCCTACACTATGTTGATAAAAAAACAACTTTGAATACAGATAACCTCACAAACGTATCAATGATAGTTCATTTTTTATACACTCGGACAATTTAATTAATCAATTATATGTTATCCTCTTAAATGACCTACACTTATCAAAAATTATACAGGGAGCATTTACTCATTTTAATGTTACAACTCAGTTGTTATCCGTTTGAGTTCCGAGTGGCAGTTTTTTTCAGTTAATGTGTTATTGTCAAAGTTTTAATCGTGTGAAACGTGTGCAAAAATTAGTGTAAAACGTTACATGAGTCTGCAATAGAGATAGATAGAAGATATATCTTTATTGTTCACTACATACACATATAACTCTGGTTGCCTGGAAGAGATCGCTTTTAGCGATATACATATCAGCCCATAAATGTCCCACTGCTGGGCTCGGGCCTCCCATTATAGGGGTATGGACTGTATACCCGCTACGCTTGTTCAAGGCGGCTTGGCAGGTTTGACACATCGGTATGCAAGTTGCATCACGATGTTTTCCTTTAGCGTTATTAGCACGTGGTAATTGTAACAAAATGCACATTAGATCAAAAAATTTACAAAGTGGTGTGCATGCGTTCCGGCCAGGATCGAACCTGCGTCCTGTGAGTTTGGGACGCGGGCGCTAACCATTACGTTACCACAACTTCCTTTTAGCCTTTTTGCGATAAGGCCGCCTTTTGTTTTACCAAGTAACTACTGTCTTGTTGTGCATTTTTTGTAATTTTTGTTTTGGTGAACAATAAAGTGTTGTCTATGTCTATATCTCTACATATAGGAAATTATTTACAGTCATGTCATGTAACGGCAGGAGTAACAAAGGGCGGTCTTAACGCTTTACACGGGCTGTGTAGATTGTGTGAAAAGAATCGGAAGTGTATGACGGTGGTGTGCAAATTAAATACATGTAAATAGGATACATAAACATTACACAATACATGTAACTACAATAAATACAGAGAAATAAATTGCATTTATAAGGTCCCTGCTCTATAAGGGATAATGTTATAGTTAGTGACTGTTACGAAAGGGGTCTTGTTTATACCGTTAAAAATAACGCCGTTAACGAATAGCTACATTATTGTATAAGCATACGTTATCTGTCAACGTTTTACGTCATTAACAATTGATAAAAATGTCGCATCGCAATAAACGCACTAAACCCATCGCTACATCTACGTAATACAGTCACACTAACAATAACATTATCCCAGATTAAGCACTAACATAAAAACGATATAATTCATTAAAATTATCAAACGATGACAATAAATGTTAAATATGTATATATATTTTAAAAAAACACCTGTATAACGGGAAATAAACGGCCAATACTGTGATGGATTCATAAAACAGCAAAACTAGACCAAAAAAATAAACACCTAAGGCAGGCAATATACCTTACCCGAAACGGAGGTCCAATCTTCAAAACCAGTACCTAGTACAATAGTGGGGAAAAACCTTGGTCAGAAATAGGCCGTAGACTGTATGTAGTTCAAGGTTCTCGCTCTTGGATCTAATATTGGTCGCTGCTTATCTCCTCTTAGCAGTTTTTTTCATTGCATGAGCTCAGCAGACAAGCAGACGGCACACATGATGGAAAACAGTTCCGATCGCCTCTGGACATTTGTAACTCAGAAGGCGCTACCAATGCGCTGCCGTTCTTTAAAGAGAGGCTGGAACCTGGCCACTGATGCCGGAGCACAACTCAGGCTTTTTATGGCGGCATACTCTAGACCAGAGGCTGTGAGTTGTTTTGTCGCCTCAATTCCGGCCGCCTGGCTGCAGGAAATTGTATTCTTTCTCCGCTAGATTCTTCAGAGAGATCCCAAAAATCGTCTACTATACAATATCCCAGAATCCAAATTATTTTATATGATGTAGTAATAGTGTATGGTACCCCAACATTCACCTGGATATTGGAAACAAAGTCTATCTCATTATACTGAACTCAATGCGCGTATATTCTAGGACAATAATCAGACCCAATGTTTGAGGCGATA
This sequence comes from Dendrolimus pini, assembly GCA_949752895.1. Taxonomy (NCBI): domain Eukaryota; kingdom Metazoa; phylum Arthropoda; class Insecta; order Lepidoptera; family Lasiocampidae; genus Dendrolimus; species Dendrolimus pini. Next base: position 3,622,121 of record OX457136.1, read on the forward strand.
AGCAGACCAAACTAAAAAGTATTATCTAATGCACGAGGCCTTTTCGAGGAGCGTGACATTAAAATTGAAACCGTTTATCCTGTCAAGCATCAATTTACCATGACAATTGTTCTAGAATTCAAACCTAAATCATAATGTCATTGTGACCTACCTAAAATGTGACAGCTCAAGTGGTTAATATTAGGCATTTTCTTTAACGACTGCCTAAGCCTCTGATGCAATTGGCACAAAATTTACAGAAGCACTATTCCCTGTGAATTTATAAAAATCACTAGTATGGGATAGTTACGACATCCCGTCACAGTCCCGGAAAGCATCCCTTTCCCGGGAACATTTCCTCTTTCATCTTCATTCGGCCGGTTTTTACCAGAGGGCGCTGCGCACACACATTCACCTCATTGGCCAAGCCGAATCTTTTAATGGCTGCCTAAATATAGTCGCGACGCCACGCTCGCCGACAAATAGTGCAAAACCGTTGGAAAACTACTGCATTGTGCCCTAAAACCGCTCCCTAGTGTTCCAACTGTGTCCCGGACATATGTGTAGTGTTTGTGTAATACCAGCACTCGATAATCCGGCCGAAATCCTGGATAATTCCGTACACAGTTCCAGTGACGGTAAGCGTTCATTATTTTCTGCTTGGTTCACTAACTTGCGAGGCGGAATCAGGTCTAATACAGATCAGGGTTTGCTCCGGCTAAATAGCCATTCATATCTTTTCAAGGATAGTTATGTTCAACATATACAATGTAGTTTAAGAAGGGCGTTACAAAATTTCTGAGAGGTCGGCAACGCGGTAGCGGCATCCCTGGTGTTGCAAACGTCCATAAGCGACGGTAACCGCTTTCCGTCGAATGGGCCGTCTGCCTGCTTCATGCACTAAAACGAATTATGTCAATTGTACGTTAAAATTCGTTAACGAAAAACTATAATGTTATTACCTAGAACAGGGTTCGTTATCAGTTCGGATATATTGTTTCCATTATTCATAATAATGCGATTATGAATAGCGAATAACAATTTTTTTAACTCTTTCTAGCCTATGCCTAAATCTCGTATACCTATTTAGAATATAACACCCCCTGTGTGTATTTATAATCTGTATATATGTTATGATGACGGAAATGCAAGAGATCTTGCCTTTTTTAGCACAATACTATTTATAAGGAGAAATTAAATACTCTTAGGCCCGGTTCACACGGCATTGTACTGCACGTTTTCTTTGTACTTCGTTTTTTTAATCTACAGTCACTCGGGTGTTCATACGGTAGATTTTCATTCGTGTAAAAAACGAATAGCTGCAGTCTTCACACAGTTGTCACAGTGAGTAGACGTCAGTGATGGATCCACGCTTCGTTATCCTATTATATTGATAATCGAAGGCGCCAACGGTTTCGCCGCCGACAGACCAGAAGGTTTTGGGTAAACCTATAAATGAAGAATCAGGGCGTACTAAACTATTTGATAAGTTATACGATAAACTTAGAAACGACGAAAAGAATTGCTAAATAAATAAATGCTATTCGATGATAAACGTATGAACATCGTGCCGTGTGAACGAGACAGAGCTATACTATATGCCACTGCAAGCCGAATACGTTAAAGTTCATTCGATTTGCTTGACAAGTCCGTTGCGTATTCGTTTAAACGTATCAACAGTATACGTTTTTTTTTGCAGGACAAACGACGTGTGAATGGTTCTATGTACATTGTATGCACCACTATTTATTCGTTAAGACGTATACTGCAAAAAACGTGCAGTACAATGCCGTGTGAACCGAGCCTTACCCTCTTCACGATAGAGCAATGGTAGATTGAAAATGAATATATATAAAAAATAAGCACACACAATAGATATTGTTAGTGTTTGTCCCGGATATAAAGTTGGTAAAACGGGGAAGAAGAAATTTGACAAAGATTTTATTTGTTGATAGTAACAGGTTCATGAAAAATATACTACCACGAACAATTAAATATACAGAGTACAAGATACAAGGAAAAAATGAAAGAAAGAAGAAACAGGTTTATTTTTAGGACATATACAAGTGAAACAAACACATTAAAAATAATAAATAAAGCACAATAAAAAAAGAAAAAAAAATGAAAATCTGTTAGACCAAAGCTGATGTTCCGCTTGAACCTAGAGCGACGTCACGGCAAACTATACATTATATTATTGTGGTAATAAAGACATATAGTTCAATAAATTTACAAATATTTATAACATAAAATTCATATACAACCATACATATAATAAATTTAACGAATATACACATATTATTTGATAAACAAAGTAAATAAATAAACATTAAAAATAATTAAAACTGCTAATACGAATTTGCTAATACAAAACACAAACTAGAAGTGAAGTGCACTATTGTAACGAGAATTCGACTTACACAAATCAAGATCACCGTAGTAAAGCTCAGCGTACTAAATATACACGTACTTCTGTATCGGTGTGGATGTTTCAGTGCTTTGTTTTTCGTATAACTTCTGTTGATTTTGTGCCTTGATGCTATCAAGTTAGTGGAATAGCCTTTATTAGGCGTCGGATGCGTCCCACACCGGAACTTTCGATATGGGGTCAGCGACGCATCTTACCGACATTTACCACATCAAGATTTATGAATTGAACAAGAAGACACTACGCGGTTTGACGTTGCATCGAGTGCACGCGTTTTGTACATTCTCAATTTGTATAAACACAAAAGTTCGTTAATAAATATTATGTCACTTGCTTTGATAATACATCGAAATAAAGACAATCGCTAAAATAAACAAATAATCATAAACACTTATGTAGATAAGACTTAATAACAAAACTAAATGAATTAACGTTTTAATCATTGCAACACGTGAATTATGTACAATTAAAAATGCTACCAAAATTAACAAATTGCCAATAATTCTAGCGAATTCATTAAAAAGTACTCGGTAAACATAACGTCATCAATCAACTGAACATTTTGTATTAAAAATTTAAATTAATTACATAAAATAAAACCTATACGCCCATGAACTATATTTGAAAATATAAACAAAATCCAAAAGTGGAAGGTACTTTTCAAAAAACAACACACCAAATAGTTATTACACTACGATTCTTTTTAAAAATCTCTGCTCATTATTAGTGTTTTTCCTAAACATTCTAATTTTAAATAGAAAGCATCAAAGTTCTAATTTCAAAACTGATCATAAACAATGAAGTCAATAATAGTGCTGGTGATGTTAACACTGTTTGTTAGTGTATCGTGCATACATTACACGTTCGGTGGACGTTTACCGGGTTCTAAGCTCGTGCATAAGGAAAAGATCAAATTAGAAGCGATACCATTCAAAAAACGGATCAAGAATTTCTTCTATTCAAATGCGAACGAGATGCCGATACAGGTAAATTGGTATTATACACTAACATTCATCACTTTATTGTATTTTCTTTTCTGTCATGTATAAACATTGTATAAATAAAGTATTATAAAAAAAGTGTTCATCTAACTATTGTCTGTCGACTCAGCAACACAAATGACTAAATAACAGAAAATGGATCAAATCCTTCATTTTGGACAAATATGTTCAAGAACATAATTTTGATATCATTCGAATATTTAAATTACAAGCTTTATTTAACTTGCAATGGATGTATGTAAGTTCTGGTGGAATCTTGCAAGTTAAATTTGACCAAATTCCCGGTTTCAATAATATGGTACCATGGAGCTGATCTGATGATGGAGTCGGAAGGCCATAGGAACTCGCTCGAACTCGTCTCGTTTTACTTGCATTGGCTAGCACTCTGCTGCTACATGATATCCGGGATCTCAAAAGCTTGTACTTAAAAACGTTTTTAAAAAAGCTTATTAACATTTTAAGCTAAGAAAAAAATGTATGACCCGATTCTTGAACTTCACCTGTCACAAGCTTATAAGGATAAATTTATGTAAAAGAAAGTCAAACTGCCAACTGAAAGAAATTTAAATTTTCGCGGGCTATCAATCCGGTTGGCCGTTCTAACAGAGCGCTGTAGTCAATCAAAATTAGCTATTCCATCACCGAAAAATTGACTTTCATGAATTTCAGGCAATCAACTGCTTCGATTTCCAAAGGAGTGAGGCGTCAGTGAACATCACAGAAGGAGGCATTGGACAAACCTACGTCAATCTGAGAATGAAGAGCCAAAGAGGGTATAGACTGGATTACGATATCGAAATATATGCCTAAAATAAGTCGGTAATTCTAGTACAATGTAAATGATAATGCTTTGATGTGTTCGCATATACATATAAGACTGTTTAATTTTTTATTATCATTAAATGTAATGTGCTAAGAATATTTATTTTTGTAATTTTCCCGACTATTTTTAAATGCTGACGGGCAATATTCAAGTTTATTATTACTACATTTATCACGTTGATACTGAATGATGAAAGAAAACATCGTGAGAAATCTATTTATTCGACACAAGTTCACACAAAACGCGTTTGCTAGTTAGTTGCGTTTTGGGAGGAATATAGTTATCTATGGTAGGTTAAATTAGGCGTTTGTGACGAGAGGCCGCTGGATGAAGGAGCGGAGATGTTCCGCGCTTCCCATTCTGTCGCTGCGGGGTGCTTTACGCCCTACGGTGACAATGGACGAGGCGGTCTCGGGCGGCGCCTGCCAGGGCGCTTATGAGGGCAGGCGATAGCCATTTCCCGCCACCCTGGTTACAGGCTATTGAAAAGAACACGAGGAATTTTAGTAAGTATTACGGCAATAGGCCGGCGAGTCTCCACACGCCATCACCGTAATCCCCAAATGGTGAGATGTGCGTAAGTGGATCTCTTCTCGTAAAAAAAGGCCTTAGTGACAAGTCGTGGAGAGCTGTCCAAACCTTTTTTGACGTGGTGATGTCGAAGAAGGAGGTGGTGGAAAGGTATAAGGAAAGCACAGCTTCCTCAGTACTGATCTGCCGCCACAAACCATCGCGTCGAAAATTAAATTTTAGCAACTCCTTCCGACCTGACTGACAGCTTTGGGCGTTGAAACTGAGAATTTCATCACCCCAATAAAAGCCCCCAGGTATCGCTGCAAGGTGTATCTTGTACGGACGTCCAGTAAAGTACGCAGAGAGCGCAAACCCAGTCTGCCAGTAAAGGATTCAATTAGCCGACGCCGTCTTTGTTATCGTAAGTATTTTCGGTTTCCAAGACTCTAACTTTACGGGTTGTGATGGAACACCGGAATCATTTAGTTGGTAGGCTCGAGAATGCTATCGAACACGGCCATCACTAGATGGGGTGGTATCCATCCATGGTAGGGTATCCATGACACGATTAGACCTGTATAAAGAAGACCACTCGCGTAGCACGACCAACTCGGTTATTATAAATTATTAATTAAATTATATCACTAAAGTCTTAAAGTAAAACATTATAGTATCCACTCAATGTCTGACGGCCATAAATATTCCTATATTCCTAACAATAAGAAATAGCGTATTAAAATATTACCATTATAGCTACACTATATTGACAACAATTATGCCATTAGGCGAACATTTTTCCAATATGACGGCGCGAGCGGCAAAAACACGAAGTGGCAAAAATTCGAAAAGAGCACATCGAAATCTATAAAATTACCCGCTTTCAATACTCCCCGAAAGCTTTCCAGGTAAAACTACGAGATGATTAAACTGTATAGCATAACTTAAGCTAACAGTAGGTATAAACTAACTGCTGCGGGTCAACGACCCAAAATGAATCCTGGCCTCCGAAATGACAACACTCCGAAGTAGAATACTCAACAGGAAGTATTTAAAAAAATATTTATTTTACCAAATTTGGAAGTTGCAAGCTGCATCTAATGCATCCATTACTTTAATAAAAAAGCCCATATTTATAAATTCCTTATTAGGCATTGATATTTAGAATAGATTCTCCATATTTGTAAACCTGACATAGCGGCTTCTTTCTTGAGCAAACTGAATGCTATTTTGACCTAAAAGCTGATCTAATTTTCCTCGAAACGTGTGCGTTATTACTTTATTTGACCAGACCATCTTGATACAATATCTTGGCCAGACATCTAACACCATTCAAAGGTCTTGACACTAGCAAAGTTTCCGTGATAACTGGTCAGTCTAGTTACCTTTACACGCTTTCCATAAATGGGTGTTCCTTTGTGACAGTATAAAATGTTTATACGCGATTATATTAGATCTTGGGATTTACTTATTATTAAATACTAATACTATTTGTATATTTATTTGTTAAATTAGTTTCAGTATTTATGTATCCATTACCTTTTTCCTGCACCACCTTCATCGCCTGATTCAAATTTGTTTTTGATTTAGGTTGCTTGAAAGAGATCGCTTTGAGCGTTAAGGCCGCCTATTGTATCGTCTAGAAATTATTGTAAATATGATCTGTTTTTTAACCGACTTCGAAAAAAGGAGGTTCTCAATTCGTCGGGATCTTTTTTTTTTGCTTTTTTTTATGTATGTTCGCCGATTACTCCGTAATTTATGATCCGATTTACGTGATTCTTTTTTGTTCGACGCGGAATAGCTTCCAATTGGTCCCCTAAAAATTTTACATAGTTTGGCCCAGTAGTTTTCATTTTATGAACATTTTTTATGAACAAAATTTCCTTTTCGTTCCATATGTACACCGATTACACTGAGATTTATGATTCAATTTACGTGATTCTTTTTTTGTTCGACGCGGAATAGCTACCATGTGGTCCCCTAAAAATTTGACATAGTTTGGCCCAGTAGTTTTTATTTTACGAACATGTTTTTGTTCCCGTTACTTGGGACCTATATTTTTTAAGAAGCGCGGCACCATTCGTAGGTCCACCTATACGTAGCTAAACACTAAAAAGTAACAAATAAAAAATATAACCTTCGTTTAAAAAAACCGACTGCAAAAACTAAAATGTATAAAATAACTTGTTTCTAAAGCTATTATTATTAATATATATTTTCTAAAACATGTTAAAGTCGGTGCTTAGTAATTTTCAAAATATAGTAATTTTTATGTTTTACTTTGCACCGACTTCAAGATGTTTTAGATAATATTAATAATATTATTAATAATAGCTTTAGAAATAAGTTATTTTATACATTTTAGTTTTTTTAGTTTTTGAAGTCGGTTTTTTTAGACGAAGTTTTTATTTTTTATTTGTTACTTTTTAGTGTCTAGCTATGTATGGGTGGACCTACGAATGGTGCCGCGCTTCTTAAAAAATATAGGTCCCAAGAACTGGGAAAAAAAAATGTTCGTAAAATGAAAACTACTGGGCCATACTATGTCAAATTTTTAGGGGACCACATGGCAGCTATTCCGCGTCGAACAAAAATAGAATCACGTAAATCGAATAATAAATCTCAGAGTAATCGGTGTACATATGGAACGGAGTGAAAATTATTTCCTTGAAAAATGTTCATAAAATGAAAACTACTGGGCCAAACTATGTAAAATTTTTAGGGGACCAATTGGAAGCTATTCTGCGTCGAACAAAAAAAGAATCACGTAAATCGGGTCATAAATCACGGAGTAATCGGCGAACATACATAAAAAAAGCAACAAAAAAAAAGATCCCGACGAATTGAAAACCTCCTCCTTTTTTCGAAGTCGGTTAAAAACATCTTGAAGTCGGTGCAAAGTAAAACATAAAAATAACTATATTTTGAAAATTACTAAGCACCGACTTTAACATGTTTTAGATAATATATATTAATAATAATAGCTTTAGAAATAAGTTATTTTCTAGTTTTTGAAGTCAGTTTTTTTTAAACGAAGTTTTTTTTTTTTGTAATTGTATGTTTTGGTGTGCAATAAAGAGTTATCTCTCTCTCTCTCTCTAAATACTTGTTGACGGTGTATTCCATTCTTCTTGTATATAAAAATTAATTGCTATTCGTTAGTTTGGCTTTATCGCTTTTGATGAAATCGTATGTAATGTCTGTGTGCCGGGATGCTTGAGATTCGTAAATGGAGCCGATAAGCGGAGCTGAAATTGGGTTTTAAATTTTATTTTTTCAGGGTAGGATATCGTCTGCCGGACCCACTAGAGGTAGAATATATTTGTTAACGAAGAGTCCCGAGACACGTAGAACTAAATAAATAGCAAAGTGCTAGTAAAATTGCAGTTTTATACAACAATTTTGTGCAACCAACAAACTAAACACCGGTATCTAAAGCTGAAACCATAGACAATATCGTCTAACAGAGACGTTTCAAAATAGGAAACTCGGCGGTAGATACCGGGCGTTCGATTTCCGGTACGCGTCCGGCTTGTATCCGATACCAAGTCCGGACTACCTAGGAGGTAGCCCAAACCTTATTCCTTTAGAATTTAGACTAGTTCATGACAACAATATTGTAATTGTTAATTTGATTTAAAAACTAAAAGTCAACTTAGTGTTTGATGAATGCTACAACATAATATTGTTACGAGTTGCGAGGGACTCGAATTAAAATGCCGTTGGAATTGTTATAGTGTTTATTAGAACTATACAAAGACGTATAGCACAGGTACAAATATAACCAAACACAACAAATCCAAAACCGATCTCAGTGGAGGAGAGTTTTTTTTTATTGTAGTATAGGTTCGCGTTTGACCACATCTTACCCTATGTGGAGCAAAGATGCGGTCTAGGATGTAGCACGCTTACCTAGAAGGTACCTATTCACACGGGACTTGTCCCAGGTTATAAGTATCAGGAAAGACAGACTCTGGCAATGAGTTCCACTCCTTTGGGGTGCATTTGATGAAGCTAGATGCAAAGCGCTTCGTTCTTATAGGTGGAATTTCCACCATATATCGATGCCGCATGCCGGTGCGTCTGTTTGTTCGATGATGGAAGGGAGGTGGCGGGATCAGATCGAAGAGCACAGTTGCACACTCTCCAAACTGATAGAAGCCCGATAAGCTGGCAACCCTGCGTCGATGTTAGTAATTTTGAGTAAGTTTGAGAGTAATTTATTGCCGTTTAAGTCACGATCCTCAGCAGTTATGGAACGACTTAGGCTGGTGTGTACCGACTTTTAACCGATGGTTAAAATAATTTAGTCGCTAAAAATTATGCATAGACAGTGATTATTTTATTTTAACCGCCGGTTAAATGTCGGTGCACACCAGCATTAGAAGAAGAGATACATCTATCGCGCCACAATTATTGTCGTCTCCAGATAAGGTTACGCGCGAACTGATTTACTACGTAAAATCGTCTATAGAGCAATTATGTGCTGCTAACCAATTCCCTTTCATATTTATCTTGCGTCTTCAACTTCCAATATGTTTTACGTCAAACGTATGTTATATTAATTGCCTTAAAATTCGAAGCTCTGATGTGGACATATCTGAAACACGACATATATTATTCAACAATAGAATCTAAATTGTACTCTTTGATCTAAATGATTCCATTTTTAAAGTTGTTTTATTAACGAAGTACGTAGGGTTTTTTTAGACTTTATGACTTTGCATTTAGGCCTTTAAACCAGTACGAAGTACATAAGGAAACAGTTTAACCAACCACCTAAGCCTCTAAGGCTAAACAGGCACTACGATTTGTCAATACCGAACTTAGTTGTGATAGGATGAGTCCGGTAATAACAATCTTAGTCCGGCTTTGCGAGCAAAACTTACAGCTGTAAATCCGAGCTATTGAAATGTGGTTACAATCGCTTGCGAACATTTTCACGTACCTGCGGTAAACAATATTACCGACAATCAGCACACAGAACATCTTTTACGATACTGTTATGAGTTACGCAGGACTCGAATTAACTAACACGTATAAAACAGGTACAAATATAACCGGACACAACCAGTCCTACACGATCCAATAACACGAGCAAAGTCCGTCACTATATCGCTTATCGAATGTACTACACACGTCTTGCTAGTATCCTAATCTTCGCTTGACTGCCCCACCCCTCCGTTCGGGCGTTGTTTTAGAGTAAACTGTATAATACCACAATCGACGGCGTGTACTGAGTTTTTCTAAGAAAACTTAATTTGCACACCTGGTTAATTATTCCTGCGAACGGCCAACAAAGTCGAAAACAATAACAATAGGCTATTGTCTAATTGCAAATTCTACACACAAAGTAAACAAAAGAATTCCAAGTGCGGGAAAGGTAATAAACCAGGTGCGAGTATCTTTGTCAGTATGTAACAATACATTAAGAACAGATGGTATTCTAAAGGTCACGTTGTATGACAATTCAACACAAAGACTATTCTTCCTTTAACACTGTATGTCTGTATACAACTATACACGCCTTATGAAATGCGTACTGCAGACTATTTGGCGTCGCTGAGACTCATTTGGCCTCGTATTGTCATGCCATTTATGCAATCGCAGATATAAAGATTAATCGAGTAGTGATTTTATTTGGCTCCTCTAAGGGTTTAAGCAGACTGACCAAAGAAAAGAAACAATGAGTCTAATAATATTTTTTAATTAATTAATTATTTTTTATAAATAACCTTTTTTAATTAATGAAATTCAATTAATTAATCATTTTTTGATTACGTTATCTCTGATTAACATATATTTAATTTATAACAGAGTTCTTTTCTCTTCATAAGGTGAAAAACCCTAAAACAATCCCGACCAATGTTGTTTTAGATTGATTGCTTGACTAGGCTATTGATCTTTCTCTGACATGGTTTCGTCAAAGCTCATTATGCGAGATACGCCTTTCTCTCGTTGTAAATCAATTACTCAATCCCATTGTGTACAATAAATATACAATTTCGCCCACTGTTGATAATAACAGAGAATAAGCTTTCGCTAATTTACTGAAACTAGCGAAAGCTTATTCTCTGTTACGTGATTGATAAAACAATAGCTAGCAAAAAAGAAACAGACTTTAGAAGTAATTAATAACCAAAAAATACAATTTTTACTTTTTTTGTAATTTATTTGATTTTTGTTATGCCGACGTTTCGGCCAGTTTTCAGTGGCCGTGATCACGGAAGACGAAACGTTGGAATAAGAAAAATCAAATAAATTACCGCGCTTAAAACCGTTAAAACATAGTTCCATTATGTATACAAGCCGCGAAAACTTAAGAAACTGTTTTTTCTTTTTATTAATCGGCAGACAAATAAACATAACCTCAAATTAAGCAAGTTACGCTTGTGTTATGGGTAGATAATATACAATGGACTAGTCTGGGGCCGATCCCACACCCAGACTATAACGGAATAATAACGAAAAGAAATTCGGAAAGAAAAAATTTGTTTCCGAAATTTACCATAGCAGGAACCGAACCCGAAGCTTCTGTAGTGCAGTGAGATCAGCCGGCAAGGGATTTCCCCCTAACCGCAGAGGTCTTCCGTATTATACCATACTATATTTTTAAATATTTTCTATCTTACCAATGCTTAATTATTATTTATGTTACTAGAGTTGTAAGTTGGTTTTTACAAACGAGTAGACAAATGTAATCCCAAGACGAAGTCGAGGGCTTACTCTAGTCACGAGTTTGTAAAAACCAACAATCGCACAAGTGTCATACACCGTTTTTCAACAGATTTGCGAAAAAATAGTACAGTATACAATTTTATTTTTTATTGCGGGAGTTCAGCAGTCAGGCAGACGGGTCACTTAATGGAAAGCGGTTACCATCGCCTATGGACATTTGCAACACCAAAGGTGCTACAAATGCGCTGCTGCTCTCTTAAGAAAGACTGGAACCAGATCATTAATGCCGGAACACAACACAATGTTGTTATGGCGATATACTTTAGACCAGGGGTGGTAACCATACAGTCGGGCAAATGCCCTGACCTGGCTGTGGGTTGTTTTGTCGCCTGTTACGACAGATCGCCCGGCCGCAGAAAATTGTATTCTTTATCCGTTCCTGCACAGATAACAATGTAACAAACAAATATCAACCGGAAGGCCGCATCATCAGTGAAAATTGGAAATCGCATATCTTTTTTCTGTCTAGCCATTTTAAATCATCCAGAAAAATTCCCGTGATGAAAAGTAGCGCAGATTTTAAATCGAAGAATTAGCTGTCGATTAGTGAAAACCGCATTGTAATGGGCCCAGTAGTTGTTATGTGAGTGTAAAACAACCCACAGCCAGGTGGTAGGGCATTTGCCCGATTAGTTGGCTACCACCCCTGGTCTATAGTATGTCGCCATAACAAGCTTGAGTTGTGTTCTGGCATTCCTTTATCTCCCTTAAAAGAGCAGCAGCGCATTTGTAGCGTCTTTGGTGTTGCAAATGTACATATGCGATGTTAACCGTTTTCCATCAAGTGGGCCGTCTGCCTATCTGCTTAACTCCTGCAATAAAAAAATATAAAAAGTGAATCCTGAAGAAACAAACTATTTTTCTTAAACTCCATCTTGTTATCCATCATTATAAAGTCTATCCAGGATAGTTTTTTTTTAATAGCTTTTATGTACAGATACGGCATTTCTAGAATTTTCTAATATGACTAATAAGTATGTACGCTCGTACAAAATCGACTGCGACGTTTTGTAAGGTGATAAAAAGTAAGATGATTTGACTAACCGCTCCCTTATTGCTATTAGAGTCTAAAAATAGGACAAGAAACCCGTTTGCTCGACCCTCGATAACATTAAAAATGGATACCTAACTACAAGTTGGTGCCTGAAAAATTAAATAGGTTACGACATTAAGCGAAATATCTGAAGCTGAAGTTGATATTCAGGGTCACATCTCTTGGGGAGACTAAAAATTCAGCGGCAATTTACATGTTTGAGCAGCTTGAGAAGAGCTAACTCAACCTCGTTGCATTATATATTTTTTTACAGAATTTCGTCATGATGTTAATTTTTTTTAACAACAACATAATCGACACACAAAAATAAATATTTTCAATTTCAAGATGTGGTAGAAAATTCATTTTTCTCTTTTTAACAGCTGTTTTGTTTTTATTTAAAAAAATCTACTTTTATTATCCGCAAGAGTTAACTTGAGACATGAGCGGAATGCGCGCTCCCCTTCCGACCCGCGCCTTCTTACCGCTCTCGCCATCGTACAATCGAGTGAGTACTTCGCGCTTACGTCATCCGAGCGAAGTCTCAAGTTAACTCCTGGGGCTTGTAAGTTGCGCAAATACTTAAATAGCTTGAGAAATAATATATTAAAAGCCTGTAGAAACTGTACTACTGGCACGCATAAACAAGTTTGCTTCGCAATGCGTTTAGGCGCTCTTCAACGATGGTTGCTCTCGATTTCGATTTTGATGATAATGGTGACCACCATTACCATCACCACCATTATCATCAAAATCTAAATCTAGAGTACTCTATCGAATAAAAAAAAATTGAAAATCGGTCTACAATTGACGAAGAAATCGCTTAACAAACATACAAAAATACATACAAACACATAGAAGCTATGCTATTCTTTAAAACAATATTAAAAGTAAGGAGCTTATAACAATAAAAACCTCTCTACGCAGTTTATAATGTAAACTCATCCAATTAAACTAAACTGTCATTTCGTTGTTTAAAGAAATAAGGCTGGAAAATCCACTCTGAGTCACACTGTTCATGCTACCTTTATATCTCGAGTCGTAATAACACGCCTATTTCTTGTAAGGCATGGAAATCTCTTTATTACGACCTTTTTTTTTTTTTTGAGGCGAGGGAAAATGCTAACCGATTTACGCACTCTCAGGGCCGTCACTAGGAAACGGCGCGCATCCACCGGGGGCGAAAGCGTTAGCAATAGTATGCTTTGTTTGCGCTCCGTCCGCGATGGCTTGACACTGAGGAGTGTGGAGACTCCGAGCATTGCCGCACGGGCGAGCAACCTCAATACCCACTAAAAAACCCCCTCCTCCCTGTCGACCCTGCGCTTTTGTTGTGATGGAAAGACTGAGATATAGAACATAGTTACGCAACAGTCGATCCAGCGCAATAAAGTGCCTGGAGTGTGCCCTGGGAGAACACACCCCACTTCGAAACGGGGGCAGATGAATCCCTTGCGATGCCTAGTAGCAAGGGGCCCCTCGTACCGGAACCTAACTCAGGGAGGGAAGTAATGCGCGTACCTGCCTCTCCGGGTGCCAGCTGAAGGCCGGCGACCTCGGGTGGGTTCATTACGAACTTGTATTAACCTAAGTCATGTTTTAAAACTGCTGCAATTGACTGATCTAATCAGAGAAAATGCAACTAATCCGTGATAAATAGTGCAAAAGTTGAAAGCTGTGTTAGCTTAGTGGTAAGCGCATTCGCGTCCCAGGCCCAAAATGCACGGGTTCTAATCCTGATCGGAAAGCATGCATCAGTTAGGCAGCTTTTTAACTTAATGTGCATGTAGTCACACTTACCACGTGATAACGGTGAAAGAAAATATCGTGATGAAACCTGCACATCGAAACAACCGATGTCTCAAACCCATCTGTCCGACTTGGATAAGCGTTGCGGGTAACTGTACGTTCCCCTATGAATGAGAGACCCGAGCCCAGCAGTGGGATGTTTAAGGGCTGTTATTATTATGTTAAATTCGAGACGACCAGACACGACGATTTTTAAGGATTCTATTTTTGCCAAAATGGCTTCGGGACCTAGTCATAACCAAATTGATACCTTATCTATCTGGAAATGAGAAACAGGCCAAAAATATCCTAAGCAATATACTAATCTCATATTATTTATTCCTTACCTTAAGGAACATTTTGAACTCCTTCGCTTTTCTACTTCCCACAATTTGCGCACTCCTACGTATTGTTACATACCGACAAAGAAATGCGCACACTTGCCGGTCGTAAAGCGCAGTTTATTGCCTTCCCGGATTTAAGAATTATTTTGTTTGCTTTGTGTTTAGAATTTGTAATTAAGAAAAACATGCTATTGTTTTTCTACTTGTTTTATGGCCGTCATTAGTGTCGAACTAATCCTTATTGTTATTGTTTTCTACTTTGTTGGCCGTTCGCAGGAGTGCAAATTACATTTTTTTGGAAGAACCCAGCGCACGCAATCGATTGTGTATTGTACAGTTTATTATAAAACAATTCCCGAACGGAGGGGTGGGGCAGTCGAGCGAGGATTACGATACGAGTAAGACGTATATTCGACAAGCGATATAGTGACGGACTTTGCGCGTGTAATTCAATCGTGCAGTTTTGTACTGGCTGTGCCCAGTTGTTTTATACGTGTTTGTACAGTTCTAATAAATTCTATAGTAGTTCCAACGGCCTTTTTAATTCGAGTCCTATGTAGTTTGTAACAGTGTCGTCAACTCACCACACCTGCACACACTTCATCCTTTTATGATAACTCTTTTACAGTGCAGGCTGTCAAATTTGGAATGCAATGCGTCGAGGTCAAAACATTGCCTACATTTAAGAACGCACCCAGAAAACACTACTTTTCCGTAAATGTGCCTAATTCTTATACTATAGACTATTAAATATATATATGTTACGGTAAATCTGATTAATTGAAAATTATTAATAATTATCTATTATTATTAATAATAACCGAAAGTCGAGGTTAAAGTGATAAATTAATCACATTTGTCGGTTTTTATTAATAATTTAACCCTAGTAATTATTAATAATTATCTATTATTATTAATAATAACCGAAAGTCGAGGTTAAAGTGATAAATTAATCACATTTGTCGGTTTTTATTAATAATTTAACCCTAGTAGATAAACCATGGTACCCTAGTAGATAAACCATTAAACCATGGTCTAAGCCTAGTAGTGATAAATGTAATAAGTGGCCAAGGGTTGCGGGGCGGGGCGTTGTGTGCGACGTGCGAGAGGTGCGGGGGGGGGGGGGGATGCCACGCGAGGGAACTGCGTAGTTTTAAAAGCACGCGCACGTTATTTGTTGTTGCTGACGTAAAAAGTTTGTGAATTTTTGAGTTTGAGTACCGTTTTCGTATTAAAATGATTCGTTTCGTATTAAAACCTTCTTATTATGAAAACCAGATTTAATGAGAAATGCCTTGAAATAAAATCGAAGAAAAGAAAAAATCACCAATTATTTACACGAGATGAGTATTTTACTTTTTTAAACAAGGTTATAACTTCTAAAGAGAAAACAAAGCAAAAAACGCCAGAAGACTATCAACGTCTGTCAAGATACGATGTTTTTAATATAGGAAACATAAAAAAAAATTAGCAGTTCCAGTGAAGGACGAGAAAGTCTCGCTTATTTACTACACTTATTTAGAGGAAAATTTTGATATTATTCATGAGACTCATATTTCTATTGGTCACGGAGGGCGCACCAGAATGGTTAAAGAGCTTAAAAATAAATATAAGAATATTACACTTGAAGTTATAACTTTTTATTTGAACTTGTGTCAACCATGCCAAAAGAAAATGAATATTCCTAAAAAGGGGTTGGTAGTAAGGCCCATTAAGAGTACTGAATTCAATTCAAGATGTCAAGTTGATCTTATTGACATGCAATCACAGGCAGACGGTCAATATAAGTTTACAATGGTATACCAAGATCATTTTACAAAATTTGTGCAATTCAGAGCATTAAAAACGAAGCGTGCTGAGGAAGTTGGATATCATTTGTTAGACATATTTACACTTGAGATATAAAATTAATTTTGGATGGTTATAAAAAAAATAACCACGAAGGCTAAGGCGGGTGCTCCGCTTCGCTTCGCACCCGCCTTAGCCTTCTAACCTGTATTAAAAAAGTTCGAATTTGTGCATAATAAATAAATGTGCCGTGTATCTATACCCATAATTTTATAATCTTTACCTATACCTACAGACTGTGTTTAATATTATAAATAAATACCTGCTGGTCAAAAAACATTGGGTTTTTATTTATTTTATAACTTTTACCAATATGTGTCGTGAGTTATTAATAATTACTACTAAAAGTAATAAATTTCGATCGTATATTCACATTTACCAAAACATGTGGTTATTATTAATAATAATAGATAATTATTAATAATTTTCAATTAATCAGATTTACCGTAACATATATATATATATATATATATATATATATATATATATATATATATATATTATACATATGTTGTATGTATTTGATTTATAAAATATGTAGTTTAAGTTTGTTTATTTATGATATAATTAATAACCTGCACCACCTACTTCGCCAGACTAGGTTAAATTATTCCTTAAGTTAGGTTGCCTTGAAGAGATTGTTTCTACCATGATAATATTGTAATTGTGTATTTGTGAAATTGTATATTTGGTGAGCAGTATAGTATTATCTATTTATCTATTTAATCTCAGTCCCTAACCAAGAATCTAATCTGTTGTTTCGTACCAATAAAACAGTTTGGAGTAACCTAGTTCCAGTAGCGAGGAAGCGCCCAATCAAAATTTAATGCGTATCCAAGGCAGTCTAATTGAATCGTTTGAACTGATTCTGCCTCGAGACTGGAGAAAAATTCTATTATAAATACAAATTGGATTTGTTCAACACGATATGGCTTTCGAAACAACAATAAATGACGCACTGAGAAAAACAGAAGGTCGATTGAGTTCAACAAAGTACAACATTTATCAATACGCGAAGGGTCGAAACGAATTGCTTAGGTTCCGGCCTCACCGTCAGTGACACACATGGCGGTAAGAGGTTAGTTGATCGCTTAGATGATTCATCCTAGTTAACCAACACGATGAATGTAATACGCACGGCGCTACCACTCCCTTACAACGTTTGATCTTGGAATTAGAAAACAGGAAAGTAATAGTCAGACAAACAGCGACATGTTATTCTTTCAAATTCCTTACTTTAATTGGCGAATATTCCTATGATCCCAAAAATTTAATGAATGAATAAAATTATTGCTAAAAAATTATTGTATTTCATCTTAGCGTAACAACGAGTCTTTCTTCAGGTCATATACAGTATCTATAATTGGCGTCTTGTTATTGTAAATCATGTTCTAGTTTGCTCATTAACACATCAAATGTTTCCTGCATTATACATAGTATTCTTTTTCGTGGTCATACGTAAATAGTTGAAAAATTTATCGTCGTATTTACATTATTTTTTGTATAAAATTTCAAATTTTCCCTCAGTAGATCCTAGATAGATAAGTAGTAATTTTAGTTACGTGAAGGAGATTTGAGGATAGTGCTTAAGTAAGAAGTCATTTCGTAGACAAGTTCGAGAGAAATATTTTATCACTACAACATAAACATTTTCGAATACACTTTAGATCAGGTGTGGCAGCATGACAGCTATCAGCCAGTTTATCCTAGCTAACCTTCAAGCGTGGCGCTTGCGGTGAGGCCGAAGCCTTACAACTAATAGTAAGGTCAATAACAAAATATAACTTGTTTTAGATTTTATGGTGAAAAATGTCGTATACTCTTGATACCTTGTAAGACAGCAATCAGCATTCTCGCATTATTTGGATTGATTGAATATGTAATAAACCATCCCTACTTCCCAGACAAACATAAAATGTATAAAATAAATTATTTCTAAAACTATTATTTTTAATATATATTATCTAAAACATCTTAAAGTCGGTGCTTAGTAATTTTCAAAATATAGTAATTTTTATGTTTTACTTTGCACCGACTTCAAGATGTTTTAGATAATATATATTAATAATAATAGCTTTAGAAATAAGTTATTTAATACATTTTAGTTTTTGAACTCGAAACGAAGTTTTTAAATTTTATTTGTTACTTTTTAGTGTCTAGCTATGTATGGGTGGACCTACGAATGGTGCCGCGCTTCTTAAAAAAATATAGGTCCCAAGAACCGGGAACAAAAAAATGTTCGTAAAATGAAAACTACTGGGCCAAACTATGTCAATTTTTTAGGGGACCAATTGGAAGCTATTCCGCGTCGAACAAAAAAAGAATCACGTAAATCGGATCATAAATCACGGAGTAATCGGCGACATACATAAAAAAAAGCAACAAAAAAAAAAGATCCCGACGAATTGAGAACCTCCTCCTTTTTTGGAAGTCGGTTAAAAATAGGAAGAACGAACCCGAGCTCTCAGAGTAAAAGAAGCCGATTTTGGAATAGGAGGCCTTAACTTAGTATTAAATCATCGAATTAGTACGGATATAGTGATTCCCGGTCTGGATGGCTATCACCCCTGATGTAGAGTATGCTGCCATAACAAGCTTGAGTTGTGTTCCGGCATTTGTAGTCGGGTTCCAGTCTACCTTTAGGGAGCGGCAGCACATTGGTAGTACCTTTAGTGTTACTAATTTCCATAGGCGATAGTAACCCCTTTCCATCAGGTGGGCCGTCTGCCTGTCTGCTAAGTTACGCAATATATTTTTTTTCCTGTGAATACATTACTATTACCCTCACAAACGCAAACCACGTATATATATCTATACTAATATATAAAGTTGAAGAGTTTGTTCGTTTGCTTGAACGCGCTAATCTCAGGAACTACAGGCCTGATTTAAAAAATTATTTCAGTATTAGATAGCCCATTTAACGAGGAAGGCTTTACGCTATATATCATAACGCTAAGACCAATAGCAGCGGAGCACCGAGCACCAATGAAGAATGTTTCAAAATCGGGGTTTTTTTTCGTTTTGAGAGCTATATATATATAAAATGCTTTATTTCATTTGTATTTTTTGTTGACGTAGGCTGCGTCTAGATATACCTTTATTCGTCTGAACCCAACTCGCATAAGTACTAAAAATTATGCTATCGTTTTCCCATCGCCAATCATTTGTCACGGACCGGGAAACCCCGCTTGGAGGTAGCACCCCCGACCCCCACTAACCGTTTACGCATGCGTAGACGTAAACAATAACAAGAGAATTGTGAAAATGTTATGACCGTAATGAGCTCCACGGAATATACGTTGGCGTGGAGAGAGTTGGTGGAGTTATTTTTGGCCTGAAAGGCGTGGAAATGTAAATTGCTATTTTTAGCCTGTGCTGAGAATAAATGGGTCCATTTTTAAAATAATATCTCGTTAACACTTCAGTACTAAAGACTTGTGAATTAACTATTAATACTAAAAAACACATAACAATACATAAAAATTGCCTTTTTCCGATACAGTTTTCACTTAAATGATAGCTTATATTCTTTTCTAGTGCTATGGTACTTTGTGTCCCGCGAATCCCGCGGGAATTTCAAGCCAAGCGTGAATGAAGTCGCGAGCAGAAGCTAGTATTTCATAAGGGTGTATTGAATACACGAAAAAATTTAAAATTGGAATTGGCCGCCATACTGGGTGATACTATTGTAGTAATTGAAGAAGTATTTTTTCAGTATACGTACGTGATATAGTAGACAGAACTCAAAATCGGTGATGGTACAAACAAATATAATTTCTTTTAGTATACGTTCTATCTAAATTATAATTCATCTGTTATTACTTAATAATCTGTCGGATTAAGTTGATGTCTGTCCAAAAAATGATGAATGAATTCGCGAGTTAACTGACTGTTTTACTAGTGCAAATCTAATTCAGGTTTAAACAATAACGCCAAATGTTTATTTTGGTGTGAAACCTATAGAAAATGAAAAACCCACTAACGTTGGGCAGTGTAATTTTATTGGTAACTAGCTGTGCCCGCGAAGTCATCCGCGTGGAATTTGTTTTCAAAACACCCCGATTTTGAAACATTCTTCATTGATGCTCCGCTCCTATGGATCTTAGTGTTATGACATATAGCCTATAGCTTTCCTCGATAAATGGGCTATCTAACACTGAAAGAATTTCATTTCAAATCAGACCAGTAGTTCCTGAGATTAGCGCGTTCAATCAATGAAACAAACAAACAAACTTCAGCTTTATGTATTGGTATAACATAGTTTTTCTCCGTGCAGGACCAGAGAAAGAATACAATTTCCTGCGGCTTGGCGGCCTGTCGTAAGAGGCGACAAAACAACCCACAGCCAGGTAGTAGGGCATTTGCCCGACTGGATGGCTACCACCCCTGGTCTAAAGTATGTCGCCATAACAACCTTGAGTTGTGTTCCGGCATTAGTGACCAGGTTCCAGTCTCCCTTAAGAGAGCAGCAGCGCATGTGGAGCACCTTTGGTGTTGCAAATGTCCATAGGCGATGGTAACCGCTGTCTATCAAGTGGGCGGGCCGTCTGCCTGTCTGCTTAACTCCTGCAATAATAAAAAGTTTACATTAAATTAGATATTTAAATGTACAATCTCATTTTAACAATCTTATCATTTCACAGCGAGTACTCAATTATGAAACGAGCTTCCATCTGCGTGAGCCCGAATAGGCTTAATTCCACTCGCCGATTGCATTTCCGACCAATTTCTCCTTGCCTCCTAAATCACGGCGCTTATTTCGCATTATGCTCACGAGCATCATCGGCAACGCTAGGGGGGCGCGGAATCAATCTCGACTATATTAAAAAATTACCAATTTGTACATTCTAAATCATTGAAATTTAAGTTGCTTACTTTATTTTCATTATTTGACGTTGTAGAGCCAAGCTGTAATTGTTGTTCTGATTACAGGCACCCAATTCCAATTTAACCATCTGGTGAAAATAGCCGGACACTGTCGTCTCAACTATTATTCCGCCGCGACGATATTGAGAAGATTAATGCCTGATTTCTGAGGTTACCAGTTATGAGTTCAATAACAATTGATTCCATAAAGTTATGTAATAGATAAACTTAAGTTAACTAACTACAACTAGTACCAAAACTCGCCATTAGATGGATCTATTCAAGAAGGAATATCTTAGATTTATTTACATTAAACAAAAACGTCAACAACAAAACGTCAAACAAAAGATATAGAATAAATAAACGCCTACTATTGGTCAGTTAAGTTGAACCTAGTTTAACTATGGTACGATAGTGTGTTTCAAAACGCAATTTTAGAAGCTATTGAACCGATAGCGCTTCGAACAGATAAACTACCAATTAAAAGTACCTCAAAAACCAGGCATAAATCAATCTATCAATATCTTTATTTGCAAGAATGTAGTTTATGCAGATGTTATACAATTGCAGATGAACAGTACATTCTACCACATAGTGGTGTACAAAATTAATTAAAAATTACAATTAAATTTACATAAATTATTCAAATTTAAAAAATGTCAATTAAGCTTTGGTAATACATATATAAATAAGCAATTAATGTCAAAAGAAAAACTAGCAAATAAATCACTAAGATTTTTCATATAGATAATAATGACAATCACTTTTTTAAGAAATTCTACAGTATAGAAGCACTCCTTGATC
The DNA here is from genome assembly GCA_949752895.1 of Dendrolimus pini. Classification (NCBI taxonomy): domain Eukaryota; kingdom Metazoa; phylum Arthropoda; class Insecta; order Lepidoptera; family Lasiocampidae; genus Dendrolimus; species Dendrolimus pini. The sequence continues at coordinate 3,644,286 of OX457136.1, forward strand.
AGCCACTTTTTTACGACTACAGTGAATTTTCTTGGGGGTGCGTATATAATATTATTTGGCAAAGAGTTATAAATAAGAGGAGCCATGTAAATACAGTTCCTTCTGAAGCGATCCAGAAAAGGCACAGGCATGTTTAAACTTGGTTGTCAAATAGTTAAACATAATTTTCTGTGGAACACTCTGTTCTGTGACTTAGTTTGAAAAGGCAACATGTGCTTGCGGAACGTTAAATGAATCAATTTGAAAACTGACGAACATTTTCTTTCCACGACTGTACAATCCACTTTCCGAAATTATCTTACATACCCAACGTAGTAGTACTATCTGCTATTTTTGTTACAACTACCCGTTAGTATACTAGTGCGCGCACGTGGTTCGGCCGACACGCTGAATGGAGCACGTGGTAGGGCGGGGTCGCTCGATAGAGCCGAGGCTGCGCGATGGGCCCCGGCCAGGGCAGCCCAGTTCGAGCTGCTCCGCAATTCCACGAATAAGGCCGGCGCGGTACGAATAAACGGCAAATCTAATCTAATTTTAAAGAATATGTAATAATTTATTTCTTTTATGACTGATGATTTTCTGGGAAAATATGATAATTATTATTTTCTATTTACATTTATATTATAACAATAGAGGAGTGGAGAGTCAAATTACCCGAGATACATACTTTTTATCATCTTACGAAACGAAGCAGCCTTCCTACATGTTGTAGGAGCGTAGCAAGCTCTGACCTCATAACTTTAACGAGTCAAACAGCGTATTAATATATGACAGATATGTAAATAAGTCTTTATTGGTCACCAATAAAAAAATATACTTCGACTAAAACTAATCTGACTGTACAAAGGGTGATCTTATCGCTAAAAACAATTTCTTCTAGACAACCCCAGGAATGAATTACTATTAATTATTATATTAAACATTGCTGTTATATTAAAAAAATGATACCTTTTACAAATTATAATTTTGTGTACAACAACGCTGACGACTTTTCATAAATTCTCTTAGGTGATAGGATATTTGCCCGTCTGGATGGCTACCACCCCCTTGTCCAAAGTATGCCGCCATAACAACCTTGAGTTGTGTTCCGGCATTAGTAGCCAGGTTCCAGTCTCGCTTTTTCAAATTCAAATTTAAAAAAATAACTTGACAATAAGTAAAACGCTAAAAGCGCAAGTGAAACTGGCTACACAGTGTGTTAAGCCCCAGCAGCAGAACATAAATCTAGTTGTTTATTACTCCGGTCGAACAACGGCCTGATTCGTGTGTACGCGGGGGAAAAGTGCTGGACGGGAAATCGAATTTTTAATTCATACTTCTGGTGTACCATTCACCTGTGAGATGGTACACTATTTTATTTTTTGATAACGCAGGGGAATGTCTTTTCTTGCGACATACACATTGGCCATGGATATGGGGGGATTCTAAATGCAGCGCCTAATGCCGCCTGCTCGTGTGCTTGTGGGACTCTAATATGGTATCGATACTTCTCCCAATGAAGGGGAACCGACGAACTACCTTAGTAAGAACGTCACGGGGTCTAGAACAATGTTACTGCACAGTGATATCCTAGAGTGCCACATCGGTACAAACCCAGGGAAGCAGGGCTGCACCACTACGTACAGCAGACGTAAAGGTCTCCACTGATGTCTCCGTAAACAGCAGCGCTTTGCTACATGGTACACAGACTTGTATCTAGTTTCTGTATCTTCTTATACAATCGTATGTCGTAACATTAGTTAAAATTTGACACAAACTCCATAGGTACAAGTAATGTTAAATTTCTACCAATGGCAAGTGAATGAATACTTACTACTTTATTTATCGGTTCCTATGTCTATATAATCGGCCATAAGTCAATAAAGAAACTAAGTTAAAAGGACACGTCTAATGATGGTAAATCCATCCTTTTGTACGGCAGTGAAGCGTGGCTTGTCCTGCTTGAGCGACACTAGTCTTCAGGTCCATGACGTAGCAGACAACCTGCAAGAATGGCACTTACGATGGTACAGCTACATTAAATAACAATAATCATCAGACAAACACACATTGTATATCCCAAGATAAGCAAGTGACGCTTGTGTTATGGGTAATATACAACAAACCACTCTGGGCCCGATCCCAGACAGTCAGACCATAGTAAATAACGGAAAGTTCGTTTCCGAAATTAACCGTGCCAGAAATCGAACCCGGAGCCTCTGCGCTCCAGTGAGCTAATCTGGCAAAGGCTTAGCCTGCTCAACAACAGAAACCTTTTCAGAATGTCACTTCTACTGGGTGTGAACTGCACACATTTTCGTTTCTGATTCCTCAAAGGAATCCTGATAAGCGTAAAGAGGTGGTGTGTTTTTTTTGTTATTTTGTTTTTCGGGTTACAAGAGGTCGATGGAACGTTTGTGACTCATAGGCGGTGATCCCGATTCCAAACACGTACGGAAAGTGTTTCGTCTAATTATCGACGTGATAGACAGGCTGTTTCGGTTGTTTGATTATTTGAATGTGTTCTTGTAAAATGGTATAAGTGTTTGAATGGAGACTATTAGAACAATCATCATTAGGAGCCTTCCATAAATTACATCACATGTTGGGAGGGGTCAGTTGTGACTGAGCACGTCACACAGTTTCTATCTAGTTATTTCTATGCAGCGGTTACCTACTGCGTTAAGCCGATACAATATGCACTATACCTGCCCTAATTCATACATTCACCGTTACTAGTCGATCAGTCACGTCCACAATGCTTGACTCATCGAACAAAAAGTCAGTTCGAATAAAGAACCAGCGTTCTTTTTTCGTAAATATTTCAATGGCGACCAAATTGAACGTCATTTTTTCTCCTAAGCTTCGTGAGTCGCCTTTCACGTTCCATCATTGTCTGGCAATATGTTTTCCTTAAACAATTAAATGAAAGCCTCACTTACTTCATCAGGGTATCATCAACTAATGTTTTGTATTACCGTTTAGGTTTTCTTTAAATAGTATTGTTGATTAGGTAACTTAGTATTATCTGCAGAAAGACATTTTATTAAGAGCAGTATAAATTATAGCACCGATCTTAACCGGTCGGCGAAATAGTACAGATCATTTTGTGCATAGAGCATAGTAAATGTGATGCGATTTATCTTCTTGAACTGAAACTTCTTTAGAATCGTTGTGATTTAAAACTAGATAAAACGAAAAAGCGACACTAAAAAGAGATAAACACTTAAATCTATAGGACTAAGCCTGCGAGAGAATGAGATAGTATACATAATATTGTTACGTGTTAGCGGGACTCGAATTAAAATGCCGTTAGAATTATTATAGAATTTATTAGAACTATACAAATATGTATAACAGAGGTACAAATATAACCGAACACAACAAATCCAAACGTAATGCAGAAGATCGTAATTAATGTAACGCGCAAAGTCCGGCAATATTATTCCAGAATGAACACACGTCACGCCCGTATCATAGTCGTAGCCCAACTGACTCCTTTCGGCTTTCTCCATCAGGCCGTCGTTTTATACCTCACAAATAATGCAAATGTGCCCACCCGGCAACGTTGACATAGTTTCCTAGAGTTAGCTTGTAACACCTGGCTAATGATGCTAATGAGGGAGTACAGTAGGACAATAGGCTGTTCTCCACAATAACTTAGAAACGTATGCCAATAAATAAGTGAAAAAAAGAAGACGACACTAAAAGGATTACAATTAGTTCAAATGCCGACAGGTAATAAAATGTGTCTCTACAGATCTGTACGTGGAATTTTGGTTTGTCGCGGGGCTAAGTTGTAACAATATTTAAATAATTTAAAGACTATATGCTCAATTGCTCATACAGGTAGAGTTGTAAATGGTATTTAAATTTTCAAAAACAGTAGTGACACTATTTTAGTTTTGGTCTAAATCGGCCTCGAGACTCCTAAGAGTGTTTTTCGCTATATCGTATACCTTAGGATTTCGCCCTCAAGGTCCACTTGAAAAATTCACCTGTTTATTCAATATTAAAGAACGCGATATATTATTATTACAAGAAAAACTTTATAAATCTGTAACCTGCGGTCGCATAAGAAACTTTTTATCTTTACACGACAGGTCGCGTTTTTGATTACAAAAATATAACAGGATATTATGTGTCACACGCGCTCCAAGATTACAATTATTTAAATTTACAAGTCGAAACCTTACCGTTTGGGCCTTTATATAAACTCCACGTTAACATAATTGAATACATTAAAAACCGGCTTTTGGAGTGGTATTTTAAATTGCATATAAAAGCATAATAATTCAAGTGTATAAGTGACTGTGGTTCAGGACCAATATTTTATCTATTATATATAATAATAGTGGTCGCCCGTGGTTGAAATTCGACCCTAATAATTAATGTTAAAGACTATACTTCGCCGTATGAAACGATTCTCTTTTGCGAAAATTTGTAGAAGCTTAAAAGTTTCTTGCGCCGCTTTTTCCTTTCATCGAATCTAAAATTGTTTACAAAATACGTTCCAAATTTGAAAAAATAATAAGAATAGAATACACTTTATTGTTCACCACATACATACACGTAAAATAAACAATCACAGTAGTCACGTTAAACAGTAAAAGCAGGAACAATGGGCGGCCTTATCGCTTTAGAGTGATCTTTTCCAGAAAACCCGGGATGGATTTTATTAACGTGATATTCGCAAGTGTATGACGGTGGTGTGCAAATTAAATACATATATAAATAGGATATGTAAACATCACACAATACACTAATAATTAAACGTAGGTACATGTAATTAACTTTAAGTTTTTTCTTTCGTTTAGAGATTTATTAGCGTAATTTGTATAGTACGAACACAAAAACAAAACCTGTTATCACGACCAGCATCATAAGAACGTGATAACCTGACGGCACAATGCCGATTCCGTCGAACAGTTATCGATATCGAACATCGGTATTCGAGGTACGTGTCGCGCATGCATGCATGTCACGTCCCTCGTTTTATTGGCGGGCGGCAGACGGCGCGAGACCGAAACAATCGAGTCGAGTGCTCGTATCTATACCATCCACCTTTGAGGTGTCGGGTCACCGATGAATATCAACGATATAGCACGCCTATATACCCGTGTAAGAAAAAGTACAGGTGTTTACATTTAATGAAAATAAGATAGTTTTACGAGTGCGGGACTCCAATTAAAATGCCGTTGGAATTGCTATAGAATTTATTAGAACTATACAAACACGTATAACACAGGTACAAATATAACCGGACGCAACCAGTACAAACTGCACGATTCAATAACACACGCAAAGTCCGTCACTATATAGCTAATCGAAGGTACGACTTGCTCGTATCGTAATCCTCGCTTGACTGCCGATCTCTCCATTGGGGCATTGCTGCATCGATACAATATGGCTGCCAGCCCGCATAGATCGGATTTTTTAGAATCAGTTCGACACACCTGCCTAATGATTGCCGTAAAACAATTACAATAACAATAGATTTTTTCTTAATCGCAAATTTTAAACACAAAGTAAACAAAAGAAGTCCAAATGCGGGAACGGTAATAAACCAGGTCTATGGCAGGCAGGCAGCCAAGTCTTGTTTCACGCGATACTTGGACTTATTATTCGTTATGTAGGTATGGCGAGCACAACTAGTTCTATAATAAAATCACTAGCGTCCTAATCTGATTGAATATTTATAAACATCAAAGAAATGTCAATGTTCAAAGTACATTAAAGACCTCATAAATAACATGACATTAAATTATTTTTTATCTAATATCCGGTGCTGTTGTAACCATGTCGCTGCTAATGAATTTATTATATGTCTTTTTTATATACCACTATCTAATGTAAAACTACACATAACTGTCGGTCAAGTGCTTGTCAGTCGACGCGCAATGAAGAGTTCCGTAAAGATTGAGAGCTCCATTTGAATACAGAACCCTGAAATATTTCCTATCCATCCCATATACTATCCGTGCAGGAACGGAGAAAGAACACAATTTCTTGCGATCGGGCGACCTGTCGTAAGAGGCGACAAAACAACCCACAGCACAGGTGGTAAGGTACTTGCCCAACTGGATGGCTACCACCCGTGGTCTAGAGTATGCCGCCATAACAACCTTGAGTTGTGTTCCGGCATTAGTGACCAGGTTCCAGTCTCCCTTAAGAGAGCAGCAGCGCATTTTTAGCACCTTTGGTGTCAAATGTCCATAGGCGATGGTAACCGCTTTCCTTCAAGTAAACTGTCTGTCTGCCTGTTTGCTGAACTGCTGCATAAAAAAAATAAAAAACCCAGAAATCAGAATTAAGACAATTTTTATAAATGTAAAATACGTGGATATAAGGACTTATAAAGTGTATATGTTTCGACATTCAATTTTTCTAAAATTTAAAATTAGATTTTTAAAATTGATTATTAGACGTATAAACCAAATAATACTACGTTAGTAGTTTAATCCATATGTAGTTGATTCCTGTCCGGCTCGAAGGATCAAAAACGTTATGTAAAACATGTGTTTAATTTTGTTTAGTATTTTAATAATATTTACAATATTACTAATCACATTTATCTCAAAGTTTATAACATATTTATATAGCTACATAATGAATGTCATTTTTACAGTGTGGGGGTTGATTAAGTTGAGTGGTGTGTCGATAATGGTTACCCTGTGGGATAGGGTGACGCACCACTGGCTATAGAGCTCACGTCTCAATCTCCCGAGAGGGGAGTACATAAAAACTAAAACTTCGTTTAAAAAAACCGACTTCAAAAACTAAAAAACTAAAATGTATATAAAAAAACCGACTTCAAAAACTAAAAAACTAAAATGTATAAAATAACTTATTTCTAAAGCTATTATTATTAATATATATTATCTAAAACATCTTAAAGTCGGTGCTTAGTAATTTTCAAAATATAGTAATGTTTATGTTTTATTCTGCACCGACTTCAAGATGTTTTAGATAATATATATTAATAATAATAGCTTTAGAAATAAGTTATTTTATACATTTTAGTTTTTGAAGTCAGTTTTATTAAACGAAGTTTTAGTTTTTATTTGTTACTTTTTAGTGTCTAGCTATGTATGGGTGGACCTACGAAAGGTGCCGCGCTTCTTAAAAAATATAGGTCCCAAGAAACGGGAACAAAAAAATGTTCGTAAGATAAAAACTACTGGGCCAAACTATGTCAAATCTTTAGGGGACCACATGGCAGCTATTCCGCGTCGAACAAAAAAAGAATCACGTAAATCGAATCATAAATCTCAGAGTAATCGGTGTACATATGGAACGGAGTGAAAATTATTTCCATGAAAAATGTTCATAAAATGAAAACTACTGGGCCAAAGTATGTAAAATTTTTAGGGGACCAATTGGAAGCTATTCTGCGTCGAACAAACAAAGAATCACGTAAATCGGATCATAAATCACGGAGTAATCGGCGAACATACATAAAAAAAGCAACAAAAAAAACCCGACGAATTGAGAACCTCCTCCTTTTTTCGAAGTCTGTTAAAAATAAGACGACGATTTGTTGTAATTTTACAGTATATTAATTTTTTCATTGTTCCTAATTTAACTTAGGAACCTTATAGTTTACGGGATGTGCACACCAATATTCTAATCATTATTAAATATTAGCTGTACCCGGCAGACGTCCTGCCTTTAAAAAATAAAAATCTACAACCCGATTACAGCGTCATCTACCGGGACCAAATGTTAATCTAAACTCGAATCAACTTGAAAAACCAGAGTAGAAAATTATTTAAGTACTTATATCGGTATTAAAACATAGGGGTTGGTGGTAGAAGATGAAAATTCAGGGTTGTATGTATTTTTCAATGTTAAGTCATAATAACAAGTAAATAAGAAATTTTGTAGAAAAAATAATTAGGAGTGGGTCACCCTTATCATTTAGTGGTATCAAAAATAGATGTTGGCCGATCCCCAGACCTACCCTATATGCACACAAAATTTCATACAAATCGGGTCAGCCGTTTCGGAGGAGTTTGGTAATAAACACCGCGACACGAGAATTTTATAATATTACATATTAGAAGAATATTTACACGTTTATGAGATTGGACAGTTTTGATGATTTAGACAAATGCCCAATCTCATCGGCATCACGTACATGTATTTGCCATGGTCTTTACTTGTGCTAAATTATACATCAATAAATTGGTCGATCAAACGTTACGCAACATAAAGAACATATTTTAATTATAAAAATTTCCGTTCAAGGTATATCTTTAAGTTTCATCTTTTAGATTTTTCTAGGCCAAAAGGTCAGATGTACAACATATTAATTCAATCGATATTATTATAGTTACCGAATTATTCATTATACCACTCTAAGAGCAGCAATCTATCATATTATTTTTAGGACAACGAACTGCTATTATCCTATGCTATACTTATTATATAATTTATCAATTCTAGGCATTAGTTAATAATGCAGCCTACAACGCTATCAAAACGTTATTAAATGTAGCATTTGAGTATATGTGATATCGTTACGCACAATATTAAATGTGTATTACTTTCATATAACATACATACATATTACTATTACATACCGACAAAGAAATGCGCGCCTGTCATAAAACGCAGTTTATTACCTTTGTCGCGTTTGGAATTCTTTTGTTTACTTTGTGTTTAAACTTTGCAATTAGACAATAGCCTATAGTTATTGTGCTCGACTTGTTGGCTGTTCGCAGGAATAATTAACCAGGTGTGCCGATTATATTTTCTTGGAAAAACTCGGTACACGCAGTCGATTGTTTTATTATACAGTTTACTATAAAACAATGCCCGAACGGAGGGGTGGGACAATCAAGCGACAATTACGATACTAGCAAGACGTGTGTAGTATATTCGATAAGCGATATAGTGAAGGACTTTGCGCGTGTTATTGAACCGTGCAGTTTGTACTAATAGTGTCTAATTATATTTGTACCTATCTTATTCGTGTTTGTATAGATCTAATAAATTCTATAGTAATTCCAAGAGCATTTTAATTCGAGTCCTGCGTAACTCGTAACATTACTATAAAGAAGAAAACGGAAAAAAGGAGGAACGTTAGTAAAAGGCGAAAATAATCAAACTTTGTATAGCAGAATTTTAAATTTAAAAGGTAAGCAGACATATTAAATGAGATTAAATGTCAGCCATTACAGCATCTTTTAACATTCTCGCATTGAATCAATAAATAACATGTTTTTATCCACTTTTTTATCATAAAAGGCCATAAACTCTCATGTGACTCACACGATGACTCAGGCCACGTTTCAAGTCGAACCACTTCGCTTTAAAGCTTTACTGGCGATAAATGCGACTTAAGGGTTATAAAAATTTTAATTGAACATTGTTCGTATAATTTATTGATAATATAACCTATATTATTGAAAGTAGTGTCATAAAGACACATGGCCGAAAACAAGCTAAATTGAAAGCGGACTTTTACAATTCATATTCATTCACCTAGTTGTAGCCGGCTAGAACTAGGTGTAGCCGCACTTCGGGTATTAGCCGTAACATATAGACAAAAAAAAATAAGTTTCTAAGAGTTTCAGTTCAATATTTGAATTTTAAAATTTCACTCATCCTTTTTTTAATTTACCAGTGCATTAATTTAGATATCTTCTAGCGACCTTTTAATATTGTTACAACTCAGATCCCAACAAACACAAAACCCACCTGCATATCAGAAACAAACCACATTTATAAACCGTCGTCATTTGAACTAATAATATTTAAATTCTTTTATGATCGTCTTCTTCTGTTTACTTATTGGCGTACAGCCTATTATTGTGTTGTGATCATAAGCCAAGTGTTACGGATTTAAAGCACAAGCTGATTCTAGGAAATTCGGTCCACGCGGCCGGCGGACATATTGTGCAGTATAAAACAATGGCCCGATTGAGGGAGCAGTCAGTCGAGCGATAACCACGAGCGAAGCAAGACATGTGTACTACAATCGGGAATAAGTGACGGACTTTGCGCGTTTTATTGAATTACTACCTTCTGCATTACGTTTGGACTTGTTGAGTTCAGTTATATTTGTAGCTGTGCTATACGTGTTTGTATAGTTCTAATAAACTCTATAGTAATTCTAACGGCATTTTAATTCGAGTCCCGCGACTCGTAACAATACTATGAGACTGTACCCAATGTATTAGTTCTATTAGTTCCACGCGCTTCTATGGAGTTCCATGGATTAGACCAGTTTTTGCGTTAGAATTTAAATCCAGTGCAGAATTAATTCTATAACGTGCGCGCTTCTATGAAGATTACAGATTTTGCGGGATAATAATCGCATCGAAACATTCTTAATTCGCGGGGTCCTACGGCAAACAATTAACACATTTCATAAGCTGATAAATATAATTTACATATATGGTAGAAGAATTGCTAGTATAGATAACTTTCAACTGTCTTTATATTTCAGACGGCCAAGCAGTACCGAGGATGAACCGGTGACTATTAAAAAAACTATCCCCATATTATAAAAACACACACATAGATACTTATTATGTATATCTATATACTTTTAACTTCAAATTATTTTACTATAGTAACTCTGGTTAAATTTACATGCGTAAATGAAATGTGGACTGCATAACAGAACTATCAAAACCAATCGTACCAAATTTATTATTCAGTACCCAATTCAACAAAATTAAAACTAATATTCCGATACGTATAATACTTCCAATGAGAATAGAAAAAGATGTAACTAAAAATAACTATCTACTAAACTAACTAAACAATAAAATAGAAAAAAAATGGCAGCTGTATACATTTTTATTGACCGGCTTTTCTTTTTAAAATATTCACCCTTCACTACGAGTAAAAGGTCTTGGAAACTGTTGTATACTAAATGGGGAAACCATGTCAACTTATAAAACTTCACCGAAACATTTTTAACCCTGTCGCTTCCGGATCGAGGTCAAAAAGTCCTTTGTCTTTGTCAAAGTCAACGAATCATTAAAGCAAAGTTAATTGACGAAACGATGCATTCGTTCTTTTTAATGATGTAAGTCGTGGAACAATTCATCGATAGGATATCAAATAATAATAATCATTGTTTATTTGGTTCCAAAGTACAAGTTTTTTTGGGATTGGGACCTTCTATTAAGTCTTAATACATACTTGTGTCAGAAGGACCCGCTCTCAATTAACTTAAACGTTAAACAATATCTTTTATTACAATAATCCTTATACAAATATTTTGTATGTGTTGTGTACATATATAACCGCGCGTATGAATGTGCGTATGTGCGTGTGCGTGTAGATTTATGAGATCGAAATAATTTCGCGACAGTATTATTCATGACGCCGTTTTAAATTGCAACAAGTATGTAACAGCTACATATGTAGATTAATAATATAATTAGGGGATATAAGGAAAAGTTTAGTTTAATAATGGTTTTTCTTAAGTGAATATACTGGCTCTTTCGTTTAGGAAGTAGGAAGGCTTTCTGTACGTAGTTGTTCATCAAGTAGCAAATTTGAAGATTTACTTTGCTGTTAAATGTCAATGTAACCCGTTAACAATTTTGCAAAGTAAATTTTCGAATTAATATAAAAACAAGAGATAGAACATATATAAATAATATATATTGTGTTGTGTTCCGAAATTAGTGGCCAGGTTCCAGTCTCCCTTAAGAAAGCAACAGTGCATTTGTAGCGCCTTTACTGTTGTAAATGTCCGTAGGCGATGGTAACCGCTTTCCATCAAGTGGGCCGTCTGCCTGTCTGCTGAACTCCTGCGATAAAAAAAATGTTAGCCCGTACAGCAAGACTGGAACAAAGAAACTTACGCTCTGCAAAACATGCATACAAAAACTTTAAAATATAATACGCTTTATGGCAGTTGTGTAAGAATATGTGTTATGAGTTTGTTTATAATTTTTTATAATAATATAAGTATTGCTTTGGGTCATGACCACGCCCGATGTTAAACGGAAATATGGTCTAACAATAAGACGGTCTAACAAAAAAATTGCGCACGCTTACCTATTCACACGAGCCTTAAAGACACCTAGATTGTAGGTATCCGGTAAGAGACTCCGGCAATAAGTTCCACTCTTTTGCGTTGCGCGTTATGATGGTGGACGCAAACTGCTTCGTTGGTGCTTCTGGCTTTTACTTAGTATTTAAACTGCTTTTTATCTGACCCTTTTTCAAAATATCTTCAATTCGATCATGGTGAGTACGTCTCGGTCTACCGGCACCGACTCTACAAATGACATTGCTGTCATATACTTGTTTTTGATTCTGCTTTAATTCATTTCCTCTTCGTGCCCAAACCACATTAACATTCCTTTTTCAACTCTTTTCACTACAACAATGTTCATAACACTTACATTAACCTTACATGTACTTCTCAAAGATCTCAATAGTATTTTGACAATATTTACTTGTTAGTCCTATAAATTATACTATATACTTTATACGATTTAATCAACCCATAAATGTACCTAATTACAGACAAAACTCATTTCTAGTGCGAGCCAGTAATTATTTAAATAATATAAGTAAATACGATGACATCAACCCATTTGCAATCAGTATTTCAAGAGCCAAGCGGTGTCCTAAGCCTTCAAATTCAATTTCAACACTGACTTAAGCATCGCGGTGCCTTTTTTACGTCTGAATGTTATTTTAACCAATAGCTCATACGTGGAAACCTGTCATTGGCTTTCTTTTGTTAATTATAGTTATCTAAACAAATGTATTTAGCTGTAGGTTTTCCCTAAATAAATAAATATGTTAATCAATCAATCTTCCATGTACAAAAATATTTTTTATCTCTTTCTGTCATTTCAAAGAGCTAAAGCATTTCAATAATAAAATAATATTTGCCCTAAAGGCACCGTTCAAAGTAATCATAAAAATCAACCCTGGACACGCTACAGTAATTTAAATAAACTACATACCTTAAGCACTATAATGAAACCCGACACTATTTTCGCTGGGACATTAGTGCTCGAGTCGCAATTGAAGGGTTAATTACTGTAATGGCCGACGCGTTCTGATTGAAAACACGGGACGGCGGGCCTCTGAAATGGCGATTTAAATAAATAACCACAATTCTTAAATCAAACATCATAAACATTTAAGCGCTTGCGAATTCGAAAAAGCAGCTCTTCGTATTATAAGTTTATTTCGCGTAAAAGTAACTTGCATAGAAGTATATTTATGATCATTTATAAGCGTGTTTTCAGGTTTCAGGTTTCAGGTTCAGGGTTTCAGGTTTTCAAATTATAGAATAGTGGTGATGTACAAAGGCGAACTTAACCCTAAAAGAGTTTGCTTCTAGCAAACCTATGATTCTAGGGAGAAGAGGAGAAGCAAAAGGCAGGGTTGTGTACACTAAGATATTTTACGATTTAACTATGTAATATATAATATAAACAGATTAAACAAAAGATACATACCTACATATATAATGTAAAATATAGACATATAAGTATAATTTAACATAGATGGTGCCCTTTAACTTTTTTTTTAAACTGCTGTCTGGGCACGAAAAGGCAGTATCGGATGATAGTGTAGGCCATACGTGTATTAATTTGGAGCAAACGATCTGAACTTTCAATATATTTTACTACTTATAATATATTGTAGTAATGTATCCAATAAACTATCTCGGATCGAACGTGGCAGGTCGTTCCATAATCGAACGTGGCAGGTCGTTCCATAATCGAACTGCGTGGACAGAGAAAGAACCGTTTTCAATTACAAAATGAAAAACATTTTCGCTAAATTCTATCTGGAGGACGCCAAATTTCAAAAATAAGGTCACAAATAAGATAAGTAACTGATTACTATAATCAATTTATGTGAATGAATTGGAACAATTAATAATATGATCACTTACATCACACGATTTATTCACTGAAGATAACTAAACCCATTAAAATTATAAAAAATAACAACATAATAAAAGTAAAGCTTAAAATCACTCTCAACTTTTTACAATCTGGGCCCAAGAATGTATAAAAGCGTATCCGGCTCATTTCCTATATATAATCAACGCCTGAATCGAAATCTGACGACAGAAAGTTAAGACGAAAAACCACAAACAATTTCAAACATAAAAGAATTGAAATTCAAAGAAATTTCCCCATTTCATAACACTGTCAGTCAACGTAACTCAAAGGAACACAGTGGAACATCTTATTCTGTGATCTTGATAAGTTTCGATTAAAACATTCCTCCGAGCATCAATCTATTTACATCAACCAACCCTTTATTCTTTGAATTCTCCATTCACTTTACATGCCTAATTGTTTACTAACGATACATCAAAAGCTTTCAAATGTAGAAAGTAGAAGAGTGCACTCTGTGATCTTTCGACTTTTCAGAAATGAAGTATGTTTCCTATAATAGCATTATCAGATAGCAATGCACGTTTACGATATGTCCAAGTCGATTGTTTCGATTGTTCAAACATCTCAATAACACTCGATTATTGTCATTGGTTACTCATGACTTCGAGTCCGATTCGTAATCAACGGGCGCGCCGATGAATCGGCACGACTAAGGGTGCCTTTCCACCAGAAATGTGCTATGCAGCTATGCTGCGAAAATATGTAAAAGCTATGCAACGTATCGAGAATAGGCAAGGCACGCATCCTTCCATGTACATAAACGTAGCTTAGTTGAATCAATTCCCACCAGTCCTATGCTGTGTGGACCAATGAATATGATTAGCAACGTTGCACATTTCTGGTGGAAAAGCTTATGCCGGCCGGCCATCGAGTCGAATAATTTGACGGGAACCAATCAGTAAATATTGCTATTGTTAAGTCACAATGAAAGTCGTTTGTTGTCCGATTGGTATTTTGAGTCGATTGCAACTCTTTTGACTGTTTTTAAATCTCGAAGTTTTAAGTTTTTATTCATATGTACTTAATTTATTTGAGAGTTTGTCTGCAAGCCTTATCAAAAAAAAAATAGTGGAGATATAGCAATCAATGTCATTAAATATTAACATTTCCTTACAGCATTGTGCCTTTCAACCATTTGGTTCAATTTGGTTGTTCCGGCTAATATCAGCATCAGAGAACAAGTAGCTTGTTTCGATGCCTGTGTCAAATAAAAGATACGTCTATTAAACGTCCAATGCTTCGATTAAAATACATTTACCAACACGTCAATGTCACGCCATGACATGGTACGTTTTTATCTTCACGTGATGTAACGAAAATTTGAGACATAAAAAGTAGTCGATATTGTAAAAACGAAACCTGTATTATTACCAATATAATCATTCCTAAAGGAATTATATAAGTATGGTCATATGTATGTATATTCATATGTATGTATATACGTGTGTATATAGATATGTATGTATATTTATATTATTTTTGTACTTATACTTATTACTTATATACTTGGGGGTAATGTCAGAAGCGTGCTCGTCGCGATCCCCGCCGGCTCAGAGGGCCACAATTCTGACCACAATTCACCCGAGTGCAGTGCACGATAGGGCGTCCCCCGCAGGCGACGCTCACCGATGCGCCCCCGTCGGTGTGAACTCTTGCGCATGCGGCGAAGGGGGCCGCCAACCTTCACGCAGCGCCAAACCTGGCGGGTCGAGAGGAGCAGAGTGCCGTATAGGCACGTGGAATGTGAGAGGTGGAATGAAAGATAAGATGGACGAAATGATCGATATAATGAATGAGAGAAGCCTGGATGCCTTATGTCTGACAGAGACAAAGCGGAATGGGTGTGACGCCGATGACTTCCCCGGTGGCATGCTTGCTCTGTGGTCCAGCGTGGACCTGGACGAGCGTGCAAGTGGGGGGGTAGGCGTCGTACTCTCATCCCGCTTTGTGTCTGGAGTGAAAGACTATTGTCTGGTGAACCCGAGACTTCTTTGGGTCCGTCTAAAACTGGGGATCACACGAGTTTTTTCTGGTCGCAGCTTATGCTCCCGTAAGCTCAGCGGATCCCAAGAACTCGAGAAGTTTTGGGAGTCTGTGAGAGAAATTCTGGATCTGGCTAAAAGGAACGAAAGACTAATTATGTGTGGTGATCTTAATGGCTGGGAGGGGACCAAACGAGACGGCTTTGAGGCTGTCCTTGGACCCTATGGCGACAAGAGAGCGAACGATGCTGGTAAGCCAATCATAGACGTATGCATGGAAAGAAACTTGCTTGTGTCGAACACCTTATTCCATCATAAGGATATTCACACGTATAAATGGAGAATGAATGAACAGGAAAGTATGATTGATCTGATTTTAATAGATAGTCGCCTCCGAAACACAATAACGGATACAAGAGCCTACAGAGGCCCCACTCTTGGAACGGACCACTACCTGGTGATAAGCCGGTTTGTGGGCCTTTTCAAGAAGTGGAGGCACTGGCAAGAGCGTACCAATTTCGGGGAGCTTGAAAGAATAAAATGTGAAAAATTGGAAGATGTTAGTGTAAGGAGTATGTATGCGCGCCTAGTCGAAGAAAGGCTTGCAAAAGCGGACTTCTCCGACTTAGATGTGGATAATGACTGGGATAGTATGAAAGAAAGTATAGTGGAAAGCGCAAAAGAAGCATGTGGATGCGCAAAGAGGCATATAACAACCAAAGGTGACGAATGGTGGGACGCGGATGTTAAATCTAGCGAAGAGAGAAAGAGAAAAGCCTGGCTGGATTATATTGCATCTTTGCATCAGAATTACAGTATGAAAGAGATGAAGAAAGAAATGTTTCGCCTCTGCAAGAATGAAACCAAAGCTTTAGTGAAAGAGAAGCGTGAAAGAATAAAATTGAAAGAAGAAGAGAAGCTGACGGAGAACTTCGAGGCAAATACCAAACTCTTTTGGAGAGAGGTTAAGAAGTCTCGGGGTTGTTCGTCAGCTTCCAGAATGGAAAGAATAAAATCTAAAGCAGGGGACATTCTTGCTAACCCACAAGATGTTTTAGCGCGATGGAGTGAATATTTTAGAGAAATGTATGATAATATCCCGGATGCTGGCACCACGACTGAGTCTGTGACCGACTTCGAGGAGTCAGCATCCGAGATCACTTTGGAAGAGATCGAATGGTCGATAAGAAGTCTGAAAAATGGAAAGGCAGCAGGAATCGATAGTGTGTCTGCTGAGATGATCAAATATGGTGGAACCTGCGTCCGGGACGCTTTCCTGTCCTTATGCAACTTGTGCTGGAGGACGGGAAAGGTTCCCAACGACTGGAGGCGCGCTGTCATCGTGCCCTTGTATAAAGGCAAGGGGTCACGTATGGAGTGCGCCAGCTACAGGGCCAACAGTTTGATCAGCACAGCATCTAAAATGTATGCGAAGATTGTTAAAAGGAGAATGAGAGTGGTATCCGATGGATTACTGTGGGATGCACAAGGAGGCTTCAGAAATGGAAGGGGATGTATGGATCAAGTTTTCTCGTTCCGCAATATCGTGGAGAAGCAGCTGGTTATGGGCCGGAAGGTTTTCTGCGGTTTTGTGGATCTAGAGAAAGCATTTGACAGGGTTGTGCGGAAGGACCTCTGGGGCATATTGCCCGGATATGGGATTGATGGCCACTTGCTGCGTGCTGTACAGTCCACTTACGAGGACTGTATGGCATGCGTGCGGGTGAACGGCAGCTTGTCGCCCTGGTATGACGTCAATATTGGCGTCCGGCAGGGCTGCGTGCTGTCGGCTTTGCTGTTCATCCTATATCTGGACAATTGTCTCCAGAGATTAAGATTGATGGATGTTGGGGTGCGGATGGGTGATCTAGTTGTTAGCAGCTTGCTTTATGCGGATGATGCCGTGCTTTTAGCCGAATCGCCATCAGAACTGCAAACACTAGTCACAATGATGAAAGATGATTGTCAGGCGAGAGGCTTACGTTTGAATGCGAAGAAAACAAAGGTGATGGTGTTTGAAAGAGAAACAACCAGAACGAATGCAAGGATAATGGTCGATGATGTTAAAGTAGAGAGTAGAAAGTAGAGTAAACGCGGTCGAGATGCGAGCACTGCGCAAAATCTGCGGAGTGACGCTCGCGGACCGCGTTCGTAATAGCGAAGTAAGAAAAAGAGTTGGTCTGAAAGAGTGTGTCGGGGTGAAGGTAAGGAAAGGAATGCTCAGGTGGTTTGGGCATGTGGAAAGAATGAATGATGGAAGAATGACTAAACAGATATACAATGCAAAAGTGGATGGATGCAGAAGTCGCGGAAGGCCACGACACACCTTCTATGATCAAATTGATCGTGTACTAGCAGAAGGTGATGTCAGGAGCCTTAAGAACAGACGAGCGTGCATGACAAGAGCTATGAATGTCAAAGAAGCAAGTGAGGTGTGTAAGAATAAGCCTAAATGGCGCTCTGTTGGTCGTGACTACCCCGCAAGGGACCTGGCGTGAAGTTATGTATGTACATACTTATATGTACTATGATCATATTTATTTATCATTATTTAATTGCACCACCGACTGTTTTAAAATTATATTTTCTACTTGTGTTTGTATATACTTTGATGTACAATAAAGAATTAACTGTCTGTCTCTATCTATCTATCTATCTACCAAGTCAGAAAACAACATTTTAGTGGGATGGGAACAAAATATGTTCCCATCGACGCGGGAGCAGACTCGAGGAAAGTTCCAGAAAGATACATAAAGTCAGAATAATCGAGTTCAATAAACGTTTCAATTCAATAACAATTTACTACGTGTAAACAATTTAAACTATTCCATGTAAATTGATATAATGATATCTATCGCACATTCATAATGATCCATAATTCATCTGATAGCACTATCTGGTGGGGGTAAACGCACAAATTGTTCCCCCACAACGTTTCAAACATAAATATACGCCTACATGTTCGACACTTATATCAGGGCTACCCAATTCAAGTTTCCGGGTTCTTAACAGCAGAAAAATCTATATATAGTTATATAAAAGAAAGTAGTGTTAGTTACACTATTTAAAAGTCAAGAACGGCTGTACCGATTTGGCTGAAAATTGGTGAGGAGGTAGCTTAGAACCAGGAGACGGACATTGGATACTTTTATCCCGTTCGAACCGGTAGGTGGCGCTGAGATCGCGTCCTAGATTTTTATATATGTCAGAGCAGGACAACATCTGCCGGGACCGCTAGTATATAATAAATAAACTACGTTTCAACGGTTTCAAACGCGATATTTTTAACGTAGTATTATTGTGTGTACTATAGTAGAATTATTTTCTCCGTGCAGTTTGGGTCATAAATAATCGGAGCAGTGAAGCGAGTATTTCGCTCTCTCTTCCACTCACGGGCCTTATGGGCAGGTATAGAGATACGCATTATTGTTGTCGATAAGCGTTATCGATAGTGTATTTAGTTTTGTCATTTTGTGGGTTAGTGATATAAATGAAAAAAAATAGATAAAAAAACGTATTTATTAAAATAAGAATAATAATAATTTAAAATAAATTATTAATTAGGTATCTATGTATTATAAAACTATAAGTACAAAAGTTTAGAATGTAACAAGTTATATTAAAAATAAAAATAAATACTTATATCTAAGTTTAAAATTAACAGCAAAAAAGATAATAATGATTTTTATAAGAATGATAATCTCTCTTTGATAACAATGAGTTTTTATCGTTAATGGCGTTGCGCCCGCGCAACATGCTCACCGCCCTAGCCGGGCTGAGGCCGAGTTTGATTTATGACCCACACTGCACGGAGAAAATAATTCTACTATAGTCGCGAAAACCAGAAAATACCATGAGAAGAAATAGTTGAAATACGCTACCTATATAGCGATGGATGACCAGCCGAAATATCAAAAACAACTATCCAGCTAATGGTAATTCAATAGTCAGCTACAAAACGAGTCGATAGCTATTTGGCTAATACATGTATATGGATACACATACGTGTAGATGGATGAGTAGGCAATTGCTAGCCGACGGCTGGCGTCAAATACCCGGTTCCCATATCTTAACGATTGTTCATTTGCCTTAAGATCGGTTAAAATTTTACATATAAGCTCCATACAAGTAATGTCAAAGTTCAACCGATAGTAGGGCAAGGGAATGATGAATAGTAAGATATAGGAACCGACCATAAGTCATTAACGTGCCAATTGTCGGTTTTCGTTTTCAAACGATAAGCATTAGGCAGCTGACCAGTTGATAGACAATTTAGCTGTGGCTATTTTGTGACTTTTTTGCGCTGTTAAGACATTCTAGTCTAATGTAGTAAGTTATACCTATAAATTTCAATTGATTCTTGAATCGAAATTAAGCCGGACCCATGAAAGGTTGTTTTTAACTAAAATCAAAAACAGCTTAAATTAAATGAGACACGTGTATAGGTGAATAAGAGGAAAATAAAACCGACTGACCAAGTTCGTACCTATAAGGCCATTGGTTTCATGTATATTATATATATATTGAATATATATATTGAAGTGACTTAATGCACGATATAACAACCCTAATCCCACCTGCTTATAACAGGAGAAAGTACCACACGAGGTAATGTGTATAAATCTTCGAGATAAATCTCTAAATGTGGAATTTGTGGGTTGCCCGAACTTTATGAGCTCTCCATATGTCAAGGAAGAAAAGTTACAGAGATATTAGTATTTGGACTAGAGATAAACATAGGAAGCCACTTAAATATGAAATGAACATGTATTACGAAAATGTAATAGAAATTTTGGCAAGAAGCAGCTACAACACAAACAGAAACCATAAAGTAGAGAAGTAGTAGGTAACGCTTTTTTGCTCACCAAATATACAACTACAAACTATAAGTGCAATTACAGTATTGTCATGGTAAAAACAATAGGTGGCCTTATCGCTTAAAGCAAGATCTTCTAGGCAACGTAACTCAACATATACACTCGAACTATTAAAAAAAATACACGGCAACGCTTAAATACAAATAAAATGCATAATTTCAATACTTCTTGGTAAAACAACAGGCGGCCCTATCGCATCGCCTGATTAGTTAAGAATTTCTTTTCATCTAGGTTGCCCGGAAGAGATCGCTTTTATATAAGGCCGCCTGTTGTTTTACCAAGATCTATTCTAACTATGCAATTTGTTTTTGTAATATATTAGTATAAGATTTTGAAATTACATACTATTGACTACAATGTAAGAAAACTGAACTTATTTGTGTTGTATTCTACCCATAGTCCCTCAAGACTATAAGTAGAATACTGAGCCCAGATCACCGTCTTCTATGGGTAAGGTGCCCATGGCTACGTTTCCTCGCTGGATCGCCATACTGATCCGTTGGCCGAGGTAGGCACCAGCCTTGTGATCACCTGAAGAGTCAATGAGCCGTTTCGATAAATTTCGGTAGAGGCTCATGGCCTCAGGACCCCATGGTCAAAGCGTTCGACAGCAAACGGCACAAACATATAACTCTCACTGAGGGTTGCATATTTGCGCCGCTTGAGTGATTCCGCTGTTTCCGCCGCCGAACCGGCCGATCTAGACGTGTTTGGTAAATGGGATGCGGCTAACGTGTCTACGCAAGTCGCATCCCACACCAAAGGCGTAATTATTTGTTTTGGTGAACAATAAAGTGTTATATAATCTAATCGAAATACTCTATGGTAATATAGAGTTGACATACTGATTTTCTAAATTTGTCTGTAAGACCGATGTAAGTGTTTATGGCTTACAATTAAGAGGTATTAGACAAATAGGCAATAAAATAATCTCAGTAATAAAACATTTCTAGTTGCAATATACAAATCGATAAAATTACTATCGGCAATAAAAACGGCACTTGAAAACGCTGAACAAAAGTAATTTATCCACTTTCCATACATTTATAGACCTAATTTAAATGTTCACTTTGCGATACTGAGAGCTATTCGTATAGAATTCACATCGGACTGCTCAGCTGGTGGTCTGTGAGACACAGTCAATAGATTACTAAAATCACGTATACGGTCTTTCAATAAAAGGCTATTGGGCAAAAGAAAGACTTCACCATAAGTAACAACATTTGGTTACGTAATAAAGATTGTTTGCTTTATAATGACAAGCAGCACCGCTTTTGCCCGGAGCGCTGGAATCTACAGGACGCCGCGCGAGCTTAATATCTGATGTATAAGCAAAATTACTGTGAAGTTTTATCAAAATCCGTCTAGTATATTTTGCGTGTGAGAGTGACAAACACGCGTCCATTATATACTTACAAACGTTTAGGTTCGTACAAATGCATGACTCGCCCGGGGCGTCTAGATGGTTAAGGCCGGCCCTGGTGACAAGAAAATTAGACACTAAATTTTTTTGACATATTCAAAATATTCCTCATTCATGCTATTACATAGGTAAACAAGTCGCGCAAAATGTTTGCGGAAGTTCTTTAAATATTTTGATAAGATTATAAAAAAATACTTTGCCAGTTAAGAGACTTCAATAACGCTCCACTACTTTCCAATATGTATTGCACTTTCGTCTGGTAGAGGTCTGTCTACTGTAGTAAAGCACAGGCGAGTACTTACCTTTCTTGTTGTCCCACGACCCTGGCTAGGAAAGAAAGAACATCGGAATGTTTTGTATGGTATACAGCTGTCGCCGCGAGTCCCACACCATCTCCCTATCTATACTTGCAGTAGTTTTGTATCTCACAAAAAAAACATACCCAAACCAGGAATACCATCTTTCGTAAAACATTACTTGTACTATCTAACTCTTGTTATAACATTACATGTAACCTTACTTCTGAACCAGTAAACCGAATTAGAAAGATATGTCATCGTTCCTGTCCATGTCCATCACAGGGGCAAAACGTTGCCCGGGTTCCAAGGGCGGCGTATATCAGCCAGACAAGGCCGCAGGTCGACGACCCGGCACCGGAAATAGAACGGGCCCGCACGTGCGACCAGCTGATATCGCGGAATAATATGTAACGCGAATAATGTCAGCCTATAAGCGACCGAACCAACAACCTCCTACGCTTAGCATTATCTCAGTAAACTCTTCCACATTTTAGAGCAATATAATACACTTTGTACACGACATTTTCGTTGTAATTTTAAGATCTTTAATCTGAATTTTAGGAAGGTCAATGTAGACTGGGTTGACAACGTCTTAGATTACGTATTCCATATATTATTATGGTTCTCAAGTCTGTAAATATTACAAACAGAGAAGAGAGAGAAAGAATGATCTCCGTGCAGAAGCGGAGTAAGAATACAATTTCCTGCGGCCGGGCGGCCTGTTGTAAGAGGCGACAAAACAGCCCACAGCCAGGTGGTGGGTTATTTACCCGACTGGATGGCTACCAACCCAGGTCTAGAGTATACTGCCATAACAACCTTGAGTTATGTTTCGGCATTAGTGACCTGGTTCCAGTCTCCCTTAAGAGTGCAGCAGCACATTTGTAGCACCTTTGGTATAGCAAATGTCCATAGGCGATGGTAACCGCTTTCCATCAAGTGGGCCATCTGCCTGTCTGCTGAACTCCTGTAATAAAATAAAAAAATACAAAAACACTAGGCCTTCTTCAGCTGACTAGGATTTTACGTATTCTACATATTACAGTAATTCAAGACTGTATCTATTACAATAGAAATTTTTTTTGGTGCCTGAAGCAAGCATTCAGTAACCTTACCTAGTGTTAAGTGGTTACCCCCACCTTGAATTTTTTTTAGATGGCAATCAGTAAACAACCCCATATTCGAAGAGCAGAAGGAAAACTTCAGCGAGATCATTATTGTACGAGGTATAAACGTTCCAAAGAATTGTTGCGTAGTATAGCGCACTACTTATTGGCATATTATAAAATCTATGCCAGTTAAGAAGAGACAATAATAGATCATCAAGTTGATGCGATTATTTCGAGAAACTCAGATATTTGCTTTATTTCAGTCACTTCGTCAAACTAATAATACACATAAGCTGAGACAGATTGCACTATTACACATTATTCTTCACGTACCAACGTGGTACCAACGTTTTATTTGGTATTTCGTTTAAACACAGAACAAGGAAGTTTTCTTTACTCTGTAGGTTTTAAAATCGACGTTCAAAAACAATACAATGAATGGATCCTTTAAATTGAATTAATCATCCTACAAGCTCTGTATTCGATAGTATACCGCTTTTAGTAACAACTGCTACTTTTAACTGTTAACTGAATTACCTCATGTTGCCAATTTGGCCTCAATAAAAGGCTATTAACATCACCAACTCACATGAAAAACGTAAGTATATAGAAAAATATATGAGCGTATCTATGTACGTAATTTTCTGGTCCTTCGAGCCGGATTGATAATTATAATTCTATAAGAGACACTTAAAATACAACCATCACTACTTTTCTTTAGTGATATTAATACAATAATACCTACTATATCGTCCATATGATCAACTTTAGGTAATAAAATAAACAAATGACCTTTTGTGGCAAAATACACGTAAAACCCAGTTAATACAATACTTTAAATGTTATTTTATACTAAATCTAGGTAATGCATCTTACCACAGCCTCAGACGCGCTGTCAGAAATCTGAAACAATGAACCAGACATGAGTCATCGTTATATGGTAATATGTTCATATCGTATTCGTGCACAGTACAAAATCCATCATTCAGAAATGTTTGTAAGGTCAAAGGTCGTCTAGAAGATGTGGGGGTTAAAGACCTAACATCACGATAAATATTAACGAATTACTAATATTATTTAATAGCCACAGGCCTTGATGTCTGGGCAAACAAACTGAAAGCGAGCCAACGCTAATACCGTCACGTTTTATGAAAACCAGTATTCAGACACAATACGCCAATTTCGGTTCTGGCTCCAACACCTTTGGCCTTGTGGATAGTTGCCATCGACAATCACAACATTCTCCATGCGTAAACGTCACATTAACAGTGACAGATAAAACGTCACTTTACGAACTTCAAGTCACTTCATACTTCATTCTAGACGTTCAAATTTTACCAGCGTAACGATATATTCTAAAAACGAATTATACGATTTATTTAACGTTCCGCGAGCCCATGTAAACTTTTCAAACTAAGTCACAGAAGTCGTCTTGGTTGATGTGGTTGATTTGGTCTTTATGGTCATTTTGATGTACATATGTAGTTTTTATACCGAAAATGAGCAAAGATTCTTTTCATCAGAGAGATTGGATAGTTAACGATATAAAATGAAGTGAATCTTACAGGGCTAATAGCACTGACATAAACATTTAATACAATGTAACCTGTGTTGTAACCTCTTTAAACAAGACGCACGCACTAACGGTTGACCCGCGGCGCAGCCACGGGATAAACTCTAGTATTTTATAAACGTAACATTTATTAAAATGTTGGCGGTACTGTTTCTTGAACTCGTGCAAGCAACAGTCGAATTTCAGGTGACGAACCCTTTCATACCGCGACTGTACAAGGTCCGGCACCGAAGGCGAAGATATATTTATATGTAAAAAAAGATTCAAACAAAAGTTACTAAGTTAATAAGAGCTCAATTATTGTTCTTTTGGTTTTCATGTTCAATTTGTTCTTGAATTTTTTATAATGGGGTTCAGTGTAAGTTAGTTTCGTATCCGTAAGTAAATAAAAAAAAACAGCATTGACCCGAGTCCACAAACAACAGTCCAACGACCTCAATAAAACAATTACTGGAATGTCGATACAGTCCGGCGCCAAAGAGAAATGGACTTCACCATGTTTATTAATATTACACTTACACATTAACATATTTTTTTAAAGATACAATTTAATACATAATTATTGTATTGTAAAGTTATAGCACGGGAAATATGGCGCCAAACGGCGGGACATAAACAATGATTAATGTGAATTTTGTATGTAAATATGTGGAGTTAATTAAATTATCATAAATATATAATAAAGATGGTGTTGTATTTGTAATTTTAAATAATCTCAAGTAATTTAAAGTATCATTCTAATTACTAAAAATCCACCGCATTTATACCTTGCTTTTTATTATGAGATAAATTTATTAATACAATTTTAGTTAAATTGTTTGTTTAGAATTTAGATGGTTAATTTAAAATACTGTTTGCTTTAATATCTAACTTCAGATGTTCCTTAAGTTCACTAAGGCTGGTTTGCATCAACATTTAACCGATGGTTAAAATAAAACTACAAATATATGGTTAAACAGAGATTATTTTATTTTAACCGTCAGTTAAATGTCTACGCACACCAGCTTAAGAGATATAAACATCACTAATGTAACTGATTGCAAACAATCGTGTGTGTGCGATGTACCGAAATTGTCTCATAAGGAAAAACAACGTTCGTTAATGGGATAAAAAGTATCCTTGGTGTTGACTCGGGCATCCGTGTATCCTAGATTCATTGAAGTCAGCAGTTTTCACGTGATTGTCTAACACTGACAGATAGACAAATTTCCTTTAACGTACCACGATAGCAAGCTAACATTTGACGTTCATATCAATAAAATAGTCAATGAAGCCTCCCAAGTCCCTTGGTTTCATATTTAGAATATCTAACTGCTTTAATGACATAAAAACACTAAAAAATTTATACTGTACCTATGTTAAAAATCATTTAGAATATGCATCTCAGATATGGAACCCACGCTATCATAAATACACTGAAACCGCTACACTAGACCGCACTGAAAGTGTGCAAAAGCGTTTTATTTGGTATTTATGTTATAGGAAAAACATCCAGTACACTGGTGATATGTATTTTGATCTTTGTAAAAAGTTTCACCTCTTGTCACTGAAAGACGGACGAGATATTGCTGACTTTTTACTACTTCAAAAAATTATCACCTCTGATATTGATTGTCCAGATCTCATAAGTAAAGTCCACTTTAATATTCCATCGAAATTTATACTATTTAATCAACCCATAAATGTATCTTTAAGTTTTACTAATTATAGACAAAATTCATTTCTAGTGCGAGCAAGTAACTATTTAAATAATGTAAGTAAATACGATGATATCGACCCATTTGCAATCAGTATTTCAGGAGCCAAGCGGTGTCTAAGCCTTAAATTTTTCAGTTCTACTCAATAGACATCTCGGTGCCTTTTTTATGTTTTTTATGTCTGCATGTTACTTTTAAGCTATATCTTATCCGTGAAAACCTGTTATTGGCTTTCTTGTATTAATTTTAGATATCTAATCAAATGTATTTAGCTGTAGGTTTTCCATAAATAAATAAAAATTAATTAATTAAGTCGTCTATTTTATTAATTAATAGGCAGGTGTGCATAGATATGTAACTGAAGGTTAAAATAAAACAAACGCTTAAAATATAGGCCTAAACAGCGATTATTTTATTTTAACCTTCGGTTAAATGTCTATGTACACCACAGCCTTAGTTGTATGTTCTTTGTGTTTATGTTACAAAGTCGAAAGGAGACCTTTGTATTGGGAAATATATTATGTGAGGTAAGCATGAATGATATGATACGGAATAGTGTAATAAGGGAACTTTGTGGATTGAAATAAGATGCAATAAATAACAAGATTTGAAAATCAAAGATCCCACGTCGTTAGTAACCAATAAACACTCCTACTTCAAGAGTTATTACATCCACAGTTAGCCAAATTTCGGTCAACGATCAAAACAACGAGAGTTACAAGTCGCATTTATCAAAAGTTTTTATGTCTAAAGTATACAGTAACCATTGTTGGCAACAATAACACAA
Source organism: Dendrolimus pini (assembly GCA_949752895.1). Taxonomy (NCBI): domain Eukaryota; kingdom Metazoa; phylum Arthropoda; class Insecta; order Lepidoptera; family Lasiocampidae; genus Dendrolimus; species Dendrolimus pini. The sequence goes on from OX457136.1 coordinate 3,671,919, forward strand.
AGGGGCGTAACGAATTGAAAAACTCTAGTGAAATCTTTGGAAATAACGACCTCGATTTAGAACTATGTCAGGTTTGTTATTAACGAGTTGTTTATGAATAACTAGCTGTGCCCGCAACTTCGTCCGCGTGTTTTTTTTTATCGCGAAACGCTAAAAAAAATAGCTTAAGTTTCTCTTTATAACATCAACTATATGCCAGTGAATGTCCCGTTAAAATCGGACCAACCGTTTCAGAGATTAGTCGATACATTCACACAGACAAAATTCTAAAAATATGCAATGTTTAGAATTTTTCGGGATCTCCTGGTTCGAGTTATCCAAACTGATTTTCTTTACATTTTTATTTTGACGTTACAAACAGACATTTCAATGTGATTTATCTCTATAGATTTGTATGGTCAGATCACCTTCTATTTAAATATCTTGGCGTAGCAGAAATATTCAATGTACGATACTATTGCGATAGTATCAAAAAATCGTATTCTACTAAATCCACAATCTTCTCGACATCGTCGCGGCGGAATAATAATCGAAAAATTGGCATGATGATGAAGTCTAACAAGGAAATTACAAATAAATTGTCACTAAAAAGAAAAGCGTATAAAAATCTATATATTAATACGTGAAGCAAAAACTTTGTATGAAATTTTGACATCAGTACTCATAAAATAAAAAAAATATCTAAAATCGCGTGCGCTGCGAAAACTATTGATGATAGAATAAAATAATGTACTACGACTTTGTAGAACACATCATTATTTACAAAAAGTGACGCAACGGCATATGTCTAACTATTATAGTAATTGCACAATAAGTGTTCTTTTATTTTTAAAATTCAATTAAAATGCCGCCGCTAGAAAAGGCTCTTTATTTGTATCTTGGTATACATCCTTATCAAAATAAATTACTTCATATTCAAGACTGCTTCAATACCTTTATATAACTTTTTGAATTATTCAATTCGGATATTCCATTCGAAAGATATCACGAGTTTAAAAATGTAAGAATTAGAACACGCGGCCGTGACGCTTTTTCGTGAGCGAAATATCGTAAGACCCCCGTCTATATAGAAGTTTCACTTCAAAAAACTCAAAACTAGTTTGGAAATGTATAAATTGCACCACGAGAGATTTTTAATTACTTTATTTGGACCATTATATATTAGTAGGAAAATTTTATAATGACAAATTCTAAATCAATTGTATGTTGGTGTTGCCAACAGCGAAAACAACCCATAAATATGCAATCCTCACAGAAATACTCGTTTCAACGTTCGGACCGTGGATGTTGAGGCAATAACCCCCTCTCACAAAGCAGTATTATAACTCTTAACAGACTCTTTGACCAGAGGTCTGGTGCGAACCTGAGGCAACGGACCAATATGGCAATACAAGGGCTTGCATCGAGGTGTCGCGGTGAACTGTCAAGTCACATAACTTAGCCTCTCAGAAAGACTAAGGGCGCGTTACCACTATGTCGTGACAACAGATAATCGTGTAGTTTTAAGTGTCGTGGCTTATATGTTTAAATGAATGTGTTCACATATAGAACGACACGACTTACAGTTGTCTACGACATTTTTTGCAGTGATGACAGAATGTCACATGACAGTGGGAACGGCTAACACAACGGTCGTAAAACGATTAAAGATCGTTACGACTAAATTGTGACGGAAAATCTATCGTAGCCACGTCGTCGCGATCCAATGGGAACAGCTAGATACGATAGTCGTTAAACGATAAAAAAATTTGACGACAAACAATCGTTGTAATGGGAACAGCTAGAGACGAGACGACAGTCGTCCAACGATAAATTAATCGTTACGACATAGTGGGAACGCGCCCTTAGAAGGACACTGGTAGGTTAAGAGTTAAGTGGGTAGTTTAGTAGGTTTCTGTTTCTTATGGAAATATAAGTAGAATACAACGTAATCAATGTTTATTAAGTTTAATGAAGGTTAAGTTTTCTTCATGGTATGAGTTTATAATATCATAAAATAACTAATTTTTATATTTGTACTTAGCTGATACCCGCCCGTTTCAAGTGCCTTAAAATCCTTCTTCTTCTTAGCTGACGTCTACTTGGCGAAAGGAAGGTCCATGCCAAATTTCAAGTCAATAGGTATTATGTAGTTCCTGAGATATTGTGATGAGTCACTATGTACTTGGATTTCAACTATATATATAAATGATATTATGCTGTGAATATAATTATGTGAATACCCTTTGGTGTTTAATTACATTTTGTAAGCAAATTATTTTATACAATAGCTTGTAAGTTGATATCTAACAAGCGTGCTACATCATCAACTTGTTCAATAAACTTGCATTGTTAATATAAAAACATTTCAAAAATAACTAAGAATGTTAAAAGCTTGTTACAATAATAAATTGATCTTTTGACAAATGCAGGTTAAAAAATAAAGTTACAACTTAGGTTCCGACAAAAACAAATTCCACTCCTAATCTGTAAAAACACATTTTATTACCTGTCGGCATTTGAACGAATTGTAATCCTTTCATGGTCGTCTCCTTTTATTAACTTATTTTTTGGCATATGTTTCTAGTTATTTTGAAGATCAGCCTATTGTTCTATTGTACTCGCCCAAGGCCGCTTGCAGGCTGCATAATTAGCCAGGTGTTACGGATTATAAATACAAGCTAATTGTACAAAATTATGTCGACGGGCATATTTGCAGTATAAAACGATGGCCTGATTGAGAGAGGAGGCAGTTGAGCGACAACGACGATCAAGGCGTCACGTGTGTACAATCGGGAATGTAATAGTGACGGACTTTGCGCATTTTATTTAATTACGACCTTCTGCATTTCGTTTGGATTCGTTGTGTTCGGTAATATTTGTACCTGTGTTATACGTGTTTGTACAGTTCTAATCAAATCTATAATAATTCCAACGGCATTTTAATTCGAGTCTCGCAACTCGTAACAATAATATTCAATCTTTAATTTGTATGTATAGTTAAATTTATAGAATTACACTGCGACGGCTAAAAAAACTTCATATACATAAAAGTTGATACCTACACCAGAACCAACAATTTCGACATTCCGTGGACACTAATTAAAAGATCTGATAGCATCTGATAGGCACGTACATATACAATATAGTACAAACACATCACATACAATTTCGTTGTGAGATCCCATTGTTCCAACAGCAATATTCGGATGCTATTGTCTCTTAATGAACAGAAGCGTTTGTAGCAGTATAAGGGTATGTTATGTGTGCTGTTGAATGTGTATTGCCTTTTATATAAGTTTGTATTTAGGTCTGGCAGTATCTAAGATCTTGATTGTTGGCAGCTAACTTCAAAATAATGTAATATTTTCAAAAAGTTTCGTTTTATATCTTAAAGATTTTGTTGATTAACCATATACAGTTGAGTACAAGCCTTTTGAATAAAATAAATTATACACTTATCTGCCAAGCAAATAGCAATGGACGCCGCATGGGTACTTTTAAATTTCAATATTTGCAAAGGTGTTCTGGAAGATATCGCTTCTAGCATTAAGTCCTTCTATTGTACATTCGCGGAATGAAAATGTTCGACGCCTTAAATTCAACTTTTGCTTACACGAGAAACAACACTGCCAACATTCCAATAAATGTTACGTTTATAAAATATTAGACACGTGATAAAGGAAACATGCAAGGTTGACAATGACAGACGCTAAGATTAACAATAAGAAACAAAGAGGATATAATCACTACGCTTAACAAAACTATTAAAACCAATAAAAAGGTATTACATGTCTAAACAATGCTCTTAGACAAGACAGAAAATCAAACAACTTTGATTTAAGTAATTTTAAACTTTATTGTCAAATAGTCAAACATAATTTGGTGAGTAAATCACCTAAATGCTGAGTCGGGAATATGTACGTACTTGCTTCGTACATATATCATCATATGTACATGATATGTAACTAACTAACTGCTGTGGCTCACCGATCCAAAATGAGTCTTGGCCTCCGAAACAAGAATAAGGTTTTTCCCGTGGGAGAGTTGTTAGCCCGTCGCACAACCCCGAAATGCTGGAGGACCACAACCTACTTCGGTCAGCGAGACCATCGATCTTAGCCAGTGGCGTAGCTAGGCTGTACCACCGACCATTCCCCTATCCGCCGTGAGGGCTAGCGCCGCGCATTGTACATGATATGTGCGATGAAAAATATCCATCTATTCATTTTTCCTGCCCTAATGTGTGAATATAATTGCCCAGTTAAAAATGTGATCTGTGAATACACTTTGCTTATAAACCAAGTGTAAAAGCAAAATCCAAATACTACGTATTTATAGGTGGCATAAGTCATATTTCTCTAAGTTTTGAAATACAAAACCACTCGTAGATTTTCGACCAACATTTTATTATAAATAATTTTTTGACACATAGAGTCAAACTTAATTTAAATTTAAAAAAAAAACATCAAAGTTTAAATTTTTGACCTATTGATTGAAATTCAAATAGAATATGGATCGTACGTCTAATAGTGTTTATCTACATCAAAACGCAAGAGATGAATTATGTATGGTGGCCTTCTAGTAAGCTTTAGGCTCAATTCACACTGGCGCAGAGTCGAAGCGACGCGACGCGTCATATTTTTCTGCCTAAAGCATATTCATCTTTATTGTTCTATTATTTACGCGTCATAGCTTGTGAACCCAAAATTTTCGTTTTATTTTTCTATTCTCAGCTTCTCATATAAATTCATATTCTTCCTCTTTAGCTTCTGATATTAGCGCAAGCATGATAAGCAATACTGTCGAGTGAGCACCAATGACGAATGTTCTCAAGTCTCTGAACTGGTTCCGGCGACGCGCCGTCGCGCACAGACGCGCGTCACTGCGCGAAGGCGCACGTCGCGTCGCTTCGACTCTGCGCCAGTGTGAGTTGAGCCTTAGGGTCATTTCCCAGAGTTACATTCTACTTGACAACTGCCATTCTTAGTACTTCTCTAGCTAATGCTGATTTTAGAAAAGAAAGAAAAATATTTTTATTTGGGACATGAACTAAGTTAATATAAATACAAGGACAATAAAAACAAAATAAGTAAATAAGTCCTAAATTGCACCCAGTCTCAGCATAATGCTAGCCACCAACAAGGACTAGCGCTGATCTTCCATCTGGGACCATAAAGTGAAGTCACGGTGGACAATACAACACAAATAACAACAACAATATATACAGTAAAATAAAGGTAAATGAATTGCAGATGAATTTTAGACGTATCAACCAAATGGACTCTATTTAGTTGAAACGCACAGAACTGAATGAAATAACACGATGCAACGGTATATGACATTGCATGATTTAAGTTTATGTTTACATGGATCACTGGTTAATTTTCTAAATTGAAAGACAGAAATGAAAATAGGCATGATGAGAATATGTATGTATCATACAATCAATATATTTGTTGTACTACTCGTGTACGATACAATTAGTGAGAACCAATACAACCTTTCCATTTAAAAGCAAGGCTACAACTGCAGGTGGCTTGGTAACAAAAACAAAACCAATTCAAATGCATTACATAACTAAGCATAACCTTCCTAATAAGTGCAAAGGAAATCCTTTTCTTTAATGTTACGACGCGACACACGAATAAAAAGTAAGGCATTATTCATATGAAATGTCAAGTCGAGGATGTTTGCATGGCGTACCAACAAAAGGAACGCACGTGAGCGGTTTTGCATTCTGGCTGGTCTTCATAATCTATCAGTTGAATCACAACCTTAGTTCATCACGACAAGGTGCATTTTCAGAAGCAAGAACAGCATAGGTCACAACCCCCGAAAAAAGAATGGCAGCCTTTTCAAATCAGAGTTCAAGCTATAGCTTTAGTTCGCGCGTCATAAATTCAACCTTATCTTTACGGGTTAAGGCACATAATTTAAAAATTCTTGTATAAATCAGGGTTCGCTTTTTGTGCGGTTTCATATTGTCTTGGATTTTGGAATACGGCATGTGGCGTTTGAGTAGTATAAGGAACGATAAGGTCAATATTAAATATTGCACAAAAGAGTTTCACATTAATAATTACTCATACGAAAGGCAAATGATCCGAAATCCATGTTTTTATCTATAATCTATACTATAGGTTACTAAACTATACTACATATACTAATATACTATAGACTAGGCATAGATAACGTGTAAAACGTTAGTGTTGTTACGGATAATAACGCAGACTATTGTGGACAGAATCACTTCCCTGACCACTTCCCCGGAACTCCCATATCCCCACGCCCCACTTACCGCAAATATGTAGCTCGCTCGATTAGCAGCTAAGCGTCTGTTTAAAAATATTACCTTATCGAGTGCGGTGCGAGCCACCGGCATGGTCAACGTACTCGGTCAAGTATACAAACAGTTTTTGAATCAAGTAATACACACAAGAGAATAAAAAGAAGACCAGAAATACCAGGAAGCATTCGGAAGACTCTACAGCCATTTGGACTCTCAGCGTGACTTTCGTACATCTTGTGAATACCAGTGTGTTTGATTAGTGCGACTCGTATTGATCGGTGAAACCGATACAATAACTGCTATCAGTTCAGTGCTCAGTGAAACATGCGGGTTCTAGGGCTAACTTGTGTTGATTGACCTTGAACGTGTCGTTTAGTACAGTGGTGCTGATCATACCTTACATTGCTGTTGTAAGCGCCTATAAATAAATACAGTCCACAGTTAAGGGATGTTTCGTTGTGTACACACCGTACACAGAGGACTTCTATCCTGTGTTGCCCTGGGAGACCTCCAGCGCTGTGAGCAATGTTGCCGCGGCGAAGTCCAGAGGGGTGTCTTTCGCCTTTAAGATCGCCGGATGAGGGAGCCAAAATGTTTCACACTCCCTATTCTGTCACCACAGGATAGCGATGGACGAGTCAGTCTCGGCTAGCGCCTGTCAGGGCCTAAGCGGATTCGACAATGGCCATACCCTGCAGTCCTGGCAATAGGCCAATAGAAAGAACACGAGGACTTTAAGTAGATAGGTACTCTAGTCAATGACATCCTCCACCAGGATAGGACTAGGTCGAAGCGTTTCACACGCTTTTACCATTATCCCCTCCGGTCACGAGTAAACAATTAAATTTTTTTACAATAAATTTTTACTGAACTGTTTATTTCCTTAAATGTAAATATTAGGAAATTATTTTATAACAATATAAAGGTACCTATGTAGTAGATATCTATTAGGCACGATCAAACTTATTTATGGGTGCAGTTTGCACTGCAATCAGGTCGATAAAGAGATCCTTATCAAACTTAATCACAGATAGATTAAGTAGCGAATAGCGATAAAATGCAATTAGTTCAAAAATCCAATTTATAATGAACTAGTTTTTCGCAGCAACGTATGAGCATAATATTCATCTTTATATAATTCTTCTATTCGTGTGTATGTAACTGAAGTACTCCTAAACGGTTGAACCGATTTTGAAGAATTTTTTTGTGTGTGTTCAAGTAGATTCGAGAATGGTTTATATTCACAATTGGACCCGGTAAGTCGCACTGGAATTGGGTTCCAGGATGTTGACCAACATTTTTGTATTTATTAATCCCTTGGTAGTTGCACTCAATATGTGGCGCTGCAATCAAGACCCAGATTTTCTTTTTTAGAGCAGGACATCGCCTGTCGGTCCCGCTAATACTTATATAATCTTGTTTGAAATAGCACATCACCAATCAGGCCAATAAATTATTTCTTTCTAAATGTTTCTCTATTTATTATTTCATAAATTCACTAGTGCCGGCAGGCGTTGTCCTGCTTTGAAAAACTAAAAATCTAGGCAGCGGCACCTACCGGGTCCAATTGTGAACCTAAACCATTTGAACGCACACAAAAAAAACATCAAAATCGATCCAACCGTTAAGGAGTTCAGTAACATAGAAACATTTTTATGTGTGTATGTCACTGAACTTCTAACGTAACGTAACAATAAAATTCACGACTGTTGAACTTTTACAAATAGTTGAGAGATTAATGAAAACGAACGGATATCCATTTCGTAATTTATACCCTTATTCCTACCGGAAACCGGTCAACACCGGCACATGTACAAATCGCTTATCTAATCATAGCGAAACGTTTGCACTTCGGCATGAAGCAGGAACTTTTATATCGGTTAAACCTATAAGAATGATCCTAATCTATATAAGCGATATTCGCGTTGCAAATTAAATAATATCTCAAATACACACCGTTTAGTTATGATAGTAAGGTTGATATTTCAATTGGTGTATTTTAAATCAGTGTTACCAGCTCTACGTTATTACTATTTAACAGATTTTAAATACTACAAAGATTTTATTACTGGTGCCAACTGTTAAAAAGGCCTTAACTTCGTCGCTATTGATTTTGGTCTAGTTTTATGCACTCAAATCTATTTTGGTTTAAAATGTTAGATACTTAAATAGGGAGCTGGAGAGTCAAATCAATGGAAACTATTTTAATCACCTTACAAAATAGGTCGAATCTTCATATTATATTTTGTACTAGCTGTGGCCGCGATTTCGTCCTAGTGATTTTTTTTGGCGGAACCCTAGCCTAAGTTACTTCTTATAGCATCAACCAGTGAAAGTCCCGGGGAAATCTGTCAAGCCGTTTCAAAGATTAGCAGGAACATCCACACAAATGGACAGACAAAAAAAAATACAAATTATTCTTTGACATAAGTATCGTATATACTTTCATATGCATTTAGTAAAAAGCTGTTATTTTAATATTACAAACAGCACAAACTTATCACAAGTTTGTACAAGTAATAAGAAATAGGTAGTGCTTTAATTACTATTTAAACAGTAAACAAAACTATTCCTATCCTGGTTTTGTAAAAATACGACAATAAAATGTTATTTATTATAACGCCTCTTCTTTTATGGCTACATAATGTTAAAATTATGCTATTTAAACAATTCATATACGATGTACCTACACGATTCTAATACAGTGATTTCCGCAAAGACCTTTTGAAGAAGAAAAAATGTAGATTTATAACGTTTTTAAATTTTAAAGTTTCGATGATTTTCTTACGATCTCACCCGCGTGGTGATGAAAAATCCTTATATTTTGGATAATTTACATGTTTATAAATTATAGCCTAACGTTTGCACTTCACTTGTAGCCTATTTGTTACTCTGATGTGTAAGCTGCATGATTGTAATATCATCAAAATCCATTCATTAGTTTTTGCGTGAAAGAGTAACAAACATACATACATTCTTACAAACTTTTGCGCTAAAAATATTAATATTATAGTAGGATCTTACCCATAGAAGGTGACTTAGGCTCAAAACAATATAACTAAGTTTTCCCTTATTGTGTTAGTTTAATTTGTCACAGTGATAATATTCCGAGCTACAGATTTATTGTACGACGGAGCTGGCAACACTAGACTGCCGTAGGCTTCGTAGGCGTGCGCCGTTGGATGCGGATTGTAGACAGATAAAAGAACGTCCGAGATAACACGGGTCATTGAACCATCGGGTGGTTCCTTCCCCTTGCTATGGCGATTTCGTTTATCGAAAGGCGCCTTTATGCTCATCGATAAAGAATCTTTTGGGACCAATAGAAAATGTGCCTGGAATGCTTATAAATGTGCGATTGCAGGTATTTGTCGTTTTAGCGTCGGTGAGGCGTAGATATCTATTTATTGAGGTTAGATAGCGACAATGAAATACCACGTCTGATGATTTGTCGCTACCATTGAGTATAAGAGTACTATTGAAAAATTGTGTCTGCGTGTGCGTGTGTGTGTGTGTTTCGTTCACACGCAGTAGAAGTGAAAAAATGTGTGACAAGGGGTGGGAGGAATTCTAAATTGCGTTACGTCACATTTTATTTATTATATTGTTATAACATATTTAAGCTTTAAGACACGAAATTTGAAGTATTAACGAAAATCTTCAAAATATTTCTAACTCTATCTGTATGATGTTGTTGCTCGTGTTTAAATTATTAAATTTAAACTATTTATGCTAGCTCTACCTCATTCTCTCGAAGGCGTAGTCCTATAGATTTATTCTCAGGCCTACCCAATTAATTTCATAAAAATCGGTCAATCAGTTTCGGAGGAGTTTGGTTACAAACACTGTGACACGAGTTTTATATATATAGAAGAAAGATAGATAAGGAATTTTATGTGTGCCAAACTGCTAAATCTTTAATTTTTTTAATGAAATGAAAAAATAAAAATAGCTCCAACTATTAGGGCCGCTTGCATAAGGTTGCTTACATTTATTTAAGAAACACAAAACATATTTAACACCCTTAAATACAATTAGCGTCTTGCACAACGCAAAATTTCCCGCTAAATATGTTTAAAGAACTGTCAATACGTTTCGTCTAAAACGTATTTAGGGAGTTTAATATGATTAACTAATTTTTAACCGACTTCGAAAAAAGGAGGAGGTTCTCAATTCGTCGGGACCTTTTTTTTTTTGCTTTTTTTATGTATGTTCGCCGATTACTCCGTCATTTATGATCCGATTTACGTGATTCTTTTTTTGTTCGACGCGGAATAGCTTCCAATTGGTCCTCTAAAAATTTTACATAGTTTGGCCCAGTAGTTTTCATTTTACGAACATTTTTTTGTTCCCGGTTCTTGGGACCTATATTTTTTAAGAAGCGCGGCACCATTCGTAGGTCCACCCATACATAGCTAGACACTAAAAAGTAAAAAATAAAAAATAAAAACTTCGTTTAAAAAAACCGACTTCAAAAACTAAAATGTATAAAATAACTTATTTCTAAAGCTATTATTATTAATATATATTATCTAAAACATCTTGAAGTCGGTGCAAAGCAAAACATAAAATTACTATATTTTGAAAATTACTAAGCACCGTTTTTTTTATTTAAAGACGATCGTTATGCAAGCGGCTCTTATGTAATTCAGCTTGCAATATATGACCTAACGAAACAAAAATAACAAAAATAAAAGTTTGTAAAAATTATAAATTTTAAAAAGAATACAAACAAATTCAGTGTTATTCAGCCTTGATACCGCAGAAAATAAGCACAGCCTTTTATGTTAATTTGTTTTAATAAAAATATTTTCCATTGTCCAGGATATCTTATTGCTTTTACTCTTGTTTGAGTTGCTTTAAACTTCTTTTGAGCGACGCCTTTATTAGTATTGAGGTTGAATCTTTGGACTGGTTTATGTTTATTAAAAAGTTTTCTCTTTTACTTTTCTTTGTACAAGCAAGGCTTTTGTGAGTACAGTTAGCAACTTAAGGTTATTATAAATATTTCATGCAAACTTATTAATTATTACGGCATAAAATGATTATGTAGTAAACAGTTTAACTGGGAAAGTATGGGAAAATCCAAAACCATACGACATATAAGAATATTACATTATAAGCCGTTAGCATTCTTAAAAAAAATTATTTCCGATGTATAGCTCGAGTACAGCCGCAGGCAGACGGCCCTGCTGATGGAAAGCGGTTACCGTCGCCTTTGAACGTTTGCAACACCAGAGATATTTTATGACACCATTTTTAAAGAACCCCACCAAAAGGTGGGGACACAATGGCTGAGTGCTCATTCCAAATCCACCTGGTGCACAAGAAACGTTCTAGAGAATCGTTGCGTACAAGAGCGAAGCGGCTCTAGCAAGTGGGGATGAACACCCAGCCGATGGCGTGCGGTGCGGTGGTAAAAGGAAGACGAAGATACCAATCTGAACAGTTCCTCGGAACACTCCCCATTGTACAGTCAAATATGATGATATGAGTAATGTAATAATAAATGTTTATTTAATGTGTTAGTTGTAATAAAAACATATTTCAAATATGGCAACAACTGAGAAGCGGAAGAACAACGCTGGTCTTAATTGGCCAGCATATGCTGAGACTGGGTCCTATTTTAGGATTTTTCTCTTTCTATTGTTTTACTGTTTTATAATACTGTGTATTGTTTTGTCCTGAATAAAATATAGATAAATATCTTTCTTTGTTTCAAATAGGAGAGTGAATATAAGCCCGCGCAGAAGGTTTGCCGATGACTATTTACTATTATTGTATAATATATGCTTATGTAAAATATATAAAGTAATAAATTTATCGCAACAACTACTTATGTAACCTTTTTGTCAACCCTACTGACCATCGACGCGTGACATCATGAGGCTTTCGGCAAACCTTCTGCGCGCGGGTAGTAGAGCAAATCACACTTGGTAGCAAAAGTAAAACCATATTATCTTCTGGTATACAAAGATGCCTTGTAGGAAACTTCTGAACACATTAAACAATTATGTAGGGTTGAGGAATGGTTAATCAACAGGAAACGTTTGAAAAATCTTGGTTTTATTCAAGACACTTTCATACTCTTCGCATTATTATTATCCGTATTCTTATTTATTATTTCCACCTGACATGAACATTATTTTGCCGTAGATACTCAATATAAAGGCACGTACAAAAGTGGCCATAATAAATAATTAAAAATATAAACTAAACAGAATCATAGATATATTTGTATAGAGGCGCTTGTGTTATGAAAGGATAGGCATCTACTTGATACTTGTTACGACCCGTACGTGTATAATTTACTGCTGCATTATTAAACAAGGTCAAAACTTTGAGTAATCTGCGTACGTGATAAAATCTGTCAATACAGCAAAAAAAGATATTGGCATCGGAGATGCATATGCATTTCACGAACATGTTTAGGATATAGGTTTTAAATATTATCAGGTAGCTAGCCATTAAGATTCTTGTATAAAGAAAGAAAGATTCAAAGAGATATTTCCAATTGCGACTCACATAATACAAACTGATAAGAAAATAACAAAAAAAGAAAGCCGTAATTTATGAAATGAAGTTGGCACTCAGTGTTTTGCTGTGCCGAAACAATGTTCCGACACAGCACTAGTTTTGAGTGCCCACCTCCAAAATCTCATATGTCCTAAGACCCCAAGTGTGTGGTTAATTTTGAACTATTACATTAATAAAAATATACATATAAGAATTATATAAAAATATACCCTAATAAAACAAAAAAAAAATTAAAGTACCTATAACTAACTGTTTGTGAATTTATTCTGGAAACTGTAAACAACTATAAGATATCTTAAGTATTACTTGAACAGTCAAACCATGGATACAAAACTAATTACAAATTTAATTAATTAATTAATAATAAATAGAAGATCGTCAAATAAACTATAAAAGTCGTCAGATGTATATATAATATATATCTATAATAATATAAATAAGAGTCCATAAACGTCCCACTGCTGGGCTCGGGCCTAATAGTATAGAGGAACGGACAGTATACCCGCCACGCTTGTCCATGGCGGCTTGGCAAGTTTGACACATCACTTATATCGATGTGCAGGTTCCATCACGATTTGTTCCTTCACCGTTGTTAGCACGTGGTATTTGTAACAATATGCACATTAGGCCATAAAACTGCCTAAGTAGTGCATGCGTTCCGGCCAGGATTATAATCCGCGCCTTTTGAATTTGGGACGCGTGTGCTATTACGCTACCACGAACTGCAATAAACAATTAAAAAAATAAAATATAGCTATAGTGTAAGTTAAATTAAGAACAATTAACCAATCAAATATATCGAGAGTACAAACTCTCGTCGTCTTACGTATTATGTACTCCCCTCCAGCGTTCAAGCCTAGTACCCGCGGCGATAGAACCATTGCTTCCGCTCAGTGGTGGTATACCTACTCCATACATACTTCAACCCCTCAATACTCAACTTTTTTTAATCTGCTTTTATTTATTTATTAATCACTTCATACAAGCATATAAGTTCAGAGTATGTTTCATCGCACTTCAGACGTACGAGCATGTACAGGTGATGTGTGTAACATAAAAAAAACTCAAATAGACCCACACGAGCGTGTAATTTTACAACCGTCTAAATACCTTCCATGTACACTGTCACCGTGTCTCACCGATGCTTATTGAACTGTAGAATATGTTGATTAGGGCATAACCAGTTCTGTGAAACTTGGAATGCCTCTGCTGACACCTCCACGAAGACATGACAATGCTTATTAAAAACTTATTTTTTGTTTGTTAAAATGTGTGAACTAAGAAACTGAATAACATTATTTTGTATTTGTTTGTGATTCATTTTTTAAGAAACAACGATTATATTATCCTAAAAATATTCAATTCTATAGTAGACATGACTAGGGTTGCAAGTTCGTCCACCCCATATTAAATTAAGCTGTCTTAAATTAAATTGATAAATCGAACCGGAAGATGTAACTTCATAACACATTTTGGAGAGTATCACGTACCTACTATTTTAATGTTCGATATTTTGTTTTTTATAGTATTCCCAGCATAGTCCAATACAGGAATATAAGGTGTTTTGCCAGGGTATAAAAACATTTTGAGTGCTGGAAATTATTATCCTTTAAAAAACGCGATTAGTAAGGACAGCAAGAAGTCGGCAGTATTTCTATTTTCGGATACACTATGTGATTTACTACATACTTACAATACTATATCTTCTAATTTATCATTATTAAACAGCTGTAGCAACGTGTAAACACAAAACTAGAAATAAAACATAATTAGTAACTAAGCACAGAAAATGTATTTATTGTATGTAAATAAGATAACATTGTAACAGATATAAAGAAACTCTTAAACTCTTTTTAGGGTTAAGCTCGCCTTTGTACATCACCATTATTTTGTAGTTTTACTTGTAACTATTTTATGTACAATAAAGAATAAAGAAAGATTTTCAATAAGAAGAGAAATCAAATAAAGATAAAAGGCAAAGTATAAAATCTGCCTTGAAACAACAAGGGGGCAGCTTATTTAAAAAAAAAAAAAAAAACTTACAAAAGTCTTTGGGCTGTTAGCCTTATATATCTGAACGGTTAACTCTAATGTCAGTTTAGGAATAAAAGGGTAAAACCTCAGCAATGAGAAAATGATGGACTAATATAATTCCTCATGCCTTCACACGTGGCTCAACCGTTGAATGGAGCACGTGGCATCGGGCGCGGCCGCTCGATACAGCGGAGGCTGCGCGTAAAGCTCTCGCCCGGAATCAGACGGAAACCAGTGTATGGAGACCTCCCTTCCCCCAGCTATGAGAAAAAACGATCCTACAAACTATTGTAAACTAGGTTCTACATTTGAAAAAAAATGAACATTAGCACTAGACTTATTGAACTACACAGGCTTGTTATTCATATCTGGAGGGTTATAATTATCTACATTTGATTTCCGGTGTACTAATGAACCAGTAACAAAAATTAAAAAAAAAACACTAAGTAACTTAGTTAAATAAGAAATATATATCGCATAAATCTTATGAAAATACAGGTATTCATTGAAATTAGGTTAAACTTTGGAACTCAGGATAAAAAAATATCTAGCAAAAAAGAAACCGACGTCAAGAGCAACTAAAAAGCAAAAGAATTATAATTTTCTACACCATCTTGAAGTCGGTGCAAAGTAAAACATAAAAATTCCTATATTTTGCAATTTATTGCTGATTTTGATGTTTTAATTAGCACCGACTTCAAGGTGTAGACATTTTTAATGTTTAGCGTAATATCTTTATTTTTAACTTTTAAATTACGTATATGCTATCCAATTACAATGAAATTTATATGAAACTATTTTTGAAGATGTGCTGAATCCAACTCATAAAAAATAATCAAAATGAGATCCGAATGTTGAACTGGTAAATTGAGAACCTCATCATTTTTTGAAATCGGTTGGAAAGGAGTAACATTTGCCGTACCTGTGATTCTTATTGATTTGTCTTGGTAAACTTTTAATCATATATTGTTACGAATTGCAGGACTCGAATTAAAATTTCGCTAGAATTACTATAGAGTTTTATTAGAACTATACAGACACGTATAATACAGGTACAAATATAACTGAACACAACCAGTTCAAACGTAATGCACGATTCAATAACACGCGCAAAGTCCGTCACTAAATAGATTACCGAAGGTACACAGGTCTTGCTCCGCTTGTGGTTATCGCTCGACTGTCTCCTCTCTCATTTGGGGCATTGCTTTATACTGCACAGATGTCTGCCCAACCGCGTGGATCGAATTTATTAGAATCACACCTGGCTAATTAGTACCATAAAAAATTACAATACACAATGGGCTGTTTTTCTAATCTCAAATTTGAAACACAAAGTGAACAAAAGAGGTCCAAATGTAGAAAAGGTAATAAAATGTGTTTCTACAGGGCTGCGGGTGTAAATTTGCCTTCGTCGGCACCTAGATCGTAACAATATTTTTGTGCATATATTCAAATTAAAATTGTACCCTAAACTTGTTATCCTAATAACGCACTATAACTGTAGATTGATATCATAGTTTACATTTTCTAAGTTGAGAACTCACATACCGTTGCGTGAAGGAAACACCACATTTATGTACCAAAGTGAGCAATGATTTATTACCGGCATCGTGTAGACTGTAGACCGTACTTTACAGTTTCCATTCTAAAAAGAGCCATTCACTCGCAATAATATAGGGTCGTGGTGGCTCTCCCTAAAATGGGAAGTGATATAAGGATTCCAGCACCCAGTTTGACGTTCATACAACCCGCGTTCAAAACGACAATATTATGAGATATGCGATAAGCACTTTCCAACTTATTCAGAGTGATCTTTGATAGAACGATTTTGCTTTGACTGTGTATTTTTAGGGTTTCGTAGCTAATTTAACAAAAACGGACGCCTAATACATTAGCCACGTCTATTAATTTCTCTATATGTGTCTTAGTTTCTCAGAAACTACTTGGTCTATCTATCTATATGTAAAAATCGAAAATAAGATGTAAAATAGTGTAATATAAAATTAGGTTTATTAATTTTAAATTTAAATTGCCACAGAAAAGTTACGTTGAACGCTGTACTTTATTTCACCTTTTACCTCTTAAAACTAGAAAAAAGATTGCTTATTTACGTTTCTTAGTTAAAATTGTGCAATCCAAAACTGATTGTGTAAATCTCATTGAGAAACTACATTTGTATGTTCCTCCTACTAATGTTCGCCCTAGCAAATTATTACACACACCATTGACACGCACAGCTTACCGACGTAATTCCTTCTGTATCAGAACAGCAAACGAATTTAATAAGTTAAGTAAGTTGGAAGATGTAGATTTAGACTTATTTACTAATAGTGTAGCATTGTTTAGACTTTAGCGCAAAGTTGGTCAAATTCTATTCAAACTCGGATTTATCAGTTTAAGTACCTATTATATCTATGGACATTTTTATTATTGTTTCTTTGTATAATTTTCTTTTTTTCTCTTTTTAGTTTTGCTGTTACCTGTGGAGGTTTATTAATAGCTTCTCTAAATCTATCTTATTTTTAGTTATTATTAATGATAGCTGTTAGCCCCCCAAATAAAATAAAATAAATAAAAATAAATTAATACATTTCTTTAGTAATTAATTTACTGATAATCAGAAATCTATAATATTGTAAAATTCTAAACTTGCCGGATCTGCACGTTTAAGCTATTAAAAAAAACTGCAATAGCTATATATTCGATTGAGAACACGATGCAATTTTATTTAGAATTCTTATCTGCTTGTTCTTTTTACAAGCTTTCTATTAACTTGCAATGGATGTATGTAAGTCCAGGTGGAATCTTGAATCTTTCTTGGAAAGCCAGATTGAAGAAGATGAATTCTAATGTGATTTTTTACGGATCAATAGCGAATTTAATGTTATAAAATGTGTAATATTTTTTATCCTGGGATAAAAATTTCCGTCAATTTTCCCGGGAACGGTTTGAAGTTGTTCGGCAGCATAAGAATTAGCTTATTCTGAGACCGTTTCCACTAAAACGATATCTGACATTCTTCTTTCGCAATTCCGCAGGAATCTCAAATCACGCGTAGACGAATTCGCGGGCACCTCCTAGTATAAATTACAAGTCATAGCCGTTGTTTATAGGTTAACGGGTGACAGTTATGTCACCCGGCAGTAAGAGAATAACGACGCACCGACGTATCCCCCCAGCGGGCCGTTTCCTTTTGCGAGGCGACCTGAAAATAAGAGCGCGGGACAAACGGCATGCCCATTGTGTCGGTATTAAACATGCACGCCTATTTCCACCATTTTATAACGTGGCGTTGGAGGGTTTTCAGCGGGGAAATTGAGGACGCCTTCGAATGGTACGGTCAGTGTTTTGTACTTAAAGTTACTTTTATATTACGGTAAATTTTGACTGATATATTTATAACGAGAAATCTAATAAAAATGCATAGTATTCCAGCTGTTTTTATTTAATAGCTTCAATGTAGACACGGCATGTTTAGAATTATATTTCTTCTATTCATTTTTTTCACGTTACGGTATAATTATATATGTTACGGCTAATACCCGAAGTGCGGCTACACCTAGTTCTAGCCGGCTAAAACTAGGTGTAGCCGCACTTCGGTGTTTAAACCTAGGTGTAACAGATTTGTTCACGGCGAATATTAGGTGTAGCCGATTTCATTTGGTTATAACTGGGTATAGCCTACTTTACGCTAGCTACAACTAGATGTAGCCAATCCTACGTGGTTAAAACTAGGTTCTATTCTTCGCATTGGTTCAACTTACAATAAAACAAGCTACAATCAAGAAGCGTTATTAATTATTTGAAAAAGTAAACATAATAGAAATTTTTACAAGCACAAGATAAACTTTATGTAACTCTAAAATGGCATTTAGAGTTACATAATATACCGGCAGCTTTGCAGAGACACTTTTTATTACCACACTTAGTTTTGCAGTGATATCTTTTATATTCTTGTCCTCCTGATGTCGATTGAGCATCGGTTAATAGCGGGTAGGACAGGGCGAGGTAACCCCGCCAGCCCCTTGGCGACGCACGTGTTACTTTACATCTAGTTTTAACCACGTAGAATTGGCTACTATTGCTCTAGTTGTACCCAGCATAAAGAAGGCTATACCTAGTTTTAACCAAATGAAATCGGCTACACCTGATATTAGCCGTGAATAAATCTGTTACACCTAGGTTTAAACACCGATGTGCGGCTACACCTAGTTTTAGCCGGCTAGAACTAGGTGTAGCCGCACTTCGGGTATTAGCCGTAACATATAGACAAAAAAATAAATAAGTTTCTAAGAGTTTCAGTTCAATATTTGAATTTTAAAATTTCACTCATCCTTTTTTTAATTTACCAGTGCATTAATTTAGATATCTTCTAGCGACCTTTTAATATTGTTACAACTCAGGCCCCGACAAAAACAAAATCCACCTGCATATCTGAAACAAAGCACATTTATTACCCGTCGGCATTTGAACTAATAACATTGAAACTATTGTAATTCGTTTATGATCGTCTTCTTTTGTTTACTTATTAGCATACGGCCTGTTGTTGTATTGTAATCATTAGCCAGGTGTTACGGATTTTATGTACAAGCTGATTCAAGGAAATTCGGTCCACGTTGCCGAGCGGACATATTACATTTGTGCAGTATAAAACCAGGCCCCGATGCAGGAAGGAACAGGCGAGCGAGAACCACGATCGAAGCGAGACGTGTTTACTACAATCGGTAATCTATTAGTAACGAACTTTGCGCGTTTGATTGAATTACGACCTTCTGCATTACGTTTGGATTCGTTATTTTCGGTTATATTTGTACCTGTGTTATACGTGTTTGTATAGTTCTAATAAACTCTATAATAATTCCAACGGCATTTGAATTCGAGTCCTGCAACTGGTAAAAATATTCACATTAATATTCCATATATATTTTTTCTTTTATTTAGTCACTAGAGTTTACCCCGCGGCTGCGCCGCGGGTTAACCTCTATCGGTCCAGTAGTTTTTCCGTAAAAGCATAACAAACAAACAGACAAATATCATGTTATCCCTTAAACTATCCCATTTTTCGGGATAAAAAGTATCCTATGTTCATTCTCGGTATCGAAAATATATATATACTGAGTTTCAGCCAAATCGGTCCAGTAGTTTTTACGTGAAAACGGAACAGACAGACAGACAAAGTTACTTTCGCATTTATAATATTAATAGGGATATAACCGATAAAAAAACACCACGAGATGAATTAAAAATCAAACACCAATACAAACAATTTTTTTAATTTACTAAATCGATTGTAATGCATTAGTACATTAAAAAAAAATTATAAGCGAACTTTTAAAATTCAAGTTTTGAAGAAGTATGAGTCTGCCGGCACTGACTCTACCAGTTACATTGCTGTCATATACTTGCTTTGTGGTTCTGCTTTCATTTATTCTCTCTACGAGCCCAAACCACCTTAACATTCCGTTTTCAACTCTTGTCATTACACCTTCTTTCAATCCACAAAGCCCCTATCACTCTGTTTCTTATCATATCACTTACATTAACCTCACATATACTTCTCAAAGCTCTCATTTCAACTGCATTTATTCTACTTTCATGCTTCTTCTGCCATACCCATCTTTCAATGCCATACATTAGCGTTGGTACTAATACCCCTTTCATGGACAGCCAGACGTGCCTTTACAGACACTTTCCGGCTGTCCAAAAAGAGTTCAGTGCTCCATTCACCTTATTACCTGCCATTTCTCTCCTTTCAGTATCACTTTCATGCTTTCCGTCTCTGGTAAACATGCACCCTAGGTAAACAAACTCTTTAACTTGCACTTGTCTTTCATTTCCTATCTGTACGTTACACATTGTCATCCTTTCGTCTCTTTCAAACACCATAACTTTCGTCTTCACTACATTAATTTTCATACCCTTATTCTTAAAAGATTCGTTCATAATTGTTACCATCTCCTGTAACTCGCTTCCGACTTTTTCTCTAGTTCATCTCTCACCTATCCAAGTACAAACCATATCATGATATCATTACACATTTCAGAATTGTAAGCATCGTACAGAAAACATCAGGACCACAGCGTCGGTGTGTCTAGCCGCCGGGGAAGTATCGACCTATCGACATCGGAAATACAACTGGAATATATCCGATTGGTAGGTGGGACGCTGGCACGGAACCCGCCGCTGCCAAGTGGAGCAGCCGCTTAATGAGTCAATGTCGCGTACTATCGGATTAATCTCGAGCATATAGTCTCCATCGTAGGAAAATGATATAACTAGCACTTTTTGCGGAATACAATTTATTTCATTTCCTTAAGGCTGAAATTGTTACCTATCGTCTGGTCTATTTAATCTTTATAAATCTTGGATATTATAATATCAGCCGACTGCTGAGCTCGGACCTCTCATTATATAGTCTAAGCAACGAAGACACGAAAAGGCCGAATAGGGGAAATAATTCGTGTGGAAGCGAATTTTGGCACAGGCGTGGAGAAAGGTGTCCTGAACAGCATACTAAAAGTACTGATGGGTAGGGGTGGAGCAAAGGGGGGGCATGGTCCCTTTTTTCAGTTTTTTGCGAATAACTCAAAAACTACAATCTACAGCAAAAAGTATTACTATAGTATTACTGTTATTTTTTTTTCCAATTTTTGATACTGTCGCAATGGATCTGTAATTCAAATATCTCCTCCACTCCACGGCTAAAAAACTAACTACATACTAAATGTAAGGTATATTAGTGCGTGAAACGAGTATGGGTATGATTAAATTTAAACATTAAGAAAAGTGATTAAGTATATAAACAGACGAACAGATGTGATTATATATATCGAAGGCTTCATAACATAAGGGGCATATAGGAAAAAAAAATCTTGTTGTTACAATTTAGTACAATTTAGAAAGTCTTACCAGTATGCAAGTGTAGCTAAATAGACGGTATCCCAAATTTCAACCTTATATAATCAACTAGTTTTGTTTTATTCACAATTTTGTCTCTTGTGTAAAACTGCACTTTTGTCTATAAATAATCGGCAGATAAACACACATATTGTATATCCCCAAATTAACCAAGTTACACTTGTGTTATGGATGATATACAACGGACTACTCTGGGGCCGATCCCAAACACCCAGACCATAGTAAATAACGGAGAAAATACGTTTCAGAAATAGACTATACCAGGAATCGAACTCGGAGCCTCTGTGTTGCACAGAAGCCGTCGGTCGGTCGTCTGTACGCCCATTTGTTTTGAAGCCGTCGAATATAATAAATCTGTTTTTATCATAATAGGCTTAAAAATAAATAACCAAAAAAACGATATATTATTAGGTATACTAACCAGCCTTACATGTATCACTGAACTATTACACAACCTGTATATTATGTAGAACAATGCAATTTACCTCATTAATCTCACGACCATTCTAGACATTTGAAATTTAAAACGAGTCTGTTATAACAGTTAAACTGTCTCACAGCTGTAACCTTGTATATTGTTGCAGTCATATCTAAAAGAAAAACAAACACGGCGAAGCGGCCTTGATTAATTGCTGGTATTGAATCGATTTCGCGAATATCTTGTTTGTTCGCCACTTCTTGTAAACAAGAATATTATTAGTTTCAATATATTGTGAATTTAGTAGAATACGAATTTTCGACACGATCGGAATGAATCGTACTTCGAATATCTTCGCAAAGCAAAGTTACTTTTTTTATTTTTAGCGCTTATAACCCTTTTCATGTGTTAAGAAAGGGAATAAATACTAATTATCTAAATCACTACTACTCACATGCAAATAAAAATTACCTATCATCCATCACATAATATATATTATCCTTGCAGGATCGAAGAAAGAATACCATCCCCTGCGGCCGCGCGACCTGTCGTAAGAGGCGACAAAAAGACCCACAGCCAGGTGGTAGGGCATTTACTCGACTGTATGGCTACTACCTCTGGTCTAAAGTTTGTCGCCATAACAACCTTGAGTTGTGTTCCGGCATTAGTGACCAGGTTCCAGTCTCCCTTAAGAGAGCAGTTGCAAATGTCCAAAGGCGATGGTAAGCGCTTTCCATCGAGTGAGTCGCCTGCCTGTCTGCTGCAATAAAAAAAATAAAAAGTCTACACCGTATTAATCTAAATATATTATTGTTACAACTCAGGTCCCGACAAAAACAAAATCCACCTGCATATCTGAAACAAAGCACATTTATTACCCGTCAGCATTTGAACTAATAACATTGAAATTATTTTATGAACGTCTACTTTTGTTTACGTATTGGCATACGGCCTATTGTTCTATTGTAATCATTAGCCAGGTGTTACGGATTTTAAAATAAAAGCTGATTCTAGGAAATTCGGTCCATGTTGCCGGGCAGACATATTGCATTAGTGCAGAATAAAACAAAGGCTCGATTGAAGGAGGCGGCGGCCGAGCAAGAACCACGAGCGAAACGAGACGTGTGTACTACAATCAGGAATTTAATAAGTGACGGACTTTGCGAGTTTGATTGAATTACGACCTTCTGCATTACGTTTGGACTTGTTGTGTTCGGTTATATTTATACCTGTGTTTGTATAGTTCTAATAAAGTCTATAGTAATTCTAACGGAATTTTAATTCGAGTCTCGCACTCGTAACAATACAGACACGCATAATGACATTAAGTTTGCATTTCTGCCAATTGCCAACAGATAACTAAACGTCCCACAAAGTAAAGCAGAATTTAACAAGACGTGTTGCCGTAATACATTAAAATGTTTCAGCGTAACATGAAGCTGTAAATCATGCAGATAAAGCAACAGACAACCGTCCATCAATCACATACAAGCGTATATGTGTAGACATGACCTCATATACTGTATCTTATTCACTTGAACACAATGGGCCGTTGAAGGTAATGCCAGATCGTTTCGGATCAACTATAAAGTGTTGAATCGCCTTATTTCAACAGAGTTATGTCTAAGGCTAGTGTGCACCAACTTTTAACCGATGGTTAAAATAAAATAATCGCCAAAAATGTATGGAAAAACAGTGATTATTTTTGGTTAACCTGGTTAAATTTCGGTGCACACCAGCCTAAGAATGCTTTAATAAATCGCACGCGATTTTACAAAGAGTATTAATTATTGCTAATGGCCGGATCTTGTGTTTTACTATTTAAAGACTTTCCTTCTCATTGATAGAAATTTCACGTTGCTTACGTCAAATTTTAACTGATAGTAAAACAAATGAATCATTAGTAAGATGTTTAAAAAACATAACTGATAAGGTATCTTAATCTATACATTAATACGTGAAGCGAAAACTTTGTACCACATTTTACGAAAATTGCTTGGACGAAGGAGTATGAAATTTCGCACACTTATAGTTTATACAGAGATGAAGTGCAGAATGCTAATATTTTTTTTAAATTACGTATAAAAAATACATGAAATCAATAAAAAAATATTACCCACACTACCATGTATTTGACACACACACGCATATATACTCTTTTGTCTATTGCTAAAGAAGCAAGTGAGGTGTGTAAGAATAAGCCGAATGGCGCTCTGTTATTCGTGCCTACCCCGCAAAGGACCTGGCGTGAAGTTATGTATGTATGTCTATTGTCAAGTCAAACTAACAGTGTAGCCTTGGCGAAATCTGTGATTATAAAAGTTAGTCTTTGACACCAAATAATGATGGTCGTATTCCGAACACGGGCGATAGTGGTCGCCCGTTTTGATAAATTGAGATATCTACTAGCTGTTACTCGCGACTTTGTCCGCGTGGAATTTAATTTGCCTTCCGTTGCTGCGCCGGCAGCGGCGTGCGTGTGGGCCTTTAATTTTTTTTCTCTAAAGTAGCCCCAATTACTCCTTTTAAACTCAGCTATCTGCCACTGAATTCATAGAGCCATTTCAGAGAATATCCGGAACGAACAGACAGAAAGACAGACTTTTCAAAAAATCATTTTTGATATATGTACCGTATATACTTTCATATGCATTTAGTAAAAAAGCTGTTATTTGAAAATTACAAAAAGACACTTCAATTTTATTTATTTGTATAGAGGAATAGAAGATGTATGAAACCAAAAAATACCGCTTTAGATTAGCATTGTAGATGTAGAGTCCGTTCTCCTAAAAACGCAAAGGGATTAGCTAATAGCTGAGCATAACAAATGTAGATATAGTACAATCCAGACAAGTTCCAAGATGCAATATACCTAGATGACGTTGATACTTGGACGATGAGCACCGTTGCAAGCTCAAGTAGAAAAGTTTCGCCGGCTGAACGCCGACAAAGTTTTGTTGCAACGCTTTTAACATCCCTCCGTTGGCGAAAAGGCTTTTCATATTCAAGTTTCTCGAGATCAAACCGCCCATTGTGCTGGCGTGTTTTGTGCGATTTGCGAAGAATACGCCGGGTCTTAAGGCTGCATAGTAAATAGATACCTCTTGTAAAATTTATTACTTTCAATAAACATAAGATAGTTAATTAGAAGTAACGAAACAGCTTCATGACAACTAAAGTTATGTTGCAGATCACTGTCAGGCGGTAATATGCCCAGAGGCAGGCTGCAGTGTCAGGGCGGCAGCGGGCGTTGAGGTCTCGGGGACTTGACAGACCTCCGCCCGCATTAATGCCGCGAGAGGGCCCGAGAGGTAGCCGCACGACCCTCTCAGGGCCGGGGAAGTTTTACGTCCCCGGCTCACAGGAGAGGCCCCCCTGTTTACGGGGCGGCCCACCGCCCGCCGGGTCACGGGTAATGCTTGCGCGATGTACCGTGAGCCGGCACCCAGGCGGAAGAAGGCTCCCATGGGGTTTTAGTGGGTATACCCGGCGCGGGTCCTATTGATTAATTCGGCATCGGCCGGGGAGCCCCACACACCGGCCGCAACGATTCCCCGCGCGGCTAACGGTGCGGCAACGTATTTCCCCATGTAAAAAAAAACGCTGCATTGTCACTCGCAGCACGGGTGACGGTCAAGGGTGGCTATAAGGCCGTCACCCGCATCCAAAGCCGCCGAGTAGGGAGCGTGTTCGTGAACCGCGCGCGCGCCTCTCTATCCTAATTCAGGAGATGCTTGCCCGACGGGGCGGGCTGGCCCACGTTAGCTGTGGTCGCGGAAGAAAAGCTTACGCACATCCCGTGGCCCCGGCAAATGGTGTCAGGTGGCCCCAAGGGGGTTTTGGTGGGTATTCCGGCCCTTCTGACCGGCGAGTAAGGCCAGTTCCTATATCTGACTGACCGTTCATTTGCCATAATACTCCATACAAGTAATGTCAATATTCAACCAATGGTAGGGTAAGTGAATAAACAGCAAGATATACGAACCGGCCGTTAATCAATAATGCCGCCCTATATTCAATCTACTTTTACCTAAGTTTATTTCACTGTCGACAAAATATTTATAGAAAATAAACTTACTTTAGAAGTGTATTGAAATACTAGATCAGACTTAAACTTACCTAATTTAAAATTAAATACAATTAAAAACTAACAATAAACTAAGTTATAAATATTACAAGCTATTATAGACTGTGTAACAAATCGCTGCCAGATGGGAAGGCCCAGAAGGCTGGCCGCATTGCCGCGATGGCGATGCTTATTTGTTGGGCGAAATATGAGCCAGCCTTCGGATCACGGGTGGCATCAAAGAGTTTCTTGCAAATCTCTTTGAAGAAACTCTTTACCGATGGACCCCACGGACCTAATGTTCCACCTCCAAACGGCACAAATATGTAACCCTTTCCTAAAGTTCCAGTTTATTTTATGGTGAAGAATAATAGTTGCATTCATTCGTTCGACAATTGGATAGTAATAAATATTTTTCTCTTATATAATATACTGCAAGTGGCGCTGTCCTGAATGTGAGTTCAGTATCACTTGAACACTTATACAAGATAACTTTCCAAAAAAATTCATTTTAAATAACTTTAAAACCAAATTTGCATAAACTTGTACAAAAATGCAAGACGTTATTGCAAAGACGAGTCGGGCATAATTTATATTAGTTTAGTTGCAACGCGTCCTGAATGACATTGAAATAAACAAACACAATTCTTT
The DNA here is from genome assembly GCA_949752895.1 of Dendrolimus pini. Taxonomy (NCBI): domain Eukaryota; kingdom Metazoa; phylum Arthropoda; class Insecta; order Lepidoptera; family Lasiocampidae; genus Dendrolimus; species Dendrolimus pini. Next base: position 3,698,814 of record OX457136.1, read on the forward strand.
GTGCATAGTAGTGCATCTTTTGCAATGCATTACAACGCGCTTGAAATGATTTTTTATTTTATAATTATACACTTTATTGTTTCACTTTATGACTAAATGATCCAGATTTTTAAAAAAACCGCCATTTTAGACATTTTTCACATCGTTACATTATTCGCTAGCTCATACCCGCCCACTTCGCGTGCCGTAAAATCCGTTCTTAGCTGACTTCTACTTGGCAAAAGGAAGGTCCATGCCAAATTTCAAGTCTATAGGTATTATAGTTCCTGAGTTATCGTGATGAGTCACTATATACGTGGATTTCAATTGTAAATAAATATATATAGATTAAGACATTACATTTCCGAAATTAAATTATATTATTAATTACTTCTAATGGTGTTAATTTAGTTAGTGAATTAGTTCTAGATATATCTTGGCCCTTTTTTATATATGCCATTTCCTTTGCCGCTGTCAGAGGTCTTTAATTTTCTTTTTTCTTTTCACTTGTTATATAATCACTGATAAGAAAACGAGGTACCAATACTTTTCAAAAAAGGTCATAATTCGATTACAAATTATGAATATTTTAATAAATTTCTTACTAGCCTAGGGACTAAGTAATATGCACATAAAACTTTAATTACTAACTAAATCAAACTATAGTATAGTTAATACACAATTAATATATTACTATAGAATATAGATAGACAGATTCTTCATTATTCACCAATACAAAATAAACTTATTACAGAAACAAATTCCATCACATCCGACTCGATATGAGACCATTTTAAATACTCAGATCGATTTCTCAATATTTGACAGTATATTTGATTAAATAAATGCCCTGTTACAAATAAATATAAGGTACATTTTCCTTTAATTTCCTAAGTTATAACCAGTATAAATCACTTTGGAGAAGCAGATCAATTAATTAAATTAATCATTGAACCGCATTTTTGATTGCTATAATAGATCCAATGAAAGATATACGTCGAGTGTAAATGACAAGTTCTTAAAACTTAAAACTTTTATATTACTATCATGTTTAGTGGGTACTAAGGATCAATTTGTCAATTATCAGGTAAAAGTTATCAGTCCAATAAATTATACCCTAACCAAATTCAAAAAATATGAACGGATTGTTCTTAGATTTCTTTATTGCATTGGTTCAGCAAACAAGCAGACGGCCCACCACATAGACAGCGGTTACCATGGCCTACGGAAAGCTCAGCTGCAAAGGTGCTACCAATGAGCTGCCGCTCTCTAAAGTGAGCCTGCCTATGATCCTGACCGAAAGGTTACTTTCAGGTGGAAACGAGTACGAAGTTTACGCAAACACAGCGGTGTAAAAAGCCCTAGTTAATGGAATATTTAAAATCAACTATTTTATTTCTTAACTGCAAAAAATGACATATTACAAGTTTGACATCTGGAACAGCATATAAAACATAAGCGCGTTAACCTATTTTTCTAGGCTTTCCTGTTGTAAAACAACTATATTATTAAGGCGTTATAGTAATTCCTCGCTTTTCTATGAAAACATAAGGCATCTGACGTCACAACTTCGTATTAAAACGATTGGTAACGATTCCTAGAACAGTATATTTTTTTATAATATTATGCTCCAAAACAAAAATTGACCTTTGGAATACGAAGCCGGATTCAAATTAAAATGTTTGATGTTTTTATTGTAGTATAGGTTCGCGTTTGACCACGATCTCGCCCTATGTGGAGCGAAGCTGTAGTCTAGGATGGAGCACTTTACCCAGTAGGTACCTATTCACACGGGACTTGAAGACACCCAGGTTATAAGTATCGGGAAAGACAGACTCCGGCAATGAGTTTCACTCCTTTGAGGTGCGTATGATGAAGCCAGATGCAAAGCGCTTCGTTCTTACAGGTGAAATATCCACCATATATCTGTGCCGCATGCAGGTGCGTCTGGTTGTCAGATGATGGAAGGGAGATGACATTCTCAGATCGAAGAGCTCAGCTGTACACTCTCCAAAGTGAATCCGATAGAAAACCGATAAGCTGGCAACCCTGCGTCGATGTTCGAGACTTTGAGTTTTGTCGTCGAAAAGCTGGTCCTTGCTAACCAGCCTCCTGGCTTTCTCTCAATCGGTTCTAGTGCTTCAAGTTGATATTTGTCTGAGCCATCCCAAAGGTGAGAGCAGTACTCCATTTGTTCTAAGGGCGCATTTAGACTAGTCGGTGCAGCATCAGCGGTGCAGAGGGCTTATTGTCAAACGGTCTTTTGTCGTTAGTTTTAGTTTTAGAACTAGAGCTAGAAATTTGCATCGTGTTATTTCTGTTTTAGCTGAAGTAGCGGCAAGAAACTCTATAGCTCGACAACACTCACTCACTCTCTTGCTCTAGTGTCACTTTTTCATTCATCCATTCAAATGGGAAGACCGATCACCTGATGATGGTTAGTGAGTATCGTTTCCCACGGACATCTGGAACACTAAGGGAGCCGACTGACACCTACCTCATTCAAACTTTAAAATATCTGTATACGCCCTTATGGAAAATCCCCATATTATAGTGCTGTAATTGTCTCTGCTGGAAATACAGTTATGATTAAAATATTAATTATAAACTTTGAACATGAATGTTAATCATTTAGAGATAATTCTGATTCATTTGGTTCATCCGCTATTACGCTAAAATAAAATTCCATTAAAATTATATGTATTAGACTAGTAATGTCTTTTGTGATAGTTAAGGATTTCTTGACAGTCTTGGATATATTCTGATATTTTATCTTTATATATAAAATTCTCTCCTAAACGGCTGGAACGAATTCAATAATATTTTTGTGTATACAGGTGGATTCGAGAACATCTGCTGGGACAGCTAGTACCAATATAAAAATATAGACATTTCAAATTATTTTTATTCTTGAATAATGGCTTTCGTCCTTAAATTAGACGATGTCAACCACACAGATTTGATGATGATTTTGAAAATGTTTAAGGGTTCTGGCTACAACGCCTCTAAGAACTATCATGAATATTTATTTTGCCGCATCCAGTCTCAGCTAATTTCTACGTCTATGACCGACACCAAAAGTAATACAGTTGATTTCACTTATAACGGCCGAGGTTGTAATGAATTTTTGGTTACAGCGACGTTACATTTCAGTCCCTTGATTCAGTGTATTCTTTTAGTGAACAATAATTTCGCTATAGCAACTTCGGATGTAACGTCGATTTCACATATAACGACTATTTTTTATGAAACAGTGGTAACAAGTTCCTAGAAATCCCTTGCAGATATTGCGACTCTACACACAACCGAATTAACAAACAAGTATACAAAGTTCTTATCTTTTATTTACATATGACCATAGATGGTCAGCAGTTAGAATAATACTTTTTTTATAAATGTTTAGGCGGGTAAAGTTAGTTAGTACTTTAGTAGGTACCTATTATTAAATAGACATTAGACGATATGTATGCACATTTCGTGGATGTAAGTATTGTCTGGCAGTATTATTTTATTTTAAACATAGTATATAGCGACTTCCTTGTATAGCGACGGAATTATAGTGGTCCATTAATCGTCTTTATAACAGAAATCAACTGTACTTCATTAAACAATGACGATTATACGTTAAAAAAAATCCAGAGTGTTGGTACTATAGAGTCAGCTTATCAGATTGTATTGCTTCTTCATTTCAACACTAGTGTTGTATATTGCTTGGAGCTGTATGAATCCATCACACCTACTACACTTTAAAAGTCTCGTAATAATGAAAGCAATTCAGAAAGTGGTTAAGGTTACAGTAAGTATGTAAGACACGCCATGTTCAGAGAGCGTAAGTGCACTATAGCGGTCAACGCAGTGTGGATGACACTTGAGATAACCAAGCTCGGAGACTTCGCTAACGACCCCGGGAATCGGGTTAATGTCTCTATTTATATGTAAACAAAATAAACATGTATATAATAATTATACGAACATAGTTTCATATATTTTCAAATAACGGTTACGTAGCACGGATATAAATAAAAATATCCCAGATTATTTATTTATTCGAAATTTATTATAAGAAACATACAATAGTTAATATTCTTATAACTATAATATAAATTACATACTATTGAATACAATGTAAGAAAACTTAACTTATTTGTATTGTATTCTACCCATAGTCCCTCAAGACTATAAGTAGAATACTGAGCCCAGATCACCGTCTTCTATGGGTAAGGTGCTCAGAAGGCTGGCTACGTTTCCTCGCTGGATCGCCATACTTATCCGTTGGCCGAGGTAGGCACCAGCCCTCTGATCACCTGAAGAGTCGGCGATTAATATTCTTAAAAATAAAACATAAAATTAATACATATATCACAATAATTACTAAGAAAATAAAGATTAAATAGTATATTTTTTTTATAAATCTTTTATTTTTATAGAGAGAGATAATACTTTATTGCAAATCAAAATATACAATTACAAAAACAATACATATATACACAATACAATATTTTCTAGGCAATAAAATAGGCAGCGTTATCGCTCTCTTCCAGGCAACCTAAATCAAAGAAATTTGAATCTGGCGATGTAGGCTGTGTAGGAAGGCAATAGATACATAAATACCCAAACTTATTTAAGAATTTAATATACAAATCCATACATATATACATAGTCATATATATACACATATATAAAATAATATATTTTAAAATTAACTATAATAAATGTATTAGCATAATAATTTTGTGTTAATCAGACATAGCTATACTTTTTATTCTACATATAAATATTCAGCTTCCACATGTTCCTGTCTACCAAACTCGGAAAAGCAGTTGATGGATTGTCTTCCTGATTGATCAGACTGAACCACAACGAACCGTGACCGGGTTTATATTGTTACAACCTAGGCACCGACAAAGACAAATTCCACGTACAGATCTGTAGAAGCACATTTTATTACCTGTCGGCCTTTGAACTATTTGTAATCCTTTTTATGATCGTCTTCTTTTGTTCACTTATTTATTGGCATACGTTTCTAGTGGAGGACAGCCTATTGCCCTATTGTATTCGCTCATTAGCATCATTAGCCGGCTGTTACAAGCTAATCCTAGGAAACCTGATGGAGAGGTGGCAGTTAAACGACCACTATGATACGGGCGTGACGTGTGTACATTCGGGAATCTAATAGTGACGATTTGGATTTGTTATGTACGGTTATATTTGTACCGGTGTTATACGTGTTTTATTACTATAGAGTTTATTAGAACTAGACTAATAAACTCTATAGTAATTCTAACGGCATTTCAATTCGAGTCCCGCTACTCGTAACAATATTATGTACATAATTAATTATAAACACATAAACTGATGTTATGAGTGTTATAAGTTTGCTGACATATCCGTGAGAACAGCGCCGCGATGAAATCAAGGCGGACGGACGCGCACACAGCCCACGCACTGATAAGCCACAACCCCGATAAAAGAGCAATATCATAACGGCTGGTCGTTGGAGGAGGTCGCCGAGTACTGTAGGAAGACTGAACCGCTGGATGGGTCACCCTTTATTTGAAAAGCAAACGAATATAAAATGCATAGAACACAAACTAGCGTCGACTTGATAGCGGGGATGACGATAAGTTTTAGAATTATATGTATGATTGTCGTTTGTCCAGATTTCTTAAGACCAAACCTTAAAACAAACAAACTTAAACCATCTAAGGGGACTACGCAAGGTCTGAACTTGACACGGTTCATATTAAACTATTTAAATTTAATATAATTAATAATCCTGAGGCCATGAGCCTCTACCAAAATTTATCATAACGACTCATTGACTCTTCAGGTGATCATAAGGCTGGTTGGTGCCTATCCCGTAAACGTAGCCAGCCTTCTGGGAACCTTACCTATAGAAGACGGTAAACTAGGCTCAGTATTCATTCTACTTACAATCTTGAGGGACTATGGGTAGAATACTATATAAATAAGTTAATCTTTCTTTTATTGTATTCCATTGGTTATGGTAATACAATTATTTATTTATTTTATTGTTTAAAAACACAAGTGTTAAATCAGTCATCGCTGTTATAAAACAGCGTGCTCAATATTTGTGAAGAGAAATTTTAATTTTCAAATTTCAAAATGATAGTTTATGCACAAGGGTACAGAACGACGCTAGACATTGGCTGTAATAAAGATATCCTGGAGTTAGGCATTCGAAACACGTATATTGCTAACACGCTCTCATAGAAGTCTGGCGTAGAAACAATAGTGTTGACCTAATTACTTTTTATACGGAATAAAAAAAATTTAATGCAGGAGAGTTCAGCAGACAGGCAGACGGCCCACTAGGTGGAAAGCGGTTACCATCGCCTATGGACATTTGCCACACCAAAGGTGCTACAAATGCACTGCTGCTCTCTTAAGAGACACCGGAACCTGGTCACTAATGCCGGTACACAACTGAAGGTTGTTATGGCGACATACTTTAGACCAGGGGTGATAGCCATCCAGTCGGGCAAATGCCCTACCACCTGGCTGTTGGCTGTGCACAGGCCGCCCGGCCGCAGGAAATTGTATTCTTTCTCCGTTCCTGCACGGATAATTCATTATTTTGTGGGTAGTTCATTATTCTCCCATACTTCTCGAGAAATCCATCATCGAGATCCTACCATCTGGGCATAGTAGTATGCAATAATAAATAAACCACCTCGATGTACCATCCGCTCCGGGTCTCGGGGACCAAACACATTTATAATGATCAATTTTAGCCATTTTTAACCTAATCTCCGTTGTATCTCCTTTCAGTCATTTTCGAACATTCCATAAAATCTTTGGCTATTGACGTCGTGTCTGCAACATCAACGGGTTGAACTGTATTAGTGACTTTTTAGATATAACCATCGTACGTTAGTTTGCCTTATTTCACAGCATAAAAAGTTCTATCTGTTAACCAATATATACTATATACTCGTAAATATTAACACGGTAACTCTCTGTGGTAAATTGAATTTCTCAACTTTCGAAACCCTATCTAATAAGCAAATAAGTCCAACACAGTTTTAATATTGTATAATGCTACAAAATTATATTGCTAATGATACGTTTTTATTTGTACCAGCGCGTATGCCATTCGGTCTGAGACGGCTGTTCCAATCATCAATCAGGCCAACCAGCCATGTAATTAGAGATACAATCATTTTATATCTTGATTGGTTCAGTGTTGCATTACGCAGATCAAATTGCGGACTTGAAATGCTTTTAATCAATTATTTTTATTACAGAGATTTGACTTTGGAATAACTATTGTCTTCTAAGGCCAATTTTGTAATTATGATACAACTAGCGGGCCTGGAGAACGCTGCACTGAACGCATTGCAATGCCATCTACCGGGTTCAATTATGAATCCAAGCCATTCAGAGACTCCACTCAAACACACACAAAAAATTACATCGATTTTTTGAAAATCGATTTCAGCTCTACCTACCGGTTATAATCGTACATCTAAACTTTTAAAGTCTAAACCATCCCGGGACTCACACAAACACACACAAAATTTCTACAAAATCGGTTAAGACGTTTTTAATTTAAGTGAGACTAATGAACAGGCAATAGTTTATTCAGAGATATAATCATTCTTTCTATCAGTTTATGAAATGTCGCAGCATGGTAAGTTTTGTAGGAAATTACAAATGTATGCTGTCATAATTTTGTACAAGTCAAATGAGTCAAATAGCACATTAATAAATAATTAAAACTATATCAATCTTGATATTTTAAAAATAATATATGTATGAGAGGATGGTATTTTAATGCCTATTCTGCCAAATGTTAATAACGTTATAATTTAATTCAACATTCCTTCAGCATTAGGTATATATGTATATTACATATTATTAGCATATACACATATATACATAACTATTAACATTCTTAAAATTCTTACCGCTTCTTCTCTTTTAAATAGCGATAACACGTTGCGAAGTGGTGTACATAGAATAGGAAGTAGATTTAAATTTTGACTTACATGTATATATTGTAACCTTCAAAAAATGTTATCCAGTGGAACTTATTTTGAATAAAAACTTTTGAATTTGAAACAGGTACATTATACTTCAACCAAAAAAAAAACCAAATCATTTTAATTCATATATCCTAATAAAACATCCGTAAGGACAATCTTTATCGAAATGTAAAGAATTCATTACCAAATTAAACAGGAAACGACATTAACCAATCATAGACAATGCCATATCCCGCCGGATACGAGTGCATTGATTCCGGGCTCTTCCGCAAGACGCTTGTCTATGGACAGATCGAATATGGCAGGCGTTGACAGCTTCTGCAGTTACAATTATGATTAGTATTGCTGGACATGTATGTGGACTAAAGCTTCAGATTAATGTTTCAGACTACATTTTTGATATTTTTCTATAAATGTAATGAAAGAAACATTACATTGTCATCCGCGCAGGAACGGAGAAAAAATACAATTTCCTGCGGCCGGCCGGCCGGTCTGTCGTTAGAGACGACAATACAACCGACAGCCAAGTGGTAGGGTATTTGCACATCTACATTGCCTACCACCCCTGGTCTAAAGTATACCGCCATAACGACCTTGAGTTCTGTTTCGGTATTAATGGCCAGCACCCCTATAAAGGGCGAGAGCATATTGATAGCAGCTTTGGTGTTATAAATTTCCATAAGCGATGGTAACGGCTTTCTATCGGGTGGGACGTGTGCCTGTCTACTGCACTACTACCCATGCAATAAATAAATAAACAAAACATTAATTGAGGGAACGATACGGAGGATGGGTGTGTGTTAAGTCAAGTTGTCAATTCTCTCTTTCTTGTTACACGAACCTGACTTAGAGAAAGGATTAAAAAATCTCCTTAGCACTTCCAAAAGTATTGCTAGATCGATTGTTTTAAATATAAAAAAAACTTTTAAATGATTCAATGTTAAAATCATACACTAGATGCTGGTTAGAATTTAATAAAATAGTCATCGTGAAGAGGTGGTAGATGGAGGGTCCGAACGAACTCCGAAATAGAAAACCTCCCAAACATAGTTGGAGAAATATAAAGTCTCAGTGTCCCCCCGCTGGCTCGGTCAAAAAACGGATGGGGCAGTACTTAGAGCGACCATTTGGCGAACGGTTGGCCGTCTGCAAAAATAGAGTAGAAGGACCTGACTGAGCTTCAGCCCTACAATTGGAAAGATATTGCAGGTTAGAGATAGAGAATACAGGCGTCCTCTCGTTTCGAAGGCCAAGACTCACTTTGAGTCGCTAAGCCAACGGAGTTAGTTAGTCATCATTAACATTCTCAGCAATAGAAGTGGATCACAGATAAGCAAATAGAAGATCGTCGACCTGGAGGACTCATTCCATCAGAATCCTTACTTTCTACCTCCATTATTCATTCATATAAACCACTTTCATATTCTACAATTAAAATAAGCTCCTACAAAACGTAACTATTAAAACATACATACAAATCATAAAGTTAAATCTCTAGACTCACAAACGTACGTGACGCCAGAAATAGACGTGAAAATGAATTATAAAACAGTTGCATATGGGACAAAAGGCGTCTGACGTCATTCCTCACAGTCCCACCCAATTTCCAGATATTTCGACATAATCAGGCCGTCTGCGATCTCATTATAGAACACTATTTAAAAGACTTCCCCATATTGCATTAGCGTTTTCTAATAAGTTAAACTAAACAGACTTGCTATTAGTTGAACCATCAGCCGCTGTGATTACGAAACGTAAGAACATGGGCATAAAGATTTGGTGAAGATAGATGATCCGCTAAATTAGATCTTCAAAGTGCGATGATGATGGATCGATTTTAAAATAGATCTAGCGATTGTGTATGATTTGTAATGCATATTACTTGCACTGTATTTCATATCAACTTTTGTTTGAACTGTAATCCCATGGAAAAATAATCATATATTTACACTTTCGTCATTGGGAACCCTTATTGCTACCTGTAACCAGCAAACTTTATATTAAAGTATTTGTTTTTTTAGATAATTTGGGCATAACACTATTTTATATTTTACATGCGATGCTTTTATCTGAAAATAATTTTGTTCTTCTATTCAACTTTGGAATAACATGATTTGTATATTTTCGGACAGGTATCCGAATTGGCATTGGTTGTTGTACATTAAGATGGAGAGAAAACGATTAACTTAAATTTTTTAAAAACAAACGTAATTTTTCAATTCATTTGTAAAACATCTGCACGGAACTCAAGTCTTATTAATACATGAAGAAAAAGTATTTATAATAGTGTAGTTACGACGAAACATTTATTTTGATTTATTGGTAAATGGGTAATAAATGATATGTATTTACAAATGTAAATCCATCAATATATAAATCCTAACATACGACCGGTCATGTTATACGGTTCCGAATGTTGGGCCACTATAGTGATAGACCACAGACGTCTTCACTCAGCTGACACGAATGATGCGATGGATTTGTGTTATTACAAGAATGGATAAGATGAGAAATGAGTACACAAGGGGATCTTTGAAAGTTGCACCGGTGACTGAAAAATTGTTTGAGGAGGGATGAAAGTCACGTGACAAAAAGAATGTTAAACTCCAAGATTGATGGATACAACAGTAAAGGTAGACCAAAAAAGAGATGGATGGATTGTGCGAAGGATGATATAAATATTTGTGGTGTGACAGAGGATCTATGTCAGAATAGAGGAGTGCGGAAGGAAGAGAAATATTGTGCCGACCCCATTGGATTATGAATATAGATCATAAAATATCGTAGGTTGTCAAACCAGAATGAGCATACAATCGAATAAATAAACCCAAATTCATATCTATACATATTATTAGTATGGATGTGATTAACCACTACAAACGGACTTCCGGTCTCCAAAAAACGTCAGTCATTAAATTGCATCTGTCCTCAATATTTAAATTTTAAAACAAGCTATAGAAACTTAATCAAAACTATGTTTTTACGATTATCACACAATAATTTAAATTTAATTTTACATTTTTTATGTTATTTTAGTCACTTTTTAGTTAGTCTAGAATCTAGATCACAGACTATTAAAAAAGAGAAATTGTTATTTATGTATTATTGTTATTTATAAAAGATTTATTAATAGCACAGTAATTTTTATCTTTTTTGTTCTTTATTTATAATATGGTAATGTATTATTTAGTGATTATAATTGAAAATGAAATAATATAGAGCATACTTACTGTTAGATATAATTAAGTATTAAGTCTGCGCGTGTTATTGAATCTCTTATATGAATGTAAGCTTATTGGAAAATATTTTTTTTTAAACGTGTTTTTAAACTAATAATAAGCTTACTGCTGGTCCTACCTTGAACAACGAGTCAGTACGACAATCCAGGGAGTTAACCTAGCCAGCTTTCTGGGCATCTTACCCATAGATGGTGACCTAGACTCAGTACTCTACTTATAGTCTTGAGAAATCATAGAATATGTATATTATATATATATCATTCATGTATTATTAAAAAGTAAGTAGTACGTACTATATGTTACGTATACCACCATCGCCATTATCATATCAATTCATTCCTAGGCTTGTCTGGAAGAGATCGCTTTTTAGCAATAAGACCCATTTTGAAGATAATTAGATATAATTTTAGTCTTTAAGTTTATTTTGTATTAGTCACTAATAAAGTCCATTATCTATCATATGTAGCATACAATATAACTATGTTAACTTGTCTTTATTGTATTCGTTTAGAATGTAATAAGCTTATTGAAAACGGCTGCTCAAACTGTAATTCTATAAGTATACATATACAAACACTGGTAAGAAAAATTCCTGAGAGAGCGAAATGCACTTTAATTACTTGCACTGGATATTACTGGATATTCCTTGTTGTCTGTAACTCAGCAACCGGGAGTAAGTCTAGATAAACCTACAAGGAGGACGTCGTCGACATTTATTACATTGTAAACTATTCTTTATGATTAAAAAAGACATAAATCATAAATCATTTTATTGGCTATAAAACAATGTTACACGTCAATGTTGGTACAATTTAAATATAATTATGTCATAAACTCATATGTATTGTGAAGAGTGGCAGGACTCGAATTAAAATGCCGTTGGAATTATTATAGAGTTTATTAGAACTATACAAACACGTATAACACTAGTACAAATATAACCGAACGCAACAAGTCCAAACGTAATTCAGAAGGTCGTAATTCAATAAAACGCGCAAAGTCCGCCACTAAATAGATAGTGGTTATCGCTCGACTGCCTCGTCCCTCAATCGAGGCATTGCTTTATACTGTACAGATGCAATATGTCAGCCCGGCCGCATCCGAGAAGTCCAAAATGCCGAAAGGTAATAAAATGTGTTTTTACACGTATGCAGCTGTGGATTAGTTTTTGTCGGCGTCTAGATCGCAACAGTATTAATAAGGCAGTTATAAGTCCATTGGCTATGTATAAATCTTAGCAGCCCTTGTAAACTCACAAATCACTCGTTTCGAGGAAATAATAAGTTATCTATTATTGAGCGATGCCAGTTGGTTTCTGTTTATCGATCTCCATCCGCCGCAGTTCGCATTCGTGAGTACACTTTTAGGGACAGTTTAGTAGTGTCCGTATATAATCGTTACAGGATGGAATAATTTCGATAACAGATTTACGAGGTAATGACTGGATTCTTTTAATTTGTAGTAAAAAGAAGGAAGTACTATGACTTAGAATATAAACTATGGTAGCTTAGTGAATAACGTTCTGGAGTCTCATACTCGCGTTTCAAAAGAGACGTGATACCATGACAGTGAAGAGCATTTTCCTCCTAAGTCTAATCCCAGCATTTTGAGGGGTATAAATCTATACCCTATACCTCTTCTATATACCTGACAACCCGAAATCAGGAATACCCGCGGTAGACAACACAAGTTGTTTGCAGTACGAGCGGTATAGGAGCGCCAGGAAGACGTTTTAATTCGCGGCCTGGGAGAAGCTCTTGGTCATTCTCAATGACGATCCCTAGGCGCCCATTTAAAATGGCGCGGAATAAACTCCGTGCCTGGGCACCCCCGTTAATTAAGAATCTCCCCCAGGAAATTACAAATGACGTGATTGGCGCTCTGTTCCCGTCAAGGCCTGAGCGCTCGCCTCCCGCAATTGCTCCGCCAGATGCGGGGACCAGCGCGGTCCAGGTGGACCTGGGGGCTGCGGTGTTGCGTCAACGAGCCAAAAACAACGCCCCCGGCCTTGACGGCATACCGCAGCGTGCGTGGATGTTGTCCCACGACGCTCTGGAGCCCCGACTGCTGCGGCTTTTCGACACATGTTTGGAGAGAGGACAGTTTCCCAAATGGTGGGGACGGGGAAACTTGTCCCTCGTTGTTCGCTTACCGGCCTATTGTACTGCTGGACGAGGTGGGCAAACTCTTTGAGAGGATCATTGAAGACCGCTTCGTCCAGCATCTGACGACGACCAGGCCAGACCTGGACAACCAATTCGGTTTCCGCTCCACATTGGATGCCATCGTGCATCTGAGAAGGCTGGCGGAAGACGCGATTTCCTGGGACGAGATTCTGTTGGCGGTGTCGCTCGACATTGCGTAATAGTTTTTACAATAAAAAATATACTTAGATCGAAATGTCGCTTACGATAAAATGGTGGTAAAGGCTCGCACTGTTAACAGCGGCGTCAACCGAATAATTGCTCATTATAAAGTGTTTAGTGTTGATACAGGCCGTGAGCTGAAACAGCCGAGCCGTTGAGCTTTGCCTCAAGAGTCGCGACCACTTGAATGCACGGGATTGCGTAAAAACTAAATGCCGGCCGGCTTGAGTTGCGAAAGTAAACTGCGACCGAATGCATTTATTAAATGTTAATAAATTTATATAATATAATATCATTCATTGCATAAACTGTCACTGTAAAGGACGCTAGAACCGGCTCAAAGGACCAATTGTAAGGGTCGCCACTTGATAAGAATGGGAATACGGTGCGTAAGGGATATACCGTATTTATTTTACGATAAAATATAAGACATGGTAAATGAGAGCGTGATTGTACCTTTCGCTGATGCACACAGAGGTCGCCACATTCGAATTCCTGCGACCACGCTAAGTAAAAGCCACATCAGCGAAATATTTGATGTGTATCGGAGCAGTCACAAATATAATAACATAATTATTAAATAAAATATATTGGCTTCTTTGCAGGAAAGACAATTTGTCCTTTCAGACGTACAATGCAGGCAATTTGTAATATTGCCTAGCCGTTATTATTGTTATTTACCTACTAGCCGACCCGGCAAACTTTGTACCACCTCAGAATTAAAAACTTCACTTTTAAATTTAATTTGATTTCTAAACGACGGGACGAACATCAAACGTTTGACAGGTAGGAATAGTTTGTAAGGGAAAGCGAAATTGTGGTTTTTACTATATTCCAAGCATTTTTTTCATATTTACTCTTCTTTTAAATCTTCCCTGGACTTCAACACAAATAAGTCAAAACCAAAATTAGCCAAATCAGTCCAGCCGTTCTCGAGTTTTAGCGAGACTAACGGAACAGCAATTGATTTATAATATATCTATATATATATATATATATATATATATTTCAAAAATCATAATTTATGAAGCAATTATTTTTTTAAATTACTTATATAAATATATCGTAACACACTTAGGGCCAATTTTTCAATCATCAGATAAAAGTTATCGGTCGAATAAGTTATAACTTAATAATTATTATAATTCAACTGTTTTATTCACGCAACTGTCATTTTTATTTTTTCCATGTTTAATAAACTTTTTGTTCTATGGATAACTTTCGCCTCGTGATTGAAAAATCTTAGTCAATTAAATCATTATATTAATACGTGAAGCAAAAACTACCCTTTTTTACGAAAATTGCGCGGGCGGACGAATATAAAAATTTTGCACACTTACGAGTATTGTTTATATAGGGAAGGAGTGCAGAATGCTAATAATTTTTTTTACTTATAAATAAATAATATATTAGATCAATAAAAAACATTACACACACTACTATGTATTTGACACACACCCGCATATACTCGAATACTCTTTTGTTATTGTTAAAGTCAAATTAACAGTACAGCCTTGGCGAAATCTGTGATAATAGAAGTATATAGTCTTTGACAACAAAACCTTAATAATGTTCAAACTTATAAATTAAATTAATTATGGCCGAATTTCGACCACTGGTAATATGTATTTAGTAACTCATGATATATTTATCCTATGCTTCAAGCTTGATATTTTTAGAATCTAAACCAAATTGCCAAATTTCCATGTCATTAAGAAAAACGACTTCGGTAAGTCGTTTAAAAATACCTATAACAGGTTATTTATCGAATAATATTTTCAAAGCGCAGAGAAAACATACATTTTCGAGACTGTTCTATGCAATATCTAGTAGCTCTAGCTAGCTCTCTTTTGCTCATGTTCATAAATTACGCCTGAAAATAGAGTATTACCTCTGTAGATCTAGGATTTGGTTGCTTCGTGTTGTTTCTAATACGATTTTCTCTTCGCATAATGGGATCAAAAATCCTTTTGTCTTTTACTGTACTATTTAGATTCGCATTCTAAGCCGAAATTGAATCTATGTCGAACTATATGCAGCATAAAGTATAAAACTAACATGTTATGCTAGATTATTGCTTTAATCAATTGATGTTGTTAATTCAATCAAAATAACATTTACATATGTAGACGCAGGAACGGAGGATGTCCCAAATGATAGGTTTTTCGTATTAATTCGTATAATTCGGTTATTCACAATAATCGTTACGCTGGTATATTTGAACGGATGTAATGAAGCGACATAAAAATTGAGACACATAGTAGAAGTGAAACTTCAACGGACAAGTGGAAAAACGAATGGCAACAGACAAGTGGCAAAAGGAATCGCAACAAAATTTTAACTTGAATTTTTACGGGCAGGTTTTCAAATTGGACAAGTACATTAACAACCTGCCCGTAAAACTTCAAGTTAAAATTTTGTTCCGATTCTTTTTGCCACTTGTACGTTGCCATTCGTTTTTCCACTTGTCCGTTGCGATTCGTTCGTCCACTTGTCCGTTAAAGTTTCACTTCCACTATGTATCCCAGCATACATTTCGATTTTTCGCAGTTTTACTACAAATTATGATTTGGTTAAGTCAGGTAAATTTTAATTAATGCATTTTGATTTAAACATACTTTAGCAAACAAAAAAATTGAATTCGATCCGGAACCAATAAAAGCATCGATAGTCTTCTTTAACATTAAGATGCCTCTCACCACGTCTACTCTAAAATTATGCCGCCTTTCACCACGGACGTAACACTTTTTCGTGACAGAAAATTCTTGTCGCCCCCCCCCCCCCCCCCGTCTATATAGAACGTATAGAAGTTTCACATCAAAAGTTAATAAAGTGTCATTTAATCTGTCACTGTTCATGTGACATTTACGTATGTTGAATGTCGTTGCTGTCGATGGCACCTATCCACAAAGCCAAAGGTATTGGAGCCAGAACCGAAAAGGGCGTATTGCGCGTGAATAACATGAAATATCAGAACTACTTTTTAGTCTATCACTGAGGCCAATATTAAAACTTCGACAACTGGACCTAAAAATACATCCAAGCGTCATGCCAAAGTTCAGATGGCTTCTAAAATAGTGTAGTTATTTGTGGAGCCCATGCTGCGGTAATGAGATTGCGAGTGGGGTGGTCAGCTACGAAAATCAAAAAGTCTGTAAATTAAATAAAACACTTTTAAAACAACTTCTCAACTGGTGTTTAATGCATTATTATTAATCATTTATTTAGCTCGGCTTCACTTAGGGTACCTTTTTGGTAACAACAAGATATTACAATTATCTATTTTTGACAGCCACTTGCTGGCACGATAATACATCTGTCTCGTTTAGACAACTGGGCCTGAATTGTAAACCTATTTTATTTAATTGTAACATTTATTTAATAGTCTCTCACGACTAAAAAAGGTAAATATAAAAACCCTTAAAAATGCAGAGAGCCCGGGCAATCCCGTTCGCCCGGAGAGAGGAATTTTAAAAATAAAAAAACTCACGGCTTCTCGCGGGAACTCATATATTTTCCCAAAATAAAGTCTCTTAAATCCATAACGACATTACACCAAGGAACATAGCTAGGATATTTAGTGAGTAAATAACGTAATTTGTTGAACATTGGTAAATTTTATACATATAATTCTTCTATATGTGTGTCACTGAACTACTATTAAGCCGCTGGACCGATTTTCATGAAGTTCTTAGTGTGTTTGAGTGGGTCCCTAGATGGTTTAAATTCATAATTGAACCCCGTATGCGTCACGACAATCAGTTTCTAAATTTTCATTTTATCAGGACAGAAGACAGAATAGTATCTGCCTCGCCCACTAATATTATTATTTTCACATGACTCAAAATAGAATTACAACAGCAGTTGAGAATCCATAAACTGGCAATCCAATATACGATCCAAGGCCATACGACCCCAAAATACATAAATAAGGGTGAAGTTATATTACCTTTTGGCAACACGCGGTGAGTCATCTCGCGGTATTAGGGGGCGGATTAATCCGGCATATATTTCAAAGCTACATTTCAGGAAATTAAATTTAAACTTAATATGTATTTAGAAGCTTTTTTAAACCTTTTAAGCGTATATTTTTATGTTTGCTTATAGGCAAACTGGCAGACGGGTACACCGAGTCCAAGTGGCTACCGCCGCCCATGGATATCTGCAACATTAAGGCCCACTGTTCACGTAACAGCACATAATACGCACGACATCGCCATTTTACGCTTGTGTGTAGCTCGTTTGCATGTTGCATAGAAACAAAAGAAACTGTGTCCACGGTGAGGCAACATCGCATCTGCGTATTGTCAGGCGTTCCTCATGCAGCTCCACTACGCAAGCTAACTGTGAGACGCAAACTCATCTTTTTCGGTTTCAGCAGCCAATTTTGTTTGGATTAGCGAAGAATATTCTTGTTTTTATAGTAATAAATCAGCAGTATATTCGAGAAAAGACGTCACGGATAAAGCGTGGATGATATGGATGAAGCCAATACAATCTACGTCTGTGTCGCCGCCTTCTAATAATAACATTGTACGCTGCAACCACATCATCATCGCTTGATGACAGTTTCGCAGTTAAATAGAAACGTGCTTCCGCGATCTTGTAGTTTGCATAACAATTGGACACAACTAAGACGCAAATTACACCTGTCTTCACTTATAGCTTCTAAGCATTCTTCAAATGACGCTTTAGTGTACAGTAGGCCTAAGGGAGCCCATGCGTTGCCTATCTCGTTGAGACTTTAAATATCTATTTACGACCTTTTTGAAGAGCCCCATATTGTAGCGCTCTGGAAAAACCGCGGGAGGGAGCTCATTCCACAGCTTCCTCGCGTATGGCATAAAGGAGCGAACGCCACGTACAGTGGATAGCTTCTAAGTGTCGAGGAAATGTGGATGAACTTCCCAGTCGCCGGCGAGCAGTGCGGTGGTAAAATGGCGACGTAGGTACCAAACCAAATTCATTGGCTTGGGTAGCTCATTTGAATGAATAATTAATTACAAAAGACGTAATTTTTCTTCGAGGCCGGCAACTAGTTGGCAACGCTTTGATCGCAAGACCAAAGTTGCTACAAATGCGCTGTTAAGGGAGACTGGAACCTGGCTACTAAAGCCGAAACACAACTCAAGGTTGTTAAGGCGGCATACTTAAGACCAGGGCTGGTAGCCATAACCTGGCTGTGGGTTGCAATGTCGCCTCTTACGACAGGTCATCCGGTTGCCGAAAATTGTATTCTTTCTCCATTCCTACACGGATGAAATTAGAGATTACCATTTTGTAAAATTCACCAATACGTATTGGCAAAAAAACCGACTTCAAAAACTAAAAAACTAAAATGTATAAAATAACTTATTTCTAAAGCTATTATTATTAATATATAATATCTAAAACATCTTAAAGTCGGTGCTTAGTAATTTTCAAAATATAGTAATTTTTATGTTTTACTTTGCACCGACTTCAAGATGTTTTAGATAATATATATTAATAATAATAGCTTTATAAAATAAGTTATTTTATACATTTTAATTTTTGAAGTCGGTTTTTTTAAACGAAGTTTTTAAATTTTATTTGTTACTTTTTAGTGTCTAGCTATGTATAGGTGGACCTACGAATGGTGCCGCGCTTCTTAAAAAATATAGGTCCCAAGACCCGGGAACAAAAAAATGTTCGTAAAATGAAAACTACTGGGCCAAACTATGTCAAATTTTTAGGGGACTACATGGCAGCTATTCCGCGTCGAACAAAAAAAGAATCACGTAAATCGAATCATAAATTTCAGAGTAATCGGTGTACATATGGAATGGAGTGAAAATTATTGCCATGAAAAATGTTCATAAAATGAAAACTACTGGTCCAAACTATGTAAAAATTTTAGGGGACCAATTGGAAGCTATTCCGCGTCGAACAAAAAAGAATCACGTAAATCGGATCATAAATGACGGAGTAATCGGCGAACATACATTAAAAAAAAAAGATCCCGACGAATTGAGAAACTCCTCCTTTTTACGAAGTCGGTTTAAAAAGTGTATATCGACCTTTGCTTTGAGAGAGCTCAATCCCATGCCTGGCACGTTTATGACAACGTTTCACATTATTTTGGATTAAATCATTTTTTACTATGTTTACGTAAATGAGTTTCATTTTGTTGAAACAGCTTCCTTTTAATTAAAGTATCACGGTCGCCCTACCGCAATGGGTTTGTTGCTAAAACTGCTGTCGCAACACTAACTTGGCTCCAACATGACCGCGGCCTAAAATTAATCTTTGAGTGACTAATTGAAACAAAACAAACATGATGTTAAAACAAAAAATAATTGCTTTTAGCTAATTGTTTTATTATTATTGACATCCTTGAGAATTTGTCGGGGGATAGAGGTACGAGTAGTATACGTACTAATAGCTCGACGAATGTCTTTGCTTTTTAATTTCTGGTAGCTTCCTGGTGATTGCTAGGGCCCATGCGGAGCAGGTGCAATCCCGGATCTAGAATTTTTTCGAGTGGGGGAAAAAATGGAAAAATGCCGCCCCCGCTCGCCTTTATTTTTACTTTAATCATCATCATTTCAGCCATCAGACGCCCACGGATGGACACGCGTGCAACTATGGTTAATAAACTGCCTACGCGCCCCGAGAAAAGTAATTTATGTGCTCAAAGTACTGGACGTCTCATTGGTCAAAGGTACTTTACCTAATGATGAGTTATGTATTTGTCTGCGAAGTTTTAATTGGCCACCCTCCGAATTGGCCGCCCGGGGCATGGACACCGGCTTGTCCCCCACACGGAGGATTTTATTGTGTATTCCGGCGACCCACCTGGCCGGCAAGTACCGCAGTACCAGTGTCGTCACTCCCCAGGCACGGTCTCAGCAAATCGATTTCCTCTCGTCATAAAAAAGTACTTGGTGACAGGTGGGCAAAAAAGTTCGCTGTTCCGCAAGTATGCATACTTACTCGCTCGTCTATCACCACCATTAGATTTAGACAAAAGTATAAACAATTACAATAAGGTAGCAGAGTCAAGTCAAAGCCACTGAGATACTTTTCATAAAGTTACAAAACATCCCAGCCTCTAACTCTTGATGTCATAAGCATGTACAAGTGAAAGAAGTCAAATGAAGCATTGATTATTGTTTGAAAAGTATTTGAAATTATTTCGATGATGATGATAACCTGTTATCTTAACACCTGTTTTTTATATATATATATATAGAAACATTAGATTACCATGTTCATAAAATTCAGACCCATTTTTCAAAAAGTTTTCTTCAAAATGAATCATTGGATGGCTTGGATCTTAATTTATAATAATATTCATTACCAGTAAATTGAATGATTTAATATTTACAAGAATTTCTTTAAACTATTTCAATAACATGAAGCATACACTTCAAAATGATGACACTGAGCAATCCTATAATATTATTTACCAATAAAATTGACGCACAAGCAATATGATTGTCAATTCACAACTTGTGAAGTACAAATCATGTTTTGAATACAAATGCGCCTGTGAGAAAATTAACACATAAACTAGGAAGTAATGTGGTCTTGATATGTTTGACCTAATGATAACGTTCTACCTCAGAAATAAGTTATTTATATTACAAATAACTTAAAATATAACTTATATCAATATAAGTTATATTTTCTCTGAAAAAGTTTAACGACTTATTGACTCTTCAGGTAATCAGAGGGCTAGTGGTTACCTCGGCCAACGGATCAGTATGGCAACCCAACGAGGTAACATAGCCAGCCTTGTGTACTTAACCTTACCTTACCCATAGAAGACGGTGATCTAGGCTCAGTATCCTTCTTATAGTCTTGAGGAACTATGGGTAGAATACAATACAAATAAGTTTTCTTGCATAATGTTCAATTATATGTAATTTTATAATTGTATTATTTATAAATACAGTATTATTTTTATTAATTAATTAAGCAGATATGAGATGGGTTTATATCTGTCTTTCAATTCGAATGAATTAGGTAATCAAAGTGATCCAAATCTTCATGTACTTCTAGTTCTGTACCTTTCAATCAGATTGATTCCATTTGGTTGATTGGCCTATATCGGAAGTACAAATAAGTGCTCATTATTATTCCAAAGTATTTGTTATACTGGAGATCATTCCTATTATTCAAACTGACATGATCATGTTAGTTTATTATGTTATTTTATTTCCGTTATTTACCATGGTCTGGGTGTCTGGGATCGGCCCCAGAGTGGTCCGTTGTATATTACCCATAACACAAGCGTAACTTGCTTAATTTGGGGATATATAATGTGTGTGTTTGTCTGCCGATTAAATTAAAATATTAATTTATATGAATATATAAATACAACTAAAGTCGTTATAACTTATATTATTTTTAGTTTATGATAGTTTTTTTCTAGTTAGTTTAGTTATTAAAATAGTTGTTTTGCATTTTATAATAATTTATTATTTATATATACTATTGAATAATTGCAATTGTTTCGACTTATCAATGTTCTCATACTATAAGTAAGTGATACAGTTATACTTATGATGCTTGAAGCTTAATTATGATTAAGAATTTTGTATATTTGTCAGTCTGAAAATTTGTCTTTAATAGGCTCCGAGATGACTGAAAGGATTGCAGTGAAAATTTTATAGATTAAAAGAGGGATTTTATCTTAAACTTTCGTGTTTGTTTCATTTGGAAATCTTGCAAGTTTCAAAAGATCTGAATGTAAATAGTAATTGAAATCTCGCGCGAATGAAATCGCGGGCATGGCTAGTATAAAATAGACGACGAAAATAATGTTGCTAAGAATCTACAATCGACACAATAAAATGATTCTTTTTAATTTGATAAACTTTTCTTTTTATAAAATGTTACAGAGGATAAAATAACTACACTGAAATCAATAAACTGGCAGTAGAAAACCAGCAACTTAAATGATTAGGCATATTAATTTTAAAACAATTTTAATATATATCATATACGTCATATAGGTATCGAGAAAATCAATAAACTCTACATTCGTCCCTGTAAAATGAATTAGATATTTCGCAGACCCGGCATGAAAGCATTTATCCCTAATCCCCTTTAAAATGTTCATAACTATCAGTATACGCCCGCATGGTATTCAATTTTGGTAAGTCTTAAACAGTCAAATTTAATTAAAATAGATTGTAAGACATAATACCTTAGGAACTTCATACATCGAACACACCAACTCCAAGAAACGATGTACAAATCCTTGCACAATCACAAAATAAAAGCTACGAAAATAAAACACAACACTTAAATGTTCACATAAAACAATATTAGACCAACATAAAAGGCAATATCACGAATTTATTAAGTCATAAAAAATCCAATAGATGTATGAAAACTGTGAAAAATGTTGCATTTCCTATTTTATTAAGCCGGCAGACGAATCACACAACCACCTCACGAAAAATCTTTATAAAACTAAAAAGAAAAGATAGCCGCTAGAGGCGCTACGAGCTCTGATACTACCAGTGCGCCACACCGGCCGCACGACGTTCCCT
This sequence comes from Dendrolimus pini, assembly GCA_949752895.1. Lineage (NCBI taxonomy): Eukaryota > Metazoa > Arthropoda > Insecta > Lepidoptera > Lasiocampidae > Dendrolimus > Dendrolimus pini. The sequence goes on from OX457136.1 coordinate 3,721,931, forward strand.
GCTGCTGTTTTTGCCCGTTCGTTGAAGCGCAGGCGTTTTAAGCCTTGTAGTGTACGCACTAAGAATATTTCAGTGTGATTTTTTTTCTCGCAAAATATGTAACTTAGCACCTCTATAGAATCGCATGCAGTACGGAATTAATTCGGCTTTGAAAGTGCATGCTAGGTTTAGGAACATTTCAGGCTTAAACATACATATACCAGTGAACAGCGCTTGAAATATGTAGAGTCAAATTAGACTAAGTGATAAACTTATGGCCCCGTTTCTATATCCTATCGATAGTTCATTTAACAGTCAGCCTGACTATCGCTTTAAATTTGACTTAAGCTCCATACAAGTAATAACGAATGGTTGGCCAAATTAATGAATAGTAAGATATAGGCACCGGCCATTAATCATTCTCAATAAGTTAGATAGTCTTAGGTGCCTACAAATTTACATTTCTAAAGGTACAGGAAATGTCCAATTTTTCAATACTGATTAACTGATTATGCAAAACAAAAACAAGTGCATTAATTTTTATAAATTTTATCCTTCAAATGACTTTTACTATCCAGTAGGTAATTAAAAATCCGACATTAATATTGTATAGGGAACGTTGATTCTATTTTTAACCGACTTCAAAAAAGGAGGAGGTTCTCAATTCGTCGGGATCTTTTTTTTTTTTTTGCTTTTTTTATGTATGTTCGCCGATTACTCCGTGATTTATGATCCGATTTACGTGATTCTTTTTTGTTCGACGCGCAATAGCTGCCATGTGGTCCCCTAAAAATTTGACATAGTTTGGCCAAGTAGTTTTCATTTTACGAACATTTTTTTGTTCTCGTTTCTTGGGACCTATATTTTATAAGAAGCGCGGCACCATTCGTAAGTCCACCCATACATAGCTAGACACTAAAAAGTAACAAATAAAAAATAAAAACTTCGTTTAAAAAAACCGACTTCAAAAACTAAAAAACTAAAATGTATAAAATAACTTATTTCTAAAGCTATTATTATTAATATATATTATCGAAAACATCTTGAAGTCGGTGCAAAGTAAAAGATAATAAAAATTACTATATTTTGCAAATTAGTAAGCACCGACTTTAAAATGTTTTAGATAATATATATTAATAATAATAGCTTTAGAAATAAGTTATTTTATACATTTTAGTTTTTTAGTTATTGAAGGATCAACTTGTACTTATTTTTTATATCAAATTAATACAGTGCGGTGAGTCATGAATTCAAACTACGCCATCGGTAAATTGGCATAAAAGGGAGGAACGAGAGAGTAGAGTACTTTGCACTTATTGGGTGATAATAGTAATGGTTGCCTATCGTTGTATGTTGAGAGAAATATCTCTTAACTAAACTCATTACTTGCTTGCTCACAAGTTAACTCGCTACTGTACTTATGGAAGTGTAGTCGGGCCTTATTTTTGGTACAAGAGCAGGGTATCTAATACCTCCTATAATAATTTGGTTTACAGTTGTAGATTTTTTAACTTCAACTGGGCTGGAAGTTGATTAGGAATAAATTTTATTATTATTGGAACGAAGTTCCTTATCGCGCGTTGCGAAAGGGGGCTAGACGGAAAAAATTAAGACCAAAAGTTGTAACGACACTTTTTGCTATAGTTGTAAGCCGTGCGGCGTGCGCGTGTTTCTCTCTCTCTCTCATATAAAGCAAACCAGTTATTTTCGTTTCGTCTTTCTATTTCGCATTGAACAGTGTGGTGTCGCGACGATTATTTTTGTTGAGTGTATATTTTTCAAAACATTTAAATAAAATAGAATCCCAAACATATGTATATACTTCAGTTACCACAAGCCAATTATTACTAAAATTGAGCCTACTGATTAAGTTTATATTACTTTATATTTGTTAGTAATAATAAAAAATATATTATAACTTTAAAAAAATATATTACAATTCTTCACTAATTAATCGCAAGGAACTTCGTTCCATCCGGGAGTCCCTTGACACCTCTCAAGTTTTTTGAAGTGAAACTTCTATATAGAGGGGGTCTTACGATTTTTCGCTCACGAAAAAGTGTCACAGTCACGTGGTCTAATTCTTACATTTTTAAACTCGTGATATCTTTCGAATGGGATGTCCTAATTGAATAATTCAAAAAGTTATATAAAGGTATTGAAGCACTCTTGAATATGAAGTAATTTATTTTGATAAGGATTAATACCAAGATACAAATAAAGAGCCTTCTCTAGCGGCAGCTTAAAAAGTTAATTAAAATAAATTTTTAAAATAAAAGAATACTTATTGTGGCATAACTATAATAGTTAGACACATGCTGTCGTGACACTTTTTGTAAATAATGATGTGTTCTACAAAATCGTAGTACATTATTTTATTCTATCATTAATAGTTTTCGCAGCGCAAGATATTTAAGGAAATAAAAATCACCTTGGGTATCATTATTGGAGTTTTAGTAAGGATCCCTATTTTTTTTTTAAATATAATATAGCCTATGCCACCCGGGAACAGCGTAGCTTGCCAACAGTGAAAGAATTTTTCAAATCGGTTCAGTAGTTTCGGAGCCTCTTCATCAAAACTGAGCAAAAGAAATATATTTGAATTATTTTTTTGGAAATATTTTTCTGTTAACATAATTTGACGTTCGAATGAAGATTGATGACGAAAGAAGCGCATTTGTTAACATTCCGTTGTATGTGTATAATTTTAGAGTAGACTATGGATGTTTTTTTGGTTCCGGATCAAATCCAGTTTTTTGTTTGATAAAAAAAAATATGTTTACATAAAAAATGCATTAATTAAAATGTATCTAACCTAACCAAATCATAATTTGCAGTGAACCTGCGAAAAATCGAAATGTGTGCTGGGACACATATTAGAAGTGAAACTTCAACGGGCAAGTGGAAAAACGAATCGCAACGGACAAGTGGAAAAACGAATGGCAACGGATAAGTGGAAAAATGAATCGCAACGGACAAGTGGAAAAACGAATCGCAACATACAAGTGGAAAAACTTCAACTGACAAAATGAATCGCAACAAAAGTTTAACTTGAAGTTTTAGGGGCAGGTTTTCAAATTGGACAAGTACATTAACAATCTGCCCGTAACACTTCAAGTTAAAATTTTGTTGCGATTCATTTTGTCACTTGTCAGTTGAAATTTTTCCACTTGTACGTTACGATTCGTTTTTCCACTTGTCCGTTGCGATTCATTTTTCCACTTGTCCGTTGCGATTCGTTTTTCCAGTTGTCCATTAAAGTTTCACTTCTAATATGTGTCCCAGCACACATTTCGATTTTTTTATATTTTATCATGTGAATATGTAGATACTTTGCCTGAAAACAATCAATAATTCAAAATAGTCTGTAGACTATACCATAATAAATCTGTAAATGGTTTGAGTTTGTACAATGCGTTTATTTTTATTTTAAATCAGAGTGGATAATTCGGATCAGGAGATTCCGAAAATACAATATTTAGAATTTTTATCTGTCTCTTTCTCTGTCTGTCTGTATGTTAGAGGATCACATGAAATCTACTGAACGGATTTGAATGAAACTCGACACAGAGCTGGCTTATATCCCAAATAAACAATTAGATAGTTTTTATCCCGATACATCACGTCATTTTCGTGGAATAGACGGATTAGTAAAAAAGATGACACTACACTGCGATGCGATGAATTAGTTCTTTATGTACGTAACATAGAGCTATCATGTTATGCCAATAAGAATAATGAAGTTCTCAATTTCTACTCGACTGCCTCGTTTTTAGTGGGAACCTGGGAGGTGATATTTGATGTGTAGTCTTATTTTCAAAATTGTATTAAAATTCCCAATTATGGACTGTTAATTATTTTTTCTATCAGAATAATGCGTTTGTGTTGAAGATCTTGACTATTTAGTGAAATGTGCCCTTTCCAGCTGCCACTGCATATGACAAAGTTGTATAGCTATAGATCTTCAGCCTGCCATTGTAGTAAATAAAAAAACCAACTCAGTTGACAAATGCATATGACATTCACAAAACAGATCACATATGACATTGAATCTATGAAGTTGGTAGTTAAATGTCACATTTTTGAGATTGGAACATTTGTATCTGGAACAGTAAAATGTTCCGGATCACTGATATGTTTTATTTGGAACATTTGGAACATTGAGTTAAAGATATAAAATCATGGTTGCCTTGTTACATATGGTTTCATTTGAAACATCGTGTCAAACTTGTCAAAGATAAAAATACAGATATATATATGTCGTGTCGCAGGCATATTGAAGCAGACGGTGTTAAGGTTGAAATAAAGATGAATATTCATAGTAATATTTGAAAAAATACAAATTGTGAGATTATTAATAAAACCGATTTCCCTTCATACTTTATCCAGGCTTAGGACTGGCGGCCAGACGCTTAGCTAGCGGGCGTATTTTCTCATTTGTTATCTCATTCTCATTTGCTTATATTTTATTGTTTTCCTGCTCTCTCGCTACGCTTGTTGCTCTGTGTTTCATTATGCTCTGGTCGGTCTCTCTCACACGTAGGTGTCATGATCACGCTGAACAGAAAGTCAGAGAGATCGCGATGTTCCAGATCCAAATGAAGCATTTGAAACATTGTTGATGTTCCAATCTTTTGGAACACCTAAATGTTTCGGATCAGTGAGTCGGTTCAGTAAAGAGTTACAACTTACACACCTCTAGTAGTTTGGCATAGGGATGTTCATACAAAAAAAATATCGATATTATTTTCGATATAATAAATCGTAATGTTGTATCGATACTTTGCGATATATCGTAGAAATATATCGATATCTTCGATATATCGTAACAAAATGTAATTTTCTTATTTAGTTAGTTTTTAATATTAAGTATTTGATAGGGATCAGGTAGATATAAGTAAAAATAGCTAGGAATAAGAAACAAATCAAGTTTAATTATTTATAATTCCCAATATTTTTTGTCGAGACCTTGCTCAAACAAAATTTTAATTAAAATGTAATATATAAAACAGGTAATCAATTTATTGCCACAGCTTGCTTCTTCTATACAATTGAATTGTAGCCGCTTTTATATATTGTGCTATTTATTTATATTAGTTAGATTTTATATAACTGTATTTACATTTAGTAAAATGTATCAAACAAAACAATCAAAACAGATAGCTTTTATTTGTAAGTTATTCTGTACTGAGACCGAAACGAGTACCCACAGACACAGATTATACCATTTTTAATACTAGTGCTGCCCTTACTAAGAGTAGGAGTAGTATGTTGTTTAGCGGGGGGTGATTATGACTAATGTCATAATCAAATTATTTTCGAATATTAATATTGAAGATCGATTATGAAATTAGTAGCTTACTTATTTTATAATCGAATCATTTCATTAGTATATCTTCTAATCGACCAGCGCTGAAAAACTACAAAAAAAACGGATAAGTGGCAAAACGAATCGCAACGGACAAGTGGAAAAACGAATGGCAACGGATAAGTGGAAAAACGAATCGCAACGGACAAGTGGAAAAACGAATCGCAACGTACAAGTGGAAAACGAATCGTAACGGACAAGTGGAAAATCTTCAACTGACAAGTGATAAAATGAATCGCATCAAAATTTTGACTTGAAGTTTTACGGGCAGGTTTTCAAATTGGACAAGTACATTAACAATCTGCCCGTAAAACTTCAAGTTAAAATTTTGTTGCGATTCATTTTATCACTTGTCAGTTGAAGATTTTCCACTTGTCCGTTACGATTCGTTTTCCACTTGTACGTTGCGATTCGTTTTTCCACTTGTCCGTTGCGATTCGTTTTTCCACTTATCCGTTGCCATTCGTTTTTCCACTTGTCCGTTGCGATTCGTTTTGCCACTTATCCGTTGCTATTCGTTTTTCCACTTGTCCGTTGCGATTCGTTTTTCCACTTGTCCGTTGAAGTTTCACTTCTAATATGTGTCCCAGCACACATTTCGATTTTTCGCAGGTTTACTGCAAATTATGATTTGGTTAGGTTAAGTACATTTTAATGGTGTATGTAATACGCTACCCACGCACCGACCATTTTTTACGTCAACACTTTTGTTGTTCGTTGTCGTTCACTTTTGTTATGACTTTCGAAAAACTGAACAGTTGGCAAAGTTTTCTTGTTGTTATTTTTGTTTTCTCAACAAACTCTATTTATTTATTTATATTTTTTTTACACATACCACAAATAGAGGCAGTGATGCCTTGTCACGTGGAGAGCAGAGCTATAGTTCGATGCAAACTTAAGTTTGCCTCCATTAATAGCGGCTCGGAACATCGCACTTTCCGATGCGCAGAACGCAATTTTAGGTATTAGAGGGATGAGGTAGTCTGAGGACGCGGTATATTCTCGCTCGCTCTCTCGCTAGCTTTCTCGTTTACGAGACTTTCCCGGCGCTCGGCTCACCAGAGCTGCCAATTTAGCGCTTTAGGAGCTAGATATAGCGCTTTTTAGGGCAATCCAGCTCCCAATTTTATTAAGCAACTTCCAGCGCAAAATCTTGCGCTTTTTATAATATGCAAATATCTAATTAATTTTA